>CM060190.1:14653000-16013500 GCA_030549335.1 Pontederia crassipes
GTTGCCTTACCTCTCGAAGCGGAGAAAATGTGGTTGTGTCAAGAGCTTTCTTCCTTGCCCCATTTGGAACAAAGGCAGTGCTAGTGGAATCTTCGTCGGTCTTGAGGTCCAGAAGTCGGATGGGGACATAGGCCAGGGTGTGGCGGAACCTCATCAATAATCATCCGTATTCATTGTGTTCGATTTCTCTCACTCTCTCTCCCTCTCATATTGTGTTTATAATCTGAACTGCAAAGGTTTTAAGAATCGATTTTAAGCTTCCACGATGATTTTTGTGAAATCGATATTTCGGATTGAACACCAATTCACCCCCTCCCTCTCTTGGTGCCCTTTGGGATCCTACAATTGGTATCAGAGCGGGTTGCTCTTATTTTGATTTTTCGAATCATCCTTTAAGATCTAATCATTTTTAGATCTAATTTTTTCAAGATTTAATCATTTTTTTAAGACCTAACCATCTTAAGAGCTATGACATGAAGTGGATTTCTTGTCAAAGGACAATCAATTAGTCGTCCTCCCCTTTTAATGCATCAAATTTTGCATATTGGAAAATTAGAATTTAAGCCTATATATGTTCTATTGATATAAACATGTGGGATATTGTTGAAAAAAACTGTTATTTACATGAAGAATTACCTTCCGAACATGACGAAAGACAAAAAAAAATCAAAATTGGATTGGAAAGCAAAGAATATTTTTTATTGTGCTTTGAATTTGACGGATTTTAATCGGATTTGTTGGAGGATCCCTAAGGGCACCAAGAGGGGGTGAATTGGTGTTTTTAAAAAAATATCGATTTCATAAGAACACGTTGCGGAAGATTAAAACCAATTCAACAATCACCACAAATCAGATCACATCAAACAATATGAGAGGAGAGAAAGAGAGAGAGAGAGAAAATTAAATCACAATGCATGTGGTGGTTGTGGACGAGGTTCGGCCACACCTTAGCCGACGTCCCTGCTTCGACTTCTCGACCTTGAGACCGTCGGATATTCCACTAGAATCTCTTCTTTGTTTCAAATGTGGCAAGGAAGAAAAGTCTTTACCACCACCGCCTTTTCTCCGCTTCAAGAGGTAAGGCACACCTCTCCTCCAATGAAGCTAATCTATTTCTCTCAGTTAAGAGGTAAGATTTTAAATCTCTTTTACACAGAAGTTCTCTCAGTATTTTTTTAAATAAAATGCTTCTCTCTTTTACAATGCTAAGCTCACAAAAGGAGAAGAGAGAAAGAAGAGAAAACTCAAGGAATGATCTCCTTTTGATAACTTAAAATTTTTCTTCAAGGCTTGGATGAATGTATTTCCTTTTGGCTTTGACACTCTTTTTATATACTTCAGCAAGTGAGAAAGTCGTTCAAAAATGATTCCATACTTTTCTCCTTCAAATTTGACCGTTACCATTTTGACTCGGGTGCCGGTCGATCGAACATATGGACCGGTCGACCGAACATATGGACCGGTCGATCGAACATATGGACCGGTCGACCGGTACACTTTCTTTTATGAAAAATATGACCGTTGGCAAATTTTGCACTGTCCGGTCGACATGTGTTCTGGACCGATCGATCGGTTTCTCGACCGATCGATCGGTTTCTCAACCGATACAGCCTCGATATTTTGCTTGTTGAAATTGAGCATTTTTTGCACTGATCTATCGACCTATGTTCTAGATCGGTCGACCTATGTTTTGGACCGGTCTTCTAGTGGGCAGGTCGACCGCCCTCCACTATTTTAAGCATAACTTTTCGCACAGTTATTCAAATGAAATGATTTTTTATTCTATGGAAAGCTTACAGAATTATCTACAACTTTAATATTATGATTAATCCAAAATCTAATAGGATCATAGTTAATTATTTAATCAAAGTATAGTGCATCAAGTTATCCTTTTTTCTTTAAACTTTTTTAGCATTTTAACTTTAATCTTTCGAGGTTTGTATCATCAGAATATAATTTTATATGTCATTAAAACTTAGATTCAACAATCTCCTCCTTTTTTATGAAGACAAACCAAGAAATACGAAAAATGTATAAGTTGCGAAAAAAATTGTAAATTAAGTTGTAAAATCAATTTTACTCCCCCTAACACTTAACTTTCATATAAAGTGATATTCATATCATATTTCTCCCCTTTTTGTTTCATCAAAAAGAATAATTTGTATATGAAGAAATAACTCCCCCTCCTCCTAAATTTATGACTATTTTATAATGACGAAATGAAAACAATTTGATGAAGGCAAAAAAATATATTAATAATCAAAATATGGCATAAAACTTTGATACAACAATGATATCCATGATATGTTAAAATAAAGTTTAGTATGCTCCCCCTATCACTATTACTAATTTTATATGTTCTATCTTTTCAAAGAAATAATAATTTTGAATTTTTGAGTGAAGTCAAAGATATTTTTATCATAACATTTGTGCCTTTACATTTCCAATTCCTCCTTTACTTTACATGTGAGGCGCACCTGAAAACAGTCATTTAAACTTTGGTATCTAAATTTCTTTGTGTTCAATTTTGTTAGTCAAAGTTCCTTTTGGAACCCAAATCATGCCATGTTGTGTTGATTTTCTTATTTTGCATTGATATGCATAATGACCATAAAAACCACATGTAAAATATTTGAATTGTGATTTTCTATTAAAGGGATGATTGGATTTCCAATAAGAGTTTTCATTTTCAAAGTATTTCCTAAGATTATTTTTCCTCACATGAGAAGTAGTCTTATTTTGTGAATTTTTCAAAAGATTATTTTTCTTCTTTACTTTTTCTAAAGAGCATGCTAGTTTTACAATTTCACAAGCATGTGCAATTTCTAAAGTATCAATTTCATTTCTTAGTTTTTCATTTTCCATAAGACATGTATTCTTTTCTTCTTTTAATTTTTAATCTCATATATTAATTTTTCATTTTCCTCTTTAATTAAGAAATATCTTTTTATAAGGGAGGAGAGTTCTTTATTCACATCTAAAGAAAGATTTTCTTCAAAAAAGCTCGATGAGTCATCATTTGAGTTTGAGGGACTAGAACTTACCTCATCGTTGCGTGCCATTAGGCATAGATATGCTTCATCATTAGAAGAACTTGATGATTCACTTGACTCTTCATATTTTTTCTTTTTCTGAGATGTCTTTTCTTTGTATGATTTTCTTGTTGGCATCTTATTCTTCTCTTTCTTCTTTACCAACTTGAGATACTTGTCTAATTTTCTTGTGTAGCGGTCGAGTTTCTTTTCGTCCACTTCCTCTTCACTTGAATCTTCTTCTTTTGAATTTGCTTTAAGTGCCAATGTTTTCTTCATGGGGTTTTTTTCTTCTTGATCTTCTTGGATCTTGATCTGATAAGTTAGAAGTGAACTAATTAGATCATTGAAATCCAATTTGTTAAATCTTTTTCTTCAATCACGGTCCTCTTCGTATGCCATTTTGAGGAGAGTGACCTGAGAATCTTTTTTACTTTTGGAGGGTTAGTTCTTGGCTCATCCAAGGAGGCTAAACCATTCAAAAATATCATTAAACTGAGCAATCATATCATTTATGGATTTCTTATCATGCATTTTGAAAGAATCATATTGATGATTTAAAATATTCAATCTACATTATTTAACTTTGTCGGTTCCTTCATAAGTAGTGATAAGTTTTTTCCAAATCTCGCTTGCAGTTTCATAACTTGAAATCTGATTAAATTTTGTTGAATCCAAAGCACAATTAAGAAATATTTTTGGCTTTCCAATCAAGTTTTGAAAAAAATCTTTTCTCTTTCTTTAGAATCTGTAGGTAACTTTTCATGAAGATAATAACATTTTTCAACGATGTCCCACATGCTGATATTAATAGAACAAATATATGCTTGGATTCTAATTTTCCAACATGCAAAATTTGATGTATTTAAAAGAGGAGGATGACTAATTGATTGTCCTTTGGCCAAACCAATTTCGCTTGATGCCATGGCTCTAAAGATAGTTAAATCTTAAAATAAAATGATCAAATCTTAAAATGACTAAATGTTAAAATGATTTGATCTTAAAATAAGAACAACTCACTCTGGTACCAATTGTAAGATCCCAAAGGGCACCAAGAGGGGGGTGAATTAGTGTTTTTTTTAAAAAAACATCGATTTCACAAGAACACGTTGCGGAAGCTTAAAACCAATTCAACAATCAACACAAATCAGATCACATCAAACAATATGAGAGGGGAGAGAGAGAAAGAGAGAGAGAATTCAATCACAATGCACGCGATGGTTGTTGATGAGGTTCGGCCACACCTTGACTTACGTCCTCGCTCTGAGTTCTCGATTTCGAGACCGCCGGGGATTCCACTAGTATCTCTCCCTTTATTTCAAATGGGGTAAGGAAGGAAAGCCCTTTACACTACCACCTTTTCTTTGCTTCGACAGGTAAGGCACACCTCTCCTCCAATGAAGCTAATCTATTTCTCTCATTCAAGAGGTAAGAACTCTTTTACACATGAGCTCTCTCAGTGTTTTTCTAAATAAAATGCTTATCTTTTTTACAATGCTAAGCTCACAAGGGGAGAAGAGAAAAATAAGAGAAAACTTCAAGAAATGATATCCTTTTGGTAACTTGAAGTTTTTCTTCAAGGCTTGGATAGATGCATTTTCTTCTGGTTTTGGCACTCATTTTATAGGTTTCAGCAAGAAAGTCGTCCAAAAATTATCCCACACTTTTCTCCTTCAAATATGTCATTAAAACTTAGATACAACATTTGATATGGTTACTCGATTTAATGATATTGTGAATGGCTTAGTCTCCTTGGACGAGCCAAGAATTAACTCCCAAAAAATGAAAAGATTCTCATGTCTCTCCTCCCAATGGCATACAAAAAGGATGGTGACCGAAGAAAATGATCTGAACAAATTGAATTTTGATGATCTTATTGGTTCACTTCTAACCTATGACATCGGAATCCAAGAAGAAGAAGAATTCAATGCTCCAAAAAAAGAAGACATTGGCTTTGAAAGTGAGCGAAAATGAAGATGACTCAAGTGAAGAAGAAGTGGACGAAAAGAAACTCGCCCGCTATACAAGAAAGCTTGACAAATATCTCAAGTTGGTGAAATTTAAAAAAAAGAGTGAGAAGCCGAAAAGAGGATTATGTAAACATCACTCAAGTCTCATAAAGAAAGACAAAATGGAGACATCTCAGAAGGAGAAGAAAAAGAAATATAAAGAGTCAAGTGAAGATGAATCAAATGAGTCATCAAGCTCTTCTAGTGATGAAGCATACTTATGCTTAATGACACACAACAATGAGGTAACTTCCAGTCTTACAATTTTAAATAGTGGCTCATCAAGCTCCTCTAAAGAAAATCTTTCTTTAGACATAAACAAAGAACTCTCCTCTCTTATAAAAAGATATTTTCAATTAAAGAGGAAAATGAAAAATTAATGCATGAAATTGAAAAATTAAAAGAAGAAAAGGATACATGTTTTATGGAAAATGAAAATCTCAAAAATGAAATTGAAATTTTAGAAATTACACATGCATGTGAAATTGTAAAAACTAGCATGTTCATTAGAAAAAGTAAAACAAGAAAATGCTTCCTTGAAAAATACACGGAATAGCGATAAGACTGTTTCTCATCTAACGAAAAACAATTTTAGAATTAATTTTGGACATAAAAACTCTTATTTGGAAATCTAATCATTTCTATGATAAAAAATCACATATTACATATTTTGCATGCGGATTTTATGACCATTATGCTTATCAATGCAAAAATAAGAAAATCATCACCTAATGATGTGATTTGGATTCCGAAAAGAATATTATCTAATAAAATCGGACCCAAAGGGATTTGGGTGCCAAAAGTTACTTGATTATTTTTTAGGTGTGCCTCACATGCAAATGGCATGGAAGAATTAAAAATGTGAAGGCACAAAGTTATGGTAAAAGTATCATTAGGAATACTCGTGCATTTTTTAAGTGTTAAGCCTATTCTTTTGATTTCAATAAAAAAATTTAATGATTAATTTTTTGAAAGAAAAGAAACGAACAAAAGAAAATTGGTCATAGTAGTAAGGAGAGCATGTTAAAACTTTTCAACTTTATTTTTGACATATCATGAATATCATTGTTGTGTCAAAGTTTTATGTAATATTTTGATCCTTAATATATTTTGTCTTGGCTTTCATCAAATCGTTTTCATTTTCCTATTGTAAAATAGTCATAAATTTAGGAGGAGTTATTTTTTAAAATCTTTATGATGCAATACTTTACATATCTATTATATGACAAAATTGGAAGAATAAATTTTTAAAAATATGATTAATGGGGAGTTGCATATGGTTTCTTACATGCTTCATATACAAATTATTCTTTTTGATGAAACAAAAGAGGGAGAAATATAAGAAAAATATAATCTGAATATCACTTTATATGAAAAGTACGTTACAATTAATATTTATGAGAATATCTACCACTGTAAGGAAAGCTATGAGTTAGGAGGAGTAAAATTGATTTTACAAGATTTTTACAACTTTTTCGCAACTTCTATAGTTTTCATATTTCTTTGTTTGTCTTCATAAAAAAGGGGGAGATTATTGATCAAAGTTTTAATGATATATAAAATTATATTTTGATGATACAAACGAGAAATATTAAAGTAAATTGCTGAAAAAGTTCAAGTAAAAATAGATAACTTTATGCACTACACTTTGGTTAAATAATTTGGATAACTGTGCTGAAAGTTATTATCAAAAGAGTGTAGGTCGGTCAACCTACCGGTCGAAGCAAAGCGGGCCGATCGAGACAACACTGATCGATCGATCAATGCATGTACAACCCAGGTTCCATGACGAAACTATACCGGTCAACGTCGAGATGAGATCGGTCGATCGACTAGTTGTAGCAACTGGAGAAATCAACGCAACGATCATATAAACCAGTCGATCGGTCCATTGGTCAAATGAACAGTAATGGCTAGTTTTGAATGAGAAAAATGTGAAATTAATTCTGGACGAATTTTTCACATGCTAGAGCCTATAAAAGGAGCGCCAAAGCTAGAAGCAAAGGCACCCATCCCAACATTTGAAGGAAAACTTCAAAAAATCAAAAGAAGATGATTTCACTTGAAGTTGTCATTTAGAGCTGAGTGTTCTATTGTGAAAAAGAGAATTATTTTTTAGAAAGATTGTGAGAGCTTCTGTGTAAAAGAGGTTCTAAATCTTACCTCTTAAGCGAGAGAAAAGATTAGCTTCCTAGGAGGAGAGGTTGCCTTGCCTCTCGAAGCGGAGAAAATATGATTGTGTAAAGGGCTTTCTTCCTTGCCCCATTTGGAACAAAGGAAGTGCTAGTGGAATCTCCGGCGGTCTCGAGGTCGAGAAGTCGGAGCAAAGACGTAGATCAAGGTGTGGTCAAACCTCGTCAACAATCACCCGTATTTATTGTGTTTGATTTCTCTCACTCTCTCTCCTTCTCATAATGTGTTTATAATATGAATTGCAAAGGTTTTAAGAATTGATTTTAAGCTTTCACGATGATTTTTGTGAAATTGATATTTCAGATTGAATACCAATTCACCCCCTCCCTCTCTTGGTGTCCTTTGGGATCCTACAATGAGATGTCTTTATTAATAAGAAATGGTAAACATTTTATAGAAATGGATAATAATATTAAATTACGCATAAGGGTTGGAGAACCAATCATCAAATCAGTTTAATGTTGAAAATTGATACATATTTGATAGGATTCAAATTATATGATGATCATTAAAGTAACATTGTCTAATATGAATCATTATAATTAATTTTGAAATCACTACGAAACCTTGAATTGCTATTATTGATATCAAAATTACTGTCAGCTTTTAACCCATTGTTGCCAAACAACATTCAACATTATACATTCTGAATCATTGACGATTTTTTATTAGTTGTTATCGACTGCAATTCCTCATATTTGGGAAGTTATTTTTACTCATCATTATCTATCACATCTCATCAAGGGTGACTTATTAAATCATCATTGTCACTCATTTATGCGTGATAAATGGTTTGCCATTTTGGACTTTAGTACAACCATCAATTTTGGAAGTTTAAAGAGTTGTGATAAAGCTTCTCAAAAGATTATTGGGTTGATGCATCCTCTGGTCATCTATTAAGAGTTTTAATTGGGTATTCATCAATCATGAAATGTTGGTTGGATGTGTAGCGAATGATCCTTGATCGCGAACTCGAATCAATATTTCACCATTGTAAATCAATTAAAGAGGAAAAATCTTATTCACAAAACTCATTGTTGCTCACACTCTAACAATCATTCTTGCGAATAATAGTGATAGTCTTTGACCTATGAATCGATAGTTATTATGTCGTTCCATTTATCCAATGCGTCATCTTCTTTTGCTTGTCATGATAGATTCATATAATTGTTATTATCCTTGTTATGCATAAAGTTTGTTAAATATTTGAAAATTTACTTGCAATTAGTTTTTCACTCACAACCAATGTTCTTATCTTTATTGGAACCTTATATAAAATTAGTCATGGGCAACAAAACTATATGAAAGAATCAATTTTTTTATGGAATGCTAAAGACATACATTCAAAAAAATATTATAGCCAAAAGAATTTTAGTAAACTAATGAAATCAAAAAATAAATAAATACAAGATTATTGTGAAATATCAAGAAAAATAAAAAGATATCATAATAGTGATTTCACAAGGATAACCACAAACACCTATGAAAAAGAAAAAATGAGTAAAAGTTATGTTCAAAATACACAAGTGCATATGAGATTTTAGAATGTATTGGGTCAACTATTTATTTATTAAGTTCTAACACCAGAGATATTGTGTATTCATGATATCTTCAATGTTTCTACGCTTCGATGATATCGATCAAATCCTTTGTAGATAAGCTCGACTCATCAATCAACAACGCATAACCATATACGAATAATCCATCAATTGGAACAACATCTCTAATTGATAGATATACTACATCTCCGACCACCAAATCATAAAAAAGATTTTTTGTTTATGTCCATCTCTGATCACTTGGATCAAGATCCTTTTCTTTTCCTTATCTAAGTATTTAAACGGCGATGACTGCTTATAGTCATTGGCTGTTGTAAGACCAAGAATACGCTAAGTAAGATTCTTAAACCATCTTATGTACCCTTTGACCAGTCTTCAGATAGAAGTCCAACAACTACATATATCAAAGTACAAATCATAAGAATGATCAATGCCAAATCTTGTAAAGCGTTCCAAACAAACACCCAAGAGCTTCTTGGTGGTTTTTCGACATACTTGTTGACACAAAAAAAAAATTTGTTTGTCATTATGTCATCATTAAGTGAAACAGAGATCTTCCTTACTGTTCCACCTAGTCATCCATTGGTCTTCAAACCCTTATTATTATGACCACGTGCAATGGATGCTAACTCATCTAGGTTGATGCAATAACTAGCTTTACTCATCTCTTTTGAGATATGATATTGAGGTGTGCTAGCAGTCGCATTAAAGAAAAAACCAAAGAGAGCAGAACATCAACAAAATAGTACATTACCTTATGTTCAAAGATAATTAAAGATCATACCATCAATAAATTGCATAGCAGTCTTATGCACGTAAAGAGCAGCTCAATCTATTCGAATATAAAAGAATTTGTCTTGAGAAGAAAATATAGTATAAATTATAAGAGTCAAGGAAAATGAACTTTGGAAATGCAAAATTCCTTTAGTATTAGTGTTATAGGAAAAATCATTCAAGTGAAGCGAAAGTTGGAAGCTAGAATGACCAAATAAGAGGGAAGTATTCATTCTTATTCTTCAAAACATGTATCTAAATTTTGGGGACGAAATTTTTTTGAGGGGAGAATTGTCAAAGACGTGCTCCACAAACATCATTTTTATGTAATCATACATCTAATTAGGATATTAAATTAGTATAGATGTTTATATAGTCATGGTTGCATGTAGTAATTAACTTTTGATTAAAGCATAATGATAATTAAATTATCGATAAGCTTTATAAGGAAATTATATAATTATGAATAAATTTTAATATTTGTAAATATTATAGTAAAAATGTTTAACTATATTTTTAATAAAATAATATGATTATACCTTTATTTCAACTAATAGGTTTCAAGCAGCTGAAGCAGGCAGCTCAATGATTTTTCCAAACTGCCATATGATGTGTTAAAAATCTGACAAAAATATATAAATTAAACAATCTTATCATCGGAGAGCCGAAAACTTTTCAGGGCAAAAACCTAGCTGAACGTCTTGAAGAAATTCGGCAACGTCGCTTGTTTAAGGTGAATTCCTAGATCTGAAACTAATCCTCTACTTCATATGCTCATATCTTCATGATCCGTTGACCATAAATTCCGACGTTTTGCTGGTTCATTCTTCAAAAGTTAGCTTTCCACCACCACAAGAATCATATAAAAAGGACTTTTATAGAGAAAGTTATGAACCAAGCATCATAAGTTGCTCACTCTGTCCCGAGTCAGAGATAGGTCCGACTTATAAATTAGGGTATTATTCGGGTAAACTAAATTAAGGTTTGAAATTTGGATACACATAATTAGACTTATAAATAATTATTTGAGAAGTGGAATCATCTAGTTTGGATTTGTTTAGGTGGAGAAATGAACTTTTCATCCCGCATGACTTCTTCTGTCTAGTTTTAGGATATAGACAGAACAAGAGCCTAATTGATTATTTTTGTTAGAGGAACATACAAAGATTTAATTCTATAAGTTTTATGCCTAAACACTAATGAAGTCTAGATTCTAAAAAAATTAGGATCTCATCAAATGGATAAGTATTGTTAAAGATATAAATTAATCTTTCGGCGATACATAGTCTACAAAAACACAACATCTAGGTTAACTTTCCTTGGATTTTATGACTTGATCACTTGGAATTAATTAATGATATTTGATGATTGAAAACCTTAATAAATCTAGTTTCTAATTTATCTAGAATAATAAGATTTTCCCATGTGGTTAAGAAGTTATGAATTAGTTATTGACAATCACTTAGTATGAAATCCTGAGACAGCACCTAGTTAAGCTTTGGAAGATTAAATAGTTGGGAATATGAAGTAGCATATGAATATAAACACCTGAAATTAAACATTAATATTAGAAGGGATTATATGCATTTTAAGGTGAACAAGTGTTCATGTATGAGCATGCATTTCATATTGTAAAGTGAAATAGCATTATTGCTTGTAAGAAACTATCAAGCTACGAGTGAAATAAGGAAAATCTTGTAGACCCCATTTGAAAGGATAAAGTATAATGTGAGTGAGTAAATTTACAACATAGAAAAATGATATATGGTAGTTCTTTTACTTATGGTATTATCTCAAGCAAATATTATTATTATTATTATTATTATTATTATTATTATTATCATCATCATCATCATCATCATCATCATCATCATCATCGAAACATATTTTGAGCTATGAAAAGTATTTACGATATGTTTCAAGGATTTCATACGAGATAGAGTAACCTCTTACATAAAAATATTTTTAGGGAACAACACTTGTGAAGTTAAAACAAGTTTTACTTAATAATAATATGTGATTATGATATGTGTATTTTGAAATTGTTAAACTCCATGTGTGCATTAGCCATGTTAGTTGAAAAAAGTCTTTGAGACCACATTCGATATACATAAAGCATTTGAGACGTATATCGGGTGTCTTTACCCTTTGGGGGCCGCTCTACGTGCACGTATTGACCCATGATATGCTCTGTGCATTCGAGATGGAGGGATACATATTGACCCATGATTTTCTTTGCATATCCGAGACTCTTGATTGTGAAGCTCTACTTAACTGTATGACACACAATCATTGAGGAATACGTAGTGACCCATGATTTGCTTTGCATATACTCTTGATTATGAAGCTCTACTTAACTGTACGACATATGTTCATGGAATGATATGTATTGACCCATGATGAGTTGTGCGATGACACATGTATGGAGATACTAGATAAGAATCAAGATGAACATAATCATCATATAAGTGAGATAAATCATGATCATCATAAAAGTAATGGAAACATGAAAAAGGGACATGAATAAGAAATCATAAGATCATAATTAAATCATCATAAAAGGGTGGTAAAAGCCGATCATCATAAGAGTGACTGCCTCAACTCATCCATCATCATCATCATAAGTAGCAGAGCTAGCTCATAACTGACCATAGTTAGCCCATAACTAACCGTAGTTAGCCCATCATCTGGTCGTCACCAATCCATCATAAAATAAGAGCTCTCAATTTCACAATTTTCATCTTTTATCTTGCATCTTTTAATTATTTTACATAAGGACTTTAAATTAAGATAACAAGATAGGATCATGGAGAGTAAATCAGAAATGTGAAAGGCATAATAATCATCATACTTAAATTAGGATTAATCACATGAATTAGAAGTCAGAAGATCATACAAATCAACTAATTAGTATTGGAACCCGGGCTGAGTTGGGTGAAACCCAGGTCGAACTCATAAGGCCATGAATTCGGAGAAATCAGGACATCCCCAACTCGGGTTTGGGTCATACCTGGGGTGGGTTCGTGCTTGCCAGGTCGGTCGGCCGATTCAATGGATCGATTGATCGCTCGGCCAAGTCACGGCCGAACGTGACTCCATCGTGAAATTGTTCGGGCTGGGTTATCATCAACCCGGGCTAGGATCTTCTTTGTCCCAAGTTTTGCTCACTCGGCAATGCGGACTCGGGATGAGTTCCGATGAATTCGGTCCAAGTGTGGACCTGCCCAGGGCAGGTTACAGAAAACTCGGGCTGGGTTTGTATTATGTAGACACGTCGTCACAGAAAATAGAGATTTTCGTTCATCTTTCTGGCGATGACCGGCATCAATAATCATCATAATTCAGAACACTACAACTAGGGATCAACTAGAGCATGCTTCAAGTCTAAAATCAAGTTTCTATGATGAATCTACCCTAGTTTCATACCTGTCCAGAAACTAATATGTAGTCTTCTTCTTCCTCTGCCCGCTCCTCTCGGTTCAGGCGTGCATCCGACGGCGTCCACTCCCTCCGACAAGTCTCTTGTTGGCAATGACAGATCAGGGATGAAATAACGAAGGGGCGCACAAAATAGGGGAGGAAAAACTAGGGCCGACTCATAGGGAGAAAAGGGGCTGATTTGTTTGGTTTGGCCTCATATTTATAGGAGAGAAATCTGAGATCGTATGGTAGTTGGAGAATCAAATCTCCCTGATCTGATTATCCTCTTCCTAAGCAGTTTTATCTTTCTCCCTTTTTTTAAAAAAAAGTCTCAGACGTTACATTATAAATCCATTAAAATAAAATTCGTCCTCAAATTTAGTCATCAGGTAGGAGCTTACTAACAAGAAGGAAACTTCTTGGTCATTTATGCGATAGGCATTTGTTCATCATCGTTCCATCTTCATCATCTTGAGGACATAGTCCTTCCGTCATCATATGCATTTGGACAATGGGTCCTTTTATCATAATATACCTTAGGACAAAGGTTCTTTCATCATATAACATTTTATTTCATCCTTTCTTCATCATATGGTTCATCTTTTCATTTTGCCTTTGCTATAATTGGAAAATAAAATCTACTTCAGTCAACACAATAATGTGTTGCCCTATAAATCATCCATATGTCAATTAGAGAGTTGCCTCATATGAGGTTGTAAACCCTTCTTTACATAGGTCATGATTATTCTCTTTTCTTCTTGTATCTTTCTTAACCTAACATCTTAATTGTTGGTCACAAGGGACCAATTAAGACTTTTAGGAGCAAAATCAACTTTAGATCATCATAGGAACTTGAGGATATCATGACATCATTTGGGTCAATTTTTGGTTTTTCGATCAAATCAATAATTTGGATCAAATGCCTTCTTGGGTAAGTGCAACCTTTAATACAAACTTATTATTTGATTTAAAGATCTATCCATCTCCGTCTTTACAAGCATAAAATTTTTTTATCATGCCTGAGTTGTCTTCATCCTCTTTATATTGGTTCAACTTTCTTTGTATGTTCATTTCGTGTATTTCGACTCTTTGACATTTAGATACTTTCTTTCACTTACCTCATTCCATTTCTCTATATAAGTTCTCGTACAAGGTTTTTGGACAGAACTTCGATAGGCGAGAGGTGTAAGCACCGCGAGGTGTGAAGCGGCCTCCAAAAATGAAAAGCATGCATTCCCTTCTCTTTACTTGAAGAATTACATAATTGTCTGGTTGAATGCCCAGTATAGTGACCGGTTCCATGTTTTCCTCAAATTTCATCAGTGAAAGGCTACACTACAAGAAAATGGAGGAATAGCGACCCAAGAGATGCGACGACAGGGAGGCGCTATTGTGTCTCCGCATCGTAGACCATCTCATTGGCGTCAAACTAGCGCCTCATTCATGAGACGATGGAAATCGGTGGCTAATGGCGTCGCGATAAAGCCAACACAAATGGAGACGCTACTAGCATCACTTGTTGACTCTATCTTGACGTTATTAAGACGTGTAGTGTCGAGCTGGGAGCAGTAGAAATGCGTCGCTAAGTCGATGTGCACGTCACGCTCTTAATGAGGCGCTATTCTGGCGCCCAAGAGTCATTAGCATTATGGCGTTTGCGTTGTCGATGATACGTGAATATGGCGATAAGAATGATATATTTAACTTAGCGTCTACTCTTTCGGCGATGCTAAGGTGATGCTATTGAGGCGCTACCGACAGATTTTTTGACCCATACTAGCCACATTTTTTCCCCTTCCCACACCATACAATTATATAATGCATATAAATGCATTGATATTCATCACATGCAATATGAAAGCATCACAGGCATAATATTTAACATAAGAATACAAAAAGTAATAAACTAAACTAACAATTAATATGTATATCTAAGTCTATATGTAACAAAAGCATAGTTTGTATTCATGGTTTGTTTCTATCATAAGTTTGGGAGTTATTATTATCATTCCGGACATTCGACCTAGACGTGCTCGGTCCATGGCCTCGCGGGGATAGATTCTGCGTCGGGATTAATTCCTGAATTGTCTGCAACAGCGGAGCCAACTGTTGCGACAACTGGCGCGATATCTGCTTTGATAACTGTTGTGATAGCTGTTGTGATAGCTGTTGTGATAGCTGCGTCATATCAGGTGCAGCGGATGAGCTCGGAGCAGATGGACCGCCTGCATATCCTTCGATCCTGCTAGGTATCTGAGTGACTGTGCCGAGGCCATGCAAGTATCCCCTCATGTCGTGCCGGCCACCTCTTCCCAAACAATGGGGTCCTCTACGAAATAGAAAAATTATACAATCATATAATATATAAATTATATATCAAGGAACAGATAAATTTAAAACATGACAAAACCAACGAAGAAACATTACCTGGTGGCAGAGTACTCGGATCATCTCCATACTTTTTAGCCATTTTCGTATTATACTCATCCTAAAAAATTTAAACATTGTGTATTTAAAAAATAGTGCACTAACATCAACGACCAAATGACCATGACATGAGACTTACCAGAAGCCTACGAGCAGTGGGTGTGACTAAGTCGTTTGTCTTTTGGCTCTTATGCGTGACCTCATAGACCACACGAAAGTTTACGGGACCGCCTTCTTTTTCCTCCTATAATAAAGTTTCAAATTTGATAACATAAATATAAGTCAATTTGATAAATTAAATTTATATGTAAATTACCATGTGTTGTCGATGCTCGTCAAATCACATTGACTCCCCTGTGTGGATGTGGGCCTCGGGCTTTGAAAGACGGTTAACTCTTGCCTTTTCCGATTTCATTTGCCATCGTTCATCCGTCCTTTATGAACATCAAATACTTGACTTTCAAAAACTATAAATTTAATAAAAATAATTTAAAAGTAAACATACTTACCACTACATAAGGACTTCCAAATTGAGCTCCTAATATGTCTTGGGCATCTTTGTATGCCCTGCTCCAAAGTAAGGCCCGCGGACGTGACGACCTTGTGAAACTTGTATAATCAATTTCAGAGGCGTTTTGCGGTGACCTCCTAAAAAACACTTCGGATCGTCCTTAATCTAAGATCCGGATGAAACTTATTTGCCTCCTACAAAATATGTTAAAACTTAGTAATTTTAAAATAATATAAATCAAAATATGTAACCCAAATAGAAGATCGTACCGTAAAGGCTCGAAAGATGTCATCCCGTACTTGAATTAGGACATCTTTTCAAGATCCTGTCCTTTCCGACAAGTGGGAAAGAACATGATCAAAAAGACATTCTAGAATTATGAAAAAAAATTACTTGCACTAATAATTTATCAAAAAGAGGTTCTAGTAATTAACCTGCACTAGTAATTTACTAATAACTAAATTAATAGCACCACTTTCAAGTAATTAAGTAGTATTAATTTAACTTAACATGCATTAGTAACTAACTTAACACCAATAGTTTCAAGTAACTAAGTAGTATTTAACTTAACATGCATTAGTAACTAACTTAACAGCAATAGTTTCAAATAATTAAGTAGTATTTAACTTAACATGCATTACACTACAAGAAAAAGGCTGATTACAAACGGTTAAAACCATCTGTAATCAGCCCCAAAACCGTCTGTAATGAGATTATAGACGGATTTATCGACGGAACTGATCTGTCGAAAAAACGGTCGTCGCAAATCGTTCTTCGACGGTTGGAGAAAATTAGTCGAAAGTATCAATGGTTATCAACGGTTTTGACCGCCGAATGTTTTGGCGATCGCGCAATTACCGAAAGTTTCGGCAGTCAAAATCGTCAAAAGTTTCGGCGGTCATCACAACCCGCCGAAACTTTTGGCGATCACAAACCGTCGAAACTTTCGGCGGTCGTCGCAGCCATCGAACTTTCGGCGGTCACAACAGTCGCAAAGATGTTTTAAAATAAAAAAAAATTAACCGACTGCCCGGTGGCTGGATCCGGTCGCCAGGCAGCAGATCCGGCCACCCGCAGCAAGATCTGGTTGCCCATGGCAAGATCCGGCCACGGGAGGCCGGATCGCTTGCTTGGCGGCCACATTCTGGAGAGAGAGAGGGGGCGCGCGAGGGTCGTCCGGGAGGGAGAGGGTCGTCAATCGGTCGTCGAGGGAGAGAGAGAGGAGAGAGGGAGAGAGAAGTAGATTGGGAGATTATTTATATAGATATTATATATATATATATATATATATAGGTGGAAAGATGAGAAAGCAGGAAAATGAAAAAAAGCGGGATAGTGAAATTTTAATTACTGACGACTCTGACCGCCGAAAAAGTAAATATTAATTATTTTTAAAGTTACCGACAATTTTGACCGACAAAAATTATTTAATTATAAAACTAAAATACTATATTTAGTTATATATAATATTTATTTTTTATTTTATCGATGGTTTGAACTGTCACTAATTATTACCGACGGTTGGAACCGTCAAAAATTATGACGGTTCGGACTATCGCTAATTATATTAATAAAATACTCCTTATATTATATTATTATACATTTACCGATAGTTACGACCGTCGGAAATTGTGACGGATAGATATCCATAAAAAATATCGACATTCCTAATCGTTAAAAAATAAAATAATAATATAACAAATTACATAATTTATTATTTTCATTTTCGACGGTTGTAACTATTGAAAAATCCGTCGGAAATTGCGACGGATGGATATCCGTTGGAAATATCGACGTTCCTAATCGTCAAAAATTAAAATAATAATATAGAAAATTATATAATTTAATATTTTCATTTCTGACAGTTGTGACCGTCGAAAAATTCGTCGAAAATTATGACGGATGGATATCCGTCGAAAATATCGATGTTCCTAATGTTAAAAAATAAAATAATAATAATATAACAAATTACATAATTTAATATTTTCATTTTCGACGGTTGTAATCGTCGAAAAATCCATCGAAAATATTTCCATCGCAAAATCCATCGCAAATTGCAACGGATGTCTATCCGTCGAAAATTGCCCGTCGAAAAATGGCAATTTTCTTGTAGTGTTAGTAACTAACTTAACAACAATAGTTTCAAGTAATTATGTAGTATTTAACTTACCATGCATTAGTAATTAACATAACAATAATAGTTTCACGTAATTAAGTAGTATTTAACTTAATATGCATTAGTAATCAACTTAAGATGCATTATAATTAATTTAACATGGTGGCGGGCTCGTACCTTCTTAACCGAAGAAGGATGGCGGCGGGCGGTGGGCGGTGGGCGGTGGTGGAGGAAGGCGATGGGCAACTGCCGACATTCGACAGAAGAGCACAATCGGAGGATGGAGGAGGAGGCGGCAGGCGGAGGGCGGAGGAGGAGGTGGAAGGTGGAGGGCAGCGGAGGAGGCGGAGGGCGACGGAGGAGGGCGACAGAGGACACCGAGGCGGAGCCGACGGAGGCAGAGGAGGTGAAGGTCGACGGAGGAGGAGGAGGAGGCAGAGGTCGGCGCGGTGGAGGATGGGTGCGGTGGAGGAGGCGGAGACGGTGGTGGAGGGCGGCGGAGGGGCGCAATAGAGGAGGCGGTGAAGTAGGCGGAGGGGCGCGGTGGATGAGGCGGAGGCGGAGCCGACAGAGGCAGAGGAGGCGGAGAAGGCTGAAGGTGGAGGGGGTGGAGGGCGGTGGAGGCGGAGGCGAATGGCGGCGGAGGTCGGTGCTGGGCGCCAGAGGAAGAGGAGGCGACGGAGGCAGAGGCAGCGGAGGCAGAGGCGGTGGAGGAGTCGATCGTCGACGTTGGGCGTCGGGCATCGAATGGTGGGCGGAGGAAGCAGAGGGCATCGGGCATCGAACGGCGGGCAGAGGAAGTGGAGGGCGTTAGGGCAGCGGCTGTCGGGCGTCGAAGCGAAGGGCATCGACCGTCGTCTTCGTCAGTGTGGTGAAAATGGAGCGGTAATAGTAAATAGTGAAAATAAAGAACAAGGGTTAAGGATTTAAGTTAATTCTTTAGCATCTCATTCAAACACGATGCTACGTAGATGCTAGATAGGCGCCCAATTAAGTGAAGGTAATAAAAATTCGGCTAATGCTGCGCTATAGAGAGGCTAATGTGTCGCTAAGAAACTGTAGCGACATCATAACGTCGTAGTGGCGTCGATTTAGATTTAGCGTCTCAAAATTGTGACGCTAGAGAGACGCTAATTGTTTTTTTTATTTCTAATTTCTATTATGTATGTAATTTATTTATCAATATAGCGTCTCATCGCATTGTGCCCGTTCCATTTGTTTTATTCCCTTCCCATAATCTATCATGTATGTATATAAAATTATAAGTCTATATGTATATGTGTCTATAACAAAATTGTGTGTGTATATATATGTAATATATCCGTATGTATATGTCTACGTGTGGGAGATTAAGTCACAACAATGTGTTTATCGATATGTATTATAAGTATATACGTGCATATATATATATATATATCTATACATGTACGAGTCATATATAGATAACGTGTATATGTATACGTATTCCAAGTGTATATATGCATGTATATGTTTATATGTGTGAGATTAAATGATAATAATATGTATATATGTACTTATTATATATAAGTATAAGTATATACACATACTTATATGTTTATATGTGCCCGATTAAGTGAGTGTGATAAAAAGTCGACTACTTCGGCGTAATACAAACGCTATTGAGTTGCTAGAGTGGTTTAACGACCCCGTAGCGTCGAACTAGCATCTAAAGCTTATTCACGTCTCAAGTTGGTGATGCTATAGAGACGTCAATAGTGTCACCATGGCTTCGACAATGTCGGTGGCTCTAGTTGGACGCTAAGTAGACGTTATTGAACCTCCATGGTGACGCTAAAATGGGATAATTTGTAGCAAATCACTCTCTTAATTCAACCATCATAATTTCATGATTAAGAATATAAAAATAATATATGCATAATTAAGATATGATATATATATTGTATATATAAATAACATATATAATATAGGTAACAAATTATATATTTAGGAACACTCCTATAATGTAGAAATACATATATATGTAATCATGTAGTACATATATATAATATAGGTAATCATGAAGGAATATATATATGTTGAAGATACATATAAAATATTTAATTTATTTATTGATTAACATATAGTATAGATAATATATAGGGTTTAGGGTTTAAATATAAAACAAATAGTGATATAAATATAGATAGCCTATATATAGTTATCTATTTCCAAGTAATCATATTGGCGTCTACACAGCGTCGTGTCTCATGTGACGCCAGATAGCGTCTATAGCGTCTCTCGGTATGCGACGCGAGGTTCTCTCACGCACTTTCGCTTCATGGTGCGCAATAATAACGTCTACCTGGCGTCTCCAAGGCGTCTTCATTAGCGCCTATTTTTTTAATAGCTAAGAACATGCTAATGAGACACTATTGAGAGGCAAGTAGCGTCTCTTATTTGGGACGCAATGGGGACGCCATGACGGCGCTAGTGGCATCGAGTTAGCGTCACCATATTTGGAGTTAGCGCCACTGAGCGTCGCTAATCACCAATTTTTTTGTAGTGTTAGTCGAAGCTTGTTCCGGGAAAATGGCTCCACCGTCAAGGGTCTAGCCATTTCCTGAAAGGACCCTGCTTTTGTCAAAGTATAGTGTTAAGCAAGTAGGTGTAACTATTGACTCCACCCTTTCGGCTTAGCCGGGATTCTATTCTAGACGTAGGTCCGCTCCCCCAACTGAGACCACTCGATCGATCTCATCTACTAACTGACCAAGTTGGGCTAGGCGTCCATGTCACAATCTGCACACTGCCAGCCCCTCTTGGACAAAATCCAAGACATTTTCCAAGTGCTAGAAGAGGATCAACTGATTTTCTTAAGAATAAGAAAGAAGAATCTTATGGAAATATAATGGAATAAGGTTTGACGTCCTCCAATAGGACGTTCCGCAAGAAGCGCATCCTGAGGAGTCACGTCAACATCACAGGGAAAAAAATCTATCATCGATAGACCCACAAGCGAAGTCTTTTCATAGCCGGCCGACTAGAGTATCATCGGTCTACTCTACCTCAATTCACCATTTCGAACCTTTTATAGAAGCTACAATATATTTTTTTTATATTTTAACTAGGAGGATGGCACTACTGGCAAAGACCGTCTGGCGAAAATGCCGTAGGCACGAAGCATGGTGGGCTGATGAGTCAAGCGTATGCATTCAAGCTAAGCGAGATGAGTCGTCGGAGGGGGAGAGATTCACTCACGAAACACAAGTAAGAGTTAGCTTGCAATGAGAATGAGGGGTCCTCTGCCTTTAAGCTGATGGGAAGGTTCGGATGTCAGCATGTACATAATGAAAACTTCATTCTCGTAGAAACCTACCTCATTCCTACATATAGGTAAGTGGTATGGTAACCAATACAAGTTCTTGAAGAAAATCTTGCAAATGACATAATCATCCTTAACATTAAAAAGTCATCATGCAACGTAGCATAAAAATCAATAAATGGATGGGAGATAAGACTTACCTCATCATTGTTTCGATGAAAGTAAGCATAATCAATAGAATCATAAATGTCGATCCTAAGATTAAGAGTCATCAGGGTAGCATATGATATGGTTGATTATACAACCATGGAACATCTTAAGAAAATCATTATTTGACATCATAATATAGATTATCATCATCGTAGGATCATTTCTTAAGTTTAGGCTGGTCATCATGTACATCATCATGTAGGTTGTTAAGATTAATAACGGCGTAGCCTAGCATGATGGGAGAAAATTATCATGAGGGTAAATGAGATCAGTATTGTAGATACATCGATTTACAGGATCGATGATTGTCATAAAGAATCAATGATGTCATTATGTATAATTCATCATCATTGGTAGTCACCATCTTTATGGAATAAAATTGATCATAAATCATATAATCTTATACATGATCATAAGGATCATTAAGCTTAACATTGACATCAATAGATAAAATTGTCATCCAAGATAAGGCCATCTTTATATAAAATTATTAATGTCATGCATTATCTTTTCATAAGGTTTTTGGTGCTCTACCTTTTTCATATTGACATACTAGGTATTTAGAACAAACTTTTGTATATTCATGTTTCATGTCATTGCTATTTATTCATCCTTATACATCTTTGTATTTCCCAAATGAATCGCAACATAGGCTTATGTTTACATGCTTATACTTCATTGTATTTTTCAAATGGATCGCAACTTATACTTATAATATTCATCTAGTACTTTTTCTTATAAGACATGCGAAAAAAGAAAAATTATCCCATCATCTAAAGGACTCAAGATATCCATGTGCAGTCACCTACGAACTCTATTTATCACCGTTGGTCACCTTCATCATTTTGTCTTGGTCTGGATTTAAGAACATGCAGGGGAGAACTTCCTTATAAGTTTTACAACTCAGTATGGAAGTAAGATAAATATCATCATAAGATCATGATACTAGACAAGAATCAAGGTGGACATAATCATCATATAAGTGAGATAAATCATGATCATCAAAAAAGTAATGGAAACATGAAAAAGGGACATATGAATAAGAGATCATAAGATCATAATTAAATCATCATAAAAGGGTGGCAAAAGCCGATCATCATAAGAGTGACTGCCTCAACTCGTCCATCATCATCATCATAACTGGCAGAGCCAGCCCATAACTAATCAAAATCAGCCCATAACTAACCATAGTCAGCCCATAATCTGATCGTCACCAGTCCATAATAAAATAAGAGTTCTCCATTTAACTATTTTTGTCTTTTATTTTACATCTTTTAATTAATTTTTACAAGGACTTTAAATTAAGATAACAAGATAGGATCATGGAGAGTAAATCAGAAATGTGAAAGGCATAATAATCATCAAACTTAGATTAGGATTAATCACATGAATTATAAGTCAAAAGATCATAAAAATCAACTAATCAGTATCGGAACCCGGGCTGAGTTCGTAAGGCCATCAATTCGGAGAAATCATGACATGCCCAGGCCCCATCATAATTCTCTTAAGAATTTTTGACCGATGTGAAGAAAAGATATTATCTTCCATCGTCATTTGTACCACTGGAACATACTTTATGATATGAAATTATTTTCATAAGGTCATCCTCCTTAAAAGTAGCTTATGTCATACAAGGATCAATAGGCTCACTAAAAGTGTTATTCATCATCGTAGATAATGACAACATACAATCTGATAAGATTGATAATGGAACCATGTCAATCATCATCTTTATAAGATCAATTTAGATCAATAACTTTTATTATGACCTATGTTTGATGTGATCCTTCTCTAAACATCATCATAAAAAGAATACTTCTTTAATTGATAATCAGATCAATGATAAAAGGTGATCACATATTAGATCAATGTTAGGTATTTGATCAAATCATTGAATCAGTACTTCATCATCTTAGTAGGATGGACAATGTAAGTGTGATATGAAAAAGATATATGAAGCATGGAAATTGTCACATCCTACGATCATTCAACACTCATAGAGTACTTCATCATTAATTATCATGAATTTTGACATCTAGGAAAGAATCATAAGGATCAATAAGATCCTATATTAGCATAATCAAATATCTTCTTAAGGGTCGTCTTCATAATCATTTAACTTCTAAATGGAAGACATAACTTACTTGGATTTACATTAGGTGGCGCGGTGACTGCTCGTGGCACTTTGCACATGGACTATGACATTATACATTAGGACATGAGAATGCCCTAACTTTAGGCTCTGATATCTAACTATAACGCCCAAAAATCGCACCCTACTGTGGCAGAATATGCTTCAAAGATGCTACGGGTCATCCTTACGTGTACATCATATTGACCAAAAAGAAGACTTTGACTAGTCAACTCGACATTGATAAAAGCAGAAGACTAATAATCATTAAATAATAAAAGGAGTGTGACATCATAATATGCGGAAGACTAGTAAAGAACTTCATGTGAGTCCAAAGGAAAGCTAGTATATCAAACTAATATGCGGAAAAAAGAAAAATTATCCCATTATCTAACGGACTCAAGATACCCATATGCAGCCACCTACGAACTCTATTTGTCACCGTTAGTCACCTTCATCATTTTGTCTTGGCCTGAATTTAAGAACATGCAGGGAGAACTTTCCTATGAGTTTTACAACTCAGTATGGAAGTAAGATAAATATCATCATAAGATAATTATACTAGACAAGAATCAAGGTGGACATAATCATCATATAAGTGAGATAAATCATGATCATCATAAAAGTAATGGAAAAATGAAAAAAGGGACATATGAATAAGAGATCATAAGATCATAATTAAATCATCATAAAAGGGTAACAAAAGCCGATCATCATAAAAGTGACTGTCTCAACTCGTCCATCATCATCATCATAACTGGCAGAGTCAGCCCATAACTGACCGTAATAAACCCATAACTAACCGTAGTCTGCTCTGATCGTCACTAGTCCATCATAAAATAAGAGCTCTCCATTTAACGATTTTTGTCTTTTATCTTACATTTTTTAATTAATTTTTACAAGAACTTTAAATTAAGATAACAAGATAGGATCATGGAGAGTATATCAGAAATGTGAAAGGCATAATAATCATCATACTTAGATTAGGATTAATCACATGAATTATAAGATAAAAGATCATAAAAATCAACTAACCAGTATCGGAACCCGGGCTAAGTTCGTTAGGCCATCAATTCAGAGAAATCATGACATCCCCGGGCCCCCATCATAATCCTCTTAAGAATTTTTTGACGGATGTGAAGAAAAAGATATTATCTTCTATCGTCATTTGTACCATTGGAACATACTTTATGGTATGAAATTATTTTCATAAGGTCATCCTCCTTAGAAGTAGCTTATGTCATACAAGGATCAATGGGCTCACTAAAAGTGTTGTTCATCATCGTAGATAATGACAACATACAATTTGATAAGATTGATAATGGAACCATGTCGATCATCATCTTTATAAGATCAATTTAGAACAATAACTTTTATTATGACCTATGTTTGATGTGATCCTTCTCTAAACATCATCATAAAAAAGAATACTTCTTTAATTGATAATCAGATCAATGATAAAAGGGGATCACATATTAGATCAAGGATAGGTATTTGATCAAATCATTGAATCAGTACTTCATCATCTTAGTACGATGGACAATGTAAGTGTGATATGAAAAAGTTATATGAAGCATGGAAATTGTCACATCCTACGATCATTCAACATTCATAAAGTACTTCATCATTAATCATCATGAATTTGAACATCTAGGAAAGAATCATAAGGATCAATAAGATCCTATATTAGCATAATGAAATATCATAAGTTAAGGGTCGTCATCATAATCATTTAACTTCTGAATGGAAAACATAACTTACTTGGATTTACATCAGGTGGCGCGGTGATTGCTCGTTGCACTTTGCACATGGACTATGACATCATACATTAGGACATGAGAATGCCCTAACTTTAGGATCTGATACCTAACTATAATGCCCCAAAATCGCACCCTGCTGTGTGACAGAATATGCTTCAAAGACACTACGGTTCATCCTTACGTGTACATCATATTGATCAAAAAGAAGACTTTGACTAGTCAACTCGACATCGATAAAAATAGAAGACTAATCATCATTAAATAATAAAAGGAGTGTGACATCATAATATGCGGAAGACTGGTAAAGAACTTCATGTGAGTCCAAAGGAAAGCTAGTATATCAAACTAATATGCGGAAAAAGAAAAAATATCCCATCATCTAAAGGACTCAAGATACCCTTATGAAGCCACCTACGAACTCTATTTGTCACCGTTAATCACCTTCATCATTTTGTCTTGGCCTGGATTTAAGAACACGCAGGGGAGAACTTCCCTATGAGTTTTATAACTCAATATGGAAGTAAGATAAATATTATCGTAAGAACATGATACTAGACAAGAATCAAGGAGGACATAATAATCATATAAGTAAGATAAATCATGATCATCATAAAAATAATGGAAACATAAAAAATGGACATATAAATAAGAGATCATAAGATCATAATTAAATCATCATAAATGGATGGCAAAAGCCGATCATCATAAGAGTGACTGTCTCAATTCGTCCATCATCATCATAATTGGCAGAGTAAATCATAAGAGTCAGCCCATAATTGATCGTAATCAGTCCATAACTAACCGTAGTCAGCCCATAATCTGATCGTCACTAGTTCATCATAAAATAAGAGCTCTCCATTTGACGATTTTTGTCTTTTATCTTACATCTTTTAATTAATATTTACAAGGATTTTAAATTAAGATAACAAGATATGATTATGGAGAGTAAATAAAAAATGTGAAAGGAATAATAATCATCATACTTAGATTAGGATTAATCACATGAATTATAAGTCAAAAGATCATAAAAATCAACTAATCAATATCGAAACCCGGGCTTAGTTCATAAGGCCATCAATTCGGAGAAATCAAGACATGCCCGAGCCGGGTTTGGGTCATACCCGGGCCGGGTTCGTGCTTGGCAGGTCAGTCAGCCGATTCGACGGATCAATCGATCGCTCGGCAAAAGTCGCGACCGAATGCGACTCCATCGTGAAACTGTCCGGGCTTCGCACAATGCGAGTTCTTCTTCGTCACAAGCTTCACACTCTCGACAATGCGGACTCGGACCGAGTTCTGAAGAACTCGGTACAAGTGTGGACCTGCCTGAGCTGAGTTACAAAAAACTCGGGCCAAGTTTGTATTACATAGACATGTCGTGACAGAAAATAGAGATTTTCGTTCATCTTTCCAGCGATGACCGTATTAACAATCATCATAATTCATAGCACTACAACTCGGGAACCACTAGAGCATGCTTCAAGTCTAAAATCAAGATTCTAAGATGAATCTACCCTAGTTCCATATAGAAACTAATATGCAGTCTTTTTCTTCCTCTTCCTCTTCTTTCTCTGCCCGCTCCTCTCGGTTCAAGCGTGCATCCGATGACGTCCACTCCCTGCGACGAGTCTCTTATTGACAACGATGGATCAGGGGCACACAAAACAGGAGGGAAAAAACTAGGGCCGGCTCGTAGAGAGAAAATAAGTTGATTTGTTTAGTTTGGCCTCATATTTATAGAAGAGAAATCTAAGGTCGTGTGGTAGTTGGAGAATCAAATCTCCCTGATCTGATTTTATCCTCTTCCTACTCGATTTTATCTTTCTTCATTTTTTTTAAAAGTCCCAAGTGTCACAGTTAATCTTTTATATAAGATTTACATTAGGATTTTGATCGGTCCAAATATCCCATGCTCAAAATTTTGGATTATCACATGGTTTTTTAAATATTTTCGCCCAACAAAATTTTTTTCTTTGACATACATTTTGTTCGCTGGGATCACAAATATAAACTCTAAAGTTATCATAAATTTATTTTTCATTAACAATACTAATTCTTAGTGGAAATTATATCTACTTTAGTTCTGAATGTGAAAACAAGCATTGTAAAAAAGAGGAGAAATATGTGTACATATTTTAGGCCTGAATGATGCTTTAGCGTGATCATAATAATATATTTTCTAATGATAAAAAATATACCAGTAAATGATATTTATTATTAAATTACATATTTAATCTAATTAAAAATATATAACTGTTGATATAGTATTCTATTTTTTATGCCATACAATAATAACACGGAGGAATGTATAATTTAAAAGCGAGAAATATTTTTTTCATGATAATGAATAAAATGTACTCCATGATGTGGTATGATAATAAAATATTAAGCTAATTGAGATAAAACATATATGTTACAAAATAATTAAATAAAAAATATTATTAAAAATGAAAGTAACTTATTTAAATGGAGTCGAACATACCACTTATGATATTACACCCAATGCACTTATGGTATTAAGCACTAATTTTATTTACGCAATGAATTTAGGGTGTGTTCATTGTATTGCCATTCAACATTACTTAATAATGTAAATTGTCACTTAGAAAAGATTGTCAGTTATTAATTTGTCAGCAATGTATATTACCTTATTTAATATGCATAAGTAATATGATAATTCATATTAGTTATTTATAAAAAATAAAGATTTATTAGTTAATATATAATTTTTATCAATATACTCCTAATAAAAAAAATTGTGTTTAGATGTATAAATTATTTTTAACTTCATAAACTTAAATCACAAATATATTCTCACACATAAAATTAAAATTTATAAAATAAATTAATATATTTTAAAAATATGATAACAATATAGTCATAATAATCAATTAATATTTTTTCGGTTAAATTTATAATTTATTCAATACATTTTAGAATTTATTTAAATAAAATTATAAAAGATAAATGAGAAAAATGAAATTGAAAAGATTACAACTCAAGTGATAATGTGGATTACTCCCCTCCCATAGACAATTTGTATTGCCACTTCATAATAATGTAGATTGTATAGACAATGCATATTACTTATTACTTGTCACAAGTAAATAAGGTAATGTGATGGATCAGATAATTTAATATAATCTACAAAGATTATCTTAGCTGGTAATCTGCATAGGTGCACCACACCCATGCTTATTAAGCACTATACTTATATATTAGTTACATTTTTTATTTATATGTTGTGACTAAATGCAAATATTTTGTTCATTACAAATTTTGAAAATGATTTGAGTCTTTAGCAACTTAGTAATTATTTAATTTATATTATTATTTAACTCATTTTTTCAAGTACATAATATTTACTTTTTAAAATTAACGTGCCTATTGACACTTTAATTTTTATAGCATATTTTATCACCTAAAGTCAAACGTGATCTTTTAGACTCCAATCAAATTTGAATCCGAACGATCAAATAACAATCATTATAATTATTAATTAAAATTAATGTACCTATTGCTACACGCCAATATCCAATGGCGTGGCCGAAAAGGCCTCTGGACTTCATCGTAATTATCGGCCCATAAAATGATATCTCAAATGGGCTAAAAATACCAAACGGCCCATAAATAGCCATCCATCGATCTCTCTTTCTTCCTGAAATAAAATTCTCTCTCTTTTCGAGGGTTTAGGGTTTGCGGTCACTTCACCAAAACCCCTCTCGGATTCCCGGAGATTCCATTACCCGAGGGGCTCCGGAAGCACGGAGCAATGGAGCAGCGGTTGGCGAACACATGGCGGATGACCACAAACGAGAGGAGCTTCGTCGAGGCCGCCCTCGCCGCGGACATCCGCGTCGACGGCCGCCGGCCCTTCGATTACCGCCGCGTCACCATCGAGTTCGGCAGGTGCAGTAGGATGCTCTCTCTCTCGTCCTAGTTCCTTTTTCTTTTTTTCTTTTTTTTTTGCTTTTCCATTTGATTTGTGTTTTCGTCAGATTGTCGTGGTACTTGTTGTCTTCATCCTAGCGTTCTATAATTCGATGAGAATATACAGAAATGTGATTTTCTTTTATTTGTAGCTTGTTTTCGTCTGTTTCAGTTGGCTTTTGCTTCCTAATGCGAACTCTGGTGGATTGCTTTAATGTTACTTCTTCCTATTTTTTTGTTCTTTGATGTATCTGATGGTGTTCACAATTCCTCTGTCAAAACGCGCGATTATGATTCATATACTGCTTAAAGCTTCTTTCTTAGTACTTCCTTCTGATGTTTTGCAAGTTGTACTTTTTTAGCAAATTTTCGGGGAACTTAAGTTGAAACTTGCACAAATTACTAGAATGGATTAAGATGACACTGCTATCACAGTGTCGATGACAATAAACAGAACACATTCTATTCTTTGTGTAGGGAAAATGGTTCCTCAAAGGTACTACTTGGTCAGACTTATGTGATGGCTTATGTTACTGCTCAGCTGGTCCAACCATATCGAGATCGGCCAAATGAAGGCACATTTTCAGTATTTACTGAGTTCTCACCAATGGCTGATCCATCTTTTGAAGCAGGACGGCCAGGAGAATCTGCTATTGAACTAGGCCGTGTTATAGACCGTGGTCTTCGGTAAGTGCCTTTGATAATTGATATGAATGCAATATTTCATTAGCGTGCAATACATTGTATTTTCTTTTTCTTTATTTTATTACTGCAAGACAATAGCCGACCCCACCTAGTGGGATAAGGCTTTGTTGTTGTTGTATTACTACAAGACAATAGGAGCATTTCTCACACTTTTTATTTAACACAATATCAAGTTAAAGTTTTCTTTGTTGTAATGTTTTCAACTATTTGTTATTACCTTTCAGGGAAAGCAAGGCTGTAGATATGGAATCCTTATGTGTTGTTTCTGGGAAATCAGTCTGGGCAATTCGTGTGGACCTCCACATTCTTGATAATGGAGGGTAGACAAGAAACTGCCAATTGTTCTGCTACAGTAGTTCAGTTTTGTATTGTATGAGGAGTCAGCATTTATTTATTTTTTCTATGAATTAGGAATCTCATTGATGCTGCTAATATTGCGGCTTTAGCGGCTCTCATGGTTTTTCGGAGACCTGAATGTACATTAGGAGGAGAGAACAATCAGGATATTATTGTTCATGACCCTGAGGTCAGCCATCTCTGCATGTTGTATAACTCTTTTGCCTTACATGTTATGATGTGAAATTTGATTTTCTTGCTGTGTGCAAAATTTCGTTTTAGCCAGGAACAACACCATATCTGAAAAGCTCATCTCTTCAAGCACTGTTTTCAAGTTATTTTGTTGTATGGACTTGTCATCTTTCTAATCACCTCCTTATTTTATCTTATGTTTTGAACAGGTCCGAGAACCTCTTCCACTCATAATCCATCATCTGCCCATAGCAGTTACTTTTGCTTTTCTTGGTGAAGGCAACATCGCAGTACAGTGAATGATATAGTTTGTCCTTTATATTTATAATTATTTCATGTTCCCTATTCTTTTCACACCCACTTTGCCATGAAATCTGTATTCCCCAGATACTTGATCCTTCTTATAAGGAAGAAGCTGTTATGGGAGGAAGGATGACTGCTACACTAAATGCAAATGGTGATATTTGTGCTGTTCAAAAGGCTGGTGGTGAGGGGGTTATGTCCAGTGTGATAATGCAATGTCTAAGAATCGCCTCTGTGAAAGCTGCTGATATCACAAGCAAAATTAAGAATGCAGTGAGTGATTTTTCTTCTGAACATGTTATTATATAACATGCTAAAGTCTTTATATAGCATCAGATATCCACATGATATAAATGTCATATGCTAATAACAAATTTGGCTAGTATAGTTTTTTGGACTGCTGCTCGTCGCTTCATGAACATAAATTGCAAAGTGTAATCACTGTATCTTTAACCTAAAGGTGATGAACTAGCCACTGGGTGTGCATTTTCTATATTGCACAGAGTTAACGATACAAGAATGGTGAGAAATTATATATGTTAAGTCTTCAAAATTTTCCAGTTTGATGTGGAGTTCATAGGATTTTCACATAAAGGACAGTTTGCACTATGTTTGGTTGACATTTCCCGTGAGAAGTTGAGTTTTTGCAAGAAACTTATCTATAACATGCTAGTCACCTGTTGGGATGTCAGCAGTGAGAGGTTGCTGCTTACTGTTCTTACCACATGTAATATACCTTGGTGAAGACTTTGGCACCAATGCATTCTGCAGCCATAGCATTTTTACTTGTAATAAAACAAAAGGATGTTTTACATATGAGCTCGTTCATCGCTAACGTAATCAAGTTGGTGTCATTGCAGGTTGATGCATACGACAACGAGAGAGTGCTGCTGAAGGTTAAGCGCCATCAATCATTAGTAGGACATGAGGTTAGCATCCCAGTGAAAATGAGCCAAGTTGAAAATTTAAAGCAGCAAGAAGATGTATTAAAACACGAACCCGAGAGAAGCGACAATCAGGTTGATGACATGGCTATAGAAACTAGTACTTCTTTGACAAGGGAAAGCAGAGGAAACCACTCCGACCCATTTGTCGGTGGTCCATCGAAGTGGTGATTTTACCATATTGCTTTTGTTTGTATTGATGTAGCTGAGCTAATTACATGCGTGTCGTCTGCATGGACGTGTGTACCTTATTGTAACTATGCCCTTGTTTTTCAGGGATCCGTATCCTACAGGAAATTCTTCGAGATATCCAAGAAGCTCTCATAATTTACCTGGTATTTGGTTCTTTACACCTAATTTATTTTTTTTAGTCGAATTTCTCTCTTGTGAGGGGTTGAGAGGAAAGTTAGAAGGCAGGGTAGAAATTACACTGGAAGAGGTCGGGAGTAAGGTGATGAATAAATAAAAATGAAGAAAAATGAAAAAAAATGTTATCTGTTGGGAGAGGGTTAGGACGGATGATAGAAAAGGAGACCGTAGTACACAGGCATTAATCGCTATCGATAAATGTAACATCAAATTTAATTCGTTTGAAGCCAACTTAGCCTTTCGACCAATGTTGTTAGAATTGGATCGGACAATGATTCAGATAGGTGTCCGTTTCAGGTCGAACCGATCAGACCGGTCGGTCGGATCGGATAGTAATAAAATATTATATTTAATATGATCTATTAAATTAAGCTATTATATTTTGAATATATACCTATGTCAAAATGTAATTATACAAAAAATAACAATCATATATCATAAATTTTAAATTTAAGATTTGATATTAAAATTATGACACACTTAATGAATGAAAATCCTATTGTATCTCATTATTATATATAAATTTTCTATTCTTTAAATTTTTTATAAATATTTTCCAAATATTATGAAAGATTATATATTTTATAAATAAATATATAGTATAATTAGTGATTTATTAAATTTGAACTTATTAAATATTAAATTAAAGAAATTTTAAATGTGTGTATATATGATATATATAATACTATGCTATATTAAGTATGTTATAGTTTTATTATATATTATGCATATATCAAAGAAGTTTGCACCATTCATCTCTAACTAATTTATCTAATATAACAAACAATATATATAATATAATAAATATATAATTAAGTTATATTATCATATACATTTATGATATTAAAATTTTGAATGAAATAATAATCCATAAGTTAAAGTTCAAAGCTTAGTAAATTCTAGACTAAATGAAGAAAAAAAGAATAAGTAATGTGTACAAACATAGTTCCACATTGATAATACTAGCAACACAAGGGTAGGTGGACAATTATAAATAAAGGAGAATACTATTGGGTCATTGTGATTCTTTATGGAAAAAGTCCATTTATAGATATTTTCCAGATTTATAATAATAAATTTTATAAAATTATTTCTTTACAAAAGAAATAATAAAAAAAATTAATTGTCCTAAAGCTCCGGTTTTTTTCGGTTTTTACCGGTTTTGGCCGGTTTTGACCGGTTCATCTGGGTCCGATTTTAGGCTACTAGGCCGTCTTGGTGGTTCGGTCGATGGTCGAACCGGTCCGGATCGGTCCGGTTCTAATAACACTGCTTTCCACAATCGAAATAGTTGTTAGATGTCACTTCCAAATTATATTTTAAAATAATAAATATTTTTTTATAAATTTTTGTGGCACTTAAGTCATAAATTACATTTCGTAAGTCAATTTTTTTATCAACTTAGGTCAAATTATAAAAAAACATATAAAAAATGAAGAAAATATGTTAAATATCATGTAAACTATTTGTTTTTGTTCTAAATATATTTTTAAGTAATATTTAAATGATTACATTAATCATGAGATTGCAATGAATTGGATGGTAAGATCTTGACAAATTTGGGGCCTACCAACGTTACGTGAGAATAAGCAAAAAGGTGGGGATATTATGTTATTGCATTTTGCCAGAACAGTGTGATATTGTTGGATCAAGCAGGAACAGTTGGGAATAAAATATTTAATCCAAGAACAAATAAAATAATACCTTGAGTAAAATATAAAATTCATGATGAGTAAAAGTGATAGAGCATGATTATGAACTTTCTATTGATATATATTGTAATGAGGAAAACGTGAGTCTGCTCCGAATGAGATGGTATCAAAAAATTAGGAGCCATTAACTTTTTTGTTCATAATTATTACAGATAAGACTTTAATCTTTTCAGTGAAACCTTTTCATTTTATTATCTCAGATAAATTCTTACTAACAAGAATAAAGTGTAATCTGCTAAAAAAAAGAATAAAGTGTCATAAAATTATATGTATATTTTTCAAAGTGTAAGATAAATTGCTTGGCGACGAACTCTGGGTTATTCAAATCCAGACCCGGGTTAATTACTACATTAAGATATAAGCAGCTGTAGAACTGAGGCGTAATATGCCGATACATGCAGGTCCATTACCATCATTGGGTGGAAAACAAGAATCAGGAATCAAAGGGAACCCAGTTGAAACCATCTCTGAGCAGATGAAAAGTCTGACCAGCAATTCTACCACCGCAGCTCCGAGCAAGATCCAGCAGAATGAGGTCCCAAAGAGTTTGAAAGACGCAGTGAAGCCAAAAGCTAAAAAGAACAAAACGTGAAGCGCCTAATTGTGCTGGTTTAAATGCACAATTAAAATGTTCACTGTTTTGAGGAGAGTGGAAATAGCCGTCGCAATGCACTGCACCATCCTCATTCTTTTATTTTATTTTATTTTTTGTTGCAGATAAGAGGCAATTGTCAGCTTGAAACTAACTTTTTTCTTTATAACCTGTAAGATTGCATCTGTTCGTGCCCTTTTAATTAGGGATGCCCCTATATTTAAAGTAATTTTGATTTTTATCTCTTTTAAACTTTTGTTTTTGGGTATTAATGTCAAATTCTGATTTAACAATTGTCACGTCCGAGTAAATGAATGATATAACATGGATTTTCGAAGAATTAGATACAAGATCATGGTTTAATCAATGTGACTAACATTGTCTAGAATCAATAAAATTTAGATCAAGATGCTATTATATTAAGATGTAATGAGTGAAAATTTAATAAATTTAAAACATGGCATTTAATCATGGAAAAAAATGGAGCCACGTTGAGCTTTATGCATCATACTTGATTATTTTTTATTTAAGAACTCTTAAGCTCATTCAATGAATAAAAAGAAGAGATACTGCAATTGGATGAAAAAGGAAAGGTAACATGGTGTCCCATTTTTAAAGAAGTGAGACATCATTAAGTTTTTTAGTCATATACTTGAAAATTGTTGAATTAATATCCTATTTTAATCAATTATGGTAGAGGTTAAAATTACAACCAATCTAAATATGATAATTATTTAGACAAAAAGTTAAAATTTGGATAAGATATGTAATAAAAGTAACATTCTTCCGTCGACCGTCATCTCTAGTTGCAAGTGTAGGAGGGATGTACTTGTGTTGTTGCCATGTTCTTTGTTAGCATTGGCACTCGGGTTTATGATTTGTAAGTGTTAATGTTTGATAGGTTATCAGTTGTTTTGTAGAGCAACCAGGCTGATGTGGCCTTTTGGTGCTCATATGGGAATGATATTTTGTGTAATGTTATGTAAACTGTTACATTAACATTCCATCTTTTCGTAGACGGGTCTAGGGATTTGTAGTTGGCAACTATTGTGTATTTAGTTATCTTGCATTGTTATGTTGTGAACTAATGTGGCCATGTTGGACTTTCATGTAATCTAATGTTGGACTGCCCTTGCTAGTTTTTGCCATATGTATGTTGTGCTTCATATTAAATTCTAGTTTTACAAATATCTAATGCTATGTCTAGTACTTCCTCCTCTTGTGGCCTTTGACATGCTTTCTAAATTAGTGTCAATGCTTGTGAGCTTCAGGTTGAGATTGTCCATGTTCATATACCTATTTATGCCACTGCAAGAGGATATCATATATTAACTAGGTTATTGTATATTATGCTTTTACATAATGTTGTACATTGTTCTTCCACTTGTTCCATCATGTTGTATGTGTTGTATGCGGTCCATGTTGTGCATTGCAATGTCATAGTCTACGTGAATGTTATGATATGTGTTGTATGACGTTAATCTTTGTTTTACTACAATGACCGCATGTGAAGGACTGTGTTATCTATGTGCTTGCGACATAGCTAATGCCACGACAATGTTCTAAATGACCGCATGTGGAGGGCTGTGTTTATCGCCTGAGCAATGTTCAAAACGTTCACTTGTTATCTTGCTTTGTTAACTTAATTTGGTCAGCGTCGTGTGAAAAATTCAATGGCATTACCTGACTACATAGGGAAGTTCTAATCTCCTACCCAAACAATAGTTGGAACTTCCGGGAATTTAGGCGTCCAATCAACTATTAAAAGTTCTAATGACAACGAGTATCGTCCAAACATAGGCAGAAATTTTTACATCACATCCGACAAGTTCTTGGAACTTAGGAGAACTCAAATCCCCTTAACCAGACACGGCCTTGAATAATCTTTTCCATTTTTTGGTTGTGTGGAAAGATAGAAATAAAATGACTACCAATTTGGGTATTCACTTAGGTTTAGGTACTTTTCTTCTAGTATTCAACTTTATTATTTGTTTGTCACACAAAAAAAACTTTTTTGAATGCCCGATGGAGATAGATTTCGCTAAAGAAAGGGCTTTTACTACATCTAAATACCCTTTTTTCTTCCAAATATTTCTATGAATATGTTTTTTTGACAGAGAAGTACTTTTTTTGGGTCTGCCATTAAAAAAAGGAGTAATATTGTTGTATGTGAAACATATGTATTGTTCAAAATCATAATGTTCCTACATTTTTAAAATATTTTTTCCAATTTGTATCCCTAAAAAAGTCATAAATTTTCAAAAAGAAAATTTTAATTTGAGGATGGATCCCGAAATTATAAACATTCTTTGAACTCAACTTTGCCATGAGTAGAGGCAAGCAAACTTGGTTCAAAAGTCACATTTTTTTAGTGCAGCTCCGAGTGGTCTGGGAAGGTTTTCTTATCCGACTAATTCGAAATTGAGAAGATAAATATTAAGGGTTATTTCCTCTAATCACCCTTGAAGTACGCGAATTACCACATTTAATCTCGGACTACGAACTTTATTTTTTGGCTACCTAAACTATCGCAATTTTTTGAGTTTGATCCTTCCGTTCAATTCCGTAAACTTTTCAGTTAACTTCAATTTTTTTTATTTGTGAAAAGACCATCGTACCCCTTCCTTAAGTGTTAATCTATTTTTACATAAAATAATATATAATAATAAATATAAAAAATAATTAAAAAAAGGATTGGGGGGTGGACCCCCTGTCGTCGGAGCGAAAGGGGGGCGCCGGCCCCCCTAATCTCCCTCGCCGTGCACGAGGGAGAAAGGGGGGGGGGGCACCCCTAATCTGCCTTGCCGCACGCGAGGGAGAAAAGGGGAGCCGGCGCCCCCATGAGCGAGCTCATCGGCGCGGGCAAGCTCGCTCAGGGGGGCGCCGGCGCCCCTAATCTCCTTCGCCACGCATGAGGGAGAAAGGGGTGGGGGAGCCCCCGTGAGCGATCCGGCGAGCTCAGGGAGTTTGCTGGCTCCCCTGAGCGATCCGGCGAGCTCAAGGAGCTTGCTGGCTCCCCTGAGCGAGCTCGCCGGTGCGCGAGGGAGAAAGGGGGGCTGGCGCCCCCATGAGCGAGCTCGTCGGCGCGGGCTTGCTCGCTCGTGAGGGAGATTAGGGGGGCCGGCGCCCCCCTCGCGAGCTTGCTCGGGGGGGGAGGGGGGGGGGGGGGGCGCCGGCCCCCCCTTTCTCCCTCGCACACGGGCGAGCTCGGTCGGGGAGCCATCGAGCTCCCTGAGCTCGCCGGATCGCTCAGGGGGCGCCGGCCCCCTTTCTCCCTCGCCCCGCGTGAGGAAGAAAAGGGGGGTCGATGCCCCCCCCACCACAGTCTATTTTTTTAATTATTTTTTTATTTATTATTATATATTATTTTATGTAAAAATAGACTAATACTTAAGGAAGGAGTACGATGGTCTTTTCACAAATAAAAAAAAATCGAAGTTAATTGAAAAGTTCACGGAATTGGAAGAAAGGATCAAACTGGAAAAATCGTGATAGTTTAGGTACCCAAAAAATGAAGTTCGTAGTCTGGGGTTATATGTGATAATTCGCATTAGTTCAAGGGTGGTTAGAGGAAATAACCCTTAAAATTACAAATTAATTAGTAATGATTTATTCCGTAATCATTTCAATATTTGGATTCGAGCTATTAGCTCGTATTGAGGGTTTGAGAATCCATTCCGTTGAAGTGAAGCAACTTGGTTAAAGTCAAATTTTTTTTAGACTCCTAAAGCTCCCATTCGGAAACGGCCCTTATAGGAGAAAAAAGATGCAGCAGTGAGCCGACGAGGAAGCTCTCCAGCTACATGACGACGACGAGGTCGAAGGCGCCGTCGACTACCGTGGCCGTCCGGCTTCGCGGTTCTCCTTCGACCATTGGAAGTCCGCTTTGTTCATAATAGGTAGTCCAAAATGTTCACAGGTTCGATTTTATGCCGTACAAGCACGGGATATTAAAGATATGTTGCGCTTAGGGGTGGTGATAGCGGAGAGGTCAGTGCACAACGGCATCTCCGGCAACCTGATTAGCTACCTGACGGGGCTGTTGGGCGAATCCATGAAGACGGCCGTGACCATCGTGAACGTGTTGTCGGGCGTGTCCTTCATGCTTCCAATAGCTGGGGCATTGGCAGCTGATTCCTACCTCGGCCATTACCGCGCCATCATCGCTGCGTCACGCCTCTATCTTCTGGTACGCACCAACTGGCCGTTAATTACCTCCCGCCACCTAACAAAAATGAACGATGCATCTCTCTGCCCTTAAAGCATGAACTCGGGAGATGTTCTCTCTAATGGAGAATAATCTCAGGGATTGGGGATGTTATTGTTAAGCCTCTCGGCCATGCATCCAAGGCAATGCGAAGGATCATCCATCTCATCCTCGCCTTGTGATCCATCCAGGCTCCAATCTACCACCTTCTTCCTCTCCCTCTGCCTGGTGGCGCTGGCGTAGGGTGGTCACAAGCCCTGTGTTCAGGCTTTCAGAGCCGACCAGTTCGATGGGAACAACTCGAAAGAAAGCAAGTCCCGGAGCTCCTTCTTCAACTGGTGGTTCTTTGGCCTCACCACCAGGGAGACGGTCATACCCATTTTCGTGAACTACGTCAAGGACAACATCAGTTGGATCCTTGGCTTTGGAATTCCGTTCATCTTGGTGGTGATAGCCCTTGCCATCTTCTTGTTGGGTTCCTGGAAGTATCGCTATTATATCTCAGAGGGGAACTCAAAGATCTCTAATGCGTTAATCAAAGTAGAAAAGCAGTGTTGGCGTCCTTCAAATCTCACATCTGGTGATGAAGCATCAGAATCAGCACCATTTCTGACGGACAGAATTGTGCACAAAATGGTTGTCCTATGGAAGCTAATGGCTGGCTTGGGCTGCTTTCAATATGGGCGATGTCACTAATGTTCATCGTTGTTTTTGCTCAGCCATCCACATTCTTCACCAAGCAAGGTAGGACCTTGGATAGAAGTATAGGGAGCAAACTCCAAGTGCCACCTGCATCTCTGCTGGGGTTCATTGGTGTCACATTTATTTCCATCTATGATCGAAACGTTGTGTAATGCTCATAAAATTTGAATGGACAGAAATGCCCTTACGATGAGAGGCAAATGGAGTCTTTTGGTTAAAGAGAAAAGAGAATATAAAGCTAAAAATCTGGATTAATCAACGGACTAAAACGCCATTAAAAGTAAGAGTATCTTTAGGGTTGTTTAGACAAAAGGCAAAAGTTAGATCATAACACCCCTAAAAGTGAGGGTGGTTGGAGGGCCATTTAGTCAATTGGAACAAGACAAGTAATCATCCTTAAAACCCTCCTCCTTCTCTTCTACCTCTCTCCATTCCTTCTCCCAACACCAACCCAACTCCCCCTCTTCTCTCCCTCACAGTACCTCTTTTTCTCCCTCACTCACCCACTCTCCTCCACTCTCCCTCCCTTAATTTGGACAAGTAAGAAGAAAAAGAAGAAGAAGAAGAAGAAGAAGAAGAAGAAGAAGAAGAAGAAGAAGAAGAAGAAGAAGAAGAAGAAGAAAAGAAGGGGAGGCATCCAGTTGAAGAGGAGAGCTCCATTGGTAGGAAAGTAAAACTAGAGGAAGAAAGGACCACTTCAGCTAGGAGAGAAGAAGAAGAAGCTTTGGTTTCAAAAGGCTTTTGGACAAGAACCTTAGGTAAGTAAGGGTGAACCCCTTTTAATCCATCTAACACATGGATTAGAAGTCTTAATGTATTGTTTATTAGATTTATAATCCTCATGAACTTGTCTGTCCTAAATGTCTTTGAAAAGTAGTTTCTTAGTGCTAAGATGATGAATGATGATAGTTATGTGTTCTAAGAGTTAGAAACGTGTTCATCTATATTCTGTCCAGATTTGATATGTCCTGTTCCAACACGGCTTTGAATTGGTTATCATTGTCCAAAAATACTGTACAATATATTTTTGGAAAATTCTCGGAGTCTAGGTTTCAGAGGTTTTGTTTCATCTCATTTGGAGCTGTGTGATGAGAGTTATGACCGAAAGCATGGCTCACTATCAAACTGCCTTAGGTAGCAGATTTGGAAAATTCATCAAAAATCATATCTAAATAATCTAAGAGCTAAATTTATGGAGTAGATAGGTGATTAAACCTTTATATAAATCTTGGATTCACCTAAATAGGAGATGTCTATAGGAATACATTGATCATTTAGTGCTCAGCTGTCAAACTAGTCAATGTGGTAAGCACTTAGTCATTGTGAGAATTCATGAGGGTAAACGGTTAAAGGATAAAATTTGAGAAAATTATATGTTGTTTCCCTAGGGGTATAATGTGAAGATAAATTAGAATAAATCAATTTCGTAACTTATGGAGTGAGTACGGAACATTGAATCAATGACGTGTTGAATCTGTCCATATTGGAAAACCGTAGTTCGTTATCTCGATTTTACTATTGTTTATGAATGTTTAACGTATGAAATACATCAATAAATCCTAGACTGTCTATAGATGAAATTGTGTTTGTGAACAATGGATTTAAGTGGTCTACTCCATGATTTTCAGTAAGAATCGATCGACCAGTCAAGTCGAGTGGCCGTCTGGTCCATAGGCTTCAATACGTAGAACCGTCAGACTGTGTTTAATCAGTCGACCGGTCCATAAGTGGTCAACAGTCATTGAGTTTTTACATATGTGAACATCACTGTTCAAATCGGACAAGGCAATGGATCGACCGAATGGTCGACCGACTATGAAGTCAGAATACCATTGTTAAAATTGATTGATTGCTCTAGTAAGAGATCGATCGATCCATGAGTTTTCATACATGTGATTACTATTGTCCAAATCGGACGTGGCATCGGTTGACCGACTGGAAAACCGACCTACGAGATCGGAACCCACTGTTTACATGGGTCGATCGATTATGTGGAGCGGTTGATCGTTCCACATGGGTGAAACAATGGCTGTAAGCCACTATTTCGATTGATTGTGCGACTGGTCGATCGGTCGACCGGCCCGACCGAAATATATGACTTTGAAGATTGAACTCTCTGATAATTTTACTGGTTGTTCACAAGCTTACATCATGTTATGCCATGCCATGTTGTCATGCTTTTATTGATATGAATGTCATGCTATGTCATGTTATGTTTTATGTATGTATTGACATGATTGTTGTGCTATTGATTTACTCACCTAGAATTCGATACTACATGCTAAGCCGTAGGTTTAAAATGAATTGTATTGAATTTAATATATTGTGATTTAAACTCGACCCTCAACAAATCGAACTTTTATTATTATTATGTATATGTACATACTCATGGATCCGGATATGAGATTATGGATTGACACGACTTCGGGGTGTCAATTGGGCCTGGCCAGCCCCTCATGGTGATGAGGACAACCAAGTACCACAAAACATCAAAGGGTTCATAATATTAATTGTTAATGTGTGATAACCCTAAAATCGGTAAAAAGATTATTTCAATCATGAAATGACTAGATATTGGCATTGTTATTCTTCATGGGCATTAAGTGTTAATGTAATCATTTATCTACTAGCCATTGATTGATATCGCATGTGCATTTAGGAATTGGATTGTTCATGAATAATTTATCAATATATTCCATCGTATTGCCTTTATCATATTTTATAATTTCATCGCAAGTTATTATTTTTAATTATGGCCCTTACATACAACTAATGGGAGGTGGGTCTCTGCATTCAGGTTCATGCAGGTTTGTAGGAACGTTAAGGAACGGTGACAAGCTCATGACGGCGGTTAACACATGGCGTCAACCTTATATTGGGCCATAGTATGTTATTATATTTGTGTGTCATGTATGAGTTGGCCTATGTGCCTTATTATGGATTATGTTGGAGTTTGAGTTATTCGTAGACTTTGAGTTTCTTATATATTTGGGCTATCTGCCATAGTGTATTTGATGTTATTGGGCTTAGTGCCACATGGTCCATTATGTATAATAGTTTTTAAATGTTTTCATTTTCCACTGCTTATTCTTGTCATGTGTTTTCTTGACTTTGGGTCAACTATCGCATTATCCATCATATAATGTGCTCCGGGACCCGCTCGTGACACGTGTCATGGGGATAATTTCTGAGGCGTTACACATTGTGCCCGTGCCTAAGATATTCACTGGGAAACCAAATGGCTTCACAATGCTCCAAAGAATTGGAGTGGGGTTGGTCCTCTCAATTGTGGCAATGTGTAGGCTACTCTAGTTGAGTTGAAGAGGCTCAGAGCTGCTAGAGAATATGGACTGATTGATCTGGTTGTGATACCAATGAGCATATGGTGGTTAATTGCTCAGTACATTTTGCTGGGTCTATCCAATTTGTTCAGCTTGGTTGGCTTGCAAGAATTCTTCTATGGCCAGGTTCCTGATGCATTCAGGAACTTGGGGTTTGCGTTGTATTTGAGCATCGTTGGATATGGTGAACTTGCAATAACCCAAAATTTTGGGCTAAGAGTATTTGGACCTTTTGGATCAAAATCCTAATGTAACTTTATATAAAGATCTAACAACTGTATTAGTTTCCACACAAACCTAGCCGTCAACCCCGTTTTAAACCTTGGTCTAATCCGCAAGCCAAGACATAATACGATCGATCAAATTCTTATGTCAAAAGCATCATTGAAACATGTGAAATAAAGTTATTACACTATTGTTCACAACACACTTATATTTGATCTCTGAGCAAGTAAACATGCTAATTCAAACTTATACATTCTAAAAGGTTCATGGAACATTTAGCTTTTACACACCATATGGCACATTTAGAGGAGTCACACATCCTCACAAAAAGACACTAGAGACTAAGATTCATATCTATCTTCTATCTTCAAAAGTGCTTGTAATCCGATAAGGGATTTCCAAGCATGGACACATGATTTGTCTACTGATATGAAAAGTGTTAAAACAACATTATCAGTAAACAACAACTAAAAACTTATAACCTATGTGTTACCACCTATTTAATTCAGATAAACTAATCAATATGTGAGAAATTTATAGCAAAGAAGCTAACATCTTATTACTTATGAAAATTATCATATTACGAAGGATACTATATCAACTAATTTCAATGAAATAACATCTTTAGTATATCATATAGCATGTCACATTGTTTTACTTCATATATCATATCATGTACCATGTCATATCATGTATGCACGTATGTATAATGCACATGTTTTATTACCAATTGATCAGAGGAACATATTACCCCGTAAGGTTTCATATCATCCCAAATCATGTGCTACATTTCCTGGAAAGGACATATCATCCATGGACAAAAGCATCATATCATCCCTGTCATGGAACATATATTATCCCCTAGGATACCATATCATCGCATGAAAATGGGTACCTTATCTGCATAAGACATACGATCCTGGCAGAAGAAATGTAATGCATAACAGCTAAGATGAATAATGCATGCATTAACTATATCATATCCTCTAGAAATTTCTTATTTAAGGTGTATTGTATAAGGGCTCTACAAATTTCATTAATACAACTATATTCTTCATCTACCGAGTTTGCTGATAGATTGAGTAGTGTTGGGTGTAAAATTCATAACTTCTGGAATACTTATGATAATTAAGTAATTCCAATTTTCCATGAAACTAGAATCCCCAAGGTTTACCCATATAAAGGTAATAATTTTATTGATCATATATTGTTCTTAGAAAATCCATAGATTTGCCTCTGTTCTCTTCCACTTTTCTGTTCTAACAGACTGAGTGATGTTTGCTTTCAAACTCATAACTTTTGTTTTACATGGTATATAAAGATGATTCCACTTGGATTACAAAGAGAACTTTACATATTTAAGAAATATAAATTTCGTTCATTAAGGATAAGTATTTAAATTTCCATAGTATTTACAATTCGGACTACTCATCATAGAAAATAGAAAGGGCAACTTGGAATAATAGACTCATAATGTTTCTTATACAAATCCAATTAATTGGATTCTAGAGTCTATGGAAAGTAGACTCATTTATGGTTCAACCTACGAAATTGCATAATTTTTGGAGAAACCCAAGATGCCGAGATCATGTAGACAACCTTCCGATAGGGTTTGATGTCTAGCAAAGATGAAACTTCATGTTAGTGAACTAGGTTTTGATCCACACCATAAGAACATGGTCATATAAGCACAAAGAGATTTAGGAGGATCAGAAGAACAAATGTTCATTTGAAATTAATAGAGATAATTCATAGGAAAGGAGCCAATAGGACGCCTTAACAACTAACCCTCTTCCTTTCTTCTTGTTCTCCTTGGTCTTGGTAACTGCCTTGTTGAAGTCGAATGGGTGCTCACATGGGGTAAAGAGATAAGATTTGAGGTAATATATGCCTTGGATACCGACCTAAAGTCGGTTGGAAGTCAGTGTCTAACTTTGCCCTTCAACCTAAAGTAAATGGCTTATCAATTTTCCTATTATTTATTTTATTTATTCGTTTACTTAAGATATTATATGTAAATAAGAAACTACCCCCATTTGGATTCAAATAAAATATTTATAAAATTAGATTCTAAAGGAATCAAAATTTGAATTTTTGTCCAAAGAACAAAATCAATCATTTTTTCTGATTTTTCTATTTTGCGCAATCATTTAACCTAACTAATGCTCCTTTAGAAATGATTAAAAATCACATTTAACATACTTTCATATATAGGAACAATTATCAGGACTTCAATTTTTCAAATTCTAATATCTTTAAAAAGTCATTTTTCCTCATCCTTAGTCTTTTGTCATCAATTTCAAGTGTTGGAATCTATGGAGTTAATGCACATATTCTAACACACTTATCATAATTCCTTTCAATCATACAATATATGATTAATTTTATGTGAAGTAAATTGTGGATATTACATAGAGCCATATTCTTCATGATGACTACTTTTACGATCCACATAAAGGAGGAGATTAAGGGTTCAAGGGAAAGGACAAGAAGACCTAGAGGCTTCTAGATGATGAAGAAGATGGACAAGATGATTAGGAAAAGGGGGATTTTAGATCTGAAATCCAAAAGTATGTAAAGGGGATTAAAACCCCTCTCTCCCCTCTCAATGATGTCTTTGGTTCGATTCAGAGTTTCAAACACACCTTATTCTTGATAGGGATTTTCATTGAGGTTGCATAAATGAAAGTTGCATGAACGAGTGTTTCATGATTTATGTTACATAATCTGTTAAATTCAGACTATTTTATAATAATTTTTTGGATAGGTTTTACTTATTAAAAAATTACAAATAATATATGGATCGAAAGCCCTCGAAGTCTAGTTTCCACAATCATTGGACTATTGTCATGTATAAAAATTGTAAAAAGTATCATAAAGTGGAAATAATGATTTAGAGTTAGAAATTTATTCACAAGTTAAAGGGTCATGTTATCTTTCTGTGAAAATTGGAATCATTTGAAAAGAACAACTATAGATTAAGTTATTAATATTGAAGTGTCTGCTGCCAGAATACTATGTAAAGAATAGATCTTGGTATTAGTCTAGGATTAAATTCTAAAAAGATGAAATCCATAAATTTTATATGTGATTCCTTTGAAATTATAGTTGTCAGGAAAATTAGAATCAATAAAAATGAACGTCAATGTATTAAGTTATAATGTTTTAATTGATGATGTGTTAGAATTGTGAAAGAAGGAAACTGACATTATTATTTATGTTAACATTTCTTACATTAATATTACGCATTTTATTTAAATGTTCATATACATTACAAATACATTATTTGTTGATGTATAATAGTTTTATGAGGTTTCATATATTTTATCAATGAAGCTATTTATGAAATATTGATTGATGTATTGACGATCATCTAGACACATTTAGATATGCTCAGCCATAATTAGGCTAAAAGATGAAGAAAGATTGATGTGAATATTTTATGTATTGATGACCATAATAAAGTATGAAATTTAAAGAAATGTCTCAACATACATTATGTTAAAGAAAATGCCTTTCACTTTATAATGATTGAAACTTCTCAAGAAATAATATCATCACCTAAAAGCGTGTTTGAAATTTCCTAGGAGTATTGGCCTAGGTGTAATGATGTTGCCTTGAACCGTCAACTAAGCAAAGATAAAAGATGAGGGCAAGAAGTAAATACGTTTTACCTCACGGTGATCGAGACTTCTTTGTGAAATAATGCCATCACCTAAAAGGTGTTTGAAATTTTTCGGTGTCCTATGAACTAATGTAATGATGTAAAGATAAAAGAAGGGATAAGAAATAATGCCTTTTCACTTTATGGTGATTGAGACTTCTTTGAAAAATAAAACCATCACTCAGTAAATACCTTTCATTTTATGTGACTGAGACTTCTTTGGAAAATAATGCTATCACCTAAAGGTGTTTGAGAATTTTCAGTTCCGTATCAACTAATGTAATGATGTCCACATGTACTAATTTTTAAGCAAAGAAGAAACATGGTATATGATGAATATAATGAAAGTAAGTAATGAATGTAAGGATGAAAAGTAAATGTCTTTCACCTTATGGTGATTGAGACTTCTCGGGAAATAATGCCATAACCTAAAAGGTGTTGAGATTTCTCAATGTAAGGATGAAAGATGTTACAAGATAAAGTAAGAATGAAAGCGAAGTTTAACTTCAAAATATTTTATAACAAAGAAAGTTAAAGATGATGATGAAATAATGTTCTACACTTATATATGTACTTCAAGGGGACCTAAGCCTATAAGTAAAGTCCTGCATTTGTGTCTTTTTAAAGAATAATGTCACTCATCATAAAGTGTGTGTATTCCTAAAGATGACTAGGAATAAAGTCCCTCAACATCATGATGTATGTGTTCCTAAAAATATGACATGATATGGAATGAATGATATTAAGTGATAATGATGAAAGATGAAGATGACAAGTGAAGGACCACATAATAAAGACAGAAAGAAGAATGAAAGAAAGTCCAAAGAGTTATAAAGTAACTGAAGAAGTATAAAGTATGAAAGATGTTAACTAATAAGTAAGGATTAAGGAGTTATAAAGAAACTCTTAGGATGTACATAACAATGGAAGTGAAATGAAATGATATGTCATGATTATGTATGAATGATATGAATATATCTTTCTGTTGTATATTACTTGCAGATGATGAATTTGAATTAACAAGGTATGACATGATGTTTATATTTCATGAATGTTATATGAAGAATGAATGTAGTATGATGTAATGTCATGTAATGTTTATGAAATAGTTCATGGCATGCATGTTCATATGTTATTGTTATTATGATGATAATGCATCACATGTAGTATCATAGGATAGCATGACATGTATGACCTTTACATACTCTAGTTGGGAAATCCTGCACTCTGGATCCGTGTAGATAATCAAGATTAAGTGATGGATGATAGCTCAAACTCATGACGAAGCTCAAACTCATGATGAAGTCTTTCGCTATTAAATGATGTATGACGAACGAGCTAACAACGTTAAATTGTCCTAAATGATCAAAACTTCTAAGATGGATTTTGGGTCATTAAGCTTGTGTCAGCAATCAATTACGTGACCAGTGGGCGAGGAGGACGAAGTTGGTTTGGGGACAACCTGAACGGCGTGCATCTCGATTACTTCTAGTGGCTTCTCGCAGAAATCCGACTTTGCAAAATCTTATGTGTACAAGAAGAAATCTGACTTTGGAGCATAAGTGGGTGTGCATGATGAGGTGATGTTATATATACAATTGTACTTTCATGTGCTTTTATGTTTTACATACAACACTTGTCTCAAATTTGCTTCTAGTTTGGTTTGATCATTTGATGGTCAGATAATTCGTTGCTGAAATGGAAGATGATATTTCTTCTTTTTACAGTTGACACGAATGATATGCCAGAGTTCATCACGTCTCTGATCATGCCATCACACGAGGATGTGTTGGGAACATTCTAATCCTTCCTTGGCATTGTCATCTATGATGTTTTTTTCTCACAAGCTTTCTGCTGTTGATAAATTATTCCCAAGGGTTTGTTTCCCTCTGTTTTTTCACTGTAACTTGCCTGAAGCTTGTTCTTGTTCTTGTTATAGCTTAGTAAATCAAACTCTTCATCTAACTTATCAGAACTGTGGAGAGAGGGCGGCAATATGAAGCTCTGGAGTTCCACCAATGTCATTGCAATATTTCTCTATCATCTCACATGCTAAGTGCAAAATCCAAGTGGTAGCTTGATGCACTTTGGCCTACTGAGCATATTTGGCACTAGGGATTTATGGATTCATAATCTTAGTTGAATATATGATTAAATATGCATTTACAAAAGATAAATTGATACAAACTAAATTACGTTATTATTATCATCATGTTGTTATTGCATATATGAATTAAGCAAATGTATGCTAAAATATATATAAATGTAAAACATCCATTTTATTGTTAAAACACTATCTTCGTCATTTCCCTAATGATATATAGATTTTATTTTAGAAAGATATTGTTATGAAATAGATATTGTTTTGTCTTATTATGCTAGAATCTAAATGAAAAAGAAACAAAATGTAACATAGCAATACACTTTTTGGATTTTAAGAAGAAAAAATATTTTAAAATTATGAATAGGTTTGGTAATGTATCAAGATAGTAATGTGTTATAAAACAAATTTAAGCTATTCTCTTATATACAAAATATGAGCAGACCATGGGGTCAATTCAAGCAATACAATTTATTTTAGACAAAAACTAAACTATTAAACAAGCAAAGTCCAAATGTGGAGTCAACAATATTTTCAACCATGTTAACTTAATTATACAAATTATCAAAAGAGACTAATAAAAGTATATGAGAAAATTCTTGTAACACCCCAAAATTTTCACCCTAGAAGCTAGAGGGCAAATAGGGGAATTCAGCAGTGCTAGCCCGTTCGCCATCACTTAGTCACAATAATATGATTTAATAACAATGCAACAGAAATTAATAATCATTTAAAATAAGATAAAACCATCATTTGTTTAGCGGAAAACTTTAATAAAAATAATTCCATAATCATGCCATAGAACTAAGAAAAATTCATTATTTCATAAAACTCTTCTAAATAGAAACTCTAGAGACTCATAACTCATTATTCCTATGCAATTTGCAACTTCGCCGTCATGAGTTGCCAGCCATCCATCCAAGCATATCAGTTATCCAGGGTGTAGTCCTATGCCATGTGCAACTTCGCCATCATGAGTTTCCATTCATCCATCTAAAGATATCAGTTACCTACACGGATCTAGGGTGCAGGATTTCTCAGTTACAGTATGTAAAGACCATGCAATGATATGCATCCTAAGCAAATACTACATGATATATATATGATAGTTTCATAATAAGGAGGAACATGCATGCCATGTCATATTCATAAATATACATGTCATCTATTCATATCATAAGATCATCAGTAACAGTGAGTCATGTAACAGTCAATCAGTAGTAGTCAGCATCCCAAGTGGCTAGAACTTGTCATTACCTTGCTTCATTAATATCCTTAGGGTTGCTTCATAACTCTTTTGATCCCACTTTCGTGGTCATCAGTTCTTTCAGTTCAATCAATCAGTAGGCTAGCTAGGCCTTGGAGCCAAGGTTCCATCACCCAAAGGTAAATAGGAATATACATACCGTTGCCGGTAAGATACAGTTATTCTCTCAGGAAATGCTAACTCCAAAGTGCAAGGCACAATAATTTTCCGAGAAAAATTATAACATAACGAAGCAGAGCACAGTATTTCTTGTCATCAATTTGAGGGGCGACAAGTGACAATATTCTTCAATTGGGTTCATTAATAACAATCATCAAACAGTTATGTCACTTAGTCTTCAAATTTTAACCTAGTTACGATTGTCCATGCAATTCGTGTATCTAGGTTCATATACAACCATCAATGAGTAACACATAATAGTAAATACCTTTAAAATAATTTTAGTATATCATAAATCCATTTTTTGGACTGTCAAGGCCGTGATTGAGTTCGTCACCGCAATGACAAAAACCCAAATTATTACTCCCTTCTGTCACGATCGTGACGGTGGATGTCATGGGCATGACAGAGCACTCCATTTCAGCCCCTTTCTATCATGGACGTGACATGATACGCCACGACCGTAACAAAATGTTGACCCTTCCGTCTTTTCTCACAGCCATCACGCCCGTGACAAAAGAGTTGAAGAGCGGGCAAAAGTTGGCTTCTGTCATGGGCATGACGGGGTACGTTACAGCCATGACGGAAGCCAACTTTTGCCCGCTCTTCAACTCTTCTGTCACGGGCATGACGACGGCCGTCACGACCACGACAAAGTTCACTGACAGTGCTGCCTCACTCGATTTTGCTCGATTTTTACCCAATTTTGATTAAATCTTTTGGGGAAAATAATCTTCAACATTCTGAATGATTCATACATGCTTTACAGATGGTAAAACATCAATCAGATCAAAACATGTAAAATCATGCATTCCTCAAAATTTAGGTTCTTCCCTCAAAGCATACAAAAAGTCCTAATCATGAATCCTAACATATAGGGCTAATAATGAATTATAAGAATAATATTAGATCTCATAAAACCTGTAAAAGTCCTCATCAAATCCCTCAATAGGAGGAAGGTTCCCTATTGCTCTCAATGTAATCATCAAAGCATTGAGAGGGAGAGAGAAGTTGGATCCCTTTACATACCTTAATCTTGAATCCTTCTTCTCTTTCTTCCTCTTCTTCCTCCTCCTTGTTCTTCTCTTTCTCCTTCCTCAAGCCCTAGACGCCAAGATGTGAAGAAAAGAGGTGAACAGAGAGATTAGAGGGCTTTATATAGGGGAGATCATGAGGATTTGGACAAAAAGTCCAAATTTTCCCTCATAAAAAATATGGGGCATTACGCTTCTAAACCTTAACAAATACTAAACTGAGATAAGTATTGGACATGTACAACAACAATATTTTTAAGTCATAAAAATTCCAATTAAATCACTATAAAGAAAATACTGCACGGGCACAAATAACTTGGTCGTGCAAGCAAGAAGTTTTTCTATTGAAATAGTTGTGAAAGTTATAAATTTTAATTGAGAAAATGATGAAATGATTCAATAGTTTAAAACATAATAATCTCCACATCACTGTTGTCATGACCAGACCGGACCGGCCGCTCGAACTGATCGGTCCGTCAACCGGTCCCTAAAATGGCCAATGGCTCACTCCAAAATCGCGAGTGACATTGTACTACTTTGAACCATTTCAAATCGGTCAAAACTAGGATGAACCGGCCAAAATTGGTCTGGACGAATTGGCCAAATAAATTTTTTATTTTTTTCACTAATCTAATTACTTTGGCCCAGAATCACCTCTTAGACCTATTTTATATTAGTTGTCTTGCCCTCACTTTTTAATATCCTCAATGTGGGACTATCTTCTTTATTTATTTTCTTCATTTAATAGTTAATTTTGTCTTTACTCTTTTGATATGAGATTATTTATTTGTTCATTAATTTGTTCTTACTTTTTATTTATCAATACTAAAATATTTTATCTCTACATTTTTATTCTTATTTTGTAGCAATTTAATATATCATACATATCTTTTACTTCAACAAATATCGTAATCGTGACTTTATTTTTTATATGAAAATTTTACATTAAAATTTATTAAATATTAATATAAATTTAGTAACTACTAAATTAATATGTATTAATTTTTAAAGTTTAACTTATGATGTCATTTTGTATGATTATGGGCAATATGTGATTTGATTTAACATACTCTTTACAATTATAATATTTTATTCTTATCCGATCTGACCGACTGGTCTAGTCGGTTCGAATTGAAACACTACTCCGGTCCGGTTCTTGCAACACTGCTCCACATGATGAACACCATTCAAAATAAAACTGTACAAACAATCGTTAACACGAGTTTTATGATTACCAACATAAAACTTTGCATTTAAAGTAAAATATTAGGAAACACACAATTTTTTAAATAAAAATTTAATGAGAAAAATTATCAAAAAATACCATAAATAATCTATATATAGTTTTTAAATTCCAGCAATTTTTTTTGCGAACAATATAATTAGGAAGGGTGACAATCTAAAATAGCAATACTTTATATGTATTTTAAGTAGGAATACAATTATTCTAAAATGATATAATAATGTTTACATATATTAATGCAATTATTCAAAGAAATAAATTGTTTCTTTTTTACCAAAAAAACTTGAGCATAATTTTACTGAGTTCAAGCAATGCTATATATTTTAAAAAAACTGACTTAGTACACAAGAAATGAAGTTTTGAAGAGAGGAGAAATAATGATCATAGAGTTCGATAGTTTCCATCTCTTCTTTACAAAACAAAAAAAAAGAAGAAATATGGATTATTTAGTAGTTGACCACATATGTGTATCTTGTAACACACCGTAATTTTCACAAAAAACTTAAACCTTTTAATTTTACTGATGTTGGATGTTGGATGCCCAATCCACTAAGTGGGTGTCCGAAATCGCGACAGCCAATTAAGATGTTGTCGATCGTTCCACAGAATGGGCGTGTAGTGGGCAGATTTGAAAAGAAGATCCATGTTGATATTTTTTAGCCATAACTGCCCAAATTTTGGGGAAGATTTCATGTTTCTCACCCCTCAACTTTACATTTAAAGCCCATTTCCTCTTCACTCTCTCATTCTCTTTCGACATTTTTTGGGTGTTCCTCCATTTTTTTGGCTCAATCAGAGGAGATATCTAGGTGTTGAGGATGTGAAGAAGAAGAGGAATGAGAAACTAGGGTGTGGAGACCAAAAGGACCAACCAAAAAAATTGACTAAAAATGTGTGTTTTGGGGATTTAGATCACTAGGTAGTTTTTCAAAGGATTTTCATGTTGTAAAGACCGTGCTAGACTTAAGATCCATGATAGAATGGAAATCATGCTTTTTTAGTTCTCTGATGATGATTATAAATCTTATTTATTCTATTATGATTATTTTAGGGTAAATCATGTGCCATGAAACATTGATGATATGGATGTGTGTTTTACAACAATTGTTAATGTTAGAGCATATTTTCGACTAGAATATGATTATGTGACCATAGACGAGTATAGGTTAAAATGATTTGATTGCAGACATGAAGATGTTCATGAATAAATAAGAATAAGATATTTTCTTAAGAATGTATATGATGGATTTGATAAGATCTATGCCAAAAAGTGACTTAGGGATCATGTTACGAAGAAGTTTATATATGCTTAGATATATGTTTGTGTGAAAAACTAGTTGCAAATCTAAGGATACCGCAATGATCTAAAATGTCAAGACTCCAATATGATCAAATGGTCGACCGAAAACCCATTTCGTTCAATCATTGATCAAGAACCAAACTATTTATTATGTGCCCTAAATGGATCAAATCACCAAATGAGGTTTCAGATGATCAAGAATCGAGCCATGTATTTTTTTTTTTTGCCCTAAATGGATTAGATGACCGGTCAAGATTTTAGACGTTTGAAACTCTCAATCGAGAATTGTAGTTCTATCCAAGGGATATCGGATGATCATCTGGCCTATCCGAGCCATGTCCTACCCTTGAACGACTGAAATTAGAGAATGACTAACAAAATCATAATAGATCGGGCATTCACCCCACTCAACAAACGATCGACGAACCATGATGAACTGGGCAACCTCCCAAATAAATGGACAATTAAGGAACCATACCAGAATGGGTCACTGCTCGACTCAGTGAGTCATCGCTCGCACTACAAGAAAAACGCTGATTATCGACGGTCAAAACCGTCAGTAATCAGTCCAAAAACCATTAGTAATGCAATTATCGACGGTTTTCCAGATGGATTCGATCCGTCTAAAAAACGGTCATCGCAAATCGATTTGCGATGGTCGAAAAAAATTCGTCGGAAATATCGACGATTCTAACCGTCTGAAAAATCTCGGCCGACGATTCTAACCGCCTGAAAAGTTTGACGGTTCCAACCGTCTGAAAGTATCGACAGTTGCGACTGTCGAAAGTTAAAAAAATTCGTCGGAAATATCGACGGTTCTAACCGTCTGAAAAATCTCGGCCGACGGTTCTAACCGCCTGAAAAGTTTGACGGTTCCAACCGTCTGAAAGTATCGACAGTTGCGACCGTCGAAAACTTTCGACGGTTGTCGTAACCGTTGATCTTTCGGCGGTCGTAAATGTTGCAATGAATTTTTTAGAAATAAAAAAAATTAGCGGCCGGATTGGGCCGCGGTCAGCTCTGGCCACGGCCAAATCCGGCCGCCCCACAGCAGGATCCGACGGCTGGGCGCCGGATCCGAACGCCAGCGGCTGGATCCGGCCGCAAGAGGTCAGGGAGAAAGAGAGAGAAAGAGAAAGAGAGAGAGAGACGCCGGCGAAGAGAGAGAGACGCCGGCGGGAGAGGGTCGCCGGCGGTCGACGCTTGACGTCCAGCCAGAGGCTCGCCGGCCGGGAGAGAGAGGGAGAGGAAGAGAGAGAGGAGAGGAGGGAGAGAGAGGAGAGGAGGAAAGATAATTGAGGTATTATATATCTATATAGGGTGAAAAATGAGAGAAAGCAGAAAATGAAAAAAAAGCGGGATAATGAAATTTTAATTACCTACGGCTCCGTCCATCGGAAATGTAAATATTAATTATTTTTAAAGTTATCAACGGTTGTGACCGTCAAAAAAATGTTTAATTATATATAATGTTTATTTTTTATTTTACCGACGATTTGAACCGTCGATAATTATTACCAATGGTCAAAACCATCGGTAATGGCGACGGTTTAGACCGTCGCTAATTATATTAATAAAATACTCCTCATATGATATTATTATACATTTACCGACGGTTACGACCATCAGAAATTGCGGCGGATTTTGTGACGGATGGATATCCGTCAGAAATATCGACGTTCCTAATCGTCAAAAAATTAAATAATAATATAATAAATTACATAATTTAATTTTTTATTTTCGACGGTCATAACTATCGAAAAATTCGTCGCAAATTCTGACGGATGAATATCCGTCGGAAATATCGACGTTCCTAATCGTTGAAAAATTAAATAATAATATAACAAATTACATAATTTATTTTTTTTCGACGGTCTCAAAAAATCCGTCGCAAATTACGACGGATGGATATCCATCGGAAATATCGACGTTCCTAAACGTTGAAAAAATAATAATATAACAAATTACATAATTTATTATTTTCATTTCCGACGGTTGTAACCGTCGGAAATGGAACCGTCGCGAAATCCATCGCAAATTGCGACGGATTTCAAACCGTCGGAAATTGCCCGTCGAAAAATGGTAATTTTCTAGTAGTGTCGACTTAGCGGGCACCAAATTTATGGAAAGAGAATGAGCACGACCTTAATTAATAACTATGATTTGATTAGTCCACATGTTTGTCCTTACTCTTATGATTCTTCAAATAATCGAGAGCGACCTTTGCTCCCAAAAACCTTGATTGTTCCATGTGAACAAAAAAAAAGGTTTATAATTAATGAAGATAAAATATGAAACTGAGAGCTTACCATTGCCTACCTAGATGGAAGATTATCAGACTTATGTGAGGCACTCCTTTGTGGAGGTTATCATGAGCCACTCAACCTTCTTTGGGGACATTATCAGCCTTGTGTGAGGTTGTCCTCCCCCTTTTAAGGGGCATTGCCATGGCACTGATCCCCTACTTGTCCACATTGGTCTAAACAGACACACACTTGTGTGTTTGTATAGTATTCCCTAAAACTGAAGAGCTCTTCCAATTAATTGAAAATATGCAAAGAATAGATAAAAGAAAATGGAAGGACTATGTCCTTGTGCAAAGAAATGAGACTGCATTTCCATGTGAAAGATGATAAATGTTATTAATGAACATGAAATTGAACTCTAATTTCTATTATCCCCTTATGATGATCCTCGTTATTTATATGATTTATGATATCTTATTTTGATTCCATGCATGTTCTTATGGATCACCTTCATGACCTATGAGGGTTCACTCCCTTGTGTTGATCCTCGTAGGTACTTGATTTGTTATAATAATTTATTTTTAGGTATTTCACTTATACCCTCATTAATCATATGGGTCAATGAAAGTATCAAATGCATTTAAAAATTGTACCTCTCCGAAAGAAGATTTTGTCATGCGAAGGGATTGATTTTGGGACGATAAGATTCTCGTAAAAAAATATAATTGAATTGATAGATTAAAAATGTAACAATCGAAGATAGGTAGATATTAAATAGTTTGATCTACTATTATGAGAGAACATTTTTTACTACAATTCTCATTGAAATTAAGGACAAATAATTTATAAGAAAATATAAATAAGTATCATTAGACATTTTAAATGATTTTTTAAAACAAAAAGAATAAACAAAATGATTTTATGGAGTCTAGAAAGCAATCCACATGTTTTATATTAAACTAACAAGAACTATAGTTCTTAAGTTTTTTTTATTTCCAATATGTAAACACTTAAAAATATGGATCACATGTAATGGCCCCAAATCGCATCCCGCCACATGGCAGAATACGCTTTGAGAACACTACGGATCATCCTTACGTGTATATCATGTTGATCGAAAATAAGACATTGATTGGTCAACTCAATATCAATAAATGCGGAATAATTAAAATCATCATTAAGAATAAAGAGAGTAACATCATGAAATGCGGAAGACTGATAACTGACTTCATAGGAGTCCAAAGGAACGCTAATACATCAAGTAATAAAAAGAAAGGAAAAAGTTATTCATCATCCAAAGGACTCGATAATTATGTGCAGCCACCTACGAGCTCGATCTGTCACCGTTGACCACCATCATCATTGAGACCTTGACCTGCATTTAAGAACATGCAGGGGAGAACCTCCCTATGAGTTTTATAACTCAGTATGGAAGTAAGATAAATATCGTCATAGGATCATGATACTAAACATGAATCATAAAGGTAACATCATAAGATAACATCATCATCTAATAGGAAAGTGAATCATGATCATAATATGGAATGATAGGAGCATGCATAGGAACATATGAATAAAAGATCATAAATAATTATCATAAGAAAGGCAAAAGTCAGACATCATAAGAGAGATTCTTATTCATATGTGTTCATCTTCTTCATCATCTTAATTTCATCTTTGATTTATTTGGGGTATATTTCAACCCACGGGGAGGCCTGCCTCAACTCGTCCATCATCATCATCATAACTGGCAGAGCCAACCCATAACTGACCGAAGTCAACCCATAACCGGTCGTCACCAGTCCATCATAAAAAGAGCTCTCCATTTAACGTTTTACATCTTTTATCTTGCATCTTTTAATTAAACAAAACACATTTTGATAAGAACTTTAAATCAGAATAAAAGAAATGATCATGGAGAGTAAATCAGGGGCACAAGTGTAATAATAATCATTATCATTAGGATCTGAAATAGAAACATAATCAGGGATCCAAATATCATAGAATCGGTTTAATCAAGGTCGGAACACGGGCTGAGTAGGAAGAACTCGGGCCGAGTTTGTAGTCATCATCTGTGGGAAAATCAGAGAGGAGCCCGAGCCAGGTTCGGGTCACACCCGGGCCAAGTCGGTTCATCGTCGAGTCGAGGCGGCCGTCGTGCCCGACACTTTTGGATATGCAGAACTTGGTCCGGGTCGTCTTCAACCCGGGCCGGGTTTGTCCGATTGTAGAGCTCGGCGAGCGTCGGCAATGGCGGATCCGGGCCGAGTTCCTCCGAACTCGGTCCGGCAAAGGACCTGCCCGGGCCAGGTTCATCTTGCGCAGAAACTGCGCGGACGCGCAGTTCACGTTCCGTTCATTTGTTCCGGCGATGGCCAGTACAATTCATCATTATAGAACATTAGGTATTAACCAGGGACTACCTAGAACATGCTTCAAGTCTAAAACCAAGATTCTATCACGAATCTATCCTAGTTCCATACCTCGAAGTTTCTGTCCAAGAAACTTTACTGCTGTCCTCTTCTTCCTCTTTCTCTTCCTCTTCTTTCTCTTCCTCTGCCCGCTCCACTCTATCCAGATGCGCGTCCGGCGTCGTCCATGTCCTCCGCTGTGTCCTCTGTATGGCGGCGGCCATCAAGGATGAGAAGTAACAAGAAGGGTGCACGTAAAAGGAGAAATTAGGGCCGGCTCGTGAGGAAAACAAAAAGGGGATTTTGGTTTGGTTTGGCCTCTTATTTATATGGGAGAAGTTTGAGATTGGTTGGAAACCAACTCCTCATAAAATCTGATTTCAGATTTTATCTTTTACTTATTTATTTTATCTTACTTTTTCTTTTCCTTTTATTCCTTTTCTTTTCCCCAATTAAATCTCGGGTGTTACATCACAACTTTTAACAAATAATTGTATGCTAAAAATAAGTTATCTAATTAGATAACTTGTAGTGATAATAAAAAATACTTTATTAAATAAGGAATCAAGCTTTGAGTTAAGTAGTTTCCAACTCCTGTTTACTAAAGATAAAAATAAATCTGGTTCATTCAGTAGATGAACAGTGCATATGCATTCTTTTGAAATTAATGAATAAATTTATAATTTAAAATTATAACAATTAAAATAAGCAAATGTTAAACTCCTTACAGCCTATTATCCTCATAGATAATATTTTTTACTATAGTTCTCGTAGAAATTTTAAAAAGAAATAGTTTATAGGAATGTATTAACAAATATGATAATAAGCAAAGACATATATAAATGATTTTACAAAAGATATAACCAAACAATTTTATGGAGTCCACTTGTAAATTTTATTGAGATAAAAACTATAGTTTTTAAATATTAAGAAATGGATCACGACTATAAAAACAACAATTATTCAACAAAACCTTATTATTTATTTAATCTAAATTGAATTGTTGAACATCCAAACTTTCTTTTCTGTGTATGATATGCCCGATATTTTTTGGTAGGTGAAATCATAGGTTCTTTGAGTTTTGATAAATAGCTGAATCGATAAATTAATTTTGAATATGATGGAATTAAATATTTTGATAATAATTAAAAATTAAAAAATATGTTTTTATATATTAATTATATTTTTTATTGGTCTCATTTTTTCTTAATTTGCCATGTTGTTGGGATGAATATGATCAAAAGAGAATAAGAGGTAGTTTGGAAATGAGGTAGGAGTTTGAGTTATAAAGATTAGGGTTGGGTTCAGTTAAAGAACATGCATGCCACTACTTTAAACTATAGAAAGAAAAAGTTTTTTACTGAATAAAAGTACATCGTGCTTGATGTGGATAAATTATGTATACTTTGCATTTATGTTCAACGTGCATTTATCTCATATTTTAATATATATTCATGCTCGAACATATGCCATAATGTTGTATTGCAATTTTTATGATTTCTCCACATCTATCTTATTAATCTGCATCCTTGGGATATTATTTTCCATGTAGATCTCAGCCGGCAAAACATGGGAGAATATATGCCCCCACACACGCATGCATAGGGGCACACAATGGAATATCCCCAACCTGGACACTTAAACAAATTTAAAAGGAGATGACACAATTCACCAGGACAGCTGTCCAAAGTAGCAAATAATAATAAAAAAATGTCTTTCCATGTCATGCATGTAGATTCTCTCCACTAGGAGGAAACTTTCTCTACAATTTATGGTGGAAAAAGATAAGGGAGTTGGCTAAGGGGGACCATGAGCAGATACCTTGTGCTAGAAAAGTTGAAAGAAAAAAAAATAAGAAAATAGCTACATACATGGACAGGAGCTACAATCCAGCTGAGCCAAAACAACAAACAACACCAAGCTTGTAGGGACCAGCCGACAGAACTGCTCCATACTTGACAGAGAGGAAGCTTCATATGGAGTATTTGGAGGTATCAAAGGACAAAATGACTGGGAAGCAGGAGCAAGGGAGACTATAAAAAGGAGGTGAAGGCAACAAATCAAGGAGGTTCTAAATGTTCAAATCCATTCGACATTGCTGCTGAAGGGGGCTGGAGAGGAGGCTACAACAAACAGCCTCCCTTCATCTTTTTTTTCTTTTTCCCTTTCTTCTTTTTCCCTTTTTCTAACTTCTGATGTGTAACTAATCAGTCAGCTAGTGACTGGGGGATGTTAATCTTGAGATGTTTATGTTTTATTTTTACTTTCTATTTTTTTCTCGCTTGTTAGACTATCAGTTTCTTTATTGCTCTATTGAATCATGTCATATTTTATTTTGTTTAAATCTATTGAAATGATTCTGTGTATTGGCTAATATTTAGAGCTTGTCTCGAATGTAATCCAAGAGGGAGTTCTATCCTCTGTTTAGCTGAATGTCGAGAGGTATAAAAGCTGAACAGAGTTATCTTCTTGCAACTCGGACAAGCTCTGCTTCTGCGATTTTGGTGTTTTCTGTGATGGTGTTTGATAGTCATTAGTTTAGGTAACGCTTGTTCTTCGATTCCCAGCCCGAGAGGTGTTTAATCCTATGTTTTGATGATAACAAATTAAATTGAGCATAAAAGTTACTAATCTATGCTCAAGTGATGATAATGCAAGTGTAAGATTGATATTACTTCATTTATAGAAGAAATCGCCGAGTTAAATGACCAAAATAAAAACTTTGCAATACGACCGGTCGATCGATATCAAGCCGGAGAAATGATGAGTCTATACCAGTCAATGGTTCACTCATTGCACTGGTTAACTGGATCAGCGCAGAGATGAATTCCAGAAATGTCGAGACTATACCGGTTGACGATTTAGTTGTTACACCGGTCGACCGGCCAATTAAAGCGATCGACCAGTCACAGTGACAGCTAAACAGTAATGGCTATTTTTCAAGGAGAAAATTGTGAAAGATTTTTTGGAAGAATTTTTCACCTGTAGAAGCCTATAAAAGGAGTGTCAAACTCTGAAGAAAAATCATCCAAGCAAGTAAGATCATTCTAAAGATCCTTTGAAGTTCATGAGCCCAAAGTTGCAAATTCTTCCCTTTATGTTCTAAGTTTTGAGTGTGAGAAAAATTTTGTAAAAAAAGAGAGTTAAAGGGAAACATTATTTCTGATTTAGTGAAGTTAAGAACTCTTTCTAGGAAGAGGTGTATCTTGCCTCTTGAGCAGAGAAGAAGGCGTGTGGCGTAATGAGGGTTGTTTCTTCCTAGAAGAAAAGAGAAATATAGTGGATCTTCGGCGGTCTCGCGGGGACGTAGGCCAAACCTTATTAACATATCGTATCTCTTTGTGTTTGCTCTTTATCTCTCACGTACATTTTATTGTTATTTGCTTGTGATCGGTTTTATTGATTTTTCAACTTTCGATCCTACAAGAGGAATATTTTCCATTGAAGTCTGGTCTTGATGTTGAGGTAGGACAAGATTCAATCACCAAAGATGGAATCAAGAGCTACGTGTTTTGGAGCTGAACTTATTTCGCTTCTTGATTTGCATCATCATCTTCCTTTCTCTTTGGTCTTATTTTTATTGATTCTATGGCCTCCTATCCATGAGGGTGTTGGTCCAAATACCATATTCTAAGTATTTTGATGATAGCAAAAAAGAAGATGATGTACTAATGGTGCTTGAAGTGTTAGTGTGAACAAGTTAAATATTATTCAAAAGAAAAGGTTGTCATAAGATTTCTACAGCTAAAAGGGATGACCGAAATCCTATCGAGCGTCCGCTTTGACATATAATGAATGGTTGAAATAGATCTGGAATGATATCTAATTATAGAGAGAATGAACATTTTCAAATCGGACGATCAAATCACTTTCTATCGGTTCTGAATGACAAATGAAAGGACGTGTACAAAAACAGATGATTGAAGTAGCTGTTGGAATGACTGCTAATTACAGAGAGAACAAACGTTTTTAAATCGGACGATCGAATCACTTTTGGTTGACCATTCTGAGCGTCAAATGAATGAACAAGTACAAAATGGATGACCGAAGCAGCTACACGAATGATCGCTAATTACAGACAACAAAGACATTTTTAAATTGAATGATTGAATCACTTTCTTTCGATTGTGCTAGGCGACAACGGAAAGAACATGTACAAAATGGATGATCGAAATCATTGTCGGAATGACCGCTAGTTATAGAGAGCTTGGACATTTCTAAATTGAACAACCAAATCACTTTCGATCAACCATTCTGGGCAACGAAGGCAACGACAATGGCTAATCCTTCTACGGACTAACATCAATGGACGACTACGTAAAAAAGGCAAACGAAAATAGCTATTTTTCTATACAAAGCAGACGTCCGATACTATAAAGGGCAATCGCTGAGCATATGACAAAAAAGGCACAACGACTAGTTCCTATTGAAAACGGGTGCCCAAAACCAAAATGGGCGACCATTTTAGAAGTGATAGCACAACATTTTTAAATAGTTTTACAACGGTCATATTTTCAAGAGAAGCCTATAAAAGGGATTCAAAAGATTTATGGAAGGCTATTCAAGCAAGGTAAATCACTTTATAGCATTTTTCAAGTGCAAAGCATTTTTGGAGTTCAATCTTGCAATTTTTTTTTGTAAGAAGAGAGAATTGGAGGGAATTCTTGTGTTCTTAATTAGTGAGTTTGAGAGTTCTTTATAAGAATAAGTGTGCCTTACCTCTTGAGCGAAGAAGAAGGCATTGTGGTGTAGATGATTATTCTCTCCCTAAAAAAAAAGAGAAAGCTAGTGAATCTCCGACGATTTTGAGGTCGGAAAGTCAGAGCGGGGACGTAGGCCAAGGAGTTGGACTGAACCTCGTTAAAATATTGTGCCTTTATGAGTTTTGATTCTTCTTACTTGTCTTTTACTTGCTTGTGATCATAAATCAACTTTTATGATTTTTCGATTATAATTTTTTATACACCAATTCATCCCTCATCTTGGTACCAGAGCCAAGTTGCTCTTATTTTAAAAGTTTAATCATATTGTGAGCTATGTCATCAATCAGTTTTACTTTGGGTGAAGGTCAATCTACAAATCGTCCTCCACTTTTTAATGCTTCAAAATTTGCCTATTAAAAAATTAGAATGCAAGCTTATGTATGATTTATTAATATTGATATTTGGGATATAATTGAAAATTGATTTGATTTACGTGGAAAATCACGTTTGGAATATACCGAAGGTGAGAGATTACTTGTGAAGTTAGATTGGAAAGTAAAAAATTATCTTTTTTGTACTTTAGATGCAACAAATTTAATCGTATTTCTAGTTGTCAAAGTGCTTATGAATTATGGAGAAAATTTATCATTACACATGAAGGTACTGATAAGGTTAAGGAATCTAGACTAACATTTTGAATCATCATTATGACTCTTTTAATATGCATAAAAATGAATCTATAAATGGAATGATTGTATGTTTTAATAATATTGTGAATGACTTAACCTTCTTGGCGAGCTACGAACTAACTCTAAAAAAGTGAAGAAGTTTCTCAGGTCCCTTTCTTCCAAGTGGCACACGAAGAGAATCGTGATTGAAGAGGACCTGAACAAGTTAGATTTTGACGATCTCATAGGATCTCTCTTGAAGTAAGAGATTGAAATCAAGGAAGATGAAGAAACAAGTATCTCCAAAAGGAATAACTTGGCTTTGAAAACAAGGATGGATGAAGGCAAAACAAGTGAAGAAAAATGAAGATATAGATGAAAAGAAGTTAGCCTTGTATGCTAAGAAGTTTGACAAATATCTTGGATAAATTACACAAATGGTCCCCCAACTTTGAATCGATTTCCAATTGGTCCCCCAACTTCAATTTATAACTAGAACATCCCTCATCTTTTATTTTCTTGCACGATTAGTCCTCTTGCCAAGCAAAAAATAAGTAACTTGCTTTGAATGCGAAAAGGTTGGACATTATAAGAATGGATGTCCAAATCTAGTTAAGAAAGAAAAGGAGGGAAACAATTCAAAGAAGAAAAAGAAAGCTCTTCAAGCTACTTGGGATGGAAGTGAAGATGAAGAGAATGACCCCAAAACCTCATCAAGTAATTATGAAGAAGCCTACATATATCTAATGGCAAATAGTCATGAGGTATCATCTAACTCATCTGAATCTAGTGATAGTGAATCTTTTGATATGCATGATGAGTTTAGAATTCTTATAGATAAATATAGATTCCTTAAAAGGAAACATGATGATTTGAAAGTAGAATTTGAAATTTTGAAAAATGAACATGATTTCAAAGTATGTGAAAATTGCAACTTATTAGATAATGAGAACTCTTGTTTAGAATTTATGATTGAAGCCTTGAAAATAGAAAACAATACTTTGAAATTGTCTTGTGAAAAACAAACTTGTAGTGTTGAATCTTTGAAAAATTAGAATCATGTTTTAAAAGGTGAACTTGAAAAGTTTGCAAATGGTGGAAAAATGTTATATGCAATGTTTTCAACACGAAGAAGACCTTTTAATAAAATGGACTTGATTTTAGCTCATTTGATACTAAGAAGGATAAAAAGATTCTATTTGTTAAAGTATCACAAAATCTTCATGCAAAGTCACATGTCACTTATTTTCATTGTGGCTACGAAGGACATTATTCTTATTAATGCAAAATTAGAAAAGGGATAAATAGTGGAATTAAGAAGGTTTGGGTCTCCAAAAGGACCATCTCTAACCAAAATGGACTCAAGCAAATTTGGGTAGCAAAATGATGAGAATCTTAATATCTTTCTAGTAGGGAGTTCCAAAGGATAATGAAGGTAAATGATATTTGGATAGTGGATGCTCAAGACATATGACTTTTGTTACCTTAGAAAAGAAAATTGGATGGAAAGTCACATTTGGAGATAATAAGCAAAGGAAGAGCAATTGGTATAGATACTATCGGTAAGAATGATAAAGTATACTTGGAGAAAAAAATGTTTTGCTAGTTGAAAACTTAAAACATAATTTAATTAGTATAAGTCAATTATATGATAAAAACTATTTAGTAAAATTTGAAAAGGACAAATGCTTAATTCTAGATGAAAATAAGGAGGTTCTACATATGGGTTTTAGATAGAATAATGTATAAAAGATTGATTTTGAAAACTTGAAAAGTGAAAAATGTCTTAGTGTTATGCATGATCATATAAATCTTTGGCATAGAAGATTAGGACATATAAATTTTAAGTTGTTAAATAAACTTTCAAATCGTGAATTAGTTAGAGGTTTATTCAAAATTAAATTTGAGAAAAATAATGTTTATGACTCATGTATTAAAGATAAACAAATTAAAAGCTCATTCAAATTAAAAGGTGTTATTAGTACATATAAGTTTATAGAACTTTTACATCTTGACTTATTTGAACATATTGATGTGGTAAGTTTAGGAGCAAAGAAATATGTATTTGTAATTGTTGATGACTTCTCTCGTTTTACTTGGACTATCTTTCTCACAAGTAAAGATGAAACTATAAGCACATTTTTTAAATTTGCAAAAAAAGTGCAAAATGAACTTGAACTAAAAATTGCAAAAATTAGAAGTGACCATGGAGGTGAATTTAAAAATTACAAATTTGAATTATTTTGTGAAAAAAATGGAATTACACATAATTTTTCTACTCCTAGGACATATCAACAAAATGGAGTGGTAGAAAGAAAAAATAGAACTATTCAAGAAATGACTAGGAAAATGCTAAATGAGAGTAATTTAAGTATTTTTGGACAGAAGTCGTGAATACATCATGTTATGTTTTAAATAGAATTTTACTTAGACCTCTTAAAAAGAAAACATATTTTGAAGCTTTATATGGAAAGAGGCCAAATATTTCATATTTAAAAGTATTTGATTGTAAATATTATTTCAAAGATAAATTAGACAAATTTGATGCAAAATATGATGATGGTGTGTTTCTTGGATACTCTACTACAAGTAAAGCATATAAAGTATATAATAAAAGAACACTAGTTGTTGAAGAATCTATCAATGTTAAATTCAATGAAGCTAATGATTTTTTTATGAGCAAGCAAGTGAATGATGATGAGGAAGAAATAATTGAAGTGGAAAGGCATATTGAAGATGTGCAAATTCAAAATGAAGATTTGGAAGAAGTAAGAATGGATACTTCAAAAGTGGAACAAATGGAAGAAACCACAAGTGGAAGATAATCAAATTATTTTAAGAAATTGGAAACATGCATCATCACATCCACTTGACCAAGTTATAGGTAATATAAATGAAGGTATAAAGACTAGACATTCCTTGAAAAATTTGTATGCATTTTTTGCTTTTCTTGCACAGTTTGAACAATTGATGAGACCTTCAATGATTCAAATTGGATAAATGCTACGCATGAGGAATTAAATAATTTTGAAAGAAATTAAGTTTGGAAGCTTGTAGAAAGATCAAAAGATTATCCCATAATTGGTACTAAATGTGTTTTTAGAAAAAAAACTAGATGAAAATGGGATCATCATAAGACTTGTAGAAAAATGTTATTCACAAACAGAAGGAGTTGCTTTTGAAGAAACCTTTCGAAGTTTATGTTGAGAAACCTCAAGGTTTTGAAAATTCAAATTTTCCTAATCACGTATTCAAACTTTCTAAACATCTTTATGGACTTAAACAAGCTCCTAGAGCTTGGTATGAAAGACTAAGTACTTTTTTTTATTGGAAATGATTTTAAAAAAAAAGTTGATACCACATTATCTTTGAAGCATTTGAAAAGTGATATTTTAATAGTTCATATTTATGTTGATAATTCAACATTCAGCCTATCATTTATGTTGTTTCTGCGTTTTGGAAGATTGAGTGGCCTTACCTTTATGATTTATATAAAATAGTAAACATTCCCTGTTTTGTTATTATAATTTTCCCTAATAGTAGACGACCTAGGGTGCCACTCATAAACTTTCTTGAATTTATATGTATTTGGATTGAGCACAATAAATTTAACAAATACTAGTTTAATCTACCCTGAGTTTGATTCTGACAGATTGAGTAGGCTTTCGGTAAAATATTTATAACTTTTACTACGCATATAATTTTTGAGTGATTCCAATTGTAAATGAAATGTAACACCTCCATCTTTATGTCCCTAAATTATCAAATAATTACACAAATGGAATTTGATACATAATTTATAAAATAGGGTAATAATTTTGGCATATAGAATGGTAGCACCATAGAGAATAGAACCTAACTTTCTCTATAGACATCTGATTAACTTGATTCCAAATATCAACGAAAGTAGACCCAGAGAGGATCAATTTGAGTAAATTTCATAATTTTTTGAGCACCCAAATGTATGCAATTGTATAGATAAAGTTTTGGAAGCAATTTGGAGATGCCTAGGGTCACCCTTCCTCATGAGCAACATGTCTTTTACCCCATAATTAACTAAGATCCGAGAATGAATGAGGTGAAAGAGCTTCAGAGAATCCTAATTACAATTACAAGTATTTAAAATCAATGGAATAATAGTAGAACTTACCCAAGATCAAAACCCTAGTTTGTTCTTCTTTTCCTCTATGTTCTCCTTGGTTGTTCTTCAACATTTTCCATGCTTGCTTAGGGTCGGATAGGGTTGATATGGGATAAGAAGGAAGGTATTAGAAGATAGGGTAGGAGGGGTATAAACAGACTTAAGTTCAGTCATGGATGCAAGCTCAAGTTTGACCTTCATGTTAACATTATTTACATGTCATGCCATTTAAGTAAATGACTTTTGCATTTTTCAATTATTTATTAATTTTTTTCATTTATTTAATACATTACATGTAAATAAGAAACCACTTAAAATTTACTTAAGACATTACATTTTCTGATTTTTTTTTCGAAGAACAAAAATCACGATTTCACAATTTTTTTCGATTTTGCACCTTAATTTTACTCAACTAGGGCCCCACTTAAAATTTATTAAAAATCATATTTAGCATACTTTAACATAAAGTAATAATTACCATATTTTGATTTTCTTAATTTCACCATTTTCTAAATTCATACTTTCATGCTTTAGGCGATTTTTTGTCAATTTCAGCGATCAAACATTAAGAGTTACCACTCATGACTTAACACCTTTATCATTTTTCTTATCAATTATATGGTATAATATTAACCTGATTATATGCAAATTAAAGTTGGGATATTACAAAAACCACAATAGAAAATGCAATTGCAAAGTTCAAGTTGAAATTTCCTACAACATCTCAAGCTTATTGCAACTAATTGCATTCCTATGGTCAAAATATATCACATGAGCAATTTCATTCTAGGGAAAATCATAGCAGCCAATGGACAAACCAATTTTCTAGTCCATATTTCTAATATCCAAATCCAAATAATTATCAAGACAATCTCTTTGGAACGGACAACACTATCACCTTATAGTTTATGATCAAGATCAAGATGCACACCCTCAATTGTGCATTCGAGTGAAATCATTCCTTCTAGCTGAATCAACAAATATCATTCCACTCGATTTTCAACTGCAACACCAATCGGCAGTATGTCGGGAAGATCTGAAATTGATGACTATGATGCAAAAACTAGTAGATCAACAAAATGAGTAAAGTAAGATGATGGAGTTTTCTACCAAGGTCGAAAGACTTCAAACACAATCAAGGTTGTTAAAAGTTCAATTTCAGCAAGTTTACTTTCAGAATCTGTCAGCACAATTTGTGGAGCCTCCAAATCATATATATTCACCTCAAGAAAAGAGCAACATGAAGTTGATGATGGAAAGGTTTATTAAGCAACATGAACCCCAGAATGAATCCATAAGGGAGTTGTTTGTTAAGGTTGAAGGCCTAGATAGTAAAATCTTAGAGGAACAAATATTTCAGCAACCACTTAACACATTTTTTGAACCAACTCAAACTAGTCCTAAGGAACAAAGTGAGGACATGACATATGAAAATGAAAGATAAATTGAATGACATGAACTCTCTACTACTGAATTTCAGATTTAGATTATGAAGAAATCAATTATGATGATTAAATGATGAATGTCAAAAAAAGGCCGCAACTCAACATAGAGTCAATTCCAAAATAGAATCATGAAGAAGTTGAATTTGAAGCAAATAACTAGACATGTTCAACAATTGAAATCAACTCCACAGCTGACCCCATATTCCCAAAAACTGAAGACACCTTCTGCACATACCAACAAGAGATGATGCAAGTTGAAAACTATAAGCCTATTAAAATACAAGGCAAAGACTTCTTAGAAGAAATGTAGAATTCAGAAACTAAAGGAATTGATCATATTACTAAAGACATGATGTGGTATCAAATACTTCAAGAGATGAAAGCAACCACACTTTTAAAAAGAAAAACAAAAAAGTGCTTGAAGACAGAGATCCTAAAGAAGCTGAGGAAGAATTTCTTAAAAAATATAGCATCTTAAAGAATGAGTCAAGCTAAAACTAAAACTCAATTAGAAAAGATAAAGCTCAAGCTATTTTCCAAGAATCTAAAGATTACCTGATTCTCAGATTAGGGTGAAACATGTACTATTTTCCAAGAATCTGAAGATAAAGCTCAAGCTCAAGCTACTTGTTTAGGGTGAAACATGGACAAAGAACATTAGTATTTGACAAGAGAAAGATGCCCAAATTTGTTGGACATCAATTGAAATATATGAGTTTAATGCACCAAATCTAATCTAGGACTACAAACAATGGCGCTTGTTGGGAGGCAACCCTACGAATAACATTATTTTATTTTTTTCTCTATTTTGTAAGAATCAAGCACCCTCAATCACTTGCTAGGGAGTCACCCACTTCTATTGAAACATATACTACTAAAGATGTCCCATCTATATAGATGCTCCTCATTTCATACTCTCTTATCTTTCAATTTTTATGGCGTTTACTTAATGAACAAACCTGACAAATGTTCTAATGTTATTCTATGCAGACAAGGAGAGTAATTCACTGATCTACATTTCTAGTTGTATTGAAGTCATAAAAGAACAACTGAAGAAATAGATACCTAACCCCATGCACTCGTCTCCCCCATATGAAAATTCAGTCAACACTGAGAATAGTATTGAGGTTAAGTTTGGGGGAGCCAATGGTATTTCTTCTTATTTCAATTGATACTATTTCTCATAGTAAATATCCTAATTGCTAAAATTTTGAAATCTATCATTGTTGCTAAATTTCAAATTTTTTTCTAAAAAACTATTTATTGTAGCTTTCAAAACCTCAACACTTAAGTACTTTAGTATGTCATCAAGGATTAATTCTTGAACATTATGCATGACGACATTATTGGCCTTTAAGCCTGTCAATAATTTTGTCTTGAACATCTCTAAAGTAAAACATAATGACATAAATGATCCTGACCTAAAATCAAAGTATATGACATGTTGGTTGACCCTCCACATAACCCCATTAAGGATCTTATAGTTGCACTTATTTGTATGGCATTAAACTATGATATGTTATAGTGTAATAATAATAAATTGTATAGTTTGCATGCCTTCATTTATGCACTTCTCTTCTTTTTTGTATTGAAAAATATTTTTACTCTTCAATAAAAGTCCCAAGTACCTCACATGAGTATTCTAGAAAGAAAATGTGGGGGAAGACTGTGGGCAATTCCTCTTTATCTTGAATAACTACTCCCTTGTCCTCTCATTTGAGGAAGACAAAAGTAGCACCCGAGCCGAGTATTCTAGGAAGAAAGGTAAGGAAAACGCTGAGTGAAAGTTTTATTTTTGCTTTTCAATTTCTCAATGTACAATTGAAGAGGAGGTTGCAACAACAAAAAAAGGGGCAAATGAATAATAAGTTAGTTTAATCCAGGGACAGTAAGTGTTCCCTACATATGTGTATAATCTTTTAGTGTTCATACAAGTAAGAGGAATGCGCACATTCTTGGGTGAGATTATGTGTATGTTCAACCTACAGTGACACCCATAAAGCACTTGCTTCAGTGATCACTAAGACATGGGTTAAAAAACCTTAAATGTGTAAATAATGTTAAGATAGAATAAGTATAAGGCTAGGGAGATGTAGTGTTATGCATAATGTGGTTATGAAAATTTGAAAACTTTTGATCCCGAGTTCTTAATTTTGCTTGAGAACAAGCAAATATTTAAGTTTGAGGGAGTTTGATGTGGAGAAATTATATATACTTTTCATTTATGTTCAACATACATATAGTGTTTTGATATGTTTTCATGCTCGAACACATGTTTTATTGTTGAATTACATTTTTTATGATTTTTTCACATCTATCTTATGAATTTGCATTCTTGAGATATTATTACTTGTTTTGATTATTTTCCATATAGAAATCTCAGCCAGCAAAACATGGGAGAATACTAGTGTATGCTCTCACACACGCATAGGCCATGTATTGTTGACTTGCACTTGGACACTTAGACAGATTTGAAAGCAGATGACACAGTTTACCAGGACAGTTGTCCAAAGTAGTAAACAATAAGAAAAAGATGTCTTTTCACGTCATGCCTGTAAATTCCCTTGCACTAGAAGGAGGAAATTTCCTCTACACTTTATGGTTGTGAAAGACAAAGGAGTTGGCGAACAAAAGTTGGACATTTGGCAGCTAAGGGGGACCATGAGCATAAAAAAGCTGGAAGAAAAAAATAAGAAAACAACTACATACATGGACATGAGCTTCAGTCCAGCTGAGCCAAAACAACAAACAACACCAAGCTTGTAGGGAATCAGCCGACAGAACTGCTCCATACTTGACAGAGAGGATGCTTCGTTTGAGGTATTTAGAGGTGTCAAAGGACAAAAGAGTGGGCAGCTAGCAAGAGCAAGAGGGGCTATAAAAAGGAGTTGAAGGCAGCAAATCAAGGAGGTTCCTAATCTTCGAATCCATTCGACATTGCTGCATAAGAGGGCTAGAGAGGAGTATGCGGCCAACAACCTCCCTTCTTCTTTTCTTTTCTTTTTTCCTTTCTTCTTTTCCTCTTTTTTTTTTTGACTTCAGTTGTAATTATCCAGGCAACTAGTGGCTGGGGGATGTTGATTTTGATATGTTTATGTTCTATTTTTACTTTCTGATTCTTCTAGCCTGATAGACTGTCGGTTTCTTTATTGTTCTATTAAATCATGTTATGTTTCATTTTGTTTAAATCTATTAAAATGATTCTGTGTATTGATTGAGCTTTAGATCTTGTCTCGAGTGCAACTCGAGAGGGAGTTCTACTCCCTAATTAGCTGAATGTCAAGAGGTTGATGCGTGTAGAATTGATAGCAAATGCTAACAAGTGCACTAGTCGCTCAAGTAATAAAGTAAACGAGTAGATTTATCGTTCCCACGAGGATGATTAATAACTTAGATTTTATTTTAACTTTGTTGATTGAGAAATTAAAAAAATAGTTGATTTTCAAAGGTAAATAAAAAGAAAATAATAAAAGTAAAGGAAATGATCATCTGGAGAAATAATGATTTGATGAGTAAGGCACCTAATTATCTCCACTAAAATGCAATGAATTTTTTAACTTAGAATTAATTGAATCAATAATAAAGTGAATTTCCAAAATTAGTTAACCAATATTTCATACTTTAACTACTATCTTATGAATCAATTTGATTAAATTAATCCCTTCAATTTTTAATTTACTTAATTAATCATAAGATGCATTAAACTGGAATTAGTATTATGGGCTTTCTCAAGTCACCTTAATAATTATACAAATTAGGTCTCTTTCGATTTCCCTAATTGTGGCATGCAATAAATAAGATCAATCCTAGAAACTATTATAAAGATAATCACTTCTTCTCAGATAGCAATCAAATCATAAATCATGGAATCAAAGGAAAGCATTAAACATGAAATTGCAATGCTATTAAGGATTCAAATCAAACTAATATTAAGAAAGATTCCAAAACATAAATAGGGTTCAATTAGGATGACCCTAATAAAGGAACAAATCTGAGAATAACAACATCAAATCTAATATAAAATATTGGGAAAAGAAAATGAAGAACTTTGGCAGCCACTGTGCACGTGCTCTCGCAAGTTTTCGGCAGAGCTTCGCTATTGTTCTCGAACTTCTCCTCTTTGTAGGCTTCAAATCTATGCTCCAGGGATCCTCTTCTACCTCCTTTTATAAGTTTTCTCATCCTCCAAGGAAAGAAATCGAAAATATATTCAAAAAATAGATAAAAATGGCTTTAAAATGGTCTAACTGACCGCCGTCACGGCCGTGAAAGGCATTTTCACAACTGTGACAGAAGGCTGTCAAGGCTGAAAAATACTAAGTCAATTTTATTGCTGAAAATCTCTTTGTCACGACCATGACAGAAACTGTTACGACCATGACAGTAACTTTCTATCATGGCCATGAAAAGAACTGTCATGGCTGTGACAGTCTTGAGCTATTTTAGGACCTTTTCTTATTTTGATTTCGATGTTTTCTCATATCCTACCATGAATAATTTACAGACTTAAGTAGAAATCAAATCTAAAGGAAATTATATGAAAAAAAATCAAAACTCTTATGTTCTAAACATAAAAATATTCTAAAATGCTAATCAAATAACCTAAACTAATGCATGATTTTTCGTTCATCAGAGGTATAAAGGCTGAATAGAGTTATCTTCTTGCAATTTGAACAAGCTCTGATGCTATGATTTTAGTCTTTTTGTGTTTGTGTTTGATAGTCATTAGTTCAAACAATGCTTATTCTTCGATTCCCAACCCGAAAGGAATGTTTTCCATTGAAATCTTGTATGCATGCCGAGAGATAGGACAGGGTTTCAATCACCAAAGATGGGATCATGAGTTGAATGTTTTGGAGCTGAACTTGTTTCAATCCTTGATTTGCATCATCATCTTACTTTCGATTTGGTCATGTTTTGATTGATTCTATGGCTTCCTATTTGAGAGAGAACTTCTATCCTCTATTCCCTTGGAGGATCCGAGAGGGTACACAGTCGTAGAGTCATCCTTAGATAGGTCATCTAGGGTCACGGTCTTCAAATTTAGAAAGGACTCTTTTCGCCTGAACATTTTGAATAGCCGAAGAAGTTTCTCACCCAAGAGGGTTATCTTCAACAATGAAAGTCCAATACGGACTGAGAGGTTGATTGGAACTTCCATTATCATCCTAAGAAACTATAAGATCGTGTTCGCGTAGTTCAAGCTCAGTCCTTATTGAGAGAAATATGTTCTTCTACCTATATTGGTGCTCACATTAGAGTGTTGTCCGAGCTAGAAGATTGACCCACAGCATGCGCGAGCTGAGCCACCCACATACACGAGAGTGTCGTTGGATGAGCAAAGTGTTATTTATCACGAGTACGTGCCCATGCGCATGCTGAGGGGCAGTCTATAATCTTATCCATGCCTTAACATCCCAAGAATGTTAATCCCAAGTGAAAACATCCCCTAAGCTCGAGTGTTTATCTACATTGACCTTTGTCTACTTTTGCATTAAAAATCTATTAAAATTAGTGTAATTTTATTTGTTGTGATTTCTGGTTCGTAACATTTCATTTTCTTACTTTAAACAATACTTATATACTTGAGCTTTTCCTTCTAAACAATTTCAATCAAGTGTGAGCTTTTCAACTTTATCCTTATGGACCGATCCTCACGCATACAATGACATGCCGTATACTTGCAGTTCTTGTCGTGATTGTGTTGATGAATTATAAATTTTAAAGTTTAACTCGATATTTTCTTGCGAAGTAAGGGTAGTCATTGATGTGGGGGCAAACAAACGTCTAGGGGTAACTAATCCTCCTACGTGTCTCTTTCATATGAAGTGCATTATTTTTTGTTATTCTGAGCTCCTGACATCACACGATTTTTGACATAGTGATAAAAAATGTGATGCGAGCAATATGATTTTTTTACAATATTTGATATGACTTCATATCCCTTTAGCATTGGGTATTATTTTCAAGTGCAAGTTCTTTCACAACATGCTTAATTGTCTCTAAGTACCTCTTGTCTTTTGAGACATATTAGATCTTTCGGTGTCAAATGTCATAAATATCATCATTTATCTTTTCATTTTTGTTCAGACTAGTAATGATTGTTTTGAAAACCATAGTTTAGTTTAGTCACAAAATAAAAAATAGTGTTCTGCATGTTATAATTTGTCAACAAAAATATAAAAAATGAACTGATGATTGTAACGACCCGAAATCCATCCTAAAATTTTTAGTCATTTAGGGAATTTCACGCTATTAGCCTCTTCGCCATACATCATTTAATAGTGAAAGACTTGAAAATTTAGAGAAAATCATAATAGATAAAAACTTTCTATTAATCAAATAGGCTAATATTCCATAAGACATTAAATGCCTAAATTCTTCATTACATCATTAGCCTCATTGTTCATCTAGAACCTTAGGACATATTTAAACCTATGCATGTGCAACATTTCATCATGTACTTGAGCTATCATCCATTACTTAATCATGGTTATCTATACGGATACAGAGCGCAGAGTTTTCCAATTAGAGTATGTAAAGATCATGCATGCCATGATATCCTATCACATGATACTACATGCGATGCATTATCATCATAATAACAATAACATATGGACATGCATGCCATGAACTATACCATAAATCTTATATGACATTACATCATACTTACACTCATTCTTCATATAACATTTATGAAATATAAATAACATATCATACTTGTTTACTTCAAATCCATCGTCTACAAGTATCATACAATATAAATATACACTCAAATCATTCATATATAATCATAACCTTTCATTTCACTTCACTTTCATTGTCATGTACATTCTAAGAGTTGTTTTCATAACTCTTTAATCCTTATTTCTTAACTTCTTTCATGATTTACATCTCCTCAGGGTTTCTTTATAACCCTTTGGATCTTTTTTCTTTCTTCTATTCTTTCTTTATTATGTGATCTTTCATGTGTCATCTTCATCCTTCATCTTTTATCATATAATAACATCTTGACTTTCATTTCATATTATAAATCATATGTAGGAACACACACATCATAATAGTGAGGGACTTTATTCATAGTCAACTTTAGGAATATACACACTTTATGATGAGGGACATTTGTTCCTTGAAAAGTACATAAGAACTTTACTTCTCAGACTTAGGTCCCATTGAATTACATACATAAGTGTAGGACTTTACTTCCCATCTTTATTTCATCATCATCTTAACATTTTTTCTTTATTATAAGATACTTTTAAGTTAACTTCACTTTCTTTAATTTATCTTATAACATCTTTGATCTTAACATAGTTGGAGAATCATATCGCATCATCACATGGTTAGCTAGGCCACATCATTGGGAACGGACACATCATAATAGTGAGAGACTTTATTCCAAGGAATGCATACACTATAATAGTGAGTGACTTTATTTTGAGTAATACGCATACTATAATATCGAGAGACTTTATTTCAGGGAATATGCACACATTCTGATGAGGGATTTTGTTCTCTGAGAAGCATATACACAAATGCAGGACTTTACTTCACGAACTTGGGTCCCCTTTAAATACATACATATGTGCAGGACTTTGCTTCTCACAATTGATGATTGACAATGACATTATTCTTCAACTTTAGGTGCATTATGCTTTACAAAAAAAATAATCATTCATATCAATCATTCTTCATCTTTTAGCTTAATTGCGGTTGAGCATGTTTAAACATGTGTCTAGGTGATCGTCAATACATCAACCAATATTTCATTAATAACATCATATTAAAGTGTATGAAATATCAAAAAGCATTATACATCGACAAATAAATATATTTGGAATGTATATAAACATTTAAAGAAGATGCATAATATTAACATAATAATTTTTTACACAAATAATAATATGCCAACCTTCCTTATTTGATGATTATGACACATCATCAATAAAAAATTATAACTCAATAAGTAGATGTTCGTTTTGATTGATTCTATTTTTTCTGCAACTATGCTTTTATGAATCACATATAAAATTCATGGACTTTATCTTTTTGGCATTTAATTCTATAAATTCATACAACTATCAAGATCTATTCTTTACATAGTAATCTGGCAATAGACATTAAAATATTAATAATTTAATTTATAATTGTTCTTTTCAAATGATTCTATTTTTCACATAAAGGTAACACAAACTTTTAACCTATGAATAAATTTAAAACCTTAATTCAATATTTACAATTTATGATATTTTTTACAATTTCGTCTAACTATTACCCGAGACAGCATGACAGTAGTCCGTTGTTTGGATCATAACTGTTTTTATCATCTTCAAATCGGATGACACAAATTTCTCTGGGAACTAGACTTCGAGGATTGTCCATCCATATATTATTTGTAATTTTTGGATAAGTAAAATGTACCCAAATAATTATTACAAAACAATCATGAATTTAACAAATTATGCAACATAAATCATGCAACCCTCAATCAAAATCCCTATCAAGAATAAGGTGTTCTTGAAACTCTCAATCCAAATAAAATATTATTGAGAGGGAAGAGAGATTTGGATCCCCTTTACATTTGGATTTTAGTTCTAAAATTCACATTTTCCTAATTATCTTGTCATTCTAAAAGTCTCCACTATGTCTTCTTATCCTTTCCCTTGAACCCTTAATCTTCTCCTTCATGTGGATCTTAAAAAGTAGTCCTAATGAAGAATATGATTCTAGACCTCCCAACCTTAGAGTTTTCTTTGTGGAGAAGAAAAGAGAGGAGGAAGGGTTGACAGCTAAGTTTGTGATGAGACTAATAGGGTTGTAGGAGACTAATAGGGTTGTAGGAGACTAATAGGATTGTTAAACCTTTATATAGGGTTGCATTGGGGTTTTGATCCAAAAGGCCCAAATATCTTTGGCCCAAAATTTGGAGATGTTACAACAATATTCATCAAATAGTAACATCCAGAGGTTGTTATGATCTCACTCATCTTCCACTATTTTCAAGAAATATTATCATTTATTATCTTATCGAAAAAATATTATCATTCATTATATTAAAAATGTGACAAAATTAATCTAAGTTTTTTAATTATACATTAACACATAATTCAAAGTTTTTTACCCTATGAATTTTTAATCAACTTACAATTCAAAATCACCAAAAATTATTTCATGTGGCACACTAAATTATTTTTTATCTGACTAGAACAATGAAGACTAGTGCAACGGGAGTTCTTCCTCAAATTATACCAATTAAATAATGATGCATTATTCTTGCCTTAACATTAAATTAAGAAAAATTGTGCTACCACTATCATACATCAACCATGTTCATAATACTTCAAGCCAATTCCTCAAAACTTTTCTAGATGTGCATTCCAGGTCACGCACTAGTCAACAAAAAAAAAAAATAGTTATTGTGATAATATTTAAATCTCAGGATTCCTTAGTCCTACAAAAGAACTATGTATGTTTCCTCTATTGCTTAATTAACTATAGTTTGTATAATTAGACCAACTAATTATTCCTTGTTATAGAGTCGTAGACTTGCATGAAACATTGAATTTAGCACATAGTAAAAAGAATTAATTCAAATTCTAATTTCAATTTGAAATTTATTCAAGTTATCATGCTTAATAAATTTGGGCATACAAATTTTAAATTCAAATTCAAAATTTTAATACGTAATCAAAACTTTAGGAAGACAAGTATTTGCTATAAATTTTGGGCATAACGATTGTGAATTCATAATCAATTTTTTAATTATTCAAATGACTTCCATTATAGAATTTTGATCATAGCATACACAAATGACAATGTGCATTTTAGGCATGATAACACATTTATTTGGCAATATTTGACACTAGAATGAATGCAAAACTAAATTATTTAACTATTACATTAAATTAACAAGTATTTTTAAATAGTTTTAAATACCATGCAATAATTTAAATTTTACAAAAAAATTCTAAGGAAAATACACATCATTCCTATTTTTTTGAAATTTAAAATAAATATTTTCTATTTTTACTTAGTTTAATATTCATGTGAAAATTGAGAAAATAAAAAAGTATTTATTGGGCCTCTTCGGCGCTCAACTTCGAGGCAAGACATATGCATCCATGTTGGACCCTCCGAGTTGCGCTCACGAGAACAGTTTCTTTTTTTTTTACTACAACATATGAAAAAAAAAATTCAACATGTTGGAAATTTAGAATTAGAAATCTTCGTCAACATAAAAAATTTTCATCGAAAATCTCACGTGTGATGATTAAACATACTGCCTAAAGTAGCGTTAGTTGTGTTGGACAATGGGCACTAGGTGTGTTGGACTATGAATACGGCTTCTTGAACATCGAGATGGCAACCAAAAGGTAAATAAGAAACATATGAAAAGCCCGGCAGTAATTCTTCAACTGCAGCTGCGAGCCTCAAAGCGTTTGAAAGAGGCCGTGAAGCCCAAAGGTAAAAAGCAAACACCGTAACACATTATTTTGTATATTTTGCTTGTCGTTGGTCGCACGACAGTTTTTTGGAAGCGCCATCCTCTTCGGAGGTCCTCCAACTATTCTACTTTGATAACTCACGCACAATGACTTTCCTATTAATATCCCGATTCGATTCGCCCATTAATGATCATTATTTCAAGAATCGTAATCTCCTCATTCACCAACATTTTCCACGTCTGGTTGGAGACGGACTCCGGCAACTTGGTGGCCATCGTCAAGAAACAATCCAAGTGCCCTTGAAAATTTTGAGCATTAACGATAGAACAAAATGGGTCACCTGACAAATATGGGGTCAGCATACTCACCAAATCCATATAAGATTTTAAATATACTCACCAAATCTCTCACGTGACAAATGTGGGTCAGCATTCATCTTTTAATCCCTTTTGATCGTATTTTGTATTTGGAACTAATTTGTTATGAATAATAGATAATCCACTTTTGTTTGAAAAAGAATTCTCTACTCTGGAGAGAGAGGCATAATGAATCTACTGAAACAGAAGTGCTCAATAAACTAGTAAAGCTGAGATAATAAAATCGCTGCGCACAGCTGCCCAACCCATCTATATATATCAGGAACTTTGCCATGGCTTGCTCATGCATCGTTTCAACTGCCTTAAAGAAGGCACAGTTTAGTTTGGCCTGTGTTTGTCTGCTGTCTATTATGTTAACTACACGCCAAGCAAGCTCTGGTTTGCATTACATGTGGCAGCACTGGCAGAGATACCTGCTTGCCATCAGTGACCCTGCGCCTACTTCTGTCCACTGTTTGCTCCAATCCAAGAGGGAGAGGGAGTCTGCTAAACTTGGAATCATCAGAGCGACTAGAGAACTACCATACTAATTTCTTTAGTTTGCTCAGATGAGGCATAGGCCGTAAATCAATAACATTTTTATTGGGAGTTCTGTTCTTTAAATATTCAGTGACGATTATTATTTAAATTTTATTTGGTCATTTTTCATATTTTGACGTGGTATCAAAATCTTGTGTGTGTGTGTGTCCCATGGGAAAAAAGGCCACTTTCGATTTCATTCATATGAACTAATAATAAAAGAGATGCTGAATACCCACAGATCAAATATATATTTTTCTGTTGATATATAAGAAAAGTGGTGATGAATCGAATTGGAATAGATAAGCAGCTCTCAGATACACGATAAAAGGCGTTGTTACTGTATTAATTGAATTGAGTTCAATGATGAACTAATTTCTAACTTATTAACCTTCAACTTACAGATTTAACTTGTGCGAGCATGATAAGAGACGATTTTACTATATTAATTAAGTTCAATGATGAATTAACCTTCAACTTATGGACTTAACTCGCACGAGTTAAACCTTCGACGTTACTTCTCGACTAGTTACATAAAAAAATTAAAATGTTCAATTTTTATATTAGGTAATATGATGGGAGCCATTTTTTTCTCATTTAATTGCCTTAACCTTTTTTTAGGTGAAATGATTGAACAAGGTCCACGACCTATTTAAAATATTTGTCTATGTTAAGAATAAGATATTTCACAATGTTAACATCTGGTCCTCTGTTGGATACCATTGACGCCGTCGCTAACCAACAATGGAAACTAAATTTAGCTTCCGTAATTTTGTTCTTTTGTACCTTAGATTTTGTTTGCAGGGGAATTGATGAATCACATAAAAATAATATAAATAATATTTAAGACAAACGAATAAATAATTGAAGTCATAAATGACTTTTTGCATTTTTCCCTGGTCATTCAAAAGTGAATACTTCTTTATAACTTGAAAACTTAATCGACAAATTTGCTCGCATTTTTCTTAAAAGAAAGTTTAAATTTAATCTTCATATTATTTCTGTTTCTTATTCTTTTATTTGTAATTTTTAAATGCAAAGGCCCCCAAACTCGTGGATATTATAATATCCAACTTCCGCAGTGTTTCTTATCTCCGTTTGCCTTCCAAACGCACAAGAAGAAATGTTGCAGGGAGTGGACGAGGAAGCTCTCTGCCTGCACGACCCCGACGCAGTCGAAGGCGCCGTCGACTACTACGGCCGTCCGGCCACGCGGTTCGCCTCCGGCAGGTGGAGGTCTGCTTTGTTCATAATAGGTACTCTAAAATGCTTCACAAATTCGCCATTATATGCGTACGTGATGCATTTTGCACAGCATGTTGAAGACTTTGCGTCGTGCGCAGGAGTGGAGATAGCGGAGAGGTCGGCGTACTACGGCATCTCTGGCAACCTGATTAGCTACCTGACGGGGCCGCTGGGAGAAACGACGGCAGCGGCGGCGACGGCCGTGAACGTGTGGGCGGGCGTCTCCTACATGTTTCCCATCGCGGGGGCGCTGGCAGCCGACTCCTACCTCGGCCGGTACCGCGCTATCGTCGCCGCCTCGCTCCTCTATCTCGTGGTAAGCACCAACCACTCCAGCCATTAATGACCCTCCCACCACCTAATGAACGATGCGTCTCTATGTCCTTGAAGCGTGCACGCGGGAGATGTGTTCCTTGCGGCACGTAGCATGCACGAACTGGCAGCATGTGCTGCTTGGCTGCTCCATGCACAACCACTTCAGTTTAAAGATAGAAGATTTAAGACAAAGCTGCATCTAAATTGTTCTTAATGTTTCTTTCTAATGGATTGGAGCTTAATCTCAGGGACTGGGGATGTTAACCGTGTCTTCTGTGTATCCAACGCAATGCAAAGGATCATCCACCTCGTCTTCAGTCGATGGCCCGGCCAGGCACCACTCTGCCGTCTTCTTCCTCTCGCTGTACCTGGTGGCGCTGGCACAGGGTGGCCACAAGCCCTGCGTCCAGGCGTTCGGGACTGACCAGTTCAACGGGAACGACCCTGACGAGAGCAAGTCCCGGAGCTCCTTCTTCAACTGGTGGTTCTTTGGCCTCTCCTTTGGTGGGACAGTCACAACCATTTGTTTGAACTACGTCCAGGACAGCGTCAGTTGGGTTCTCGGCTTCGGAATCCCGTTCATCTTTCTGGTGCTTGCCCTTGCCATCTTCTTGTTGGGTTCCAGGACTTACCGCTATTATACCCCCGAAGACAACTCCAATATCTCTAATGTGTTCATCAAAGTAGCAAAGCGGTATCGGCGTTCTTCGAGTATCACATCTGGTGATGAACCATCAGAATCGGAACCACTTCTGCATGCGTCTGATCACAAAATGTAAGCGCAGGTTTTAATTCCACTACTGTTTCTGAAAGATTCATTTCTTACACTCTGATGCACTGTTGTCAGGATTTCTGACGAAGAGAAGTGTGCAGAAGATGATTGTTCTCAGGAAGCTAAGGGATGGCTTCGGTTGCTTTCGGTATGGGCCACATGCTTAGTATTTGCCATTGTTTTAGCTCAGTCGTCAACCTTTTTCACCAAGCAAGCCAGCACCATGCATAGAAGAATAGGGAGCAAACTCCAAGTGCCACCTGCATCTTTGCAGGGGTTCATCGGCATCACCATTATCGCCTTCATCCCGATCTATGATCGAATCGTTGTGCCCGTGACCAGGAAATTTACTGGGAAGCCGAATGGCATCACACTACTTCAAAGAATTGGAGTGGGTTTGGTCCTCTCGGTTATGGCAATTGTGTTGGCTGCTCTGATGGAGACGAAGAGGCTCAGAACTGCGAGAGAATCCGGACTTACTGATTTGCCAATGGCCGTCATACCGATGAGCATATGGTGGTTAATTCCGCAGTACATTTTGCTGGGTCTGTCCAATGTGTTCGCCATGGTTGGACTGCAAGAATTCTTCTACGGTCAGGTTCCTGATGCGTTCAGGAGCTTCGGGCTTGCTCTCTATATGAGCATCTTTGGATTTGGTGAACTCATCAGTGGTCTGCTTGTATCAGTGATCAATTATGTAACCGGAAGACGAAGTTGGTTCTCCGACAACCTGAACCGGGTGCATCTTGATTACTTCTACTGGCTTCTTGCAGGTCTCAGCGCGGTAGAGTTTGTAATCTACCTGTACGTTGCAAGATCTTATGTGTACAAGAAGAAGCCAGACTTTGCAGCATAAGTGCATGTGCTTTATGTTATATATACATCACTCCTAAGAAGCTTTCCCCATTTCCACCAGCTCATTGCAGTATTTCTCTAGCATTATCAGTGCCGCATGCATTGGTCGCAATCTGCTGTCGAGTCCAGGAGCATGCAGGAAAAGAGACAGAAGCATCCATCGTGCTGAAGGTTGTGGCAAAGAGCTGAAATTCTTTGGCTGATGACAATGGCGGCAGCTGCAGCCGCCATTGTCATCAGCCAAAGAATTTCAGCTGTGCTGCACCTCCGTGACAGTGCCAGTAGGCGTTCTAGGTGGTACCTACTCTGTTCTTGAGCATATTTGACACTGGGGATTTTCTAATTAGATCCATCTGACTATGTGATTATATAGCAGCTCAAAATTTTTCAAATTAAAAATTAAATTTTATAATCGAAATAAATCCAAAAAATTAGAATTTGTTAAATAAAGTTCAAATTTGAAAATAAATAAAAGTATAGTAGAGGAGGAATAAGAGAAGAAGAAAAGATAAGATAAAAAAACAAAACGAGAATAAAAAAGTTATCAGATAAGAAATAGAAATCATAATTAAAAGAAGATAAGAGATGTAGGATTGGATTAGACTTCTAAAGAAGTTGAAATTAAGAGTTTTAAAGATAAAAATATTTTAAAAAATAAAATAAAAATAAATTATTTTTATTATTTTAAAGCTTAAAATTAAGAGACACTACAAGAAAAAGTGGAATTACATACAGTCCAGACCGTATGTAATTTCCCCCAAAATCGTCGGAATCGCATTCGTCCGAAAAATGATCGTCGCAAATTAATTTCCGATGGTTAGGAAAGAACCATCGAAAATTTTGACGAATTTCTGACGGTCACGACCGCCGATATTTGCGACGGTCGACGAAACCGTCGCAAAATATCGACGGTTGCTATCGCCAAAAATTTCGACGGTCGAAACCGTAGTAAAGAATTTTTATAATACAAAAAAAATTAGCCGCCCGGCGGTCGAGCGACTGGCCCTCCACCCGCGGTTGGATCAGCCCGATACGGCCGCCTGCGGCCGGATCCGGCCTCCAGGCGACCTAGCCGGCCGCCAGCGACCGATCCGGCCGCCCGCGGCCGATCCAGAGAGAGAGACGCCGGCGGGAGAGGGTCGCGTGGTGGTCGACGCTTGACGTCCGATCGGAGGCTCGCCGGCCGGGAGAGGGAGAGGGAGAGAGAGAGAGGGGAGAGGAGGGAGAGAGGAGAGGAGGAAAAGGGGGTATATATATATATATATATATATATATATATAGGTGAAAAGATGAGAAAGCGGGAAAACGAAAAAAAAGCGGGATAACAAAATTTTAATTATCGACGGCTTTGGCCATCGAAAAAGTAAATATTAATTATTTTTAAAGTTACCGACGATTATGGCCGTAAAAAATTATTTAATTGTAAAAATAAAATACTATATTTAGTTATATATAATATTTATTTTTTATTTTATCGACGGTTTGAATAGTCGCTAATTATTACCGACGGTCGAAACCGTCGAAAATTGTGACGGTTTGAACGGTCGCTGATTATATTAATAAAATACTCCTCATATTATATTATTATACATTTACCGACGGTTATGTCCGTCGAAAATTACGGCGGATTTTGCGACGAATGGATATCCGTCGGAAATATCGACGTTCCTAATAGTCGAAAAATTAAATAATAATATAAAAATTACATAATCTATTTTTTATTTCCGCGGTCATATCCGTCGAAAAATTCGTCCGAAATTACGACGGATGGATATCCGTCGGAATATCGACGTGCCTAATCGTCAAAAAATAAAATAATAATATAATAAATTACATAATTTATTTTTTCATTTCAGACGATTGTAACCGTCGAAAAATTCGTCGAAAATTACGACGGATGGATATCCATCGGAAATCTCGACGTTCCTAATCGTCAAAAAATAAAATAATAATATAAAAAATTACATAATTTATTATTTTCATTTTCGACGGTTGTAACCATCGGAAAATCCGTCGTAAATTACGACGGATTTCTATCCGTCGGAAATTGCCCGTCGGAAAATGACAATTTTCTAGTAGTGAGATAGTGATATTAATTAATTATTTAAATTCGAAAATTCATGAAAAATAAAAAAATAAATTATGGGTAGGAAGTAATTAAGAGTTTTAATTAGATTAGAACTTGAGTGACTTTTTTCTTATAAATAGTACCTCAAAAGGTTTCTTTCGAGACTTCTTTCTCTCCTCCACTTAAGTTTTTTCTCCATCTTTTAGCTATGTTTTTTTCCTTCTTCATGTGCATGCATGACTAGGACATTAGACACTTTGTCAGAAGTCTTGCCTTTGCCTCGAAAAACGTGCTTAAATTTAGGGGTTCAGGAGTTTTGCATGAACGAGATATTTGTAAATTCGAATTCACTTTTGGATATAATATCTTGATAGCATGATTAAGATAATGAAAGATTAAAGTATAGTTTTTTTATTCTCTAATGATCCATGAATAGTTTATTGATTTCATATTAAAAGCATGTGCGGTTTAATAGAAAAGTTAGGTTAAAGTTTTGAAAAATCGACATCAGGGTTCAACCCAGCTTGAGCTGCTAAAACCCACTTTAGCGAATCGAAAATCTGACATGGTGAAAGTATGAACTCGACTCGGATTTAATGTGAACCTAGCTCGGATTTGGTCTGAACCTCGTCAGGTTTCAATAAGGTAATGTTATAGGATAAAATGCGCAGGCCTCGGTCTGAGTTCAACCAAGACCTGGTATGAATTTGTATATACTCGGCCTGATTTCTGTTCGAATTTATTGAAGAGTTTTTATGATTAATTATTGATGTCTTCAATGACTTTTTTGCTCATGACTTGATGCATGATGAACTAAAATTGAAAAGATGGATTAAAATAGAAATGTTAAAAAGGAATCCTCGTGTCATTGATTATTCTTTTTATGGATAAATTATCATCTGAATGTTCACCATATTGATAAATAAGTTAACAAAGAAATTTCAAATTATCATGATTTACTTATTTTATTTATTGATTCACATATTGGGTCAAGAAAACCATTGGATGAAAGAAAGCCACTTGATCAAAGAAAATCACTTGGTCAAACAACTAGTTAAAGAAAATTCTTTGCTCAACTAAAACCCACACGTGTGAAAAGATTAAGTACAATTGCAAAGTTTACTTGCATTGGATAAGAAGAAAGGTGAAATTGCATTTTGTAACAATTCAATCGCAATTGATAAAAAGGTAAAGTACATGTATGTGATAAAGAATAGAAAGAATGGTAATGACAAAGAATAGAAAGATTTTGAAAAGATAAATTTCTTCTATTTGATTTATTTCATTCATTTGCAGTATCTCATGTATTGAGTATTCACCCCACCTGTAAATGATCTAAGAAGTAAGGATGGAGGCATGTGCAACGACGAAGTTCGTGGTGATATAAAATTCACATGAGACCAAGTCATTAGACTATTTTATGACTTTGTAGTATAAAGTTAATTGATAAGATAGCCTTTGGAGGACTAGAAGGAAAGGAAAGGTCGCGAGATATATTCACTTTCACACTCTGTCAAAAAATAAATTAATGGAATGAGAATTGTGTTGACCCAAAGTGGGTCCACATATGTGTACTACCATTGATATGTATATCAATGATAGTCTTAAATAGTCTTAAAATCATTGTAAATTCACTTTAAAAAGTTCTTATCAAGGACTATCATTAATTTATGGATCAACAATGAGTCCACATATTTGTATCCATTTTGAGTTCACATATTCCTTAAATTCATGGTTTAATATTATTTTGCTTTTGCATTCCATGTAAGTAATGCTCAAGAAGAAGGAATTGTAGGTAATGTAATCTAAAATAAGCCAATTGTCACTATAAACACAAGTAGTTGGCATAAATTAACTTTGGATTATTTAAAACACTAGTAAAGTTTAAATTTATGAATAATAATTTCCTTTCACGCAATCAAAGATTGAAGGATAGAACTCTTTTTCCTGGTAGTCTATGGGGTTCAATTCAACGATGAAGGTAGCCGAGTCCATGCAACATGATTTTTGTTACTAAATGATAATAGCTTTGTGGTGATTGAAGAGGTCTTCATTCATTTCAATGGTGTGATTCCTCTTCTAGATGATTTCTAAATTTGCAAACATATGACTATTGGTATTGATGGTGACAGAGTGAGAGTTAGAGGAAAAGTTTGAATATTAGGGACCTTAAAAAATGAGCTCCTTCTTCGAACTTGTCCATCACTTAAAATTCATTCATTCATCTTCTTGACTCCTCATTGAGTAGTCATTGTCCTTGTTGAAGACTTTGATTGTTGATGTCACCTTCTTTTATATGAATATTGATAATGGTACAAACATAAAATAATACTCGACCTCTCATCAATGTGGTTTGGAGATTCAAACTTTAGAGAAGTAGATTGCATAACTTGATTATTTAATGCATATAACTTTTATTTCAAGGCATCAAATTTGAACTATATGTCGATTGTTCGAAATGAATCATCTACTTCAAGTTGCTTCATTTAGTTCAACTATGTTGTAAAGTTTTATATGTGTTAGCCAATCATCTATTGAAGATATGCTTTTGTCTTAGTTGAAGGCTTCGATTTGACAACATCCTTCATTTCTTCGTTTTGATGTCACCGATCTGAAAGTTAACACTCCAATTTTTTTATTTGACAGGTTTGTTTGAAGAATTACTTCTTTCAACTTATTTGTGATGGTACATTTGGGGTTAGAAAATGGATCTTCACATAGAACTTGTTGAAACATCTTCATATTGTTGTGATTTGGTGTAGATTCCCTGTGAACTCCATCATTTTGGACAATAGATGTGTTTCCCTCAATTTGTGGATTGATGATCTTCTTTCTTTTTTTTTCATTGAAGATATAGTGATATGCATGTGATGATCAAGTTGTGTACAAAATATTTAACTTGAAAATTAGACAAATAAAAACAAAAGTGAAAGTAACAAAAATATAAAATCTCAAAAGTAACATGAAATCAAAGTATTAAGTAAAAATTAAATCTCCAACAATGACGTCAAAAATTTGATATGAAGATTTGTAGCAAAGAAATGTTTGCAAATGCACTAGTTGCTTAGGTAATAAAATGATTAAGAGCATAGAGTTGTGGATCTCACAATAAATTAATTTACCTAACTAACTTCAGGGATTAATAGGAGAAATCATGGTTTTAAATTAAAGAGTTTTAGAAGATAAAATTATAGAAAAGTAAATACTTAAATTAAACTAAAGAAATATATTGATGTCTATGATATGATGATGGGCAAAATGACCAAGAAAACTTGTTTAATTTCTTTAGTGATTAATTTTAAAAAATAATCATATTCAACTTTTTTAGATGATTAGGAACACCTAATATATTATTTTTCTTACCGAATAAATCAACTATTCTCACTCCTAATAATGTGAGAATACTCCTTTCGGAGGTTCTATTGTTAATCCTACTCATATTATAATTATATGCACAATATTCTACACTACCAAATCATCCTTACCGAGTGAACTTGGCAAACCATGTAATCTAATACAATGTCCAACTTTATTATATTTTGACATGAATTACTTCAATATAATAGTTAATAATGAGTTCTCCAAAAATCATGAACTAATAGATTGATCATACTACTCAATTAATAATCAACTAATAATTCAATAAAAACTAAAGAAAAACATTATACATAGCAATCATATTGTTAAAGGTCAAACAAACTATAATCAACACTAAAGAATATTCACAAGTTTGACTTAACTGTAAAACTCTAGCAAATGTAAACTTGAAAGATGAAAATTAAACTAAATTATCCATATTATAGACATAATAGAGATATAACATTGAAGCATTTTCATGACTTCCTATGATGGTGCATCTGTCATTTTGAAAGCTCCATTGATCAGACTTGCAAATTGTGTGACCTCGTGATTGAGACAAATAATCACTTATTATTTCATTGCTTGGTTGCTCATCAGCTTTGCTTCATAGTTCAACATCATCTTTCACTACATAACATCATGGGACACAGCGGGAGACAAAATCAACCTTTTCTTTCTTGTTTGCTTTTTGTTTCTAAAGGATCTAGATTATGCATATTATTGCCAACTTCCATTCAAAACGTGCAACTATCGAAGTGGTATGTCAAATGTAACGACCAGCCAAAAAAAAAAAAGGAAGAAACCGTGAGGGGCGGCTGGGCTAATCACGAAAGGAATAAAACATAAACAAAGCCCAATTAGAATTGGACTCAAGGAAGGATTTAACTATGTGATGAGATAAAAATCTGATCTCATTAATTAAATTAGAGTGAGATTAGGAGAGGAAGATGAGATAAAAATTTAAAACCCTTTATAAAATCATGTACGGCTGACCTCACGAAAGGAGGACCCCCTTTTTGACATCCTGCAGGAATCTTGCTTTCGTCCAAGAAGCAAGTCGCCGGGGATCAAGCACGTCTTCCTTTCCCCTACTGCAATTACCTGCACCACACGCCCCGTCCTTCAGCCCTCTTCGTTGAATTGCAAGCGCTGATTGGCCGAGAGGAACCGGGGGAAGAACAGGGGCGCCAGGATCGATTTTTCGACGAACGGAAAGAAGGATTGATCGCGAATCAAGATGGGTGAATCGAAATCACCTTGCATGGCCTCTGAATTATCTCAATTTATGCCCGAATCGTTATGAAAAGAATATGAATATGATTCAAGTTATTGTTTTTAATTGTTTGATTTCTTGAATTCTTTGATTGGTTGATTGTTGCATGCATAGTTATTTTCTGTTTGTTATATTTCTGTATTATTGATTGCTAAGGTGTAAGATTTAGAGGGGATTTCATTTTCGGTCTTATAACGCAATTTAATTTTTAAAAGTAGAAGTATTACGGCCGAAAATTTGTTTGGCCGCAATTGTCTTACGGTCGAGAAAAAAAAATGGAGAGAGAAAGAAGTGATGGATTGGCCGTAAAGGAGTTAAAAAAAATGGAGACGAGGTTTTACGGCCGAGAAGTTGGGAGAGAGAGAAAAGAAGAGAGAGAAAGGGGAAATAGATTGTTACGGCCGAAGAGTTAGGTTTTCGACCGTAATAAAATAGAAAAGATAGAGAGAGGGAAGATGTTGGCCGTAAAAGATGTCGGCCGTAAAAGATGTCGACCGTAACAGATGATTTTTACGGTCGTAAAAATCCGAGAAGTTGGGAGAGAGAGAAACGAAGAGAGAGAGAAAAGGGGAGATAGATTGTTACGGTCGAAGAGTAGAGTTTTACGGCCGTAACGGGATAGGCCGTAACGGATGGGAGTAACAAATGATGGCCGTAACGAAATAAGAGTTGAATTATTACGGCCGAAATAGAATGGAGAGTAGGGTTTTACGGCCGTAACGTAATAAGGGTTAATTTTTTTACAGCCGTAAAATGAAAGAATTCCTCGGGCGTAAAATCCAAAGAATTAGGGTTTTACGGCCGTAAGGTGGAGGAGATTCTTTGGGCATAAAATCCAGCAGAATTCACCTATTAATCTCTCTTTATTTTTATATGAATATTATTGATTTCTTTATAATTCCAACATGAACTCTTTGTCTTGATTTACCTCATACCGATCATATCTCCTTCATCACATGATACAAAGAATGAAAAGATAATAAAAGTGATTAATAAGTTCAGATGAAAGATTAATGATGGGTTGCCAGTCCAAGCCAAGTGCATCAAGATAAGGGTCGCTCCCTTGGTCATGGTTTGATCACCCATTGACCCGCACAAGGCCGTATCGTTTGCTGGGCATACCCCAAGAATTAAAGGTACCTCAAAGTCACCCTGATTGTTAATTAATAACCAAGATCGATAAGCATGTTCAAGTTCAAGTTCAAGTTCAAGTCAAGTCAAGTATGTCATGATTCCAAGTTTACTATGTACTATTGATCCTCATGATTCATGATATCGCTGATCTTATCCTTATTATGATCCATGATACTGATATGTTATCTTTCATGCTCAAGTTAAGCCTGATTAATTATCGCTGATTATTATATTCATGTCATGCATTGTATATCATGTGGTTTCCCACTAGGCTGTAAAGCTTACGGGAGGACCTCCTCCCCTGTGTCTGATTTCCACAGGACCAGGTCAGTGACATGGTGGAGTAGGTGTGTGGTGACGGGGCTCTGGCGATAGGACAACACATGAACCATAGGACTTTTAGAATGCTTATTAGTTTTCATTTACCTTCCGTATTTTAGATTCATGATGTAGAACTTATTTTATTTCTTAGCAATGATATAGCCACTTTTAGACTTCTGCATAATTATGTTATCTTCTTTGACTTTATTATCTTTCCGCTGACGTGTCTCAGTTTTTGACTGAGATATGGTCAATATTATGGTCAAGTTATAGCATGACGTAGCGTCTCCAGATTGGTCTTTGCCACGTGGCGGGGGTCGATTTGGGGGCATTACATTTATGGTATCAGAGCCTAAAGTTAGGACTCTCTTGACGTCCTAGTGTATAGAATATGTATGGTATTGGTTCATGTGCTATCGCCGAGCAGTCGCCACACCCTCCACCGTAAAGTACAAGTAAGATTTTCTTGAATTAAGTTATTCTTTATTGATGTATTGATATGTATTTCACATGAGTGGTTGATTCCTAGGAAGGTTACTCTGTATGGTAGGAATCAACTTAAATGTTATTAGTGATTAAACAAAAAGGATCATAAAGGTTACGAACAAATTGGAAAAAAAAATAAACAACATGCATGTGGATAAATATATCTATGTGAAAAAAAAATAATAAGTCTTACAGATATTTAAAGAATAAAATATAAGAAATGATTATGTTTCTTATAATCCATGTTTTTCATCTCTTTCATGATTGCTCTATTCACGGACTTCTTCTGCTGACTGCAGCAGTATGAGGAGGAAAATGAATAAGCATATCAGTTGCAAAGAGATGTAGATTTAAGAAAGAAACAAGGAAATTATAAGAGTAATTAAAGGATTTGACTCATACAACACGTAGGTGTGAGATGATTTCAAATAGTAGAGGTGAAACCAAGCATACATAAGGTATGGATGGACAAATATAGAAGCTTAAAGTGTTCAGAAGTCACGTTAGCTTGAATAAATATTAGGAGAAATTTTCAATAAGTAAGTGATTATTTAAGTTAACCGAACTTTTAGACCTAGCATACTCACACACATATGTACATATAACATAATATACTTATAAATATATAAGGATAATTAAATAAGTAAACAGATTTAATTAACTTAGTTTAGTATATAGTATATTTGAAATTTTATTAATATGAAGTATATTTTTTTAATAGCCATTGTTAAAGAATGAATTCTCTATCATCGCAATGTATATATATTTTCAAAATAGACTAATATGATTAACACAAGAATTATATAAGAACAAGTAAGACATGAAAGGGTTAAAAATGAATGTGAGAAATTTTAAAAAGATTTAAGGTCTCTTAATTGAGATATACTTGAGGAGGATATGAGCCTCCAGCCATTAAGTATTAAAAGATCAAAACATCAAGTGAGGAAAACTTTAGAAAGTATGGGGGGTTAAGGTAAAGTATGAGGAATTTTATAAGTCTCCTACAAGATTTCTGGAAAAGCAAGTTATGCACCTGAGAGGGATGATTATGTAAGTTTTAATTGATTTTGATTATTGATATAATTATAGTTTTCATAATAATGTCAAAAAGTATAGAGTATTTAATTATATAATCATAGTTGATGGTTCAAGAGGAAAAATAAATCATATATATGTTTAGATAATGGGTTAAGTCATTGGATGATACATAGAATGTCCTCTAAGATGCAAGATATAAGATGATATATAGAATGTTCTCTAAGATGCCTCTAAGTCAGTATGATGAAAAATGTTCGAGATTCTGTCTTGATCAAGTGGACCACTTATGATTTGATCATAAGTTTTATAAAGGGATTAGTTCTCCTTTCCAACTTTAAAGTTATCCCGACCCTTTCCCATGTGCTACAAGATATCGTTAATGCAAAAGGATCATGAAATGATACGAAAAGAAGAAGAGTGCTTGCTTGTATTCTGTTTGATTGATTGTTTTGTTCTCTTATCTTATTGTTTGAATTCATTTCATGTGTTCACTTGCATTCATGATGTTTTACTAAGGACTTATGTTAGAGAATGTGCATAAATGGTTTTGTTCATTAAAAACTAGATTGTACTATATGATCAACCCCTCATCGTAAATATCGTTCGACCTTAACATTAATTCAAAGTGCTTCAAGATACTCAAGGAAAGAACTTATTGTGATAATATATAATCACTAGCCTCCTATGGAATTATATGAAATGACATTGCAAGAACCAAATCAATGTAGTCAAATAAGTTATTCCTTCCACTCAAAAAGTTAAATGATTATGATGATGTTTAGAGTAGGGTCACATCAAACATAGGTCATCGTGAAAGTGATTGATCTAAATTGACCTTATAAAGATGATGATTGACATGATTCCATCACCTATTTTATCGAATCATATGATGATGCCATTATCTACGATGATGGACAATGTTCTTAGTGATCTATTGATCCTTACACGACATAGGTCACCCGATAAGGACGATGACCCTATGGAAATAACTTCATACCATGAAGTCCATGCTAGTGATATTATTGACGATTGAAGATAAGATCTATTCTTCACATCGGCTAGAAACTTCTTAGGAGGATTACGTTGGGATTCCTACTTGATTCTTTTTAAGATGTATAAGTATTAAAAAAAAGAAGAAGAAGAAGAAGATAGTTGCCAGTATTGAAAAATCTAAAAGATATAGTTAGAAGTTGAGTGTCATATCGACCTCCTTTCACGCATGACTTTGATTTTCAAGGCCCCATGACACACGAACTGAAAAAGACAAATTTAATAACTTCAAGACAAGGGGCTTATGAGACTGAATGTCTCATTTTTAGATGTTTCACATCTTTTGTAAAGAAGAATGATGACTCTATGAATCTAGAGATTTATTAACAAGTTGTTAAATAAAACAACCATCAAGACATAAGTGTTTGTTACCATGCAAAGATGACCTATTTAAGACTAGGGGTTTTCAAGATCGATCTATGGAGTGAGTACCAACAGTTTTGAGTTGTTGAAGAAGATGTAAGGAAGATAATTTTCCTGGCAATGAATGATCACTATAAATTGAGCGATGCCATTGGACTAAGAACATCCCTCAAACCTTTAAGTTCTCAAGAACATTGTGTTCAAATTATGCCCACATTTACGTAGAAAAAAAATTGAAGTGTTCATCGTTTAAAAAAAAAAGTCCTAGGTATATTTTCTTTTAGTAGTATGCTAATATATGATAATGAAGATAACATGAAGTTTGAAAGATTATGAGTTCTCCATGAAGTACCATTTTGGTAAAAAAATGAACTCAGTTACACATACACTCAGACACAAGTGATGCTCGCTAGGCTTCATGAGGCTGCGTATGTAATGATGAAGGAACCAAGCATGTGAAACTCAAATGATGAAGTCCTAAAAAAAAAAAAGGAGAAGTACTCGATAAATAACATAAGCCTGGGTTGCGGTCCATTTAGGAATAAGTCTTATAGGAAGTATGAGATGAATATTATAAGCCTGGGTTACGATCCATTTAAAAAGTACAAAGAAGTATAAGGATATAACCATAAGCCTGGGTTGCGATCCATTCGGGAAGGACACGGATGTATAAGGATGAACAAATAGTTATGACATGAAACATGGAGATACGAAAATAAGTCCCAAGTACCCAGCATGTCAATGTGGAGAAAAAAAAGTAGAGCATCAGAAATCCTATTAGATGATGATGCATGACGTTAAGAATTCGTAGACCTGCCCTTCACTGAGTATCCGACGCACATAGTGGAGCGCAAGGTGCAACGCCTGAAGAACAACGACGTAACCATGGTCAGAGTAGCTTGGCATTTCCATAAAGGCGATGATGCGACATAGGAACTTGAATCGGAAATGCGCCAAGAATTCTTTCATCTTTTCGGTAAGCCATCTACTTAGTGCAAAATTCGAGGACGAATTTTCTTTTAAGGAGGTAAGAATGTAACGACCAGCCAAAAAAAAAAAAAGGAAGAAACCGTGAGGGGCGGCTGGGCTAATCACGAAAGGAATAAAACATAAACAAAGCCCAATTAGAATTGGACTCAAGGAAGGATTTAACTATGTGATGAGATAAAAATCTGATCTCATTAATTAAATTAGAGTGAGATTAGGAGAGGAAGATGAGATAAAAATTTAAAACCCTTTATAAAATCATGTACGGCTGACCTCACGAAAGGAGGACCCCCTTTTTGACATCCTGCAGGCATCTTGCTTTCGTCCAAGAAGCAAGTCGCCGGGGATCAAGCACGTCTTCCTTTCCCCTACTGCAATTACCTGCACCACACGCCCCGTCCTTCAGCCCTCTTCGTTGAATTGCAAGCGCTGATTGGCCGAGAGGAACCGGGGGAAGAACAGGGGCGCCAGGATCGATTTTTCGACGAACGGAAAGAAGGATTGATCGCGAATCAAGGTGGGTGAATCGAAATCACCTTGCATGGCCTCTAAATTATCTCAATTTATGCCCGAATCGTTATGAAAAGAATATGAATATGATTCAAGTTATTGTTTTTAATTGTTTGATTTCTTGAATTCTTTGATTGGTTGATTGTTGCATGCATAATTATTTTCTGTTTGTTATATTTCTGTATTATTGATTGCTAAGGTGTAAGATTTAGAGGGGATTTCATTTTCGGTCTTATAACGCAATTTAATTTTTAAAAGTAGAAGTATTACGGTCGAAAATTTGTTTGGCCGCAATTGTCTTACGGTCGAGAAAAAAAATGGAGAGAGAAAGAAGTGATGGATTGGCCGTAAAGGAGTTAAAAAAAATGGAGACGAGGTTTTACGGCCGAGAAGTTGGGAGAGAGAGAAAAGAAGAGAGAGAAAGGGGAAATAGATTGTTACGGCCGAAGAGTTAGGTTTTCGGCCGTAATAAAATAGAAAAGATAGAGAGAGGGAAGATGTTGGCCATAAAAGATGTCGGCCGTAATAGATGTCGACCGTAACAGATGATTTTTACGGTCGTAAAAATCCGAGAAGTTGGGAGAGAGAGAAACGAAGAGAGAGAGAAAAGGGGAGATAGATTGTTACGGCCGAAGAGTAGAGTTTTACGGCCGTAACGGGATAGGCCGTAACGGATGGGAGTAACAGATGATGGCCGTAACGAAATAAGAGTTGAATTATTACGGCCGAAATAGAATGGAGAGTAGGGTTTTACGGCCGTAACGTAATAAGGGTTAATTTTTTTACAGTCGTAAAATGAAAGAATTCCTCGGGCGTAAAATCCAAAGAATTAGGGTTTTACGGCCGTAAGGTGGAGGAGATTCTTTGGGCATAAAATCCAGCAGAATTCACCTATTAATCTCTCTTTATTTTTATATGAATATTATTGATTTCTTTATAATTCCAACATGAACTCTTTGTCTTGATTTACCTCATACCGATCATATCTCCTTCATCACATGATACAAAGAATGAAAAGATAATAAAAGTGATTAATAAGTTCAGATGAAAGATTAATGATGGGTTGCCAGTCCAAGCCAAGTGCATCAAGATAAGGGTCGCTCCCTTGGTCATGGTTTGATCACCCATTGACCCGCACAAGGCCGTATCGTTTGCTGGGCATACCCCAAGAATTAAAGGTACCTCAAAGTCACCCTGATTGTTAATTAATAACCAAGATCGACAAGCATGTTCAAGTTCAAGTTCAAGTTCAAGTCAAGTCAAGTATGTCATGATTCCAAGTTTACTATGTACTATTGATCCTCATGATTCATGATATCGCTGATCTTATCCTTATTATGATCCATGATACTGATATGTTATCTTTCATGCTCAAGTTAAGCCTGATTAATTATCGCTGATTATTATATTCATGTCATGCATTGTATATCATGTGGTTCTCCACTAGGCTGTAAAGCTTACGGGAGGACCTCCTTCCCTGTGTCTGATTTCCACAGGACCAGGTCAGTGACATGGTGGAGTAGGTGTGTGGTGACGGGGCTCTGGCGATAGGACAACACATGAACCATAGGACTTTTAGAATGCTTATTAGTTTTCATTTACCTTCCGTATTTTAGATTCATGATGTAGAACTTATTTTATTTCTTAGCAATGATATAGCCACTTTTAGACTTCCGCATAATTATGTTATCTTCTTTGACTTTATTATCTTTCCGCTGACGTGTCTCAGTTCTTGACTGAGATATGATCAATATTATGGTCAAGTTATAGCATGACGTAGCGTCTCCAGATTGGTCTTTGCCACGTGGCGGGGGTCGATTTGGGGGCGTTACATCAAAGACTTCTGACTGCACATGATGGATATTTGATATTCCACATAACTGATGTCACTAGCCCTCAAGACCCAATTTGAGTCTGATGAGAGTGCCCCCTTATCCAAGGGTTAAAAACTTAAAATTAACTCTGATGAATCCTTTACGAGTCCTTCACACTAACTACGGCTGATTTGTCTTTACAAGGGTTCTAAGAAAGGCATCCATGATCGATCCTTAAGCTCGAAGGATGACATTATTGCAAGGTTTAAAGTATTGCACGCGAAAGAGATTCACATGCATATACATCCACATGGATTTAGAAGTCTTGGTGAATCATCTTAAAACAAAACAAATGCCTGAATCTCATTCAAGAAATCTGGACAGTCCTCCAGCAGTTTTGCCCCTTTCATTACATTTATCACGAGACTATCTGTAGTGTAATTTTTTTTATCAATTTTGTTTGCTTAAATAGTAGGAATTTCTTTTGGGAGCGTCCTTCTCTGAGACTACTTCATATAAGAATTTTTTTTCTTAAGAAAAAAATTCTACCACTATAGTTTAGAACAAGATTCATCAGAATAAGGCCCCAAAGTTTCTTTTTTAAAAGGAAATGCATATATATTAAGTAATAAGTGACCACTACGATCATGATACAAAAAGTTCTGGAGGCCCGAGGAGGGTTGTCCTTTCAAAAATTATTAGAGTTACTATTCCTACCTAAGAAAGTCGATTAAATGCTCGTGGGTAATACATGCATTTAAAGTTTACAAAAAGATTGATGTGGGTCGGTAACTCTTCGTGTAAGGACCATAATCTTCATGGGGCATTAAGAGTGTAGTGCCGATTGATAATATCTACTAAGATTGCAATGTCGAATGATAATATCTAATCTGTCTTGTCTCCATGATAGAATTCTAAATCCCAAGCTGCTGGCCCAACCTAAGACCAAAGAGAGCACCATGCACTTCATCTTGGAGTGCAGATGTAACCTTGCAGCTTATAGTACCTTCCATGATAAGATATGCATTAGTATCGCGTATACAAAAACTCGCACCGCTAGCAAAAGTACGAGGACAGAACGAGTCAACGGAGTTGATTTTGGCCCAAAACGAAGGCGGGCCCCCCAATGGACAACATGTGTTCGGGGGTGATAAGTGTGCACATAATCAATCATTTCCAAGTCCAAGCTGCAGCTACATGAAAGAGGGTTGATATTTAGGTTATAGTGATGGAGCCAAGTGCGGGTATGCAGCTTGTGGTGCAACAGTTTTCATAGGAAAGTTTTAACCTTCTGAGGGACATGAAGTTTCCAAACTATGCTCCAGTGTGGCCGTCGAAGTTCCGAGGCAAGTCACGTTGGCGGCACAAAAAATAATATAAAGATTTGGATCTAGTGTGATATCTCTAACTTAATCATGCATTATTAGATGTATGAATGTGATGTTATAATATGTTATTGATAAACACTATGAATGTGATGTTAAGACTTACGCTTCAATGTCAATTATTGAAGTGCGAAAGCGATGAAAATCTACTTAAGGTATGAAAATGTGATTTTCGGAAAAGTGAAAATTTGAAAAATTAAAGTCCCGATAATTGTTCCTATATATGAAAGAATTTTTAAAGTGATTTTTAACAATTTTAGGAGGTGCATGAGTTAAGTAAAATGTAAACACAAAATTGAAAAATATGTAAAATCGTGATTTTTTTATTTTTCAAAAAATTTAGATTTTGATTCTTTGATTATATTTTTTATAAATATTTTATTCGAATTCAAATGGTGCGTAGTTCCTTATTTATATGTAATATCTTAAGTAAATGAACGAATAAATAAATAAATGGAAAATACAAAACCAATTACTTCTTATTTATGTTTGGCCGACTTAAGATCGGTTTACCCCTATCTTATCTTTTACCCTCTACATGTTCCACCACATATTTTCACCTGCCCCATCTGAAATCCATGTGAAAGAGGAGAGCATGCCCTACTAGTGAAGGATTTTGAAAGAAGAGAAGGGGAATTAGGGTTTTGGCATGTGGTGAGTTCATACTTCACTTTCTTTTTATTTCAATTACATACCTTCTAATTAGGGTTTCTCTGTACCTCTTCCATCTCATTCACTCACGTATTTTAGCTAATCATGGGGTAAAACTCATGTTCTTCATGAGCAAGATTAACCCTAGCCATGCTCAATTGGTTCTCGAATATTTAGTTACATAATTTCATACCTTTGGTGGTCCTAAAATTATGGAATTTATTTTGAATGATCCCCTATGAGTCTACTTTTGTTGGGATTTAGAATAAAGTTAATATGATCTCTATAGAGAAAGTTATGTTCATGTTATTAAAGTACTAAACTATCACTCTGTCCGCCGAAATTGTTATCTAAATTTGTAAATTATGTATTAAATCCAACATTTCATGGAATTATTTGATAATTTAGGATGTTATATACATTGATGTTAGGTTTCATTGACAATTTTAATCACTCAAAAATGATATGTGTATAGAAAGTTATAAATGTTTTACCGAACTTTACTCAGTCTGTCAGAATGGAACTTAGAGCAGATTATGCTAGTATTGGTTAAATTTATTGTGTTCAGTACAGATAGATATAAATTCAAATAATTTTATGTGTTGCACCCTAAGAAGTCTAATATTAGGGAAAATTAAAAGTACTAGAACAGAGAATGTTATTATTTTATATAATTCATAAAAGTAAGGTCACTCAATCTGTCAGAACATATAAACAACATAAAAGTTAGGCTGAATGTTATTTTTCATGAGAACAAACCATAATGGAATAAGATCCGAAACTTTCATAAATTAATTTCTCTATAATTTGGAACTAAAGAAAAATGGAATGATGTCATTTGGTTATGTATACCAGAAGATATGAATTTTTTTTATTATGTGTGCAATATGTCATAATATTAAATCAATCCTTATCACTACAAGAAAACATACTTTCTGTGACGGATTTTTTATGACCAACTAATTCTTTCACAATATTTAATAGATTTGTGAGAAATTTGTAACCGATATAAATTTGATATTTTAGTGACTGATATGTGATAATAATATTTTCACAAGATCCTCCGTAAAAAATTCTTCATATTTTTGTGACGTTGTTGTGACTATTGTTTTAACTAAAATATTTAGTGATCCAAAAGTGATAAATATAAAAGCGTCACAACATATTTGTCACATTATGATCACATTTATTTATTTATTTTATCTTTGGTCACAATATTATCACAAATTTAGTTTTCTAATTTACCAAATATTTTTGTTGTTATACAAAAGAAATAAAATCCCACCTAATTGTACCTAGGGCAAACTAATTTTCATCTATTCAGGTAATTTTTTCCTCTTCCTCCTCTCCTCTCTCATCTCATGGCGGGATTACAATGAATTCAGGAAGATTACAATGCATCTCTTAACACCAAATATGGTTTAGATGTTAGCTCTCAACCAGGATTTGATGCTGCTATGTGGATTGATGCGGTAGGAGCTCCAACAAAAGGAAGAGTATATGGATTTGGTACCAGAAAATATGCTCAATCACTAATAAATAATTTAAGTTATGGCGTATCAAAGTACATGGGTGACTCTTCTTCAAATGTTCCTACTGAGTATGATTTGCAACGTATAAGAGATGAAGTGCGTGAAGAAGTGCAACAAGAATTGCAACAAGAATTAGATGATCGCATTAAAAAAGTGAATGCTAAAATGGAAGAACGTGTTCGTGCACTTGTATTACAAATTACTCAAGCAAGTAGTCAATCACCTTCTGGATATTCTGTTCCACGTCAGTAAGGTAATTCATCTTTATTTATATATCAATATCTTATGATGCTTTATTATTTTAATATTTCTCTATTTAAATCACTAGATTTTAATATTTTATGAATATAATTGATTACAGGTTTCAACTTTTTATATAGAGAGGTGATCACTATTCATCAAGGAAAAAAGTGGATATGTTGTGTGGTTACAATTTGCTTAAAGTTTCTTTCTTAAATTTGGATAATCAAAACTTTATGTAGTGGATTCAATATTTTAAATATTTTAATTATAAATGTTTGAACTATATGATCTTTGGCATGTTTAGAAATGAATATCTTGCATTGTATTATTTATGTCTAGTAGTATATTTAGAAAATAAATTGTCACATAATTATTTATTCACTAAAAATTCTGTAAATTTATTATATTAAATAATTATATAAAATTTCGTCACAACTTCGTCAAAATAATTAATAGCGAATCATCACAATTTTATCACAAAACATCGATGTGAAATTTATCACAAGTCTATCACAATCGTAATCATCACAAAATGATCACAAATAATCATCACAAATCTGTCATAAAAATTATCACAACATATATCCGTCACAAATTAATAATTAGTAATTCGTCAAAAAATCATCACATTTGTGACGGAATATTCATTTTATTAATTATTTTATCAAACTTTTGTGAAAAAAATATTTTAATCTTGTGACGATCATAACCGTCACAATTATCTTTGTGATGAAAACATTCCGTCACAACAAAATTTGTGGGGCAAAAATCAATGACGGATGCAGATTGTCACAAGTTTATCACAGAAGATTATCTGTGACGGAATACACTTATGTTGTGACGGAGTTATCCGTATACATTATTTTCTTGTAGTATTATATGTTAAATAGTTACTTAAGTTATAAGAGTAAATAATTAAGGGGCATGTATCTTTGCAATTAATTATGTTTCATGTGTGATAGGCTTGTGTTCAAATCATAGTAGTAATGTGTTTTTTTTTTATTATTATTATATGAGTAGAAAAGTAAAGTAGTGTAAAAGGAAAGAAAAACATTTTGTTAGCCCTTATAGGTAATTTGGTTTCTCCTACTCTATGTATTCACTTCTTTTGAATTCAGTGTGACATTGATTGTTATATGTATTAAATGCATATTTCGATAAGTTATATGAAAATTATGTATTGAATGATTGATCAATTAATGGTTCATTAGAAAATATTATGTTAAATGTTATGGATCGATTTTATAGGATGCAATCATATTCTGTTTAAATGAGTATCTAATATGATTCATCTTTTGATATTCGAGATATGTTTGTTATATGATGAATCATGCATTGACATCTGCTTGCATTTGCATATATGATGATTGGAGCTAAGTGCTACATCGTTGATCATGATGGAAGCCACCTCTAGAGTTCAATCCATCATTCCGTTCCACAATAATGGGATGAGATAGGCTGGAGCTAAGTGTCATGCGGAGCTAAGTGCCACATCATGAGTAGTCACGATGGGGCCACCTCTAGAATCCGTAGGGGCCACCTCTAGAGTCCACCTATCGCTATATGATATGTTCTCCGAAAGGGATGAAGTAGAATGGAGCTAAGTGCTACATCACTTATCACGATGGGAACCACCTTTAGAGTTCACCTATCGACCACTGGCCAGTTGGTGATCCGTGTATACATATGAAAGTGTTGCATTGTATACACATGTTTAATATGTTTAAATGATAATGATTGTAAATTGAGTGTAATGATTGTGATTGGAATGTTATATATGTATGATTAAATGTATGGAAATATTGATTTTGATATTATGATTAATGCATATATTTTTATGTCTCCTCGAATTTATTAGATGGTAACACATAGCTTATGAGTTATCAACTTACTGAGTTATTATTTGCTCATAGTGTTGTTGTACATTTTTTAGATCAATAGAACTTTTGGGATCATGAGAGACAGCCTTAGTAGGGTGCGGATTCTTTTTGCTGCTAAGGTATCGAGAAGTCATACTCCTTTGTGGGATATAGAGAGAGTTTGATATGTGCTATCTATAAAAAAGTAATTTTGGATGTCGTAAAATGTAAATCTTTCATGACTATGTGGTTATGTAAACCCTAGGGTTGTTACATACTCTGAATAATCAATATAAACTGCCTGGTTTGGTTATATGTGCTATCACTTTCTTGTATTATCTAGAGGAGTTATGCACATTTTTTTAAAAAAATAAGAAAATATATCTGATCGTCTGTAATCAGTCGCGAGCTCTGATTTAAACCACCATTTAAACCGGGGTCGTGACATCTAGCTTCTCTGAGAGGGTCCTAGATTAATACCCATTTATCATCCTTGGCACAAGGTGTTACAAAGATGGATGGAGAGTGAGACCACAGCCTCCCCAAAGCAAGATTTGAGCAGATTAGCATTCCATTCTTTATTCCCCAGCATTAAATGATCAACATTCATAGAATCATTGAGCAAGTGAATATTAATATAAGTCGGCATCAGATTTAGCAGAATAGAAGCAACACATTTTTTTAAGCCATGTCCTGTCTCGGCTAGAACCATAAGAATTAGTTGCCTGCACCAAGATCTATTAGTATCTAGGTCTGTGTTAATCCAAGGGTGAAGTATGCCATTTTTTAGTGTGGAAATGTGAACCCAAGTGAATTGTAATTGCTGAGCAAGGAGAGGACACATTTAGCAAGTAAAGCAAAACAAAAATAGTCAATATTCCTAATACATAGACCCCATCACTAGGTAAACTATACGAATGGTCCTCCAACTTTGAGTCGATTTTCAATTGGTCCCCCAACTTCAATTTATAATCAAAACGTCCTCCACCTTTCATTTTCTTGCACACTTAGTCTTCCTGACCGACGATAGTGGATTTTCCGATTGTCTTGCTTACGTGATGGACTTTCTCTCTCATCAACGTCAATTTAAGTCCATGTCATCATAAAAATTAAAAAAATAATAAAAAAAAGATGAAAGTGTCCACGTCATTAAAAAAATAAAAAAATGAGTTGCGGGAGAGAGAGGGAGGGGGGCGATCGCCCCCCCCCCCCCCCCCCCCCCCCCTCTCTCCAGCACCGCCCCCCTCCTCTCTCCCACGCGTGCGGGAGAGAGAGGGAGGGGGCGATCGCCCCCCTCTTTCTCTCTCATCGAGCGGTAGAGAGAAGGAGGGGGCGACCACCCCCCTCCTCTCTCCAGCACGACGAGAGAGAGAGGGGGTGACCACCCCCCTCCTCTCTCCCGCGCGTGCGGGAGAGAGAGGGAGGGGGGCGATCCTCTCTCCAGCACGGAGAGAGAGAGAGAGGGGGGCGGTCGCCCCCCTCCTCCTCTCTCCCGCGCGTGCGGGAGGGATAGGCCCCCCTCCTCTCTCTCCAGCACGGCGAGAGAGAGAGAGAGGGGTTCCTTCTCTCTCCCGCACGTGCGGGAGAGAGAGGGAGGGGGGCGATCGCCCCCCTCCTCTCTTCAGCACACGGTGAGAGAGAGAGAGGGGGTGACCACCCCCCTCCTCTCTTTCGCGCGTGCAGGAGAGAGAGGGAGGGGGGCAATCCTCTCTCCAGCACGGAGAGAGAGAGAAGGGGCGGTCGCCCCCCTCCTTCTCTATCCCGCGCGTGCGGGAGGGATAGGCCCCCCCCCTCCTCTCTCTCCAGCACGGAGAGAGAGAGAGAGGGGTTCCTTCTCTCTCCCGCACGTGCGGGAGAGAGAGGGAGGGGGGCGATCGCCCCCCTCCTCTCTCCAGCACGGCGAGAGAGAGAGGGGGGCGATCGCCCCTATAACAACCGACACACTCAGAAGATAAAAAAAAGAATCGGTCAACAGAATTAAGAGATAAAAGTCGAATAGGAGTGGGGATAAATCTTGTCAGATTAATGATATGAAATTAATCACGAGAAGTGTCTTATAGGAGGGAAACAAATCAAGCATTAAATATGTTTCTTCCCTCAACCTCACGACCTCTCTCTCCCCTCTTCCAAGGTTGTTGATCGGTGCATGTCCGGAGAAGGGAGAAATAATTCTTCCTGACGTTCTCAATTGCAACTGGTCTCGAAATCTCTTTTCTCCTCATTGCACTCTCTAATCCCTGCACCTCTTCACATCCTCACAATCTGGATGAATTTCAGGCGCTGATCTGCTGGGGAGGAAAGAGCGCAGGGAGTTCGAAGAGAGGATAGGAGACACGGGTGATAATTTTCGATGAACCGAGGAAAGGATTAATTGCGATTAAAGGTGGGTGAATCGAAATTACCTTGCATGACCCCTGAATTACATTGAATCATGCCCTAATCATATATGTAAAGAAGAAGAGAAAAGGAGGATCCAAGTTTCTTGTTTTGCCTTGTTTGATTTTCTTGAATTCATTGATTGATTGTTTATTTGCATGCATAATTCATTTTCTGTTGTGCTATTGTTGTGTGATTGATTTGTTAGGAGATAGGAAATAGTTTAGGTGGAAATTGCATTGGATAATTGATGAAATCCAAAAGTTCTACAACTTTCTGGACGCCGACTGGTCGATCGGTCCGCATGCATTGTGGCAACTGATCGACCGATAACTTGCTTACCGCCACCTTTCTGCATACGTCGACCGGTCGACCGATCCCAATCATCGGTCGACTGATCCTTAACCACTAGGCGACCGTTCAACTGAACGGATGGACCGACCTATTTAGACCCAACTTGACCTACCGTCAGTCGATCTTAACAGACCGGTCGACCGACCCGCAGACAATCGGTCGACCGTTCCCATGAACCGATCGACCAATTCCCCAAAAAAACTTTTTATTATATTTATTAATTATTTTCTTTTATCCAACTATTACTTATATATATAATTGATTCTATTGTCTGACCCCAAAGAGATCCCTCACTGATTTACATGATCTACTCTCTTATTGATTTATTTCTCATTGATCCGTAAAAGAACAAAGTGCCACATGTGTTAAAAGCGATTAATAAATTCAGATGAAAGATTAATCATGGGTTGCCAGTCCAAGTCAAGTGCATCAAAATAAGGGTCGCTCCATTGGTCATGATTTGATTACCTATTGGCCCACACAAGGCCGTATCGTTTGCTGGGCATACCCCAAGAACTAAAGGCACCTAAAGTCACCCTGATTGTTAATTAATAACCAAGATCAAGAAGCATGTTCAAGTCAAGTCAAGTTACTGTCATGATTTCCAAGTATGCTATAAGTTCAAGTTTATTAACCATCATGTTACTCTCCTGATTCATGATATCCTATGATCTTATTCTTATTATGATCCATGATACTGACATGTTATCTTTCACATTCAAGTTAAGCATGATTATTTATCGTTGATTATTATATTCATGTCATGCATTGTATATCATGTGGTTCTCCACTAGGCTGTAAAGCTTACGGGAGGACCTCCTCCCCTGTGTCTGATTTCCACAGGACCAGGTCAGTGAAGTGGTGGAGTAGGCATGTGGTGATGAAGCTCTGGCAATAGTACAGCACATGAACCATAGGACTTTTTAGAGTGTTACTAGTTTCTATTTACCTTTCGCATTTTAGAATCATGATGAAAAAACTTATTTTATTTCCTAGAAATGATATAGCCACTTTTAGACTTATGCAACTTAAAGTTATCTTTTTCTTATTTGTCTTTATTATTCTTTCTTCCGCTGACGTGTCTCGGTTCTTGACTGAGATACGGTCAACATTATGGTCAAAGTCATAGCATGCCGTGACATCTCCAGGTTGATCTTCGTCATGTGGCGGGGGTTGATTTGGGGGTGTTATAGCCCCCCTCTGGTCGAGCTCGCCGGAGCTTGACCAGAGGGGGGTGGTCGCCCCCTCCTCTCTCCAACATGACGAGAGAGAGGGAGGGAGGCGACTGCCCCCTCCAGTCGAGCTCGTCGGAGAGCGGTCGCCCCCCCTCTCTCTCCCGTAGCTGACTTTTTTTTAAATTTTTTTAATGACGTGGACAACTTCATCCTTTTTTATTAATTTTTTAATTTTTATAATGACGTGGATGAGAGAGAAAGTCCGTCACGTAAGCAGGACAATCGGGAAACCCACTATCACCGGTTAAGAGGACTAAGCGTGCAAGAAAATGAAAGATGGAGGACGTTCTGATTATAAATTGAAATTGGGGGACCAATTAGAAATCGATTCAAAGTTGGGGGACCATTCGTGTAATTTACCCCCCATCACTTAATGATTTTTTTACTGTATTATAGTGAATCACGTGTAGCCCTTTGTTTCCATCACTTTTCGACCAAAGGAAAACTCTAGCCATCATCTCTAAGGTTTCTAGTAAGTTATCAACAATATACATGGTCCCATAGCATAGTTTAGGATAGAGTTGAGCACAAATTTGATAGGTGTAGTATTGCCAGCATTGTTCAATAAATAGGATTTCCATCTCGCAAGCCTATGGGAAGTTTTGTCCACAACTATGTGTTGTTGGGCAGCGAAGATGTATTTGTAAGAGATTAATGCTCAAAGATAAGAAAAGGGAAATTTTCCCTGGCCAATGTTTAGATTGTTTGTAATGGTATGTTTGCATCTATTGTTAAGACCCCTAGGTATACATATTTCTGAATTATGTGGATTAATAAGTTGATTAGTCATACTGTAATATTGATTCAGGATGAGATAAAACATTTGCACTTTTTGACGGATGCAACAACTATAATCAGTAAAGAATCACCATATAGCATGTGACTAAGGGAGAAAGTTTCACTACAATATTTTTATAGATTTTTTGACCAATTTTTCGATGGGATGGGATGACATCATTGGAAAATTATTCATCGGTAAAGAGTTTTTGACGAGCGGACAAAAATCGTCAAAAATTTCGATAGGTAACACTATAAAAAAGACACCCTTTGAAACTTTTGGCAAGATTAACCCATCAAAAGTTCCAAAGGACGAGTGCCCTTCGAAAGTTTCAATGACAGTTACCCATCAAAATTTTCGAGGGGCACCTGCCCGTCACATGTTCAATGGGAGGTACCCTCAGAATTTCTAACAAGCACCTATCTATCAGAAGTTTGGACGGGAGTTACCCATCTGAACTTTCAAAGGGTGCTCATCCTTCGAAATTTTTGAGGGGTTTACCCGTCGAATACTTTTTTAAAAACATAAAAAAATTCAACCACCTGCCGATCCGGTCGTAAGTGACCAAATCTAGCTTGTGGTTCACCGACTTGTGGGCGGTTGTACATCGGCCGCAAGCTTAGGTGACCAGGAGATCATAGAACTCCTTGCAGTCATTCTAGAAGAGGACATTGGTGAGGTTGACGTGGGCCGGCGTGGCCATGGGGACCTTGACCTTAGGAGAGGATAGGATGGTGCTGATCTGGATGACGTAGAGGTCGTAGGGCAGCTCCTTCATGTTACTTTGACCATTCATCTCGATGTTAGCATCCCCATCTGAGAGGGTACTCTCTTTTCCAATTGTTGCATGTGTGTCGAGAGGTGGGCCAATGACTAAATTGTGTCCAAGGGCCTATCAGTGGTTAGTTCCCCGGTGAGACCGAGAGGTGGACCCGAAGTACCGCAACGTCATTCGTTTTTGTTGAAGTTCCTTTTTACATGAGGTTGAACGTTGGACACTATTGATGACAATGGCATCTCTCTCGGGAAGTACTTCATTCCCCAATGGTTAGACTCATGTCGAGAGATGAGGTGATCAATGGGTTACAATAAAGAGATGTCTTCGGTCAGTATCAAGCGAGACTGAGAGGTGGGCTTGAAGCATTTTTTATGTTTTGTCATTGGAATGTTTCTTTGTTCTGTCAGTTCAAATTTTTGGCATTGATGACTCTGGCTCAGATGGTGTTTTATTTTCCAATAATCGCATGTGTTCTGAGAGGTGACCTGACGATTGGGTTATGTTAAAAGAGTTATCAATGGCCGATGTTGAGCAAGTTCGAGAGGAAAACTCGAGGAATTTTATGAATTGTCTTGTATTTGTTATTCTGTCAACGTTCTTCCTCTGTCCGAACTATTTTTTATTTATACTATCAGTGATTCTCGTCTGAGAGGGTAATCTGTTCTTCATTTGTCGTATGAGTGTCGAGAGATGGGGCGGCAATTGAATTGTCTAAGGAACCATCAGTGGGTAGGAGGTTGAGAGGTCTACACAGAGTTTTCTTTATTTTCTCTCTCTAACCAGAGTTAATGGAATCCACTCAAGAGGTTAATTGGATCCTGACTTATGTCTCGGAATTTCTTTAAGTTCAGAGGTAAGGGTACGTCTCACATGCCCCCACCTAGGTAATTGGTACTTTAGAATGTCTCATTCTCATAAGAGCATGGCGGGAGCGTAAGTGATGACCCCATGTATGCAAGTCCAACAATTAGCATGCATGAGAGTGATCCGACTGTTGGATAGCATCCGTCACGAGAGAGGGAATGCCCGTGCATGGGGGCATATGCTACCAATTTACGTGTTTTCTATGATTGGTTCAAGAGACGAAAATTCTGACACAGTCCCTCATGCTCTAGTGTTATCACACTAACATTCGTTCTTTTCTCATTTCCATTTCCTTGCTTTGTTTTTTTATTATATTAGTGTAGCTCTAGTGTTCGTAAGTTTTTAGATTGTTCATACCTACTCCTGCATTCCCTTTCCTCGAATTTAGTTTTCTCATTTTCAGTAACTTCTTTGAATTGAATTCTGCTCATAGACGAACCTTACATCAACCACTGTGCGCTTGTAACCTCGTCATATTTGCTAAGAATCTTATAAATTTTAAAATTTATTTAAAGTCCCTTTGTGAAGAGGGGGGCACATCATGTGCATAAGGGCATTCTACCCCTTTGTCATCGAATCCTCACGCGTGTTGTGACTTCTTATGTTATTTTTACACAGTTTTACTCCTATCACACACACCACGCAAGCTAGTTACAGCGGTGGCACGTGATGCAGGGGCTGATTTGACAACTGCATCGCAGCAGAGACGTTGGACATGGTTCGGATAGGTCTCACTTTCAACTGCGGGTGGTGGGCCATCGTAGACTACGGGTGGAGAACCCACAGTAGCACGGGTTGTCCGACGAGCTCGACATCGATATCAGGGCTGATTTGACAACTGAATCGCAGCAGAGACGTTGGACATGGTTCGGATAGGTCTCACTTTCAACTGCGGGTGGTGGGCCATCGCAGACTACGGGTGGAGAACCCACAGTAGCACGGGTTGTCCGACGAGCTCGACATCGATATCAGGGCTGATTTGACAACTGCATCGCAGGAGAGACGTTGGACATGGTTCGGATAGGTCTCACTTTCAACTGCGGGTGGTGGGCCATCGTAGACTACGGGTGGAGAACCCACAGTAGCACGGGTTGTCCGACGAGCTCGACATCGATATCAGCACTGAAAGTCGCTCCCACCGCAACAACATCAGGGCAGAGCCTTCTCACACCTCGCCACGTTCTTTCACTCTCCTTGTGGGCGTTATGGTGCCCGCTAGGGGCTTGTACGTTAGGAGAGGGAGAGAATGAGAGACGAAGAGGGAGAGTGAGAGCAAGAGAGAGGGATCATCATTAGATATTATTATATCAATATATTTTTTAACATTCATAGCCATCGGAACTATTTATGCATGTCCATTCGTCGATAAATCTGATGATTTTGATCATTGAAAATTTTAATATTAAATTTTCTTCCACCTCATTTTTCTACCTATATCTTTTCCTTTCTCACTCTCTGTCTCTCTTTCTCCCGCCTCTTTCTCTTCCTCTCGCTCATTCTAATTTCTCTCCACTCAGTCTCTTTCTAATTTCCATTCTCTCTCTTCCTCTATCACTCTTGTAATAATATAATTTATTATAAATTTAATTACCGACAAATTTAGTCTTCAGAATTACCATCCATGGGCATCCGCTACTAATTTTAAATGTTATACAATGGAAAACATTAATATTTAATTATTAGTCATATAGTTATATTATATATATTTTTATTATAAATTTAATTTTCGATGAGTCTAACCTTGGAATACTGACGATGGCATCCATCAGTAATTCTAAAGGGCAATCCGTTGATAATTTTAAAAGTTAAAACTGTTAGAAATATTAATATTTAACTAATAATCATATGCTTATATTATATTATATATATTATTATCAATTTAATTTTTGACGGATTTAGCCTTCAAAATTATCGACGGTTGGATATTTGTCGATAATTTCAAGGGCTAGACTTGTAGAAATTATTAATATTTAATTATTAATCATATACTTATTTTAAACATATATATTATAAATTCAATTTTTGATGGGCCAAGCCTTTGGAATTACCGACGGATGGGCATTCGTCGATAATTTGAAAGGCTAGACCCGTCAGAAAGATATATATTAAACTATTAATCATATGCTTATATTATCTTATATATTTTATTGTAACTTCACTTACCAATGAATTGGACATCCATCTATAATTTTGAAGGCTCTACCCATAAAAAATATTAATGTTAAAATATTAACCGTATACTTATATTATATTGTATATATATTATTATAAATTCACTTACTGACATGTCTACCTTCGAAAATCATATTATTATATTATGTTATATATATTTCATTATAAATTTAATTACCGTTGGGTCTAGAATTCAAAATTACCGAATGTCCAATAATAATTTTGAAGGCTAGACTCGTCGAAAAAGGTTAATATTTATTCATTAATCATATGTTTATATTATATTATATTATATTATTATAAATTCAATTATTGATGGGTCGTCGATAATTTTGAAGGCTGGACATGTTGAAAATATCATTATTTAATTATTGATCATATGCTTATATTATATTATGTATATTTTTATTGTAAATTCAATTGTCGATAGGTGTAGCCTTCAAAATCACCTACGGAACTATTTGCCAGTAATCCCGAAGGCGATGGTTATCAATAAAATATTGATAGGTTGTGCCATCGCGATGGGCACTTTACTTGTTGGTATTTCAGAAGAATGTTTCTCCCCGTCAGAAATTTCACCAAAAAATGCTAAGGATTTTAACTCGTCAAAAATTGATCGTCGAAAATGCAAAGTTTTCTTGTAGTGTTTGCATTTGAAATGGAGTAAGGGACTTAGACACCACAAAATCTTTCATAAGGGTGGAGAGAATTTGGGTGATGGTAATTAATAGATATGGAGATAGGGGCCATGAAGTTCCATTGATACAGCATGCAAAGAGAGTTGATTTTACACGCGCCATAATCCAATCAATAAAGTTTGTAGGGCAGTTCATACAAGTTAGTGTAGATTCAATAACATTCAAGTTTACTCTATCAAAAGCCTTAAGCATATCAACCTTAAGTAACATTGTTTTTCTCCTACCCTTGTTCATAGAGTGAGCCACTTCTTGAGCAAGAAGAATGTTGTCCTATATTAATCTCCCAAGTATGAAATCATATTGACAATTGTCAATCAAATCAATGAGTAGGTTTCATTCTAATTATCAAGATTTTAGTCGTAACGCTCCAAAATTCGACCCATCCACGTGGCAAAATTTTCTCTTATGCGCTACTTTTTTCGATACCACTTTAACTCTTTCATTGATCCAGATGATCAAGAAGAGTGACACATAAGCGGAAAACTTTAAATAAAATATTACAACGATTGAGGATGAAAAGTGCGGAAGCAATATAAATAAAAAGTACATCATATATGACATATAAAACTCCATGCTAAAATACATGTCCCATACATCATCCAAATACAACTCAATAATATAAAGGAAAGAGACTTCATCTAAATTCTATGACAACCATGTACAAGCACCACCTGAATTGAAGTAGTCGTGTGCACATCAATCAACTTGCAACCGAACGACCGTAACACTATGGGGGGGAAGCGGAGGACTCGCATGGCCATAACATGAACATAGAGGATATTTCGCAGACCATGACAACTCGAGAGGCACCATTCAGGATAATAGCGTGTGGCATGGCCGTGACACATACACAGGGAAGGCCAAGCACGGTCGAGACACGGCACGAGCCACTGGCACTGGTGTGCAGCAAGCCGTGACACATGCATAGGGAAGGCAGTGCACGGCCATGACATCATAGGAGACACCGTCGACACTGGTGCACGGCACGACCGTGAAGTGAGCACCAAGGACGCAGAGCACGGCCGTGACACAAACCCGACCGTATCCAATCAGGCCCATTCCAAGCCACCACAGTCGTGGACCCTGACTCGAGCCATAGGTCTGATTCCAGATGACTTGCTCCCGTTCTCCCGCTGGACACCAGGTGCCTCCCTGCGATTAGCAGCCACTACTTCATCGCCGGGCTCACCATTATGCATTCTACTTCTCCGACGTCACACGACAACTCTTAGCCAGCCGATGGATCCCGCCACTCAGCTACCATCGTTGGACTCACCGGCCATTGCTCCAGTAGTGGCAGTACCTAGGACCCACACGTTCACCAGCCCCAATCGCCATCACTGTCGTCGTTCCACATCGGTGCCTCTGGCAGGAACTCAGATCCCTGTGGTGCTGTCCAAGCCACTCCTACCAGGATTTGGCGATGAGGAGGTGCGCCTCGTAGCAGACACAGCTGGATTACATCATACACACCGTCGGGCCAGGATCAGATTTGAGATTGTCGGTTACCCGATCAGCTTGGGGAACTCATCGTTGTCCCAATGAAGGTTCTCACGTGGAATGTTCAGGGACTAGGCAACCTCACGAGATGACAAATTTTGGGCCGTTACCTCAGAGAGTGGGAGGCTGATGTGATCCTTCTTCAGGAGACCAAGCTATCAGACTATAGTTCGGGGGTACGGGACCAAATTGGAGGCTCTAGATTGACTGTTCATCTCTCTTTACATCGATGACGATCTACAGAATCTGAGCGTGGACATGAACTATCTTATTTTTTGTGTCAATGGACTGTGCTCTGCCTTCTTGAGCAGCACTTTATGGGAGGAGCTTCGAGAGGCTCGTGCTTGCCTTCCAGATGCCTAATGGCTGATCGGAGGAGACTTCAATGTCACTCTTGACATGGAGGATTGCCCCATCAGACGTCATGGGTGGGATATTGGAGTTGAGGATTTCAGGGACTTCATTGACTCTCAGTCCTTGGTCGATTTTTCGACTACCAACTGTAGATTCTCATAGAGGAGTACAGTAGCACCATCAGCTAGATCGAGGATTAACCGCTTCCTTGGTTCCTTGTAGTTAGGAGAGGCGCACCAGCTGGCAGACGTTCAGGCCCTCGATAGATCATTCTCGGACCACACTCCTCTTATGTGTCAGTCCAATGACGAGCAGAGGCAGCACTCCTTCTTTCATTTCGAGAGATCATGGCTCTTGGAGGATGGCTTTCGTCAATTAGTTGAGGTACAATGGCACCGAGTGTCCCCTTCAGAATCAACTGCTAGGACATTAGTAGCCCGCCTGACCGGACTGCACTTTCCTATGTCAGCACCGCCAGTAGATCCACGAGGATCGAGCACGTTGTAGGACAGATGCTCCAGCATCCATTGCCCGGATGGACCGCTTGGAGGACTCCCGCCACCTCTCAAATTTTGAGATTGTTGAGCGTCAACAAGCATAGGAGACCATCCAGTTGGAGGACCGGTAGTGGAAACCCAATGGAGGCAGCATTCCCGAAAGATCTGGCTTCAGGAGGAAGATGCTAACACTATGTTCTTTCACTTATATTCGAGCTCTCGGTGAAGGACTAGTAGGATCGAGCAAATCAAGGTGCAGGGCCAATGGGTCACTACCCAGTAGGACATTTGGGGTTCCATCACCTTATACTTCTGAGACACATATCATCGACGACCACTAGGACCTTGGTCGTGGACCCCTGGAGATATTCCCCGACTTATTGAGGCATAGTCTTTATTGTTGATACAGCCAATCTCGAGGTCTCTGAGGCCCTTCAGGATCTCAATGCGGATGCGGCCCCGGGCTCTGATGGTTTTCTAGTCTTCTTCCATCTTGAGTTTTGGCCTCTTGTGCGAGATGATGTATGTGCAGTCATTCGGGAGTTCACTATGTAGGATCACAAGGCACCAAGAGGGGGGTGGGGGTGAATAGGTGCTGAACCAAAAATATCAATTTTATGAAAATCATCACGGAAGCTTAAAATCAATTCGTTAATATTTAAACCAACACAAAAACCATCATATCACATGCATAATAAAATAGGAAGGAGAGGAAGAGAGAAAGACAAATGCAAAGTGCACGATGGTTTGTTGACAATTCGACCTCAAGGCCGCCGAAAATTCCACTAACACCCTTCCTCCATTCGAAATAGGTCAAGGAAGAAACCCTTTACAACTATTGCCTTTTCTCCTTTTCAAGAGGCTCGTAGGCTTTCGCTCGTATTTTTTTCGCTCAAGAGGTAAAACATAATCTCTTTTCATTCAAAGCTAAACAACTATTAAAATATCACAAGAATACTCTACAATCTCTCTTTTACAATTTGGAACCTCACACAAGAGTAAGAGAGAAAGAAATAAAAGATTTGCAACTTTGAGCTCAAATAGACTTCTCAAATGTTCTTCCCACTTTTTCTTAAAAGTCTTGATCATTTCTACACCTTTGGGTGCTCATTTATGGTCTTCTTAACACCATTTATCCATTGAGGCTTGTTTCCTAATTTTGAGGTCAAAATATGATCGTTATAGTGCATTATGCATGCTGACTGGTCGACCATCCTGTACTATTTTAAGCATAACGTTTTGCACAGTTATTCAAATGAGATGATTTTTTATTCTATGGAAAGATAACAGAATTATCTACAACTTTTATATTCATTATACATTCAAAATCTAACGAGATTATAGTCAAATATTAATTCAAAGTTCAGTATACAAAATTATCCATTTCAAATAAAACAATTTAGACATTTACTCTTTTATGCATAACTTTTCAAACCAGTATCCAAATAATATGATATTTGATTCTCTAGAAAGATAAGAGAATTATATATAACTTTTATATTCACCCATTAATGTAAATATCATGGGAACATAAACAAATACTAATCGAAAAATTAATGCATGAAGCAACTCATTCTATTTAAACATTTTTGGTATTTTAAATATAACTCAAATATTTCGAGGTTTGTATCATTAAAACATAATTATATAGGGCATAAAAACTTTGCTCCAACAATCTCCCCCTTTTTGATGAATACAAACCAAGAAATATGAAAAGTATATGAGTTGAGAAGTAAAAAAAATATTAAAGTCAATTTTACTCCCCCTAAAATAAAACTTTCCTTACAATTATGAATATGCACATGTCTTAATCGTAAGGCACATTTCATATAAAGTTATATTGATGAGGTCCATGTAATAAATCAAGGGTTATATATATTTCTCATATATAAATTTCTCTTATATTTTTATCATATTTCTCCTATATTTTTCCCATTTTGTTTCATCAAAAAGTAGTTTGCACATGAAGCATATAAGAAGCAATATTAGATACAATATGTAACTCCCCCTTAATCATGTCATCTTCCAAAATTTTATTATTCTTTTATCACATTTATAAGAATTGCTTCATGTATAGTATATGTGATAGGAAAAAATACCTCCCTCTAAGGTCGTGACCGATTCATAAGAGTCAAACATGAAATCAAATTGATTTAGGGTTTATGAATAACACAAGTCTCAAAAAATTGTATAAAGAATCAAAATATTGCATAAAACTATGAGACAACAATGATATGTCAAATTTAAATTAAATTATGTAAAATAATCAAGAATTCGACAACAAAGGTAACAAAGTCATATTCAAAGTGGATGGATGAAATAATATTTCAAATTTTTGAACAAACTCTCCCTATCATTATGACCAATTCTCTATCTCTTTCTCTTTTCCTTTAGTCCTTTATTCGTTTCCATTTTCTTCTAAAAAAATTGATAACATTATGAATGATGGGTCATAGCTTAATTTTTCATAACATGAAGATTTTAAGCTTAAAATTTTTGTGCCAAGATATGATAATAAGATGATTTTGCAAATCATAAAAATGTAAATCCATGCTCATATAAGTCATATAATTGATATACTTCATGATATGACATAAATATCTCAAATGTAAATATATTATTCCACAAGTCAAAAGATCTTATATATATTTTCATTTGTTGAAGATAGATATCATTTAAGTATCATTCCAAATTTGATGGTCAAATGTCATACAATATAGAGAATACTCAAATTATAACAAGTTATGACCATATAAGTTTATGCACATTAATCTTATAGCACAATATTCCATATGGAAAGACAACTACAAATAAAATATATGAAAAAAAAATGTTTTTCAAATTTTGATTAAGATTTCAAAACTGTCTTCTTTCAATTGCAAACTCATAAAGCATCGAATGTGATAAGTAGTAAAGTCCAAATAAATGTGCATACTCACAATTTTTAAGAAATAAGCATGATAGGTAGAATTTTCAAAGTTTCATATTAAAATATGTTAAAAATGGACTTTTGAGTAATCATGAGTTTATATACAAATTATGATAACTAGTAGACAAGTATAAAACACAAATAATTGTGACACACAAGTATGTTCAATTTTTCATTTCCTATATTCAAAATAATACTTTTACCATAAAATTTGTGTTTGCACTCATTCAAATTCATTTTTCCTTTTCTTTCTTTGTCACAAGACAATAATCAAAATTGGTGACAAAAAATAAAACTAAAAAGGTATTCAAAGTTTAATCTTTTACACTTTCTTAAAATGTTAATGGCTATTCAAATTATGGATATGTGAAATAACTTTCATTAAATACAATGATAATTTGAAATATGAAAGAATAAGATTCATGTCAAAATATTTCACAAAGATGAGCATAGAAATCACTTTTGATAAAAGATGTATATAGCAAGTTAAAAATGATATTTTTAATGATATGTTTTATTTCAAACATGTGTGTAAGCATAGAGTTTAGCAATCAGATATATTCTGCAATAATTTTGAAATGGCACATCAATATGATCAATCATCTTATTCCAAATCATAATGTTCATGTGTGTCCAAATGATATAGTGTAATAAGTCAAATTTCATAATAAGTTCATACACTAAGGCTCATAATAGAAGAGTCATATAAATATTGTGCCAAACATATTTATTATAAATATGAAGTCTTCTTTATAGATAAACAAGAATTATTCAAATTTTGAAGACTTGGTATTCATATTTTCATGTGTGTTTTTCCTTTTTTGCCAAATTCAAGGAATAGTCATGATAATAAGCATGTCAAAGGTAAAAATAGACATATATTTCTCTTTTTTTGGAATGTCAACAAGATATATTTTGCAACTATATTATCACAAATCAAAAGAAGATATTATGTATTAATTTTAAAATTCTTCATAAATTTGCATTTCGAAATATTCGAAAGATATTCAATTATAATATTAAGATCTTAGAAGATCAAATGTCATCAACAAAAAGTATGTGAGAATTAAATTTCAATCAAATAAAGTCATTTACTATTTTTCACTCATAAAAATATGATTTTTTTATACTTTAAAATCATAGGCATCATATAATCACAAATATCAAGATGCAAAATAATGCATAATATCATATAAATCAATTATACATGCTTAATGCCAAAATCAACATATTTTGAGTGTGAAGAATTATGCATGCAAACTTTAGTATTGATATGAGTGTCCTTGTTTTTCATAAATATGATTTTCACATTGAATTAGTAAGATAGTCCAAAAATGTCAATTTATCAACCATTATGCATGTGACATAATCCCATCAAATATATTTAGGCAACATGAGTAATATAGACACTTTCAAAATTAAATGAACAACCTAATTCTATTATGCACAAGAATCATAATCAAATATTATCTTTATGCATATATCATGATAATAAATTGACAAATTCAAAACATAAATATGCATCAAAATGAGTTCAAATTTTTATTTTCATCTACTTTTACCGCGAACTTTTATTCCTCCAACTCATTTTAATATCATTGTTGCTTTTTTTTCATGTTGCACAACCACTAAGTGCGTACCTTCACTTTATTTGAAGCATTCTTCTTCATTCCTTATGAAGGACACCTACAAATAAAAAACGTTTGCATTTTGGTACCCAAACTTGTTTGGGTCCAACATTATTACTTTTGGTTCATCTAGGAACCCACATTAATTTCATGCTCATATTGATAGATTTTCTAATTTGATATTCAAATGAATAATGACAATGAGAATTACAATAATGACAAATCGTAGAGGGTCTAATAGAGTGATTATGATGATATCTAAACTTCAAAGTATTATTATGGGAGAGATGAGAATTTCTAGCACCAAGAGAACTATTGTAAGATAGTTTATTTTTCAAATGATAATCATGAGAATACTTAGGTTTCAAAGAATAAGAATATTTCAAATAATATCCATTTGTGTTTTTAAAATTTTTGTTTGAATCATTTTTCTTTTGTGGTGCCTGAGAAATATTCTTTACAGGAGTTTTGATAACATGAATAGGCTTCTCAACATTATTAGTGTTTTTCCAAAAACTAGTAATTTTTTTATCTAAGAATTTTTATAAAGAAATATTTTTCTTTTGTAACTCATCATGCAGTACAATAAATTTTGTATTCTCAACTCTTAAATATTCATAAGATGCACAAGATAATGAAAGAGAATCATTTTTCCTTTTTACGATATCTATTTGAATTAAGCATACATCAGTATTCCTTTTTAGGATATCTATTTGAATTAAGCATGCATCATTTTCCTTTTTGAGAGAATCATAGTTATCTTTCATGATATGAAAATCATTTATTAAAGTTTCCTTTTTCTTTTTGAGAGAAAGATGCTTTTGAATAAGAGAAGCAAATTCTTTATGAACATCAAAAGCAATATCGACATCATCATCACTATCATTAGTAGAGGAATCCTCACTTTTTGTCATTAAGCATAACACTTTATTCTTCGATGTCGTGAATGTAGAACTATCATTTTCTTCATTGTCCACATTCGACATGCCATTTTTGTCGAAGTTGCTACCTTCTTACATTTCTAACAAAACTTGCCAAATTTCATTAGAAGTAGAGCATTTGGAAATAAGATTCATGCATAAGAATCTAAAGAAGAATAAAAGACATTTTTGGCATTGTAGTAAAGTTTTTCAATCCCCATTTGAAAATCGTCATATTCAAAGAAAGAAATATTAATGGAAACACCATTTAAAATATTCTTTGGATTTTCAAAACCATTTTCTATAACTTCCCACATATCAAAATCAATGAAACATAAATATGCCTTCATTCTAATTTTTCAAGAAGTAAAAGAATAGTCTTGAAAACTCAGTGGGTCAAAAATGAAAGATCCTTCTCCATAAAATGGTGTCATACTCTAAAAGATAGTTAAATCTTCAAAAAAGAGAAATGAGAGCAACCTTGCTCTGATACCAATTGTAGGATCACAAGGCACCAAGGGGGGGGGGGGTGAATTGGTGTTGAACTGAAAATGTTGATTTTATGAAAATCATCACGGAAGCTTAAAATCGATTGTTAATATTCAAACAAACACAAAAACCATCATATCACATGCATAAAAAGATAGGAAGGAGAGAAAGAGAGAAAGACAAACGCAAAGTGCACGGTGGTTTGTTGACGAGGTTCGGTCACACCTTGGCCTACGTCCCCTCTTCGACTTCTCGACCTCGAGATCGCCGAAGACTCTACTAACACTCTTCCTTCGTTCAAAATAGGGAAAGGAAGAAACCCTTGACAACTATTGCCTTTTCTCCTTTTCAAGAGGTAAGGCACACCTCTTTCACTCGTAGACTTTTACTCGTCTTTTCTTCACTCAAGAGGTAAGACACAACCTCTTTTCACTCAGAGCTAAACAACTATTAAGACATCACAAGAACACTCCACAATCTCTCTTTTACAATTTGGAACCTCACACAAGAGTAAGAGAGAAAGAAATGTAAGATTTGCAACTTGGAGCTCAAATAGACTTCTCAAATGTTCTTCCCACTTTTCTTGGAAGTCTTGATCATTTCTTCACCTTGCGTGCTCATTTATAGCCTTCTTAACTCCATTTAGCCGTTGAGGCTTGTTTCCCAATTTTGAGGCCAAAGTATGACCATTATAGTGCATTTTGCGTGTTGACTAGTCGGCCATCATGTATTATTTTAAGCATAACTTTTTGTACAGTTATTCAAATGAGATGATTTTTTATTCTATGGAAATCTAACAGAACTATCTACAATTTTATATTCATCATTCATTCAAAATCTAACCAGATTATAGTCAAATATTAATTCAACGTTCAGTATATAAAATTGTCCATTTCAAATAAAACATTTTAGACCTTTATTCTTTTATACATAATTTTTCATACCAGTATCCAAATAAGATGATATTTGATTCTCTAGAAAGATAAGAGAATTATTTATAAATTTTATATTCACCATTAATGTAAATCTCATGGGAACATAAACAAATATTAATCGAAAGATTAATGCATGAAGCAACTCATTTCTATTTAAACATTTTCGGCATTTTAAATATAACTCTAATCTTTCGAGATTTGTATCATTAAAACGTAATTATATAGGGAATAAAATCTTTACTCCAACACACTAAGGGGAATCAAGGTTTTCAGCGCCTCAACTGATTCCTGCTATTCCTACTCATGAAGCGCACTCCAGTCGAGTGGGTTGAGGATTTCAGACTGATTGTCTTATCGTCATTTATCTGTTGGTGGCTTGGGTTTTGGCAAATCGGCTACGATAGGTGTCATCGCATCTTATACAACTAACGCAATTAGCATTTATCCAGGACAGGACATCACTGATAGTTATACTATCGCATCAGAGATCATTGCCCATTGGCGAAGCACCAGCTGTCAGGCCTTTTTATGGAAGGTTGATTTCGCCAAAACTTATGATTCTTTGTCATGGTCCTTTATATGGCATGCCCTACAGGTCAGAGACTTCCCAATGATCTGGATGGCATGGATGAAGTGGTGCATCACTATTGTTTCCTTCTCGATCGTGGTCAATGGAGCAATGGCGAGTGAGTGGGTACAGCCACAGAGGGGTGTTCAGCAAGGCTACCCTCTAGCCCCCATGCTCTTTGTGCTAGCCGTTGGTGCTCTCGCTAGCTAGATGCACTCGAGCCTCCTGCGATGTTGGCCTTTTCAGCGATTTCACCACGAGCCTCGTCCCTCTCCTGCAGTATGCGAATGACATAATGTTCTTCATCGAGAGCTCAGAGCAAGAGGCTCAAGTCGCGATACTTTTGGATTTATTCAGCACGATGATATGACTCCAAATCAACCATGCCAATCTTCTTCCATCCCCTTTGGCATGGTTCCGAAGGAGGCAGATCGTTGTGCATCACAGCTTCATACCCCGATCAGCACCCTTCCGATCACCTACTTGGACTTCCGCTTTCGGATTGCCACATCACTTCCAGGGGCTGGACGCTAGTCATCGAGCGTATGGAGCACGGACTTCATGGCTGGAGTGCTCATCTATTATCATGTGGGTGCCGACTCATTTTGCTACAATCGGTGCTCTCGGCACTCTCGACGTATTATATGTCAGTCCTACATCTACGTAGCTCAGGACCCTAGATGCTTAAATGCACTCAGGAGTAGTTTTTTCTGATAGGAGTGTAGCCCTGATCACCGCAGAGTACACTTGGTTGACTGGACCAGCATCTATCGGCCTACCTCTCTGGGAGGCTAGGGGGTCCGTGATCTGCGGTATGCCAATTGGGCTCTTTTAGCCTGTTGGCTTATGCGTATTATGGGCCGAAGGATAGCTCTTGGCGATCAATTTTTTATACCTGTTATAGTCGGGACCTATCTTGGGACTCGAGATTTATTTTACCCCGAGGATCATCATCTTTCTGGCGGGGTGTTGCAGCCATGGCATCGCGAGTTCGTTCCCTTATGGTCCCATCCCTTGGCTCAGGATCTGATTTCTCCTTTTGGTGGCACACTTGGTCTGCCAGCGGCTCACTAGAAGAGGCATTTCCTCGCCTTTGGGCTCTCTCGACTTTTTCAAAGGCAACGGTTGCGAACACTTGATCCATGGAGGGAGAGCGGGGCTTTGCTACATCGTCCCCCTTATTCAGAGCACACTTGTCAAAGTAGTGCTTCACAGAGCTACTTTCCCTTCATCAGTGATTGGTGGGGATTCGCCTGGATAGGTCCAGATCTGATGGTTGGGTTTGGCTGTCAGAGTCGTTCTTAGTGCGCAACCTCTACACTCGCCTTCTTCCTATCAGTACGCTATCTGAGGACTTTATGATGGATTGCAGACTCATCTGGCGTACCTGGGTACCGCTAAAAGTCAAGATCTTTGCTTGGCTTTTAGGCGCGGACGACTTCTTATCAGGACTTACAGGGCTCGGTGGGCACCACACAGTGACACTTCCTATGTTCTTTGCTGGGAGTCAGCGGTGGACATCACCCACCTATTTTTTTACTCTCACATCTCGGGGCATATGGCAGTAGACTACCATTGCGGCCACTTTGTCGGCATATCTAGAATCCATGTGGCAGACCTTCAGAGACACGTCGCGGTAGAGACAGAGTTGGCGAGTGCCACTAACGACCTTTTTGGCCGGTGCCTGGGCCATCTGGCTACAGCGCAACGACATAATTTTTTATAGGGACGATGTCAGTTTGAGCATGTTGTATACCACATCTCTTTTCTTGTTAGGGGTGGGGTTTTGGCTAGCTATTTCTTTTTGTGACCTTGGTCACCTTTTTCCACTCTCCCTGAGAGCCTACACCCGTACATTTCTTCACAGTTCTATATATTGCTGGATGGCAACCACAACTCTGGTGATCATCCTTTTTCTTCTCAAAAGAATGTTATGTACTTATGAAGATCACACAGAGGAGCAAGCTTAATCGTTAGCATAAAATTAAGTGTGAATTCATAATAGGTCATAAGGATGATCCATCAGAATATGCATGAAGCAAACAAAATAATTCATGTATAAGAGTAGATCATCATGGAGGATCAATCAACAAGGATGATCCTAGATCCATTTCATTTCATGTTCATTGTTCACAAGGACATAGTCTTTCTTTTCATCTTTAGCCATTCATTTCATTTTCATCTTGTCCATGGGTTGGAAGAGCTCCCTACTTTTAGGGAGTACCATTGCAAATACACAAGTGTTTAACTACTAAACCATGGTAGGCAAGTGAGGGAGAGTGCCATGGCAAATGCCCCATAGGGGAGGATGATCTCACACAAGGCGGTAACTTCCGTTGGAGGAGTGCCTCGCACAAGGCTATCAATAACTTCTCAAGGAAAATGTCTCACACAAGGTTGTCATAAACTTCTCATATAGGTAGGAAATGACAACCCTCATCTTTTGTACTTGTTAACTATGAACCTATATATGGATCAATCAAGATTGTAGGGAACAAGTGTGACTCTAGATCATCTTTAAGTTCATGTAGTTAAGTACCAATTAGGTCATATTCTCTCTATCCATGAATCCAACGCTTGAAAGGTCAAGCGATCGTCCATTTAGAGTGCATTGAACGATCATCCAAAAAAGGTTAGGATGTCTGTTTAATCTTATATCCATCAGTCGATAAAAAATGGTTCAATCGTCCATTCTGAGTTCATCTTTCGGACGCCCATGGGCCGTGTATGAAGCAGTCATCCAAAATATTCAAGGTAAGTTCTGACCCCAAGAAAGGCGTAACGATCTGGGCACTGTCTCGGAGAGAGGCTCGGCCGAGATAAAGGTCGTGATCCCACGAGGGTGAGCTAACTCTAAAAACATGTCCTCAGTTCACGTTCGATATTATAGAGTTTTGGTCATGTGAAATTTGACTGATCACTCATTGGAACCAGTTTCGTGATTCTCGATCGATAAAAAATGGTTCTATGTCGACCACGAAATATTTTCCAGTGTGAACAGTCTAGATAGGTTGCCCGACTAGTCATCGTCACTGGTGTTCACATCTAGACATTTCTAGTTCGGTCATCCAAACGAGTTTTGGACTTTCGTTCTGGCGTACGTCCGATCTAGTAATCGCTATACTCAATCGAGATTATTCAAACGCTCGAAAGAGATTTGGTCACCCGTTTCAGATCGGCGGCGTCGCAAGTTATTGTGATCCTTAAAATTTTCACCCATTTTTTTCACACAAAAACTTAGATCTAACATATATAAACATATTTCTATCTTATAACATGATTCAAAATATCATTTATAATATCAATGTGTACAAATCATCAATTACTTTCATAGCCAAAACATCTTAAACTTAGTAAAACATAATTTGTTCATAATTATCATCATAACCTAAACTTTTATAGCAAAATCAGAATGTTAATCTATTCAAAATCATCTTAAATCTCAACCTTACATGCTAAATCTTAGATGTAGATTTCTTTGATGTCATGACATAAATCATACAAAAGCCAAACAAAAACTCATTCCATTTGTAATCAAAACAATAATGAATAAAGATCTGACCCCATGAATAGATCTGACTTTACGTATAATCCTACTCATGTTTATATGCACCTTAAACCCAAACAACCCCTTTAAAGCATGTGAAATCCTTCAAGAAAAATCTCATGATCTAAATATCGAATTACACACCTTTTTGAATGATTTTCGGTACTTTGCTTCATAGATCCATGCCCTATGTGCTCCTCCTCCTTGTTTTCTCCTTTACTTCTATAACTAGAAGTCTTTTTCCACCACCCTCTGGCTGAGCCAAAATCGTGGAAACGAGGAGACACAAAGGAAAAATGGAGAAAATGGGAGATGAAGAAGGGAGAAAAGAGAGTGAATGGGGTTATAATGAAGCATTCATTTGGGGTTTCATCCTTCGAAATCTCACAATTCTTGGTGGAGAGGGGTTACGAATCCTCTAGTGTTATGATGGTGTAATGTAGAGAGAGAAAGATCAAAATCAAGATCTTCTCATTTTTACTCATTGTGCTTTTGGACATCCGAAAGATTTTTGGTAATCCAGTAGAACGTCGGCCGTAATATTCAAACTGTCACGATAATAAAAAAATTGATATCAGTAATATAAAAAGTTTTAAAATCTTTTGATTGTGTTTGGATGGGGATTTGCGGGTGGAATTTACACAAATCCCCTCAAACACTTACGAAAGTTCCCGTGTGTCACCCGCCATGAAGGGCGGACCTCAGGACATGGCAGATGGTGGCCGGGCGCACCAAGGCGGCCATGTCCATCCCAAGGCAGAGTCGAGGCATCCCGGGGATCAGGCAAAGCACCTCGACAATCCATGGTCAGGCAGGAGGCTTGACACGAAGTTTCAGACTCATGGGACGAGTGGATCTCAACTGGGACGAGTGGATCTCGTCTGGGACGAGAGGCCATGGCCGGGCGCACATGGCAGGCGCTCCCTGCCCACTTTGGCAGTCTGGGGTCATACCGCCCCAGAGCCAAAGTGGCTTGCCCCATTTCATCCTCAAGCATAGGAGGGTTGCCGGACATCGTCGGAATTGCAGGGTCGCCAATGGTGGTGATTCTAGGACAATGGCAGAGAGGGACATGGCGGTTATAACCGCCATGCACCATGGCGGCGGCCATGGCCGGCGGACGCATTGCGGCCGAGCAGGGGCGCGCGAGTTTCCAGGGTGGCCGGAGATCATCAGGAGACGTCCAAGGATGGAGGAGGGAATAGATCCAAGGGGTGGGGGCTTCAATCAGGATGATGGTAGCCGGCCAACCATTGGATTGGAAGTTAACATGTATGGCAATTACATGTGTTTTGAATTTGAATGTTTTAAGTTTGAATTTGAATTGGTTGACCCCTGATGTATAAATACATGTGTTCTCCCATATTCTGGGCAGTGAATGAAAGTTATTCTTCCCTTACATAATTCGAGTTCCTTAGTGTGCATTGTGTGTAACTTTACTTAAGTAAAATTAAGTGAGTAAGTGTGTGCAAGTGTTCTAAGTCCTTAAGTGAAAAATTAGAGTGCTTGTGTGAGGCTGACTTGAGTCTTTTGAAGAAGAGATTCTCAGGGCTGGTTGCATAGATTTCTAGTTGAGAAATCAGGGTGTGACATTAGTGGTATCAGAGCCACACTTTGCAACATGACTGAAGAAGGACAAGGTCCTATGACCCGCGGACGAACCGATTCTCAGGCAGCCACAGGTGGTGGTCTTGGGAATCCAGGGGGTAAGAAAGCACGTTCACAATCCACTGATCCTCTCCCTCATCTTGAAAGGCACTTAGACTTGTTGGAGCATAACTTTCAAGGCATGGACATTGTGGTCTGAGCCCTTGAACAAGTTACGGTTCAACAAGGCTTGGCCTTGGAAGAAAGTCGGACCATGGGAGAACTTTAGGCGGCCAAATTCAAGTCTTTTGAAGAGGCCTTCAAAGTCAGGATGAAGGCCATGGAGATGGACATCATGCTGATCCGAAGCCACATGTTGGACGCCAATGGTCTTCGTGCAAGGACGGCCATACCAAAATTCACAGGTCCTGAACCCAAGAAGTATGAAGGCACGAGAGATGCTACTGCCATTGATGACTTCTTGTGGAGTCTTGAGAAGGGCTTCAAGACAAATAAGATTTCAGTGGAACGTACCTATCGGAGGGTGCACTTCTATGGTGGAGAAGAATGGAGGAGGAGATTGCCAAAGAGAAGATCGTCATCGACTCTTGGAGTGCCTTCACCAAGGAATTGAAGAAGCAATTCTACCCTGGGAATGCCCAGGAAATCGCCATGACCAAGTTGACAAATCTAAAATAAATAGGTTCGGTAAAGGAGTATATCGAACGTTTCCAACCTTTGATGCTTGAGATGACAGGAACTATGGACGAGGCCACTTGGATCTTCTTCTTCCTATGAGGTCTGAAACCCTGGGCGGCACAAGAGGTCAAGCGACAAAAGGTTATCACCATCAAGGAGTCCCTGGCCGTGGCCAAGGCCCTCACTGAATTCAATGTAAACAGGGACCTTGGCGCAGCCAAGGACAAGAGTAAGCCCTCGGACAAGGGGCAGACTCCTACTAAGAAGATTGACAAGAAGGGTAAGAAAGGGAAGAAGGAGAACAAGTCCAGCAAAGATGGAACCTCTAAAAAGTCAGTGAAGTGTTTCACATGTGGTGGGCCGCACTATGCACATGACTATCCTAAGAGGGGCGCCCTGGCCGCCATGGCCGATGCATCCGAAGATGAAGACGGAGCTGCACACATAGGGGCCATCATGGCCCGTACATCGACCTTAGCAACCATCCCCCTAAAGCCAAAGAAGGAGGCCATTAAAGGCCTCATGTTTGCCGAAGTTCTTGTGCAAGGGCATGCGGCCATAGCCTTGGTCGACACCGGGGCCACCCACAACTTTGTGGCCCTTGAAGAAGCGCAGAGGCTCGGCATCGACTTCAGGAGAGAACCAGGGTTGATCAAGATAGTAAATGCCGCCTCTCAACCCATACATGGTGTAGTCAAGAACCTACAAGTGTGAGTGGGCAATTGGGAGGGCGCCATGACCTTGACGGTTGTGGCCATGGATGATCACAGGTTGGTGCTCAGCATGGAGTTCCTCGACATGTTCTCAGAAGTGAGTGTGACCCAGGAGGGGTTGTGCCTTGTGTCCAAGGAGAGGACACACGAAGTTCCTTTGAAGAGGGCAAATGTGAAGTCCAAATTTATGTCGGCCATGCAAGTGTGCAAGGGTGTCCGACATTTGGAGTGCACCTACTTGGCGGCCCTCAAGCTTCATGAAGATCAAGGGAACTCTCCTATCCCAAAGGAGGTTCAGAGGCTCCTGGTCCAATTCAAGGATGTCATGCTCCAGGAATTGTCAAAGAAACTTCCACCCCGAAGAGACGTCGACCATGCCATTGAGTTGGTGTCCGGTGCGCGGCCGTCCGCCATGGGACCATATAGGATGGTACCCCCTGAGTTGGCCGAACTCAGGAAGCAATTGGAGGAACTCTTGAAGGCAGGTTTCATAAGGCCTTCAAAGGCACCATATGGAGCGCCCGTTCTATTCCAAAAGAAGCATGATGGCGCATTGATAATGTGCATAGATTATAGAGCTTTGAACAAGTTGACGGTGTATAACAAGTATCATATTCCTTTAATTGATGATTTGTTTGACAGGTTGGGAAAGGCAAGGGTCTTTTCAAAGTTAGATCTCAGGTCAGGGTATTGGCAAGTGAGGATTGCCGAAGGTGATGAAGAGAAGACTACACATGTCACTTGGTATGGTGCATATGAATTCTTGGTAATGCCCTTTGGGCTTACAAATGCCCCTGCCAGCTTTTGTACTTTGATGAACCGAATCTTCCACCCTTTGTTGGACAAATGTGTGGTTGTTTATTTGGATGATATTATTGTATATTCTGAGAATCTTGCAGACCATGTCAAACACTTGGAAGGGGTGTTCAAGTTGTTAAAGGAGAATGAACTTTTCGTGAAGGCCGAGAAGTGCTCCTTTGCTCAACCTGAAGTAATGTTCTTGGGTCATCATATCAAGGCTGGAGTCATAAGCATGGACAAGAAGAAGGTTTGTGCTATTGAAGAATGGCAGCCTCCAACGAATGTCCCAGAGTTAAGGTCATTCTTAGGGCTGACCAACTATTATAGAAGGTTTGTGGAGGGCTATTCTAGGAGGGCCGCCCCTTTCACTGACCTCTTGAAGAAGGATAGGCCTTGGCATTGGAAGGACTCATGTCAAAAGGCCTTTGAACACCTAAGGGTGCCATAGTGCAAAGGCCATGTTTGAGGCTGCCTGACTATGGCCGATCCTTTGAAGTTCACACCGATGCATCCGACTTTGCATTAGGAGGTGTCCTTATGCAAGAGGGCCACCCCGTGGCCTTTGAAAGCAGGAAGTTCAGCGAGGCGGAGCGCAACTATCCAGTACATGACAAAGAGATGTCGGCCATAGTGCATTGTTTGCGCACTTGGCGACATTATCTTCTTGGAAGTTTTTTTGTTGTAAAAACTGATAACGTGGCTTCTTACTTTCAGAATCAAAAGAAGTTGACTCCTAAGCAGGTGCGATGGCAAGACTTCTTGGCCGAGTTTGATTATCAGTTGGAATACAAAGTGGGGCGCACCAACGTAGTTGCGGACGCCCTAAGTCTAAAGGTGCAACTTTCGACCATGAGTGGTTTGAAGATAGACTTCCAAGACCAAGTGCGAGAAGGCATGAGTCATGACCCCAAGGCTGTAGAGCTCCTTCATTTGGTGGATGAAAGCAAGACCCGGCGGTTTTGGAAGGAAGAAGGCTTGCTGTTCGCAATAGGGCGCCGGCTATATGTGCCCCGTTGGGAAGGTCTCCGTCGGCGCATCCTCAAGGACCACCATGATTCTTTATGGGCTGGTCATCCTGGCATGGCTAGGACACTTGCATTGGTGGAAGATGGCTATTATTGGCCACAAATGCAAGAGGACATAGAGGCTTATGTGAGGACATGCCTCAAGTGTCAACAAGACAAGGTAGAACAACTCAAACCAGCAGGACTCTTGGAGCCTCTCCCTGTTCCTGAACAGCCATGGTAGGTTGTAACCATGGATTTCATCTCGGCTCTACCAAGGTCAGGAGGCTTCGGGTCAATCATGGTGGTGATTGACAAGTTCTCCAAGCACGGGACATTCATCCCACCCCCTACGCACTGTTCGGCCGAGGATGTGGCCAAACTTTTCATCAACAACGTGGTGAAGTTGTGGGGCATCCCTGAGGTAATAATAAGTGATCGTGATCCTCATTTTATAGGTCAATTTTGGAGAGAGCTCTTTAGGCTCTTGGGGACTGAACTTCGCTTCTCAACGGCCTTCCACCCTCAAATGGATGGCCAAACCGAGAGGGCAAACCACCTACTTGAGATATATCTTCGACACTTTGTGTATGCAAACCAAAAGAATTGGTCAAAGCTTTTGGATGTTGCTCAGTTCTCCTTCAACATGCAACGAAGTGAAGCTACACAAAGGAGTGCCTTCGAACTAGTCATTGGTCGACAACCCGTGACTCCAGCAGCCTTGGCGGCCAGGTATGCGGGGAGGTGCCCTGCTGCCTTCAAGGTCGCGCACCATTGGCAAGAAGCCCTAGAGGAGTCCAGGGCTATACTTGAGAAGTCAGCAAGGAAAATGAAGAAGTTTGCAGACAGGAAAAGAAGACACTTGGAGTTTCAGGTTGGTGATCAAGTGTTGGTGAAGTTGAGGGCTAGGCAATTCAAAGCCCTCCGAAACTTGCATCAAGGGCTTATGCGACGATACGAAGGGCCCTTCATCATCTTAAAGAAGATAGGCAAGGTAGCCTATCGTGTGGATCTCCCTGCTCATCTTCGACAACTACATCCTGTCTTTCATGTGAGTATGTTGAAGGCATACCATGCTGATTCGGAAGAACCAGGGCGCGCGACCGAAACGCGAAGGCCGGTCAATGATATGTCATCTTCCCCGACTACAAGTGATGGCCATCAGTTGCCAGGGTCGGCAACATCTTCAGTGGGGGTGAAATGTCACCCTCCATGAAGGGCGGACCTCAGGACATGGCAGATGGTGGCCGGGCGCGCCAAGGCAGCCATGTCCATCCCAGGGCAGAGTCGAGGCATCCTAGAGATCAGGCAAAGCACCTCGACAATCCATAGTCAGGCAGGAGCTTGACACGAAGTTTCATATTCATGGGACGAGTGGATCTCGTCTGGAATGAGAGGCCATGGTCGGGCGCACATGGTGGGCGCGCCCTATCCACTTTGGCAGTCTAGGGTCATACGCCCCAGAGCCAAAGTGGCTCGCCCCATTTCATCATCAGGCATAGGAGGGTCGCAGGACATCGTCGAAATTGCAGGGTCGCCAATGGTGGTGATTCTAGGACAATGGCAGAGAGGGGGACATGGCGGTTATAACCGCCATGCACCATGGCGGCGGCCATGGCCGGCGGACGCAGTGCAGTCGAGCAGGGGCGCGCGAGTTTCCAGGGTGGCCGGAGATCATCAGGAGACGTCCAAGGATGGAGGGAAGAGATCCAAGGGGTGGGGGCTTCAATCAGGATGATGGAAGCCGGCCAACTATTGGATTGGAAGTTAACATGTATGGCAGTTACATGTGCTTTGAATTTGAATGTTTTAAGTTTGAATTTGAATTGGGACAATAGTTGGTTTGTGTTCTCCCATATTCTGGGCAGTGAATGAAAGTTATTCTTTCCTTACATAATCCGAGTTCCTTAGTGTGCATTGTGTGTAACTTTACTTAAGTAAAATTAAGTGAGTAAGTGTGTGCAAGTGTTCTAAGTCCTTAAGTGAAAAATTAGAGTGCTTGTGTGAGGCTGACTTGAGTCTTTCGAAGAGGAGATTCTCAGGACCGGTTGCATAGATTTCTAGTTGAGAAATCAAGGTGTGACACGTGGGACCCATGGAAACTTTTGTTCGGTCAAAGCTCTTAGTTCTTCGAAAAAAGTTCTGATTGGAAGCAAGAATTTTTTTCCATACTCGAACTTTGTCTAACACATCGATGTCCATGTGGACATTTAAACATCAAATCACCACTGAATCGAGAACTTTGACAAACAGTACACCAGAACTTTTGCATCACATCTGATTGCTTCCGAGAACTAGAATTCTTAAGTTCAAGTCGATCCAAACACAGCCTTTGGGAATTTTAGCTGTGAGTGATTACTGTAAAGGTTGTGGATTAGGCTCTGGATCTGTAATACATGACTTTGGTGAAGTTTGATTTTTGGGTGCGAAGATCAGGAGGTGTGAGACTAGGCAACACTACAAGAAAAACGCTGATTAAAATCGTCAGTAATCAGTCCAAAAATCGTCGGTAATGCAACTATCGACGGTTTTTCAGACGGAATCGATCCGTCGAAAAAAAATTCGTCGAAAATATCGACGGTTCCAACCGTCCGAAAAATCCCGGCCGACGGTTCTAACCGTCAGAAAAGTCTCGCCAGTTCCAACCGTCGAAAGTTTCTGACGGTTGCAATCGCCGAAAAAGTCCTCGACGGTCACAACTGTCGATACTTTCGACGGTCATCGCAATCGTGGATCTTTCGGCGGTTGCAACCGTCGCAAAGAAATTTTCAGAATTAAAAAAATTAGCGGCGGATCGGGCTGCGGCCAAATCCGGCCGCCCCACGGCAGGATCCGACCAGAGATCAGAAAGAGAAAGATAGAGACAGAGAGAGAGAGGGACGCTGGCGGGAGAGGGTCGTCGGTGGTCGACGCTTGACGTCCGGCCAGAGACTCGCCGTCCGGGAGAGGGAGAGAGAGAGAGGAGAGAGGAGGGAGAGAGAGGAGAGGAGGAAAGAAAATTGAGGTATATATATATATAGGGGGAAAAGATGAGAGAAAGCGGGATAACGAAATTTTAATTACCGATGGCTTCAGCCGTAAAAAATGTAAATATTAATTATTTTTAAAGTTATCGACGGTTGTGACCTTCGAAAAAATATTTAGTTATATATAATGTTTATTTTTTATTTTACCGACGGTTTGAACCGTCGGTAATTATTACCGACGGTCGACCGTCGGTAATTATGTCGGTTTTTTGAACATCGCTAATTATATTAATAAAATATTCTTCATATGATATTATTATACATTTATCGACGGTTACGACCGTCGAAAATTACGACGGATTTTGCGACGGATGAATATCCGTCGGAAATATCAACGTTCCTAATCGTCAAACAATTAAATAATAATATAACAAATTATATAATTTATTTTTTCATTTCCGACGGTCGTAACCGTCGAAAAATCCGTCGCAAATTGCGACGGATAGATATCCGTCGGAAATATCGACATTCCTAATCGTCGAAAATAAAATATAATATAATAAATTACATAATTTATTATTTTCATTTTCGATGGTCGTAACCGTCGGAAAATTCATCGAAAATTATGATCCGTCGGAAATATCGACGTTCCTAAACGTCAAAAAATAAAATAATAATTTAAAAAATTACATAATCTATTATTTTTATTTCCGACGATTGTAACCGTCGAAAAATCTGTCGAAAATAAAATCCTCGCAAAATCTGTCGTAAATTACGACGAATTTCAAACTGTCAGAAATTGTCCGTCGAAAAATGATAATTTTCTTATAGTGCAAGTGGTAGGTGTCCGATTAAAAGGGAGGATTAATTGGATGTCAGAGGTAAATGTCAGAGGTAACACAGGATAAGACGCGACAGAACGTTAAGCGCATAATTGTACTGGATTTGTTTTGATTTGTATGCTCTCGACAACTCCATGCATGCTGTGTTCTTCTATCTATAACGCTTGATTGATTGTGCCAACTGTTTTTTGATGTCGTACACGACACCATCCCCCATTCAAAAATTGTTGCAGACTACAGACACAAGTTTATAACCTGTAAAAGTTTTTATAACCTGTAATGTGTGTTAAGAGTTAATGTCAAATTCTGATTAGCAAATATCGTAAGTTTTTTCATAAAATTAAATATTAATATTTTGTTACTTATTTTATGCGAGGATACTACATAATCTAGAATAAAATTCAGATTATATGTGTTTGAAATAGTATTATATTTCGATGTGATGGGATAAAAATAATAATAAAATTGTTAACATGGCGTTTAATATACGTGAAAATTGTTGAAAGATTGAAATTGTAAACAACTTAAGAAATAACGATTTTTTTATACGAATTAAATATTTGGATTTGATATATAGTAAACTTAACATGTTAGCAAGTGATGTCTACGGTTTACTCCAAATTCGTATCGGATTGCATTGGATTTTACTTAATTTCAGACTTGATGGCTACAACTTAATCTGACCACTACTATTTCATTTTTGTCTTCCTTTTTTGGAATAAAGATTCTAATTCCCTATCACTTAAAGTTTTCAACTAAAAAAAAAAGCTTTTTTATTGTTGCAGGTCCTATTCATACTTTTTATCTATACTTTTTATTCTTTATTATTACAGTTCTATTCATATATTTTTTTATAAGTCTCCCCCAAATGCAAGGCACTACACCGTCCTCATTTCTTGATTGTTATAGATGAGAGAGGGGCAGGCAAGTGTTAGCTCGGAGATAACCTTTCTTTTTCCCCTTGTAACTTGTAAGATTCCATTTCCAACTGTGTTCCATCTCTGTCAGAAGAATTAAATGCCTAACAATGGCTTGCTCCAGGTTCCTTTGTGTGTTCTTCTGCAGCTGTCTATTCTCTCAAACTACAGGCCAAGTAAACCATGGTTTACATTGGGCACACTTGGTGGATCTGCACGCCATTAGAAGGTCACCAGTGACCATGGACACTGCATCTTGTTGTGTTCCGTCCCACTCTTTGCTTTGATCGCTGGTGCAGTGGAGTTCTGCTGAATTTGGAATCATCCGAGCGACAAGTGGACCACCTCAATTTAATTATTTGGTTCCCACCCTGTGCAGGTCCGTGTCTCATTTTTTTTAAAATCCAGTCCTTGTCTTAAATTTAAATTGGAAAAAGAATTTAGAAAAAAAAGCTTCTTTTCTTTTTATTTCCATGTACCACCTTATTGTTTTTCAACCTCTAAATTATGTGAGGAGAAGGAAAAAAAAACAAAGTATTATGTGGATGCTTTCATCCTGTAAGCTTCAACTTTTTATTTTCCTTTAAGATTTTGATAAAAAGGGGATGGAGAGAATATAAAGAGTATTTAAGATAAACGAATAAATAATTCAACTCATAAATAACTTTCACATTTTTTCCTCTTCATTTGAAATTAAATAGTTTTTAAGGAAGAATTGAGAGCCTAATCCATAAGTTTGCTTGTATTTTTTTGTTAAAAAAAGTCAGCACAAAATTTATTAATTTGTTTCTTATCTTTTTAGATAAATTACATAAATCGTCCTTCAACTTTAACTCGATATCTATATTGCCCTTTTAACTTCAATTTATAATCAAAATATCCTTTAAGTTTTAATTTCATGTACGGCTGTCCCCATAATTGTCAATTATAATAAATTTTCTGATTCCATTGTTGGTGTGTCATAATAAAAAAGTAATATAAATAAATAAATAATAAAATAAAAAAGAGATCCTCTCATCTGAGCAGAAATAAGAGAGCATCCGCCCCCTTCCACTCTCCTCTCCCACACTAGAGGGCAGAGGGAAAGGGGAGCCGGCTGCTCTATTTCCCTCTCCTTTCCCTTTGCATCATTGGAGAGGAGAGGGAACTCTCCTCTGTGCACGCGATGCAGATAGGGAGTGGAATGCGAGCAGCCGGCCGCCCCTTTCTTCAACACTAACGAGGGTTTTTTTATTTTTTTAATAATTTTATATTATTTTATCATTTTTTATTGTACCATGTTATAAGGATCTAGTGCCATTATCATCGGTAAAAAGAATAATGTGTGCGAAATGTAACAACCACAAATTTTAGGTCAAGGGTATTCGTACCTTTTGACCAAAATCCTAATGTAAATTAGAACTAACAACTCTATTATTTTTCAAAAACCTGATCGTTAACTCATCTTCCCTCTCTTTTTTCTCCATAAAAAAATTTAAGGCTAAGAGATATAGAGTCATATTCTTCATGGTGGCTATGTTTAATATCAACAAAAAGAATATCAAGGTTTATAGAGAAAAAAGACAAGAAGACCTAGAGGCTTCTAGATGATGAAGAATAATATAAGATGATTAGGAAAAGTGATTTTAAATCTAAAACCTAAAAGATATGTAAAGGGAATCCAAGCCCTCTATCCTCTCTCAATGGTTTGCATGTGATGGATTGAGAGTTTCAGGGCACCTTGTCCTCATAATTGATTGTGATTGAGGGTTTCATGAACATATTGATTAGATCCAGATGTTTTAGATGATGATTTATTATTTTATTATGTTTCATGATCTAGATCTATAGTTTCATATAATTTTATGGAAAATCCTAAAAGACGTATTTCCATGATTAATGTGATATTCTTAGCATGTTTTTATGCTTATGATTTATGTCCTAAAATTGTTCTCGATGATCTATGTGTTTTTCCCTTGATTTCACCTCAAAAAGTTGTATTTTTTGGTTAGAAATTGGGACTGCAAGACACCAGCACGGCCGTGCCAACCTAGGAATGGTCATGACCAAGCGAATGAGGTCGAGGTGATTAAAAGGCTCTCGGTCACGCCTGTGACAACTCTGTCATAGTCATGACAAGGCCAAGCATGACCGTAACAAGATTGGTCATGACCGTGAGCGAGAGCGACGAAGCTGAAATTTGGCTAAGGCTGTGAATCGATGTGAAAAGGCTGAGCACGGCTATGATAACTCTGGCCATGGTCATGACTGGGATGGGCATGGCCAAGATATTTTTTGACACGGCTGTGATGCTGGAAAATGCTTTGTAAGATGTATTGAATCTATTTTTAAGGTATATAGGTTATGTATGGATGTGTATTGATTGTATATGGCACATAATGCATGCTCGGCATAATTAGGCTAAAAGATAAAAGATTGATGTGACTCTTTGATGTATTAATAACTAATGAAATATAAAATTGAAGGAAATATCTCGGCACACATTATGTTAAAGAAGTAAATATTATTCATCTTACGGTGATTGAGACTTCTTAGAAAATAATATCATCACCTGGGTTTGAGATTTTTTAGGGGCCATTGGTCTAGTTGTAGTGATGTTACCCTGAGCTTTCAATTAATTAAAGATGAAAAATGAAGGCAAGAAGTAAATACATTTCACCTCATGGTGATTAAGACTTTTTTAAGAAATAATGTCATCACCCAAAAGATGTTTAAAATTTCCTAGTGCTATATGAACTAATGTAATAATGTGATAAAGATGAAATAATGGGTAAGAAGTAAATGCTTTTCACGTTATGGTGATTGAGATTTCTTTGAGAAATAAAGTTATCATTCAAAAAGTGTTTGATATTTTTCAGAAGTAAATGTCTTTTATTTTATTGTGACTGAGACTTCTTTGGAAAATATTGTCATCATCTAAAAGGTGTTTGAGATTTTTTAGTGCCCTATTAACTAAAATAATAATGTCATGTACTAACTATTATGCAAAGATGAAGCATGTTATATGATGAACATAATGAAAATAAACAATGAATGTAAATATGAGAAGTAATTATCTTTCACCTTATGGTGATTGAGACTTTTTGAAAAATAATGTCGTCACTTAAAAGGTGTCCGAAATTTCTTAATGTAAAGATGAAAGATATTACAGGATAAGATAAGAAGGTAAGTGAATGTCAACTTCAAAGTATTTAATAACAAAAAAAGTTAAGATGATGCTGGAATAAAATTCTACACTTATATATGCACTTTAAGGAAAGATAAGCTTGAGAAGTAAAGTCATGCATTTATGTATGTACTTTCTAAAGAACAATGTTCCTTATTATAAAATATGTGTATTCCTAAAGATGATTAGGAATAAAGTCCCTCACTATTATAATGTGTGTTCTTAGACTTATTATATGGAATGAAAGTGTATTATGTGACAAAGATGAAGGATGAAGATGACACGCGAAGGGTCACATAATAAAAAAAGAAAGAAGAATGAAACAAGATCCAAAGGGTTATAAAGCAACATTGAGAAAATATGAAATATGAAAAAAATAAGGATCAAGGAGTTATAAAGGAATTTTATTATGTATGAATGACAATGGAAGTGAAATGAAATGATATGTCATGATTATGTATGGATATGAATATGAAGTTATTGAAGTAAGCAGGTATGACATGATGTTTATATTTCATGAATGTTATATAAAAAATAAATGTAAAGTATGATGTAATGTCATGTAAGGTTCATGATATAGTTTATAACAATACATATTTATATATTATTATATGTAGTATCATATCATAAGATATCATAGCATGCATGACCTTTATATACTCTAACTGAAAAATTTTGCACTATAGATCCGTGCAGGTAATCAAGATTAATTGATGAATGGCAACTCAAGTTCATGACAAAATGTTGTACATTCTTAGGTGAAATAAGTTTTAGTTGAACATTGATGTTATGTATTGAGATCTTTACTCATTTGAGGTGCCATGACTTACTAATTGGAAAAGATTTTATACGATTTAAATAAACTCTTATCTATTATAATTTTTAGTAAAATATTAAAATCTTTCGCTATTAAATGATGCATAGCGAATAGGCTAATGACGTAAAATTGCACTAAATGACTAAAACTTTTAAGTGGATTTTGGACCGTTACACAAAAAATTAAAACTTTGAGAATAATTTAATTATAAATTAAAGTTAGAAGACTAAATAATTATCATATTCAAAATTAGAGGATAATTGGTATACTTTACCTTATCTTTTTACTTTTATCGATTTTTAAATGCAAAAGCCCCCCAAACTCGTGGATGTATTATAATGTCCGCCATCCGCAGTGTTTCTTATCTCCGTTTGCCTTCCGAACGCAGAAGAAACAAAAAATGCGGCAGGGAGCAGACGGGGAAGCTCTCCACCCGCACGCCGACGCCGTCGAAGGCGCCGTCGACTACTACGGCCGCCCGGCCTCTCGGTTCGCCTCCGGCAGGTGGAGGTCTGCTTTATTCATAATAGGTACTGTAAAATGCTTCTGTATATGCGTACGTGATGCATGCTGCACAGCATGTTGAAGACTTTGCGTCGTGCACAGGAGTGGAGATAGCGGAGAGATCAGCATACTTCAGCATCTCCGGAAACCTGATTAGCTACCTGACGGGGCCGCTTGGCGAATCCACGGCAGCGGCGGCCACCGCCGTGAACGTGTGGGTGGGCACCGCCTGCATGTTTCCTATCGCGGGGGCACTGGTGGCCGACTCCTACCTCGGCCGGTACCGGACAATCATCGCTGCCTCGATCCTCTATCTGCTGGTAAGCACCAACCACTCCAGCCATTAAAGACCTCCCACCACTTAACGAGTCAGCGATGCGTTTCTCTGTCCTTGAAGCGTCCATGCGGGAGATGTGTTCCTTTCAGCAGGTAGCACGCGTGAACTGGCAGCATGCGCTGCTCAGCTGCTGTGTACACAAGAGAAACTTTTTTTTCCTCAAAAAACAAAGCTGCATCTGATTGTTATTGTCTTCTTGATGTTTCTCTCTAATGGAGATTAACCTCAGGGACTGGGGATGTTAACCGTGTCTTCTGTGCATACAACGCAACGCACAGAATCATCCACCTCGTCTTCGGCCGATGGCCCGCCCAGGCTCGAATATGCCGTCTTCTTCCTCTCCCTGTACCTGGTGGCGCTGGCACAGGGCGGCCACAAGCCCTGCGTCCAGGCGTTCGGGGCCGACCAGTTTGACGGGAACGACCCGGACGAGAGCAAGTCCCGGAGTTCATTCTTCAACTGGTGGTTCTTCGGTCTCACCTGCGGCTCGACAGTCATAAGCCTTTGCTTGAACTACGTCCAGGACAACGTCGGTTGGGTCCTCGGCTTTGGAATCCCGTTCATCTTTCTGGTGCTTGCCCTTGTCATCTTCTTGTTGGGTTCCAGGACTTACCGCTATTATATCCCTGAGGACAACTCCGGGATATCTAGTGTGTTCATCAGAGTAGCAAAGCAGTGTCGGCGTCCTTTAAGTATCAAATCTGGCGATGAAGCATCAGAATCAGCACCACTTCTTCATGTGTCTGATCAAGAAAGGTAAGCCCAGTTCTTAATTCTACTACTGTGTCTGAAAGATTCACTGTTTACACACTGATGCACTGTTAGCAGGATCTCTGACGAAAAGAGGTGTACAGAAGATAGTTGTTTTCAGGAAGTTAAGGAATGGCTTCGGTTGCTTTCAGTATGGGCCACATGCCTAGTGTTTGCCATTGTTTTAGCTCAGCCGTCCACTTTCTTCACAAAGCAAGCCAGCACCATGGATAGAAGAATAGGGAGCAAACTCCAAGTGCCACCTGCATCCCTGCAAGGATTCGTTGGCATCACCGTTATCGCCTTTATTCCGATCTATGATCGAATCTTTGTGCCCGTGGCCAGGAGATTTACTGGGAAGCAGAATGGCATAACAGTGCTCCAAAGGATTGGAGTGGGTTTGGTCCTCTCAGTTGTGACAATTGTGTATGCTGCTTTGGTGGAGATGAAGAGGCTCAGAACTGCTAGAGAATCCGGACTTACTGATCTGCCAATGGCCGTCATACCGATGAGCATATGTTGGTTAATTCCTCAGTACATTTTGCTGGGTCTGTCCAATGTGTTCACCATGGTTGGACTGCAAGAATTCTTCTACGGTCAGGTTCCTGATGCATTCAGGAGCTTCGGACTTGCTCTCTATTTGAGCATCTTTGGATTTGGCGAACTCGTCAGTGGTCTGCTTGTATCGGCGATCAATTATATAACCAGAAGACAAGGACAAAGTTGGTTCTCGGACAACCTCAATCGTGCGCATCTTGATTACTTCTACTGGCTTCTTGCAGCTCTCAGCACTGTAGTATTTGTAATCTATCTGTACGTTGCAAGATCGTTTGTGTACAAGAAGAAATCAGACTTTGCAGTATAAGTGCATGATGTCATATTTACAGCACTTGCATTGGCTTCATGTAATATGTTAATCACTTGTAAGAAGCTCCCGATTTCTACAAGCTCATTGCAGCATTTCACTGGCATCATCAATGTCACATCTTTCGACATCTACTGCCCAATCCAGGGGCATGCAGGCAAATAGTTTTTTCCGAAGGATAGAAGCATCTTCCATGCTGAAATTCTTTGGTCAAAACTGCTGCAGAGCTTGGACGATGACAATGTAGTAGGTGTTTTAAGTGATTGCTTGATGCACCGACTCCAACCTACTCTATTTGGTACTGGAGATTTCCTTCTTAGCTTCATCATATCAACTGATTATATGATAATGACCTGTGCACATCTTGATTACTTCTTCTGGACTCTTAGTTGGAACTGGCTGCTGCACCTTATATTTTATCTGCATTTTATGTGCATTATCATATATCTGCAAGAATAAACCAAAAGTTCAGGTGAAAGACGATCTCACCAGCATTTTATGTGCATTATCAAGAAATTTGATCAATATTTGACAGCTTTATCCCATTATATGAAAACTGATGGCTTAAGCAAATTTTATGCCACCAGAAATCACTTGCACTCTCATTACATAGAAGTAATTGCATTCTCAAAAGAGTAATTAATACAAAACACGAGAGAATTTGAAATTTAAAATAAAGATAAATCGCCTTTCACGCAGTCAAAGATGCAGGATAGACCCCTTTTTCCTGGTAGTCTGAAGGGTTGAATTGAACAATGAAAATAACTGAGTCCATGTAACACGATTTTTGTTTACAAAATGGTAATGCCAATTTACAACAGTGCAACCGAGGAAGTCCAGTGTGACTGAATTAGCGATCTATTCTATATGCTGCCGTGGTTGACGCCCGACGTATTGGCGTCCCATGTACTGGCGTCCACTGAAATGGCTCAGAAGTACAGTACGGTATGTAGCAGCAATGTGGAGGAAGACAATTACCACCAGTAATATGTCATCAATGAAACCAACAATACCCACGAGTTCTGTATGTGACGAATCAGATGTTTAATAACAGAAAATATAACAACGAAGAAAGTGACAATAGTGAAAGTAGTGGAAAGGTTCATTACTTTCTGGAAGAAAATCTACTGGGCTGATAAGATATAGTAAGCCAAAGAGCACCTGCAAAACCACATTATTCTAGTTATCCATGCAATACAAAGCAAAGGCTCAGTTGTTTGGGGACCATATATATAACTGAATCAGCATGAATTCTCTGGAGTATAATCTCAGTGTGGCTTCGCAGGCAAATCTAAGTTATTGTTCAAGTTTATTCGTGAAACCTAGGACTCGATTACCATTGGGTCATTTTATTCAGAATCTTATCATACTGTACATTTGTTTCCAACCACGCACTTAAAGATTCCCAACCCCAAGAAGAAACTTTCACTCCAACAGCTTTCTTCTTTTCTACTTTTCAGCTATACCAAATATCCAGGGAAAATTGATGAGCTGTCTGGAAGGGAAGTGTTGTAATATGCCGAACATCATATTTTCCCAATATAATGAACAAACGAAAGAAGATGAATAAACAAAATACAAAATGTCAGTTCCTATGTCAAAAACATGAAATTGTGATGTCCTGATTCATTATAGAATTATAGATATCAAATAACAAAGCAAGGATGATAGTGAAATAAGAAAAAGAGAGATAAAAGTGACATAAACAGGAGTGAGAGTCAGAAGATAGTGATTTTTTTAGGTTGATGCAAATGGTAAATTTGTTCTTTTTAAATTACACTGATGCTTTCAAGATCCTTAAAAGGAAACTGAGATTGATTATCAAGATTCTTTTTTTTTTAAATTAACCATTTAGAGTAGGATTGTGAATAAATGTACAAATACATGTTATGCTATGTAGCTTGAGGTTTGTTTGAATTCGTGTTTATACTTCATGTCAAGTTAAGATTTATACAAATGGTAAATTTGTTCACATTTATACTTCATGTCAACTTAAGAATTTCTCTTTAGTACAGGTTGAGATATCAGGACCAAAATTCATTATAAGAAAGCATTTCGAAACTATCGGTTAGTATTCTTTAAATAAAAGGCTAATCATGGAACTGCTTTTTCTGTATCACTTGCTAGAACGTCAAGGCAAACATAAAAGACCAACGCTCCAGCAAGTAAAGAAACTGCCTTTTTTGCATAGGGTGGATTATAAAAGTTATGACAAAGACCAAAGCTTTTACAAGGCATGAAAGAAATTATCAAAAGATTAGATAAGGTTCCTCATTCAAAAAAGATATGTATTATGAACTAGACCAAAAAGTGGTCTTTTACCATGGAGGGGAATACACGAGAAGCTAATAGATTCTCAAGTATTCAGAAACAGTTAGTTATTAAATGCACTTACTTCGAAGACAAGACGAGCCTGGAGAAAAGAGCTTAAATGTGACGTCTGAGGATTCCTGAATTCCCTCAATAACCTCAAGAGGAGAAACGGAAGGTCCTGGAACCTCTGCAAAAAGGATGACATGCTTTAGTTGCTATGGTGAACTGGAACTGTTATCTATATATTTCCTCTTTCAAATGACAGAAAAGTGCTTGGGAAAAGGATAAGTGAATGATCAGGTAATATTTATTTAAAGGATTAGCTTCTTTAGCAAATTCTGCAAAATTGAACTAATACAGGTATAGTTCTATTTTAAAAATGACACAAATATACAGGGGCTGTACATCCTTTTTTGGTAGTGAACAATGACTAGCCAATTGGATTAGTCATCCTGTTATAATAGGAAAAATGAGAATGTACATGGGGTTATACATGTCTATTAGAAAATATCAACGATGAGATGGAAAGGCAAACTTCAATGTATTGTAAATTTGTAATGAAAGTAAATAATTTATGAAATAACTTGCACATCATGCAAAGAGCATCACAGATCCCCATGACAAATGTCAACCTTAAGAACACATTTCTGAAAGATAACCAAGTGTAAAATCATCTTGTTGTCAACTTCCTGTCAGTTGTGTAAATTCATGATGTTGTTGTGATGTTAAAGATAACCAAAGCAATCTCCTTTCCCCATCAGATGACATATGGAACACATTTCACTCCAAGGAAAAAATGGTTGGACACAAGATACAAGCAACAACAACAACAAAGCCTTATCCCACTAGGTGGGGTCGGCTACATGGATCATATGACGCCTCGTTGATCCATGTTCATGAGATTCGACAGGGTTTTACGCTGGCTGTCGGGGCCTAACACAACCCTCCTCCTTTATCCGGACTTGGGACCGGCTATAAAACATAGGCGGAGTTGGTTGGACACAAGATATCAGCATAAAATGACTTTCTAAAAGTTAATCCAGTTCCTATCCCGAAGAAATGAACGCAACATTATTTCAGGACCAACATCTGGGGTAAGGTTCACCCTACCTTCTTTCTCGCAGTCTAACCTCATGATCATAATTATGATGTACCTTCTGATAAAGAGAAAAACTAGAAGAAAAGAATTAAGTAACAAAAAAAATAGACGTAGAGAATTAACAAGCTATGATGATCAATTACATTCCAATAGAATTCATCATTTGCAAATCTTTTTTTTTAATTTAGCTACATGATGTGGCCTCTTTATAATATTGCTGTTACATCTAACTAGAAAGTGCAAGACCGGCTTTAAATAATTGATGCTATTTTATAATATATTGGGAATAAAGCTTTTGATTGTATTCAGATTACTGTAGTTCATCAGGATCATTACTTGAAATAAGGTTCAAAGTTCTGTTGGCATGGACAATGCCAGTTCTTGGGTGACACATAAGGTATTGTATTAAGCTGAGACTTGACTGAACACAATTACATTCCAATATAACCAGATCAAAACACACACATCAAAACTCTCCTGATAACCCAAACTTTTTGAAATAACAACCCTCAGAAATTTTTCATTGAGGACTGTGGCTTCTTGAAATAGTTTCTGTTGTATACCAGGCAGGAATTGCACAAGCATTGTATGTGTCACCTGATACATAGATTGCTCAAAACATTTAACTATGCTCAAATATTTTTTGTGAAAGTTGCGCAGATAAAAGTTAATGCACATTCAGAATTATTTTGGAGTTTTCTAGACAAGTTTTAAAGCACCAATTTTCATACTGAATGGCGAAATAATTTCATCTTCCTATAATCCTATTGTTAGTCATGCTCCAAAACTCTTCATGCTCATCGCCCTACAATTAATTGTTGCTCATCAATAGCAGTTGGTATTTTCTTTTCGAGAACACCATTATCAGTTGGTATTTGCTTAGTATGTTTCACTACAAATTGGCACCAAATAGATATGTTACAGCGAGACCGCCATTGAAGAATCTTCAGTAGAAAGAGACAAAATTTGAGTAAAGAATAAACAAAAAAACTTATTGATCTCAAAACATGTTACTTAAAGCATTTTACCTGAATAAAGCTGTTAGGGCGACTACCGAACTGGCTGTTGTACCTTCGAATGCCATCCAGCATTTGATTCACTTCTTGGTCATAGCTTTGCTGCGTAGCAGCAGATGGTATTAGCAGAGTTATTGGACGCCTACACATCGGGCAATTGCAAGGATGAAGAGTAAATCCATGCTGCCAATGACTAAGAATACAACTACCTGAAATTGAAACACACAAAAAAAAAGAGAAAAACCATCATTTTCCTGGTATAAAGTTCATCTTTGGATCACACTTCCATACAGTTTTAAAAACAAGGGTGCGCTAAAAGATCAGACTTTACTAGTAAAATACGAACTCTGCAACCCCAAGAAAATTGTGGCTTCTTCCTACCCAAAAGCGTCTTATCAGAAACAATTACTGTGGAATCCACCATGAGAAATTGACATCTAGACACAACTGCCGAAAAAATAGTACTTTCAGCCCTGCCTAAAAATTAGTACTTTCAGCCACAAAGTTGGCATGCAATCATCCAACATGAGAAATTGACATCTAGACATAACTGCCTAAAAATTAGTACTTTCAGCCACAAAGTTGACGTGCAATCATTCACCGTGAGAAATTCGCATCTTGATACAACTGCCCAAAAATTTAGTACTTCCAGCCAAAGCTGGCATGTAATCCATTTGTTAAAGAACAAACATCGGAAAATAAGAAACAAAAAGAAAAAAGAAAATATATTAGAAAAGGGGAAGAGGCTGAGATGGATCACCACAGAACCAGTGGGAGCAGTTGGCCTGGCATGGATCTTTGAACCTCTCATGGCATATGCAGCAGACGTCGTCGGTCGGCGGCCCGTCCATCTCGTCCCCCTCTCTGTGCTGCCTCCTAGTCCTCCTCTCTCTTCCCCCACCCTCCTCTCGAAAAACTCAGCTACATACAATCCAGTAGTTGTTGGGTCTTCCCTCTCCTTTTTTTTTTAGTTTTTTTCTTAAAAAAATCAGAAACAAACCAGAAGACCGCGACTTGACTTGTGTAATTTCCCTTTTAAACCCAAATGAAAAATAGTGATTATATAAAGTATATATCTTTTGCCATTTTCTTAACCGATAAATGACGACTTCCTACTAATTTAAAAATTATACTTTTGCCTTTGATTTGTTGTTACACTGTGTCTTAAAAAAAAAGAGAGAGATTCGATATATTTTCCAATTAACAATGGAAGTTGTCCATTTTGTTCTTTTTCTAGGAAGCAAATTGAGTTAAAAAAAAAGTGCAAATTTTGCTAGAGCATTTTTTGGGCGAATATAGCGACAATTTTTTTTCATAATTAATGTATATCGGTGTGCTCTACCAAATTTAGTTTGAAATCTTATCCAAGTCTCAAGTCAACGGTAAGAGAGCGAAATATTAATAAGAACAAAGGAAGATAATAAAAAAAGACAAGAAGCTAATATTTTTAAACACCACGCCGGTCTCACCATGTCGTTTGATGTCGTGACCATTTAACCTGTTCATCACATCATCAAAACTTTCGGCCATCCGACTTTTGTACATATTAATATGGACGTCTAAGAGGTAAAATGATACCGTTCCAAGAAACATATGAGGTTGTGTTTTAATCTAAACTTTTAAATGTATGTGTTATATTAGTAAAACATAATAGATAGCTTGTTATGGTGCTTCTTGTAATAATTTCAATTTTGAGTCAAATTCATTTGGGTCTTTTAATTAAAATCCTAAACTAGACTCTATACAAACTTTCAAACACTCCTTTTTCTCTTTTTACTTATTTCTTTCACGTGACGGCCACAATGTAAGAGGAGAGAAAATGAGGAGAACGAGGAAGAAAAAGAGGCAAAGAGGAAGATGACTTGAACAAGAGAAAGGGAATTAATATTGAAGAACAAGAACGTAGGTATGTAAAAAGGATTCAAACCCTTCTCTCCCATCTCAATGATATTTTATTTGGATTGAGAATCTCAAGAACATCATATTCTTGATAAGGATTTTGATTGAGGATTGCATAAATAAAAATTGCATGAATAAAGATTTCATGATTTATGTTGCATAATTTATTAAATTTGTGACTATCTTGCAATAATTATTTGGATATGTTTTACTTATCCAAAAATTACAAATAATATATTAATGAAAATTTCTCGAAGTCTATTTCCATCGAAATTGGTTTTATATGATTTGAAGATGTATATAAATAGTTGTGATTCAAATATCGGACTGCTATCATGCTATCTCGGGTAACAGCGAGATCAAATTGTAAAAAAATATAATAAATTGAAAATACTGAATTAGGATTTAAAATTTAATCAAAAGTTAAAGATTCATGTTATCTTTCTGTGAAAATTGAAACCCTGAAAAGAATAAGTACAAGTTAAGTTATTAATATTTTAGTGACCGCTATCAGGAAACTATGCAGAGAATAGATTTTGTTCGTTATATGAATTTTTAGAAAAAAGTCCTAAATCTTGTTAATGAATGAAAAATTGCATGTTTTAATGTGATATATGATGCATAGAGGCTAAGAGATAATACCTGAAATATTTATAATGTTTTAGATTATTTTTATTTGAGTTTTAATTTCAAAAATTGAGAATTTCTAAATGGAAGATCGGATTCTGGACCGCCGGCACGGCTGTGCCGGCTATCGAAACGATCGTGACCGAAAGACATCTGCCAATCATCTCTAGACATGTCTTGTCATGACCGTGACATGTCAAAAATGACCATGACACTATCAGTCACGACCGTGAGTGAGAAGGAAAATGGGGGTGTTCTGTCACGCCCATGATGTGTACTGTCACGGTCGTGACAGTGCCAAGCACGGCCGTGACAGTGCCAAGCACGGCCGTGACTATGGCAATCATGACCGTGACAGAAGGGGAACTATTTTGGGGGTTTGTCATGGCCGTGACCAAATGAAAAATGGGTTCTATGATATATTTAAAGTATTTTCATTACCATGTTTGACGATTGATGATCGAAGATAGTTAATTGTGTATGAACGGAGACACAAGAAATGTATGCCTAGATGTAATTAGGCTAGAGAATGAAAGATTGATGTGAATACTCGATGTATTGATGACTCTAATAAAGTATAAAGTTGAAGGAAATGCCTCGGTACTCATTAATGTTAACAAGTAAATGTCATTCACCTTAGGGTGATTGAAACTTCTTAGAAAATAATGTCATCATCTTAAAAGGTATTTGAGATTTCTTAAGGGTCATTGGCCTAATTGTAATGATGTTGCCCTAAGCCTTCAATTAAGCAAAAATAAAAAATGAGAGCAAAAAGTAAATGCCTTCTTGGGGAATAATGCCATCACTCAAGGGGTGTTTGAGGTTTTTCAGAAGTAGATGCCTTTTATTTTATGGTGATTGAGGCTTCTTTGGAAAATAATACCATCACCTGAAAGAGTGTTTGAGATTTTTCAGTACTCTATGAACTAATGTAATAATGAAGGCAAGAAGTAAATGTCTTTCACCTTATAGTGATTGAGATTTTCTGGAAACAATGTCATTACCTAAAGGTGTTTGAGGTTTCTCAAAAGTAGATGTTTTTCGTCTTATGGTGATTGAGACTTCTTTAAAAAATAATGCCACCACCCAAAGGGCATTTGAAATTTTCCAATGCCCGATTGACTGATGTAAGAATGTTAAACTGTATTGACTATTAGGCAAAGAAGAAGTATGTTATATGATGAATGTAATGAAAATAAGTCATGAATGTAAGGACGAGAAGTAAATGCTTTTCACTCACGGTGATTGAGACTTCTTGGTAAGCAATGTCCACTACAAGAAAACAAGCTTTTTGTGTCAGAATTATTTGTCACAGAAGGAGTGAAGTTCGTCACAAATAACTATTTATGACAAACTTGTGTCGATATATTTCTGTCACATTTGATCAAGTCACAAATAATATTGTGACGGAAATTTATTTCGTCACAAACTTTATGTGATGGATTGGTACTCACAAAAGGGAAAAAAAATTCCATCACAATTAAAATAGAAAACCAATTTAGAAAAGTGTTTCCATCACAAGTTGTGAGAGATTTATAATAGAATAGTGATAGAAATATTTGTGACAGAATTAAAATGTGACAGTAATTATGATAGAATTGTGATAATTATAACATAATTATGATGAAACTATTTGTGACATATTAGTGACAACAACTTGTGACAACATTTATTGATGTTGAACTTACTTATTAGTGACAGAATTGTAATGGAATATTTCTGACCAATGTTGTGAGAGAAAATTTGTGACATTATATGTCATTAATTGTGACCAAAGTTGTAACATGTTTGTGATGACTTTGTGAGAAAAAAAATTTAAAATTTAAAATTAATATTATTTTGTATAATTTGTGAATTGTTTATTTTTTAATTTCAATATAATTTGGAAGCTCAACAAGTTCAATAATATAAATTTTCAAATAAAACTGACAAACACAAAGTATTTACTAAAATAATTCTATAATTTGTCCAACAATACTAAAATGATAGTGCACTATCACAACATTATTCTAGAGCAAATTTAAGAAAAAAAACCAAATGCTAGCTTCTTGAAAAAATAACAAATCAACATGACTTCATTCTTCTTAATTACTCCATGCTAATTGCCTACAAGATAACCTACAAAATAGATCAAATAATAAAGGTAATATAACATAATTTTAAAATAAAAATAACATAAATATGAAATTTACTCTAACAAGTAACATTCATATAACAAATTCTAAAAGATATTGCATTGAATATGTCTATCAAAACAAGATTCACACACAACAAAAATTTTCCATATAAAAGAGCAAAATTGTCCTATGAACAATACAAATACTTTCTAGTAAATTGATATATGATATTGACATAATTGAACGTTGTATTTTTCAATCAATTTAAAAGACTTTAAGTAATATTTTATGACTTATATGTATAATATTTTTTACATTACCTTACTCAGGAGGAGATGAAGTTTCTGAATGGTGTAAATTATTTTCATGTCGAGTAAACTGCAACATCATGACACGAACTTGCTCTTGCATTTCTGATCTCATGATTCGCATTTGTTCATCCATCTCTTGTTGCATTTTTTGTTGTGTTTCTTCTCTTTCTTGTTATAATTCTTAACGGAGTTCTTCACACACTTCTTCTCGTAAGCGTTGTAAGTCATTTTGAGATGTCATAATTGTTGCAGAATCATTTAGATATTGTGAAGTAGTTGAACTTGAATTTTTCATAATAGACATAGCATATTTTTCTTTTCCAAATCCATAAACTCTTCCTTTTGTTGGAGCTCCAGTTGCATCAATCCATGAATCGGGATCAAAATTTGGCTGAGATGAAAGATCTGATCCATACTTGTTATTAAGAGAAGAGAAATAATCCACCTAAATCAAGCAATTCATTGCACAATAATTAGTCAAAATCTTACAAATAATAACTGCACTATTTAATTTAAAGTTCATCTTAACTTACACAAACTATTTTAGATTTTTTGTCGACGTACTCATTATTACCATCCTTTCCTCGACGCTTGTGAACGTATTCAAATACCTCATATTCACTTGGGTCTCTACCCATTTTCTCTTTCTGCCAAAAAGTAAACATAATAATACAAAAGAAAAATTAATAATTTTGGAAGCCTCATATTTAACTAAAAGATTAAGTACATCCACCATACAAGTCTAAGTCGATGTTCGACAATGGGTATTGAACTAGAAGTATGTTTTGTGATCCCACTATCCTTTTCAGTTAGTCGATTTTTTCTTGCGGCCTCAGATTTATTCTGCCATTCATCTTTTTTCCACAAAGCAACCATTTCATTCCATATGTCATTTCTCAACCATTCGGGTCCATGTCCTTTAGTTTCATCAATTTGAGATTTCTTCTGTTGAGTTAATGCCTTAGCCCGTACTTGGTATAAGGTTGAAGAGTAAAGATTCCCAATCTTTCGAAAGAAAGCACTTTTAATCACCATAGTTGATTGATCCCCAAACATATCTGGCCTAATAATAACAAAAATAGAGGTGAATGGATAAAGTATTACATAGTTTCATAGAAGACAAATGAAATATAAAATTTTAACATCAATAAGTAAATATGTTTCACCTGAAAGTCATTCCACATGCCATCACGAACATGATCTGGCACTTTCTTCCAAGCAATCCAAGGTCCTTTTATGAATTGTTTCAATATTGTACCAATTGTACGAGTGACCGTATTTGGGAAGAAGCTAAATATAAGACAATTAGTACACATAAGTTTTTATTAAAAATATAAATGTTTATCACAATAATATACAATTCAACCTGTCCTCAAAAGTTTGATCAATGGTCGTTTAGCTTGATTTGTAGGCGGATCAAACCCATGGTTGATACCCCTCGTACGAGATGGCTTTGATGCATCAACGTGATTAGCATCATCTTGAACATGATCTATGGTAGGAGTTTGCTCTCCATCCAATTGAGTTGTTGTCTCATCAATAATAAATAAATGGAAGTTCTGAGTTGTCTCTTCTACTTCTATTTGTGTTGATCTTGTAGAAATCCTTCTAGAATTTGTCCCTATACCACCTCTATTGCTAACACCTCTTCCTCACGAAGCACCACCACCTCTAACCATTATTCCTGCAAGAAAAAATATATAATTATACATGAAATATCAAAAGATAATAATATAATTATAAATCAAGGCATACACTTCAAATCTAAATATTCAATCATCATCATAATCGTCATTGTCATCATCATCATCGTCGTCATCATCATCGTCTTCATCATCATCATCATCATCATCATCATCATCATCATCATCATCTTCTTCTTCTTCTTCTTCTTCTTCTTCATAATAAAAATTCTCTCCATCAATAAGAACATGTGTATCATCAAGCTCAATTGTTGGTTCAACTATAACTGGATTAGACATCTCATCCTCTTGATAATAGCCTTCATTGGAAGGTATCAAATCTTCATCTTCTACATTATCTAAAGGAATATCAACTCTACCTCTAGATCTCGTTTTACACACAACCCACTAGTATTTCCTTTCTCGAGTTTTTGATGGATAAGTCATATAATATACTTGTTAAGATTGTTCAGCCAAAACAAATGGTTCATTTGTCGAGAGTTTGAATGTGTGTCAAATTTCAACTAAACCATGTCGTGGATGCACTTTCATTCCTTTATTTGTGTCAAACCAATTGCACTTAAATAAAACAACAGAATTTCTTATACCAAAGTAATGCAACTCAATTATATCAACCAGCAATCCATAATAATCATGCTCATAGTCGTTATAACAACTTCCTTTTATACAAACACCACTTTTCATGGTTTTTCTTCCACGACCTTGATGGATGTCAAATAGGAATCCATTTGTAAAGTATCCTTTGTAAGATTTTACTTTACATGAAGGACCTTGTGCAATTTCCATTATTCGACTATCTACATGACTCTTATTGTCCATCACCTATTAAGGAAACCTAATTATTAACATATGTAAAATACTTAAATAAAAAATCTAAAATGTTATACTTACATATTGTTTTAACCAGTTTGCAAACTTTTCCTCGTGTGACCTTTCTCTTTCTTCCTCATTAATATTCAGATATAATTGACTTAGAACTTCATCATATATTCTACAAATATAACCATTGTTAAAATGTAATACTTAAAAATAGAAATTAATTAAAAAATTCGTACTTACTCGATATAAGGAATGATTTCAGATGTATTTAATAGTATATATATATGTGCAGCATTCATCTCAGCGTCAGACATCATTCTTCTTGTGTAACCACCAAGTGATCGGCCAGGATGACAAAATACAGAAAGACGTCCTAATGATTCAATATCTCCACCATCATCATTTCTAGGTATTTGAGTTAACCTTGTTTGAACACTAGGTTCAAAATAAAATGAACAAAATGTCGAAATCTCTTGAGTTATATATGCTTCACAAATAGATCCTTCGACACAGGCTTTTTAACCTTTTTCTTTAAGTTGTGCATATACCTACAAGAGAAAATTTAATAAAATATAATATATCATTTTAAATGTTTAGAGTTAAATTAAATTCTATTAGGATGTAAAAACTTACGATTCAAAAGGATACATCCAACGATATTAAACAAGTCCACCAACTTTAGCTTCATAAGCGAGATGAATAATTAAGTGTTCCATTGAATAAAAAAATCCCGGAGGAAATATCTTCTCAAGTTTGCACAAAGTTTCCACTATATTTTTTTCAAGCATCTCCATATGATCAACTCGTAAAACTACTGAACAAATATCTCTAAAAAAATGACTAATTTCAGTTAATGCGTCCATATTGGAATAGGCAATAAATCACGAAAGGCAATAGGAAGCAATCTTTCCATAAGCACATGGCAATCATGGATCTTTAGTCCAAAAAAGTTGTTATCATTGACACTTACACATCGAGATATATTAAAAGCATAGCCATCAGGAAGTTTAAGGTCTTTAAGCCAAATGCGAACATCCTTCTGTTGCTCCTTAGTGTAAAAGAAGTCTTGAGTTTGATAACTCTACCATTTGAGCGTATCAACTCAAGCTCGGGACAATTGCAAAGTTTGGACAAGTCTTATCTTGCTTTAATATTATCTTTGTTTTTCTTCTTAACATCCATAATAGTGAAAAAAATGTTCTCAAAAACATTCTTTTCAATGTGCATTGCATCAAGATTATGACGAATTAAATTAGTACACCAATAAGGTAATTCCCAAAATATACTTTACCCAATTATGTTATGGACCAAATTCATTAATTTTTTTATTGCCAACCTTTGTTCCAAATATGATATTAGGGAGTAACGAAATTTGAGCAAACATCTCATGACCAGATAGTCTAGGGGGAGGTAACTCTCTAACCATAACTCCTTTTTTGAATTTATCTTTTTGTTTCCTATAAGGATGATTTTGAGGTAAGAATTGATGATGACAATCAAAGAAGGAGGTTTTCCCTCCATGAACCAACCTAAATGACTTGGTGTGCTCCATGCAATATGAGCAAGCTAATCTACCATGAGTACTCCAACCAGATAACATTGCATAAGCTGGAAAGTCACTAATTGTCCACATAAGTGCTACCTTCATTTGAAAAATTTGCTTCTTGTTTGCATCATATGTGTTAACTCCATCATTCCATAATTCCTTGAGCTCATCAACCAATGGCCTTAAGAACACCCCGGACTTTTAGGACTAGGAATAATCAAAGATAAAAACATGTAGGGACTTTTTGTGCACATATCAGGAGGCAAATTATATATAGAAATAATTACCGGCCAACAGGAATATGGAGTGCCAAATTATCCAAAGGGATTAAAGCCATCAGTGCAGAGTCCGATTCGTACATTTCGTGGGTCTGCAGAAAAAGAAGGATGTGTTCCATCAAATTTCTTCCATGCTTCACCATCAGACGGATGTGCTATATATCCTTCTTGACATTGATTAAAAGCATGCCATGTCATATATTTCGATATTTTTTCTGACATGAAAAGTCTTTGAAGACGTGGTGCTAATGGTAAGTATCGCAACACCTTATACGACACATCCTTTCTCCTATTAGAATGCCTTGTTCTAGGTTTAAATCGAGAATGCCCGCACACCGGACAAAATGTTTTCTCTGCATTTTCCTTAAAATATAATATGCAATTATTAATACATGCATCTATCTTTTTATAACCCAAACCAAGTTTTTCCATTTTCTTTTTGGACGTGTAAAAATTGGGTTCCAACCTTTCACCTTGGGACATCATTTCTTTCATTAAAGAAATAATGCGATCATAGCATCTCTCACTAATGTTGAACTCAGCTTTGCAATTTAACAATTGTGATAAAGCTATAACTTTGTATGCTTTGTACAACCTTCCCAAAGAGGCTCATCAGCATCTTTCAGCAAAGCATAAAATTTTGCAACTTCTTGATTTGGTTGTTCAATGTCAATATTCATTTCATTTCCATCAATTTATTGATTAAATTCATACCCTAAAGCATCCATCACCATACTTCTATATGAAATGTCTAAAACTTCATTGCTTGGGCTAGAAAATGTGATGTGAGGTTGTTCTCCATGAGCATCCCACTTGAGATAACCTTTTTTTAAACCCTTTCATACATAGGTGGACATAAATAGTATCATAATCATGAAAAATCATATTTCTGCATTTTAAACACGGACATCTAAACTTCCCATCACAAGCAATTTCTGATTGAGAAAATGCAAAATTGAGAAAACTTTGTATGCCCGCTTTGAATTCATCAAAAATATATCCATGTTCATCTAAACAATTATACATCCAACTACGATCACTTGACATGATTGAGTGTAGTATCTATCAAGAAAAAAAATAAAAAATAAAAAAAAATGCATTTTACAAACAAGATGTCAAATAATGAAACTTGACAATGCATAATTATTTATGTAAGAACAATTTATTTTAAAAAATGACTAGTCCCATTAAAATTCATAGTACATAAGGAACATTTAATTCACATGGTATGTGTCATAATACAATCATTTAATTCCACCATGAAAAAAATGTTATTATATAATAAGGGTTTCGTTATACATGGAAAAACATATAAATGCATATGCAACTTTTTTAAAATTCCAAGCCAAAATGATAAGCTCGTGCCTTTAGTTATATTTTTAAAAAATTAAATGATATTTTATAGATTTTAAAAGAAATATCATCTCATTCAATAAATTATTGATCACATCAAAGGATAAGCATAGAAAGCAGAAGTTCATGATTTGTTGTAGATAATGTGATCAGCATAGGAGGTAATAGGAAAATCAGAAATAACATTTTGAAACAAAAAAGATTATGCCAAATGAAAATAAACTTAAGATGTCCTAGACATACCAAAGAAAACTTCAACTTGTTGCTAGATCCTTTGTGCAGAACTATTATCAATAACAAGCTGCAATGAGAAAAAAATATTATGCTCCTACTTGAATACAAGTTGTATACAAACAAATGCACTAAAGTAAAAAAATTCTAAGGGTCGCACGGCGAAGACCCGCGGCGGCCGACACTGCTCTAGAGGCAACTTTCGAGGCACGTCATGCGCATAGACGACCCACGGCTGCCGCCTCTCGTGTTGGGGCAGCCCCTGCGGGTCGTCCCTATGAGAGGCGGCCACCTATGCTCCAAAGGCGGCCGCTGAGATGCCTGCCGAACGGCGGAGACCCTCGGCGATCGACCCTGATCTACGGGCGACTGCTGAGGCGCCTCTTGCGCATTGGCGACCCGTGCCACCGCCTCTCAACAAGGGGCGGCCGCCTCTCGACAAGGGGCAGCCGCCTCTCGCGTAGGAGAGACCGCTGCGGTTCGCCCCTGCGCGAGAGGAGGCCGCCGAGCTGCATCTCACACAGAGGCGACCTGCAGCGGCCGCCCCTACACGAGAGGCGGCCGCTGCAGGTCGCCTCAGCGCGAGAAGAGACCCGGCGGCCGCCTCTCGCGCAGGAGGGCGGCGGGTCACCTCCGTGCGAGAAGAGACCTGGCGGCCGCTCTAGCGTAGAGGCGGCCGCCGGGTCTCTTCTCGCGCGGAGGCGACCCACAACGGCCGCAATTGTGCGAGAGGCGGCCGCCGGGCCACTTCTCACGCGGAGGCGACCCGCAGCGGCCGCCTCTTGCGCGGGAGGCGGCTGAGCCGCCTGTCGCACGGCGAAGACCCCCAGCGGTCGCCAGTAGCAGTCACTCTGGCAGGCACGCGGCTGCGGGTAGCACTCGCGTAGGGATGTGGCGAAGGAGTAGAGATACGAAAAGGAAAAAACATACAGGGACATTGGGAGAGACCAACCTTGTAAAGCAAGGTCTTACGAGAAGATTTTTCCTTGGCCTTTCGCACGATAGAAATAATGTATTAGGTTAAAATGAAAGTATTTATATGTTAGGTTAGTTTTTATCTTAAATTAGTTTTTATCTTAGATTAATTTTTATTATGGTGGTTTTTATCTTAAATTAGTTCTTATGGCGACAACGGATGGAGGGAAATTGGTTAAAGTATATTTTATATTCTTATTATAAAAATATAAAATATAAATACTTCTTAAAATATTAATTGAATTTAATAATGATCATAATGCTTGAAATTAATTTTTTTCAAAATGATTGGTGGAGGTAAACAAAAAAATTATGAGAAATAATTTTTCTTTATTGTTTTCAATAAAGTTTTTTATTATTGTCTTAACAAAGATATTTTTATATATATAATTATGGAAGAATTAAGAGATACTTTATTCTTTTACATATAGTTTTGCAAAAATTTTGATGGCATGTTATTGTCCATTATCAAGAAATACAAAAAAAGTTCAACTTCACTATTATATATATAGTTTTATAAGATGATTAGCTACATATTTGTTTCCATAGTGAAAACATAAAATGAATGATGGATTAGTGAGAGAAATATATATGACAAAATAAAATGCATCACTAATATCTCAATAATCAAATTAGTTATATCTTCTGTCACACATTCGTCACAATTATTGTGATGGACCTTTTTGTGTTGAGTAATATCACCACAAAATAGGCACTAATACATTAAATAACTTTTCATTTCTTTTTCTCATTAATTCGACACAAATACGTCGCAACTTGTTACGAATTATTTCCGTCATATTTGTTTCCATAGTGAAAACATAAAATGAATGATGGATTAGTGAGAGAAATATAAATGACAAAATAAAATGCATCACTAATCTCTCAATAATTAAATTAGTTATATCTTTCGTCACACATTCGTCACAATTGTTGTAATGGAAATGTAATGGACCTTTTTGTGTCGAGTAATATCACTACAAAATAGTCAATAATACATTAAATAATTTTTCATTTCTTTTTCTCATTAATTCGGCACAAATACGTCACAAATTATTACGAGTTTTTTTCGTCAAAAAAAAATTGTCATGTTTTCTTGTAGTGGTTATCACCTTAATGGTGTTTGAAATTTCCCAATCTAAAAATGGAAGATATTATATGATAATGTTAATGTATGCAAGGATATAATATGCCCCAATGATATTATGGGGAAATAAAAGAAAGAAAAATGAATGAATGAATATCCAAAGGGTTTAAAGTAATCGTGAAGAAATGTAAGGTAAATAATGAAAAGAAAGAAATAAATAATGTCAAGTAATGAATAAGGATTAAGGAGTTATAAAGAAACTCCTAAAATACACAACAACAACAACAACAAAGCCTTATCCCACTAGGTGGGGTCGGCTACATGGATCATACGACGCCATTCCGCTCTATTAGTAATCAAATCTTTCGGTATATTATTCACCAATAGATCTTGCTCTATTAGTTCGTCAAGTGTCCGCCTTGGCCTCCCTCTCCCTCTTTTAATCGGATTCCAGATTATTTGATCTACTCTTCTTACTGGCGCATCTAATGGTCTTCTCTGAACATGACCAAACCATCTCAAACGATTCTCTACCAAACTCCTAAAATACACATGACAACAAAAATGAATTGTAATGATATGTTTATGCCATGTATGTTACGTATGTTATAAATGTATGTTCTTATGTTATGGTACTTGCAGATGATGACTCTAAGACAAAGCAAGTATGTTAAAATGATTATGTTTCAAGAATGACATGTTAAGAATGAACACTACAAGAAAAGTAATCTTTAACGACCAACTTTTAACGACGAGTTACAAAAATGGTCGTTAATGTAGTTTATCAGCGACGGGATAAAAAGATTTTCGTTAATAAAAGTATCACTAATGTCCAACAAAAAATCTCATCATTAATAGGTTGGTTCCGGCCATTAAAAGTTCAAAATAGCGACCACTTAATAGTATGGTCGTTAATAATCAATAATTTAATTTAAAATTTTAAAAATAAATAGATAAGTTTGGTTTGTTGGCAGGTTATCTAAAATAATTTTCCTCCTAGATATTTCATTACTTTCAATATGAAGATGCATATGTGTGCACTACTTTTAATATCAAGATGCATTCTGCACCGTTTGATCCAATCAATGAACATCTGCAATGGTAAAAAAAATGGAGCCCTAAACTTGTCATACAAGTCGTCTCCAAAGAGTGCTCGTCCTCCAAGCTTTAATTTCTCTGTCAAACCTTCTTCTCCTCCCCATCATGGTGGTTAGCAGCCGTCGTTGCTTTCTTCAAGGAGTATGTCTCCTTAGCCGGCTGACCTAGCGTCCAACAATAGTGCCCCGCTCACTGCTGCTAAGTCCAAGGAATAGAGTTATCTCCATCAAGCTTGTCGATTTATCTATTAATCTCTTCTCACGTCCATCGCTTGATGATTTCTCTGTTTTCTTAATAGCTTGCAAAGAGAAATTCCTGTACATATGTGGAAGAAAAATTCATAGTGAAGGTGCACATTTAGCTAATCATCTTCTGTCGTTTTGTTTTGATTTTCTGCTAGACAGATCTATTGCTTTTCCTTCTAAAAAAATCTATTACTTTTACCATAAATTGTTCATATAGATCTTCAAGTTGAAAAGTTTGGAAAAGATTCTCTTGTGAATTCTGAAAAGACAAGATTGTTCTCTAAGCTAATTTCAAATGACAGTGATTTCTTTACAAACTTAGCACTGTTTTATTTTCTATAAAGCCTTATCTTGATAGGATATTAATATCTAGTTTTATTCCAGACCATATGCATTTGGTAATGATCCCTTGTAACAAAAAAGTGGATGAATTGGAATCTCATTTGCAGTACGATTTATGCATTCTCTTAAATATGTATAGTTCTTAATTAAATATGTCCCCTTTTAGCTCAAACTCCTTTTGACCTGTGTAGCTTTGAAGTACCTGTTCTATTAAATATGTTATTTTTTTCTTTTCCTCTTAAACATTTTGGGCAATTCAAATTCTTCCATTCGATTTACAGAATGATGACTTTGTTGTTGAAGGTTGTTGATGCAGTGAAGACTACAAATGCAAGAGAAGTTAAATATCCAATAAAAGTTAGTCCTAAAGCAACTTGGTGTTTTTTTAATCTTATCTCTTTTTTCATATAACCTATTATTTCCATTTTCATTCTCATTTAAGGAATAGCTTGGTATTTTCTAAACCCTTCTATCTTTATTCAGGCAATAAATATTCTTATATATGGAATGTGCTGTTCAAGGAATTCCTACTAGAGTTTCTTTAGCAAAAAATGTCTGTCTTGATTTTAATCTTCAAAAGACAAAGATACAAATGGGTGTCCAAGTTTTGGTTACTGATCCCAAAGAACTTGAAAAAAATTGTGAAAGGTAAACTTTCAATGGAAAATAATTTTGTTTGTCTTATTTTTTCACAAGTTTGTTTTTTTTAGTTCCTTTCATTTTTTGTCAACATTTTTTCTATCTTCCAAGCTGATATAACAGAGGAGCGCATTAGTAAGCTTCTTAAAGTTGGGGCGTGTACTAACAAGAAAGGGAATAGATGATATGGCACTGAAGGCACAATCTTAATTCCTATATATCTTGGCATTTGAATATAGATTCATTATTTTTTCCATTACATTTACTATGTCGTGTTGTTTTGATATTATTCATGGTGTTAATTCTTACAACTTGTAGCTTTCACTGCCTCATGAATGCTATTTTCTGTGAAACGTGAAGTCTTTATTTTTCTTACTTGATTAAGAAAATAGTTTAGTGTTAATCCTCTTGGTTACTATTGCTATCTTTTCTATTTCATTGTCATTTCAGTATTTTGTTGAATCTCGGATCATTGCTTGACTTAAAGTTTTAGACTTTTTTGACTTTGTAAATACTTCTACTAGTTTCTTGTATGAAATGATGACTGAGGCCAATAACACCGAATCACAACATATATGGATCTTGTTTCATGCAAAACTTAATTATTGTTTGGAATAATTCTTTTAGTTGTATCAATTAATAATATCTTAAGCCATTTGTATCATATTTTATTTGATTTTATGGTCATTTTCTAGTGCTGAATTTTTATTCTTTCTATTGTATGTTGCAGGATAACAAAAACATACATGTAAGACACACTAGTGGAATCCCAGAAAGGCTTATTCAAAAGCTCCTCTGAAGACCAACCTTGAGAGTGCAAACAAGTATTAGAATGTTATATTCGAATATGTTGCTTGAGGTCAAATGTAAGGGTAGTGAGAGAGTTTTTGTTGTTGTTTTTCTTATATCACATGTATTCTAGGACGAATGATGTATGACTTTTTTTTCTATGAAAGTTAATAGTGTTAAGTTTTTATATAATTTGAGACTCAAGTTGGAAATGTAACTACTAATAATATCAACTTTAAAATCACATATCTTTGCATTATCATTCAATGTGTTTGGGACATTGATGAAAAACTTTTAGCCATCACAATAGTGGCCATTATATATTTTTAATTGTAAAAAATATGGTGGACATAAAAAAGTATTAACGATGGCAAAGTTGGACGTAAAAATTTATAAATGACCAGGGTCAGAATTTTGATCTTGCTAACGACCGTAGATCTGGTCGTTAAAGCAATATAGCGGCAAGATAATGAATGGCCACTAAAACATATTAACGACCAGCCATATTGATCCGTCGTTATTAACTTTTAACGGCGGGGCCTATAACGACGGGCGACGACCAGAATTTTTTGTCGTTAATAACTTTTAACGACGGGTTTTTTATCATTAACGACTATTATTCTCGTCATTAAAGACCATTTTTCTTGTCGTGGAATGATAAGCATGATGTATTGTCATGTAAGGATCATAGTATAGTTCATAGCATGCATGCTAATATGTTATGTTATTATGATGATAAATGATGCATCACATGTATAAGCATGTGATAGGTTATCATGGCATGCATGACCTTTACATACTCTAACTGAAAAAACCCTGCACTCTGAATCCGTGCAGGTAATCAAGATTAAATGATGGATGTCAACTCAAGCTCATGACGAAGAGTTGCACATGCTTAGGTTCAAATAAATATTATGATTCTAGTTGACCATTGAGTCTAGTGATGTAATGAAGATTTTAGATAATTAATGCCCTATGAAGTATTAGTCATAAAATGATTTTGATGAAGTTTTTAATTATTATGATTTTATCTAAATTATCAAGTCTTTCGTTGTTAAATGATGTATGGCGAATGGGCTAATGGCATGAAATTTCCTCAAATGACCAAAAACATAGGGTGGATTTTTGGGTTGTTACAGTTGGTATTAGAACATAGTTAGGACTTAAGTATAAGTAATGTAATATTAAAAAGTCTAAGTTCATGTGCATCCGTCATGAGTAGCCATCAAAGGTTAAGAGTATGTAATGTTTATGTTATATTTGTTTATAATTGACCAACTAATGGGTGGTTGATCACTAGCTGATCACAATAGGTTTTTATCCCATTTTAGATGCATTTTTATCCCATTTTAGATGCATTTCACCCATATAGAGCCCCTATTTTGCATAATTTTTGGCCAATTATGTTTGGAATGCAAGGATTGTGATAACTAGTTGATCTTTCTCATTTTATACTTGATTTCATATGCCTAGAGGCTTTGAATTGCCAAAATCCATAAATATGTCAATTCTATGCAAAGTTATCATTTCAATGTGCAAGTTATCATTTTTTTATTTGAGCTGATTTCCAGTGATTTTCTTGCCCTAAATCCACTGCCATCATGAATGAATCATATTTGGGTGATCATATTTCAACTTGTGCAAAATTATCAATCCATTTCACAAGTTATCATTTTTCAATGCCAAGTTATCATTTAAGGAAAAAACTGTCATTTCGATATGCAAAACTATCAAATCTGCACAAAGGCATTAAGCAATCACTAAAACACTGTCTTAACTCATTGTTGTTCAAATTTGATCTCATTTGGATAACTACAACAAAAGTTATGACAAGTTATCATTTTAGTGGCTAAAAGATATCATTCCGGGTCACTAAGTTATCAACACTATGAAATCCTATCTACATTTGATTTCTGACCTCATTTACTTGTCACATTAATCCTTTTGATGCGTTTAATGCCTTGAATCACTTTTATTTGGATAATTTTCATGATTAGTGCAAAGTTATCATTTCCGGGTTCTAAAAATCATTTGTTTTTATTTTGGTTTTCATTTCTGCACAACACTAAATCCTATTTGATGTTTGAGCTTATCCTAGTAGCTGTCCTCATCCTTATTTGTTTATTTCCTATTTGAGGACTTTGCTGTTTGGTGTTCTTTCTCTTCTAGCAGGTGAATGGAGCTAAAAAAGGTTGGAAAAGCAAAGGGGGGACCACCTACTTTTTGCTATCCAAAAGCTGTCACAGCAGTTGGATTTTTAGGCCCTGGACAGGTGGCCCACATCAGAGGCTAAGGAACATTTGGATGCTGATCTAAGGGTGATTAAAGGCCATATATAAGCGGAAGAAACCCTGGAATGAAGGGGAGGCAAGCCATTGCTGGAATTGGTGCTGGAAGTGGAGCTGAAGTCTGCAAAAGGGTTGCTGATTTCTGCAGAACAGCCCTCAAAATCAAGATGATTAGCTTCCGTTCTTCATTCTATTTTGAATCTATATTTGTAATTATGAGGAGCTAAACTCTATGTCTTCTAGGATAAGGTAGTAGTCTAGATTACTTGTGGATGGATTAGGGACAAATCTGATTTCCTGCACTGAAATCTGATTTCTGGTTTTACAATTCTAATTTTTGAACTCATATGAATCTGTTCTTGTCGTTGCAAGATCCTACTTGTATTTACAACTGAGAGGTTATACTTTGATCCATTCTTGTTCAGAAATGAATCAAGAATCAATGCCAAGTTTCTAGATTTAATTCCAATTAGAATATGATTTTCCTGATTTCTGAAATCTGATTTTTCCTGATTTTTGAATTCCTGAATTGTTGAAATCTATTTTCATCGTTGTGGAACCCTAATTGAATTAATAATTGAGAGGTTGATTATGGTTTCATTCTTGTTCAGAAATGAATCAAGAGATAATGAAGTTTCTAAGGTTTCAATCCATGAATTATTGCAAACATTTCAACTTGTCATTGCTCAATTCTGATTTCATGAAATATGAATTCTGAATTGCATTTCTAGTTTCTGATTCTCAAAATCTGATATCATTGTAAGACCCTTGATTTCTTAGAAGCTAAGTAGCTAATCCTATGGTTTCCTCCTTGTTCAGAAATGAATCAAGGGACAATGGTACTTCCAAGGTTTAATTCCCTGAATTGTTGCAACTCTTAATGTTGATTTCTGAATTTCCTTTGTTGATTTCTTGAAAATTCTGTAGGACTCTTCTTTGTTATTGTAACCTCTGATTTCATTTGATCACTGAGAGGTGAATTAAGGTTATCTTGCTGTTCAGAGATGAACCAAGAAGCAATTACAAGTGCCGAGTTCCATATGTATTGAGTGCTTATTTCTATCCAATCTTTTAGTGAAAATGTGGATTTCATTTGAATTTGTAGCTGAGAGGCTGATTTAAAATCCTCTTGTAGTTTAGAGATAAACCAAGGAGCATTTTCACTAATATTGGATTGATTTCATCCATGTTTAGTTGATTGAAGCATTTCCCTCATTTTCAAAGTGAAATTGAATGTTATCATTTCATATTTCACTAAATTATTGAAAATCAGCAAGGAACTAAATTTTGAACTTAATGTTGACTCGATTTCAGTGAGGACCTTTTCTAATTCAACTTAACTAATCAACCATATGAGAATATGATTATTAGTTCTGGTTTATATTGCTATGATAACAGCCCATTTACAAGTTGAATTAAAATTGACAATACAATGATAACTTGTTCCATTCCATCCATAATTAAGCTAGATGAACCCTTTTAGCCTCTAGTTTAGCATTTATAATTCAATTTTGATAATTTTTCAAAAATCCAAAAATAGTTATCATTTTGGCCATTTAAAGAAATCGATTTGAACTTTCTTTCAATTTCATGGAATTTTAACTTTAGTTAAGGCTAATCTAGATTGTTTAGGGAGTCTTAGGCTTCAAATCACTGTGGATACGACATTTGGGTAGACTACAATTGACCTGTATACTTACAGTAGAAAGTGAATTAGGGAGTTAAATCAAAATTGAAAAATCTGAAATTTGACCCCTAAATCAACAAGTTATCACTACACCCCTCAATTTCACTATCAAGTTTTTGGCGCCGTTGCTGAGGATTTGAGGCCCATTAGATTAACTTAGATAGTTTAGATTAGTTTTAGACTAATTTTTAGTCCATTTATTAGGTCAATTTTCAATTTTTGCAAGTTATCATTCCCAATTTTCCAATTTTGTCTAGTTTTCTATCTTTTTTGAATTTGATACTTTTGATTTCAATTTATGCAGATTTGGAGCTTCAAGGAGACCTATACCTATCTGGTCCTGAACTGAAAGAAGATTCAATAGGAAAAGGAGATTGCAAAGAGAAGAGGCTAGGAGAATAATTTTTTGAGGAGGAGGCTACCAATCAAAACATGGCTGCTCCTTGGACACTTAGGGATTGTTATTCACCAAGCAATTGCAGAAAATTATTAATTTGACTTCTGAGAGAGAAAGAAGAAAAGATGGATATGAGTTGGCTAACTTGGTCCTATGACTATTATCAATCAAATGAAACACCCTTGAGCCAAGAGGAATTGGATTCTATAGTTGAAGATGTCGTGTACAAAACTCTTCAAAAATATGGTTTTGATGTTGGAGAACCATCACAAGTTCATTGCAATCAAGGATCACCACAATTTCAACAGCCCTCTAATGCTTACATGTATGCCTCACATGGTCATGAAAGTGCAAATTTCTAGAATATTGAGGAAGACTTCTCAAGTAGCAATCCTTATGTCAATGACTCAAAATCATTTGTATTACCATCACAATCAAGGTCAAGTGTCAGAATTTTAGGTTGCAACTAGGGATATTTCAGAAAATCAGCAATCACTTAATCAAATGGAGATTATGTTGGAAGATTTCATGAGGAGGCAGGAAAAGCAAGTTGCAAACTTGGAAAAATTATGTATGACAGTAGATGTTCTTCAAGCTGGATATCAAGCCTTGGAAGCCAAGCTTTGTTTGCAATCCAGTCAAGAAGCCCCACAAATCCAATCTGCCCTTCCAAAAGAAGAAATTCAGGAAATGAAGATGGGAATTGAGAAAGAAATGAATGAAGAAAAAGAAGTAGTCATGGAGGCTGAAGTTGAAAAGGAGTCTATCACACTTATAGAACAATTCAAGAAACAAGTTGAAGTTGCAGAAGTTACTGAAAAGGGTACTCCAATGATACCAGCAATGAATCACATTGAAGACCCATTTATAAGGTTCCAATTCAATGAAGAACAACTTCTAGAAGACTCTGATATTGATTTTTTGAAGAAACTATCGGATACACTCCGTTGTGATGAGGGCTACAACTCACTCTCTGCACCCAGCTGTCCAGAAGTTCAACTTGAAGCAATTCGTTCCACAAACTATCATGGTATGCTATCAGTTGAAGAATATCAACATCATAGAATCAAAGATGAAGGAACATTAGAAGAGAAGAAGTGGCTTGGACTTGAAGCAAGCACTAATTCATTTGAAGTCATTCAAAGTTCCAAAGTCTCACCCATCTCATTTTCCCTTGGACAACAGGTTATGATAGTAAAACCACATGATGAGATTGAAATGGCCAAGAAGGATACAAAAGCAGAAGAAATTTCTTTCCAAATAGAGGCTATAGCAGAATTCAAATTTGTAGAAGGAATGGAAAATTCAATGAAGGAAGATCATTATTTGCCTACTGAAAGATGGAACAAAGAGATCAAAGATCTTCCAATAATAATGCATTTCAATAGGCCAATGAAGAAATGGCTGCTTAAACAAGATGGTAATCCAGGAGATAGAGATTCATATATCATACATGAGAAGTTTTGGGATGAGAAGTTAGTAGATTTTTGGTACAATGAAGGAGGGAATCAAACTGAAAAACAATGGTCAATCATTGGCAAACTAAGAGATCTATACTTGATTAGTGATGCTGTCCACAAATTGAGATATCTACTTGATCACATCATACTATTTAAACCTCCTTGGTATCAAGAGTTGTAACAATGTCTAGCCTAAGACACTAAAGTAGGACACTTCTTGGGAGGTAACCCAAGTCATTTTACACTTAATCTTTCTGTTTTGCAGGAATAAAACAGGGAGGAATCAGATCAATCCACACCCTAGGGAATAAAACAGGGAGGAATCAGATCAAATCTACACAAAAGGCATTAAGCAATCACTAAAACACTGTCTTAACTCATTGCTGTTCAAATTTGATCTCATTTGGATAACTACAACAAAAGTTATGACAAGTTATCATTTTAGTGGCTAAAAGATATCATTCCGGGTCACTAAGTTATCAACACTATGAAATCCTATCTACATTTGATTTCTGACCTCATTCACTTGTCACATTAATCCTTTTGATGCGTTTAATGCCTTGAATCACTTTTATTTGGATAATTTTCATGATTAGTGCAAAGTTGTCATTTTCGGGTTCCAAAATCATTTGTTTTGATTTTGGTTTTCATTTCTGCTCAACACTAAATCCTATTTGATGTTTGAGCTAATCCTAGTAGCTGTCATCATCCTTATTTGTTTATTTTCTATTTGAGAACTTTGATGTTTGGTGTTCTTTCTCATCTAGCATGGTGAATGCAGCTGAAAAAGGTTGGAAAAGCAAAGGGGGACCACCTACTTTTTGCTGTCCAAAAGCTGTCACAGCAACTGGATTTTTAGGCTCTGGATAGGTGGCTCACATCAGAGGCTAAGGAACATTTGGATGCTGATCTAAGGGTGATTAAAGGTCATATATAAGTGGAAGAAACCTTGGAATGAAGGGGAGGCCGGCCATTGCAGGAATTGGTGCTGGAAGTGGAGCTGAAGTCAGCAAAAGGGTTGCTGATCTCTGCAGAACAGCCCTCAAAATTAGGATGATTAGCTTTTGTTCTTCATTCTATTTTGAATCTATGTTTGTAATTATGAGGAGCTAAACTCTATGTCTCCTAAGATAGGATAGTAGTCTAGATTAGTTGTGGATGGATTAGGTACAAATCTAATTTCCTTCACTGAAATCTGATTTCTGGTTTTACAATTCTGATTTTTGAACTCATATGAATCTGTTCTTGTCGTTGCAAGATTCTACTTGTATTTACAACTGAGAGGTTGTCCTTTGATCCATTCTTGTTCAGAAATGAATCAAGAATCAATGCGAAGTTTCTAGATTTAATTTCAATTAGAATATGATTTTCCTGATTTCTGAAATCTGATATTTCCTAATTTCTGAATTCCTAAATTGTTGAAATCTGTTTTCATCGTTGTAGAACCCTAATTGAATTAATAACTGATAGGTTGCTTATGGTTCTATTCTTGTTCAGAAATGAATCAAGAGACAATGAAGTTTCTAAGGTTTCAATCCATGAATTATTGCAAACATTTCAACTTGTCATTGCTGATTTCTGATTTCAATTCTGATTTCCTGAAATCTGAATTCTGAATTGCATTTTTGGTTTCTGATTCTCAAAATCTGATATCATTGTAAGACCCCTGATTTCTTAGCAGCTAAGTAGCTAATCCTATGGTTTCCTCCTTGTTCAGAAATGAATCAAGGGACAATGGTACTTCCAAGGTTTAATTCCATGAATTGTTGCAACTGTTAATGTTGATTTCTGAAATTCCTTTGTTGATTTCTTGAAAATTCTGTAAGACTCTTCTTTGTTATTGTAACCTCTGATTCGAAGCCTTTGCGCATTGCCGATGCTCAGGAAAGGAGATGGGGGGGGGAGGGGGCTTGCCACCACCCCTTGATGGGAAAATTCGGGAATAGGAAGAGAAAATCGCGAAGAGATTGCAGAAAAAATAGAGGAGACACACGAATTTACCCAGGTTCACCCTTGAGATTAGGGCTACGTCCTGCAAAGAGGTTTCACTATATTGTTTAGGTTTATAGCCGCCACACAGATTACATCAGAAAATAAGCTATAAATAGCCTCTCCCAAACGGGTTCAAAATCTGAACAAAACAGAGAAAAAACCTAATCTGAACCACACGGGCCGGCTAAACAAAAGTCCAAAACCCGTCTAGGTTCGCACGCGGGACCGCCATCGAGGGGTGGGGCCCTCCGAACCCCCCCCCTTTCGTTTGCATGCCAGTAACACAAGAAATTGGGTAATACTCAGATTCCCCTAAGCTCACGTGGGCGAACCGGTGTGAGAAACAAGGGGCCATGAAGTATTCACCAACTCCAACACCCCTTTCTCTCTGCAGGCGTGCAGGAAGGGGAGGGGCCTCACCCCACCCACCCCTTCTGCGAGCTTCAGCGAGGTGGCAGAGGCCCTTCCCAACCTTCGTTTCCAGAACCCTGCTGCCGCCTCGCTCTCCAACAGATTTTGCTACCTCGCCCCTGACCGTTGTGCACTCTGCTACTTTCGTCGATATCTCCTCTGGTGACATGTAGCCCCTTTTCCCCTCGATGCTGAACCACTTGCTCCCGGCCCTCTTCAACTTTGGGCCCCTCGCTATCATGTCAGCATCGCAGTCGACCGAGATGGTGGGGATTTTGCCGGTGAGATCCGAGGCACTGAAGTGGCAGATCTTGGCGCACAAGTCGTGCTCAGCGACGATGACAGTGGAGTTGTTTACGCTGTTGTGAACACCGCCGGTGACAAAACAGTGGTGGTGAATGTACTCGAGGCAGCCCGCGATGTCCACTGCAATATGGATTTGGGAGGACTAGGAGACGAGCAGGGTGAAGCTGGGATTTTGCAGGTTACGCAGACAGTCCACGAGGGGTCTCAAGGGTAGTTCTCGTGGATGAGGTAGATGTAATCGGTTCCCCATTGATGGAGGCGCCGATGAGGTGGATGAGGCTCAAATGGTGGGACTTGGCAAGGGCCTGGAGGCGCACGGGCATGACAGACCAATCGTCATGCCAAAACGGTCATCGAAAGACCATGACATCCTTGCTTCGGAGCTGGCAGTGCCAAGCGTTGGAGGAGGAGGGGAGGCAGTTGGTAATGGCGGAGAGCTTGGAGAAAGTGTAGAGGATGGGGGTCTCTGGGAGGGAGTCGCCGAGCTCAGGGTGCCGATGGAGGTGGAGGAGGAGGCGAAGGGGGTGCACATCTCTAGATGTTAGTGGGCAGCGGCAGGAGACGAGACATGAATGCAACCTGAGCTCGACCTCTCGCCATTCCCTGCCAACGATGAGCTGCTCTTTCGCTATCATTCCCACCGGGCAACGTCTCATCTTTTAAATTTTTTTATTATTTTTTTATGTTGCCACATCAGCGAATTGTTTGCATGGAGGAGAGAGAACATTGCCACATCGGCAGTGCGACCGGGAAACGATCGACCATCGATGAAGAAGGAATTTGGTGAAACAAGTTAAAAGATTGAGGCTAGTCTTGTTACAAAATGAAGTTTGAGGATAGCGTTGGGAAAGTGACCAAAGTTAAAAGGGTATTTGATGAAATTTATCCATGGATTATGGACCCACAATTATACAATAATTCACCATATCAATTACCATATCCAATATGCATGTCAATCATCAAACGAGTCACCAATCGTCTCACCATCATCATCACCTATACAGATCTAAGTACAAAAAAAAATCAATGAGAATACACTCAATAGAATCATATCAATGACTAAACCTATGAATAATGATAAGCAATTATCAATATGATCAGATAAATCCACTTCAATTATCAATATGCATTATCCATCAATAAAAAAGATCAATGGACTAAAATTAATGGCTCAATCATTTTTTAATATCAACTGTAAAGGCTTTCATTAATAACTCAATTAACTTAATCATCAATTGTCTAGGATGCAATCAATTACTTTCTCAATCAATAATAATTTACTTTACTTCAACCTTAAAGGGTGCACTTAAAGTATTTTTTTTCTTGTACTTCAATCATAAAGGCTGCAATTATCTTTTTATCTTTAACTTCAACCATAAAGGCTACTTCAACCATAAACCTGCCTTTTCTTACTCTTTAAATTTTAATAATTAATTTCAACCATATAGACTACTTCACCACAAGGGTTGTTGTTACTTATTCTTTAATTAACCATATAGGCTTCTTCAACCACAATGGTTTCTTATTACTTGTTCTTATCTTTGAAGTTGACCTTCAATTACAAGGGTTGTTTCAACCATATAGGCTATTTTGAGAACTCTCTCAATTTTTAGGTACCTTACATATTTTGTTTTGTTTAACCTATGATGTATATGTTTACTTTCTTTTTAACCTGCTTTGCAATCATGGATGTATAAGGCATCAATCAATACATCATGACATAGGATCAATATTATCACAATAAGGTCAATATCATAATAATATGATCATATGCAATTAATAACATAATCATCACATTTAACATACTTTAATGACTTCAAAATCATTTTTCTATCTTCTTCAGAACTCGACCCGTGCTACGGTGAACTAATTTAATTTTCGTTAGGCCCCGGGCTGATTCATCCATTTCAGTGTCTATTTCCATCTTTGACAGAAACTTGGGTCGCGTCCAACGAAACACGGTATGAACAGGTTCAACCCAATTCCAATGCTTCTTCATCTTTGGAACCCAACCCGAGTTTAAACGAAACCCAATTCGATTTATGCCTTTCAATTCGCGTCATTCTCGGATTACTAGAACCTAGACCAAGCTCCATACAACCTTGGTTGAGTTTACACGAACTCTGCTAGGACGATAGCTAATTGCACTTGAATTCATTGGAATTCGAGCCAAGATGGACAAAACTCGGGCCAAATTCTACTACCTCTAGAAATCATATTTTTGACATAATTTTCCAACCCTATTTTGATACAGTTTAACAATATAATTCTATCAACAATATATCAATCCATACTTTGCTTCAAATATAGGACAAGGGTCATGATGATCTATACCCATGAAAAATGTCGATATATGGATCTCCGAGGTATCTTAAGTTGGTTGAAAATAATATGTTTCCTCTGGCATTCTGCTGCACGAAAACCAAACTCTAGCCAACAATTCCTCTTTGATGATGCCCCGAAACTCATGTCGATTGCTTGGGTGATAGATCTCTTCTATCAGGGCTTCAAAAAGGCATGTTGGCCAAACTCTTTAAGTGTCTCGATGCAAGAAAATGGAGAAAGATACGACTTTCGTGCACAAATTCTATGAAGATTAATTTTGCGAATAAGAGTTTCCTGTGACCCTTTAGGACATATTTATAGGTTTTTTATTCACATTGGACTTTGTGTTAATTATCAATTAATCATAATCATCTATCATTAATCACTATAATTATTCACATTTAATTAAATTCAAATTTAATTAATTATTTTCTAACCATACTCGTCTCAAATCAAATTCAATTTAAACTCTTTTTTTTTATCTCTCATCTTTAATCCATAACTTCTCTCAATCAAACTACAATTTTTTATCCTCTTATTTCTTTCTTTTATCTAATTTTTTATTCAATTAATATAATAATATTTTATCATTCAATTGGACTAAAATAATAATAAATATTATTTTAATAGCTAAAATATTTTGAGCCCATAAGACTCTAAATTCTATTCCATTTGGAAGTCCTATTTCCATTAAATACTCTTTTGGGTCCCAAATCAAACTAAAATCTCTAATCTGAATCTAATTACCTAATCCCAATAGAACTAGGCTGAGCAAACTCGGGACTGGGTCCAGGCCTAAGCGGACCCGATCTCGACTTGAATTATGTCGGGTCAAAAAAATTTTGACCCAGTATCGGACATGGACTCGGTCGGGTCTGGGACCGGTCAAACTTGACAATTTGGGAATATGATAGGGTTTGTGGCCGGGAATCAGTATTTTGATAGCGAGATCCGATCGATTTCGGAAAAGTGGTCATTCCGGCAACTGGCGCCCCCGCCTGACAGCCGAATCAGCTCGCCTGGTGGCTAATCCAGCGCTTGGCAAGAGGCCGACCCAGTCGCCAGCTGCCGAATAGGCCGCCAGTAGCCAGATTGCCCACCTGGTGGCTGATCCAGCGCTTGGCAAGCTGTCGATGCGGCCCCTAGCTATCGGATTCAACCACCAATTGGTACGATCCGGCTCTGGCAATCGATCGCTTGGCGGCAGGAGTAGAAAGAGACGAGAAGGGCGACTTGAGCCGGGATTGCTTGAGTCGTGGGAGCTGTGGGACTCGCCGCCGCCGTCATGGGAGAGAGAGGGAGAGGGAGAGAGAGAGATGGGATCATGGGAGAGAGAAGGAAGATGGTGAGAATGAGATGGATCCTCCGTGGGCTGATTTTTATATATTTATAACCCGGGCCTGGTCCGAGTCGAGTATTTATATTTCAAACCCGGTCCTAATCCGGACTCGGCAGGTTTTTTGCTAATCGGACCCGGTCCTCGATCGGATCTAATCTGGGCTAGGTTATTTACCCAATTTTCCAGTGGTGCGGTCTGGGTCAACTCATGCTCAGGCCTAAATAGAACATAATATTTCTTTATTTTCCTTTGTCCTTTCTATTTATACTTTTAAGCATACTCTAACTCAAATTCCTTTTCAAAATAGGATTAGTCTTTCTTTCATTGCATATTCTTACTCATTCTCAAATTCTCCCTTAATCCATTAATATTTACGATTCAATTAGCAAATTATTTTATTGCCTCTTATCAAAATATTGGGTTGTTACATAATAACCTCCTTAAAAATACATTTGTTCTCAGATTTATGGAGGAGGATTTGATCCATCTAATATTCAAATGATAACCTTATTAAAAGAACTATCCATAATCACTATCAACTATCAATGTTCTTACATTCTTACTATTTAATTCATCTAAGATACTCATGTCTATAAATGTATTATCTATTACAACTAGTAAGCATCCCTTCCTTCCTCTTTATCGTGTTGTTCGGTATATGTGTTTATGTTGCATGCTCATGGTAATAATGTACCAGGCCATTCGTTCTTCCATTGGACCTTCTTCTTTGACTTTGATTCTAAACAATCTCTAATATAATTTCTGAAGTTATCACAATTGATGTATGTTCTAGTTTTGCAATGACATGATATCCCAAATGAAACTTGCGACAACGAGAGCAAGGTTTCTTGTCCCATCTTCAATCTTCGTGATTTTTGTTGTGCCTTTCCTTATTCTGATCATCTCTTTGACGATGCCACGTTGATCTTCCTTGTCAAGAGATCTATCTCTCTTTTCAAAACGGTTCCTATGTTAGTTGATAGGTGTGCTACTGGCCCTGCCTGGTCGCCATCCTCCATATAGATTGCAAACTCTTCTGCAAACTTGAGGGTTTGGCATTTACCTCCTTTTACTCTTTACGAAGACTTGGCTTGAGGCCACCGACCCAACATTTAACCTAGTCTTGCTCCATCTATTGTAACGTTGAGTACTTCTCCAAGTTCAAGAAGTTCATAAGATATTGTTTAGATTTTTTTGTCTCTCTCATCTGTAGGTATGTTCCGATTTCAAAAGCCTCGAAATCCCTCTAGGTAATCAAGTCTTTTCTAGGGAAGGTAGTGGCTTTGGTGTCTTTCTACTAACACTTACTTCAGCAGCAAGCTTGTCACCTTTTGGTCCTCACTACAAGAAGAAGATCTGCTCTACTTCTTCTATCCACCTCTCTGCGGCCTTCCCATGGGTTTGTAACTTGAGAAACCTCTCAATAGTGTCCTTTCGATAATAATGAGGTGGTATGTCATAACTCTTAGTGTTGGTGTACTCAATATGTACTGAGTTGGACCCATGTAGTGGGGACCATGGGTTTGCTCTCCATTTGCTCATGGGCTTTTGGTTGGTTGCTCATTCTCCAATGAGTCTCGGCCCTACTGGTTGGCTCATTGTGATCTGCACCTTGGTCCACGGGGAATGTTATACGGAATGATCATCTTTAATCATCAATTCCATCTATATCCATATAACATAAATAAGGATGAATCATTTATTAATAAATTATTCTTTTCTCATGTCATATGGAGATAAGCTCCTTAGGGCATGTGTCATTCCATCCAAAATAATCTCCTTAGAGCTTAGTTATTCTTTTCATAATAACCTCCTAAGGAATTCCCTTGTACCATAAATGAAAGTCATTCTATTTCTATAGATCAAGGACCTATGTCATCCCTCACTCTATCCATAGATGGTTCAAAAAACTTAACCCTTTCTTGATGGTGTGATGGTTGCTCATGACGCGTACACATGGAATTTATTATATTAAAAACAACTAAGAAGTGTAACGTTCCTAAAGTTTGCCTGCCCAAAAGGTTAACTTAGCAACATTACTCATTGGGGGTTATATATATATATATATATATATATATATATATATATATGTGTGTGTGTGTGTGTGTGTATATATATGATAATAAAAAACATTCTTATCTAATGAAGTTCATGTAGTTGATCATCTTATTACTGTACATCAAAAGCATCATGACTCTGATTTCAGTTGTGACTTACTACCGTCAATCTATTTCATATCATGGGAACGTATTTCTTATCAAATAAAATCATGTTTAATTTATATTATCACATTATCGTCCACAACACATGAATATTTTTCATAGTTGATCTCAACACAAATACGCACTAGGTTAAATGGGTTATAGAAGGTCTTTCTAAGTATTTAACATTCAAATACAATATTCTACATTACAAAGAGTCACACTTCTTTACAATATCTAACATTAGTGACTTAAGTTTCATATTTATCTTCTTTCCAAAAGTAAATCTTGACAAAGAATCATCAAGCACAACCTCATGATTGATAAACTAATTCAAAAAAATATTGAACAACAATATGAACAAATTGTAGCGCAGTAAGTTAAAAATCCGTATCTGATGTATTACCACCTATTCAATTTAGATAACATAATTTAGGTACAATTTGTATCTTGCTTCTGTTAAGCTTCTCATATGTTACAGTTATGTATATCATATTATAAAAGAAGACATAAATAAAAATCATTATCACATGTTATATCATATAATATTTCACACAATTGTTCAATCATATACATATATTATCATATCAAAATATGTGATGCGTTATTATATCAACATATACTAATCCTTACGAGGAGCAATATACAATTTCTATCATCATTTATATATCATGTATGAGAAAATATATATTGACACCAATAGAGCGTCTTTAACATATCACATATTTGTTCAATTGTGTATGCATATATGTACGTACGTATGTACGTATGTATGTATGTATGTATTTATGTATGTATATCATAGCATCAACATCTCATGTATACATAATGCATATGATGTAGCTAGAAGTATCATAGACATAGGGTATTGTATCAACCATGTAGAAAATATATCATTCATGACTAGATGTATGATATCATCTTTAAGGCACCTCGACATATCATTCATGCCAAAGAATATATCATGTAGAATGTTATATTGTCCTTGCAAAAAATATATCATGCTTTATTTTAATTTCACAAAAAAGAAAAAAAGAGTAGACAACTAACCTAGGAATGGAAGCCCTAGAAATTCCACCTTTGTTGTACTTGTTTTTCCAAGACTCCAACTTATGCTCGTAAATGTCGAAGAAAGGTGATAAGATAGGACATATCCATTAGAGTTATCAACTTAAGGTTAGTCATAAAAGACATTTTTCTCAAATTATCCTCTAGACTCACATTGTTTGCATATAATATGATTTAAGTAAATGAGTTGACATTTTTTCTCATTTTTTATTTTATTTAATTACTTGGAACATTACATAACACATAACTTAAATTTAAATAAATTATTTATAAAATTATATTTTATAAGATTCAAAATTTGATTTTTTTGTTCAAAAAACAAAAATGACAATATTTTACTAATTTTCTATTTAGCATTTAAACCTAACTAAATTTTATCTTGAAAACTAATAAAAAATCAAATTTAACATATATTTATATAGGAGAATAACTACTAGTACTTTATTTTCTCAATTCCTAATATTTTTTTGAAAAGTCATATTTTCATGCTCATCCATTTTCATCACATTCATGTATTAGAAGATATGAAGTTGAAACATATGCGCTAATATACTTATTATTGCACATATTAATCATATAATGGACAATTAAAATTGATAATGTTGTAAAAATTAAGTCATGTATATTAGTTAAAATTAATAATGTTGTAAGGATTGGATGATGTATAGTATAATAAGGTATTAATTTGCATCAAACTAAGTTCAATCAAAAAATAATGTTAAAGAGTAAAGATATATTTTTACCTAGGAAAGATTCATGATCAAATACAATGAATATCGATTCTAGACATGGCCATAAGCATTACCGCATGATTATACACTTCCAATAACTCTAATTATGTTTGGATGCAGAATTTGGGCAAAAAAAAGTTCGACCAGAAAAAATTGCACGTGATTGCAAGTTCTCAAAAAGAGGTTCATAATGGCAAGAACTTGGTTAGTTCTTGTCAAGACAAGAACTTTTTTTTTACCTACTAATCCCTTTGAATAATATATTATATATTATATATTATATATTATATATAATTAGTATTATAGTATAGTAGTATATTATTAAATAATATTTATAGTTAATATTAGGCCTATATATCTATTAATTTATATACATATATATAAACATATATATATTTATTTATTAATCTATTATTATCAAACTTATAAAATAAATTTTTATTTTAAATAAATAAAATACATAATTTTTTATTTACTATAATTTTATGCCTTATAAAATAATAAACTATATTCTTTATGTAAATTTTAACATTAATAATTATGTATAATACTTTTTATATTCTAATAATTATTATTTTAAATAAATAAACACATAATATTTTATTTACTTTAATTTTATATCTCAAAAATACTAAATTATATTCTTAATTCTTACTTTTTATCCAAACACCTATTAAAATTTATCCATCAAATCAATTTTTCAGTCATCATCATTACATTTTTCATCCAAGCACCAAACCTAAACTTTTCTATCTAATCAATTACTTCTTGAGAACTATGATAATTTAATTTCACACATCCAAGTGTTTGGATGTAGAAAAGCATTTGTCCAAATTTTACTAAACAGTACATCAAGTTCCGCCAAAAAACAAATCTACCATAACAAAAGGTCACACGAACTTAAGTTCTTTCCATAAGCAAAAATTAACTAGTTCTTTCTTGTGGCAAGATTTTTTTTCTTTTGTGCTGCAATTTTTTTTGGCAAGTAGGTCTAAAAGTAGATAGTCTTACTCCTAGACCTACTTATCTTATATAATAATTTTATTATATATTATATGTTATATATAATTATTTATTAATACATTATTACAAAACTTATAAATATGTTTATTTGATCTAATGATATATATATTTATTTAATAATATATTATCATAAAATTATTTATATCTTATAGAAATATTTTAATTCAATATTAAATAATTATTTTCTTAATTATTTATTATACTTTAATTTTTATTCTAGTATAGTAAAATATTATTAATGGATATTCATAATTAATATTATTCATTATGTCACACCCAACTTCGTGACGAAGTTATAATCTCAATTATCTTAATCTTAGTTATGTTTAGTAATTTCAAAAATAAAATCGGCAAGACCTCCTCCCTTACTTATCTTGTGGTATTTGCCAACACACATACAAAAGATGCATATATATTCATCAAAGTTTAATAAAAAACTATAAGATAGGACATTCGCATATTGTCATTATGTTTTTTCTACAAACCATCTCACCTATAACCTCACAGGATCAAGTCTTATACAACCTTAAAAAAGTTTTTCACAAACTTAATTACAACATGTAAGACTATCTATTACATGCATGCTTCCAAAAATAAAAATGGAGGAGGATTAAAGTGCTCCAGCGGCTCGACCTCTTCTCTATATGCAGCAAAAATAAGCTCCGAGTCGACTCAACTCGAGAACTTACGAGTATCTAAAAAAATTAAAATGAGTATTGTGAACAACAATTATTTGCTCAGTGAGTGGAATAAATGTACAACATAGGGGAACAATACGAGTGCATATAACATTTAAATAACTATATTTCTTTCATATGAGAAAACATTTAAAGCATAGCACATATAACATAACTTGTCAAATCATATGAACTTTCACATAAGTAAAAGTAACTCAAGATATCATCGTTTTTTTCATAATGAAACTCCACACATGTGTCATTGCAAATACTCATCATGGGTCAATACGTATCCCTCCATGATCATGTGGCATAGTTAAGCAGAGCTTCATAATCAAGAGTCACAGATACGCATATAAAATCATGGGTCAATACGTATCCCTCTACGATTGTGTGTCACACAATTAAGCAGAGCTCACAATCAATAGTCACATATACGCAGAGCAAATCATGAGTCAATACATATCCCAATCATGATTGTGTGTCACCCAATCATAATTCTCAAATACGCAGAGCATGTCATGAGTCAATACATGCAAGCCCCCAAAGGGCAAATACACCCGATATACGCTCCAAAGACTTCATGTATATCGAATGCGGTCCCAAAGACATTTTTTATTCAGCATGGTCAATGTACACATGGAGTTTTATAATAGCAAAATAACATATCACCATCATATATCAATATCAAGTAAACTTATTTTAAGTTCACAAGCATTGTTCCCCGAAAATATTTTGATGTAAAATGATACTATATCTCATATGAAATCTTTGTAACATATCATAAATATCTTTCTTAACTCAATGTATGTTTCAATAACAATACCAATAATAATCTTTACTTGAAATAATATCATAAATAAAAGAAGTAACAAATATCATTTTACTATGTTGTAAAATTATCCACTCACCTTGTACTTTATCACTTCAAGGAGATTTATTAAATTCATTCCCTTTCACTTGTACATTGATGTTTTCCTACAAGTATTATTTTTTACTTCCCAATCACAACAAAGTAATATGCAATGCATGCGCATGATGCATGAATGCTTATGCACCCTAAAATGCATATAATCATCTCTAAAATCAATTTCTAACTTCAGGTATTTATGTTCATAGGCTATTTCACTATTGGAACTGCTCAATCCTTCATAGCTTAACTAGGTGCTGTCTCGGGATTTCAGATTGAGTACTTGTCAATAAATAATTCCTAACTTCTTAACCACATGGACAAATCTTATGATTCTAGAATAATTAGAAACTAGACATCCTAAGGTTTCCAATCGTCAAGTATCATTATCTAAATCCAAGTGAGTAAGTCATAACATCTAAGACAATCTGACCTAGGGTTTGTGTGCTGACAGATTGTGTGTCACTGAAATATTAATTTATATTTTTCTTCATACTTGTCCATTTAACTAGGTCATAATTTTTTTGAAAACTAGGTTCATTAGTATTTTGTCATAAAAATATAGAATTTAACTCGTTGTATAGCCTTATAACAAAAATAGTTAATTCGGGTCGTCATATGTTCATGTCCTGGAATCTTACCACTATGAAATGAAAAATTCATTTCTCCCACAATACAAGTCCAAATAGGATGATTCCACTTCTCACCCTTGAATGTCTATTCATGCATATCCAAATTTCATTCACTTTATTCCAACCGTGCCCTAATTTACAAATTGTACTTATATCAGACTCGGGACATGATGAGTGACTTGCGAAGATAAGTTCACAACTTCCTCTATAACACTCCTTTTTAGGTGATTCCAGGGACATGGAAATATAACTTTGAGTGGATTAACCATACAAAATTTCATGATTTATGGTTTGTTAATCACGAAGAAATGATCCTCTCAATCAGAAGAACAATTTCGAATGAAGACTCACCTTGAACAGTCAATGTTACCTATTTTCCCAAGGTCATTTTGCTCGACTTCTGACTTTGGTAATGTTTCTACGGTGAAAGGATAATGTTAAGTGGTTTATATATTTTTTTAGAATTTTCTCACTACATAAGGCGGTTTGGAAAAATATCCTTTTAGGTAGTTGTCCACCTGCCTACTTCAGCTGCTTGGAACTTAAGTGATGGCCAATCATATTTTTTTGTCATAACTAAGTGTTTTAACCCTAATTAAGTTTACTTAATCTTATTTAAATATATATATTATAATATTTAGAATTTGTACAATTTATTCCTAATAACCTTATGTAATTACTTTATAAAGTTTATCGATAATTAAGTAATCATTAGGATCTAATCAAAATATTAATTACTATATACAAATATCACTAAATGGACATCCAAGCTAACTTAGTATGTTAATTAAATTCATGATTATACACAAATGATATTTTTATGGAACGTCCATGACAATTCTCCCCTCCTTAAAAAAATATTCGTCTCCAAAATTTGATTACCTATTTCAGGGAATAAGAATGGATACTTTTCTCTTATTTGATCATCTCGCTCTCAAGTTGCCTCTTCTCTTGAATGTTTTCTCCAAAGCACTAAACTAGTGGAATCTTTCGATTTTGTAGTTCTTTTTCCTTTCTTCCAATAATTTGTACTGGATTCTCTTCATATGATAAATCCTCTCGTACTTGAATAGATTGGGGCTCCAACACATGAGAAGGATCTGAGAAGCATAGAGACATGAAAGACATCGTGAGTATGTGATAACTCTGGTGGTAGTGCTAATCGATATGCAATTGGTCCAATAAGCTCCAAAATTACATATGGTCCTACATATCTCGGACTTAACTTTCCTTTCTTCCCATATCGTATAACACCTTTCCAAAGTGAAACTTTTAAGAAGACTTTACTTCCCACTTCATACTCCATTTCTCGATGATTTTGATATGCATAACTCTTTTGTCGATCTTGTATTGCCTTTAATTTTTGTTTAATGATTTTTAAGTTGTAGACAGTCTCTTGCACTTTTTGTGGTCCTAAAAGGACTTTTTATTTCCTACCATATAATGCTTCAAATGGAGCCATTTCGATACTTGAATGAAAGCTATTATTATAGGCAAACTCTGCTAATGGCAAGTGTTCATCCCAAGATCCTTTAAATTCTAGAATACAAGCTTTGAGCATTTCTTCAAGTGTATGAATGGTTCTCTCCGATTGACCATCTGTTTGCGATGAAATCAAGTACTAAACTTTAGTTTTGTGCCTAAGGCATTTTGTAAACTATGTCAGAATCGAAAGGTAAACCGAGGATCTCTATCCGAAATGATAGATGTTGGAATACCATGTAGTCTCACAATTTCATCAATATATAACTTGGCTAAGGTATTTAAAGAGTCATCTTTTCGAACCACTATGAAATGTGCAGACTTTATAAGACGATCAACAATTACCCAAATAATTGTCATGATTTCTCTTAGCTCTTGGCAATCCATAGTGATTTCATCTCACTTGTATTCTGGTATCGGAATTGATTGAAGAGTTCCAGCTGGAGCTTTGTGTTCTACTTTTACTTGTTGACATACTAAATATCTAGAAATATATTTTGTTATATCTTTCTTCATATCGTACCACCAAAAATTTCTCCTCAAATCTCTATACATTTTAGTACTTCCTGGATGTATAGTATAAGGTGAACAATGAGCTTCTTCCATTATTTCTTTCTTGAGATTTTCAACATTAGGAACACATAATCTGCTACCAAACATTAAAGTCCCATCATCCTTTAATAAGAATTGGGTTTGCTCTCCGTTCTTTACTTGATTGGTGATTTTCGCTAACTCTTTATCTTGATCTTCTACTTCGCTTATTCTCTCAACTAGAATGGGTCTAATTCTAAAGTATGCCAGGAGTGCTTATTTCTCATTTGTCTTCAACTCAACTCCTAAGGATTTCCGTTCGAGTAGCAATGGTAATGATACACTTTTATATGGGCTACAAGACTCGATGATTTTCGGCTAAGTGCAACTACAACCACATTAGCTTTACCCAGATGATAATCAATTATGCAATCATAGTCCTTTAGTAACTCCATCCACCTTCTTTGTCATAAATTTAATTCTTTTTGTATAAGGAGATATTTCAAACTCTTGTGATCCGTAAAAATGTGACATATCTCTCCATAAAGATAATGCCTCCATATCTTAAGAGCAAAAATAATTGTCGCCAACTCTAAATGTAACATCCGGTCTAATAAAAAAAAGAGAAAACAAAGCAAATGAAGCCCACCAGCCCATACACCCTATTGTCCAATGTATAAAAGGGGGAGCCCTAACTTTTTTCCTTCCCCACCTAACAGCCGACAACCCCCTCAAAAGTCTCCATTTTCATGCTATAGCAAACCCCTCTTACCCATCTCACTCTCTCCATGCTCCATTCGGCCAACCCCAAGCAAACACCACTCTTAGCAATAGTAAGTACTCCTCGAATCCCTCACTTAGCTACAGTGAGCTTTTTTTAGTCATTAGCATAGTGTTAAGCTCTTCTCTCTATGTGGACAGCAAGAAGGAGCTAGAGGAAGGAAGGGAAATAGAGGAAGAAGATTAGGAGTTTAAGCTTAGCTAATCAAGGTATGTTTGAGGGGATCCAAGAACCCAAATATCACCCTAATGATGTTTTAATGTACGGATTAAGGCATAAGAGCAAACCCCCTTGTTCTTAGAGTGAAGGGTTAGGAAAATGTGCATTTGATGTTATGTTTATTAAGATTACTATTCTATTGCTATCCATGATTAGAATGCCATGTATTTCATAGTTTCATGCTCTAATTTCTCATTATGCTTAGTATTAGAATGTTCATTATTGTTATGATGGTTTATTATGAAAATGTTTAAAGCTCATGTACATGTGTGACCTTGATTAGCATGCTAAATGTCTCCATGTGAAAACCCCATGTGTTCATGATTAGTGCACTAGGAATGTTAAAAAATGCCTCATGTGGTGTGTGGAAGTCAATATGTGTTTAAAATGTTAATGTGAGATCTGCCATCATGTCTTCTCAGCAACTTTGACCCTACAATCCTTATATGATTGAGCAACGATAATAGAATCTCCCACGAGTGTATGTACTATCATGGATCATTCTAAAGGACTAAGTTTTCTATCGGCATGCATGAAAAAGTCTTTTGATATGAATGAATGAGTAGATCCAGGATCAATAAAAACATGGACACTTTTATCAAAGATAGACAACGTACCCATCACTACGTCAAGGGTAGTCAAAGCATCAGGTTCAGTCATTGCAAAGACACGTACTTGAGTTTGTGGTCTCCCTGATGGATTCGTCGGTTTTGATATACTTGGGACATCTTGGTTTTGATATACTTGGGATATTTTGATTACTCGCTTTCACTCTTGTACCAGGAGTAGCTTTGATTTGAGGCTTCATAGGAGGATAGGCTACCGTTTCAGAGATGCTTTTACCCTTTTCCATGAGTCAACGACCCCTTTGATAGCATTTAAAGCAAGCTCATGAGAATATTGAACATTTTCTGGAATGATATCTTCCACAAGTTGTACAATATGCATTCGTGCAGTATTGTTATTATCTCGGTCCAACACTACATTGATTTTCTAAATATGTTCTTCTGACTGCACTTGCTTGTGTACTCATATTTTTCTAGTTGGAATGATATTTTTATGCACCCTGGGATCCATTTCCATATCTCCTATTATTGTAAAAATTATCATGAGACTGAAATGTACTATCACCATATCTTGCCATTTTATTACTTGGTCCAGTCTGAGTAAAGTTGGAGTTTGATCTTTTCAAGTGTTGGCTAACTTGATTCCTTTCCTCTATAAGCTTTTCAGCTCTTAGTGCGGCTGCCACAAACTTGGAGTAGTTAGTGAATTCCAACACTTCAACATTTTCTCTTATGTTCAAGTGAAGTCCTCCTTCAAATCGCCTACATTTGTCACTTTCATCTGACACTAAGCTCGATGCATATTTTGATAGTTGGGTAAACTTTAACTCATACTCTGCGACTAATAATGCTCCTTGTGTTAGATTTAGGAATGCTTCTGCTTCCTATCAGTATATACTTTAGGCAAATACTTCTTTCAAAATTCTCGAAGAAAGTCCTCCCATCCAAGAGTAGTTGGAAAATTTTGACATTCAAGAATTGTCTCCCACCAATTCAAAGCATCTTTTTGCAGCAAGAAAATAATATAATCAAACTTTTCTTCATTGGAGCACCGCATCTGATTGAATATTCTATCCATGCGCTTTAACCATGCCTCTGCTCTGAAGGGTCAACTATACCTTCAAAATCAATTACTCCTTGTTTTCTAATTTTGTCGTAGAACCTATTTCTTTACATAACTTGGATGGTCGGATTTACTCTGCCCATAATAGCCCTTAAAGCTTGTGCAGCACTCTGATTCTCAATATGATTGACTTGCTCAACAACATGAGGAAGTCTTGATGGACCTGTTGGGATCTCTTCATCATGTAAGGGAGGGTTATCATTCACATCTTGTGCCACACCTTGTACCGATGCATAAAATGAAACCGATGGACTCCTATTAGGTCGACTGCCTGATGGATCAGAATGACTTGGGCCAATAATAACAAATTGGTCATCATCACGACGCCTACGCGGTGGTATTTTTATCCATTCAAAATGAAAATAAAAAGAAAGTCAAAAGCATGCACTATCAATCTAATGCAAATAATGTCACCTAGCATTAACTTAGATTACAGAATCTTATAACCTAAGCTTTGATACCAAAAACTCTCACACTCAACTTTGTGACTAAGTTCTAATCCCAATTATCATAATCTTAGTTATGTTTAGCAATTCAAAAAATAAAATCGGCAAAATCTCCTCCCTTACTTATCTTGTGGTATTTGCCAACACACATACAAAAGACGCGTATATATTCATCAAAGTTTAATAAAAAGCTATAAGATAGGACATTCGCATATTGTCATTATGTTTTTTTTTTCACAAACCATCTCGCAGATAACCCCACAGGATCAAGTCTTATACAACCTTATAAAAAGTTTCCAACAAACTTAATTACAACATCTAAGACTATCTATTACATGCATGCTTCCAAAAACAAAAGTGAAGGGGGATTAAAGTGCTCCAGCAATCAACCTCTTCTTTATATACAGCAAAAAAAAGCTCCAAGTCGACTCAACTCGAGAACTTACGAGTATCTAAAAAAAATTTAAAATGAGTATTGTGAGCAACAATCATTTGCTCAGTGAGTGGAATAAAAGTACAACATAGGGAACAATATGAGTGCATATAACATTTCAATAACCATATTTCTTTCATATGAGAAAACATTTAAAGCGTACCACATATAACATAACTTATCAAATCATATGAACTTTGACATAAGTAAAAATAACTCAAGATATCATCATTTTCATAATGAAACTTCGCACATGTGTCATTGCACATGCTCATCATGGGTCAATACGAATCCCTCCATGATCATGTGTCATACAGTTAAGCAGATAATCAAGAGTCACAGATACACATAGCAAATCATGGGTCAATACGTATCCCTCTATGATTGTGTGTCATACAGTTAAGCAGAGCTTCACAATCAATAGTCTTAGATATGCAGAGCAAATCAAGGGTCAATACGTATTTCAATCATGATTGTGTGCCACCCAATCATGAGTCTCAGATACGCAGAGCATTTCATGAGTCAATATGTGCACGCAAAGAATCCCCCAAAGGGCAAAGCCACCCGATATATGCCCCCAAAGACTTCATGTATATCGAATGCAGTCCCAAAGAACTTTTTCATTTAGCATGGCCAATGTATACACGGAGTTTTATAATAGCAAAATAACATATCACCATCATATATCAATATCAAGTAAACTTATTTTAAGTTCACAAGTATTGTTTCCTAGAAAAATTTTGATGTTAAAAGATACTCTATCTCATATTAAATCTTTGAAACATATCATAAATATCTTTTTTAACTCAAGGTATGTTTCAATAACAATACTAATAATAATCTTTACTTGAAATAATATCATAAATAAAAGAAATAGCATATATCATTTTGCTATGTTGTAAATTTACCCATTCACCTTGTACTTTATCACTTCAAGGAGGTTTATTAGATTCCTTCCCTTTCACTTGTACATTGATGTTTTCCTACAAGTAATAATGTTTTTTTTTTACTTCCCAATTACAACAAAGTAATATGCAATGCATGCTCATGATGCATGAATGTTTATGCACCCTAAAATGCATATAATAATTTTAATACCAATTTCTAACTTCAGGTATTTATGTTCATAGGCTATTTCACCATTGAAACTTCTCAATCCTTCATAGCTTAACTAGGTATTATCTCAGGATTTTAGACTGAGTACTTGTTAATAAATAATTCTTAACTTCTTAACCACATGGACAAATCTTATGATTCTTGATTAATTAGAAACTAGACATCTTAAGGTTTCCAACTCCCAAATATCATTATCTAAATCCAAGTGAATAAGGCAATCTGACCTAGGATTTGTGTCCTGGCAGACTGTGTATGAAATATTAATTTATATTTTTCTTCATACTTGTCCATCTAACTAGGTCATAGTTTTCTTGAATATTAGTTCATTAGTATTTTGTCATAAAAAGTGTAGAATTTAACTCGCTGTATAGCCTTATAACAAAAATAGTTAATTCTAGTCGTGATCTGTTCATGTCCTGGAATTTGATAGAAGAATCACTATGAAATGAAAAATTCATTTCTCCCATAATACAAGTCCAAATAAGATGATTCTACTTCACCTTGGAATGTCTAATCAAGCACATCAAAATTTCAAACTCTAATTCACTCTATTTCAACTGTGTCCTAATTTACAAGTTAAACCTATATCAGACTCGGGACATGATGAGTGACTTACGAAGATAAGTTCATAACTTCCTCTATAACACTCCTTTTTAAGCGATTCCAGGGACATGGAAAGCTAACTTTGAATGGATTAACCTTACAAAATTTCATGATTTGTGGTTTGTTAATCACGAAGAAATGATCCTCTCAATCAGAAGAACAATTTTCAAATCAAAACTCACCTTGAATAGTCGATGTTCCCTATTTTTCTCAGGTCGTTTCGCTTGGCTTATGCCTTTGGTAATTTTTCTAAGGTGAAAGGATAATGTTAAGTGGCATATATATTTTTTTCATAATTTTCTCAGGACATAAGGTAGTTTGAAAAAATATCCTTTTAATCAGCTATCCACCTGCCTACTTCAACTGCTTGGAACTTAAGTGATGGTCAATCAAATTTTTTTGTCTGTCTTAACCCTAATTAAGTTTACTTAATATTATTTAAACATATATATTATAATATTTAGAAATTTTATGATTTATTCCAAATAACCTTATGTAATTACTTTATAAAATTTATCGACAATTAAGTAATCATTATGCTCTAATCGAAATATTAATTACTATCTACAAATATCACTGAATGGACATCCAAACTAACTTAGTATATTAATTAAATGCATGATTATACACAAATGATATTTCTATGGCACGTCCGTGACACATTACTTTTTATCCAATTATGTTAAATATTTTTTCAAATAATAATTAAATATAATATTTGTTCATCATAATACTTTTTAATATATTTTTTATCAAATAAAATAATAAATTATCCCCCCAGTTCTTACGTTTTATTCAAACATCCACAAAAACTTACCTGTCTAATCAACTTTTTTATACCCCATCATTACATTTTTCATCCAAATACGAACTCAAAACTTTTCGATCTAATTTATCGAGAACTAAAAAGAACTTAAGTTCTTGTATTCAAACACAATTTAAAATTCTTGGCAAGAAAAATAAGTCTATACATAAGAAACAAACTGAAAAGTTTCATAGAGGATTTAATCATAAAAATTGCAAGGCTCGAGTCCAAAGGTTATTCAAATATATAATTCAAGTCATGTGGAATATTGAGTACTTTTTTTGGGTGTCGGGCAGGTCTATGGGAGGTCTCCGGTGTCTAGGGCTACTAGCACTGACTAATATGAAGTCAGGGTGTCAGAGCGGTAATGACATCCTCTAGCCAAAGTGGAGGCTCCAAGGATCAATGTAACATCCTCAAAATTTGGTCCCAATTTAGTTGACGAACCCTATGTGGCGTCATTTTCATAACCTAATTATATAAAACATTGCAGCGGAAAATGTTATAATAATAAAGTTCAATAATATAAAATATAGCGAAAGACTTCATAAGCTAATAATATCCCAAGATACATATCTATCCCATGGGCCACATAGGCTATAACATAATACCCAACATAGGGTTCATGATACATAAATGAGTTCATACAAAGTACATGACTCAAAGTCCCATAGACCATACATAGTTCACTCTTACAAGAATTCATCATCATACATAATGTAACAAAAGATACTTGGGCCATAGCCCGACCAATCCATGTGCAATGTCATCATCATGAGGCCCTTGCCGCATCTCATCCATACCTGCACGAATCCATAGGGTGCAGAAGATTTCTCCCATTAGAATATATTAAAGCTCATGCATGTTGTGATCCTATAACACGATCTCTACATGTCATGGCATATGCATTGCATCATAATGGAACATAGATCATATGCATGTTATGAGTTACTTATGCATATACATGTGAACATATCATCATGGCAAGATAAGATGACCATATAACATCATTAACATTATATTAAAGCATATCATAACTTATCATTATGCTTAAATCATGTCATCATTATCTTTCTTTACTTTAACATCTTCATTCATAACATCATATGACAAGGGAACCTACATTAGCATCATTTTAGGTGATTACATCATCTTCATCTTACAATATCATCTTTACTTTCATTCCATATCATAAATCATACTTAGGAACACGCTCATCCTAATAGTAAGGACTTTATTTATAATCGTCTTTAGGAATACACACACTTTATGATGAGAGACATTGTTCATCGTAAAGTACATACCCAAATGTAAGACTTTACTTCTTAAGTTTAGGCCCCCCTTGAAGTACATACATAAGTGTAAGACTTTACTTTCCATATTTACTTCATCTTTTCATCTTCTATCTTTGATTAGATAGCTTCTTATATTAGTGATTGGGAAGATCATGCTGATTCGTGAGACTTGACTAGCTAGACCGGGATCATTTTTGTCCCATTTGAAGTACAAACCACGATGGCCCGACATTACTTTCACCGGGAACACATCACTTAAGCTAGCTAGTGAAGACTTTGTTCCCCTTTACGATTGCAACAAGACATCTTCATACCAATCCATCTTTTAATTACATTTATCAATACAATAATTATTCAATGCATGTTGCATGTTTTACTATTATTTAATGTTATATATAATTCAAATCATGCTAAATGTGTATAAACAATCATCACATTAGCTTCCTAGTCTGGTCACGGCCATGCCACCTTGGGTCACGGCTGTGCCCCTCACATAGGCACAAGCGTGCTTAGTTCGGCACGACTGAACATAGAAAATATTCTAAGTACAACATATGGTCACAACCGTGCTCACATACATCACGGCCGTGTTAGGGTGGCACGCATTCATGGGTTGGCAATTTTTTCGGCACGGCTTATTTGCCTCTGTCCAAACTTGCACGTCTGTGATAGAGCAATCATTTTTCACCCGTTCTCAGAAATTTTCTAAGTCATGGGACGTTTTGGGTGTCACGGTCGTGCGACCGCAAGGTCACGGCCGTGATAGAAAGCCTAATTCTTCACCTGACTTATTTTCACGCTAAGGCACAAAGTTCGATGGGGTCACGGCCGTGCCCGAGCTCTGGACAACACTTCCTCTGTTTTTGCCTATTTTTCTCCCAATTACAAATATATAAAAACACCCTTGAAGTGTACATTCATCCAAGCATGAACAACAAGAACTTTAGACATCTCGTCTAAGATTTACAATTAGAGAGTGGGAGGAGGATGTAGGGGAGTTCACGGGTCGGGTTTGACCCGACTCGTGAACAAACCCGACCCGACCCGACCAAAGTAGGGGTCTCTGCCCTTTTTGGACTGCGACCCGAACCGACCCCATCCGGGCCGGGCCGGGTCGGGTGGTCGGGTTACCCGACCACCCTTTTTCTTTTTTTTTAATTTTTTGTTTATTTTTTAATATAAAAAGTACTTATTATTTTTTGACCCGACCCGGTGAACACCCCTAGGAGGATGTCATCCTCCTTCAAGATGTAGGATCCTAAAGGACACCAAGAGATGGGGGGTGAATTAGTGTTCAATTCGAAAATATCGGTTTCACAAAAATTATCGTAGAAGCTTAAAATCAATTATTAAAACCGTTGCAATTTAGATAATAAACACAATATGAGAGGGAGAGAGAGGGAGAGAAATCAAACACAATGAAAAAATGGTTGTTGACGAGGTTCGGCCACACTTGGCCTACGTTCCTGCTTCGACTTTTCACTAAGCACTTTGTTCCAAATGGGGCAAGAAAGAAGGCCCTTTACACAATCATATTTTCTTCGCTTCGAGAGACAAGGCAACTTCTCCTCCTAGGAAGCTAATCTTTTCTCTCGCTCAAGAGATAAGATTTAGAATCTTTTTTACACAGGAGCTCTCATAATCTTTCTGAAAAATGGTTTCTCTCTTTTACAATAGGACACTCACAAGAAGAGAAAAGAGAAATAAAGAAAGCTCTAAATGATAACTTCAAGATAAATGATCTTCTTTTGATTTCTTAAAGTTTTGCTTCAATGCTTGGATGGGTGCATTTGCTTCTGACTTTGACACTCCTTTTATAGGCTCTAGGATTTGAAAAATTCATCTAGAATTTATTTAACATTTTTCTCCTTGAAATATAGTTGTTACCATTCATTCCAACAATGGACTGGTCGATCGCATTAATGGACCGGTCGATCGTTCTATATGACCGTTGGCTTATTTTATTCATTAGCATTAATGGATCGGTCGACCTGTCTATATGACCGTTGCGTTGATTTGCTCGATTATCGCAGCTGGTCGGTTGACTAGACTATCGACCGGTACATCGACCGGTATTGGCTCGACGTCACTCGGGGCAAGCTCAGTATTGGTCGGTCGACAGGTATCGTCTGGACCTGCCTTCTTTGTTTCGACCCATGGGTTGACCGACCTGCACTCTTTGGATTATAACTTTCTGCATAGTTATCCAAATTATATAATCTTGGATTCTATGGATAGCTAACAGGATTCTCTACAACTTTCTTATTTATGATTTATCCAGAATCTAATCATATCATAGTTAATTATTTAATCAAAGTGTAGTGCATAAAGTTATTCATTTTATTTAAACTTTTCAGCATTTAACTTTAATCTTTCAAGGTTTGTATCATCAAAATATAATTATATAAAGCACTAAAACTTTGACCTAACACAGGAGACCAAACTGACATATTGCAGTTTGGGAATTTGGGCCTAGATTCGGGGGGGGGGGGGGGGGGGCCTACATATCTGAGTATCTCTCGCTACATGCAGTTGTGCAGATTGCATTATTGGTAGAGGCCGGATCTTTTATTAGTAGTAGACTCTTGGATAGCTAGATTCTTGATGATGGCTCATTTACAGAGATTGAGAGATGGCACTGACTATCTTGTCTCCTGTGTTTATGGGCCTTGGTCAGCGTCTTTGCGCAGCACCTTATGGGTGGAGCTTCGGGAGGCACGCACCCACCTCCTAGAGGCTGATCGGTGGTGACTTTAATGTCACCCTTGACATGGAGGATTGGCTCATGATGCGTTGAAATGATGTAGCAAAATAAAATCCCTAGCAAGTGCACTTGTCGCTCAAGTAATATAGTAAATAGGAGTAAGAGTGTCGAACCCACGAGGAATATTATTAATTCAATATCTGAATTTATAAATTAATAAGAGAGAAAAAAATGGATTTTGAAAATGAGTTTTTTTAAAAGATAAAGAAAATAAGATAAAGATAAGATAGTGGTGTTGAAGTTAGGCCGTAGGATGAAAATAGATCAGGATAATATTTGAACCATAAAAGATAAATTTAATCTTTAAAGATGGATTAGAAATTTTCCCAAGTTATTAATTTACAAGATTAACATCACAGAGTCCACAAACTGGTAATTCTGCTATTTAATCCAGTAAATCAAACTATCTTAAATTTAATCAAACCTAAAGTCCCACAAACTGGTATTCGTCAGATAAGATTAAAATTAAGATGCATTAATATGAAAATCCTAGGCTATTAATCACTCCACAAACTGATATAGATTAACAGACCACACAAACTTGATTCTCCACACACTAGTTATCAAATTTATGTCAATTATTAATTCACATAAAATCAATTAATTTAATTAATGAATTCTGAAATTAAATAGTCCACAAACTATTAATTACTCAACTCAGAAATCCAAGTAATTAAATCAAAAGGACTAAGCACAATTAACTAATTGATCAAAAAAGATTAAAACAAATAATATAGGGTCCAAATAGTTTCCCTTCAATAATAATCTCCTAAAATGAAATAAATAAAAATATGGAGTTCATCCTAGAAATTCTGGAGAGATAATAAAATAATAATAATAATTGGAAGAATTACACCCAAAATCAAAGTAGAAGCTTCGGATCATGGGCAGACAGTCGGGCAGCCTTTCGGACTTGATCAGGGTCGCGATCAACTTCCAGCCGTCGCACCTCTCTCCTCTTGGTCGTAGCCTGCAGACTCACGACTCGTCGTGGAAGAAAACCTGAACTTCAGAGCACGAATTGAAATGATGGATTCTTCACGTATTTATAGGGTGCGGACGGCCTTTAATTTGATCTCGGCCGTAACATCGTACGGTTGACTTTAAAATTATGAGATAAACTCGGCCAACACGATAAATCCTTTTTATCATTACGCCCAAAGATAAATCCTTCTTATCTTTACTCCCTTTGAATCTCGGCCAAAACAAAATTCTTTTATCTTTACTCCCTTCAATTCTCGGTCGTAATAAAGAATTTAATCTTGTTACGCCCAAAAGATAAAATCATTTAATTTTTACCACTTTGTAATCTCGCCCAAAATGATGATTTCATTGCCATTACCCCCTCCAAATCTCGGCCAAAACGAAAAGTCTTCATGCCATTACCCCCAAAAAGATAAACATCTTTTTATTTTTACCCCTTGATATCTCGGCCAAAATAATAATCTTTTATCCTAATCTCGGTCGTAATGATAAATTCTTCAGAATTTCGGCCGATACGGCACAATCCATCTAAATCTCGATTTTTTCTGCAAAATAATTATCAAAATTTAGTTAATCCATCCACAATTAAAATATTCAGAGAATTAATAATTAAAATTGATAAATCCGGAATTACGATTAAAAGTGACTAAAAATAATGCATGCCATGATCAATTTACAAAATTATTAATTAAAATAATAATCTAAAATATGTTATATTTTGCATGCATCAAACTCCCCCAAGCTTAAAGTCTTGCTTGTCCTCAAGCAAAAATTCAAAGCAAGGCTCAAGAAAGTTCCATCATAGCATCCACATTGTCAACTAACTAATTTTCTCACAAAATTCTTCTGCACACCTACTACTCAGTATCACACCATTTTCCATGCACTTAGCTTAATAGAGGTTCTGAATGCTACACAAATTTAAACAATCTCAAATTTAGCCTTGCAGAAAAATAAATTATCTGTCAAATAATAGTATTAATATTGAACACATAAGTACTAATTGAGCTTAAAACTTTTTCTTTTTCTTTTTTTTCAACTTTATTTTCAATCATTTTAAAAGTTCTAATCTTCAAGCAGGATTGAACAAGGAAGTCCATGTATCGACTTTGGATTGATGACTCCCAGACCAGATGGCCTTAGGGCAACAGGTGATAAGGCACCTCTCGAGTTTACTTGCCCGAACAACCAAGGTTCTGAATGAAGAGTTCAAACTTAGCCATGATTCAGTACTCATGTGCTTCTCCATATTCCACAAGATGGTCCTTGTAGCAGGTTTTCGATCGATGGATCCCAGAGCAGTTGCCCTTAGGTCGCCAGGCATGAACCCCTACGGATCTAATTATCCGAACACATCTTGGTTCCGGATAACACTTTTGTACCTACACATAACTTTATTCATCATTTTTTTATTTGTTGGGGTTTAACTAACCCTTCTTTTTTTATAAGTTCAAAAAGTACTTGATATAGTCAATAAGAAGGCTACTACTATCAAGATTTAAAATAAAAAGGCATGAATATGATTTTGTCGTCTAGTCATTCATAATTCTACTTAGCATGGGCACACAGTCTATAAGTTTGATACTGAAGTAGCAAGTGATAAGAAAGAAAAATATTCAAATTTCATCAATTAACGACATGTCTTTGAACTTTTTACTAAAAGATAATTAAAACAGTAAGACAAGAGTTTGTAAGATGATAGCAAAAATAAATGCATGCAATGGCATTTTTTAGAAAATTTTCAAATTTTTCAATTTTTTTGGATTTTTTTACAAATAGATGCAAACATAAGCAAATAAAAAGAAAGAAATATGCAATGCATGGAATGCAATCTCCCCCAAGCTTGAACTAGACACTGTCCTCAGTGTTAAGCCAGCAAGAGAAAGTGATACATACGCAATAAAAAATAAAATTAAAGAAATGAAAATAAAGAAAAAGGAAAAGACACAATCGGATTTACTGTCTACGGGGTGGCGATGGTGGATGGTAGCCGAGATTTCCTTGGCGCATATGATACTCATGGATGCGCCTCGTCATGCGCGCATGCTGATTCTGAAGGGATTCGAAGCGACCCTGACGATCATCCATATTTCTAAAATCAGCTCGAATGTTGGTCAACTCTTGTGCTTGTCGAAGTTGCTCTTCCTGAATAGCGTGCAACTGCCCTGACTGACGAAGTTGCTCTTCTTGAAAAGTGTGAAACTCCCCTGCTTGATGAAGTTGTTTATCATACATTGATTCCCATAAGTTTTGCATGGAAGCATAGTCAGGCTGAGGTGGCGGAGGTGGATAGTAAGTCTGCTCTGGGGCTGAAGTAAAAGTGGGCTCCGGTGCTATATAGCGATTCTGCACAGGTTCTTGTAAAGGGGCAGATACTTCCATCAAGTCGCGTTCCTCATAAGGAGTAGAAGGTATGAACGAAAAATCAGAAGAGCTCTCTTGTGCTGGAGATGGAATCGGAGAAGGCACCAGCATATAAGGTGAATGGACGGATGTGGCATATTGGGAAGCTGGAATCCTTGTGGCTGTTGAAGGTAGGGTTGTGCTGCCGTATAATTAGTAGAATCAAACCAGGAGAAAGGTTCATCCTGGTGTAACTGTCCAACAGAGGTAGATGGTCCTGCAGGTGAGATTACTGGAGCTATGACCTGCCTAAAAAGGAGCCAATTATTTGGGTTAATTGGCATGAAAGCATCTCGATCTGAGCAGGGCACCTCCTGATGGTGGCCTTTAAAAATAAAAACTTTGATCCTTGAGTTGTTGGTCTTCACGAGACCCATAGCCTGAATGGTCCTACGAGTGAGGTGAGTGTTTCCTGGCACAGCTTCGAGATCATCCAAGTCAAGTTGTAGGTGCTGAGCGATAGGTGTGAGAAGGGCACCCATATTAATGCTACCGCCACGATGAGTAGTGCGGCGCTGAAATCGACGAATGAGGAAGGCACCCACATTAACATGAGTTCTGTGAAGCATGCTGTGGATGAGATATAACTCTCCCTCTGAGACGGCACCATCATTATCACTGCACCCACTTATGGTGTTGCTTAGCATGCGATGGACGTAGCGCAGAATAGGATTCTGAATTGAGCTATCTTTAGCGGTGTTCCAAACCAATCGGTCTTCTTCTATTATTTGTTTCCAAAAAGTTTCAGCATCAAAGTCAGCAGGTACAGAAAGAGATCCATGGTTGGGAAATCCATAGATATTATTAATCTCTCCTAGAGTGAGAGTAAATGGCCGCCCATAAAGTTGGAATGAAATGTGGGGCTGATCATAGTTCCTGCCATCTAAATTAAAGACTTCCAGGAATGAGAAAAATTCCATAATTAGTACTTCATAAGTTGGCCACCAAGAATGCACAAAGTCAGATAGTCCAATTTGAAAAAATAATCGATGAATATCTGCAAGTAAATTATACTCCCTCAGCAATTCAGTATCTGAAAATCTGGTGGCATGAATTCGAATCTCACACATCCGTTCATATCGAGCTTGATACTCCGGCTTAGTCCAATAATAATCTCCGGGGTAGGAGATTAATTGTGAGGGCTGTGGGGCAGGCTGAGCATTCGGATGTTGTCGTTTGTGACGTCCCCTCCATATATTAGCAAATCGCCTTATTTTTATCTAGACAAAAATCAACAAAGAAAAGGTGTCGGCTCGGTGGAAGCGGCTGAGGTTTCGACCGTAGTATTCGATGAAGAGCTGAAGGTCGGAGGTGACTCGGCCGTAAGGAACTGGTTGATGAAGAACTTCGACCGTAATAAGTAGAGGGCACTTTGGCTTCTCGTTCGTCCGTAAGTCGATGAAGAACCTCGGCCGTAAGAAGTAAAGCTCGGCCGGAGATTGGAGTTTGGCCGTAAGAGAGCGGCGGTGCGCGGTGGCTTCGGCCGTAAAGAAGATGGTAGGTGCGCGGTGGCTCAGCCGTAACGCACGACTTCGGCCGTAAGGAACAGAGGTTCGGCCGTAATGCACAGGGGGCGTAAGGATCGGCGGTGTGACTCGGAACTTCGGCCGTAAGAGTAGATGAACCTCGGCCGTAAGGAACAGATGTCGATGAATAACCTTGCAATGCAGCTCCGGCGTAAGAGGCGGCGTGAAAGCTTGGCCGTAACGAAGAGGGCGTAATGGTGAGAGGGGCGGCGTAACTTCGGCCATAAGGGAGAAGGCTCGGCCGTAACGAAGAAGGGGCGTTATTGAAGCTAGGCCATAAAGAATAGGAGGCGTGGCACTTTGGGCGTAAGGGAGCAGCGGTGACGGCGTCGGCTCTTCGGCCGTAAAATGAAGTCGGCGTGGAAGCTTGGCCGTAACGCATAGGGCGTAATGGTGTGAGGATCGGCTAAGGAATGGGTGGTGACGCTGGTGTTCGGTGCTCGTCCGAGCGTAAGAAGTCATGTCGTAAGAGCTTGGCCGATTTTCAAGGTGATTCGTCTGTTTCGCCTTGTCATGTCCGAGGTCTCTCCTTACGCAGATGACTCAACAAAATAAAAACTATTACCACAACTAAAGATATTAATCAACAAACTAATGAAAGACTAATCTAAAGAAATAATAAAAAGGATAAAAATAGTTCTGATTTATAGTCGTCAGCTTGACTTTGTCAATTCGACATTTAGATGGTAAACAGATTAATCATAGATAAATTTTGATAATATGTGTTATCATGATAGAGTTTAAGTCTATGTCCATTAACTTTAAATTTTTGTTTATGATCCAATGATTCAATTTCAAATGTTCCATAAGGTGAACAATTGATCATGATATAAGGGCCAGTCCACCTTGATTTGAGTTTCCTAGGAAATAATTTGAGTTTATTATTGTAAAGAAGCACTCGTTGACCAGGTAAAAATTCTTTATGTTTAATATGCAGGTCATGTAATTTTTTAGTACGTTTTTTATATAGTTTGCTGTTCTCGTATGCATGATATCTAAATTCATCAAGCTCATTTAATTGTAATAATCTTTCTGATTGTGATGATTTTAGATCCAGATTTAAAAATTTTGTTGCCTCAATACTTCTAAAAGTTGGTTTTCCATATCACCTATCAAATCAGCAGATATGATAACTGGGTAAGTGTCATTTTCAAGAAAAGCATATCTTAAATGAGATGGAAGTTCTTTAAGTTCAAATTTTAGAGAATAATCCAGTTTATCGTTTTCCGCCTCGAGTGTCTCTGTTGTTATTGGCGCATTATCATCTTCCACAACTTCTCTATATTCCTCTACCATTTCCAAAGCTTCCTTAGCATATGGATCTGAGATAAAATCTGCAACAATATCATCAAAAACATCAATCGTGTCATTTTTTAAAGAATCAATGGCATAACAGGATGAGTAATCAAAAAGTTGTTTGAGAGAATTTTTTATATTGAAAGTGATGTCTTCATTGTTGACGCGAAGTTTGAGCATCCCTTGTTGAACATCTATGAGTGCGTTTTCTGTTGCTATAAATGGTCTCCCGAGGATGATGGGGGTTTTTTCATCTGCCTTCATATCCAGAACAATAAAATTTGCAGGAAAAACAAATTTATCAACTTTTACCAAAACATCTCTTAATATTCCTCGGGGTCTCTTGCATGAAGAATCTACGAATTGAAGAGTCATGCTTGTTTCTTCAAGTTCTCCATAACCTAGCTGCACAAATATAGAATATGGCATTAAACTAATACTAGCACCAAGATCACATAAAGCTTGTGCACAAAAGAATTTTCCTATAGTGCAAGGTATGGTGAAGGTTCCAGGATCTTTCATTTTTCTAGGTATATCTCGATCGTAAATGGCACTACACTCTGATGTCAACATTACTCTTCTAGTGTTTTCAAACCTTCTTCTTGAAGATAATATATCCTTCATGAATTTAGCATAGCTCGACATCATCTGTAAAGCTTCATGAAAAGGAATGTTAATAGATAATGCTTCAGAATATCAAGAAAGCGAGAAAATTGCTTATCTAGATGTTCTTTGCGAAATTTCTGTGGATAGGGCAGATCTCCCATGTTATTGGTATTTCTTGAATTGTCAGTTTCTTTTTTCTTTAGATTAATATCATCAGTGGCCTGATCTTGTGCCTTTGATGCTTCAACTTCTTCATTATGATTGATTGCTCTTGGCGGGGGATCTGATATCACATTTCTCAATTGTTTCCCATTTCTAAGAGTCACAGCTTTGGTCTCTTCTTTAGGATTTTTCTCTGTATTACTTGAAAGAGCCCCTGGTGCACGTCCTGCCATCATATTAGCCATCTGCCCTATTTGCATTTCTAAATTCCTAATTGTGGCATCTTGATTGTTTGCCCTTGTTTCCATTGTCCTTTGCATGGTTTGCATAGTGTCAATAACTCTTGCCATCATCTCTTCCATGGGATTAGTTGATTGTTGAGCAGGAGCTTCATGTTGCCTTCTCAAAAGTGTATAGTTCTGTGGATGAGTTTGTGCTTGATTCTGGAGTTTCTCAACAACTTGCCCTTGATTTGTCATGTATGGAAACTTCTGATTGTTCCTCCAACCATAGTCATTGTTCCTGAAAAATGGATTGGAGACAAAGTTAGCATTTTCAATGTGATCAAGATTAGAAATGTTACCTTGAGGCCAATAATTGCTCGCATGTCCTCCTCCACAGTTGTTGCACACCATTAATGACATCATCTGCTCAAATTTTTGATTGAGTGACTCCAGTTGAGTCACTACTTCAGAAGAATTTCTACTTTCTGTGGCATGCACATCATGAGTTCGGCGAGATGGTCTCCTTTCTTGGCTTGTCTTGAGGGCTATATCTTCAATAATATCCTGTATCTCACTAGGACGTTTAGATCCTAGCACTGTCCCTCCTGCTGATTGGTCGAGTTTGTCTTGATCTGCAGGTCGTAATCCATGATAGAAATCTTCCATCACTTGTCACTTTGGAATTCTGTTGTCAGGAACTCTGGCTAATAGTTCTTTATATCGTTCCCATGCCTCATATAATGTCTCGTTATCATCTTGAACAAATGCCCTCAATTCTCTTCGATATTTGCCTGCCTTTTGTGGTGGACAATATTTTCCAACAAACTTTTCTACCAGCTCCAACCAAGAATGAATCGATCTTGCAGGCAAAGTTTTAAACCAAGTGGAAGCTTTGTCACGTAAAGATTGAGGAAATAATAATAAACGAATAACTTCAGAAGAAACATTATTATTTCTAAAGGTGCTCAGAGTGGTAAGAAATTTGTCAAGGTGATCATGGGGGTTTTCATGAAATCCTCCTCCAAATTGGGATGCTTGTATCATCCTCACGATTGCGGGATTTATCTCAAAATTATTTGCGTTAATATCAGGCAGCACGATGCATGATTCTCGGTCACTATATCTGGTCGAGACATATTCTCTTATAGAAAGCTCTGCTTCATCTTCTCGCCGATTATTATGTGGTGGAACCAGTTCATTTTGTTGCTCCAGTCTCTGATTGTCGCGTGCTTGTTCCGCCATTTTTCTTATATTTCTTCGTAATCGATGATAGGTTCTTTCAATTTCAGGATCAAATTCCAACAGTGGATTTGAACTCCTAGTGCGCTTATCAAAAGATTCCAGGATTGGTTGTGATTTAATTTTCAATTAGTACCTGCAACAACCAATTTTCAGTAAGATGAAAGAATAAAATAAAATAAAAATATATACAAGAAGGAAGAAAATACAGATAATAGGTCACGAAAAATGAGATTTTAACAAATAAAGTCTTTCGGCCTGATAGAATTGAAAATTAAAATTAATTTTCGAGAGGAACTTTTCATAAACCTAATTACGGCCGCAAAGGGAGGTTCTTCAAACCAATACAAATGCCAAATAACTCGACTGAAAGTAAATTAAATAGATAATCGTAAAAATCATGCACTCGTTCGATCGTAAAAACCATGAAATAGTGTCGAAGGATTAATCAACTTGAAGGCGTAAAACTCGTTAAATTACGGTCGAAATAAAATCATAAGATGGCGTAAACATTAACACGGCGATGAATCATCTCGGTCGAAATAGAATTAAATTGACTTCTGCGGCGTAAAGAATTAATCAACTCCTCGCATATAAAACTCTAGGTGTAAAGAATCGAAGTCAACAACCTTTGGCCGAAATAAAAATCGAACGAAATGTCGACAAATGAATCATTACGGCCGAGGAAGAGGATAATTCATATCGGCCGTAAATCGATGAAAATTAAGTCGAACGTGATCCTTGATGGCCGAGAAAGAAAAATTAACAAATAAGCTGGACGAAAAGGTCGTAAGATGGCGTAGAAACAAATGTTCAGAAAATATCGGCCGTAAAACTAGAGTAAGAAACAATTCTCGGCCGCAAAAGACATGCACAACAGGATTACCGAGACGAAAATCCAAGGCACAAAATGATTAACACGAGAGATTTAACCAACGTCCAAAGAAGATTCAGAAATTTATCGGCCGCAAACAATTCGATCGTGAAGTTTCAGCCATAAAACTCAGATTAAATTTGCCAGCCGCAAAATATAAGCAAAGACTTTTGCGGTGTAAAAGATTTTTCGAAATTATTAAAGCCGAAAGAGGTCAAATCAATAATAAAAGGAATTTTACGGCCGCAAAACCATGAGATCAATTCTCGGCCGTAAAAAGAAAAACATGAGATCATTCTCGGCCGTAAAAAGAAGATTAAATTCTCGTCTGCAAGCTTAATCAATCATATCACAAGAGAGAGAATTCAATTGATCCGGATGAAGTGAATTTCGACCGTAAAGATAAAAATTATCAATTAAACCGAAATGAGGTCACATCGGCCGAGATGAAGTCAACATGATTGGCCGTAATGAAAAATAGGGTTTCGGCCGAAATAAAGTCGAATGAAACTTGAGAATATTACCCCAACTCTTACGTCGACAATTGAATCATTACGGCCGAAAGTGAATTAAGTCGATTCTTTACGGTCGTAAAACAGAAGATTAGAACTCAATCGATATTGCGAGCCATAAAACCAATAAAGCCGACAAAATAAATCTCGGTCGTAAAACCATAAGACGGCGACAGAATTTTAAGCCGAAAGTCGATAATTTAAAAAAATTGTCGTGACCTTTATCTGCAAAAGAAAACAAATTAGATTATTCACAGAAATAAAAATAATTAAAACAAATAGTACATATTTACAGAGAACTATTTACACTTTATTTACATCTCCTAATAATTCATAAAAATCAGAAATTAATTAATAAAATATTCCCCGACAACAGCGCCAAAAACTTGATGCGTTGAAATGATGTAGCAAAATAAAATCGCTAGCAAGTGCAGTAGTCGCTCAAGTAATATAGTAAATAGGAGTAAGAGTGTCGAACCCACGAGGAATATTATTAATTCAATATCTGAATTTATAAATTAATAAGAGAGAAAAAAATGGATTTTGAAAATGAGTTTTTTTAAAAGATAAAGAAAATAAGATAAAGATAAGATAGTGGTGTTGAAGTTAGGCCTTAGGATGAAAATAGATCAGGATAATATTTGAACCATAAAAGATAAATTTAATCTTTAAAGATGGATTAAAAATTTTCCCAAGTTATTAATTTACAAGATTAACATCACAGAGTCCACAAACTGGTAATTCTGCTATTTAATCCAGTAAATCAAACTATCTTAAATTTAATCAAACCTAAAGTCCCACAAACTAATATTCGTCAGATAAGATTAAAATTAAGATGCATTAATATGAAAATCCTAGGCTATTAATCACTCTACAAACTAGTATAGATTAACAGACCACACAAACTTGATTCTTCACACACTAGTTATCAAATTTATGTCAATTATTAATTCACATAAAATCAATTAATTTAATTAATGAATTCTGAAATTAAATAGTCCACAAACTGTTAATTACTCAACTCAGAAATCCAAGTAATTAAATCAAAAGCACTAAGCACAATTAACTAATTGATAAAAAAAGATTAAAACAAATAATATAGGGTCCAAATAGTTTCCCTTCAATAATAATCTCCTAAAATGAAATAAATAAAAATATGGAGTTCATCCTAGAAATTCTGGAGAGATAATAAAATAATAATAATAATTGGAAGAATTACACCCAAAATCAAAGTAGAAGCTTCGGATCATGGGCAGACAGTCGGGCAGCCTTTCGGACTTGATCAGGGTCGCGATCAACTTCCAGCCGTCGCACCTCTCTCCTCTTGGTCGTAGCCTGCAGACTCACGACTCGTCGTGGAAGAAAACCTGAACTTCAGAGCACGAATTGAAATGATGGATTCTTCACGTATTTATAGGGTGCGGACGGCCTTTAATTTGATCTCGGTCGTAACATCGTACGGTTGACTTTAAAATTATGAGATAAACTCGGCCAACACGATAAATCCTTTTTATCATTACGCCCAAAGATAAATCCTTCTTATCTTTACTCCCTTTGAATCTCGGCCAAAACAAAATTCTTTTATCTTTACTCCCTTCAATTCTCGGTCGTAATAAAGAATTTAATCTTGTTACGCCCAAAAGATAAAATCATTTAATTTTTACCACTTTGTAATCTCGCCCAAAATGATGATTTCATTGCCATTACCCCCTCCAAATCTCGGCCAAAACGAAAAGTCTTCATGCCATTACCCCCAAAAAGATAAACATCTTTTTATTTTTACCCCTTCATATCTCGGCCAAAACAATAATCTTTTATCCTAATCTCGGCCGTAATGATAAATTCTTCGGAATTTCAGCCGATACGGCACAATCCATCTAAATCTCGATTTTTCCTGCAAAATAATTATCAAAATTTAGTTAATCCATCCACAATTAAAATATTCAGAGAATTAATAATTAAAATTGATAAATCCGGAATTACGATTAAAAGTGACTAAAAATAATGCATGCCATGATCAATTTACAAAATTATTAATTAAAATAATAATCTAAAATATGTTGTATTTTGCATGCATCAGCTCATCAGGCATTGTCGGAGGGATAGTGGTGTAGAGAAGTTTAGAGACTTCATAGACTCTAGTCGTTGGTCGATTTTTCGGCCACCAATTGTAGATTCGCACCTTCTGCCAGATCGAGGATTGACTATTTTCTTGGTTCACTGAAGCTAGCAGAGGCACACCAGTTAGCGGACGTCCAGGCTCTTGATCGATCATTTTCGGACCACACTCCTCTTTTGTGGAGGTCCAACGATGATCAAGCTCTGCGCTCCCTTTTTCGATTTGAGCATTCATGACTTTTGGAGGATGACTTTCGGCAATTAGTTGAGGACCAATGGCGTAGGGTGACGCCATTAGACTCCGTGGCTAGGACTCTAACAACCCGTCTTTCCAGCTTATGATCTTTCCTTTGTCAACATCATTGATAGATTTGGGAGGATCGGGCTCGTCGCAGGACGAGCGCCCTTGAGATCATTGCTCAGCTGGATCATCCCACAAATTCTGAGGTACTTGAGTGAAGACGAGCACAGGAGACTATACAGATGGAGGATTTGATAGTGGAAACCCAGTGGAGGCAGTGATCTCGATAGACTTGGCTTCAGGAGGGTGATGCCAACACTAGGTTTTTTCATCTATATGCAAGCTCTCGGCAGAGGACTAACATGATCGAGCAGTTAGTCATACAGGAGTAGCGGATCACGGATCATCGGAGCATTGGGAGAGTCTATCACTTCATACTTCTGTGCTACCTCTCGATGACAGTCACTTGGCCCTTGGCGGTGGGACCCTGACGATATCCCTAGGCTCACCGGCACTCAGTCATCATTTCTAGTGCAGATGATCACGGAGGATGAGATATTTGAGGCCCTTCAGGACCTCAATAGTGAGGCAGCCCCTGACCCTGATGGATTCAAATTTTCTTCTACAGAGAGTTTTGGTCTTTGGTGGAGAGGATATTATTGCAGTGATTTGGGAGTTCGCTGACGGGAATCAGAACTTTGGGCGTCTTAATCGATTCCTGTTGTTCCTACTTTTGAAGCGCACTCCAACAGAGCGGGTTGAGGACTTTCACATGATCGTCTTATCCAATGTCATCTACCTCTTGGTGGCTCGAGTATTGGCAAATTGATTTCGTGAGGTTCTCCTAGTACTGATCCATTACGCACAATTAGTTTTCATACAGGACATATCCATCACTGACAGTTACACCATCACGACAGAGATCGTCGCTTAGTGGAGGAGGACCACCTCTCAGACCTTCTTATGTAAGGTTGACTTCTCCAAAGCCTATGATATAGTGTCTCGGTCCTTCTTATGGCATGCCTACAGATCAGATGCTTTACAGCGACTTGGATCACCTGGATGAAGCGGTGTATTACCTCTGCTTCTTTCTCGGTTCTGGTCAATGGGGTACGAGCAAAGAATGGTTCCAGCCATAGAGAGGGGTCACTTGTTGTTTGTTCTAGCAGTGGATGCACTCGACAGATGCACCCATGCCTCTTGAGACGAGACTCTTTAGCGGCTTTCCCAAGAGCATCGTGCCCCTCCTTCAGTATGCGGATGACACTGTCTTCTTTATTAAGGGTTCGGAGCAGGAGGCTCGCCGAGTTGCGATTCTCATTGATCTATTCAGCGCGACAACTGATCTTCAGATCAACCATGTTAAGTCCTCATTCATCCTCTTTGGCATGGTTACTGTGGAGACCGAACGATGTGGGCTCATCTCCACACCCCAATTAACTCCCTCCTAATCACTTATTTAGGACTCCCACTCAATGACCTCCACATCACCTCCAGAAGGTGGACTCTAGTCATCGAGCGCATGGAGCACAGACTTCATGGTTGGAGCTCACGTCTTCTCTTATGCGGGGGTCGTCTTGTCCTCTTACGATAAGTTCTCTCGACGCTTCCGACATACTACATGTTAGTTCTATCACTGTCGGCTCAGGTACTCAGACGATTAGATTCACTCAAGAGCAATTTTTTCTAACAGGGCCATGCGCCCGAGCATCATAGAGTTCATCTTGTCATTGGGCCAACATTTGTCGACCTACTTCTCAGGGAGACTTGGGGTTCGTGACCTCCAGTGTGCCAACTGAGCTCTCCTAGCCCGATGGTTCAGACGGATTATGGCATCCGAGGACAATCTTTGGCGTACGATCTTCTTTACATGCTATGGGCGGGACCTATCCTAGGAGTCGAGGACCATCTTGCCTCGTGGAGCTTCATCCTTTTGGCTGGGAGTTGCAGCTATGGCCTCGTGGATCCCTCATGGTTCCTTTCCTTGGCTCGGGGGAGGACTCTCCTTTTGGCAGCATACCTAGTCCCTTGCGGACTCCCTCGCAGAGGCTTTTCCCCTCCTTTGAGCCCTGATGACATCTCTCGATGCCACAATAGCAGAGACCTGGACGGAGAAGGGGGGTGGGGGGGATCTGGTGCTTGGTCTCCTAGTTTCATATCGCACCTATCCGATCAGCTCTTCACGAAGTTTCTGACCCTTCAGCAACGTCTGGCAAGTCTACGCCCGGACCGGTTCAGGATGGACGAATAGGTTTGGCTGTCGAAGTTCTTCTCCACATGGAGTCTTTACATCTGCTTTCTTCCCACCACCACTTTGCCAGAGGAGTTCACGACTGACTGCAGACTTATTTGGCGCACTTGTATATCGCTGTGCAGTTGACTTCTATGGTGCAGTTGACTTCTACGGTGCAGTTGACTTCTAAGCACAGGGCGAGATGGGCACCACACAGTGACACATTGTGCATTCTATGCTGCGCGGTAGTGGAGGACATACCTCACCTTTTCTCCGGTTGCTCGACATCCCGGAGTATATGACAACAGACGAGCATTACGAACCTCCTTTCTTCAGACTTAGACACCATGTGGTAGACTTTCCGGGGACTCATACGTCAGAGACATTTTTGGAGAGCACCATTGATGACCTTTATAGCCGGTGCCTGGGCCATTTGGTTGCAGCGCAACCGGATCATCTTTTGTGAAGAGAATTGTCAGTCTGAGCGTGCTGTACATGACATCTCCTATCTCATCAGGGAGTGGGATTTTGGTTAGTTTGGCGACTTCCTTTTATCTTCTTCTAGCTTATTACATCTATACACCTTTTGACAACATATATATAGATGGATGACAACCACAAATATGGTGGTCATCCTTTTTCTTTAAAAAAAAAGATTTACAATTAACCAAACTAAATTACAATAAGTAAAATAATGTAGATGTATGAGGGTTTGCAGAAGAACATCTAATCCTCTAATTACAATCATATATAAACAAATGGTAACTTCATCATGAGCTTAATATAATTAATAAGAAACATCCTACTTCTAATTATGATTAGCAATATAATAGTAATCTAAGAAAATATGAATCATCATATGCACATTTCTTAACTTTCATTCTAAAAACAAAGAGTTTATTTTTCATGTCCTAATCCACACATTCAAATATAATTAAAGAAATATTAGAAAAAATTGGATCCCATCAAATATACCTTTAAAATTTAGATTAAATTCTATCAATCATAATCTTTTCTTATTCTTCTTTCTTCCTTCTTCTTCTCCTTTTTCTTTTCTTCTTGTTGTGTTGCTCGGCTCCTTGGAGAGAGGGGGTGAGGGAGTGACTAGGAGAGAGAATAGAGAGGTGGGTGGACTTCCTTGTTGCTAGCCGTGAGTGGGAGCAAAAGAGTCAATGAGAGGAGAGAATAGAGAGAGAGGAAGAGAGCTTGGGACATCTATCGACAGAGGAGAGAAAAAGGGCGAGAGAGGTTAGGTGTGATTTAGGACATATTAGGATATTTATAGTTTGAGTTTTAAAGCATATTAGTTCAATGGGCTTCATCAAATGAGCTTTACTTAGTTATAAGTTTTTATCTATTTTCTTTTTATTTATTTATATCTGATTTTTTTTAGAATATTACAATCGATTTCGAAATTATTAACATCCGTCGAATTGTCGAATCACTTGGAGCGCAATTTCGCTAGACCTTGGTATTATTGACTACATTTGATCTATAGTCGGTATGTATTGTATAAATCTTTTTCTATTTCAAAGATAAAATTAATAAAATGTAAAACTCAAAAGGAAACAAATATAATAATTAGACTTTAAAAATCATCAAAAGAATAATATTACTTTTTTCCATTTTTAATAAAATCAAATATTTGTATGACCTCATAATTTATTTACCCAATGTGCATACCAATCTTATCCATCAGGCTTGAGAAATTTTATTACTCTATATATCCATTAAAATTAAGCATAGCGTTTATAGCTTAACTATGATGATGTATCCTAAATCAAACTATAATATAGAGACTCGAATTAACACCGTGCAGGTAATTTACGAGTCCACCCATTTTTTTCACCCGACCCAACAAGTCGCAGTGTCGCTCTTTTGTTCTTCCTTCCCTCACGTTTACCAGAAGCCAAAGGAGCTCGATCGAGCTGCGAGTGGCCTCAGTAGTAGCAGGCAGCAGCATCAAGAGGAGGAGGAGGTAGTAGAAGGAAAGATATCGAAATGGACATATTGATCGCGCAGATCCAGGCGGACCTGCGATCCAACGACGCGCTCCGGCAGTCGGGGGCCCTGCTGCAGGCGCTGCAGCAGTCGGCGGCGGGGCGCGACGTGTCGGCCGTGGCAAAGTCGGCGGTGGAAGAGATCATCGCCTCGCCTGCGTCCGCCGTCTCCAAGAAGCTCGCTTTCGACCTCGTCCGGGCCACCCGCCTCACCCCGGACCTCTGGGACACAGTCGTCGCCGCCGTCCGCTCAGACCTCGACTTCCCGGACCCCGACGTTGCCGCCGCCGCGCTCTCCGTCCTCTCGGCCCTCCCCTCCTACCGTCTACCCCGCCTCGTCGCGGATGCCCACAAGGAGATAGCCGCCTGCTTCGATTCCCCCGCTGACTCCCTCCGCCTCGCCGCCGTGGAGTCCCTCGGCTGCGTCCTGGCTCGCGACGACCTCGTCCTTCTCTGCGACGCCAACGTCGGCCTCCTCGATCGTGTCTCCGTCTGGTGGCGCCGCATCGCCGAGGCCGCCCTGGACCGCTCAGACAACGTCGCGCGAACCGCCTTCGAGGCTGTCGGACGTCTCTTCCAGGAGTTTGAGACCAAGCGCATGAGCCGCCTGGCTGGGGACAAGCTCGTTGATGGCGACAATTCCCTCGCCATACGCTCCAATTGGGTCGTTGCCGCCGTCGACCTCGTCTGGCGCCGCCGGAATGCCCTCATGTCTCGCTCCCTTGTCCTTCCCATCGAGGGCTTCCGCTCTACCGTATTCCCGCTCGTGTACGCCGCGAAGGCCGTGGCCTCCGGCGCCGTTGAAGTATTCCGGAAGTTGTCCAAGTCTGGGGGCAGCCGTAGCGACGGTAGCAGCAGCAGCAGCACGACAGATTCCTCAGCATCAAGTGCTGAGAAGCTTGTGGGAGTGTCGGATGTCGTCTCACACCTGTTGCCATTCTTGAATTCACTAGATCCGCCCCTGATATTCGAAGTGGGGATCAATATGCTCTCTCTGGCCGATGTCCCCGGAGGAAAACCAGAGTGGGCTTCGGCATCCATCATCGCCATTCTTACGCTTTGGGACCGGCAGGAGTTCTCTTCTGCTAGAGAGAGCATCGTTAGAGCTGTTGCCACTAATCTCCACCTCCTGGATCTCAGCATGCAGGTCAAAGATCACCCTTTTTCTCGTTCAAATACACTGACATTGCAAAAGAAGTCGTGATATTATACTTATGTATCTGTTCCCATCTTTGCAAAATATTGTGCATTTTCACATAAAATATACCCTGTACGAATATTCTAGTCCCATCAAGATTCAATTTTACATGAAAAACAGCTGATTTAAGTGGCTACCACATATTAAGCCATCTCCTGTGGCGAATTATATTCGTGTTGACCTTCTTACATGCCTCCTGGGTTAAAGGTCACACTCGCATACCATACATAAAATAAGAGAAAGAGTACTTAGTTTTCCAAAAACATTTTGTAATTTTTTTAGTAGTTTTTCCTAGAACTTAGTTTTCTCTTGAGTATACTCAAGAAGAAAATTGCAATTTTCATTCCCATCAGGAAATTAGAAATAGAAATATGCATATGACATAGAATATGATTCAAGTCTCTTTCTTTTTAGTCTTTTTATCTCTTTTATTATTTTGTTTAATAATTTTTTTACACTAATAAGTCTCAGCTTCCTTTGGTTTTCTTAGCGTCCGTGTTTCCATTCTGATGGTTGTACAATGGGACTCAGTGCATATTCTTTCATCTTCATTTCAGGTTTCCTTGTTTAAAAGGCTACTTGTGATGGTCAGAAATCTAAGGGCAGAATCAGATAGGATGCATGCTTTGGCTTGTATTTGCCGTACAGCCCTTTGTGTCGATCTTTTTGCGAAGGAAAGTGTGAGGCGAGGCCAAAAACCTCTCCCTGGAACAGATGTCACTTCACTTTTTGAGGATGCAAGGATTAAGGATGATTTGAACAGTGTAACAAGTAAAAGCTTGTTTAGAGAGGAGCTAGTTGCGTCGCTGGTAGAAAGTTGTTTTCAGTTATCTCTCCCATTGCCTGAACAGAGGAACTCAGGTACTGAGAGCAGAGTCATAGGGGCTTTAGCCTATGGAACTGGTTATGGTGCATTGAATTGGACAGAGTCTGCTTTGGAGGTTGTGGAAGTTTGTAGACCTTGTATTTTATGGGATTGTGATGGGCGAACTTATGCCATAGACTGCTATCTGAAGTTGCTAGTTCGACTCTGTCACATTTATGATACAAGAGGAGGTGTGAAAACAATAAAATCTGGTGCTTCTCAGGATCAGATTTTGAATGAAACACGGTTACGCAATCTTCAGCTACAACTTGTTAGAGATCTACGTGAGGTCAGTATCATCATTTTCATGTTAACAAATCTAGCACACATGCACGTACATGCTCTTTTTGGAAGAATGGATGGATTAAATTGTTTGGTAACAGATATATAAAAATGGATTTAAGGAATATATGGATGTGATTTATAAATTAATGGTGATTCTTGATAAATACGTAAAGTGAATTTATAATGAATTTAAGACTACATCTCTAGATCAACGATAGTCCACATGTGTGGACCCGCTTTGGGTCCACACAATCCTCAATAAGTAAACATGGTAATTTTGAATTGTTCTTTTAGAGGGCATCTTAGAGTTTGAAATATGCAGAAAATGATATGCTATTCTATATCTTATATATCTTTTGTTTTTTGCTGTTAGGTTTTTGTTATGAAACTACTAGGCTATCCTTTTTAATGTCTTTGTTGGATCTCCATCGTATTTCTTCGGTTGTTATGTCAATGACACCATAGGGATATTAAATGAATGGAATTGGGATATTGATGGAATATAATGAAATACAGCTCCTTTGAGGTTTCCTATGCATGGAATGGAGCCACTATGAAGAAATTCAGGAGTTATGAAGGAAGATTCAGACCCATATTGTTCATGGGTTGAGTGCGGAATTGAACTCTATGAGGTCAAAGTTTTCGTTGTTCCTCAGCAGCTCAGTGGTAGAGCAGCTGATTGGACGTAGGGTTTGAATTCTACTTGGGGAGATTTGATTCATTATTGGTCTAAAAAAAAAAGATTTAATTCATTATTAGTTAAAGAATGGCCTTCTGTTCAATAAATTGTACAAAATGCCATGATGGCTAAATCATAGTGATGATACTAGCAATGTAAGGGGAAATCTTCTTGCTTAATCCCTAGAACTTTTGTTTGTTAAGGCCTATGGTGGGTGCATTTTTTTTCCATTCAAGTGTTATTATACAATAGTTAACCAGTAGGTTTGCTCTTAGTAAGGGTGAACACGAGATGTAAAAAATGTGTATAAGAGACACTTTAGAAACCCTAAAAAAAGAGAGGCCTTTAGAAAGAATGTAACTGGTAGTTTAAGTTCCCTTGGCATATGGTTTAGTTTAATCCTTCAACTTTTCTTGTACTTTATTTCTTTTGCCTTCTTCACCCTCAGCATTATTTTTATGGCATATTAATATGGTTTTATTAGGTGCATACACCAAGAATATGTGCTCGTTTGATTTGGGCAATTGCTGAGCACTTTGATATGGAAGGTCTGGATCCCCTTCTGGCTGATGATCCTGACGATCCACTAAACATAATCATTTCAAGCATGCACAAAGTGTTGTTCAACACAGACTCATCTGCAACTGCTTCAAACAGGCTTCAAGATGTGCAAGCTGTCCTTATTTGCATGCAACGCCTTGGAGTGCGGAACCCGAGGGCAGGTCAACTCTTGAGCAAAGAGCTTGAAGATTTTAGAGGGAGCACATTAGCTGATTCTGTGAACAAACATCAGAGTCGATACATATTGCAAATGATAAAGTATATTACTAGTCATCCTGAAAGCAGGTCAGTTGTTTTATTAATTTTGGAAAGTTGAAGTATTGTGTTTAATGTCTCTGTCTTAATCAATGATTCAGTACATAGTATCTGGATTTAATGTAGTATATTCTTCTTTTTATGCTTTATTAAGAGCAGTGTTATTTGAGATTGCCAATTCAGTGTTTTTTAACACTTTCCTTAAATATACCTGTGAAGATTATTCATGTTGAGGAAATGAATCAAACATAAGAAGATAATAGATCTTATAATGAACTGTTATTTAGAAAAAAAAATAATGGTTACTCGCCATGTTAACAATGCCTTAAGGAACTTGTGTTGGTTTCCTTCACGTTTTTGCTATCCCTTATGTTTATTGTGTGCTTTGTTGGATTATCGGCAAAATGGCAAAAGTTTGACATATTTGCGGGCAAAAATGTCATCTGGAGGAGCCCCTCTGGTGATGAGAGCGAATCTCCCCAACATCTGACCTAGGGATTCCTTCAATCTTTGGCATTAGTAGTGCAGCATGGGAGGTGGCGAGAACAACTCTGCTTCCTTTTTCAGTAAAGGGGATACCCTGGTCATCAATGACTTCTCTGTCGACAGTCCCAAGCTTTGTGAACATTGCCCAGAAAGGAGGCATCAACAATGACCGCTTCTACGGTAGTGAACCACTGCCACCCGAAGGTTTCATTGGAGAAATGCCCGACGATCCTAGTCCTGCAGGCATCGCCCAGAAAGGAGGCTCCTTTGGTAGTGACCCCTCCTTCAACAATGAACCCTCACCACACGTAGGTGTCATGGGAGCAGCACTTGTAGCTTCTAGTCATGGTCAACTTTCCTTGGTCTGCTGCAATGACCCAAAATGCCCTCATTCCAAACAGTTGTGTCATTGGAGTTTCCATTTCCATTGATTTCCCTATGTGACCCTAGTGACATCTGCATCATCGTCTTCAACCAATGAGTCTTAACTAGTATGGCCGTCATTGGTACCAATAATTGTAGTATGTCCTTGTTGGCAGCCCATCCAAGATTCCTTCTCATCGGTTACCTCTCTCCTAGGCAGCTGCGAAATCATTTGGTGCCAGTGGTTGCTATAGGATGGGACAACGCCAAATCAACTCCTCCCACTCGCACTTGTGAGATAAGTTTATCCAGTATCCCCCTCTACCTCCTATGCATGGATATGCGAATGGCACTCAGTACACATATTAGGATGGGTGTAAGACTCAGTACCCATGAGGACCACACTACACAATTATTTTATGGGGGCGTTTTAGCAAGAGATGAAGCATCATGTGCATGCATACACTTGATGCCTCAGCAATGACTGACATCCTCAGATACCAATAATTGTGTAGTATGTCTCCTAAAAAAAGTGTAATATGTCCACATCAGCGGACCATCCAAGTTCCTCCTCGTTAGTTGCCTCTCCTAGATGGCTGCGAAATCATTTGGTGCCAGTGGTTGCTACAGAATGGGACGGCGCTGAACCAACTCCTCCCGCTCAGACTCATAGGATAAGTTTCTCTGGAATCATCTTCTATCTCCTATGCATGGATATGCGAATGGCACTCACTATACCCTCATGTGCATGGATACATTTGATGCCTTAGCAATGACTGACATCCTCAGACTGCATTATGGATTGGCAGCAACGGCAACAACACTGGAGTTCAGAACTTGTCCTCATGACCACGAGAAGCTTTGCAAGGTTCCACTTCATCTCTTGCTAACACATCCCCATAAAATATTCAACTCGCACTCGACCCATACCCATTTCCTTCTCTCTCTCAAAAAAAAAATACCCATTTCCGAAAATAATACTTCTGATATGTGGGTACGTAGCAGAGGCATATCCAAACGGACCCACTGTACCTGTATCACCATACTGGGTGTTTTTTCTTGGCGCTTTTTCTCGGAGGCATATCTATTTTTGGAGTCATCTATTTCTGTTTATTTGTGTACTGCTGCCCTATCATCTTTGTACTTAAATCAATAGTTGGTCAGAATAGAGATTAAGAACATTGCTATTATAGCAAGAGCGAAGAGCAATTAATCTGAAATATTAATATTTCTTTTTTAAATGGAATTATTAATATTTCTTCCCTAACATATATGCATATTTTACCTGAAAGGGCAACAATAGCACCTAGACAATAGCATCCTAAATGCAATGGTCTATCCTATTAAATTCTTGCAACTTAGTTGCAACTTTATACTGCTTATATTGGCATCTGTTCTACAGAATGCCTTTGATTGGTGACTAACGGGCTACACTTTTCAGATGGGTAGGTGTTAGTGACACTACTGGAGATTACCCATTCAGTCACCACAAGCTCACAGTTCAGTTCTTTGAAGCATCTGCAGCACAAGAGAGAAAACTGGAAGGTTTAGTACACAAGGCCATTCAAGAGCTTTGGCGACCTGATCCGAATGAACTAAGCCTTCTCCTAACCAAAGGCATTGACATAACTTTGCGTAAGGAACCTCCAAAAGCATACACGCTCACTGGTAGTAGTGATCCTTGTTATATTGAAGCATACCACTTGGCAGACTCAACTGATGGAAGGATAACTTTACATCTGAAGGTTCGTATTGTTGATTGAGGATCTTAGTCACCTATCAAATTCTCATCTTTTATGCAGCATAAGTCTGTGCATCTCGTTATTTTATAACATTTATGTAACTAAATAGTCAAATTACAGATCCAAAACACAAAAAAAATGACCCAAAAAAAGTTATAGATTGAAAACAGTGCCCAGCAAATCTTAAAATGCCCAAGTGCATGATATCGTCCATACAACCCCTAACAAAGACCAAGGAAACTTGAACCATATGTTGGACAAAGTTGTGGTAAATTCAAAGACATGAAACATAGTGTGATGTTTCTGGTGGGAAGAATTTTAATGTGGAGTGCAAAGGTGTGTTAGAATATTATGTAGCCAGGACAAAGCCCAGAAAACTTCATATCTCTGGATATGAGCTTGTGGACTACATATTGGGCAGGATAATGAACTTAAATAGATATGGAACAAATATAGTGTTTCTGGTGGTCGAAATTTTAATGAGAGCAAAGATATGAAAACCTCATTCCTGGATATGAGCTTCTGAATGGATAAGCATGTGTAAAAAGAAAAATAGGTCAAGTATATAGATAAATTTGGTTCTAAAAAGTCGCCAGCTAGTCTTAGAGGTTAATTTAGTCTGTCATCCTCTCAAAAAGGAAAAAGAAAAGCTTGTCATATTTCCTGATACTGATGTATGGTTGGTCATTCTTGCAGATGTTTTATGTTTGTTATATTCTCTCATGTAATATGCATTGCAGTCATTCTAACCGAATGAACAATTGCAGATCTTGAACTTGACGGAATTGGAACTTAACAGGGTAGATATTCGGGTCGGAGTAACCGGAGCATTGTACTTTATGGATGGATCACTTCAAGCAGTTCGGCAGTTGAGACATCTTGTCTCACAGGTTACTTTTATTTTCTTATGAAATATATTATTTTTCCTTATTTGCTTGGTGTATTATTGCTTATCCTTTCTCAATGAAATATGTTATGTCTGTTATGTGCACATCATTTTTCATAATGCATTTCACATCATATTAGTGTCACTTAAAACTGACATCCCATAGGTTCAAATGCATCGTCTCATAAAAAAATACAAATGCACACACTAATAACCATGTCGCATATATGCAATTTGTATATGCTGTTGAAACAGCGACGGATATTTCAGTTGTCACGTGTTTCTTATGTATCTTATATTATTATCTCCATTTATCTGCTTCGGAATTGTTATATCCATATATCTATTTTATAGGTTTTCATCTATGTTCTGAAACATCTCAAAAAAAAAAATCTATGTTCTGAAACTGCTTGCATCTGTAGGACTATTATCCATTGGTACTTTTTCTTTTTTCTTTCTTTTTTAGAAACAAATACTTAAATTTGTGTAGTAGACCATACTGAGACAGTAATTTGTTACCCTGAGGGAGTTCTTTTATTGCAATTATATGAAAGCTTTCTCAAAAGAAATATTTTATATGAAAGCCAAATCATATTTCCCAATAGGAAAAATTGTCTCTTTTTGTAAAATTTCAAACCTCAAGTTGAACTTCTAAATTTATGATATTGTCTGCAATATAATGAAACCCTTTTGTGATTAAATTATGACATTCTAGAGATGAGCATTCCACTTTATGTTCCTTCTGCTACTAAATTGTGTGCTTTCAAAATCATATTTGCCACATGTTTTGATTTGTATACCTCATAATCTTTACATGCAATTCAAGTTCTTTTTATATAAGCATATAAGAAAAAAATAATAATAACGCATGCTCGTGAAATAATTTGTGCTAATTTTTGTAATTGGTTGGAACTGGTTAATTCTAGGATCCAACACCTAGCAGTGTTACTGTGGGGGTGTCACACTTCGAGAGATGCGCCCTTTGGGTTCAAGTTTTGTACTACCCTTTCTTTGGTGTTTCTGGAGATTATGAAGGAGACTATGCAGAAGAAGATGCACAGATCATGAGACAAAGGCGCAGCATGAAGCCTGAACTCGGAGAGCCAGTAATTTTACGGTGTCAACCTTACAAGATTCCACTAACGGAACTTCTTTCACCACATAAATGTTCACCGGTTGAATATTTTCGATTGTGGCCAAGTTTACCAGCTATATTGGAGTGCACAGGTACATACACTTATGAAGGCAGTGGCTTCAAAGCCACAGCTGCTCAGCAGTATGAAGCTTCCCCATTCCTTAGTGGACTTAAATCACTCTCAGCCAAGACATTCCATCAAGTCTGCTCACACTTCATTCGCACGGTAGCAGGGTTTCAGGTAAATATCCTAATATTCCATTGACATCATACAATTTTTTGCTTGTATGCATTCACTCATTCATTGAGTTTTCACATGAAAACATGTTGCATGGACAAACCATTCAGCTCTAGATGACTACAGATTTTTTGGAAATCGTCATTTCCATCCTAAAAGGGATCACTCAGCATAAAACCTGTTTACCATTCCGCATCACAACTAGATTTAGACTGGCAGCACAGATTACACAATTACCTTGTCAAGCTTCTCCCTTAGTTCTCCTCTTGTTGACAGTTATGCTATGCTGCAAAGACTTGGTTTGGTGGTTTTGTGGGAATGATGATCTTTGGTGCCAGTGAGGTGAGCAGAAATGTGGACCTAGGAGATGAAACGACAACGATGATCTGTAAATTTGTCATCCGTGCTTCTGACTCTTCGATAACAAAAGAAATAGGTTCAGACCTCCAAGGTTGGTTGGACGACATTACAGACGGGGCAGTTGAGTACATGCCCGAAGATGAGGTGAAGATTGCCGCTGCAGAGAGATTAAGGATCTCATTGGAAAAGATCGCCCTCCTGAAATCGGCAAAACCGCCACCACAGCCTCCTAAAATTGAAGATGAAGAAAGAGAAAAGAAAAACGAAGATCTTGATGAATCTGGTAACCCAAAAGAACCTTCAACCTTGTCTGTGCTTACAGCGGAGGAAGTGGAACATCGTGCTCTTCAAGCTGCAGTTTTACAAGAGTGGCATATGTTGTGCAAAGAGAAGGCCATCAAAGTGTAGTCAGCTTTTGCCTGTGTCGTCTGATCCGTCAATTGTATTCTTTTCTTTCCAAGCTCGATTGTTTAGTTGTGAGTTCTTTTGCAGCCTTACATGTATTATGTTTTCTTCCTACCTCTTGATGCGTTTGTATATTTGCCTTTTGCTTGATACTCGTGACTGATCCAAAGGGGTTTAACACGTACCCGCCAATTGGTGTTTTTTTCTTGTCATCGTTAGAGAATAAATGTTTGAGTTAAAGTATTAAAGGGCCAGCTATATTTTGGTGTTAATTGGTGTCGATTTCTCCTGTTTGGTTTCTGGTAACATTTCACAGTACCATTTTCATTTTTCGAAAGCTATTTTCATTTCCATTATTTTATTCTTTGGAAGAAGAACAATTTGTTTGGTTGCTTATTTCCTTTTTCTGTTTCTAATTTTAGAGAAGAAGAAAAATAAAAGCATTTTTTTTTTGTATTTTAGAACCAAAAGATGGCAATAGTCTTCAATGCCATTATAAGTTTGCCAACGATTTATATTTTGGAAATTGGAAATAGAAATGCCTTTCTTTTCCGTTTTTGTTCTATGCCAATTTTAAAAAGCACTCTAACCCTTTTTAAATGTTAAACCAAACAAATACTCCGTAAGGCATTTCAACTAAGTGCCATATTTTCTTTCACATCCCTCTATATTTCTGTTTTGATTTAATTTTAAACTATAAATTTTAATTCCAAAACTTAAATTCTTCACTCTATCTAAACTCTACTAAATTATTTCTTAATATTTAGGAACAGTTAATTTTGCTCCTGCTTTTTTAAATATGAGAAAAAAATAACAACATGAGAACAATATTTTAAATTAAAATAATTTTTTTATAAAAAATAGCCTAATTATTATTTTTTATTTTAAAATCATTTTTCTTAGATGAAAGAGGAAGAGTAAAAATGATATATTATAATTATTAAACAATACTTTTAACAGAATTTCGAATGAAACTTAGTGAAAAAATTGAAGTGTCAAATTGTGTTAATTTAGATATTAGAATTAAGAAATGCATAAATTAGGATTAAATGTAAAAAATATACACTTTTAGAGGAAATAACCATTAGGCAACTGCAAACAAACTTAAGCTATACTGTGTTTATTTCGTTGGAAAAAAAAGAACATTACTTGGGAAAATAGATTTTGATATTTTTGTTGGAAAAAGATACAATATTGTCATGTTCAGTTGGGCAACAAAAAATGTGACATCATTCGTTTCATAGAAAAACCATATGAAAATGTGAAGATGAAGTTTTTTTCTTAAATATTTGTATCCAGCATCTTGCCGAATGCCTAATATTGTACGAGGAAATATTTATCAACAAAAATCATAACTTTATGTTGATTAAGATGTTGCTGAATGTAAAAACACAGACAAACGAGGCAAATGCCCTCCAGAAAAGAAACCTGACATGAAGTAGAATAGCACATAATGATTCCTAATAATTCATTTTCTTTTTTTTCGCTATTGTTATAATTGAAAGCAGAGGAAAAGATGAAATTGTCGAGTTGTTTCTAGTGCCCAAAAAAAAAAAAAAAACGTGTCAGAAATTGAGAAGGAAACAAAGAGTTAAAATATGAAATATCATAAAATAAAATGTTGCATCTAAAATCTCCGTTGGTAATTCTTGCCCAGAAAAACGGCATAATAAAAAAAGAGTAGAATGTCGGAAAGGGCGAGAGCTGAGGTCAACAGCAGTTGCGCCCAATCTAATAATATTTATTTCGAACACATCCCTCATAATTAGCCACTACACTGGTAAGTTAAATTGTGGTCATGGAGATCATATGAAGCTGTTATGTACCTTTAGTTGGAATATCTATACATGATTATATTCCATTATTTGCTCAGATGCCACACAAATGGCAATAGTAACATGCTGCAACCAGAGTATGATATAACATGGAAGAAAACTTCATCGACACCTCAACATTGCAGGAATTCATTGCAATGGACTACTCTTCATCAGCTCTCAACTTGGGCCATCATTCAATAGACTAATTCCAGGTAAGCTTGGAACTCCTAGGGAATTCCAGTCAGTGAGGCACACATGCAACAGGCTGTTGTCATGAAAAAAGAACAGATGATGGTTGCTTAAAACTAGAAGTGTTCGCCTTCATGGATGAAGCAATGGCAGGCTTCTCCTTCATATTAGCAGAGGCCACAACTGCTTCAGAGGAGGTTGACTGGCTGTTGTCACCATGCCCAGGCCTAACCCAGATTTTGATTTGCCCTTCTCGTGATATTGTGATCACTGATTCATTAGTAAATGTCAGCCCAGAAAGAGGGTCCACATGCACACGGTGTGCAACTACAGGGGAAAGTTTAGGGACATCTCTCATGCTTGGAGATGGTCGAAGGCTGCCTGGTGGGCAAATATTGTCCCAGTGAGCAGAATGGCCACCACTGCTCAGAGTTGGTGAACCACCAGGAGGGCAACGTGAGGGCACGACAATTTCATCCATAACCAAATCCCACAACAATAATTGGGTATCCTGCAAAGGATACAATGAGTTAAGACTACATAAGAATATTACATATTTCCAATCATTGTAAAAGATAAAGCTTACCTGACCCACAGAACCAAAACGGTACATAACATTTTCTCCTGTTCCTTCTGAATTTGGTGCTGACCAATATGAATCAAATGCAACTCCGCTAACCTGCAAATAGACCTGTTAGAATTCTTTGAAGTTTAATGTAAGAGATAATAGCAACATGAAAAGACTAACCCATGAATTGTGTCCTTCACCCCAAGCTACAATCTTCCTGTCATCTGTACTCCAAATTTGCACTAGATCATCTTCACCGCCCGTCAGTATATACTTTCCATCCGGACTAATATATAAAATAGAGTTACACAATCAAGTTTCTGTGAGCCAACAAATTCCTATGATTGTAAGAATCACTGAGAATTTTGCAACGACGCACAGTTAACAATGTATCATGCATATTGGTAATTACGCAAATGTATCGTTTCAAAAAAAAAAATTACGCAAATGTACCCTACCAATTAGGCCCCGACAGCCAGCGTAAAACCCTGTCGAATCTCATGAACATGGATCAACGAAGCGTCGTATGATCCATATAGCCGACCCCACCTAGTGGGATAAGGCTTTGTTGTTGTTGTTGATGTTGTTGTACCCTACCAATTCCATCTACTACGAATCAAAATTTCATGCAACTAGAGTATTCCTAAAATGAGTTAGAAAGAATCCTAAAGGCAAGAGTAAAAAGAATACAAACCATAATGCAAAATATCAAAGATGCTTAGCTGCAAAAAACTGTCCGGATATACATGAACAGAGGACCCAGAATAAGAGTATTTAGTCACAGATTGTTACACCAGTTCTGTTTTTTGCAACATCAAGACTAACATATATATTTTCAAAGAACTAACAATGTCATACCTCCAGGAGCAACATAGCAAAGCACCATAGTAACTTTTCCCACCAAATACTAGTTGCTCTTTTGCATAATCAAAGACTCTCAGATAACCTGAAAGAATCAGATGCTTAACAACATATTGAAAACAAACTCTAAATGGAAATATCATAGAACACAAGATTATCAACCAAGTGATTTTATTTCAAAGCATACCATCTCTACCAACAGTGGCTAAATATGCTCCATCCGTTGAAAATGATATGCTGTTAATTGTACCTTGACAAATATGCCATCTAGCAATTGGATTGCTCTGCCAAGAACATAAATATGGGAGTTTTCTTTCTTGAGGGGTACAAATATAAGAATTCTGAATTTGTCTAGAAAGAGGAATGTCAGCAAACTACCAACATAAATAAATATGCAGAAACAAGATATTCACATTCTACATTCTTTTCATGATCCATTAATCTGAAGCAAAAATTGCTACCAGCATAACCATTAACTTCAGCTAGTTACTTTTTTCTTTAATTGAAAGGAATTATCATATAAATCCCCACCTTATGGCACGCACGCACGCACACCACACACACACACGCACACGCGCGCGCACACACACACACATTCATTGATTACACTATAGCCATTTATAGCTGATTAAAATAAGTAGTTCTACGTGCAAGTTTTACTGAAAATAGTTTGTCTCCAAAAATTGACAAATTTTATCGCAATTGAAAATACATATAAACATTGAAGATAGTTCCTGGAAAAAAGTTGTCAATTCAAACGAGCACATTAAACAAGAAATAAAGCTCCTCAAATGTAAGACTTACTATTAGTAATTCCACTTGCATAAATTTTTAGAAAACGAATTCCATCAGGACATTTGGATTGTTTGCTATTGATCTCGCTCTTTTAGTGTTCCCATCTTTTGATGGATTGAAGTTCTCTAAACTAGTAGACCCACATGCATCTAATGGTTTCCACAACAACAGGACAAGAAGCCAAACACATAATTCTATGGTCTGAGAAATTTATCTTTGATGGCAGTGCAAGTAATAGTTTAAATCAATATGAAATCATAATAAAGTTGTCTATTAATCCTCAGCATCCAATTATTGATCTGCTATAGAGCTGGATTCCTGAATAATTACTTTGAAGGAGTCATCATATCAATACTAAGTACTAACTTCACTTCCACAACAAATACACGTTTCTCTACAAGAAAGAACCAACAATTACAACAATAACAAGAAGGATGTCTAAAACTTTTTCCCATATCCTTGAATAACTCTTTGTCACCATCCCCTTATTCATGAATATGTGAATGGAATTTTATAACACAAGGATAAGAAGGTCCTAGAATGTCCTATACCACTTTGTGTAGTCATAGTAAATTACATAATCTGCAGTGTGCCAGTGATAGGCCTCAAGCATCATGTGTTATCCATAACATGGAAGCATAAGGTGCATATTTCAAATTGTAGGTTGAAATTAGTATAAAAGAAAATGAAAGGAAATTTTTAAATCTTATTTACCTTACTTGAACGTGCATGTGCAACTGAAAACTGAGTTTGATCTTTAAGAGCAGGAAAAGAACAATCGGTAGTGCCATCCTTGCTCTACATAATAAGGGTAAGCTAGTATCAGTATCAACTTAAACTGATAGGAAAACGAAATTGAACATGCCAATAAGAAACCAGCCGACTCACTTTTTCATACAAATAAATATTGCCATCAGCATGTCCAGCAACGAAAGAGCCATCGCCTTCAGGAACCCATGCAATACAAGTACAACGACTGTAGAAACAACAGCATATAACAGCTCTTTGTAAGAAGAATTGAATAAAGAAAAATCTCAACATTATGCCAAGACTCTCATCCAAAGTCTTGCATATGATATGAATCTTGATCTACAACTACTCATCCTGCAAGACATCTAAAAGTTGAAATATAACCGCGATTGGTTGTGTGAATATTTTACTCTTGAACTCTAGTCAACTTCCTATAAATGACTAAATCAGATTGGATAGTAAATTCAGATGAAATGCATGTCAAAGTTGTATTTAACAGAATGAAAAGATAAAGCAAAAAAAAAAATGACCATCGAAGTATCTGAATCTCAAATCAGTTTTACATCTTGTGTCAATGTCATCATAAATAAATGTGATTTATTGTCTGACATCCATGAAGAATTTTGCATAACATATTAATAGAAAGCATAATTTCTAACATCTACCAAGTTTACATCATCAAAGCATTTCAACTATACTATGTCGAATAACACATACGTATTATTGATATTGCCGTCTTTGTTATAATGTTGGGTTCCAACAAGTTTCCTTCCTGGATCTTGCAGTTGTTGCCTCAAAGATACTGAGTATACTGAAATACCATGAATGTAGGTTTTGGTTAGCAAAATAACAGTTGTGAGGACAATTTGTAAAGGTAAGTGCAGAAATGGACTCCTGAACCAACCATCTCCAGAATGCAAGCCTATCAGCAGATCATGTCCATCTTTTGCCTCAGAATCAAAGGCATGACAAACTGGATTTGCACTACTGAAATGAATGGATTTGATAGGATCCTAGAAAAAACATATTCACAATCACCAACAATCAAATTGTTTGTCACAAAACAAACATGCAATCTATCATATAACCAAAGCCACCTTGTCTTGTGAATTAAGATCACTTATAAAAAGTGTGTCTGCAGCATTAAATATTAGGTAAGTCCCCTTGCCATCATAGTTCGACGAAGCTTGTGGACTGCTCAATCCTGTAGAGGCGCTAACGGATCCTCCGACCCTGCTGCTTCCTGAGACCGCCCTAGCAACCCCATTTCCCCCGAAGCTAAGCGTCCGGCTCCCATTCCCCGTGCCAAGCAACCTCGCAGCAGCCGACCTCACTCCTCCAGAGCTCGGAGCCGACGTCGTCGTCGAGCTCAGGCTCGTCGTTTTTTCCTTTAGGTACGCAATCGTCAACTGAAGAAAAAACACGGAAATCGGCCAAAAGGTCATTTTTTTTACCAGATGATCGGCGGCAAGAACCGAAATTTACAAGCCAAAAACTGAAATTTCCGCCGGGAACAAGGGTCACCTGTGAGAGGGGTTTGGCATGTGAATAGTGAAGGACGGCGGTGGGGTGGGTCTTCTCGTATTGGAGCTTGTAGCGGCCCTCGGGGGTCTTGAAGTAGGTCTTGAGGCCCGGAGATTGGGAGTTGATGGCCGCCGACGACGACGAAGACATGATCGGATACCGACTCAAACCACTCGAGATCGCTGGAATGAGAACAACCAAGCGATCATTCCTTCCTCCACTGCCCGCCCGAGGCTCTTCGATGCCGTCTCGCACCGAGACGCACTCCAAAATCTAGGGTTTGAATTTACGCAGACGAAGATTTGAGGGTTTTGGGCTTCGTTCCTGCGATCTCCCAACGGTTTCAAGGAAGAGGAAGAAGGAGATGAAGGAGAGAAGCAAATAACAAAAACAAAAAAAAAAGGTAAAGATAAAAGAAATGCAAAACACAGCGAGGTGAAGAGGAAAAAAAAAAGATGGACTAAGAGATCTGAACCGTCCAATGGGAGGATTTCTGGTAAGGGCAAAATGTGGACAGTTCAGATTTATTGGTAGCTTTGATAAAGTTGTTTTGTTGACAACTTGGAGTCAACTCAGAGATCTTAAAAACAGTAATTAGAAAATGAAAAGGGTAAAATAGGAATGTGGACGATAAATATTTTCTTTTATAATACTATATATTTGTATATATATATATATATATATATTACACATAAAAGTAAAAGTACAGCTGAATACAATTATTTATTGTTAAGCAATCGAAGTAATAATGAATGAAACTAAATATAATTTTCAAATTATTTTTTGAGATTGCACGAATTCCTTAATTTTTTAAAAAAAAAAACCCACAATGCTTCTATCTAATAATAGAAGTAACGTGCATCTTACGTGAGAACTCTGGTATTGTGATAAGATTAATATTACAAACTAAGTTGATCAGATTGAAGTGTTGAATTTTATCTGCTCTCATCGAATTCGTTCCTAAATATGATATTATATATATATATATATATATATATATATATTTGTTGCATATTACTTAAACCCAATAATATATATTATATATATAATATTTAGATTCAACGGCATGTTAGATTATGTTTGACTTTCATCGATTCTAACAAGTTGTGCTTTTTGGAATATGTAATAAAATTGTAGCCAAAAAAAGGGTGTCATCTGGATCAGTAGTGCTATAAGATTTCTTGTGATGTATGTTGCCATTTGGATTTGGTGGTGTTCAAAACGGAACAAGAAAAAAAAATGTAGATTTCCTTTTTGTGATTAAGGCGTTCTTCGGGGAGAACTTTCTATCTTCATTTCTTTAAAACATATCTCGTTCACCATTTGGTAAAAAAAATGTGCTTTCATGTAAAACTTTATATATATATATATATATATATATATCTCTCTCTCTCTAATTATCAGATTAAAAATTTATGAATGATATTAGATTGATTTTATTTTAAAATTTTTAATCTTATTTAGAGATTTTAAATTTAATAAACAAAAGGATGAAGGAATTAACCGGAGAATTACTATTATCAAATCTAAATGTTTTATAACGTCCTAAAAATTAATCCTACCACATAATAAAATAGGTTTCGAAAACATATTATTTTGATCATAAACTTTGACTAGTCAACCAAAATGAATTCTTAATGTGAAAAAAATGTTATCAATGGAACAAGAAGAGATATAATCATAAAAGAATTTAGAAATTTTAAATAATCATGAATAAGTGTCAAATACTATAAATCAATGCAACATGATAGAAAAAGAACATAAAATGTCCATGTGCGTACACTTAACAACCTCAATTTTGGATTAAATTTATTTGAACTTTTTTACTAAAATCTTAAATTGGGCTCTATAAAAATCTCCAAATAAACCCTTCTCTTCTCTTATTTTTTCATTCTTCTTTTCCTTCATGTGGCGGCTGCAATGCCTGAGGAAGAAGAAATAGGAGGACAAAAAGGAATGAAAGACAAGAGAAAAGGGATCCAATATTGAGGAAGAACAAGATTTAAGTATGTAAATATGATCTAAATCCTTTTTCCCCCTCTAAATCACTACAAGAAAAAGCCGGATTTTCGACGGTCCGACATCCGTCTGAAATACCGACGATTTTTTTGGCGGAATGTGTAAACCGTCGAAATTTCCGTCGAGTATTTTTCGTAGGTTCTAGCCGTCTAAACTTTCGACGGTCAAGAATTCGTCGAAAGCTTCTGTCGAAAATCTTGGTTTTTCGACGGTTCAGATCGTCTAAAGTTTCGATGGTTTATCTATCCGTCGAAACTTCCAGCGATGTTAGCCGTCGAAATATTTCAACGTTGCTACGTACTATTATTTTAATTTTCGACGGTTTTGACCGTCGAAATTTGCGACGTTCGACGCAACCGTCGATATTTCGGCGGTCAAACCCGTCGGAATGTTATGAGATTTTTTATTAATTAAAATATTCTACCTTAATTATTTTCGACGGTCTTAACCGTCGAAAATGAAAATTTATAATTTACGCAACTCTGTTCAGTTGGAAATTTATTATTATCTAGATCGATGGCTAAAACCGTCGATAGTCTAAACCGTCGAAAGTTTCGATGGTTTTTCCAACGGGTTTGAGCCGACGAAATTCGAATTAATATTACATTATATTTACCTATATTGCGACGATTACGACCGTCGAAAATTGGCTATATAAATACTCAACCACATTGTCACTTTGTCCATTTTCGATCCCGCATATTTCGTCGTCCGCATTTTGTTCGGTCGGCGTTTCGTCCGCATTTTGTTCGGCCGGCGGCCACCTCCCGCATGCGCATTGCCTTCCCTCGCCGCCGCCCGAAGCTTCCGCCGCCAGGTCGCCGCCGACTGCAATCTCCGGCGCAGGTAGGCTCCGCGATCCCCGCCCTCCTTGCTCTCTCTGGCGGCCATATCCGGCCGCCCTCCGCGCGCGGCGGCCATATAAGGCCGACCTTCGATCAGCGCGCGGCGGCCATATAAGGCCGACCTTCGATTCGCGTGCGACGGCCAGATCCGGCCGCCCTCCGATCCGCGCGCGACGGCCAGATCTGGTCGCCCTCCGTCTTGCAGCCGGATCCGGCCGCGGCGCACGGAGGGCGGCCGGATTCCTTCCTTCCATGAGTTTTATGATTTCCTATTTCTGGCTTGTGTTTTGCAGACCGAATACAATTTTAGGGAACAGCAAGATCTAGCTTATTCTGCCTGGTGAGTTCTTCCATTCTAATCTTCCATTCTAATATTCCTCTCTATATATTGTTAGTGTTGGGTATTCATTTATTTAATTCTAGTAGAACCCATGAATTTAGTGACCCACGACTTAGCAAAATGCATAATCACCTGTGTACCTAATATGATGTCCTATAAAATGCCCCTAATTGATGTTATTTGATTCTTTTATTATGATTCTTGATTTTATGATTGAATACGCCAAATTTATGATGATTATGATCACTTTTGTTGTTACACTTCTTTTATTAAGATTCATTTATACCTAATGATTGTGATGATTCTATCCTCGTGACACTATTGCTTATAATTTTATGCCAGATGATTATTATGTATTGGCCTTCAAAATTAATGAGAAGTTTACCTCTCCTACATTATGTATTGGCCTTATCACTTGATGTCGAGTGTCTATATCATGTTCTTTACCTTTTCATCTAGTTGTATTTGATTATGCTACTTGAAATTAGTGGCTATTACACTTGATGTTGAGTATCTATATTATGTTAATTACCTTTTCGTCGGCTTGTATTTGATTATGCTATTGAAATTAGTGGCTATTACACTTGATGTTGAGTATCTATATTATGTTAATTACCTTTTTGTCGGCTTGTATTTGATTATGCTACTTGAAACTTCATTAATTCAAACTTCAGTACAAGTTTTTTTCTATATCTTTTTTGTTCAATTATGATCTTTTTCCTTTTGTGCCATATATTTATTTTCATTGACCATTCAAATTCCATATTCTGGTCAAAGTTATGTCCATGTTAGCATTGATCAAGCTTTCGAGACGTATTATGTCACATGGTGGGGGCATCTTATAGTCGTCTTAAAAACATGCGAATGCCAAATGGGCAGCTTTGTTGTCTCTGATGCATTACTGCAGAATAATAGTTATCAATCTGTTCTTCCTCAAAGATGTAGAATTTATTAATTGTATTGTGGTCATTCAGGTTAATTATATATTTCATGTCTGGTTGTGTTCTAATAATTAAGATAAATTGTACGTCAGCAGTACACCTGTTGGGCATTGCTCCTCCGACGGTACTGATAATACAATTCATCTCTGACCCACATTACTTAATTTATTATTTGTGTCAGCTTTATGTAGCTTGAACACCTCCTCTATACAACAAACAAAAATGGTAGACCATGAAGCATGATATCACCCCTTATAAAGCACATAATTGGCTGTCTTTCCCATGAACGATAACTTTCTTCTCACAAGGCACACATCTGATTTGGCAGTTGCAATTCAAAAGAATGTAAATTTCTCTGCGATGTATTTATAAGTCATGAATGTAAGGATGAGAAGTAAATGTCTTTCACTCACGGTGATTGGGACTTCTAAAAAAATAATGCCATCACCTTAAAGGTGTTTGAGATTTTCCAATGTAAAGATGAAAGATATTATATGATAATGTTAATGTATGTAAGGTTATAATGTGCCCAATGATATCATAGGGTAATAAAAGAAAAAAAGAGAGGAATTGATGATATCCAAAGGGCTATAAAGTAATCGCAAGGAAATGTAAAGTAAAGAATGAAAAGAAAAAAAGAAATAATGCCAAGTAATGTGGATTAAGGAGTTATAAAGAAACTCCTAGAATACACATGACAATGGAAATGAAATGCAATGATATGTTTGTGTCGTGTATGTTATGAATGATATGAATGTATGTCGGTATGGTACTTGCAGATGATGACTCTAAAGTAAGGTAGGTATGCCAAAATAATTATGTTTAAGAATGACATGTTAAGAATGAATGATAAGCATGATGTATTATCATGTAAGGATCTTATAGTTCATGACATGCATGTTAATATGTTATGCTATTATGATGATAAATGATGCACCACATGTAAAAGAATGTGATAGGTTATCATGGCATGCATGAGCTTTACATATTTTAATTGAGACACTCTACACTTTGGATCCGTGCAGGTAACCAAGATTAAATGATGGATGATAACTTAAGCTCATGATGAAGAGTTGCACATGCTTAGGGTCAAATAAATGTTATGGTTCTAGTTGAACATTGAGTCTAATGATGTAACGAAGATTTTAGACATTTAATGGCCTATGAAGTATTAGTTATAAAATGATTATGATGAAATTTTTATTTATTATGATTTTATCTAAATTATCAGTCTTCCGTTGTTAAATAATGTATGACGAACGAGCTAACAGTGTGAAATTGCCTGAAATGATCAAAACTTTTAGGGTGAACTTTCGGGTCATTACATAGACCATCCAAGATCAATATCTAACACTATCATGTCTTTATTGTGCAGGATTATTATTTATAACATTTAACACAAAGATGAGATGAATCTTTCGTGAACTTTGACTCTCAATACTTAATAATCACGTGTGATGAAATCATACACTATAAGAAAATTGGTGATTAGCGATGCAAAATCGCATATCCATTATCAGTGACGCTACTTCGACGCCACGAGTGTCATTATAGCGTATTAGTTGAGTCATAAAAAAAGATGCTACTTACCTCCCAATAGCGTAACATTAGCATTCCCGTAGCATTTCATAAAATAGATGCTAAAAAAGGCGCCATAGAGATGTCAATTAGCCGCTATTATTGCGCGCGATGGGGTGAAAATGCACGGTAGAACTTAACGTTATGGTAGCATCGACAATGTTCAACACGAACTTAGCATCGCAATATTGAGACGCTTTTCTGATGCTAGTGAAGATGCTACTTGGCGTCGTAGATGATGCAACGCTATGTAGACACCCATATAAAAATATATTCCTATAATTGTCTATACATGTAACACATACAATGCTTAATTGACACTATTTTAACACTACTTGGCATCTCATAACTATATATGTTTGAGGAACATATATGTTAATTAAGAAATAGATTAACTATATGCTACTATATTTATATAATTATACATATGTTATCTATTTTGATGCAACCACCCCATACACTTTAATATATATTATATGTGTACCTTATATATATATGTATACATATATATATATATATATTCCTACATAATTACTTATATATGCCTATCATATGCGTGTTCCTAAATATATATTTGTTACCTAGAACATATATGTTACTTATGCATACAATATATATCATATCTTAATTATACATATATTATTTTTATATTCTTAATCATGGAATTATGATGGTTGAATTAAGTGACATAATTTGTTACAAAATATCCCATTTTAGCGCCCTCGTGGAGACTTAATAGCGTCGACAGAGCACCAGCCGCAATGATAGTTGAAGCTATAGAGGCATTATTGTCGTACGTTGAGACACTAAGGTGATTGAGACGTTACTGCAACACTAGCGTGTCACTAATAATTTTAGGAACTCATTAGCGTCTCTATAGCACCACAGTAGCAGACTTTTTATTACCCTCACTTAAACTGGCACATATTGACGTATAAATAGACATATATACTTATACTTATATATAACACGTACACATATACATATTATTAAAACTTAATCTCGCACATATAAAAATATACATACACATATATACTTTTTAATACATATACATATATTCGTTAACCGTCGGATCACTAAGGCCGACTTTCGTCCCTGCTCGACGGGTGGGTCTTGCAGTCAAGCTCGCGAAATATCATGTTTGATGTAGTGAGTAATAGGCTCTGGTTTGTCACTTAATCTCGCACATATATACATATATAGACATTGTTGTGACTTTCTCACACATATAGACATACATACACATATATAAGATATACATATACACAATTTTGTCATATAAAGCTATTTCAATATAATCTTAATATAATATAAACTTAAAAAAAAATTAATATCGCGTCTAAATAGTGTCGACATTTTCACGACGCCCATTTAGAGTCACATCAGTGTCTAAATAGCATCGCAATAGTTGACCACGCTAAAAAATGACCTTAAATCCCTAAATTCTTTCCCATTTTTTACTTTTTACTGCTTACCTCCTTTCTTCGATTGTGTCGACCGATGATTGCGACCGTCGGCCTCATCCTCCGTTGCCCTCCTCCGGTGCCTTGCTTCGATGCCACCGTGAGATGCCACCCTCCTCCGCCTCCTCCATTGCCCTCTGTGACCCCGCCGGCCTCCGCCTGCTTCGTTGCTCTCCTTCGACCAATGACGTCGACAGCTCCGACGACGTCGACAACTTCCTCGACATCTCCTCTAACCCCGACTGATGATATCGACAACTTCTCCACCGCCCTGCTCCTCCGTCGGATGCGGCCCTCATCTGCTGCCCTCCTCCCTTTGTGCTCCTCCGCCGCTGCACTCCACCGCTACCCTCCACCGCCGACCTCCTCTGTGCTCCTCCATCCAGTGATGCCCTCCTCCGCCGCCCTCCTCCACCCTCTTCCACCTCCTCCGTCGCCCGCCACCTTCCTCCTCCGTCGCTGCACTCTCCACCCTCCTCCGCTGCCCACCACTCTCCGTCTTTCTCCACCGCCCTCTGCTGCCCTCCTCCGTCTAGTGTTGCCCTCCTCCGCCCTCTTCCACCTCCTCCGCCGCCCGCCGCCTTCTTCCGTCGCTGCTACCTTCTTCCGTCGCCGCTGCCCTCCTCTGCCCGGTGCCTCCCTCCTCCTGTTGGAGCAAAGTTTTAAGCCATATATAATTATATTTTGATGATACAAACCTCGAAAGATTAGTCAAAAAGGTTTCAATATAAATGAGTTGTTTTATTCATTAAACTTTCGATTAATAATTGTCTATGTTTGCATGGGATTTACATTAAGAGTGAATATCAAAGTTGTAGAGAATTCTGTCAATTTTTCATAGAATAAAAAATTATCTCATTTGGATTCTTATATGGAAAGTTATGAATAAAAGAGTAAATGTCTAAACTGTATTATTTAAAATGGACAAATTTTGGTACTAAAATTTGAATCGATATTTGACTATGCTCTCAATAGATTTTGGATGAATGATAAATATCAAAGTTGTAGATAATTTTGTTAGTTTTCCAAAGAATAAAAAATCATCTCATTTGGATAACTATGCAAAATGTTATGCTCAAAATAGTGCAGAAAATGCCTAGTTTCAGCAAACAAAATAACGAGACTGTACCGGTCGAGGTACTGGACAATCGGTAGTTGACCAAACAGTGTACAATTCGCCAACAGTCATATTTTTCATAAAAGAAAGTGTACCGATCTATCGACCGATCAACGTGCAAAATGCACTAAAATGATCATATTTTGACTCCAAAATTAGGAAACAAGTCTCAACGGCTAAATGGAGTTAAGACGCCTGTAAAAAAGACGAAGGGATCCAAAATTTATCAAGCATTCAAGGAAAACTTCAAGCATCAAAGGAAAATCATTTTCTTGAAGTCATTGTTATATTTTTTTTCCTCTTTCTCTCTTCTTTTCTTGTGAGGTTGACATTGTAAAAGAGAGAAATACCTTCTTAAAGATTTGTGTGTGAGCTTTTGTGTAGTAGAGATTCTATCTTACCTCTCGGGCTAGAGGAAAGATAAATTTCATAGGAAGAGAGGTGTGCCTTACCTCTTGAAACGGAGAAAATGTGGTTTGGTGTAAAGAGTTTCTTCCTTTCCCCATTTGGAACAAAGAAAGCGTTTAGTAGAATCTCCGACGATCTCGAGGTCGAGAAGTCGGAGCGGAGACGTAGGTCAAGGTGTGGCTGAACCTCGTCAACAACCACCTTGTTTTCTTGTGTTTGATTTCTCTCTCTCTCTCTCTCATTCTCATATTATTATGCATGTGATATGATTTGATTTGCATTGGTTTAAAGTTTAATGAATTGATTTTAAGCTTCCGCAATGATTTTTGTAAAATCGATATTTTCAGGTTTAACACCAATTCACCATCCTCTTGTGGCTTGGAATCCTAAAATTGGTATTAGAGCAGTTGCTCTTATTTTTAAAATTTAAATGTCTTGAGAGCTATGGCATCAAGTGGATTTAGTGTTTTCGAAGGTCAATCAGTTAGTCGTCCTCTGCTTTTTAATGCATCAAATTTTACATATTAGAAAATTAGGATACAAGTATTGACATATGGGATATTGTTAAAAAGGTTATTATTTACATGAAAAATTACCTTCAGAATATACAGAAAGAGAAAAAATTTTTGCAAAACTTTATTGGAAAGACAAAAATATTTTTTTATTGTGATTTTGATTCAACAGAGTTTAATCAGATTTCTAGTTGTGAAAATGCAAATGAGATTTAGAGAAGCTCATTGTTACTAATGAAGGAACATATAAAGTTAAAGAATCTAAATTAAATATTTTAGATCATCAATATAATTCTTTTAAAATGGATGAAAATGAATCCATAAATGAAATGGTTGTACGGTTTAACAATATTATGAATGGCTTAACCTCCTTGGGTGAGCTAAGAACCAACCCCCAAAAGGTGAAAAAGTTTCTCAGGTCTTTCTTTTCCAAATGGCATACAAAAAGGACCATGATTGAAGAAAAATATTTAAACAAGTTAGAATTTGATGATTTTATTAGTTCTCTCTAACCTATGAGAACAAAATTCAGGAAGAAGAAAAAGAAAAGGCTCCCAAAAAGAAATCATTGACATTAAAAGCAAACAAAAAGGAAGAAGACTCGAGTGAAGAAGAAATGAACGAAAAGAGACTCGCACACTATACAAGAAAGCTTGATAAATATCTCAAGTTGGTGAAAAAAAAAGAAGAATTATAAGCCAACTAGGAGATTATGTAAACACGATAAAAAAAGAAAGTCAAGTCTCACAAAAAAGACAAAAAAGAAACATTTCATAAAGGGAAGAAGCAAAAACATAAATAGTCAAGTGAAGGAGAATTAAGTGACTTATCAAGATTTTCTAATGAGGATGCATACCTATGCTTAATTGTACATAATGATGAAGTAACTTCTAACTCTTCAAATTCAAATAATGGCTCATCAAGCTCTTCTGAATAATATATTTCCTTTGATGTGCACAAAGAATTTTCCTCTCTTATAAAAAGGTATCTTGCATTTAAAGAGAAAAATAAAAAAATTACTACACGAGGTTAAGAAATTAAAAGAAGAAAATGATACATATTTTATGGAAAATGAAAACTTGAAAAATGAAGTTGATTCTTTGAAAATTATGTATGCATGTGAAATTGTAAAATGGTCATGTTCTTTAGAAAAAGTAATGAAGGAAAATACTTATGCAAATAAAAGTAATTCTTATGCAAATAAAAGTAATGAAGGAAAATACTCATGTTCTTTAGAAAAAGTAATGAAGGAAAATACTCATGTTCTTTAGAAAAAGTAATGAAGGAAAATAATGATAAGTTTAGTTCTTATGCAAATAAAAGTAATTCTAAGAAATACTTTGGACATGAAAATTCTTATTCTAAAGATTCTTATGATAAATCCTTAAAGAATTCACATATTACTTATTTTGCATGTGGATTTAATGGTTATTATGCATATGAGTGCAAAGTAGAAAAACCATTTCAACATGGGATGATATAGGTTCCAAAAGAAACATTGACTAACAAAATTGGACCCAAAGAAGTTTGGGTATCAAAGGTTAAATAATTATTTTTCTGGTGTGCCTCACATGTAAAGCAAATGACAAGTGGAATTGAAAATGTGAAGGCACGAAAGTTATGGTAAAAGTATCATTTACAAAATAAAATATAAAATATTTTCATGAGCATGAACCTACATTTTCGTAGAATTGTTTTATTATCATGATTCTTAAGTTTTTTAAGTTTTAAATCTTCATGTTATAAAAATTAAGCTATGACCCATCATAATGTTATCATTTCTCTTTGAAAGAAAAAGGAAACAAATAAAGGATTAAAAAAATAAAGATAAAGAAAATTGTTCATGATAGGGGAAGCTTGTTCAAATTTGAAATATTATTTCATCCACCCACTTTGAATATGATTTTTGTTATCCTTATTGTCAAAATTCATGATTATTTTGCAAAATTCAATTTTGACATATCATTATTGTCTCAAAGTTTTATAAAGTAGTCATGACTTTAGGGGGAGATTAACTTTTGCTTATCACATACATTATACATGGAATAATTCTTATAATGTAATACTTTACATGTTATTTCTTTTATAAAAAGAGGGGAGAATGAAAAGTTTTAAGAAGATGACATGATAAAAGGGGAGTTACATATTGTTTCTTATATGCTTTATGTGCATATTACTTTTTGATAAAACAAAAGGGGAAGAAATATGATAAGAACATTGGAAATTTATATAGGAGACATATATATATATATATATATATATATATATATATATAAAGGGGAGTTATATATTGTTTCTTATATGCTTTATGTGCATATTACTTTTTGATAAAACAAAAGGGGAAGAAATATGATAAGAACATTGGAAATTTATATAGGAGACATATATATATATATATATATATATATATATATATATATATATATAAAGGGGAGTTATATATTGTTTCTTATATGCTTTATGTGCATATTACTTTTTGATAAAACAAAAAGAGGAGAAATATGATAAGAACATTGGAAATTTATATAGGAGACATATATATATATAACCCCTGATTTATTATGTGGACTCCATGAATATAATTCTATATGAAAAGTACCTTACAATTTGTATTTATGTGCATATCTATTATTGTAAGGAAAGCTTAGTTTTAGGGGAGGGAAATTAATTTCAATTTTTTTCCAACTTATATACTTTTCATATTTCTCGGTTTGTCTTCATAAAGAAGGGAAAGATTGTTGCAGCAAAGTTTTATGAGATATATAATTATATTTTGATGATACAAACCTCAAAAGATTAGCCAAAAAGGTTTCAATAGAAATAAGTTGTTTCATGCATTAAACTTTCGATTAATAATTGTCTATGTTCCCATGAGATTTACATTAAGAGGTGAATATTAAAATTGTAGAGAATTCTGTCCATAAAATCAAAAGTCATCTCATTTGGATGCTTATATGAAAAGTTATGAATAAAAGAGTAAAGGTTTAAAATGTATTATTTAAAATGGACAAATATTTGAATCAATATTTGAGTATGTCTCATTAGATTTTGGATGAATGATATCAAAGTTGTAGAGAATTCTGTTAGCTTTCTATAGAATAAAAAATAATCTCATTGGGATAACTGTACAAAAAGTTTTGCTCAAAATAGTGAAAGTTGGTCGACCTGGCGGTTGGAATACCGATCGACCGGTCAGGCGCTCCGGTCGATCAGTCAGTGTAGAAAAATGTCCAATTTTAGTAAAATGATGAGACTGTACTGGTCAAGATATCAGTCGATCGATTGGTCGATCGGATAGTGTAGAATTTGTCATCGATCATATTTTTCATAAAAAAGTATACCGATCGACTGGTGGAGCAAAACGATCGACTGATCAACGCGCAAAATGCATTAAAATGATCATATTTTGGCTCCAAAATTAGGAAATAAGTCCCAACGGCTAAAATGGAGTTAAGAAGCCTATAAAAAAAGACCAAGGGGTCCAAAATTCATCAAGCATTCAAGGGAAACTTCAAGCATCAAAGGAAAATCTTTTTCTTGAAGTCATTATTATATTTTCTCCTCATTCTCTCTTCTTTTCTTGTGAGGTTGACATTGTAAAAGAGAGAAATACTTTCTTAAAGATTTGAGTGTGAGCCCTTGTGTAGTAGAGGTTCTATCTTACCTCTTAGGCTAGAAAAAAGATAAGCTTCTTAGGAGGAGAGGTGCGCCTTACGTCTCGAAGCGGAGAAAAGGTGATTTGGTGTAAAGGGTTTCTTCCTTGCCGCATTTGAAATGAAGAAAGAGTTTAGTGGAATCTCCGAAGGTCTCAAGGTCGAGAAGTCGGAGCGGGGACATAGCTAAGGTGTGGCCGAACCTCGTCAACAACCACCTTGTGTTCTTATGTTTGATTTCTCTCTCCCTCTCTTTCTCATATTATTATGCATGTGGTATGATTTGATTTGAATTGGTTTAAAGTTTAACGATTCGATTTGAAGCTTCCGCAATGATTTTTGTGAAATCAATATTTTCAGATTTAACACCAATTCACCCTCTCTTTGTGCTTTGAGATCCTACACCTCCGCCACCTGTCTCCTTCCTTCTCCGCCTTCACCGCCCTCCGTCCTACTATTCGGCTGACTGGTTGGAAGAAGGTATGAGTCTTACCACCATTATGTAATGCCTAATTAATTTGCTATGTCAATTAATGTAATACTATGTTAATTATTGTAATGCGAAGTTAATAACTATAATGCTATGTTAATTACTTGAAATGGTGTAATGTTATGTTAAGAGCGGAAGCCCTTCTTTGCAAACCTAGTTAAGAAAAAGATTGATTCGTATATATATAAATCTATATCAACTTTCGACATTTAAGATTGATTTTTGGCTACATGCTGCTTTGTTCCCCACCTCTCCGATCAAGTTTGTGACCTCAGTTGAATTACTTGGTGTGTTTTATAACTACATATATGTGTAGTGTAACAAATGATCTTATAGTAAATGCATGAGCAGAACAAATTAGTTTCACAATTACGAGTTATTAGATTATAGTTCCCCTTAAGATTATTGGACTCAATTTGAAATCAAATACTGATAATTGTTTTCCATAATTCTAGTACCTCTTTTGATCATGTTCTCATAAATTTTACTAAGGATGTACATCCACATTCTTGTTAATAAAATGAGATTATGATAAAAAAAGAGACATCAGAAAATGACAAAAAAATTATCGATATTTGGTACCCAAAATATATATTATGGTCAATTCTGAATATGATGATCAAGTACTTGAAACATGTGATTTCAGACATAACTTCAGAATCACATGTTTCAACTACAAGAATTTATATTCCATAAATTTAAATACATGTAAGTATTTTAAGTATTTTTTATGATGACAATTGCTACGCCACCACCGAGATTACCGGACGCTTCACCACATTCTAGCGTTGACGAGCGACATCTTACCCCATGTGATATATTTATTATTATTAAAATTATATTTCTCAATTAATTGCATTAATCATTTTTAATAATGTCAGTTGCTACGTTGTCGATAGCACAAGCACCCGACTTGTCACATTCTGACGAGCAGACTGCCATGGATCATGCAGCGAGAGACATCACTCGAGGTGAGAACTTTACAGTACATATATCACTAGTTTAGTTTTGTATGACACTAATGATTTATTTTGTACTAGGGCCCATTGATGATGTCAGACCTTCTCAGCCTACCCTAGTTGTATCGAGTGATGATTCCTCTTCGACAAATGAAGAGGGATTACACGATAATGGGGTGGCCACCATGAATAATATTGCTCGACCATAAGTTAAATAAAATGTAGAAATTTTATTATAGTTTTGCTTATAATTGAAAATTAATTCTTCTTTATAATTTACAAGATCACTTTCATACCCGCTAGTACCGTGCGGGATGTCAGTGCTCTTATTCTTTCCCACTTGCCGGAAGGGGCAGGATCGTGAAAAGATGTCCCAATTCAAGTGTGGGATGATCTTCTTTATAGGTTACATAATTTATTTTATATTATTTTTAAATTATTAAGTTTTATCGTATTTTTAGGAGGTAAATCAGGTTCATCTGGATCTTAGTTTGAGAATGATTTGGATTTGAGGAGGTGTCTGCGAAACGCCTCCGAAATTGATTGTATAAGTTTCGCAAAATCGTCATGTCCGCCGGCCTCACTTTGGAGCAGGATATACAAAGATGCCTGAAGTGAAAATTGATAACAGTAACGAGCAAGTGCACTAATCGAGCTCAAGTAATAAAGTGAAAAGTATAGGTTGTCAATCCCACGAGGAACTAGTTTACTTCTCTGTCAAACTTAAGAGGCTAATAGGAGACGACATAAGAGTTTGGGATAAAAGTTGTGCAGAAGGTAAAAATTACAAGAATATAAAGAGGTCAAAAGATAAAGAAAACTAAAACTAAACTACCGATGCATAGGTCCTTAGGATGATATATCTAAAGACAGACAAACTAATAACACCAAAAGTATTAAGTTGTTTTGATTGACGGATTAGAATCTACTCTAGGCATTGATTTTCTACCATAACAAATCAAACAGATATTTAATATAATTAATCTATCTCAATTACATATTTAATATAATTAATCTATCCAAGATCATAATTAAATCAAACAGATATTTGAGGCACATTAAACTGCAAATTCTAGACTATTGATACCCATATAATGGTAGTGTTCAATAGACCGCACAATACGTAATTCCATAAAGGATCATACGACTATGTTATATAATGCTCTAACATCTGAATCTTAAATCAATTCCATAGCTATCACGCAAAGTTAGGATGATAATTCCCACAAGGATAATAGCCAACTAAGGATAACAATCAATCTCTGGAAACATTAGGAGCAACATTTAATTAAAAGAAACTAACTTTATTTAATGAAATAGAGGTCTATGAGTCTACCTTTTAACAATAGAAGTATTATAAACCTAGAACAATAAAGCTAAATTAAGAACTAAGAACTAAAGTAATATTAAACTTCGGGAAAGAACTACAGAAGAATGATAGTGATATTTGGGTTTTCTAGTGATAACTTATTGAAATTAAGTAAAAGGGTCAATTTTTTTTAATTTTGGTCTCCCAACTCACTAGCTGCAAGTGCACAAGTAAGTTGTAGTACACTCAGGTTGTCGTATCCACAAGAATTTGAAGTCTAAGGCACCCTAAAATAATCCAAATTAGTTCTACTTTAATGGTTAAAAACAGATTTTCAAAGAGAAGTGAAAACAGATTTTCAATGGAAAGTGAAATGATAACAGATTTTTGGGTTTTGGAAATTTATCAAAACTGAGATATAAATGCTAGAATGAAGTCTAAAAAGGTTCAACTTTCAATGAGGAAGGTTCTCCTAGGAGTTGAGGTTCATCTAAATTAATTATGGATGGAAATGAACAAGTTATCACTTTTTAGTCAAATCTAATTCAACTTTCAATATGACTATTTTCACAGCTCAATTAGACCAGAACTAAACAATATATTGTCATATAATTGTTAGCCAAGTTGAATTAGAAGAGGATCCCCACTGAAAATCAAGTTATATATTACAAGTGGGATCTAACAATGGCAAGAACAGACCCATAACATTGTAGAAATCAGAAATTTCAGGATTGAGTTCAGTGCAGGAAATTAGAATGCAGAAATCAGATTTCAGAAATGGAATCCAGAAACTTATCACTGATTCTTAATTCATATCTGAACAAAGGTTAGATCAAATGACAACTTCTCAGTTGTAGATACAAGTAGGACCTAACAATGATAAGAACAGATTCATTTCAATGCAAAAATCTAAAAATCAGAATTGATAACAGTTTGGGATTAATTTCTGTCCATATCCATCCAAATTAACCTAGACTACTGCCCTATCCTAGGAGACATGGAGTTTAGCTCCTCATAATTACAAAATTTGAAACAAAATGGATTGAACAATAGGTACAAAACATCCTGGTTTGAAGCTTCTTGGCCAGAACTCTAGCAGCCCTGTAATCCAGCTTCAAACCCTTCCTTCCTTGATGCAGCAACCCTTCTCCAAACCCTCAACGTCCAGCCCCCTTTCTCTCCTCCAAAAATTCCCCTTTTATATGACTCCTATCCACCCTTGGATCAACATCAGAATGTTCCTTATCCTCCTCTGATTGCAGCCACCTGTCCACCCCTCTGAAATTCCAGCTGCAGATTCCTTTTGTGCAGGAAAAAGTAGATGGTCCCCCCCTACTTTTTCCACTTTTTGGCCACCTTTCTCCCTGTTACAAATCCCCAAACAGCAAGCATCAAAGCCCTTGAATGATGTTTTGACAAATAAAGATTAAGATGATGATAGTTGCTAACTCAGATATCAAATGGTATTAGGTGTTGTGCAGGAATAAAAACTTGTATCAAAATTAATGAATTAAGGGGCACGGAATGATAACTTGTCACAAATCATGGAAACTATCTAAATACAAGTTATTCAAAGCATTAGAAGCATCAAATGGACTAGAGTAACAAGTGAGTGCATTCAGAAATCAAATATGAATGAGATTTCTAAGAAGTGATAACTTGGGTGCCCAAAAACGATAACTTATATAACTTAAAAATGATAACTTATGATAACTTGAGTTGTGGTTATCCAAATGTGATGAAATTTGATCAGCAATGAGTTAGAACAATAACAAGATGATTGCTTAAGGTTCCTGTGCAAAATTAATGGTTTTGCATGTCAAAATGACAGAATTGCCCTTTAACGATAACTTGGCAAAGGAAAAATGATAACTTGTTCAAATGGGCTTAAAACTTTGCACAAGTTGAGATGTGACTATACAAATATGATTTATACATAATAATGATGGATTTAGAGCAAGAAAACCATTGAAAATCAGTTCATTCAAAATAATGATAACTTGCCACTTAGGAATGATAACTTGTCCTCAAAATGATAACTTGGCATAGAATTTAAATATTAATGGATTTTGGCATTTCAGAACCTCTATGCACATGGAAATAAGTATGAAATGAGGAATATCAACTAGTTATCACAATGTATGCATTCCAAGTATAATTGGCCCAAATATAGGCAAAAGTGGGACTCGATATGTATGAATTGCATCTAAAATGGGTTAGAAACATATAGTGATCAGCAAGTGATCAAAGAACGAAAGATAAAGAGAACTAATATCATCCCAACATAAAGTAGAATAGATAACACTCTTCTGGAATCACAGATGAACTGTTGTTGAACTCTCGTCTAGAGTCGATCCAGCCAAAGTCTTCTCCACATGCCTTCAGAGTCTTCTCATGTTCTTGGCTTTGAAGAACAGGTTGCAGGCCCTAGCATGATTAATTCTAGCTATCAGACGTCTCTTTTTATAGGGTCTCTAATTTCCAAGTGGTTTAGGAAGAAACAAAAATATTTTTCATGTGAAATAAGATAATTTTGTAGTCCCATTGGGTCTGACAGTTTTGTCTTGTAAAATTCTGAGATTTCTAGCTTAATTACTTTCCAATTGATCCTAAGGACATACAGTGTGAGTTGGAGTCTTATGGATCGAGAATTCTTCCGAAAGTATGTTTTTGTGTCGAAATTGGTGTCTGTCACGCCCCCCCCCCCCCTTAATTAGTTTTAACGACTCAATTAGAGTTGGAGTGAGATTTTCCAAATTCTTCATGGGGCGTGAGACAGCTTTCACGGCCCATGAATCGGGCGATTTCTTTCCTCCACTCACGCAACTTATGTATTTCACGGCCCGTAATGAAATACTAATGGCCCGTGAACTTCAATTCTGAAACGCTGGTTGTTCTATGATTTATCTGTGATGAAGCCTAGACGATCTGTTAAATAGTTTCTTTTAAGTCCTTCGACATTTAATGACCCGTTGGTAGTTGATTCTGAGCCTCTTGTGATGTCTGTGATATCCATTTAACGCCCGATAATCTTGGAAAGGCGTTATCAACGTCTCAAGGCCCATTAAAATATTTCAAAATCATTGTAGGAGCCATGAGACTTCTGTCATCCATGAAACACCTAGTGTAACGACCGTGAGAATTCCTTCACGGCCCCTAAGTAGTCTTCGTTTGCCTTATGTGTTCTTTCGGACCATGAAGTGCAATGCATGGCGTAATATTTAGTCTTCACGGCCATGACGAGTACTTCATGGCCTGTGAGATCACCATTCTTCTTCTGCCAGAGCCATGAAAATGGGCAGCTGAGGCGTGAGTCAGTATGTTACAGCCTGTAAGATAGGTGTCACGGCTATGTGCAATCTCTTTAGTGAGCGTCGTGATCGTCCATTTGCGAGGCGTATCCGATCCCTCAACAGTCGTGATAACCTTATAACGACCCGTGACGATGGATATTTGATATCTTCGGAAGTTGTTTGAACTCCGTTTTGCGTTGTTCTTCTTTTCTTTCGTTCCTCCACCATGTTTTATTCATAATTCCTGCAAAATCACACCAACTATGGTAGATGGCTACTTCACAAAATTTAAAGAAATAAATGTTAAAATATATGTATGCTATGATCAAATTACACGAAATGAACCTAAATGCAAGTCTAATTATATGTTGTAAAATGCATGCATCAATGCCCAAGGCATATTAGATGCTCGGTTTGGGAGTCCTTACGTAGGAAGTGGTAGGTATGTTTACATTTAAATTACTTTTATTAAATTTATAAATTTTCAAAGTCTAAATATTTGAAGTTCATACAGGACGGATGAATAATGACAAAGAAAGTCGAAAAAAGCAAGAGTTAACCGATTTTCAAAGCCTGAGGCCCACATCCACACAAGCGGGTCGATGCGATTTGACGACCAAGCGAGTCTAAATATTTGAAGTTCATACAGGACGGATGAAACAAAATGGATTGAACAATAGGTACAAAACATCCTGGTTTGAAGCTTCTCGGCCAGAACTCTAGCAGCCCTGTAATCCAGCTTCAAACCCTTCCTTCCTTGATGCAGCAACCCTTCTCCAAACCCTCAACGTCCAGCCCCCTTTCTCTCCTCCAGAAATTCCCCTTTTATATGACTCCTATCCACCCTTGGATCAACATCAGAATGTTCCTTATCCTCCTCTGATTGCAGCCACCTGTCCACCCCTCTGAAATTCCAGCTGCAGATTCCTTTTTGTGCAGGAAAAAGTAGATGGTCCCCCCTACTTTTTCCACTTTTTGGCCACCTTTCTCCCTGCTACAAATCCCCAAACAGCAAGCATCAAAGCCCTTGAATGATGTTTTGACAAATAAAGATTAAGATGATGATAGTTGCTAACTCAGATATCAAATGGTATTAGGTGTTGTGCAGGAATAAAAACTTGTATCAAAATTAATGAATTAAGGGGCACGGAATGATAACTTGTCACAAATCATGGAAACTATCTAAATACAAGTTATTCAAAGCATTAGAAGCATCAAATGGACTAGAGTAACAAGTGAGTGCATTCAGAAATCAAATATGAATGAGATTTCTAAGAAGTGATAACTTGGGTGCCCAAAAACGATAACTTATATGACTTAAAAATGATAACTTATGATAACTTGAGTTGTGGTTATCCAAATGTGATGAAATTTGAACAGCAATGAGCTAGAACAATAACAAGATGATTTATTAAGGTTCCTGTGCAGAATTAATGGTTTTGCATGTCAAAATGACAGAATTTCCCTTTAACGATAACTTGGCAAAGGAAAAATGATAACTTGTTCAAATGGGCTTAAAACTTTGCACAAGTTGAGATGTGACTATACAAATATGATTTATACATGATAATGATGGATTTAGAGAAGAAAACCATTGAAAATCAGTTCATTCAAAATAATGATAACTTGACACTTAGGAATGATAACTTGTCCTCAAAATGATAACTTGGCATAGAATTTAAATATTAATGGATTTTGGCATTTCAGAACCTCTATGCACATGGAAATAAGTATGAAATGAGGAATATCAACTAGTTATCACAATGTATGCATTCCAAGTATAATTGGCCCAAATATAGGCAAAAGTGGGACTCGATATGTATGAATTGCATTTAAAATGGGTTAGAAACATATAGTGATCAGCAAGTGATTAAACTCCCCCAAGCTTAGCCTTTGGCTTGTCCTCAAGCAAAATCATTCAGAAATTAAGGACAAACTTGAATTAAAAGTCCACAAATAAAGCAAAGATTAGCTTAATATAATCCAATGAGTTTCCCACTTTGCCAACACTTCATTCTTTCCAAAAACTCAATTTCTAGCTAGGGAATCGCAGAGGCTAAAGCAAATTTAAGCCATGGAAGAAGTACTAGCAATAACATATTTGAATTGTAGGAATTGTCAACTTTACAAAGGGGTTGAACTACAAATCTCTTCATGAACAGATTTTCAATTGATTAAACAGGTTTAACACCTGACTTTTATTTATGAAATGCATATAAACAAGTTTAGCACCTGATTTTTATTCATGCTTTCTTTAGGAGAGATTCCTTTGGACGTTTGCTCTCCTAATTTTTTTTCTTTTTGCATTGAAGAGAGATTCCTTTGGAAGTTTTGCTCTCTTCCTTTTTTCTATGCATGCATGCAACTTTTTACTTTTCCTTTTTCTCATTTTTCTATCCTATTCATGAAGTGAGCAATAATTCAAACTCAAGTATAATTTAGATCCCTTTATCCAAAAAGTCAAGTTTTTCTATTTAGCATGGCAGCAAGAGCCTTGACTCCCTTCTAGACATCTGATATTACTAATTCAATCCATAAGTATCAACTAGTGTGACCCACAAAAAGGAAAAATTTTCAGCTGAAAATTTCATTCAAATGCATCTGAATTCATAATGCCAATTGAAGCAAGAAGGCTAATGGCCAAGTTGGCCAATTGGTATTGGAGTGCACCCACTGTCATGATGAAGTATTCTACCCATTTCAGAGTTAAAATAAATTTAGAATTGAGTTGAGCTCAAAAAATGATAACCGAGTGATAAGTAGTGATAACTTGTGAAAATCAATGATAACATGGTATGAATTATGATATGAACATTAAAATCAATTGAAAACATGGTGTAAAGGTTAGAAAAGCACCAGGTTTCCTCCCCCAAGCTTATTCTCAACACTGTCCCTAGTGTTAAAAATCAAAGGCAAGGGAGAGGGGTGGGCGGGTGTGAAATGCATGGAATTGGGCACTTGAATCTTCTTGGCACTTCAACCAGAAGCTTTTGGTGATCTAATATTCATTAGTTGCAACTAATCCTGCAGAGAAACAAAGGATATCAGTGGAATGACAGATTTGCAACTAATCAGATTTTTTAGTGTAGATTTCAACAATGCATTGGGAATTTCTGAAATGCACTGAAATTAGGCTATAATAGATTTGGATAACTGACAAGAATGGTAATTCAGATAATGATATGATCAATGTAGCATAATGAAAAAGATATTATTAGTTATCATTAAGTTTTCAGTGGAAAAATAAAAAATAAGGGGGTGTGGGTACTCCCTGAATTTGAGACTTGTGAATTGAACCTGTTCCTCACCACTTATTCCTGGAAAAATAGAAAGATTAGGTTGATAATGGCTTGGGTTACCTCCCAAGAAGTGCCTTTCTTTAATGTCTTTGGCTAGACATTGTTACAATGAGAAATCAACTAGGTGATAGTGGCAAATCAGCTAGAATCAACTCCTCCTTTTCAGAATCCTTGGCTGTGGGATTGTAAATCTTCAACCTCTGTCCATTCACCTTGAATACATCATCCTTGTCATTCAGAAGGTCCACAGCACCAAATGAATATACTTTGTGAATTTTGAATGGTCCACTCCACCTTGACTTCAACTTTCCTAGAAAAATCTTTAATCTTGAGTTGAAGAGTAATACAAGGTCTCCAACCTTGAAATCCCTTTTCAGAATCCTTCCATCATGCCATCTTTTAGTCCTTTCCTTGTAGAATTCTAAATTGTGGTAGGCATTTAGCCTAATTTCATCAAGTTCATCAATTTGCAAGAGCCTCTTTTGCCCACATGCATGCATATCATAATTGAGTGCCTTGACTGCCCAATATGCCTTATGCTTCAACTCAATTGGCAAATGGCAAGTTTTTCCATAAACAAGCTTGTAGGGAGAAGTACCAATTAGAGTCTTGTATGCTGTCCTATATGCCCAAAGAGCTTCATTCAACTTCAAACTCCAATCTTTTCTTGTCAATGAAACTGTTTTCTCCAATATGGCCTTTACCTCCCTATTTGATACTTCTGCTTGGCCATTTGTTTGAGGGTGTTATGAAGTGGAAACTTTGTGCCTCACTCCATACTTAATTAGGAGGTTCTCAAAACACCTTTCAATAAAGTGGCTACCCCCATCACTTATGACCACTCTAGGAATTCCAAACCTTGGAAAGATAACTTGCTTGAACAACTTGATTACTGCCCTGGAATCAGCTGCAATGGTGGGAATGGCCTCAATCCATTTGGACACATAGTCCACAGCTAGAAGAATAAACTTGTAACCACATGAACTAGGGAAGGGCCCCATGTAGTCAATGCCCCATACATCAAATATTTCCACTTCTAAAATTCCTTGTTGTGGCATTTCATTCCTTCTTGAGATGGAACCAGCTCTTTGGCATTGATCACAGCCCTTCACAAAGATATGTGCATCCTTGAATAAACTTGGCCAATAAAATCCAGATTGGAGGACTTTGGCAGCAGTCTTGTGTGTGGCCCCATGGCCTCCATAAGGGGATGAATGGCATGCCTCCAAGATTTCCTGAAATTCAGATTGGGGTACACATCTTCTATATATGCCATCAGGAGATTTTCTGAATAGAAAGGGGTCATCCCAATAATAATCTTTCAAGTCATGAAAGAATTTCTTTCTTTGCTGATATGTGTAGTCAGGAGGGATAATTCCACATGCAAGGTAATTGACCAAGTCAGCATACCAAGGAACTTGATTAATTGCCACAGCCATCAAACTATCATCAGGAAATGCATCATTGATAGGAAGTGTAGATGATTCCTGTACTCCTTCCATTCTTGATAGGTGGTCAGCTACAAGATTTTCACTACCCCTTTTGTCTTTGATTTCAACATCAAATTCTTGAAGCAATAAGATCCACCTGATTAGCCTTGGCTTAGATTCCTTCTTGTTGATCAAGTGCCTCACAGCTTGGTGGTCTGTGAATACAATGACTTTGGATGCCTCCAAGTAGAGCCTGAATTTGTCAAATGCATACACTACAGCAAAAAGTTCTTTCTCAATAGTTGCATAATTGATTTGGGCTTCATCTAGAGTCTTGCTTGCATAGCATATGACATGGTGCCTTCTGTCCTTGGTCTGTCCCAAGACTGCCCCTACAGCCTGGTCTGAAGCATCACACATGATTTCAAAGGGAAGGGTCCAATTAGGTGGCTGCACTATAGGGGCTGAGGTGAGGGCGTCTTTCAACTTCTTGATGCCTTCATACACTCTTCATCAAAATAAAACTCAACCTCCTTGGCTAGCAACTTGGTGAGGGGCCTAGTTATCATGGATAAATCTTTAATAAACCTTTTGTAGAAGCCTGCATGCCCCAAAAAGCTCCTAATTGCCTTGACATTTGTGGGTGGTGGTAGCCTTTCAATCACCTCAATTTTTGCCTTGTCCACTTCAATGCCTTTGCTTGAGACCACATGTCCTAAGACAACCCTTCTTGGACCATAAAATGGCACTTCTCCCAATTTAGAATCAAGTTGACTCTCTACATCTTTGTAGCACCTTGGTCAAGTTTTCTAGGCAAGCATCAAATGAGTCTCCATATACTGAAAAGTCATCCATGAAGACCTCCATAATTTCTTCAATGAAGTATGAAAATATAGACATCATACACCTTTGAAAGGTGGCAGGAGCATTGCATAAGCCAAAGGGCATTCTCCTATAGGCAAAAGTCCCATATGGACAAGTGAATGTAGTATTGTGTTGATCTTGAGGGTGAATTGGAATTTGCAAAAAACCTGAGTACCCATCAAGATAACAGAAATGTGAATGCAAAGCCAATCTCTCCAACATCTGATCAATGAATGGCAAAGGAAAATGGTCCTTTCTTGTGGCCTTGTTTAACTTTCTGAAGTCCATGCACATCCTCCAACCTGTAATAGTGCTTGGAGATATCAATTCATCTGAATCTGACTTCACCACCGTGATTCCTCCCTTCTTTGGCACCACCTGCACTGGACTGACTCATTCACTATCTGAAATGGAGTATATGATTCCTGCATTCAGCAACTTCAATACTTCTTTCTTTACCACTTCTTTCATGGTTGGGTTGAGTCTCCTTTGACATTCAATGGAGGGTTTGTAGCTATCCTATGCATGCAAATGGAGGGATTAATACCCTTGATGTCTTCAATTGAGTAGCCTATCACCTCCCTATACAGTTTCAACCTCTTCACTAGCTCTTCAACCTGGTCCTGGGGTAAATTAGCATTAATGATAACAGGAAAAGTTGAATTCTCCTCAAAGAATTCATACTTCAGATTGCTAGGGAGAGGCTTGAGTTCCAACTTGGAATTGGCTTGAGCTGGATTGCCTTGGCATTCAGCAATGATAACCTGTTGTTCCTCACCCTGAATTACTGGGTTTTCTACTAATTTTGAAGATTTCAGCACTGATTTGTATGCCATAGCCTCTGGATCTTCCAATTCCTTCAAATGGTCAAACATTAGACACCATTGCAATGGATCTTCAATAGGAATTATAGCTGAAACTTGCTCCACCACTTGATCCAATTGCCCATCTTCAAAATCATTTTCTAGAAAACTTGGCCTACTAATAACTTGTGCCAAATTGAATTCAATCTTCTCCTCTCCAATTTGGAAGGTCAATCTCCCTTTCTTAACATTAATTACAGCCCCTGCAGTGGCTAGAAAGGGCCTCCCAAGGAGAATGGGGGTGTTCACATCTTCATCCATATCCAATATAACAAAATCAACTGGAATATAGAATTTACCAACTTTGAGGGGTATGTCCTCAATAATCCCATGTGGATATTTGATGGATCTGTCTGCCAACTAAAGGGACATATTTGTTGGCTTCAAATCTCCAACTTCAAGTTTCCTGCACAATGATAAGGGTATGACACTCACAGAAGCTCCTAAGTCACACATGGTTCTTTGAATTTTCCTATTGCCTATCTCACATGGAATTGAGAAGCTTCCTGGATCCTTGAGCTTAGGAGGCAACTTATTTTGGATAATTGCAGAAGCCTCTTCAGTCAATGCTATAGTCTCATGCTCCAACACTCTTCTCTTCTTGGTTAGAATTTCTTTGAGGAACTTTGCATATGATGGCATCTCCTGGATGGCTTCAACAAAAGGAACATTTATGTATAGCTTCTTCAGGATTTCCAAAAAATTTCCATATTGCTGGTCTTGTCTTGCCTTGATTAGCTTTTGAGGGAAGGGTAGTTTGTCAAAAACCCTTGTATTTGCTTCAATTTGAGGACCTGAATTCTTGATTTCCTCACTTGGCTGTTCACTTGGCTTTTCAGCAACTCTTGAGTCTGAATTGGCTTGATTATCATCCACTTTCTTCATTGGTTCCTCGATCATCTTTCCACTCCTGAGCTGGATGGCCTTTGCTTGCTCCTTTGGATTCATCTCTGGCTGTCCAGGAAAGAATAAAGGAGGTCTAGCTGAGGTGCTAGGTTGTTGAGCAACTTGGTTCTCAATGGTATCAAGTCTAGAATTCATTTTCAGAATTGCCTCCTCCTGATTGCCTTGCTTCTTCAGAATTTGTTGCAGCATCTCCTCTATTTTTGAAAATTGAGAAGGTTGAGTTGGTGGTGGTTGCTCAAAAGGAGGTCTTTGCCCTTGAACACCTTGGGACTGATTTGGATATGGAAATTGTTGATTTCTGGGCAAAATCCTTGGCTGCCAACTAGGTCTGCATGGAAGCTCCTTGATAGTTGTTGTCCTTGTAAGAAAAGTATGGATGATTCCTATTTTCTGGAGTGTAGAATTCAGCAGGAGGTTTAATTCCATAATTTCCCACAGCATTGATTTGATCCACTGTTTGCTCCACTTGCTGCATAATCAAATTGCAATTTTCTGACACATGGCCTTAATTCCCACATACACAGCACCTTGTTTCAGGATTAGAGGCCCTATTGCCATTGGGAGTAAAGTTCAATCTCTCTAAAGTCTTGTACAGCACCTCTTCAAATTGGGATGACAATTGGTTCACTGAATTATCCATAGGAGGCCTTCTGGTCCTATCATGTGTGAGAAAGTGATGGTTCTTTGCAATGTTCTCTATCAGTTGGTAAGCTTCATCTATATTTTTGGATGCAAAGATACCTCCTGCTGCAGTGTCCAAGGCCACCTTGCTAGGGTAGTTCAATCCCTTATGAAAATAGTTGACTAATTGCCACTTTTCAAATCCATGGTGGGGACATGCCCTTAACAACCCTTGAAGCCTTTGCCATGCCTTACAAATGTTTTCTTGATCCAACTGATAGAACCTCACTATTTGATCCTTGAAGTTATTAGTTTTTGAAGGAGGAAAGAATTCTGAAAGGAACAATTGAACAATTGATTCCCAAGTGGCTTTCAGGATTCAATCCTTTATACCATGTCTTGGCCTTGTCCTTGAGTGAGAAGGGAAATAATCTCATATATACTGCATTCATGGGGATATTATTGAAGTTCACAGTGCTGCATATCTCCTTGAAATTGTCCAAATGACATGCTGGATCTTCAGTCCCAAGTCTAGAAAATTGACTTTGCCTAATCATTGAAATCAAGGCTGGATTAATTTCAAAGTTTGCCACAGGTGCTAAGGCTCCTCCCCCTGGTTGATTCCTTGCATTGCTTGGTGAATAACAATCCCTAAGAGTTCTAGGAGCTGTCATATTCTGATTTACAACTTCTTCAAATTCAAGGTTGTGTGCCTCTTCCTCTTCTTCTTCAAATATCCTTTTCCTTGCCTCATGCCTTTGCAATCTCCTTCTTCTTAGAAATCTTCTTTCAGGCTCAGGATCTGATTGGTAATGTTCCTCTTGATGGTCCAAGTCCTGCATAAAGAGATTTAGAAGTATCAAATTCAAGAAAGAAATGAAAACTAGACAAAAGTTAAAAATGATAACTTGCAAAAATTGAAAATTGGCCTAACAAATAAACTAAAAACTAATCTAAAACTAATCTAAACTATCTAAGTTAGCCTAATTGACCTTAAATCCTTGGCAATGACGCCAAAAACTTGATAGTGATATTTGGGTTTTCTAGTGATAACTTGCTGAAATTAAGTAAAGGGGTCAATTTTTTTTTAATTTTGGTCTCCCAACTCACTAGCTGCAAGTGCACAAGTAAGTTGTAGTAGACTCAGGTTGTCGTATCCACAAGAATTTGAAGTCTAAGGCACCCTAAAATAATCCAAATTAGTTCTACTTTAATGGCTAAAAACAGATTTTCAAAGAGAAGTGCAAACAGATTTTTAATGGAAGGTGAAATGATAACAGATTTTTGGGTTTTGGAAATTTATCAAAACTGAGTTATAAATGCTAGAATGAAGTCTAAAAAGGTTCAACTTTCAATGAGGAAGGTTCTCCTAGGAGTTGAGGTTCATCTAAATTAATTATGAATGGAAATGAACAAGTTATCACTTTTTAGTCAAATCTAATTCAACTTTCAATATGGCTATTTTCACAGCTCAATTAGACCAGAACTAAACAATATATTGTCATATAATTGTTAGCCAAGTTGAATTAGAAGAGGATCCCCACTGAAAATCAAGTTATAGATTATAGTGGGATCTAACAATGGCAAGAACAGACCCATAACATTGCAGAAATCAGAAATTTCAGGATTGAGTTTAGTGCAGGAAATTAGAATGCAGAAATCAGATTTCAGAAATGGAATCTAGAAACTTATCACTGATTCTTAATTCATATCTGAACAAAGGTTAGATCAAATGATAACTTCTCAATTGTAGATAGGATCTAACAATGATAAGAACAGATTCATTTCAATGCAAAAATCTAAAAATCAGAATTGATAACAGTTTGGGATTAATTTCTGTCCATATTCATCCAAATTAACCTAGACTACTGCCCTATCTTAGGAGACATGGAGTTTAGCTCCTCATAATTACAAAATTTAAAACAAAATGGATTGAAGAATAGGTACAAAACATCCTGGTTTGAAGCTTCTCGGCCAGAACTCTAGCAGCCCTGTAATCCAGCTTCAAACCCTTCCTTCCTTGATGCAGCAACCCTTCTCCAAACCCTCAACGTCCAGCCCCCTTTCTCTCCTCCAAAAATTCCCCTTTTATATGACTCCTATCCACCCTTGGATCAACATCAGAATGTTCCTTATCCTCCTCTGATTGCAGCCACCTGTCCACCCCTCTGAAATTCCAGCTGCAGATTCCTTTTGTGCAGGAAAAAGTAGATGGTCCCCCCCTACTTTTTCCACTTTTTGGCCACCTTTCTCCCTGTTACAAATCCCCAAACAGCAAGCATCAAAGCCCTTGAATGATGTTTTGACAAATAAAGATTAAGATGATGATAGTTGCTAACTCAGATATCAAATGGTATTAGGTGTTGTGCAGGAATAAAAACTTGTATCAAAATTAATGAATTAAGGGGCACGGAATGATAACTTGTCACAAATCATGGAAACTATCTAAATACAAGTTATTCAAAGCATTAGAAGCATCAAATGGACTAGAGTAACAAGTGAGTGCATTCAGAAATCAAATATGAATGAGATTTCTAAGAAGTGATAACTTGGGTGCCCAAAAACGATAACTTATATAACTTAAAAATGATAACTTATGATAACTTGAGTTGTGGTTATCCAAATGTGATGAAATTTGATCAGCAATGAGTTAGAACAATAACAAGATGATTGCTTAAGGTTCCTGTGCAAAATTAATGGTTTTGCATGTCAAAATGACAGAATTGCCCTTTAACGATAACTTGGCAAAGGAAAAATGATAACTTGTTCAAATGGGCTTAAAACTTTGCACAAGTTGAGATGTGACTATACAAATATGATTTATACATGATAATGATGGATTTAGAGCAAGAAAACCATTGAAAATCAGTTCATTCAAAATAATGATAACTTGCCACTTAGGAATGATAACTTGTCCTCAAAATGATAACTTGGCATAGAATTTAAATATTAATGGATTTTGGCATTTCAGAACCTCTATGCACATGGAAATAAGTATGAAATGAAGAATATCAACTAGTTATCACAATGTATGCATTCCAAGTATAATTGGCCCAAATATAGGCAAAAGTGGGACTCGATATGTATGAATTGCATCTAAAATGGGTTAGAAACATATAGTGATCAGCAAGTGATCAAAGAACGAAAGATAAAGAGAACTAATATCATCCCAACATAAAGTAGAATAGATAACACTCTTCTGGAATCACAGATGAACTGCTGTTGAACTCTCGTCTAGAGTCGATCCAGCCAAAGTCTTCTCCACATGCCTTCAGAGTCTTCTCATGTTCTTGGCTTTGAAGAACAGGTTGCAGGCCCTAGCATGATTAATTCTAGCTATCAGACGTCTCTTTTTATAGGGTCTCTAATTTCCAAGTGGTTTAGGAAGAAACAAAAATATTTTTCATGTGAAATAAGATAATTTTGTAGTCCCATTGGGTCTGACAGTTTTGTCTTGTAAAATTCTGAGATTTCTAGCTTAATTACTTTCCAATTGATCCTAAGGACATACAGTGTGAGTTGGAGTCTTATGGATCGAGAATTCTTCCGAAAGTATGTTTTTGTGTCGAAATTGGTGTCTGTCACGCCCCCCCCCCCCTTAATTAGTTTTAACGACTCAATTAGAGTTGGAGTGAGATTTTCCAAATTCTTCATGGGGCGTGAGACAGCTTTCACGGCCCATGAATCGGGCGATTTCTTTCCTCCACTCACGCAACTTATGTATTTCACGGCCCGTAATGAAATACTAATGGCCCGTGAACTTCAATTCTGAAACGCTGGTTGTTCTATGATTTATCTGTGATGAAGCCTAGACGATCTGTTAAATAGTTTCTTTTAAGTCCTTCGACATTTAATGACCCGTTGGTAGTTGATTCTGAGCCTCTTGTGATGTCTGTGATATCCATTTAACGCCCGATAATCTTGGAAAGGCGTTATCAACGTCTCAAGGCCCATTAAAATATTTCAAAATCATTGTAGGAGCCATGAGACTTCTGTCATCCATGAAACACCTAGTGTAACGACCGTGAGAATTCCTTCACGGCCCCTAAGTAGTCTTCGTTTGCCTTATGTGTTCTTTCGGACCATGAAGTGCAATGCATGGCGTAATATTTAGTCTTCACGGCCATGACGAGTACTTCATGGCCTGTGAGATCACCATTCTTCTTCTGCCAGAGCCATGAAAATGGGCAGCTGAGGCGTGAGTCAGTATGTTACAGCCTGTAAGATAGGTGTCACGGCTATGTGCAATCTCTTTAGTGAGCGTCGTGATCGTCCATTTGCGAGGCGTATCCGATCCCTCAACAGTCGTGATAACCTTATAACGACCCGTGACGATGGATATTTGATATCTTCGGAAGTTGTTTGAACTCCGTTTTGCGTTGTTCTTCTTTTCTTTCGTTCCTCCACCATGTTTTATTCATAATTCCTGCAAAATCACACCAACTATGGTAGATGGCTACTTCACAAAATTTAAAGAAATAAATGTTAAAATATATGTATGCTATGATCAAATTACACGAAATGAACCTAAATGCAAGTCTAATTATATGTTGTAAAATGCATGCATCAATGCCCAAGGCATATTAGATGCTCGGTTTGGGAGTCCTTACGTAGGAAGTGGTAGGTATGTTTACATTTAAATTACTTTTATTAAATTTATAAATTTTCAAAGTCTAAATATTTGAAGTTCATACAGGACGGATGAATAATGACAAAGAAAGTCGAAAAAAGCAAGAGTTAACCGATTTTCAAAGCCTGAGGCCCACATCCACACAAGCGGGTCGATGCGATTTGACGACCAATGCGCATGGTAATTTAAATAGAAATTCGAATAATCAAACTTTTAACTTATACGTATTTTATATAATTTGAAACTTTATTGTAGGATGAGAAACAAGATGATCCTGTGGACTCTCGTGTGGTCTACGAGGCCACGCATAAGAGCCGAAAGACCACAACTTGATCACGCTCATTGCTCATAGGCTTTTGATAAGTCTCATCACATGTTCACTTGTTTGTTGACGTTAGTGCAAATTATTTTTTAAATGCACAATATTTAAATTTTTAGGATGAGTATAATGTGAAGATGGCTGAAAGGTACGGAGATGATCTGAGTACTCAACCACTATGTAACGTTTCTCGAAAGCGATTCACGTTTTTAATTTATGTCTTTTTTATGTTATATAATTTATATAATCTATAGTATTTATATGATTCTATAATATTTATATGATTCTATAACAGGACCTTGCTATTTGGGAGGAGGTGACCGACACGGCACGAGGAGGATACCTTCGTGACCTCGGCACAGTCGCTTAGGTACCTAGGATGAGCAGAGGATATGCAGGTGGTCCATCTGCTCCGAGCTCATCCATTGCACCTGATGTGACGTAGCTATCGTAGTAGCTATCACAACAAATGTCACAGTAGAAATCGCAGTAGCTGTCGTAGCAGTTGGCTCTATTATTGTAGACGATTTGAGGATTGATCCCCCCGCAGAATCAATCCCCACGAGGCCAAAGACCGAGTACGTCAGGATTGAACGTCCGTAATGACAAAAACTCCCAAACTTAGGATAGAAACTTTTGCAACTATACTTTTGTTACTTACAAACTTGTTATTAGATATGCACATAGTAGTTATACTTTTGTTAGTTCAGTTTATTACTTTTCATATTCTTATCTTAGATTGTGCCTGTGATGATTCCTCTTTGATATTATGCCTGTGATGGATCATGAATGCATTTATATGCATTATATAATTGTATTGAGTGGGAAGGGAAGAAAATATGGTTGTAATTGGGCAAAAATATCTGACATTAGCGCCTCAGTAGCATCACAATCGTGTCACAATCAGAGTCGATGCTACATTAAATATATCATTCTTCGTGTCACTTGAGCATCACAATAGCGTCGACATGCGGAGCGTCACCTTATCGTCGCCTTGGCAACCCGACTGACATGATGTTGGCCTCGTAGTAGCACTGAAATCACATCAACTAATGCATAAACTTAGCATCACACGAAATGAACCTAAATGCAAGTCTAATTATATGTTGTAAAATGCATGCATCAATGCCCAAGGCATATTAGACGCTCGGTTTGGGAGTCTTTATGTAGGGAGTGGTAGGTATGTTTACTTTAAATTAATTTTATTAAATTTATAATTTTTCAAAGTCTAAGTATTTGAAGTTCATACAGGACGGATGAATAATGACAAAGAAAGTCGAAAAAAAGCAAGAGTTAACCGATTCTCGAAGCTTGAGGCCCACATCCACACAGGCGGGTCGATGCGATTTGATGAGCAATGGCCGCGCATGGTAATTTACATAGAAATTCGAATAATCAAACTTTTAACTTATACTTATTTTATAAAATTTGAAACTTTATTATAGGAGGAGAAACAAGATGATCCTGTGGACTCTCGCGTGGTCTACGAGGCCACGCATAAGAGCCAGAAGACTACAACTTGGTCACGCTGACTGCTCGTAGGCTTTTGGTAAGTCTCATCACATGTTCACTTGGTTGTTGACGTTAGTGCAAACTATTTTTTAAATGCACAATGTTTAAATTTTTAGGATGATTATAATGCGAAGATGGCTAAAAAGTACGAAAATGATCCGCGTAGTCAACCACCAGGTAACGTTTCTCGAAAGCGATTCACGTTTTTAATTTATGTCTTTTTTGATGTTATATAATTTATATAATCTATAATATTTATATGATTCTGTAATAGGACCTTGCTATTTGGCATGAGGTGGCCGACACGACACGAGGAGGATACCTTCGTGGCCTCGGCACAGTCGCTCAGGTACCTAGGAGGAGCGGAGGATATGCGGGCGGCCCATGTGCTCCAAGCTCATCCGCAGCACCTGATGTGACGTAGCTATCGCAATAGCTATCACACACTACAATAAAAATGCTAATTACCGACGGCCAAAACCGTCGGTAATCAGCCGAAAAATCGTCGTAACATAATTACCGACGGTTTTTCAGACGGAATCAATCCGTCGGAAAAATGCTCGTCGCAAATCGATTTGCGACGGTTTAAAACACAACCGTCGGAAATTCCGGCAGTTCCAACCGTCGAAGCTTTCCGACGGTCATAACCGCCAAAAAAGTCCGGCGGTTCCAACTATCGAAAATTTTTGGCGGTCGCAACTATCGAAACTTTCGACGGTCGTCGCAACCGTCGATCTTTCGGCGGTCGAAACCGTCGCAAAGAATTTTTAAAAATAAAAAATTAGCGACCGGATTCGACTGCCTACGACAGGATCCGAAAGCTCACGGCCGGATTCGGCCGCCAACTGAACACCCACGGCTGGATCCGGCCGCCCGCGGCCGAACGGCCGGATCCGGCCGCTAGGCGGCTGGATTTGGCGCCAGCGGCCGATCCGAGATCCGGTCGCAGGCAGCTGGATTCGGCCGCCAGCTGCCGAATCCAGCCGCTAGGCGGCCGATCCCGCCGCCCACGGCCGGAGAGAAAGAGAGAGAAAGAGAAAGAGAGAGAGAAAGATAGAGAGAGAGACGCCGGCGGGAGAGGATCGCCGGCCGGGAGAGGGAGAGGGAGAGAGGAAGAGAGAGAGAGGAGAGAGGAGAGGAGGAATTATAATAGAGGTATTATATATATATATATATATTATATCTATAAGGGGAAAAGATGAGAGAAAGCGGAAAAAAGAAAAAAAAAGCGGGATAATGAAATTTTAATTACCGACGGCTCTGGCCGTCAAAAACGTAAATATTAATTATTTTTAAAGTTACCGACGGTTGTGACCGTCGAAAAAACATTTAGCTATATATAATGTTTATTTTTTATTTCACCGACGGTTTGAACGTCGGTAATTATTATCGACGATCGAAACCGTCGGTAATTGCAACGGTTTGGACCGTCGCTAGTTATATTAATAAAATACTCTTCATATGATATTATCATACATTTACTGACGGTTACGACCGTCGGAAATTGGATAAATTTTGCGATGGATGGATATCCGTCAGAAATATCAACGTTCTTAATCGTCGAAAAATTTTATAATAATATAATAAATTACATAATTTATTTTTTTATTTTTGACGGTCGTAACCGTCAGTAAATCCGTCGCAAATTGCGACGGATGGGTATCCGTAAAAAATATCGATGTTCCTAACCGTCGAAAAATAAAATAATAATATAACAAATTACATAATCTATTATTTCCATTTCCGACGGTTGTAACCGTCGGAAAATCCATCGGAAATGGAACTGTCGCAAATTGCGACGGATTCCAAACCGTTGGAAATTGTCCATCAGAAAATGGCAATTTTCCTGTAGTGACAACAAATGTCACAGTAAAAATCACAGTAGCTATCGTAGTAGTTGGCTCTATTATTGTAGACGATTCAATGATTGATCCTGTCGCAAAATCAATACCCACGAGGTCAAAGATCGAGTACGTCAGGATTGAATGTCCGGAATGACAAAAACTCCCAAACTTAGGATAGAAACTTTTTCAACTATACTTTGTTACTTACAATCTTGTTATTAGATATGCACATAGTAGTTATACTTTTGTTAGTTTTACTTTTCATATTCTTATCTTAGATTGTGCCTGTGATGATTCCTCTTTGATATTATTCCTGTGATGGATCATGAATGCATTTATATGCATTATATAATTGTATTGGTGTGGGAAGGGAAGAAAATATGGTTGTAATTGGGCAAAAATATCTGACATTAGCGCCTTCGTAGCGTCACAATCGCATCACAATCGAAGTCGATGCTACATTAAATATATCATTCTTCGCGTCACTTGAGCGTCACAATAGCGTCGACATGCGGAGCATCACCTTAGGGTCACCTTGGGGACCCAACTGACATGATGTTGGGTTCATAGTAGCGCTGAAATCGCATCAACTAATGCATAAACTTAGCATCTCTTGAGCGTCAAAATAGCGTCTTAGCTTTTTGTGCCACTTTAGCATCTCGTTAGCAATGCCTATCGACTGTTGGCAACAAGACATTGCATGTTATCGTAATGTCGAGATATCGCTAGTGGCGTCTCCCTCTTCTTTGGTTCTATTGCGACGCTATTAGCCATTGATTACAGGCGTCACATATTGTCAGTGTTACGTAGACGCTAAAGAGATGCTATATATTCATACGCAATGGCGTCTCCTTCTTTGGGTCGCTATTCGACCATTTTCTTGTAGTGATATATAATTAAAATAATAACATGTAGAATATCATTATCAATAGGTGTAATGAATCATGCATTATTCATCATCGAAGTAATATTTTGTAACAATCCCAAATTTTAATTAAGGATATTTAAGTCATTTGGAGGAGATCCTAATAAATCCTAGGCTAACGTTATTAAAAAAAACCCCAAACCCTCCCTCTCCTCTGTTTTCCTATTTTTCCTACATGATGGCTACAACCCTAGAGGAAAGAGGAAAACAAGGACAAAGAGGACAAAGGAGAAGAGGACATGGGCAAGGGAAAGAAAATCAATGAAGAAGAAATATATCCAAGCTCTCTTTCCTCTCTCAAATTAATATTTATTGTATTGGATTGAGAGTATGAGGACATCTTATTCTCATAATGAATTGTGATTGAGGGTTGCATGATGGTTTATTATATCTGAAAAGTTTTAAATTAAATTCATATTTAGATCTACATGCTAGGGATTCATGGATTATTATTATGTTCTTACATGTCTTGGGGGTAATAAATCCTAAATCTATTGTACCATTTTATATGTTTTATGAATGTCTGAACGCATAGGAATCAGACTTAATGCTTTAGGATGTTTCATAAGGATTCCCTAATATTTTGACATTTGAATTTGTGAAATATCATGTTGGACGTCGAATTTCTAGACACCGGCATGGCCTTACCGACTCGGAAGCGACCAAAATGCCAAGGCATTGGCACGATCGTGATAGATTATGTCACGACCGTGACATGTTAGGTATGATCGTGTCCCCCGGTCATGATCATGAGTGAGAAGTATATGGATGAGTCCAAAAATTGAACTCACTTATGACCGTTCCCCAAGGGAGCACGACCATGATGATGACCGGGCACGGCCGTGACACTACCAATCTCAATCGTGGGCCATGGTCATGGGCATGACCACCTTATCACCGTCGTAATCAGCCAGCAATGACTCCTAGTTCATTTTAAACATACTTTCAAAGTATTTATACTATGTATTAATGCTTGATGAATGTATATCACACCTAGATATATGAAATGTATGTTCAACCATAATTAGGCTAAAAGAAAAAAATGATTGATGTATTTCAAAACACAATGCAGCTAAAGTGAAGAATGTACTTGTCACTTATCAATGGTGGGAAGCAAAGTCTTGCTCCTATATATGTATTTCAAGAGGACTTAAGCCCGTGAAACAAAGTCTTGCATTTATGTATGTGTTTCTCAGGGAACAAAGTCCCTTATTAAAAAGCGTTCATATTTCTTGGAGTAAAGTCTCTCACTACTATGGTGTTTGTATTCTTTGGAATATAGTCCCCTTACTATCATAATGGGCATGTTCCCATTGATGTGGCCTAGCTAGCCAATGTGATGATGTTGATATGATTCTCCAACTATTGTTAAGATTAGAGATGTTACAAGATAAAGTAAGAATAAAAGTGAAGTTTAATTTCAAAATATTTTATAACAAAGAAAGAATGTTAAGATGATGAAGTAAAGATTAAAAGTAAAGTTCCACGCTTATATATGTACTTCAAGGGGACCTAAGCCCTAGAAGTAAGTTCTACATTTGTGTTTGTACTTTTCAAGGAACAATGTCCCTTATTATAAAGTGTGTGTATTCCTAAATATGATTAGGAATAAAGTTCCTCACTATTATGATGTGTATTCCTAAGATATGACTTATGACATGTAATGAAAGTAAAGATGATTTTATGTGATAAGGATGAAAAATGAAGATGACATTACAAATATCACATAATAAAGAAAGAAGAATAAAAGAAGGTTCAAATGATTATAAAAGCAATATTGAGGAAATGTAAAGTTTGAAAGATACTAAGTAATAAGTAAGGATCAAGAAGTCATAAAGAATTTCTTAGAATGTACATGATAATGAAAGTGAAATGAAATGGTAAGTTACCAGTGTTTGTGAATGATACGAATGAATATTCTGGTTGTATGACACTTGCATATGATGGGTCTAAAGGTAAGCAGGTATGTCATGTGTTTATGTTTCAAGAATATTATGTTATGTCAACAAATGTAAGCATGATGTAATGTCATATAAGAATCATGATATAGTTCATGGCATGCATGGTTATATGTTTATATTATACAATGAAGACAAATGAATCGCACGTAGTATCATGTAATAGGTGCATGCATGACTTTTACATACTTTGACTATGGAACCCTGCACTCTGAATCCGTGCAAGTAACCAAGATAAAGTGATAGATGGCAGCTCAAGCTCATAATGAAGTGTTGCACATGCTTAGGATTTAACAAGTTTTATGGTTATAGTAGAATGTTGATGCTCGTTATGTAATGAAGTCTTTAAGTATTTAATGTCTATGAGATGTTAGAAGAAAGGATGTTATATGGTTATGGAAAAAAAATTATTTATTATAATTTTTCTCTAAATTGTTAAGTCTTTCGCGATGAATTGATATATGGAGAACGAGCTAATGATGTGAATTCCCCTAAATACCCAAAACATTTAGGGTGAATTTCAGGTCATTACATATTTAATGTTCGCACTAGCATAGAGAGACATCTCGAAGCAATGTATCGAAGTTAATCTTCATTATAAGTTAATCATCATGGTGATCCATAAATCAATGTTGACTTTATACAATCATATCACGAGATATGGAGCATTTTAATTGTAAGCTCAATAGTCATTAAGAAATGTATCGAAGTTATAACATCATAGACATGATGTTATAAGTCATTATCATAACATGAAATATAAATGCAGCCTTGTGTGTATTAAAATATTAATACCATGAATAAATTTTTCACAAATTACATATTGGATTTGTGATAGCTTAACTATAATTCCATGTTATAAGTCATAATCATAACATGAAATATAACTGCAGCTTTGTGTGTATTAAAATTTTAATACCATGATTAAATTTTCACAAATTACATATTGGATCATATTTCCATGCACCAAGCACCTCTATCCTTTCTCCATTCCTTATTTTCCTTTTCTCTTTGTTATTTAAATGATTTTAATACTTCCCATTGACTTCATGCATTATGATAACTTAACTCTATTAATTATTTTTAATTTTAAAAAGTCACATGTTTTATATTTACTTAACTTCATCAATTTTTTTATTAATATGGTGAGTCATATTTATTTTGAAGTTGAGAGATAACATATATTAAATATATGACCTTTGATTATTATATATATATAATCACATATATCCTTCATCCATTCCTTATTTTCCTTTTCTCATTTATTTTAAAATTATTTTAATATTCCTCGTTGAATTCGTGTATTATGATAACCTAAGTGTGTGTGTGTGTGCGCGTGCGTGCGTGCATGTAAAATATAGTTAAATTAGCATTATTTCTTTCTATATACTAAGAAAAACTATATCGCCTAATTCCATGTTCATAACCACATGATTTAACAAAAGAAATCATTCGTGTTTAGGATATGTTAGATGTTTGTCTAATGTTTGTATATATATATATATATATATATATATAAAGTATAGTTAAATTAGCATTCTTTGTTTCTATATATGTAACTGCTAAGAAAAACTATATCGCTTAATTCCATATTCATAATCACATGATTTAACAAAAGAAATCATTCATGTTTAGGATATGTTACATGTTTGTCTAATATGAGTGTGTGTGCGCGCGCGCACACACACACACACATATATATATATATATGTATAATGTACATTTGTCAATTTTGTATATGTGTATGCATAACATAGTTCATGTACATAATATATATATATATACGCATGTATAAAGTTCACATTAATTACCTACTTAATCAATATAGGTATATATATATATGTCTTTGTATTTATGTACATATGTATGTATGTATGATGTTTGGTTACGTAACTCATGAGGTTGAATGGATTACGATAAATTTTCTTTAATTCAGCAAAAATGAAGAATACAATAACTTATGAAACATCGGCCCAACAAGATTAAACATCCATCGTGAATCGTGCGGCACTTGTCTCCTCTTAATCCTAATCCGTCTTGCATTTGGCGATATTTCGACAATGAAGGCCTTATTTCATCTATTAACCGCAACAAAAACAGTGCCTAAATCGCGTGGTTTTTCAACAGATTTTTTGTAGTGTCACATATTTTATATTTACTTAACTCCATTAGTTATTTTTTATTAATATGAGGAGTCGTAATTATTTTAAATTTTAAAGATAACATGTGTTAAACATACGACCTTTGATTATTAAACATATTATATATATAGGGTTTAATATTTGTTGTACTTATTTTAAGAGGTAGCACAATCATACGTCTATGAATCATGATGGATTGTGGATTGACTAATTGGGTAAATTTTTTGTTCACCATCCATCATAAATCAGACGATGATTAATATGTTTATGACCCATAATCATATACATATATATGAGAAAAATTAGGGTGAGATCAAAGAAATGGATCTCACTCTCAAATTTTTGAATCACAACCATTATAATACTCAGACCTTGATTCAATGCTCCAAATTGCATTATCTAATTGTAAGTTGAATCGACCATTTAAAAAAAGTCAGACAAATCGAGCAAGAAGGAAAGAAGAATATATCGACTGAAATGAAAGGAAAGAGGGAATCCAATCCGTCGAAGCGATGAGTCATCAGGCATCGAGCGGGCAGGTTTTTGGGTGTTGAGCGGACGGGCATTGAGCAAGCAAGATTTTCAGGAGTCGAGCAAGCGAGGTCGAGGTTGTCGACGTAGGTCAAGGTTGTCAACATCGGGAGAGGTTGCCAGGTGTCGAGCGGGTGAGGTCGTCTGACGCACTCGAGCGGGCATGGTCATCTGGCATCAGGCAAGGTTGCTAGAATTCAAGTGGGCAAGGTATCCGAGCCATCTCGAATGGGCGAGGTCACCGAACTTTGGGCGAGGTCGTCAGCTATCGGGCAACTCATTGAGCGTCAAGCAGTCGAGGTGTCCAGGCAAACTCAAGCGGGTGTTAAGCAAAAAATCGTGTTGAGTTCTGGGGAGATGAGAATGATGTCGTCATTGAAGGACATGAGCAAGCTAGTGGTACCCCGGGAGGATTTGAAGGACCTCCTGTAGGAGTCAATCAAGGTGCTAGGGAAGGGACGACGTACAAGGTAGTGGGGGGAGGTTGAACCTATTTTTTTTATCTGAATCAGTTTAGCTAGGATATTTCAATCTGCAAGATCTTGACCATTGAACTAATGCCCCTTGATTTATAATGGCTAGGATTAAAAAATATGAGGGTGAGATCAGCTTCTTTGATCTCACCTTAATTTTCCTCTCTCTCTCTCTCTCTCTATACATACACACACACACCCACACACACACACATATATGTGTTTGCTCCAAGCACATCTATCCTTCCTCCATTCGTTATTTTCCATTCTCCTTTTTTAAAAATTTATTTTAATATTTCTAGTTGACTTCATGCATTATGATAATCTAAGTCTATTAATTATGATAACTTAAATCTATTAACTATTTTTGAATTTAAAAAAAGTCACATGTTTTATATTTACTTAACTCCATTAATTATATTTTTATTATTATGAAGACCCATAATTATTTTAAATTCGATATATGTTTAACATATGACCTTTGCTTATTAAATGTTAATATCATGATTAAATGTTTACATATTACATATGGACTCTTTATAATTTATGAATTTATATTTAACATATAAATGAATTCTTAATTAATGTGTATTAAATTTAACATCATGATTAAATTTTCATAAAATACAAGTAGGCTTTTTATATTCCAACGAAGAATATACCGGCTGAAGAGAAAGGAAAGAGGGAATCCAATCCATTGAAGCGATGAGTCGTCAGGCGTCAAGTGAGCAGGTCATTGGTGTTGAGCGGACGGGCGTCGAGCAAGCGAGATTGTCAGGACTCGAGCAGGCGAGGTCAAGGTTGTCGACGTAGGTCGAGGTTGTCAACATCGAGAGCACTCGAGCAGGCATGGACATTTGGCATCGGGCGTGGTTGCTAGGCGTCAAGTGGGCAAGGTATCCGAGTGATCTCGAGTGGGTGAGGTCACCGAACTTTGGGCAAGGTCGTCGGCTATCGGTCGACTCATCAGGCGTCAAGCATGCGAGGTGTCCAAGCGAACTCAAGGTGTTGGGGAAGGGACGACGTACAAGGTAGTGAGGGGAGGTTGAACCTATTTTTTTATCTGAAGTAGTTTAGCTAGGATATTTCAATCTACAAGATCTTGGCCATTGAACTAATGCCCCTTGATTTATAATGGCTAGGATTAAAAAATTTGAGGGTGAGATCAATTTCTTTGATCTCACCTTAATTTTCCTCTCTCTCTCTCTCTCTCTCTCTCTCTCTTTCTCTCTATACATACATACATACATACATACATACATACATACATACATACATACATACATACATACATACACACATATATATGTATATATCCTTCCTCCATTCCTTATTTTCCATTCTCTTTTTGAAAATTTATTTTAATATTTCTAGTTGACTTCATGCATTATGATAATCTAAGTCTATTAATTATGATAACTTAAGTCTATTAACTATTTTTGAAATTTAAAAGTCACATGTTTTATATCTACTTAACTCCATTAATTATATTTTTATTATTATGAAGACTCATAATTATTTTAAATTTGATATATGTTTAACATATGACCTTTGCTTATTAAATGTTAATATCATGATTAAATGTTTACATATTACATATGGACTCTTTATAATTTATTAATTTATATTTAATATATAAATGAATTCTTAATTAATGTGTATTAAATTTAACATCATGATTAAATTTTCATGAAATACAAGTAGGCTTTTTATATTCCATTATATTTTTAATAATAACAAATAGTATATATAAATGCAACTTTGTGCGTATTAAATTTTTTTAGAATTTCACAAATTTTTAGTATGTCTTATTTTTAATAAAAAATAATAATATATATGCATTACTAATTAATATATTAACATCATGATTAATATATATATATATATATATATATATATATATACACACATATAATTCCATGCACCAAGCACCTCTATCCCTCCTCCATTCCTTATTTTCCTTTTCTTCTGATGGAGGAAAGTTTTAATGTTATATAAAATTACATTTTGATGATACAAACTTCAAAAGATTAATGTTAATTGTTGAAAAAGTTTAAGCAAAAATGGATAATTTTATGCACTAAATTGGATTAAATAATTGACAATGATTTTATTAGATTCTAGATGAATGATAAATATCAAAGTTGTAGAGAATCATGTTAGCTATCCATAGAATAAAAGATTATCTAATTTGGATAATTGTGCAAAAGGTTTTGCTCAAAATAGTGCAGGTCAGTCAACTTGTCGGTCGACAGAATGAAAGTCGGTTGAGACAACACCGGTTGATTGATCCAGTATACCGGTCGATCGATCGATGCATGAGCTGCTCAGTTCCATGATGGCACTATACCGATCAATGTCGAAATGATACCGGTCGATGTACCGTCGACCGAACAGTTACGGTCAGTGAAGGAAATAAGCGCAACAATCATAGACAGATCGACAAGTCCATTGATGCGGTCGATCAGTCCACAGCTCAAATGAACAGTAATAGTCAATTTTGAAGGAGAAATTTGTGGAACAATTTCTGAATGAATTTTCTGCATACTAGAGCCTATAAAAGGAGTGCCAAAGCCAGAAGCAAATGCATCCATACAAGCATTGAAACAAAACTTCAACAAATCAAAAGAAGATCTTTTTCCTTGACAGTATCAATTTAAGTTCTCTTTTCTTTCTCTCTTCTCCTCTTGTGAGTATTCTATTGTAAAAGAGAAAAATCATTTTGAGAAAGATTGTGAGAGCACCTGTGTGAAAGAGGTTCCAAATCTTACCTCTTGAGCAAAAGAAAATATTAGCTTCCTAGGAGGAGAGGTTTGCCTTGTCTCTCGAAGTGGAGAAAAAGTGGTTGTGTAAAGGGCTTTCTTCCTTGTCCCATTTTGAACAAAGGAAGATATTCTAGTGGAATCTCCGGCGATCTCAAGGTCGAGAAGTTGGAGCGGGGACGTAGGCCAAAATTTGGCCGAACCTCATCAAATTTCGTGTTTGATCTCTCTCCCTTTCATTTTGTGTTTGATGTGATCTAAATTGCATTGATTTTAAAAGATTTTAAGAATCGATTTTAAGCTTCCGCAACACATTTTGTGAAATTGACATTTTTGGATTGAACACCAATTCATCCACCTTTTGGTGCCCTTTGGGATCCTACAATTGGTATCAGAGCAATGTTGCTCTCATTTTTTTAAGATTTAATCATTTTTTAGAGCATGGCATCATTTTTTGAACAAGGATCTTCCATTTTTGACCCATCGAGTTTTCAAGACTATTCTTTTGCTTCTTGAAAAATTAGAATGAAGGCATATTTATGTTCCATTGATTTTGATACGTGGAAAGTTATAGAAAATGGTTTGAAAAGCCAAAGAACATTTTAAATTCATTAATACTTCTTTCATTGAATATGACGATTTTCAAATGTCAATCGAGAAACTTGACTACATTGCAAAAACTACCTTTTATTCATCTTTAGATTCTTATGCCATGAACCTTATTTCTAGTTGTTCTACATCTCATGAAATTTGTGAAGTCTTGTTAGATAAATATAAAGGGAGCAATTTTGATAAAAAGAGCACATCAGATGTGGATAATGAAGAAAATGATAGCCTACATCTATGACATCCAAAGATGATGTGTTATGCTTAATGGCAAAAAGTAAGGACGATGAGGTAGCATCAACTTCATCTTATTCCTCTACTAATGATAGTGATGATGATGTTGATATTGCATTTGATGTTCATAAGGAATTTGCTTCTTTTATTCAAAAGCATATTTCTCTCAAAAAGAAAAAGAGAATTTAATAAATGATTTTCATATCTTGAAAGATAACTATGATTCTCTCAAAAAGGAAAATGATGCATGTTTAATTCAAATAAATACCTTAAAAAGGAAAAAATTGATTCTCTTTCATTATCTTGTGCATCTTATGAATCTTTAAGAGTTGAGAATTCAAGATTGATTGTATTGAATGATGGGTTACAAAAGAAAAATATTTCTTTACAAAAATTCTTAGATGAAAAATTACTACATGAGCATGAAAAATTAAAAGAGGAAAAGGATACATGTTTTATGGAAAATGAAAACTTAAAAAATAAATTGATACTTTGGAAATTACACATGCATGCGAAATTGTAAAACTAGCATGTTCTTTAGAAAAAGTAAAACAGGAAAATAATTTTTTGAAAAATACACAAAGTAATGATAAGACTATTTCTCATATAAGGAAAAATAATCTTAGGAATCATTTTAGATATAAAAACTCTTATTAGAAATCTAATCATTCTTATGATAGACAATCACGTATTACATGTTTTACATGTGGATTTCATGGCCATTATGCTTATTAATGCAAAGTAGGAAAAACATTTCAACATATCATGATTTGGGTTCCAAAAGGAACAATTTCTAACAAAATAGGACGCAAAAAAATTTGGGTATCAAATGTTACATAATGGTTTTTGTAGGTGTGCCTCACACGCAAAGCAAAGGACATGTGGAAATGTGAAGGCACAAAGGTTATGGTAAAAGTATCATCTATTTTTATTTCACTAAAAAATTCAAAATTACTATTTCTTTCAAAGAGGAAACATATAAATGAAAGTGGTAATATTGATAGGGGGAGCATGTTAAACTTTATTTTGACATATCATGGATATCATTATTTTATGCAATATTTTGTTTTATGCATGTTAAATTGTTGTATCAAAGTTTTTTGCAATATTTTGATCCTTAATAAATTTTTTGGCTTCCATCAAATTGTTTCCATTTTTTCATTATAAAATAGTCATAAATGTAGGGGGAGTTTTTTTTTGTTAACTCTTTATGATGCAATATTTTACATGTTTATTATATGATAAAAAGGAGAAGAATAATTTTTTTTAAAAGACAATATGAATAAGGGGGAGTTAGATATGGTTTCTTATATGCTTCATATACGAATTATTCTTTTTGATGAAACAAAGGGGGAGAAATAGGAGAAATATGATCTGAATATTACTTTATATAAAGAGTTCCTTACAATTAAGACTTATGTGAATATCTATCAATGTAAGGAAGGCTAATTGTTAGGGTGGAGTAAAATTAATTTTACAAGATTTTACAACTTTTTCCAACTTTTTCACAACTTACATATTTTTCATATTTCTCGATTTGTCTTCATAAAAAGGGGGAGATTGTTGGAGCAAAATTTAAATGCCATATAAATTATATTTTGATGATACAAACCTCGAAAGATTAAAGTTAATTGTTGAAAAGTTTAAGTAAAAATGGATAACTTTATGCTCTAACTTTGATTAAATAATTTACTATGATTTTATTAGATTCTGATGAATGATAAATCAAAATTGTATAGAATCATGTTAGCTATCTATAGAATTAAATATTATCTAATTTGGATAATTGTGAAAAAAATTATGCTCAAAATAATGCAGGTTGGTCAACCTATCGATTTTCAGAGACCGACCAATGCATGAGCTACTTAGTTCCACGAAGAGACTATACCGATCGACATTGAGATAATACCGGTCGACCGACCAATTGTAGTCAGTGAAGGAAATAAGCGCAACAGTCATATAGACTGGTCGACAGGTCCGTTAATGCGGTCGACCGATCCAGGGCTCAAATGAACAATAACGATTAATTTTGAAGGAGAAATTTATGGAATAATTTTTAGATGAATTTTTCACATACTAGAGCCCATAAAAGGAGTACCAAAGACAGAAGCAAAGACATCCATTCAAGTATTGAAGCAAAACTTCAAGAAATTAAAAGATGATCTTTCTCATTGAAGTTATCATTTTAAGTTCTTTGTTCTTTCTCTCTTCTCCTCTTATGAGCATTCTATCGTAAAAGAGAAAAATCATTTCAGAAAGATTGTGAGAGCTTCTGTGCGAAAGAGGTTCCATATATTACCACTTGAGTGAGAGAAAATATTAGCTTCCTATGAGAACAAAGGAAAAAATTCTAGTGAAATCTCCGATGGTCTCAAGGTCGAGAAGTCGGAGTGGGAACGTAGGCCAAAGTGTGCCAAAACTCGTCAACAACCACCTGTGTTATCGTGTTTGATCTCTCTCCCTCTCCCTCTCATATTGTGTTTGATGTGATCTAAATTGCATTGATTTAAAATGTTTTAAGAATCGATTTTAAGCTTCCGTGACACATTTTGTGAAATCGACATTTTTAGATTGAACACCAATTGACCCCCCTCCCCCCTCTTTGTGCTCTTTGGGATCCTACATCTTCTACTTTTCTATATTATTTTAATATTTCTCCTTGACTCCATGCACTATGATAACTTGAGTTTATTTATTATGATAACTTAAGTCTATTACTTATGTTTTAGTCTAAAAGGTCACATGTTTTATATTTACTTAACTCCATTGATTATTTTTTATTAATATGAAAAGTCATAATTATTTTGAATTTGAAAGATCACATATGTTAAAAATATGACCTTTGATTATTAAATTTTAATATTATGATTAAATGTTCACATATTACTGATTCTTTATATTTTTATTATTTTTACTATATAAATGCATTCTTATTTAATACGTATTAAATTTAACATCATGATTAAATTTTCATAAAATATAAATAGTCCTTTTTATATTCTATTATATTTTTAATAATAAAAAATGTAATATATAAATGCAGTTTTGTGCGTATTAAAATTGTAACACCACAGTTAAATTTTTAAAATTACATATTAGCTCTTTACATTCTATTAAAAAATATTATATATATATATGAAGCATTAATTAATGTATTAAACATCATTATTAAATTTTCATAAATTATAAGTTGGCTCTTTAAATTCCATTATATTTTAAACCTGAATAAAAAGTAATAATGCATGTTTTAATGTGTATTAATTTTTTAAAAAACATCTTTGATATATTATATATATGGGTTAGTTTCTTATACCTCTCCTGAGCTATCATGATTTTTCGCATCTAACCCCAAAGTATGAACTTACCTTATGACATCTCTAAATTTTACTGCATTTTCCATTTTAGACCTTCCATATGATTCTATTAACTTTTCTATTAGTTTTGCTTTTTTTCGATTGTGAAAAGACTAAAATGTTCTTCCATGAACTCTTCCACCTTTTAATTTTAAAAAATAATATAATGAACTTAAAAATATAGAAACTTTTGTCCGAGAGAGGGCAATAATATATAATAATAAAATGGAGAAAAAAAATTATATATTTTAATTTTTTATTATTTTTTAACATTAAAATAGAGAAGAGTTCGTGAAAGGACCTTTTAGTTTTTTCAAAAATGAAAAAATCAAAAGTAACATAAAAGTTAATAGAATCATATGAAAGGACTAAAGTGAAAAATACGATAAAGTTTAAGGATATCATAAGATAAGTTCATACTTCAGAGTTAGATGTGAAAAATCATAATAATTTAGGAGAGGTTTAAGGAAATAACCACACACACATATGAACTATATCCTTCTTCCATTCATTATTTTAATATTTCCCTTTGTCGTCATACATTATGTAAGTTATTTTGCCAGTTCCTCTTATTTTAATATTTCTCTTTTTTCTCCATATATTCGTATTTCATGTAAATTAACAACAACAATTTTAAAAATATTAGTTCATTGTGATCTAAATTATTTTTAATCCTAGAACATATCTCAATATTATATATATTATCAAATTATTTATAGTGACACCATGCGTCATAGAGTTTCCTAGTTTATAATTAATCTAAATGATTAAACTCAATGATTATATGCCATGTGTGGACATGCTATCATTGCCATGTGCAACGGACATGTTGCTAGTCCCGCCATATATGGTGCGACATCGCACTAAGTGTGACAATAGTTGCACCTATGGTTCATTTATAGACTAAGTGCGACATCGCATTATTAGCTTTTTTGTGTGCTCTCTTCAATTAAAGTTCATTTATAGACTCTGAGACAGGCGGCCCTTCGCACTTTCTACCTAGAGAACTTGTTACTGAGTGACCTTTCCTGCATGATGGAGGACTCATAGTCTTTCGAAAATTCCAACCATCTTCTTTGTCTCATGTTGAGTTTCTTTTACGAGAACATATACTTGAAACTCTTGTGATGTACATTTCAAATTCTTCTCCATACAAAAAATGTCATCATATTTTCAAGACTGTTGCCCGTTCCGAATCAAATTGGGATAATTCCTTTCATGATGCTTGTTGTCTTAAAGCATATGCAATCACTCTTTCATGGTGCTCCAATCTAGTCCCATTAGCATCGTTGTACACCGTTAGCCTCCAAATTCTGTAGGAATTATTAGCACTGGTGCAGTATTAAACCTCCTCTTCCATTATAGGAAGTTTTCTTTACATTTCTGGTTCGAGTTAAACTTTTCTCCTTTCATCATCTTAGTAATTGAAAAAGCAATCTTGGAAAAGTCTTAGATAAACCTTTTGTAGTAGCCGACTAACCCAAGTAAACTTTTTATTTTAGTCACTATTTTGGCCTTTCCCAACTGGTAACAACTTCGATCCACTGAAATTCTTTCCTTTGAAATAATGTGACCCAGAAACATCACTTACTCTAAGCTCACACTTGGAGAACTTTGCATACAATTGGTACTGCCACAAGGTCTCCGAAACACTTTTTAGGTGTCTCTATCTTCAAGACTTGATGAGTAAACTAGAATTTCATCCACGAACACAATAATAAATCTATTGATATGGGTTTGATATCCTGTTCATCATATCCATAAATGATGCAGGAACAATAGTTAGTCCAAATGACATAACAAAAAATTCATAATGGTCATATCTTGACTTGAAAGTTGTCTTCGCTGTTATGTCCTCATCAACCACCCTAGGTTGATGGTATTCATTTATCAAGTCAATATTTGAGAAGATATATATTATGGATAACTAATTAAATAGATCATCAATTCTGGGTAGATGATACTTATTCTAGATGGTCACTTTATTCAGCATCATGTAGTTTATGCGCAATCTTAATGACATCATTCTTATTCACAAATAGGATAGGTGCACCCCTTGAAGACACACTTGGTCTAATGAATCATCTATCCAACAACTCTTGCAGTTGGGTCTTAAATTTGCACCATTTTGTAGGGAGGTTTTGATATAGGAGCCATCCCTGACATTAACTTAATATGAAAGTCAATCTTTCTTTCCGGAGGTAAACTCGGGAGCTCATCTCATCTAGAAATACATTAGGAAAGTCTCTCACCTCGTCAAGCTCTTGGAGTGGCTTGAGTTGGAAATCACTCTTGATCACACTTACTAGAAATCCTTGACAACTCTTGTTCAGCATCTTGATTGCCTTTACTAAGAAGATTATCGTCATCTTCTCTTTCGATGGTGTCCTGCAAAAGGTTACAAAATACCATCCTTTTTATTGATCTTAACCTTCCTTTCCTAGCATATCATGTAGGTATCATGGTATGATAATCAATTCATGTCTAATATTATGTCATAGTCTATCATGGGTAGAACTATGAATTCAGATGAGTAGTTAACCCCTTCAATTAATACTGGAGTCTCGAGAAGGTAGTCAAATGGAAATCCTCCCTGTTGGTGTTGTTGTGTCTTGCTGTCACTTCATGTTCTCCAACTCAACATTTAATAAATCAGCAAAGGCAGATGATATGAAAGAGTAAGTAGAACTAGAATCAAATAATACATTTGTATAGTGGTCGAAAAGATTATCTTGGATCACTTCATTAGACTTTTGGGTCTCATCCACACCTAATTTTCCTTAGTCTTGTTGTTTAGGCTTCTTCTATGAGCAATCCATGACATAATGGTCAATATTGCCATGATGCAAGCATACTCCAGATTTGAAACTGCACTCGCTTAGGTGGAACCTGTTGTAGTGAGGACAGGCTTTGCTTCTCTGTCCCCCTTCAGTCTTGGAGTAAGGCTTGGAGTCCCTGTCTTTCCTTGGCTCCTTGTCCTTCTCATACTTCTTATGTGTGACTATTTCTCTGGCCAGTTTAGTTGATATTTCTTTGCCCTTGCCTTGGCCATAGTATCAGGATTCCCACACTTGACATTTATCTTGAGGCGAGGATTCAACTCCTTGACAAAGTGCTCGACCTTTAATGCTTCATCCTCATTTAGAGAACTATACCTGTTAAGCTCTAAAAATTTGTTGAAGTATTTTTCTACAGTCATGTCGCCTTGTTGTAGTTTCATGAATTCAACGTGTTTCTTCCCCCTTACATCTGGAGGAAGGTAGTGATTTTTGAATGCCTTTTTTAAGTCCCTCTAGCCATCCTCATCCTTAAACTAGGTCCTTGTCATTGACTTCCACTAGTGACGATAGCTGATGGGTAGCTAAGTTGACCCTATGTTGATCAAAGTAGTCCATGACTTTGAACTTCTCAGTGATGATGTGTAGCCAAGCTTCAGTCTTGTTTAGATCTCTATCCCCGTTGAAATTAGGGGATGTAGCTTCAGGAACCTCTCAATCCTAGAAATCAAGTGGCTAAAGCGCCTCGAGTCCACTCTCCTTTCCATCGCACAAGTGCTTTCTTTTAGTTCAGTTTGGTCTCTTGAAATGTTTGTAGGACCTCCAGATTCTATCCTTTACATAACAATAATTAACCAACATTAGATGGTTAATATACAACATTCATTCGTAACTTACATACTCTTTAACCTTAAATGGATGCTTATGATGATTGCACATGACTTAGACACTTAAGTATGCATACCAAACTATAACACTTTAAAATTTCACCCTAAAAGCCAAGGGCAACTAGAGAAATTTCGATTGGGTTAGCCATTCTCCATCACATAATCATAATGAAATGGTTTGCATAAATATAGCAAAAAACTAGTAATTACTAAGATAAAATAAAAATCATCTTTCCAATGAAAGTTTTTAATAAAAGCATTTGAAGACTAATGTCATAGATGAAAAATAGAAATACATTATTAAGAAACATCTCTAAACATCATGAATGATCTAACAGAATCAATGTCATAATGACTCATCATAGCCTAGATTAGATAATGTGCAACATCTCTATCATAAGTTGAGCTACCATCCATTCTAATTCATCAATTCATCAATTGCCTACACAAATTCAGGGTGCAAAATTTTTTAATTAGAATATGTAAAGGACATGCTATGAAACGCATCGTAAGCAGGATACTACATGACTTATGTAAGAAATTTCAACATATCAAAAAGAAACATATATGTATGTCATGTACCTGTCAATGTGATCTACATGTCAATCATTCACATAATCATCATGCATTAATATCCTAGCATGGGAATACCATGTAGCCATTATCATACAAAAGTACAATACATTAGTCATCATTCAATCATATCAGTAGCCATTCGTTGGACTCCACTTTCATGGACATCAATCTTTACGATCAGTCATCTCAATAACTGTATTTAATCTTACAGTAATTGAAGAATCTTATCCTTGCTCTCACAATAGGCTAACTAGGTCCTCATCGTACGAAGGAGAGCAGAATACACATATCCTTGCCAGTAAGATACAAGTAGTCCTTAAGGAAATACTTACACCAATGTGTTTTTATTTTCCAAAGGAAATACTAATACACAAGGTGCATCGCACAGTTATTTCTTGACAACAAATTGAGGGAAAACAAGCAACAATATTATGCAATTAAGTTCATTATGTTTGTAATTATCAAACAATATTACGCCTCTCAATCTTCATAGTTTAATCTAGTTATGACTATGATATATTAATCAAGCATCAATACATAGTATAATTACTTTGAAAGTAGGTTTAAAATAATATATGGATGGTTGGTCACGACCACTATAAAGTGATAATCGTGGCCTGTGATGGTCCCTTTTTCCTTAAAGTATTAGTCACGATCATGACTGGGGTGTCACGGCCGTGTCAAGCCATTCTCACGCCCGTGCTTCTATGGGGAAACAGCCATGAGCGAGTCCAAATTTGGACTCGTTCTTGCAAACCTCTCACTCACAATCATGACTGGAGTGTCACAATCGGACATGACAATGTCTTTTTATTTTTGTTGGCTTTCAACCGCTCAGCCATGTCCATTCTAGAGGTCGGCATGGCCATGCCGACATTCAAGATTCCACCAACTAGCCCAAGAATAATTATTTTTAGGATGAAACTTTGGGAAAAAAATTATGATAAGCATCTTAAATAATTCACACATGATCTATAGGCATTTAGGCATAAAAAGACAAAATTAAAAACATGAAAAATCATTCATTCATGGAGATCTAGGTTCATTCCCAAAACATATAAGAATATGATCTTATGATATGAAACCCTATCATATAGATCTAAGCATGATAGATCTAAATATGGATCATATGTAAAGCCTTTTAGATCTAATGAACAATTATGCAACACTCAATAAAATCCTTAATAGGAGCTGTTGGACGTGCGCCCTTAATGGGCAACTGTTATGATGTAGTTTGGCCGCAAACTCCCTCCACACATACATACACATATGCAGTTATGTAAACTACATAATAAGTAGTTAAGAGAACTGACCACAAGACAATAAATAGACTTAAAAGTTCTACACCATGGGTGTGTTGTTATATTGGGCTATTTTTAGGTTTATGTGAGTTTTGCCGAAGTCCATCTCATATCTAGATTGTGAACATTTCGTCGACATTCTGAGCGTGATCGTCATCCCGATCTCGTTATAGGAACAACGTGAAAGAACTAGTAAATAATTTTGATGTAAATGTTAGTTTTCTTATATTAAAACCTTTGGTATTAGAGCCTCAATAGGTTCTTTTCATTATTTCACTTTGATAATTGAGGATCGTGAAAAAAATTAATATTTCCATGGTCAAGGAACAAAAAATCAATCTTTTTTGTTATCCATATGTACTGAATTCAACCGAAATTTTGATACAAAAATTGAATATATTTTCTCACAAATTTTCAAAAAAAAAGTTCAATGCAACGTGAACAGTACCATGAGACACTATAGCGTGCACTAAGCAGCGCACTAGTGGCGCAATGGCGCGCGGGCCACGATCTGCGGCTGTTGTATAGTGGGTTGCATTGCAGCCCATTATGAACATTTTTTTTTTTTGAAATTATAGTGTATTTGGGAAGTTTCGAGAAAATTATATTAAAATTGAAAATTCTTGATTCATGCTCTAGAATATTTTTCGAAATTGTATTGCTGATCCATGGCATATATTATGCATGTTAGTTAATTTCTGTAATAATTATGCATATTAGAAATATTGTGACTTGTTATAATGTGACATATGTTTTTTGAAATGTTTTGTATGTAATTGTGTTACGATAATTAGAAAATTTACAGAAATTTTACTGAAATCTATATGGCATGATGATCGAAATTTCTTGATATGTCATGTGTGCAAAATTTAAATATGTCATGCTTGTATTGTAATATGTTTTGATATTATAATATGAACATAAGTATATTACATTATGTTATCTTATAAATGTGAAAATAAAATTCGTTCACATTATTATTTTTTAAAGTTCCTTATTTTATATGGAACTTATAAGTAATATTTTTTTATGTAACAAATGTATTATCACATGATATTGCATTTTTTATTTTGTGTTATAATTATGCAATTAATAATATCTATATGATACGACAACATTATTTTTTTCTTTTATGAAAATTTTCATTACATATATGTAATGAAGGCATGTGTGAAAAATAATTTTCAATTATTATGAAAATTGATATTTTAATTGTTTAAATGCCTTGTGTTATACATATATGTATTTGAAGCATGTGACTTTATTTTATATTTTATGTAAATGTATGAATTAATAATAGTCATGCTTATTATCATGCATATATTATGTTAAAAGCATGTGACAAATAATTCCATTATGTGATAAATGACTTGTATACTTATTTGTATGCTTTGTAATTCATAAATATTTTAAGCTATGCTTATATTATGCATAAATGTGGAAATTATGAACGTGACATGTTTCATGAGCTTAAGAATTTAATAAATTGGACCCAAGTTAAATATATGTATAATGAAACATAGGTAATCCAAATAGGACTAAGTCATTTAAATTATACGATGATCATGGTAATAATTTTTATTGAGTGGCACGTGACATGTGCATGTCCAGGCAAATACTCAAAAGAGATTATAAGTGAAAAATTTAATACTCTCTTTCTCTGTGAACTTACTTGGTGTATTATTAATGCAGTCTCTAAAAATTATTATGTTCACATGAGACGATGATATTTTTTCAATTATTTTGGTGTCGAGGCGAAGTGGTGATGCTTTCCCAATCGGCACCTTGCAAAGGCAAGGAAGATCCCCTATCACAGAATCCTCATTGTTTGACCTTTTGAAAAATTGTATGTTAATCACATTATATATTTTTTAATAATTTTGGATAATCATTTTCCAAAATTATTATAATAATACATTGGCGCAATTATATTGATTCAAATAATTTGGTAATATTTTTGGAATAGTGGGAGATGAATGAGAGCTTTGCTACCATCTCAATGTTACTATCCTAAAATATTATCATATTATTACTTTTGGAATATATGTGACAAGAAGACTTGGGTATAATGTTCTAACACTCATTTATTTTTTAACATGAACTTAGACTAAATGGCAATCAAGCAAATAATTGTTGAATTGAACAAAGGTGACAAGTTGAATGGTGACAACTATGACATCTTTCATAGAAAGTGCAATACATTTAAAGAAGAGGAAGTTATTGAATGCATGAAAAACACCATGCCTGAACCTGAATTTGGTATTACATTGAAGACGCCTATAATGCTTGGAAAAAGAATGACAAAAGAGCTTAAATTACATTCTTGAGCAGTATGGAAAATTTCTTAATTGTGAGTATGAGGTACATGAAACTGTCAAAGTCATGTGGGATGCCCTTAATGAAAAGTTTGCAAGTATATCGACCATGAAATTAAGGTTACTTAATTTTAAGTTCGATTCATACCATATGCGCCAAAATCAAAACATGCGGCAACATTTGCATGAATTCACTACAAGAAAACTGCAAAATAATGATACCACCTTTACGTCGCTAACGCAACGCTAACTTGTGGCTAAAAATATTAGCATCAACACAACGCTACACACAAGGGACGCCGAAAATCGATAGCCATTAGTATTGCCATGGCGCCAAAATGCTACTAGCGTCACAAGTCGATGCTAGTCCGGTGTTATTATGACTCTATAAGTCATGTGACGAAGCAATAGTGGGAGGCACTACTGCGACACTAATGCGACGCTAAATGTAGACGCTATTCAAATGCTAATATGGTGAGACACTTACTCCGTTTCCTTGTCGTCATTTGTGGCGCTAATTAGATGCCACAACGTCACTAGTATTGGGATGCTATGGAGTCTCTAAAGTGACGCTAATACATGTGATGCTATCGCGACGCAACATACGATATGTTCATATGCAAAATGTTCTTTTTACTTCAACCATTACATTACACAATCGACATGCGTTGTTATTGAACCATTACGTTACACAATGAAGAATCGACGCTAATCCAAATTGAACAATTAACGCATTGTTATTGATACAATCGACACATTGTTATTACATTTGATATTGATCCATAAAATCGATGCAATCAACACATTACATTATATTTACAATATGTTTGATCTCCTCAAAGTCATCGCTTGCAACTCGTGCATTCAAGGAAGATGACGCGTTCGCCGCCATTCCCGCGACCCTCATTTGGTGAAGATGACGGGTTTGCCTACATATTCTCCATCCCCTGCAACTCGTTGCTCTCTAGAGGGGAAGAAGATGCATCCGCCGCCAGCCGTGAGGTAGTTGCCGCCAGAGGGGAAGATGACACATCCGCTGCCAATCGCCACGCATGCCTGGATGGTGGTCACGTCGCATTAGTAGACATTTCCTACTGCACCAAAGTCCGCGACAGAGAAGATGGGGCCACCTTACGTCGTCTGAGGAGAGGCACCATATCCGACGGGCATGGGAGCGGTGGTGGGAGGCAGAGGCGTTGGGGCAACAACAATAGGAGGAGGAGGAGGAGGTGGCATCAAAGCAGCAGCAGCAAGAGGAGGAGGAGGCGGCGGTGTTTGGGCGGTGTCAGAGCAACAACAACAATAGTAATAGTACGAGGAGGAGGAGGAGGAGACAACAATAGTAGGAGGAGAGTGGTTAAAAGGGGAAAGGTTGTGTCTGCATAGCATAAGCATGCTACGAATCATCCAATTAAATGAAAGGATGGCTCGGATTCGTTCCTGGATGAGCACATGGATCGCCACTTGATGCAATAGCATCGCCACATTTGCATCGCTAAGTGGCGATCCATGTGCTTTTAATTTTAATAGATAATGAATTCTAAAATATGTCAAATAGCATCGTAGATTAGCGACTCAGAAATTGAGACACTAAGCTAGAATATAGGGTCGCATTGGCGTCGACATACCGAGATGCTAGACTAGCGTCACGAAATGACGACGCTATTGTGACACTAAAATGGATTTGCGACAAAGCTATCGATGCTATTGTGAAGCCATTGTGTTGCTACACGTACACGAAGCTAATGCACCACAAAGGTGGCGCTAAAGTAGATTTATTAACTATGTATACATGTATGTATATATGTATGTATATATGTAATGTGTATATGTATATATGTATATGTGTATATGTATGTATACGTGTGTATGTATGTATATGTATATATGTATATGTTTATCGACATCGTCCAAAAAGTCCGAGAAAGAATCATATGATGATCAAATGAGGCCATTCTAAGAAGTCCGAAGATGTCCGATTTTCAAGAAAAGTAATTTCTAATATTTTTTTAAGCACACGAAGCAAAATAGACCATTTGAATACTATTTAAATTTGGATATAAAACAAATTCTAAGAAAATGAGCATTTCTCAAAAAAATTTGAAAACTCTATGTCAACTAAAAGGGACCATTCTGAGTGCTTCCGATAGGTTCAATTTTCGAGAGCATGCATTTTTAGATTTCTTAGGTGCGACGAAAGTTTTGAGGAATTTTTATGATTACAAAAAATATATATTTTGAGAATCGGAGGAAATAGAAAACACATGAAACATAATATATTTGTGCCGCCCCACCTTATTGAGCCCTTCGAAATGCCTATTTTTGTGGCAATCTGAGCCAGGATCATGAAGAACCAATCATTTCTATTTTGAAACTTTGCTCATTTTGTTGAATTTCCTTCGACCTCCGATCGCTATGATTCTTATGAAGGTGGATAGCTCGCATCGATCTCTACGAGTTCCCAATTTTTGTTTCGATCGAGTTTTGCTGGACTCACATCGGCGATTGTCGGAAGTTTTTTTTCTTTGGTTATTAACTCTACCGTCCGGCCTCCTAAAATCCCCAAACAATACTACAAAATTTGTGTTGTCGTGGTCTATGGGAGGTACAAATTCTGACATGATCCGATGGTTGGATCTTCGACAATCGTCGTTTGAATCCCATGGAAAATGAAGAAACAATATTCCCTCATTTTTGGAATTTGGGAACTGGAGTATAATGAAGAAGCAATATCTGTGTCGTTGTGGTGATGCTAACTTAGCATTGTTAGCTTGCGACGTCAATGAAACGCTATCATCTGCAATGCTTTTTTTAGTTTTCTTGCATGATAATAGCGCCAAAATAGCATCTTGATAGCACCACATTTAGCATGAACATTCTTTGACGTTAATGCAATGCTAAAGTTACACTATTGAGAGGTAGTTAGCGTCTACATTTGTCGACCCAATAACAATGCTATTGTGACGCTATTGAGGTCTATTTAGCATCGCGTAGTATGGTGGCGCTAATTTGCATTGTTATTCGACATTTTTCTTGTAGTGATTATCAAACATGATTCGTTACACTTACTGATGACTAGCAAATCCCAGCTATCATTCGATCCCTTTTAGCATGTTGGGAATAAATGGTTTTGAACTTAGCTCATAAAGATAACATCAAAACTTTTACTAATGTTGCACGACATCTGAAAGTAAAAGAAGAGCGCCTTGAGGCAGCTAAACCTTCCGGTCAAGCATATGTTGCAGAATCCAGTACCAAAGGTGCGAGTAAAAGTTCAAAACGTAGAAGTCCATAGTAAAGACGACTAGAAATAAAGGTAAAAATCAGTGCAAACATGGAAAGCGTAGTGGAAAGTTTGATAAAAACAAAGTTAAGTATTACAATTACCACAAGCGTGGACACTTCGCTCGTGAGTGCACTGACCCAAAGAAGAAAACATAGGTATACTTTTATGAACAAACTTTCCTTTATATTTCTGGTCGTGATTTAGTCATTGACTCTCATATCTATGTTGCCGTGGTCTAGGGGAGGTACAAATTCCTCCATGATCTGATGGTCGGATGTCCGACAATCATCATTTGAATCCCATGGAAAATGAAGAAGCACTATTCCCCCAATTTAGGAATTTGGAAAATGGAGTATAATGTATGTATAACGTGGTATATTAATTTTTGTATATTATATAATAGAATAATATAGTATAGTATGGTGTATAATATAGTATAGTATAATATTCTATAATATAATATACAATATGTAACATATATTTCCAAAAGAGCACAAACTAGCGTCTACTGGTTGTCGTAGTCTATAGCGTCATATCTGTTGATGCCAATACAATGCAAGACACCAGCGCTAATATTGCCTCTTATTTTTGCGTCGACTTAGCATCGCTGATGTGGTGACGCTAACTTAGCGTCGTCAACCTGTGTTCCACACATTTTTTTTAGTTTTCACGCATGATAATAGCACCAAAATAGCATGTCGATGGCACCGCATTTGGCATCAACATCCTTTGATGCTAATGCGATGTTAAAGTTACGCTATTGAGAGGCAGTTAGCATCTACATTTGTCAACCCAATGATGACGCTATTGTGACGCCATTGGCATCAATTTAGCATCACGTAGTATGGTGATGCTAATCCGCATTGCTATTCGACATTTATTTTGTAGTGATTATCGAACATGATTCGTGAGTTGAAAAGTGGTAGGTGTTTGATAGTGAAATTGAGGAGTGTAGTGATAACTTGCTGATTTTGGCATCAAATTTTAGATTTTTCAATTTTTGATTTAACTCCCTAATTCACTCTCTTCTGCAAGTATACAGGTCAATTGTGGTCTACCCAAATGTCGTATCCTCAGTGATTTGAAACCAAAGACTCCCTAAAAACAATTTAGACTAGTCCTACTTAAAGTGGGAAAAACAAGAAATTAAAGGAAAATGAAATAGATTTTTAATTTTGGCAAAAAGGATAACTGTTTTTGGATTTTTGAAAAGTTATCTAAGCTGAATTATAAATGCTAAACTAGAGGCTAAAATGATTTATCTATCAATGAGGAAGGTTCTCCTAGGAGTTGGGGTTCATCTAATTTAATTATGGATGGAATGGACAAGTTATCATTAAATGTCAATTTTAACTCAACTTGAAATAATCTGTTTTCACAGCTTAATTAATCCAGAACTAATTATCATATTCTCATATGATTGATTAGCTAACTTGAATTAGAAAAGGTCTTGACTGAAATCAAGTAAACATAAGCTCAAAATCAAGTTCCTTACTGAATTTTAGTAATGTAATGAAATTTGTAATGATAACTTTCAATTGCACTTTGCAAATGAGGAAAATGCTTCAATCAACTAAACAAGGATGAAATCAATCCAATATTAGTGCAAATGCTCCTTGGTTTATCTCTAACCTACAAGAGGATTTTAAATCAGCCTCTCAGCTGCAAATTCAAATGAAATCTACATTTTCACTAAAGAGTTGGATAAAATCAGCACATAATTATATATGGGAACTCAGCACATGCAATTGCTTCTTGGTCCATCTCTGAATAGCAAGAAAACCTTAAGTACACCTCTCAGTATTAAATGAAATCAGGGGCTTAATAATAACAAGGCAGATTCCACATATTTCAGGAAATCAGCAACCAGAAAATTCAGAAATCAGCACCTAGCAAACATTGGAATTCAGCACGTCACTCATTGGAATTCAGACTTGCCATTGCTCTTTGGTTCATCTCTGGACAACAAAGTATCCCTAGGATTCACTTCTCAGTGATTTAATAAGATGAAGAGCTTACAACAGCAAATCAGAATCCAAAAATTCAGGAAATCAGATTTTACAATTCAGAAATCAGCAAGTGAAATGTTTACAATAATTCAGGGATTAAAACCTTGAAAACACCATTGTTCCTTGATTCATTTCTGAACAAGGGTGAAACCATAAGAAACCTTTCAGTTATCAATTAAATCAGGGCTCAACAATGATAGAAAACAGGTTTAATCAGAATTCAGAAATCAAAAATTAGATTTGGGGAAAAATAGGTTTCAGAATTCAGGAAATCAGAAATCTCAATTGGATTAGAACCTAAACACTTGGCATTGATTCTCGATTCATTTCTGAACAAGATTAGATCAAATGACAACTTCTCAGTTGTAGATACAGTCAGGACCTTACAAAGACAAGATCAGGATCATATGAAATAGAAAATCAGAAATCAGGATTGATATCAATGCAGGAATTCAGACTTGTCTACATATCCCAACCATAACTAATTAGACTACTACCCTATCCTAGGAGAAATGGAGTTTAGCTCCTCATAATTACAAACATGGATACACAATTGAATGAAGAATAGAAGCAAATCATCCTGGCTTGAGGACTGTTTGCAGAAATCAGCAAGCCTCAGCTCCTTCCAGCTCCAATCAGCTCCTATCCTTGCAATGGCCGGCCTCCCCTTTATTCCAGGGTTTCTTCATCTTATATATGACTCTTGTCCACCCTTGGATGTAAATTAGAATGTTCCCTTCCTTTGATTCAAGCCACATGTCCAGTGGTCCTCAAATTCCAGCAGAAATCAGCAGCTTTTGAACAGTAAATCAGTGGTCCCCCCCCCACCTTTTTCAGTTGAAATCAGATTTATATTCCCTGCTACAAGAGCCAAAACAGCAAGCATCAAAGTCCTTGAATGGAAAATAAACAAATAAGGATGATGACAGCTACTAGGATCAGCTCAAACATCAAATAGGATTTAGTGTTGTGTAGAAATGAAAACCAAAATCAAAACAAATGATTTTTGGAACCCGGAAATGATAACTTTGCACTAATCATGAAAGTTATCCAAATAAAGTGGTTCAAGGCATTAAAGGCATCAAAGGGATTAGTGTGGCAAGTGAATGAGGTCAGAAATCAAATGCAGATAAGATTTCATAGTGTTGATAACTTAGTGACCCGGAATGATAACTTTTAATCACTAAAATGATAACTTGTCATAACTTTGGTTGTGGTTATCCAAATGAGATTAAATTTGAACAGCAATGAGTTAAGACAATAAGTTAATGATTGCTTAATGCCTTTGTGCAGATTTGATAGTTTTGCATATCAAAATGACAGTTTTGTCCAAAAATGATAACTTGGCATTGAAAAATGATAACTTGTAGAATGGAATGATAATTCTGCACAAGTTGAAATAAAATCATTCATTATGGCAGTGGATTTAGTGCAAAATAATCACTAGAAATCTACTGAAGTAGAAAAATGATAACTAGCATATTGAAATGATAAGTTTGTATAGAATTGACATATTTATGGATTTTGGCAATTCAGAGCCTCTATGCACATGGAATTAGGTACAAAAAGAGAAATAACAGCTAATTATCACAATCCATGCATTCCAAACACAATTGGCCAAAAGTTAGGCAAAATGAGGGCTCGATATATATGATTTGAATAGAAAATGGATTAATAACATACATGATCAGCTAGTGATCAAACTCCCCCAAGCTTAGCTTTTTGCTTGAACATTCAGAAATTAAGGACAAACTTGAATTAATAGTCCACAAATGAATTAAAAATCAGCTGAATTAGGTCCAATGAGTTTCCCACTTCGCCAACACTCCATCCCATTCTTTCCAATTCCCAAATTCTAGCTGAGGAGTCACAAAGGTTAAAGAAAATTTAAGCCATGAAAGAAGTACTAACATTAACTGATTTGGATTACAAGGATTGTCAACTTTACTAAAAATTTTGAAACATCAATCTCTTCATGAACAGATTTTCCACTGTTTAAACAGGTTTAACACCTGACTTTTATTCATGAAAATGCATATAAACAGGTCAAGACTTGATTTTCATTCATGTTGATCACATGATAAAAATTTTGGTTTTATTCAGGAGAGGTTCCTTTTTGGAATTTCACTCTCTTTATTCATGCATGCAATGCAATGCAAAATGCAACTTTTCACTTTTTCTTTTTCCATTTTTTCTTTTTCTATTATGTTCATGAAGTGAGCAATGGTTCAAACTCAAGTATAGTTTAGACCCTTAAATGCAAATAGTCAAGGTTTCCTATTTAACATGGCAGCAAGAGCCTTGGCTCCTTTCTAAAAATCTTCTACTTTCTATTTAATCCATGAATGTCAGCTAGTGTTACCCACAAAAAGAAAATTTTTTCAGCTGAAAATTAATTCAAATGCATCTGAATTGATAATGTCAATTAAAGCAAGAAGATTTATGGCCAAGTTGGCCACTTGGTATTGGAGTGTACCAACTATCATAATGAACTATTCTACCCATTTCAGAGTTAAAATAAATTCAGGATTGAGTTGAGCCCAAAAAATGATAACCGAGTGATAACTTGTGATAACCGAGTGATAACTTGTTCAAACAATGATAACCTGGTGGTAATTGATGATATAAGCATTAAAATAGATTGAAAACATGGTGTAAAGGTTAGAAAAGCACCAGGTTTCCTCCTCCAAACTTATTCTCAGCACTGTCCACAGTGATGAAAATCAAGGCAAGGGAGAGGGTTGGGAGGGTATGAAATTCTTGGAATTTGTGCAATTGATCCCTTCCAATAGTTCTTGCATCTCAATCAAGGGCTTAGGGTGGTCCATTCTTCATGAATTTCAGCTAATCCTGCAGGGTAATAAGAGATATTAGTGGGATATTCAATATCATATTTTTAGGGTGCACAATTCAACAATGCATTGAAATTCACTAAAATTCAACTATGATGGATTGGGATAACTGTTATGAATGATAATTCAGATGTTAGTATGATGATTTCAGCATGAAGGAAAAGATAATATCAGTTATCATTGGGATTTCAGTGAGAAAAATTAAAATTGAGGGAAAGAGTACTCCCTAGGTGAAAGGGTGTGGTAGCTTCTAATTTTCCTCTGAATTATTTCTGCAAAACAGAAAGAGTAAGTGTAAAATGGCTTGGGTTACCTTCCAAGAAGTGCCCTACTTTAGTGTCTTAGGCTAGACATTGTTACAACTCTTGATATCAAGGAGGTTTAAATAGTATGATGTAATCAAGTAGAGATTTCAATCTGTGGACAACTTCACTAATCAAGTATGGATCTCTTAGTTTGTCAATGATTGACCTTTGTTTTTCAGTTTGATTCCCTCCTCCATTGTACCAGAAATATACTAACTTCTCATTCCAAAACTTCTCATATATGACATATGAATCTCCTGGATCACCATCTTGTTTAAGCAGCCATTTCTTCATTGGCCTATTAAAATGCAGCATTATTGGAAGATCTTTGAGCTCTTGGTTCCATCTTTCAGTGGGCAAACAATGATCTTCTTTCATTGAATGTTCAATTCCTTCTACAAATTGGAATTCTGCTATAACCTCTATTTGGAAAGAAATTTCTTCTACTTTCATATCCTCCTTGGCCATTTCAGTCTCATCATGTGGCTTTACTATCATAACCTGTTGCCCAATGGAAAATAAGGTGGGTGAGACTTTGGAACTTTGAATGACTTCAAATGAATTAGTGTTTGCTTCAAGTTCAGGCCACTTCTTCTCTTTTGATGTTTTTTCATCTTTGACCCTAAGATGTTGACATTCTTCAACTGATCCATGATGGTTTGTGGAGCAAATTGCTTCAAGTAGAACTTTTGGAAAGTTGGGTGCAGGAGGTAACTCATGTTTAGGGATAGACAATAAGTGAATTGAGTTGCAGCCCTCATCACAAAGGAGTGTATCTGATAGTTTCTTCAAAGAATCAAAATCAGAGTCTTCTAAAATTTGTTCTTCATTGGATGGTAACCTTATAAGTGGGTCTTCCATGTGATTCATTGAAGGTAACTTCAGCAACTTCATCTTGTTTCTTAGCTTGTTCTGTAAGTGTGATAGACTCCTTTTCAACTTCAGCCTCCACGACTACTTCCTTTTCTTCATTCGTATATTTCTCAATTCCCATCTTCATTTCCTGAATTTCTTATTTTTGAAGAGCAGATTGGATTTGTGGGGCTTCTTGACTGGACTGCAAACAAAGCTTGGCTTCCAAGGCTTGATATCTAGCTTGAAGAACATCTGCTATCATACATAATTTTTCCAAGTTTGCAATTTGCTTTTCCTGCCTCCTCATGAAGTTCTCCAACATAATCTCCATTCTTGACACTTCTATGGATTGATTAAGTGATTGCTGATTTTCTGAAATACCCATGGTTGCAACTTGAAATTCTGACACTTGACCTTGATTGTGATGGTAATACAAATGATTTTGTGAGTCATGGACATAAGGATTACTACTTGAGAAGTCTTCCTCAGGATTCCAAAAATTTGCACTTTCATGACCATGTGAGGCATACATGTAAGCATTAGAGGGCTGCTGAAATTGTAGTAATCCTTGATTGCAATGAACTTGTGATGGTTCTCCAACATCAAAACCATATTTTTGAAGAGTTTTGGACACGACATCTTCAACTATAGAATCCAATTCCTCCTGGCTCAAGGGTGTTTCACTTGATTGATAATAGTCATAGGACCAAGTTTGCCAACTTATATCCATCTTTTCTTCTTTCTCTTTTAGAAGTTAAATTCATAATTTTCTGCAATTGCTGGGTGAATAACAATCCCTAAGTGTCCTAGGAGCAGCCATGTTTTGATTGGTAGCCTCCTCCTCAAAAATTCTTCTCCTACCCTCTTCTCTTTGCAATTTCCTTCTCCTATTGAATCTTCTTTCAGTTCAAGATCAGATAGGTAGAGGTCTCCTTGAAGCTCCAAATCCTACATAAATTGAAATCAAAAGTATCAAATTCAGAAAAGAAAGAAAACTAGACAAAAAATGGAAAATTCAAAATGATAACTTACAAAAACTAAAAATTGGGCTAATAAATTGACTGAAAACTAGTCTAAAATTAATCTAAACTATATAAGTTAATCTAATTGGTCTCAAATCCTCGGCAACGGCGCCAAAAACTTGATAGTGAAATTGAGGGGTGTAGTGATAACTTGCTGATTTTGGGGTCAAATTTTAGATTTTTTAATTTTTAATTTAACTCCCTAATTCACTCTCTACTGCAAGTATACAGGTCAATTGTAGTCTACCCAAATGTCGTATCCTCAGTGATTTGAAGCCAAAGACTCCCTAAAAACAATTTAGACTAGTCCTACTTAAAGTGGGAAAAACATGAAATTAAAGGGAAATGAAACAAATTTTTCATTTTGGCAAAAAGGATAACTATTTTTGGATTTTTGAAAAGTTATCTAAGCTGAATTATAAATGCTAAACTAGAGGCTAAAATGGTTTATCTATCAATGAGGAAGGTTCTCCTAGGAGTTGGGGTTCATCTAATTTAATTATGGATGGAATGGACAAGTTATCATTAAATGTCAATTTTAACTCAACTTGAAATAATCTATTTTCACAGCTTAATTAATCCATAACTAATTATCATATTCTCATATGATTGATTAGCTAAGTTGAATTAGAAAAAGACCTGACTGAAATCAAGTCAACATTAAGCTCAAAATCAAGTTCCTTGTTGTTAGTAATGTAATGAAATCTGAAATGATAACTTTCAATTGCACTTTGAAAATGAGGGAAACGCTTCAATCAACTAAATAGGGATGAAATCAATCAAATATTAGTGCAAATGCTCCTTGGTTTATCTCTAAGCTACAAGAGGATTTTAAATCCGCCTCTCAGCTACAAATTCAAATGAAATCCACATTTTCACTAAAGAGTTGGATAAAATCAGCACATAATTATATATGGGAACTCAGCACATGCAATTGCTTCTTGGTCCATCTCTGAATAGCAAGAAAACTTAAGTACACCTCTCAGTGATTAAATGAAATCAGGAGCTTAACAATAACAAGGCAGATTCCACATATTTCAGGAAATCAGCAACCAAAAAATTCAAAAATCAGCACCTAGCAAACATTGGAATTCAGCACGTCACTCATTGGAATTCAGACTTGCCATTGCTCTTTGGTTCATCTCTGAACAACAAAGTATCCCTAGGATTCACTTCTCAGTGATTTAATAAGATGAAGAGCTTACAACAGCAAATCAGAATCCAAAAATTTAGGAAATCAGATTTTACAATTCAGAAATCAGCAAGTGAAATGTTTGCAATAATTCAGGGATTAAAACTTTGAAAACACCATTGTTCCTTGATTCATTTCTGAACAAGGGTGAAACCATAAGAAACCTTTCAGTTATCAATTAAATCAGGGCTCAACAATGATAGAAAACAGGTTTAATCAGAATTCAGAAATCAAAAATTAGATTTGGGGAAAAATAGGTTTCAGAATTTAGGAAATCAGAAATCTCAATTGGATTAGAACCTAAACACTTGGCGTTGATTCTTGATTCATTTCTGAACAAGATTAGATCAAATGACAACTTTTCAGTTGTAGATACAGTCAGGACCTTACAAAGACAAGATCAGGTTCATATGAAATAGAAAATCAGAAATCAGGATTGATATCAATGCAGGAATTCAGACTTGTTTACATATCCCAACCATAACTAATTAGACTACTACCCTATCCTAGGAGAAATGGAGTTTAGCTCCTCATAATTACAAACATAGATACACAATTGAATGAAGAATAGAAGCAAATCATCCTGGCTTGAGGACTGTTTGCAGAAATCAGCAAGCCTCAGCTCCTTCCAGCTCCAATCAGCTCCTATCCTTGCAATGGCCGGCCTCCCCTTCATTCCAGGGTTTCTTCATCTTATATATGACTCTTGTCCACCCTTGGATGTAAATTAGAATGTTCCCTTCCTTTGATTCAAGCCACATGTCCAGTGGTCCTCAAATTCCAACAGAAATCAGCAGCTTTTGAACAGCAAATCAGTGGTCCCCCCACCTTTTTCAGTTGAAATCAGATTTATATTCCCTGCTACAAGAGCCAAAACAGCAAGCATCAAAGTCCTTGAATGGAAAATAAACAAATAAGGATGATGACAGCTACTAGGATCAGCTCAAACATCAAATAGGATTTAGTGTTGTGTAGAAATGAAAACCAAAATCAAAACAAATGATTTTTGGAACCCGGAAATGATAACTTTGCACTAATCATGAAAGTTATCCAAATAAAGTGGTTCAAGGCATTAAAGGCATCAAAGAGATTAGTGTGGCAAGTGAATGAGGTCAGAAATCAAATGCAGATAAGATTTCATAGTGTTGATAACTTAGTGACCCGGAATGATAACTTTTAATCACTAAAATGATAACTTGTCATAACTTTGGTTGTGGTTATCCAAATGAGATTAAATTTGAACAGCAATGAGTTAAGACAATAAGTTAATGATTGCTTAATGCCTTTGTGCAGATTTGATAGTTTTGCATATCGAAATGATAGTTTTGTCCTAAAATGATAACTTGACATTGAAAAATGAGAACTTGTAGAATGGAATGATAATTCTGCACAAGTTGAAATAAAATCATCCAAATATGATTCAATCATGATGGCAGTGGATTTAGGGAAAAATAATCACTTGAAATTAGCTCAAGTAGAAAAATGATAACTAGCACATTGAAATGATAACTTTGCATAGAATCGACATATTTATGAATTTTGACAATTTAGAGCCTCTATGCACATGGAATTAGGTACAAAATGAGAAAGATCAGCTAGTTATCACAATACATGCATTCCAAACACAATTGGCCAAAAGTTAGGCAAAATGAGGGCTCGATATATATGATTTGAATAGAAAATGGGTTAAAAATATACTATGATCAGCTAGTGATCAGTGTTACATTTACTGATGACCAGCAAGTGCCAGCTGTCATTCAATCCCTTCTAGCATGTTAGGAACAAATGGTTTTGAACTTAGTTCATAATGATAACATCAAAACATTTGTTAATGTTGCAAGCCATCTAGAACTAGAAGAAGAGCGCCTTGAGGCAGCTAATCCTTCTAGTTAAGAGCATGCATTTTCGAGAGCATGTATTTTTAGATTTCTTAGGTGGGACGGAAGTTTTGAGGAATTTTTATGATTATGAAGAATAGATATTTTGAGAATCGGAGGAAACAAAAAACACATGAAACATAATATATTTGCGCCGCCCAACCTTATTGAGCTCTACAAAATGCCTCTTTTTTGTGGCAATCCGAGCCAGGATCGTAGAGAACCGATCATTTCTATTTCGAAACTTTGCTCATTTTGTTAAATTTCTTTTGATCTCCGATCGTTGCAATTCTTATGAAGGTGGATAGCTCGCGTCGATCTCTACGAGTTCGTAATTTTTGTTTCGACCGATTTTTGCTGGACTCATGTTGACGATCATCGAAAGCATTTTTCTTGGGTTCTTAACTCTAGCATCCGGCCTCCTAAAATCCCCAAACAATACTAAAAGTTTTGTGATGTTGTGGTGTACGAGAGGTACAAATTCTGACATGATCCTATGGTCGGATCTCCGACAATCGCCGTTTGAATCCCATGGAAAATGAAGAAGCAATATTTCCCCAATTTTGGAATTTGGGAATTGGAGTATAATGTATGTATAACATAGTATATTAATTTTTGTATATTATATAATAGAATAATATTGTATAGTATGGTGTATAGTATAGTATAGTATAGTATAGTATAGTATAATGGTTGTGGTGACGCTAACTTGAGCATCGTTAGCTTGCGACGTCGACAATCGCCGTTTGAATCCCATGGAAAATGAAGAAGCAATATTTCCCCAATTTTGGAATTTGGGAATTGGAGTATAATGTATGTATAACATAGTATATTAATTTTTGTATATTATATAATAGAATAATATTGTATAGTATGGTGTATAATATAGTTTAGAATAGTATATAGTATGGTATAGTATAGTATAATATAGTATAGTATAGTATAATGGTTGTGGTGACGCTAACTTAGCATCGTTAGCTTGCAACGTCAATGAAACGCTATCATCTATCATGCTTTTTTTAGTTTTCACGTGTGATAATAGTGCCAAAATAGCATCTTGATGGCACCGCACTTAGTGACAACATCCTTTGACACTAATGCGATGCTAAAGTTACGCTATTGAGAGGTAGTAAGTGTCTACATTTGTCGAATCAATAACAACACTATTGTGATGCTATTGGGGTCTATTTAGCATCGTGTAGTATGGCAACGCTAATTCGGGTTGTTATTTGACATTTTTCTCGTAGTGATTATTGAACATGATTCATGAGTTGAAAAGTGTAAACGTTACACTTACTGATGACCAGCAAATGCCGATTATCATTCGATCCATTTTAGCATGTTGGGAACAAATGGTTTTGAACTTAGCTCATAATGAAAGCATCAAAACTTTTACTAATGTTGCTCGCCATCTGGAACTAAAAGAAAAGCGCCTTAAGGCAGCTAAACCTTCCGATCAAGCATGCTGTGGTCTACGGGAGGTACAAATTTTGCCATGATCTGATGGTCGAATCTCTGGCAATCGTCATTTGAATCCCATTGAAAATGAAGAAGCACTATTCCCCCACATTTTGAAATTTGAGAATTGGAGTATAATGTATGTATAACATAGTATATTAATTTTTGTATAACATATAATAGAATAATATAGTATAGTATGGTGTATAGTATAATATAGTATAATATTTTATAATATAATGTTCAATATATAACATATATTGCCAAAAGAACACAAACTAGCTCTACTTGGCGTCGCGGTCTATAGCATCGCATCTGTCGATGTCAATACTATGCAAGACGCCAATGCTAATATCGCCTCTTATTTTACTATCGACTTAGCGTCGTCGTTGTGGTCACGCTAACTTAGCATCGTCAACTTGTGACGCTAATGAAACGCTATGATCTGCCATAAGTTTTTTAGTTTTACGAGTGATATTAGCGCGAAAATGGCATCTGGATGGCACTGCATTTAGCAGTCGACATTTTTTCATGCTAATGCGACGCTCTAGTTAAGCTATTGAGAGGCAGTTAGTGTCTACATTTGTCGACCCAATGACGATGCTATTGGCATCTATTTAGCGTTGCGTAGTATGGCGTCGCTAATTCGTGTTGCTATTCGATATTTTTCTTGTAGTGATTATGAAACATGATTCGTGAGTTGAAAAGTGTAGGCGTTACACTTACTGATGACCAGCAAGTGCCAGTTGTCATTCGGTCCCTTCCAGCATGTTGGGAACAAATAGTTTTGAATTTAACTCATAATGATAACATCAAAACTTTTACTAATGTTGCACACCATCTGGAACTATAAGAAGTGTGACGCCCAACTCCCCACCACAAGGGGTGAAATCGGAAAATTAATCGTTTAAATTCAAATTCAAATCTTTAATGGAAATCAACGTTCCAAAAATTGACCTCCATTTTTTTGCGTGTGAGGTACCATTGGAAAGAGCGCGATGAGATGAACATTTTGACATATGATAGGAGATGATCTGTCCACTGTGCGCGATGCAGCGAGCTTAGAACATGAGTGGGGGGGAGTTCGCCGACGTTGATTCCGGCTCCGAATCGCGCCGATCTTTCTCCTGGTGAGTTGTGCATCATTCTCATATCGATTAGGTTCATTTTAAGGGTTTGTATACTTGCTTGTGCTCCCAATCTTGTAGATGGCTGAGATTGGGGTTTTTCGACAACCTTTCTGACGAGTTCGACAAGGGATTTTGGCCGAGTTCACCATGATGTTCTAGAAAGTGTACACACGAGGGAGAGAAGTATTAGGTTGCTGTCCATAAAAAAATTTAATCACAAATTACTTGTAGGTTCATCAATTTCGGTTTCGATCGTCGAGCGATATTTCCGACGACTCGTCCTCAATGTGCATTGGTAAGTGAATGAAAATGCACAATAAATTTGATTTCAAATATGAAACTAATTTTTAATTAATTTTATTATGTTACTAATGAAGAAGGTGTCATTCGAATTTCGGCAAGTGTGATTTCGATTTAAAGAGCGGAGGGCTTCGTTTATTGTGGTAAGGATATGATTGGTGGTTGAAACTATTTATAAGATTTAATTTTATAATTGATAAGAATTGGTTATAGGGTCTAATTTTTAATTTGGATATGATAGGTGAATGTCCGTTGAGGTTTGAGTAAGGTGCTATTAGTTGGCGATTTCTTTTCTCCTGTTGGTTAGCATTCTAAAAATCTATAGTGATGATCAATTTATGAAAATTAGTTTATATGATAGTTATAATTCATTAATTATCAACTTAGGAAAGAAAAATTAGAAATTCTACTTCTAAGCACCAAGATGTTATTAAAAGACTATTATAGAGTGATTATTGAACTAAAAGATAAATGATACCTAGAAGTTATAAATATCTTAAATGATAAGGTTATGTGCCTAAATAAAGTTTAAATGGATGTAATAGGTATTTTTCTCCTTTGACCGGATTTGGATGGAAGGTAATTGAGACTTGAGGAATTCAAGGTGAGGGAACATACCTTAAATGATATTAATTACTTAACTCTTCAGAGTGGTAACATTGTCCTATCCGATGTGGGACGATATTTTCGAGATCATTTTCTTCATGCATAATCATACTTGTTTGTATGCTTCATATGTGTGCCATCATATGACGTGTGATGTTTTGTTATGAATTTGAAATATTCTTGTGAGATTAATTGTTTTACTTGCACATTGGATCTTCTTGTTAAAATGTTGAAGGATATTTTATTTGCAAGTTGGAACATTATTTTTTAGAAGTTTGCAAGTTAGAACATAAATATTGAATGTGAATATGCATTCATGCATCATGTGCACTTCATATAAAAATCTGCATAAGGCGGAGTATTTTCACCTCGGAGGATTGGCCAACTCTGAGTAGACCGATTGGGGTTCGGTTTGCTCTGTGTTGATATAGTGACACGTTGAGCAAGTTCAACACCCTGCATCAATACAGTGACACGAAGGGTGGAATTAGAACAACCGTCCTATGGTGATATAGTGACACGAGAGATGGAATGAAAAAGAAAAGATAACAAGCTCTATGTGGGATACGAGGAGCGGTTCAATGTCCTGTGACAATGGGATATGAGAGACGAAATTAGAACAACCACCCTGTGTCAATGAGATACGAGGGTTGTAATTGAGTACTCCATTGAGGAGATTGGATATACATATTTGACGATGTTTTTCCAACTTATATTACATATATACGATTTCACCATGCATGTGCACACATAACATTCATTTTGCATGATCATTATGTGAATGAGTTCCTTTTGAAAAATTGTGGATTTTAAATATTTCTTCAAAATAAAGACGTGAATTTTTGCAATGATTTTAATACTTGAGGTAGTCATTTTAACTCACTGAACTGAATTCATGCTCACTCATTTTTCTTTTAATGTTTACAGGAAAGGAATACATATACTGCATGATTGATTGGAAATAATATTGATTCAAAAAGGGATAGTGTGTGAGATTCCGCAAGGAGCATAGTTGGCTCAATGTTCTTCTTTTGATACTTATCATTTTTTTAAAAAAAATGACTATTATGATTTTATTTATCTTGACATCGCTTGATTTTGGGTTGTGGCCCATGATTTATTATAGATAAAAATTGATAAAAATTGACTATTATGATTTTATTTATCTTGACATCGCCTGATTTTGGGTTGTGGCCCATGATTTATTATAGATATAAATTGATTGATGGGAGCTGAGGCTCCATGATTTATTGATGAGATGATATGGGCGAGTCCCTATCATGGAATTGGATAAGGGCTTAAAACCCTTAATAGATTTTGGTAGGCATTCGATATATTTTGTTTGTGTAATAGTTTTGAGGCGAAACTCATATGTTCATGTAATTCAGAATTTTTGGGCTTGAGTCCCGTATTATTTGATAATTATAAACTGCCAGTGAAGCACATTAAAAATTTATAAATTGCTTATAAAGTGAAGAATAAAGATAAATGTTGAAAATTTTAAAATAGAAAAGTCCGCAGTAAAGATAAGACTGAAAATAAAGGTAAAAACCAGCGCAAACGTGGAATGCATAGTAGAAAGTTTGATAAAAAGTATTACAATTACCACAAGCATGGACACTTCGCTCGTGAGTGCATTGAGCCGAAGAAGAAAATACATGTATACTTTTATGAACAAACTTTCCTTTATGTTTCTAGTCATACTTTAGTCGCTGACTCTCATATCTATGTTGCCATGGTCTACGGGAGGTACAAATTCCTCCATGATCCGATGGTTGGATGTCCGACAATCATCATTTGAATCCCATAGAAAATGAAGAAGCACTATTCCCCCAATTTAGCAATTTGGAAAATGGAGTATAATGTGTGTATAACATGGTATATTAATTTTTATATATTATATAATATAGTATAATGTATAGTATAATATAGTTTACTATAGTATATTGTATAGTATAGTATAGTATAGTATCGTATAGTATAATATGTTATAATATACTATACAATATATAACATGTATTGCCAAAAGAACACAAACTAGCGTCTAGTTGGCGTTGCAGCCTATAGCGTCGCATCTGTCGATGCCAATACAACGCAAGACGCCAGCGCTAATATTGTCTCTTATTTTAGCGTTGACTCAGTGTCGTTATTGTGGTGACGCTAACTTAGCGTCGTCAGCTTGCGACACCAATGAAACGCTATCATCTGCCACACGTTTTTTAGTTTTCATGCTTGATAACAGCGTCAAAATAGCATCTCGACGGCGCCGCATTTGGCGTTGACATCCTTTGACGCTAATGCAACACTAAAGTTACACTATTGAGAGGCAGTTAGCATTTACATTTGTCAACCCAATGACGATGCAATTGTGACACTATTGGCATCTATTTAGCGTCGCATAGTATAGCGTCGCTAATACGCGTCGCTATTCGACATTTTTTTTGTAGTGATTATCGAACATGATTCATGAGTTGAAAAGTGTAGGCGTTACACTTACTGATGACTAGCAAGTGCCAACTGTCATTAAATCCCTTCTAGCCTATTGGGAACAAATGGTTTTGAACTTAACTCATAATGATAACATCAAAACTTTTACTAATATTGCACGTCATCTGCAACTAGAAGAAGAGCGCCTTGAGGCAACTAATCCTTCTAGTTAAGATCATGCATTTTCGAGAGCATGCTTTTTTAGATTTCTTAGATGGGACGGAAGTTTTGAGGATTTTTTGTGAATACAAGAAAATGGATATTTTGAGAATCAGAGAAAACAAAAAACACATGAAACATAATATATTTGTGCCGCCCCATCTTATCAAGCCCTTCGAGATGTTTATTTTTTGTGGCAATCCGAGCCAGGATCGTGGAGAATCGGCCATTTCTATTCCGAAACTTTGCTCATTTTGTTGAATTTCTTCCGACCTCCGATCGTTGCGATTCTTATGAAGGTGGATAGATTGGTCGATCTCAATGAGTTCATAATTTTTGTTTTGACCAATTTTCGCTAGACTCACGTCAGCAATCGTCGGAAGCTTTTTTTCTTGGGTTCTTAACTCTAGCATCCGGCCTCCTAAAATCCCCAATCAATACTAAAAATTCTGTGATGTCGTGGTCTACGAGAGGTACAAATTTTGACATGATCTGATGGTCGGATCTTCGACAATCGACGTTTGAATCCCATGGAAAATGAAGAAGCAATATTTCCCCAATTTTGGAATTTGGGAATTGGAGTATAATGTATGTATTACATAGTACATTAATCTTTGTATATTATATAATAAAATAATATAGTATAATATGGTGTATAATATAGTTTAGAATAGTATATTGTATAGTATAGTATAGTATAGTATAGTATAGTATAGTATAGTACAATAGAGTATATCATAATATAATATAGTATAGTATTCTATAATATACTATACAATATATAACATATATTGCCAAAAGAGCACACACTAGAGTCTACTTGGCATCGCAGTCTATAGCGTCACTTTAGTCGACGCCAATACAATGCAAGACACCAACGCTAACATCACCTCTTATTTTAGCGTCGACTTAGCATCATCGTTGTGGTGACGCTAACTTAGCATCGTCAGCTCGAGATGTCAATGAAACTCTCATCTGCAATGTTTTCTTTTAGTTTTCACGCATGGTAATAGCGCCAAAATAGTGTCTCGATGGCACCGCATTTAGCATGAACATCCTTTGACTCTAATGTGATGCTAAAGTTACGCTATTGAAAGACAGTCAGTGTCTACATTTGTCGACCTAATAACAATGCTATTGTGATACTATTGGCGTCTATTTAGCATCACGTAGTATGGAGACATTAATTTGCGTCGCTATTCGATATTTTCTTGTAGTGATATCGAACATGACTTGTGAGTTGAAAAGTGTAGGCGTTACACTTACTGATGACCAGCAAGTGCTGGCTATCATTCGATCCCTTTTATCATGTTGGGAACAAATGGTTTTGAACTTAGCTCATAATGATATAACATCAAAACTTTTACTAATGTTGCACGTCATCCGGAACTAGAAGAAGAGCGCCTTGAGGCAGCTAAATCTTTCGATCAAGCATATGTTGCTGAATCCAATATCAAAGGTGCGAGTAAAAGTTCAAAACAAAAAAAGTCAGAAGTAAAGATAAGACTGAAAATAAAGGTAAAAATTAATGCAAACATGGAAAGCATAGTGGAAAGTTTGATAAAAGAAAAGTTAAGTATTACAATTACCACTAGCGTGGACACTTCGCTCGTGAGTGCACTAAGCCAAAGAAGAAAATACAGGTATACTTTTGTGAACAAACTTTCCTTTATATTGTTGTCGTCTATGGGAGGTACAAATTTCGCCATGATCCGATGGTCAAATCTATGGCACTTGTCATTTGAATCCCATTGAAAATGAATAAGCACTATTCCCCCAATTTTGAAATTTGAGAATTGGAGTATAATGTATGTATAACATAGTAAATTAATTTGTGTATATTATATAATAGAATAATAATAGTATAGTATGGTGTATAATATGGTATAGTATAGTATAGTATAGTATAGTATAGTATAGTATAGTATAGTATAGTATAGTATAGTATAGTATAGTATAGTATTTTATAATATAATATAAAATATATAACATATATTGTCAAAAGAACACAAACTAGCATCTACTTGGCGTCGCAGTCTATAGCGTCGGATTTGTCGACGTCAATACAACGCAAGACTCCAGCACTAATACGCCTCTTATTTTAGCATCCGCCATAGTGGTGACTCTAACTTAGCATCGTCAACTTGTGATGCTAATGAAACGCTATGATCTGCCATGAGTTTTTTAGTTTTCGCGTGTGATAATAGCACCAAAATAGCATCTAGATGGCATTACATTTAGCATCGACATCCTTTCACGCTAATGCCACGCTATAGTTAAGCTGTTGAGAGGCAGTTAGCATCTACATTCGTCGACCCAATGATGATGCTATTGTCATCTATTTAACGTCGCGTAGTATGGCGATGCTAATTAACGTCGCTATTCAATATTTTTCTTGTAGTGATTATCAAACATGATTCGTGAGTTGAAAAGTGTAGGCATTACACTTACTGATGACCAGCGACTACCAATTGTCATCAATCCCTTCCAGCGTGTTGGGAACAAATAGTTTTGAACATAACTCATAATGGTAACATCAAAACTTTTACAAATGTTGCACGCCATCCGAAACTAGAAGAGGAGCGCCTTGAGGCAGCTAAATCTTCCGATCAAGCATATGTTGTTGAATCCAGTATCAAAGGTGCGAGTAAAAGTTCAAAACTGAAAAGTCCGGAGTAAAGATAAGATTGAAAATAAAGGTAAAAACTGGCGCAAATGTGGAAAGCGCAGTGGAAAGTTTGATAAAAGTAAAGGTAAGTATTACAATTACCACAAGCATGGACACTTCGCTCGTGAGTGCACTGAGCCAAAGAAGAAAAAATAGGTGTACTTTTATGAACAAAGTTTCCTTTATGTTTCTAGTCGTGCTTTAGTCGCTGACTTTCATATCTATGTTTCCGTGGTATATGGGAGGTACAAATTCCTCCATTGTCCGATGGTTGGATGTCCGACAATCATCATTTGAATCCCATGGAAAATGAAAAAGCTCTATTCCCCCAATTTAGGAATTTGGAAAATGGAGTATAATGTATATATAACATGGTATATTAATTTTCATATATTATATAATAGAATAATATAGTATAGTATGGTGTATAATACGGTATAGTGTATAGTATAATATAGTTTTGTATAGTATAGTATAATATATTATTTTATAATATACTATACAATATATTATATTGCCAAAAGAGCACAAACTAGCGTCTACTTGGCGTCGTAATCTATAGCGTCGCATTTGTCGACGCTAATACAACGCAAGACGCCAATGCTAATATCGCCTCTTGTTACAGCGTCGACTTAGCGTCGCTATTGTGATGATGCTACCTAGCGTTGTCAGCTTGCAACACCAATGAAACACTATCATCCGCCACACATTTTATTAGTTTTCAGCGTGATAATAGTGCCAAACTAGCGTCTCAATGGCGCCGCATTTGGTGTCGACATTCTTTGACACTAATGCGACGCTAAAGTTATGCTATTGAGAGGTAGTTAACATCTACATTGTCAACTCAATAACGACGCTATTGTGACGCTATTGGCATCTATTTAGCGTCGCATAGTATGGCGACGCTAATCTGCGTAGCTATTCGACATTTTTTTGTAGTGATTATCGAACATGATTCGTGAGTTGAAAAGTGTAGGCATTACACTTACCGATGACCAGCAAGTGACAATTGTCATTCAGTCCCTTCTAGCATGTTGGGAATAAATGGTTTTGAACTTAACTCATGATAACATCAAAACTTTTACTAATTTTGCATGCTATCTGGAACGAGAAGAAGAGTGCCTTGAGACAGCTAAATCTTCCGGTCAAGCATATGTCGTTGAATCTAGTGCCAAAGGTGTGAGTAAAAGTTCAAAACAAAAAAGTCCGGAATAAAGATAAGACTGAAAATAAAGGTAAAAACCAGCGCAAACGTGGAAAGCGCAATGGAGTTTGATAAAGGTAAAGGTAAGTGTTACAATTACCACAAACGTGGACACTTCACTCATGCGTGCATTGAGCCAAAGAAGAAAACACAGGTGTACTTTTATGAACAAACTTTCCTTTATGTTTCTAGTCGTGCTTTAGTCGTTGACTCTCATCCTTTGTGCATTGTAGACCTAGGAGCAACTGACAATATAGCGAAGGAACATGATGTCTTTGTGGATTTTCGTCAATTTAGTGCCGAAACCAAGTGGATTTACATTGGCAACAATGCACGAGTGGAGGTCAAAGGCATTGGTAAATGTAAATTGGACCTTTGTGAAAGATGTGTCCTGTATACCCATGATGTCCTTTGCGCTCCAAAATTTCGACAAAATTTAATTTTAGTATTTTGTTTAGATGTACTTGGTTATGTGAAATTGAGTAATTAATTAGAAAAAAATGATAATACATTCATATTTTTGAATAGGGATAGTGCATTTCTTTTTTTTTTTGAGGAAATAATAATATTGCATTAAGCATCCGAAGCCATATTGTTTACAAACAGATTCTCGAGGAACCCTAGAAGTGGAGAATCCTTCCAAAAATGATCGGTTTTCGATCACCTACCAAAGGTGCTAACATATCAGCTTCAAAGTTAACATTCTAGCTGACATGTTTACAAATAAAATTGGGTTATTTTCTCTAATCACCCCTAAACTATCACGATTTTTCACATCTAACTCCAAACTACTAACTTCATTTTTTGGGTACCTAAACTATCGCGATTTTTCTAATTTGATTCTTCCGTCCAATTTCGTCGACTTCTCCGTTATTTTTTATTTTTTGCATTTGTGAAAAGTCTATTATACCCCCTGCTCTGAATTGAATTCCATTTTTACATAAAATAATATATAATAATGGATATCAAAATAATTAAAAAAACATGCCACGACGACGCAGGGGCGGCGGCGACCCCCACCCCCTTCTCTTTCCCTGCCCAGGAAAGAGAGGGGGGGTCGCCGACCCTCTTCGTTGACGTCGACGAAGAGGGGGGGCCGGCGCCCCCCCCCCCCCCCCTTTTCTCTTTCCCTGCGCCAAGGCCGCTGCCTCCCCCACCCCCCTCTGCGTCGATGTCGATGAAGAGTGGCGGCGATCCCCAGGGAAAGAGAGGGGGGTCGCTGCCCCTCTTCGTCAACATTAACGAAGAGGGGGGGCGGCGTCGGGAAAGAGAGAGGGGGGGTCGCCGCCCCCCTTCTGCGTCGACGTCATGGGAAAGAGAGATGGGGGGTCGCCGCCGCCCCTCTGCGTCGACATCGCGGGAAAGAGAGGGGGGTCGCCCCCCACCCCCCCTCCCCCTCCTCTACGTCGATGTCGACGCACAGGGGGGTGGCGAACCCCCGACGTCGACGCAGGAGGGGCGGCGACCCCTCCCCCCCCCCCCCCCTCTCTCTTTCTTGGTGTAGAGAAAGAGAAAGGGAGGGGGTCGCCGGCCCCCCTCTTCATCGTCGACGAAGAAGGGCAGCGACCCCCCTTTCTCGGCGTGTTTTTTCTTTTTTTAAATTATTTTTATATTCATTATTATATATTATTTTATGTAAAAATAGAATTCAATTCAGAGCAATGGTATAATAGACTTTTCACAAATGTGAAAAATAAAAATAACGGAAAAGTCGACAGAATTGAACAGAAGGATCAAATTGAAAAAATTGCGATAGTTTAGGTACCCAAAAAATGAAGTTCGTAATTTGAGATTAGATGTGGAAATCGTAATAGTTTAGGGGTGGTTAGAGGAAATAACCCAATAAAATTTGACAACTTGGCACTAGTGGCCCATTTCTAGTTTATGTTGATGTGATGTTGAACAATGTTTGTATTTGTACTGCTTACAAGTATAATGGTTTTTATCTTCTTGAAATATTAAAGATTTTCAAAATTCTAGTTGTTCATTTGTATCATTTTCTGATAAAAATGTTGATGCCAAAACTTCACACGTTAGACTTCGACATATTGGGCAAGATCGTATGAATAGACTAGCTAGAGAAGCCCTTTTAGGCAATCTCGCTAAAGTAATTATGATCACATGTGAAGATTGCCTTGCAGGTAAAGCAATTAGAAAACCATTTGTAGGCAAACATGTTGATTCTTCTCTATAAATAATTCATTCTGATATCTATGGTCCTATGAATGTTAATGCAAGACATGGTTTCTTTTATTTTATCACTTTTATAGATTATTATTTACGATATGGTGTGACCTATTTAATTACACATAAATACGAGTCATTAGAGTGTTTCAAAAGATTCTTGCATGTGGCTAAGAATCAGTTGGATCATAAAGTTAAAATCTTACTTATAGATCGTGGTCATGAATATCTGATCTTTTTAGAGAGTTATGTGATGAAAAAGGGATTGTTAGGAAATTAACAATTCCAAGAACTCCGCAACAAAATAGTATTGCAGAACGAAGAAACAAAACTCTAATTGATATGGTTTGATCAATGATGGAGAAAGTGAATATTCCTATATCCTTTTGGGGTGATTCCTTGTTGATTGCAACCTATATATTGACATCAAAGTATGTAGGTTCAACTTCTTACAAACTTTGGCAGGCCGAAAGTTCGAATTTAGTTCTTTACAACCATGGAGGTGCGCAACCTATGTACTTATACTTCTCATAAGTATGAAAAAATAGTTCATAGTGGAAAAAAGTGTATCTTTATAAGATATTCTAATATCTCCAAAGAATATGTTTCCATAGACGAAAAAGATGATGAAACTACTATAGAAATTGAAAGTAGAGATGCTACATTCCTGGAAGATGGCTTTCCTAGGCAATGAGAAATTGATAAAAATCTTCATTTAGAAGAAAAAGATCACGAGTTGGTTCGCTTAGTGGATCAAACTACTGAGTAGTATGTCTCCTTACCTCATAATACTGATCCGAGTGGAGAGATTCATCACCAACTCAAGAACGAGATATACCATAATGTTCAATACGTCGAACTAATCGAAAAAGTATCCCATATTGTCATTTTGAGATTAAGGGGGAGGATTTATAATTGGTCCAAAAAATGAACCCGAGCCTAAAATAATTGATGATATCTTGCTAACCGAGAATAATAAGGAGTATATAAATACTATTAAACAATGGTTGTCCTCTATTTTTGAGATGAAGGAAATGGGTGAAGTAGCATATATGCTTGTAGTAAAAATTCAATGAGATTGTTCAAAGAGATTCATTGTTCTTTTACAAGATGCCTATATCAAAAAGGTCTTTGAATATTTTCAAATGAATAATTGCAAACCCATTGATACTCTTGTAGCGAAAGGTGAAGCTTTAAGTCTTAACATGTGTTCAAAGACTTTAGGAGAAAAGAGTGCTATGGCCTCTATTCCTTATGCCAATACAGTTGAAATCATAATGTGTGTCATGTTATGTATTCGATCCGACATGTCATGTCATTGGTCTAATCAATCGATATCAATCTAACCCGGAACACAAACATTGAAAGGTTGTCAAAAGAATTCTCAAATACTTGAAGGGCACAATTGACTACGCACTATGCTATCAAGGAGGAAGTCTAAAATTAGTCGAATATATGGATGTTGATTGGGCTAGCGATGTTGATGAACGCAAATCCACCTTCGGTTATGTCTTCCTTCTTAGCAATGGCACTGCGACGTGGAGCATCAAGAAGCAAGATTGCTTAGCATTGTCAACAATGAAAGCTAAATTTGTAGCATATTTTGAAGCTGTAAAAGAAGGCCTTTGGTTAGGCAAATTCCTTCGCCATTTGAGAGTAGTTGATACTGCTTTAAAGACTAACCTATACTGCGATAATCAAGTTGTCATTGCATATGTCAAAGATGAGAAGTACCACTATAAAAATTGTACCAAATGAAGATGTTAAAAAAAGAATCATGATTCAACATTTGTCTACACATCAGAATGTGGCTGACCCATTTATAAAGCCTATTCCAAGAGATGTATTTATTAGACATGCAAAAGCTATAGGATTACGTAATTCTAATTGTACTTAAATACTTGTTAAATGAAAGTATTTCATTTCTTTGTTTATGTTATTATGAGTTATTGTATACAAGTAGAATATGTCAATCAGGCACGAGATTATCAAATCACACGGATAATCATCTCCGACGCTTAGAGTATAGCAAGCGGGGAAGAAATGATTTAGATTCATAATATGATCTAAGACCACCTTGATTTGTTCAGAAGGATTCAACCACGAGTTTACTTCAACTCCGTATGACCTGACAAGGCGAGCCAAATATGAGACCTCATTTAAGGTGTCAAATTTTTGTGCGACTAGTGGGAGGGCTCAAGTCAAGTGCCATAGATAGATGACTAGACTTAAGTATGTGCAGTGTTATTAAGGGCATATGTTTCGTCAGTGGAGTCTCCACCATAGTACTAGAATATATCACCAAGCATGCTAAGTCGACTTTAAGACGTGACGAATAGTTTATCAAGTCTTTAAGGACTGAATGAATCTGGAGATTGCCCTTAAACTCTTGACTATATTTGAAGGTAATAGGTTAGTGTTTCAACTTTAACAAGATACTCAAAGGCTAAAATTATATGCGGCCCATCGAGCCACGTCTAGGAAAGCAACTGACTTAGAGCCGAGAAATATGAGGGCGAGAGAAAGATTCGTGGGTGCTGCATAAACTTTATATGTTTTTGGCCAACTATAAAGTATGCATATAAAATTGAGTAATTAGATGTATGTTGTCTAAAGTTGTGCAAGCAAGGTGTCTCTAGGGAAAGGAAAGTAACATGATTGCTTGAGCGACTATATGAAATTTTAGTACTGGCTCGCATGTTGATTGAGCAACATGTATACTTAACAGGTCATAATATATGCTTTCAAGTGATTGAGTGATTGTGTATCCCTAACAGGTCAAAGTTTTCTCATATTATCTTGTGAATGTACTTGTGGGTTGCACAATTCATTACTATACACAAATATTCAAAGATGTGATAAATAGCCCATTGTATGCGAGTGGGAGATTGTTGGATGTGCGCCCTTAATGGGCAATGATACAACAACTATTATGATGCAATTTGGCTGCAAACTCCCTCCACACACACGTATGCATTTATATAAGCTACATAATAAGTAGACGACATGACTCTATAAATATAGTTAAAAGTTCTGCATAGTGGGTGTGTTGTTGTATCATGCTATTGGCTGGTTGCTGTGAGTTTTGCCCAAGTCTCATATTTGGATTGTGAACATTGCGTTGGTGTTCCAAACGTGGTCGTCATTGTAGCCTTGTTACAAGAATGTGAAAGAACTCTTAAATAATTCCTCTGTAAAGGTTGGTTTTCCTATATTAAAACCTTCAGGAGCAATGTGTTCTATTACTCTCAATCCAATCAAAACATTATTTAGAGAAAAGAGAGCAAATTTGAATCTTCTTTTCGTACCTTGATCTTGGTTCTTACTCCTTTTTCTTCCTCTTCCTCCTTGTTTCTCAGGTTCTTCTTCCTCAAGTCTTAGCCGTCAAGAGTTCATACATCTGATGCAATCGTCACTCTCATGCATGATGCTCAGATGTATAAATCGAGCTTTTCTCTTTAGATTGAGCTAAGACTTTGTGACAACTAAGTATCTAATCATTCAAGAAGAGATAAACTAAGGACAAGACAACCCTCAGTGTAATGAAGATAACCCTCCCAAGTAGAATCTAGGGAACCAAGATGTCACAAAGTGCATTTAGACATTTTAGGGGGGGAGATCGATTCATAAACAAAGCTTAGGATTGTCGAGAGTTCTTCAGACATCACTCATTTGTCATTGCCATCTCAGGTCACCACTGACGAATGAGGATTAGAGATTTTCCCTCTCGGGCAAAAGCTCTCATAATCGAAAGAGAATCAGAACAACAATGGTAACGCAAAACAAAGAACGAAGAAAATCTCGTACGCACTCCGAGATTGTCTAAGATAACCTGAGTTCCAAGTCACTACGATCATATATTGCTGGAGCCTCAGGAAATGTGTGCCCCTCTCGGGGTTCGAGCTTGAGAATCGTGACATCTAAACCAAATGATTAGAAGCGACCACTGCCAACATAACACAAAAATCCAAATAAAGAATCACTATCGTCAGTGCTCGATTTCTCTACGTTCGATCACGCAAAGCTTGAAATCCCTAAGGTCAGGGGTGCAAGGTGATAGTGATTTGAAACCTCGATCAGATCCCACTGCAAGAAGACTAGAGAAATCAAGCAGGGAATCGCCTCGTCAATACTCAATTTCTCTACGTTCGATCGCGCAGAGCCTGAAATATCCCTATGGTCGGGATGCAAGGCGGGAAGGATTCAAAATCCCAATCTAGACAATGATTTATAAGATTAAAGCATCACAACACACCCGAGATTAGAAATAAATATAATTAAATGAAGGAAAAGCTCGACATTCAATTTCATAAAAAAGCAACAACGTAAAATCAAAACAGAGAATATGAATCCATAGCGCATAAGGCGCCTCTTGACCTTAGCTGGCCAGTTAGTTACGATTTATCATGGATGAACAAACATCCAACGATATCATTCTAAAATAGGACATTGTTTCTCAGAAAAAAAAACCATTAAAAAACCCTTAGCTCTCCCTTTGAAAATCAATGATGGAATTCCCTACTCCAAGCAGATTATCTCCTCCTTTTATATCATCTCCTTTCTATGTTCCCCCTCTGTAGTTGTCGCTTTTGCAACCTTTTGTCTCTCCTATCTCGGTAGTCCCCTTCGTCGGGCATAGAAAGCTTCCTCACTCTAGTATCTAAAGGAGCTAGTTGATTGTAATATTCTCAGAAAAAATTAAATAGAAATAAAAGAAACCAATAATTAAAGAAGGGCCCAATTTCAACATAAGCCCAATAGCCCAGTACCCTAAAACCACCTTAAAATAACATAAGATATATAAGCCCTCACTAGCCTCATTTCTCCTCGCTTAACTTCTCTTTTGCTTTTTCTCATCACCATCCGAGAGCGCCTCCTCTCTCTCCCTCTCTCTTTCTCTCTCACTCTCTCCTCCCATCTAGTCACGGCAGCATAGTAGCAAGGAAGAAGGCCTCCACCCCATTCTCCCTCTCTCTCTCTCTCTCAACTCACCAAGGAGCAACAACATCTCTCTTTCCCTTTCCATTCTCCCTCTACTCACGGTCAACAACAAGCCAAGGGAAGGGAAGAAGAAGGGGCTGCTAGAAGGAGAGGAAGAAGAAGAGAAGAAGAAGAAAAGGAAAATAGGATTAGGATTTTAACGTAAAACTTAAGGTATGTTTGAGGGGATCCAAACCTCCCAATCTCCCCTTAATGATGCTTGTATGATTGGATTCGGCCATGAAAAGAATAAACCCTTTGTTCTTGGAATGAAAGATTAGGGAATGATCATGTTTATCTTAAGAAGCTTCATGTTTCCTTATGATTATTGTTCTATTGTTAATCATGATTGGATAGTATAATATATATTTTTAAAATGGTAAACTGTCCCAAGGAAAGCAAAGTGGAGTGTGTTGCATATAGCCTAATGGGAAAGGCAAAGCAATGGCGGAATTCTACCCTTACGTCTAAGTACGTTAATGAAGGAAATCCGACATGGTGGAGATTTGTGATGGATTTCAAGGACCAATACTTTTCACAAAGTATGAGGGAGCATAAATAAGAAGAGTTATTTAACCTCCAACAAGGTGATATATCGGTTGTCGATTACGTAATCAAGTACTTCCAACTTGAAAGTATTTCATATTAGTAAAGACGGAAAGGATGAGAGTGAATCGCTTTGTGAAGGGACTCAAATCCGAAGTAAAGGATAGGATGAAGTGTGAAGCTCCTAAGACAATGAGCGAACCTATTGAGTTAGTTGTTGAATTAGAACGAAAGCTCAAACATGGAGTTGGGAACTTCAATGGCAACACGTCAAAGAAGACGACCAAACATGAAAAAGGGAAGGGCCCAAGGAAATGACCTTACCATTCTCCAAAGAAGGTGGAACGAACTAAGGGTATATGCCATCAATGTAGAAATAATCATCCCAGTGAATGTCATCTCATGTCCGGGACTTACTTGCAATGTGACAACTCCTCAACTAACTTGCAGGTCATTATATAAAGAATTGTCCGAAGAAGCAAGATGCCAACTCCTTAAGAATGTTGGAACAATTTCACGTCATACAAGTTGAAGAAGCTCATCAAGTCAAGGATATGAATCAAGGTAATCATCGCTTAGTGTTTAATTAATCATGATCAATTATAGTGTGTGTGCATGATGGACAAATAAATAAATTGGAATGTTAGGAGGAACACTTTAAGATAGGTCATGTAATAGTAGTTCCTAAAACTTAGAAAGTTGAGGAAGATGACTAAGATCATAAATGTGGTGGTAAAGGTATGAAGAAAATTAGAATTGATCTATTCAAGTCTATATGACCTAAATGATGACATGAAATGGTTGTGTTAAGCGGGATAATTTAACACTTAGATTAAGTCAAGGATTAGAGTAGCGCAATGGTAGCGTGATGCAAGAGCGATCTCCGTTTCGTGGAGTTGATTAAGGATCTAAGATTCGCACTAGAATCTCGAAAATACAAGATAATATGATGGCATAGTTAGGACCATCACCAAGAACCATTAGCAAGAGACGAGACACTATTGAAGACACATGAAGAAGGCCATATTGGGGCACACGAAGGGCAAAAGATAAATTGAGCAACGAGGATGAAAAATGTTCGTTTAAAATTAAGTTATTGATCACAGCGGTGTAGCAAAAGTATTGGAATAGAAATTTACGATGATCACCTAGTGAAGACTATCTCCAAAGGCCGTTAAAGTAAGCCACCAAGGAATGCGCATTAGAAGACACAAGTGAAGAAATCATGCCGATGTACACGATGAGCGAAAGATAAATGTAGGGACAAGGATGGAAAAACTTATGGTTTAAGATTTTACAAAATTCGAAGATGAATTTTATTTTAAAGGGTATATTATAATATTCTCAAAAAATAAATAGAAATAAAAAACAACAATTAAAGAAGGACCCAATTTCAACATAAGCCCAATTGCCCAGTACCCTAAAACCACTTTAAAATAACCTAAGGTATATAAGCCCTCACTAGCCTCATTTATCCTCACTTAACCTCTCTTTTGCTTTTTCCCATCACCAGTCCAGAGCTCCTCCTCTCTCTCCCTCTCTCTTTCTCTCTCACTCTCTCCCACAATAGCAAGGAATAAGGCCTCCGCCCCATTCTCCCTCACTCTCTCTCAGCTCACCAAGGAGCAACAACATCTCTCTTTCCCTTTCCACTCTCCCTCTACTCACGGTCCACAACAAGCCAAGGGAAGAGAAGAAGAAGGGGCTGCTAGAGAGAAGGAGAAGAAGGAGAGAAGAAGAAGAAAAGGGAAATAGGATTAGGGTTTTAACATAAATCCTAAGGTATATTTGAGGAGATCCAAACCTCCCAATCTCCCCCTAATGATGCTTGTATGATTGGATTAGGGCATGAAAAGAACGAATCCTTTGTTCTTGGAATGAAAGATTAGGGAATGATCATGTTTACCTTAAGAAGTTTCATGTTTTCTTATGATTACTATTTTATTGCTAATCATGATTAGGATTTAATGTTTATTTTTATCCATGCTTAGTTTTAATTAATGCTTTATCTAAATGTGGTTAAAAGGTTTAATATGCTTTTATGCAAACCCATATGTACTTTATGCTCATAGTGCTAGAAATGCTCATGTATGACCTATATGATGATTAGAGCAAAATGTGTGTTCAATGTTTGTATATATATGTAAACGAGAGAAAAATGGGGTAAAAATAAGGGAAATGCCACTGGAGTCCCTAGCACGACCGTGATGCATTGAGGCACGACCATGACACCCTTAGGGATTCTGCCTTAGCATGAAAACACATCTAACGAAAGTAATGGACACTCTGTCATGACCGTGACCATGTGGTCACGTACGGTCATCAGACCGTGAATAACGCCTGTGAGCGGGTGATACTGGCACAGTCGTGACAAGTTTGAGCATCACCATGACCACATCGTGTCCAAGAGAAATGACTAAGTGTTCAATCGTGATGAAGCCTCAGACGCCCGTGACTATATGTGGGCACAAGCCTATGATTTGAAGTATGTGTGGCCATAAATAGTGTTAAAACATGCAACATGTATTTAATGATTGTATGTATTGATGAATGTAAAGTAAAAGATGAATTGATAGAGGTTTGTTATCGTCATATGTATGAGGGAGACCGAGACCCCGTTGAGGGAATAAGTTGTAGCTCTCGGGAAAGACCAAGACCCCCCTTGAGGAAATAAGATATGGCTTTCATGAACCTATAGGATCCTGATCTTGCTAGCCTAAGATTGATGAACTAATATGAACTTATCAATCACCAAGATAAGAAATCATCTAATTAAAGATGAAAGATAAAGATGAATGATGAATGACTTGGAACATAAAAATGAAGATGATGATGAAGTAAGCCATTATGAGGATGCAAATGAATGTTCACTTATCACATCATGATATGAAAGAAAGATGTTAAAGTGAAGCGAGATAAGTCATGATATGCCTTAGCATAATGATAAAGATGTTATATTCTTATCTTATATCGCTATGATGATTGTTCACATGTCATATAATGTGCATATGTAGTTCATAGCATGCATATGTTCTACATTTATATTATATTGAAATGCATATGTCATGATATGTAGAAATTATGTTATAGGATCATAGCATGTATGTGCCTCAACATACTCTAATGGGAGAAATCTCCTGCACCCCATGGATCCATGCATGTATGAACGAGGCTTAGGTTCAGCGATGAAGGCCTCATGAAGATAAGATTGCACATGTGACGGTAGGACTACGATCCAAGTTATCTTATATTGTCTTATGTTATGATGATGGACTCTTTAGCAACTCGAATATGCATTGCCTATGGGCCTTTGAGTCACGTACTTTTATATGAACTCATTTATATATTATTAACTCTATGTTAGATTTTATGTTAGAGTCTATGTGAGTCATGGGCTAGTTTGTTATCTTAGAATTTATTAATTTATGGAAGGATGCAAAGATGTGGAGAAAGCATGAAAACATGTTCGCGCATGCATTTGTACAGGGAATTGGCATAGCATGAGTAGAATATATGCAAAATGGTAATATAAAAATATACATAAATTCTTCACATCAGTCTTATATATAAATGGTGATGAATAAAAATGCATGGAGAAATATCATGCAAGCTATGATGGACGAAAAAATCAACTGTGTTCATGTAACTCACGATAGCGTGATCACAAGACTATGACTATTTATCGAATAAAAGGAAAGGTGCTTTAGTGAATTCAAAGAAAAAGAATTATGCCCTAGAAGAATCCATGGAAGGTTTATCCTTTTCTTTTTGCTAAAGCACTCTTTGCTTTTCATAACTTTTATTTTATAAAAAAGGATTTAATTCCCATGCTATACCATCATCTGGGCCGTCAATCTGATCATGAGCAGTTTATACGCTTTGATATATCTCGGCCGTCCGATTCTCGATCAACGGCCGAGATTGCATTTTTTTCTTAATTACCTCGGTCGCCCGCAGCAACTTCTCTCTCTCTTCTTTGTCCACGCAGCAGCTCCTCTCTCTCTCTTCTTCGTTCATCGACGTCCGCCATGCGCTCGATCCCCTTCCGCCCTCTCGTCGAGATCGGCCGCATCCGACGTGCGATCCGGCCACCCATGCACGATCCGAACAGATCTGCGTGTTCTCCCCACTGTCGGCCGCTCTCTCGCCCCCATCGCCGTTATCTCGCCACGCCGCCGTGCGCTCTCTCGCCTCCTCCGCTGGTCTCTCGCCCCGTTGCCGCTGCTCTCGACCCCGCCGCCGTGCGCTCTCTCGCCCTCCGCCAGCCTCTTGCCCCGCCGCCGCCACTCTCGCCCCTGCTAGATCTGTTGCCGAGATCCCTCGCCACCGCCGCATTTCGAGATCCCTCAACAATGCCCCTCCCCCCCCCCCTCCTCTCTTGCCCATCTTCCCACCGCGCCCTCTCTCACCCAGATCGACCATCGTCGTTGTCGCCCCCTCACTCATCCATCTTCCCGCTGCGCCCTCTCTCGCCCAGATCGACCGCCGCCGCCCCTATCACGGACGTGCTCTACAAACATCATTGCGCATAATCATGCATTTAATTAACATACTAAGTTAGTTTGAATGTTCATTTAGTGATATTTGTATATAGTAATTAATATTTCGATTAGAGCATAATGATTACTTAATTATCGATAAAATCTATCAAGTAATTATATAGTGTTATTAAGAATAAATCATAAAATCTCTAAATATTATAATATATATGTTTAAATAGGATTAAGTAAGCTTAATTAGGGTTAAAACACTTAGTTATGACAAAAAATGTGATTGACCATCACTTAAGTTCCAAGCAGCTGAAGCAGACAGGTGAGAGCTGCTCAAAGGATATTTTTTTCAAATCGCCATACGACCTCAGAAAATTCGGAGAAAAATATATAAGACACTTAACCTTATCTTTTCACTGTAGAAAATTTACCAGAGGAAGAACTCGAGCAAAACGACCTGGGGAAAATCGGGAAAGTCGGCTGTTCCAGGTGAGTTTTGATCCGGAAAATTTTCCTCTGATTCAGTGAATCATTAATTGGTGATAAACGAACCATAAATTATTAAATTTTGTATGGTTCATCCATTCGAAGTTAGCTTTCATGGCCTCTGGAATCCTCTAAAAAGGAGTTGTATAGAGGAAGTTATGAGCTTACCTTCGCAAGTCACTCTTCCTATCCCGAGTCTGATACAAGTTCCATTTGTAAGTTAGGGCACGGTTAGAATATAGTGAATTAGCATTTGAAATTTGGATATTCTTATATAGACATTCCAAGGGTTCGGTGAGAGGTGGAATAATCCTATTTGAACTTGTATTTTGGGAGAAATGAATTTTTCATTTCTTAGTGATACTTCTATCAGATTCCAGGACATTGACAGATTGTGACCCGAATTAACTATTTTTGTTATAAGTATATATAGCGAGTTAAATTCTATAATTTTTATGAAAAAATATTAATGAAGTATAGTTTTCAGAACAATTATGCCCTAGTTAAATGGACAAGTAGAAGAAACATATAAATTAATCTTTCTATGACATACAGTCTGTCAGGGCACAAACCCTATGTAAGGTTGCCTTAAATGTTATGACTTACTCACTTGGAATTAGTAAATGAAGTTTGGGGGTTGAAAACCTTAATAAGTCTAGTTTCTAATTTATTTAGAATCATAATATTTGCTCATGTGGTTAAAAAATTATGAATTATTTATTGAGAGTCACTCAGTCTGAAATTCTGAGACAGCACCTAGTTAAGTTTTAGGAGATTGGGTAGAAATAAGTAGTTGAAGTGTTTAATAGCCTATGGACATAGACACCTGAGATTGAACAATGAATACTTAGAAGAAATTACATGCATTCAAAGGTGTATAATTATTCATGCATCATGAGCATGCATTGCATAGTATTTTTACTAGTGATGGAAAAGTAAAAAGACATCATTGCTTATAGGGAACCAACAAGCTACAAGTGAAAGGAGAAAAATCTAGTAAACCTCCTTGAAAGGATAAAGTACAAGGTGAGTGGGTAAATTTACAACATAGAAAAATGTTATATGTTAGTTCTTTTATTTATGATATTATTTCAAGCAAAGATTATTAGTATTATTATTATTGAAACATATCTTGAACTATGAAAAGTATTTATGACATGTTTCAATGATTTTATATGAAATGGAATACTTTTTACATGAAAATGTTTTCAGGGAACAATGCTTGTGAAGTTAAAATAAGTTTTATTTGATAATGATATAAGATTATGACATGTGTATTTTGATATTGTTAAACTCCGTGTGTTAATTAGCCATGCTATTTGAAAAAGGTCTTTGGGACCGCATTCGATATACATGAAGCCTTTGGGGCGTATATCGGGTGTTTTTGTCCTTTGGGGGCTGTTCTGCGTGCACGTATTGACCCATGATCGCTCTGCGTATCTGAGAATCATGATTGGGTGGCACACAATCATGATTGGGATATGTATTGTCCCATGATATGCTCTGCGTATCTAAGAGTCTTAATTGTGAAGTTTTGCTTAACTGTATGACACACAATCATAGAGGGATACGTATTGACCCATGATTTACTTTGCGTATCCGTGACTTTTGATTATGAAGCTCTGCTTAACTGTATGACACATGATTATAGAGGGATACGTATTGACCCATGACGAGTATGTGCAATGACACATGTGTGGAGTTTAAATGTGAATATGATGATATCTTGAATAATTTGTATTTATGGTAAAAGTTCATATGATTTGAAAAGTTATGTGATAGTAGTTATGCTTTAAATGTTTTCTCATATGAAAGAAATATGATTATTTAAATGTTATATGCACTCGTATTGTTCCCCTATGTTGTACATTTATTCCACTCACTGAACAAACGATTGTTGCTCACATTACCCTTGTTAAATTTTTCAGATAATTATAAATTCTCGAGTTGAGTCGACTCGAAGCTTGTCTTTGATGCATATAGAAGATGTCGAGCTGTTGGAGTACTTTTATTTTCTCTCCACTTTCATTTTTAAAAAACATGCATGTAATAGATAAACTCGAGAGTTGTACTAGAGTTTATTAGAATCATTTTGTAAGGTTGTATGAGACTTGATCCTGTGGGGTTATATGTGAAATGGTTTATGGAAAAAAATATAATGACCATATGCGAATGTCATATCTTATAGTTTTTTTATTAAACTTTGATGAATATATATCCATCTTTTGTATGTGTTGGTTAATGACACAAGAAAGTAAGGGAAGGAGGTTTTGCCGATTTTAGTTTTGGAATGGCTAAATGTAACTAAGATTTATGATAATTGGGATTAGCACTTAGTCACGGAGTTGGGTGTGACAGTCCTTTCTCGCGCCGATATTCTCTCTGCCCCCTTTCTCTCCCAGCTCGACCACCATCGCCGCCGCCCCTCACTCGCCCAGCTCGACCACCACCGCCGCCGCCCCCTCTCTCGCCTAGCTCAACTACCACCGCCGCCCCCTCTCTCGCCCAGCTCGACTACCGTCGCCGCCGCCCCCTCTCTCGCCCAGCTTGACCACCATCGCTACCGGCCCCTCTCTCGCCCAGCTCCACCACCGCCGCCACCGCCCCCTCTCTTGCCGACCTTCCCGCCGACCTAATGAAATTATTTTCTAATTGAATTACGTAATACGATTCTACATGCGTTAATTTAATTATTTTTTTATCTTTCAGGTATAAATGGATGATGTTGAATTAATTGAAGAACAGGTCATTCAAGAATGCAGCTCATGGGAGCATGCTGGAGTGGTTTGCCAAGCATGGAATGCTTAAATGTTGTGTCTTTAGATCATTGTTGTGTCTGTTACTTCTATAATGATATGTTGTTGATTGTTGTGTCTGTTACTTCTATAACGATACTTCAATTTCAGTAGTGTTGATTGCTCAACAACAAATTGTGCCAACATAGCATTAACACGAACTGAACTTTTTTCCCCCGAATGTTTGACTCAACTTTCAGATGTTTGATATCTATAAGCATGAAAGAGAATGATTTTTTATCCTATGTATGTAATGTTTCTATTACCATATTTGTATTTGGTGTTGCACCATTTGTCCATGCCTTGTGCACGAACGCGATCTCGGGGCAGCTTTTGCCCTGCTCCGAACTGTATGAAGTCCTGCCCCTTGAAATCGATGTATGACGTCCTCTCTGGTCTCCATTCCTAGGACACTCTAGACATGTTTTCCACTCGCTCAAAATGAGCACATGAGATCAGTTTTAATACTATTTCGTAAAACATTGCTTGATCAGATATTTGTGACACATTGCTTGATCAGATGTGAGCCAAAAGACCCAATATACACACTTCTGCTTGATCAGATAGACAAGAGTTGCACTAGGTCACATAGCATATGAAGAGCAGCTAGACGAGACATTCATAAATCTTGAAACAACGTCGCAACACATTACATTCATAGATAAACGTACACATATTACATCGCACACATTACATAACACATATTACATCTTCATACGAAAATAAAGACAATGATGGTGAAAAGAATTAATATAACAAAGCATTTGAAGCATTAACTTTCTTCCATTTGTGGCGTTCCTATACTCAACTTCTCTAACTTCGTATTCAATTTTCATACGATCAATTTTGCGCAATAGACCATTTATAACTTGTGTAGCTCTAGGTTCGAAGGATGCATCCACCCATTCGAAGTATCAACAAGCACCGTGTTGCTGTCAACAAACAAATGGAAGCCAATTACAACTCATCAAGGTGCAATATATGAAAAAAAAATCGACATGCATACAACTCACTCCGTAAAATCGACATCCATAAAACTTTCGACCCGAGTTTCGATGGGTCCAAGATGTTTTGATCACCGCTTCTTCTCCACAATAGCATCACCGCTTCTTCTCCACAATAGCATCTTGGCAATACCATACTACTGAATATCAATGAAATTTTAATCAACTAATACATGTTCAACTAATCAATATTAATGAAAATTTAATCAAATTGTAACCTTTGGACAAAGGCGGTTGGCCGATAGGCGAGGGAACGGCGGAGGGGCGAGAAAACGGCAGAGGGAGGCGAGTGAACGGTGGTGGGGCGAGAGAACGGCGGTGGGGCGAGAGAGCTCATGGTGGCGGGGGCAAAAAAGTGCACGGCGGCTGGGAGAGAGAGCGGCGGCAGGGGCAAGAGAACGGCGGCAGAGGCGAGAGTGCGGCGGCGGAGGCGAGAGTGCAGCGGCAGAGGCGAGAGTGCGGCGGCGGAGGCGAGAGAGCGGTAGCGAGGGCAAGAGAACGGCGGCGGGGGCGAGAGAACAGCGGCGGAGGCGAGAGAGAGGCGGCGAGGGCGAGGGAGCAGTGGCAGGGGCGAGAGCGGTGGAAGGGGCGAGAGAGCGACAGTGACGACGAGAGAATGCCGACGGGGGCGAGAGAACGATGGCGGAGGCGAGAGAGCGATGGCGGAGGCGAGAGAGCGGCGGCGGAGGCGAGAGCGGCAGCGGCGGGGCGAGAGTGCGACGGAGGGGGCGAGAGAGCGCACGGCGGCGAGGGCGAGAGAGGCGGCAGCGGGGCGAGGAGGGGCGAGAGACCGACGGAGGGGGGCGAGAGAGCGCACGGTGGCATGGCGAGAGAACGGCGACGAGGGCGAGAGAACGGCGGCGGGGGCGAGAGAGCGACAACGGGGGCGAGAGCGGTGGCCGGGGCGAGAGCGGCGGCCGGGGCGAGAGCGGCGGCGGGACGAGAGATCGACAGAGGGGGGCGAGAGAGCGCGCGGCGGCGTGGCGAGAGAACGGCGATGGGGGTGAGAGAGCGACGGCGGGGGCGGGGGCGAGAGAGCGGCCGGCGGCGGGGAGAAAGCACAGATCTGGCCAGATCGCACATAGGTGGCCGGATCGCACGTCGGATGCGGCCGATCTCGGCGAGAGGGCGGAAGAGAGAGAGCTGCTGCGGGCGGCCGAGGTCATTAAAAAAATGTAATATCGACCGTCGATCGAGAATTGGACGGTCGATATAGATTAAAGCATATAAACCACTCATGATCATATCTACAGCCGAGACGATGGTAGCACCATGCTACCAACTTAAGTTCTAGCAAGTTAAGTTGGTAGCATGAGAATTAAACCCTATAAAAAAAGGTCGAAAACAAACCTAGTAAGTTTTATTGATTCTCCCTCGGCCTCGTTTGTTCCCATCCCATCGTATCACAAATTATGATCCCTCGTCGATTAAGAATTTCGCACGAGATTCTTGTCATCCATTTCATTTTAAGTTTTGTTTTAGGGCATAATTATTGGCGGATCACGCTTGACCCCATAAAAAATCTTGTCTAGATTAGTACTTTAAAAAAAATCTTGTCTAGATTAGTGATCTATTCTAGATTGTATATGTATTGGATTTGGACGATACTGATTGACGCTAATGTTGTGATAATTACATTGGCGTTTTAATCCACAACTAATCATTTTATCCCCTCCCCTCCTGTCAGCCGCACGCCACCCGCGAGGCCGGTCAACCCTGCCGTGGATCCATGTCGCTTCACGGCGCCGCCGCCGCCGCGTCCTCCGTCTCCGACGCGTGGGAGCACGCGACAATCTTCTTCCTCCGCCCTCTTCTTGCCATCTCCTTCGTCCTCGCTCTTATCCTCCTCAGTGAGAGCAATCTTACAAGCCCTAGCTATTACTCCCTTTTATTTCTTTTCCCCGTTTCATTAGCAGAGAAAGGGACCTAAATCGGACGTGTCTGACGGATCAGGTTGGTTCGTGGCGTGGAGGACGGTTCTGGTTCATGTGCCGCTGGTGCAGGAGATATTTGGCCTTAAGAAGAAGACTGTGAAGCCCAAACCTCCCAACCGCCATCGTCTATCCAAGTTCTACTACTCGGATGCCCCTGAGAGGTATTCTTCTCCTAGCAAGATACAATTTTTCCTAATATTGCGACATTTTGCTTCATGATATTTTATCTTTTCTTCAATTTGGAGTGTTTTGTTTGCTAAGAAATTATTTGATATTTGTATTTGTTAAAGTTCCGAATTTTGGTTGTTTGATGTGCCAAAAAATTGATAAAGTTATTCCTGGTGCTCGTGAGAGCGCCTCGAATCATTAGCCGACCATATTTCTTTGCGTACATGAGAACTTGGTTTATGTCCTTTAAAGTCTTGATGGGGAATTTCACATTAGAACTCTACTGCTGTAAATAAGATGCAAACAACAAGACTGGCGGTAAAAATAACGGAAGTAAATGCTGTGTAAACACAGTATCAGTAATTAGGCTTAGTTTGAAATAATGGATATGCAACTGTAACCATAATTTTCATGTCTATGTTGGCATTCTCTAAACAGGATTTGACCTATGCTTCTTAGATTTAGGTGCATTTCACATATATAACGATATTGAATCCTGGAATCGCATGTTAGTAGTCTAATGGATGTGGAATACATTCTATGAATCTATATTTGCATCCATGTCATATTCGTTTCTCCTGAGGCTTAATTGAATTTGCATAGCCTCCACGCTGCTTACAGGATAATATCATGCATATGGACATGGTATCTGCTGCCTTATGTACTAGAAAATGTTTTTGATGACATTTTTCAATACAATATTCTTGGCTAGACTATGAATCATATCTTTCTTGCTGTAGTAGTTACATTTCAGCATACAAGGTTATGGGTAGGGTGCAGCACATGTTCTCTCCCGCTGAAATGAGAAGGGGAGTAAGAAACTTGTAATTGATCGATTAACCAAAGACTAGTGCCTTCCTTTTTATGTTGAAATACGATTTCAAAACATTTGAAATAGAGAAGAAAAGGAAACCCGTGATTACTAATAATATTACAAATATATGCAATATGCAAATGACATTTCCTTTAACTAAAACAAACCTTCTTTGCATGCTTTGGGAGGACAATGAAGAACTTCAATTCACTCAATATAGTCATATGTGTCCACTCTGCCCTTAAAGTACTATTTTAGCTCACTTCACTCAAACAGCAAGTTGACATGGCACCGTAGGTAACAAGATTATTACATTTTATAAGAAGAAACTTATCTATTTATAAGAAGTAATGCTTGACACAAATGAATTGGAGTCACAAGGGTGGCACCTCCTGCCAAAAACCACATTGTAGATTATTTTCCAAGAATATGGGCTGCTGGAATTGCCTCCAAGATATGCCTGAATGCAGCCAATTCAAGAGAATCTATAACATTGTGAGAAGATTATTGGCAATTGCCATTCCTTACTGTATTTAACATACTTAAATTCACTTCTTCTTAGATGCTTTGCAACTGTGAAAAGGTATAAATGGTTTCATATACAAATAACATAATGTTCAGGGTAAAACTGAATTGGAATAACCTCCTGTAACTAACAAATTTGACCAACATATGGAATTGAATTATAATTTCCTCTTGTAGCTAACAAAAGGTTGACTCATTGCAGAATTCAAAGGTGGTTGAAAACTTTGGCACAATTTTTATTCATTTAGGTGTATGTGACTTACAAGTCAAAATATTTGCAGGAACTTTACTGGGAATTGATATAATTGTTTAGTGAAAAATCATTTAGCTCTCCGAACCTTAAATGAGGCTCTGCTTTCTAAATGGGGACTCCGCATTTTTGGCCTTGATCAAGACCTTCTTCATCTTACTATCTCTGCTTGCCTGGTGGAAACTTACTGTCTTGGGACTCCAGATTTTTCCAGCAGCCAACACCTCATTCTGGAAAGGTATCTCTCAGGTGCCTCCCCCATTTGAGACCATTTTTCAGTCCTGCTCTTGGTCAAAGAAATCTCTTCTCCGTATGGCATGATGAATGGCTTCTGCTCGCTACTCATTTTCCTTGCCTTTTCACTTTGGCTCAAAACAAAAATGTCGCCCTTGCAGAGGTATGGGTGAACCCTTCGGGCTTGGAGGTTGGCTGCTGGTCTCCAACCTTCATCAACTCACTCTCCGATCAGCAGTCTCTGAGCTATTGGACTTAATGAATCTTATCCAACCTTACAAGCTGAATAACTCTGCAAATGATAGCTGTCGCTGGTCGAGTGGTGTCTTTAGCGTCAAAGAGGTATATAGAATCCTACCGGAGCGTGAGGACAGCGACATGCCCATGGATTGCTGCCTTATTTGGAGCACAAAGGTCACTCTCAAAATCAAACTTTTTATCTGGCTCCTGAGAAGAAGATGGATTCCCACAGCTTCGTACTGCACTCGTTGACTAACTGGGGTGACTCCAAACTGCAAACTGTATATCAAAATCTGGTGGAAGATACTGATCATCTATTCTTTAATTGCAAAGTCTCTATGAACGTTTGGAATAATGCCAACATTGACTGGATCCCTATTGGCACCACTGAGATGGAATTTTGGAATGCCTTCCGGCGTGGTGGAACTGGTACAACCAATCATCTTCTGGACGCGAAGAAATCGGGCTCTTCTCTATGCATTACTGTGGGCTATCTGGCTGGAGCGAAATAAAATGGTCTTCCAGAATGATAGATGCTATGCTTAAAATATTCTAGTCATGCTTTTTTTTCTGTATAATGAGTGGTGCCTCCGCTGATAATACTCTCATTCCTCTCTTGTAAACCTGGACTTTCGTCCTAAGATATTTTAATGCATGGTTTGGGTGATTAACAATCTGGTTAATCATCCTTTTTCCCTCTAAAAAAAATTACTAGAATTATTTTTTTACATTTTCCATTGTTTGACGTTCTTCAATAGAAAGTTAAATCCAGTTTGACTGAAAATGAGTAAAATTGGGAAAAATGGATTCCTTCAAAATAAAGTAATTTTATTTCTTTTTACTTGCACACATTCAGTCATATCGCACATTTTATTGGATATCAAGCCGCTATTTTTGCAAGCTCACCTATCCTTCCCCCATTGTTCCCATAACAAAGCAAACATCAAGTTCAAGTATATAAATGACACAAGGGAAGACTCTTGGATTTGGAAAGCTGGTCATTTCTATGTTCGAACAGTTTATAAAACTCTGAATCTAGAGAGCTTCACCACATATGAAGAGCTTAAAAGAGACTGCCGGTTCCTTTGGGGCATTAAAGTTCCTATGCGTATTCGGGTATTTGCACGGCTATTGAGGAGAAATAAGTTACCTACTCAGAAGTACAGAATGAAATGGAACACAAGAATGAACACCGCTTGCGTCTTCTGCGAAGACAACATGGAGGATATAGATCACCTTTTCTTTAGCTGCCCAATAGCACGAAGGACATGGCATAATTTTGGATGTGATTAGTTAGATGTGAGCTCTGTGATAGCATTCTGGCGATCATTTAGACAAGGCGGACATGGTACCAATTTGCAAGTATATGTAGAAAAAAGACAACGAATCAAAGCAATTGTGGTTTTATGGGCGATATGACGACAACGCAATGATTGCATTTTCAAGGGAGAAAAATGTTATGTTGATAACATTTTAATAGCAGCTAGAAACTTGGCGAGTGAGTGGATGAGATTATAAGATATATTGTAATAGATACAAGTTTTTATAATGAATAAAAAATGGATGTGAGCACCTTTCTCTTCTAAAAAAAAAAGTATAGCGTGGATGGCCTGTCCGCAGAATTTATTTTCTTCATGAACTTATTTTCAGCATAAATGATGAAGACACAGTTATGTATCAATCGGTATTAGAGAATCATAGTGGTCAAAATGTTGCAAGAATTTTGAATTCCAGACCTTTCAGGAGTTCAAGATTTGAAGTTCAGAAAGAATCTAGAGCCAAAAGAAGAAAACGTAAGGTGAGTATTTGGAACTTCGGGGATGTGATCATTATAAAAGATAGCCCCTTGAAGAGGCATTCATCCTTTCTTAAGGGTGATTATTTGTCTTGGTCTCAATGTTGAATTGTGGTGGTCTAATGCACATAACCCGAGTGTGATTTTTATTTGTTAATAGTGTATCGAAAAGTTAAGTTGAATGTTGTTTTGCCTAATGGAATAAATTATTGATACGCCTCGTAGTCCGCTGTGCTATAAATAAAGAATTCCACTTTACTTATCGCTGAAATGTTGTTCATTTGTTATGTTTCAGTATGGAAGCATCATGGATAAGACATTTTTACAACTCAATGTACAGATATTTTTAGTTTTCTTTGCCAGAGATATCTTACAATATTTTTCGAGAAGATATCTTAGAATATGTTCTGAAGAATTATGCAATAAGTCACTGGCTGCTATACATTTTATTGCTGGTAAATTTCTCAAGTCCTAAAGAATGTTTACAAGTGGTTTAGCACTAGTTTCATTGAATGCCATTAAATTAGAGTGCAATTTTCTTGTAGACGCTGCATGGTTATATGATTTATCTATGTTTTCAATGAGAAGTTGAAATGGAAAAGTTAATCAAGTCATGGCCACATTTTAACTGGATCTCGCTAGTTGTGTTGCAGCAAGCTAACTAGTAACATTGGTAGCATGCAGTCATTAGAATTATGCATCGACTGGATAGCTTGGCGAAGTTCCTACATTATCATTCATACTTCTCCAAAATTCTTCAGAATTATAGTGAGTAGATTTACAAGTTATCTCATCTACTAACACTCATGAATCCTGAGAAATTCGTCATCATCCACTATGAATATTTTGTCGTTATCCCTCAAAACATCAATGGAGTCTATTTCTGCACTATCTTGATTTGTTAGTGTCTTGTTGCCTGTATCCATTCTGAACTTCTTACCTGTCAAAAAAGAAGTTTGGGCAAATTAGAAGAACAATTATATTGAGCATTAATAGATACCGTCCATCTGAATCATGTAACTTTAACAAATACATATGCAGTACTATGGAAAATAAACCAAGTGTATGATTGTTCTTACCGAGGACTGCCTTGAGTTCTTCCATGGAGTGTGGCAAACTTATCAACTTTCCAGCTTTTGAGGTTTTGCTTCTGAAAAATGGATGTCCTTCGTACACATTAATCCTTGGATGATGTTTTTTTCTTTCCCACCTTAACAGATGATCTTGATCTCTATTTGCTGAATTTGACTGTTGAAACTCTCCATAATGCTCATGCACTGAAATTGGATAACCAACCTCTCTTTGTTGAACTAGGTCTGCAAGCTCCTGTTGCTTCATTCTCCTTGTTTCCTTCTCATTTACATTTACTTTACTGGGGTTAGCCCCATTCATGACTAAGAATCTGACCATTTCGTCATGACCTTCTGCAAGTCCTACTTCTAGGGCAGTCAGTCCTTCATGGTTTTCTGAGTCTATGTTCAAGCCATGTTTTAACAGTTCCTTCAGAGTAGATGTATCGTTCCTTTTAGCTGCTAGACAAAGCAGCTCGCCACTGGTGCTGGGGTTTGATATACATGCACAGTGGTATAGGAGATTGAAAATTCTGTGGTGTTTTGCAGTAATGGCTAGCCATAAAGGGGTGTTTCCTTCTATATCTATTTTGGTAGACAAAATCGACAAGGAGGTAGCAGTTAATCAGAAATATTATCGAGAAGTTATGAAAGTAATAAGAGGTCTTCGTTGCATACCTTGTACATTAATGTTGCAAGCATGGTTGAGTAAAACCAAGACACAATCCTCATATCCTTTAGATGCTGCTATATGCTAATGACAAGTAAATGTGATTAGAAAAAGAAAATCATGCAATTTATCATTGTACTTAACTGAACACGCAGTGGTGCTCAAGTGAAGAATCCAATATATGTTATCTTGGATTATCTGAACAGTGTAAGATTTTTTCTTAAAAACAATTGTCATGAAATTTCCTTAGACTAAGATCAATAATCTTTGTAACACAGGAAAGTATCATCAGAATAGTTGTCATGCAAAATGCAAAATTCATGTGGAAATGGAATCATACCAGTGGTGTTCTTCCACGGGAGTCACCAATATCTGGATCCATTCCTGATTTCAAAAGCTCTTCGAGGAAGGTGCTGTTTCCAGTGGCAGCAACTGTTAGTAGATTGCATGGTATGTTAGCTTCATCGTGTTCACCATTCTCCCCTACTAGTTCCTCTAAGCTGGTGTCTTTAAACTCTATTTGATGCTAAAAAAGTCAAATGGTATTCTTATTAGCTCTTCATTTGCTGCTGAGTTAACTGGATGTAGCTAGTTACAAGATGTAAGAAAAAAATGTTAATTATAATTCACCTTATATATTACCTTAAGAAAGTTTTTAATGATAGATATGCTATCCTCTCGCTTGGTTTGCAGAACTTCTTTAAGAGTGCTTTGCTTCAACCTCAATAATTGAGATAATGTTCTGGTTCGAAATGTAAAACTCTGAGGCTTATTGCATAGAGCACTTATTTCCCCAAATATGTCTCCTGTCCTCAGGGTTCCTATTAGTTCTTCTCTTTCATTGTTGCAATGTATGATTTCAACTTCTCCTGACACAACAATGTAGACATCCTCAGGGGCCTCATTTTGCATGATCGCGTCTTCTCTGGGTGGAATGTACTCGGCCTTCATCATAGTAACCTGATCAAGAGATTTTGGATGCCATGAGATGAAACATTCAAGTATACCTTTTGTAATCTCATGTTTGTTGACCATAAATTTAGAAGATCGATCTATCAAAAAAAGACACAGAATATTTGATGAATAACATTACCAGAAGTAATAGTGTTTCCTTTGAGACGCCTTTGAAGAGGTAAACCTTCTCAACAGTTGGCAAGAAGAGTTTCTCACAAATGCTTTTGCATATTGATCGTGGTAACTGATCCAGCAATTGTTGTTGGTTTAGGCTCTCTGCTCTGAATCTGAGGCACATGTAAGCTAGTATTTGCCCCTTTAGACGTGGAGGTAGGTGATTTCTGCATACAAAATTGGAAGCTGCCTCTATGCTATTTCTCTGGAAATGCAATATTTCAATTTAGAAGATGAGGATTTAGAGCTAACATTTGTGTTTGTTAGAAAACTAAGGTAGTGATAATAGTTCATGGTTTCAAGCCCTCTTACAAATTCCATTGTTCGTCGCGTTCCTTCAACAACCAAGTTGGTCATATTTCCGATCAAGTATGCAGTGAGACCAAGGTTGAAAAGCATATAGAATATATTAAAGATCATTTCTCTTGTGTTCACAGCATGGAGGTCACCGTAACCAACGGTGGTCATTGTGGTTATAGACCAATAGATGGCAGAGATGTAACGAATCCACAGGTTGGCTTCTCTGAAGTTTGGTATGACGGCCCCAATCCATGTTTGCCCTTGATGTGGGTATCGATCTGCCAATAAGTAGTACAAGCATCCAGCGCAATGCACTAGAAAAAGAGTAACCTGTAGAACCATTTACATCAGTTGTTTGAAAACAGGAAAGTAAAAGTAGAAAGTATTTACTTTCTTTTGATACACTCGAACATTTTATCAAATTTGGGCTGATTTTTATGAGCAACTTACACAAAGGAGCCGGATACTTCTGATCCAGAAGTAGCTGAATCTTATGTCTTTCTCAAGTCTGCGCGTGCCAAAGACAGTAAGTTATCAATACCCGTATTTTTTTTTTTTGGTGCATTGTTTCCATGGCTTTCATTAGACACTAGTGTTGTCACCTGGTAAAAAATTGTTTAACTTTTCTTAGACGCCAGAGCCTTAGCATGCCCAAGATGCTGTAAGAAACTCCCGACTTTACTCTGCCTGTAAAAAGGTAGCCCAGACCTTCAAAGGGAACTGTCGAAGCAACGTCCATAACGAACCATGTAGACAAGTATCTGGCGTACAGACACTAGTATTAGTTGCTGATTGACTTTCTAATCATCTAGTTCACATCTGTGTGCTAAATCTTGATGACCATGAAAAGAATTAAGCATCATTTCAGTTTTCAGGTATCATTTAGTTTTCGGTCACATTTTACTCCATCAACGCGAAATTGATAAAACTGAGAAAGCTATTTGCATCCTTGGTTAAGTAAGTATTCCATTTGTTCTCAAATGTTGCACGTGCGCTATTTAGATAACTGGAATAATAAATTCTATATAGAGACATGCCAATGAATTTGCAATAACGTGTGCTCAGGTTCCATGCCGCAGCATACTCTATTTCTAAATATTTTGTTAGGCAGCATTTTACTAAGCTATAATGTTCCTTCTTTTGTAAAGCCCAACCACCAATCTCTATGGACGACAAAGGTCCTGGTAATTTCTTAACCAGAATCGCAAACTTGGCCCAAAACATGGCTGGAACTTGGGGAAAGGACTGGTCAACGCTCGTTCATAATCTTGGTCCAGATTATGTCACGTAGAACAGTGAAAACCGTCACTTTGCCAAGGTCTGGTGATATTTATTGGTGGCCGTTCATTAAGTTGTTTGTCCCTTGTCCTTGTTCTCTGTGGTGCCCCACTAAATCCCAATCATTGAAGTGGCCGAGCAATTGGAGGTTGGAGGCCACCGCATCAGTTGCCGAGTGCCAAGAGTTCAAAGACGAAATAAATGGCTTGCTTTCCAGATAGGTCTGAGCAGCCCAACTTATTTATGATGTTGCTCTGCGAGTTCTTTTGCCAGCACCCAACTTTTTAGAACCTTTTTTCCTTGGAGCAAATTTTCATTCTTCTTTTTGCAATAATATGGTAAAACTAAATGATCGTGCAAGTGGTGCCGGACAAAAAGTTCCTAGATCCACTTGTGAGGTTCTATCATAGAAGAACTGGGGGCCTTATAAGTTGGCTTTGTTTGCTTAATCATTCACATACTTCCAATCTTTTGTGCGAGTGCGTGAGGTGACTACTAAATTAAGGTTTTTTTTCTTTAATCTCCCCTAGTACTATGTCCAGCACAACATGGCTATCAAGAATTTTGATTTCAGACTTGAGATTAAATATTGATCAGCTCTGAATCAGGAGGAGTAGTGCAAGGCAAGGCAAAGGGAAAAAGGAGGAGTAACAAAGAAGAAAGAAAGAAAGAAGGGGGGTTAAACCTGATGGCGATCTTTCTTGAATCATTGACGAGCAGTTGTGTTCTTGGATCGATGTAGGCCAAGAAAAACGTGAGGAAGATGTCCGCCGCGAAGAAGGCGTCTATGACGCTGTCGGCGATGAACAACCCTCCCTTCGGTGCAGCATTTATGAAGGCGATCTCAAAGGGGTACACCCATGCGGAGTAAGCCACCAGCAGCACCATAAACGTTTCCCAGCATCTGCATGCATGCAACCGGACTCAGCTCAAGTACGTAAAGGCTGCTACTTAAAGCATATACACCTTAAAGCTTGGATACTCTAATATTCTTTCCTGTATCTTGAGTCCATGGGTGAAATAATCTTGCCATGGGCGCCAGTTGGGCACTGGCTGGAGGTTGATGCCCCTAGAGGAGGGAGCACGAGCTTGGACAGATTGCGAAGGCTGAGGGACTCGGAGCTCTCGCCGTCGTCCCGGTGGTTCCTCGTCCTTTCATGGCTCTCCATGAAATCTTCAAGCGTCACAGCTGTTGCCATGTTCTCTGGTTTCTCAGCTGTGGATCCTCTCTTGTTCTTCTCCTTCTCTGCATCTGCCTGCCTTCCTTAAGTAGAGGGAGGGGTAACAAAAATAATGGAGGGCGGCCCTGCCAGGGATCAGACCCACCACCGCTTGTGTTTTAGCATTCATGGCTGATGGGGGATAAGAGGAGAGAGATGGTTCGATGGTGTCTTGAGTGGTCAAGGTCATTTTGGATATTAGTGCTCGCATTACTGTAAACTCCTTTTTCATGTGGAAATTTCACATAATAATGCCGGACAGAAAGATCTGATCAGAAGCATATGTGATCTACTTACACTGATCAAGAACATGTATGGAGTGTGACTTCTTTACCAGGTTGTGTTCTGTCATGTCAACCCTTTTCCCTGTTGTGCTGTTACCACCAAAAATTTTCACAGCATGACGCTTTGCAGAAGACGTCCACGATTCGATCGAGATGTCTGTCCTTCACATTTTATCAGGTGAAAACGTGGCATGCAGATCATTCATGCCCTGTGTTTGGAGAGCAATAAATTCCAGCAAATTCTTTTTGGTCAAAGAATATGGTGGTCTGCACACTGGATCATGGAAAACACGGCCAAAGCTGGTGATCCTTGACTAGGATACTACTTGAGATTTATGTATGGACTACTCATTATTTCGTTCAGGTATGCATCGCATGATATTTGGGAGCTTGATGAGGAGAGAGGATTAAAGATAGCACACGTTGCATTGCATTACCTAAGCAAGCGAAATGTAGTTGAGCTCTCACCTGTTTTGATTCTTGAATGAGATGATTAATTAAAGTTGTCTTCTGTGGACAAGGTAGACGGATCAAGCTATATATCTACGGCAGACTATTCCTAGGAACAAGACACTGTGTTCATGTCCTGAAATTAAAGAGTTTAAGACGCCATGTCGATTGCATCATGTAACGCATCTGAATAAAATTGCTTCCAAACATGGCAAGTTTATGAACATACATTTGCCCCATTGTTATGTCGAGGAACATCTCTCTTGTGGGAAATAAAAGCCTCTGCGTGACTCGTTCTTTGAGCTGTTATGATCTGCTATCAGTAGGTTTTGATCCACGGATTCCTCAAAGCCCTGACCTTTCGATGATGACTGAATATCCAAGTTAAAACAGGACTGATTATCTGAAACATTTCTCTTGGCAGTTATCTCACGGCTTTTAGTAAATCTTCCTGGTAAGGAAGTTCCTTAAATTGGGACTTGCTTCCAAGATCCAAACCCAAATCAAACAATGAGTGCAATCTTCATCTGTTAGCCGGTAGCATACTTGTGCCACTCTGCAAGGCTGCAAGTTCGAAATCATCCCTGTTAGGAAAGTGCAGGCACTTCAAACATGTGAAGCAAATTTGGTTTAAAACACGAGCATCAAGATAAGATATATCTTCACTGTTTGCCTAATTTCAGCTAATAGTTGGCGATCGAACTCCTCCGAAAGTTGGCAAATGATACTACTAATTTCCACCAAGAAGGCAAATGATATGCCCGGGAGAGCAAATAATTTTGGATTCCGGATAACATCGGAAGAGAACTTGGGCGTGAACACCGTTCACTTACGGATAATTTTGAAGAAAATGATATTGCCTGTTTTCTCTGTCATCACAACATCGGTCGAATGTAAAAAAGGAAAAACAAACCAATTGAGTGACCCGTAACGACCTTTCTCTTAAGCAAAATTTTGAGTTCAAATCTTTATGAATGTAAAATATTTTTTTTAAAAGTTTCATATCTACGTGTCATGGGGTAAACTTAATCGAATTACTTGTGGACAATACGTTTTTTAACGTCGTCCGAATTGAGTCGTCGACTCCGCTTTTGAGACATCGGGAACCGACAAAAAAAGAGGGAAACTTCGAGTTGCTCGAATGATTTTCGACTCTTGACCGGTGTAAAAAAAAATAAGGGATGTACTTGATTGATTGTTACTCATGTACCAAAAGTTTAAGAAAAAAAAGAAGACAAAAACAATGAGGGTAATTATATTGAGGACCAGAAGTATCTAAGAGATTCCACCGACAGAGGAAGCAAAGACGTACAATAATTGCAGCTTGGCATGGCTCCCAATTCCAAGCAAAAACAAAAATGAAGAAAGTTTGGAGGATAAAAATCTCATCATGAGATTTCAGAGTTTCGATGATCTTCGTTCTTTCTGTACTTGGAACAAAAGATGTTACCAGTCGCCTAAGTAGCTGTCTGGATTCATCCCTTTCGGCTTCTCTCACTTTCGGAATCCCAAAAAGTTTGATGGGAAAAAAAGTATGGTTAGAAAACGGGAACGCATCAAATTTTTGGGAAAAGAATGGGCGTAACGACGACATAGTTGCAGATATTTTTTTATTTAGATCTTTTTTAAAATGAAGTTCGCGTGTGTGTGTGTTTGGCATAGAACTTTGATTAAAAATATATTATACAAAGGTAGAAAAAATATTTTCCAGAAAAAGTGGGAAAACACATGCTACTGCTATGCTCTCATCTCATACAAAATAATAAAATTATTGTTATATCTATATTTTAATTTTATCTACAATCAAATATAAAATGGTGCCTTTTCTAACAAATTACGTCAAATATAATTTATTTATTTATTTCTACAAATTATTGTTGAACTTCGAAAGTAAAGAGGTGGACGGATTTGCTCCATCCGACCTAGGATCTACGACCCAGATAGAGGTGGCTTATAAGGATGGCGCCAGTTCGGTTCAAAGGGGGATGGCAGCGATTGATTTACACCTCCGGTTTAGAGTTTGGATATAAGAAATAAAATTTCTTCTCTCTCCTCACACGACCGTGGCGCACTAATACTTCTTCTCTCTCCTCAAATAGCTGTGTTGCATAGCAGTTAGGGTTCATCCGAACTCGCTCGACTATGGTGACTTCTGATCATCCCTTATTTTGCTCATAATTATTATAGTTAAACCCACTAGATTGACATAAAATCTGATTACATTTAAAACACTTTTCACCATTATTAGTAGTAGAGTCGAACTAGTAAAAATGAGACTAACTACTTTTCAAATTTTGAATTTGAACAGGAAGAAAGAAAAGGAAGGCCAAGAGACGAGGAGGAGAGAGGGGAGAGGAAGAAAAAGAAGAAGAAGAATGTGAAGAGGAGATTCGTTGATTTTATCCAAACTTATGTCGTGTTAAAGGAATTTTGGTTTCCTTATGATGATACTCTATTAATGCTATTATTCTAGTTCTCTGATGTTGTATTTTTTGACCCCTAGTTTTTAATTGCTTGATACACTACAATATTATTATTGCATCCAATTTCAATCAGATCGAGAGATCTGTTGTTTTTGTTAAAAACTCGTTCCATTCGAGAGAACGAATCGGTTGTGTTCACTTGTTGTGGTTCTAAGTAGTGTTATGATAGCATTTTTATAGAGAGTGAGAGGTCCATTATTCATCTGTTGTGAGGCTAGAGCCCATAACAGTAACTAGTGGTCTAAATTGTTTAGATTAAAACGGAAGGATTGATAATTTAAGATTGAGAGATCACCCTTTTCTTCTGGTTAGGACGAGAGATCAACTAATCAATCAGTTCTAATCTAATATTTAACAGTTATCTTTCTCTCGGTTCAAAGAGAGATCGACGAGTTTAGAGACAGAGTATTTGATTTGCACAATAAGATCGAGAGATCATTCGACTCATACGATGAGAACTAAGATGTAATAGCTTTAACGAGTTTATCACAAGGGAATATATTCTCTTATATTCTGATTCTCTTTAATTCTTTCTTTGTTTTTCCTATAAATCATTTTTTTGTGTTATCTAATTTCTTCTTAATTCTTTTGTGACAACTTCTGAGATATAAGTAAATTGATAACTGATCTAAATCAATGGGGTTACTACACTCAGGATTTCTACTCGACCTGTGTACTTGCAGTTGTGTGAACTCTAGAGTAAAAAAATTTAAACATGTCTAGAATTACTTTTAGTGCGAGAAATTCATATCCACATAAAGTTCACGTCAACTTCCTCGCGTGACGATGACTGATCTCGCTCGACCACATCGAGTTCCTCGTGCGACGGTGACCGATATCGCTCTCGCATGACAACTTCCTTGCGCGATGGTGACCGATCTCGCTCGTGCACAGTGACTTCGCTTGCGTACGGACACCTCCTCAAGCGAAGCCAGCCTCCCCGCGGACATCCGACCCTAGCCTGCGAATCGCCGACCTACGCGTTGAGCTCCGACCTCCCACGTACCGCCGACCTACACCCCTCGTGCACCGTCGCATGTTCTGGGGCTCTCCATAACGTGCCTGACCACCAAGTTAATTTTTTTCTTATTCTAGCCCACTTTTTTAACTTAGTATTATTTTTTCATGTGATGATAATTTTGTAATATGCACTCCAAAAAAGTGTATCCTCCTAATTTATTTTTCCCATCACATGTTGCAAAGTGTATCCTCCAAAACAGTGGTATATTAGGGGAGACCCTCTGGTACTCCCCGAAACTCGTTGTAATTATTCTATTTCCTCAACAAAAAAGATTTCAAAGCTTTCAAAAAATCTAGCATTGTGCCTCAAGCATGGTGTGGCAATCCACAAAGCGTCCTAAAGCTTCTCAAGAGATTGGGTGTTTCGTCTAGGCATCCGTTTGTTCACAAACATCTCCGTCGAAGCATTCGCTCAGGACCAAGCATCCCAAAATTGTAGCATTAAGAAAGTGACATAAGAAAGCTTCCACAAAGCAAAACAAAAGAGTTTGTCTAGACAGTGGACACGTCTAGACGTCGTAAGAGTCGGTCGAGCAAAAAATGATCTCGTGACAAGTAGTATCAAAGCCGCTTTCCTGAGATGCTCAGTTTGTAGTTTGACGATATAGAGGAAATGACGTCGAACTCGGAGATGACCCAAGATCCCGTTGCACCGACAAAGGGCCGCCAAGAGGAGGGCGGGCTTAATCGGAGGACATCATGAGCGTCATCGAGCAATACCTCAGCGAGTTCCAACTGGACGTTGGTAAGATGTAAGGACAACTCTCAACGCACGAGCGAGAGTTGGAAAAGACAGTGGACATCACAATAGTGTGGAATGAGGTCATGCCATTGTATGCATGGCTCGAGTCTATGGAGATGACAATTATGTACATGCGAGAGTCCCTAGACAGTAAACTCTCAAACATGAGGTCTGAGATGGGCCAAGAGCTCAAGCGATGCTATGAAGATGGACGACGTCCCGAGACGTCTGCCCATATGAAGTAAGAATCGATGTGTCAAAGTCGAGACTATACAAGGGTGAGAGATCGATAAATGAGATCAATGACTTTTTATGGAACGTCCAACGGTACAAAGAGGCCTTGGACATGACTTCAGAAGTGAGGATGGTAAAGATCACATCCCTTTACTTGCAAGATGCAGCGAGCTTATAGTGACGGTGCTACTACGATGACGTGAAACATGGAAACGTCAATCCCATTGAGAAGTGGGATGACTTCAAAAGTCAACTTACTAACTACTTCTGCCTTGCCAAGTCAGGATTGGAGGCCAAGATTGTGTTGTTCAATATTTTCTAGAAGGGCACGTTGAAGGACTACGTGAAAGGGTTCACCGAACTCTGTTTACAAAACTCTTAGGTGGACGAAGACACGTTGTTGGTGGTCTTCGTCAAGGGCTTGAAGCTTTAGGCTAGGATAGAGTTAGAGTGGTGAGATTTTCCCAACCTCCACTTGCTAGTTGTCGCTACAAAATCGCTCGTGGAGTATGCCAAAACGAGCGCCCCACCAACAAAGACCTCGGACAAGGACAATGATGAGGAAGAGAAGCCCAATTCGCAAGGAGACAAGCCATACTGTTAAGATAAGGGGAAGGGCTACCAGGACAGGAGGCCGTTCAATGACAAAATTTAAGAGGGATGGAAAGCCACTAAAGTCTTGCTACATTTGCAAGGGTTCACATTTCACAAGTGATTATTTGCAAGGGAGGTGTGCCTCAGTTCGATGTATGTCCTCAACGCCATCAACGCATCAAAGGGTTCCTCCTCGGCTGCTCATCTTTATGTGGACATTGAGTTGAGCGGGCAAGTCTTCAATGTTCCCATCGACATGAGACCATCAGAGTTGTTCATATCAAAAGTGACCGCTAAGAAGCTGAAGTTGCCACTAAAGAAGACTTCCAACATGTTAAAGACGGTGAATGCGAAGTTTATCTCGACCATAAGAATCTCTCCTAGAGTGAAGGTACCCATCAGTAAGTGGTCGGGAAGCTTCGACGTTACAGTGGCACCCGTGGATGACTATGAAGTGATGCCGTGTATCTCTTTTTTACGACACATTTCTGCATGTGTCATCCCGCTCACTAATTCGATGGTTAACTTCAACCCCAAGGGACTTTACAACATTCTCATGAGGTCGGATGAATATTTAAAGCAAAATATCCTCTCTGTCATGCAAGTGGCGAAGAGGTTGCGAAAATAGGGGCACGCCTTCATAACGACCGCCATCTTGGAAGATCCGGGCCATTCTACTCCAACACCTCCCAAAGTTCTTGAGACTCTAAAGAACTTTGTGGATGTCAATGTCCTTGGAGCTCCTAAAGCAATTGCTTCCGAAGCGTGAAGTAGACTATGTCATCGACTTGATCTCGGGATCGAAGCTCCCACATGGAGTTCCTTATCGGCTGGCCCTTTTGAAACTCGCAGAACTTCGTAAACAATTGATCGAACTATTATATGCAGGATATGTTCGACCATCGAAGTCTTCATATGGCTCTCTGATTCTCTTTCAAAGAAAGCATGATGGATCCCTTCGGATCCGCATCGATTATCGGGCGCTTAACAAACTTACGGAGAAGAATGACTTGTTCGACCAACTTGACGGTGCAGGATGGTGTTAGATCTTCGTTCGGGCTGTTGGCAAGTCCGAATTGTTAAAAAAAATGTGCAAAAAATGACGTGTGTCACAAGATATGGCTCATTCAAATTTCTCGTGATGTCTTTCGGCCTCACCAATGCTTGACAACATTCTGCACCTTCATGAACAAGGTAATCTTAATTATTTATTGTATATATTATGTATCCGTTTCTCTTTAGTAAATTATGAATTCAAAAGATTATAGATCAATACGCCTGAGGCTTATTAACATAAATGTACCATAATAATGTTTTAATTTATGTTTGAAATGTTTAAAATTATTATTTCATTTGGGCTCTTTGCCTTTTTTTTCTTTTGTTTAGTTAGTGTGCGCTCTTCATAGAACATGAGGCATTAGGCCGAGCCCTATTCTGTGCGGGTCCATCTAAGGTGCAGCCCATATATCACCGGCTTTGGTTCCTAGAGATTTTGGTAACTTTTTATTAGAGAATTCCAAACTTTTAGGTTAGTTATAAATTTAATCTAGTTTTTATTTATATTTAAAAGTTAGTAAATTTTAGATTATTATAAAAAAATAAAGTGTTGATGCGATCGTTTTTACGCATACAAGATTTAGAGTTTTTTTTTTCTAACCTGTTACATCTTCGTATAATTTTAAATAGATTAAATGAGGTGCATTCGATTTTTTTTCAAATGTACTTTATAATTCCCTCCTTACAGTCTCAGGTCAAGTAGTTTTAACATGTAACAATTATAATATGAGGTTCACGTATTATATGATTATAGGGTGCACAAAAAGAGCATAAGCTATAATAAATGAAAGTTTGGGCTTTTTCTATACTTACCTTTTTTTATAATTAAGATTTCAAATTTAACTAATTAGGCATCAACATTTTTTTATATTTAAGATCTCTTACTATAAAAAATATATTAAAAATAATAAGCAAAATGGAAATAATGAATATTAAAAGAATTTAATGAAATAATTACTTTTTAAGCATTCCTTAATTGTTAATCTATTAATATTTTTTTATTAGGTTGAGTTCAAGATGATTCAAGATAGTGACTCAAATACAATGCCATCCAAAATAACGGTGATTGGATCAACTTAGTCGGAGTTTCTATTTTCCAAGTAAGCTAACTTTTCTTGATTATTTAACTTTTGTCGAATTCATAGCCATTATACTAGACACCCGTAAAAACTACAAGGTAGTGTTGGTATTTTTTTTTTAAAAATTCCAATCAATAGTGAATTTTTAAGAGATAATTTGTTCCAGCAAATTGGTAGGATAACTTGTGTAGCTTAATTATCAAATAAATTTAAAAATAGCTAATATGCATATACAATGAAAAAATATGCACCAACCTAAAATTCATAAAGACAAGCATATTAGATTACATGAAGACAATAAAAATTCCAAGGAATGAGAACTTTACTTTTAACTGCTAATGTAAAATAAAGGGTTATTATCATAAACTACTATTAAACTATTACGATTTTTTACATTTAATTCTAAACTACAAACTTATTTTTTCATCCCTAAATTATCATGATTTTTTATATTTGATCCTTACGTCGACTTCTATTAACTTTTCATTATTTTCAATTTTTTATATTTATGAAAAGTTAAAAATATCCTCAAAGTTGGAGAGATCGAAACGAAAATATAAAGTCGAAGAGAGGGGTATTTTTTACTTTTCATAAATGAAAAAAATCGAAGATAACGAAAAAGTTGATAGAATTCGATGGAAGAATCAAATTGGAAAAATTACGATAGTTTAAGGATAAAAAAATAAGTTCGTAGTTTAGAGTTAAATGTGAAAAATTATGATAGTTTAGGGTAGTTTATGAAAATAACCTTAAAATAAAATGTTTGATAGTTATAAATTTGTTATTTTATATGCAAAATAAAAAATAATGCATACTTGTGTAAAATCATACAAATTGGTATAAATTCTATAAGAGTTTATAAGAATTTATATAACGAATTATAAAATCAACTTTCAAATAGAATTTAAAAGTTTATGTCAATGATTTTGATTTACACAAGTATTAATCCTTAATAGGAATATTATATATGCATGTTATACGAAGAAAGATGCAAGTTCATTACAAATAAAATAAAATAAAAATAGTAACGCTGGAGCATGTATTCACATGTTTCGTCAATGTTCAAAAACAGGGATTCAATTCTACGGCTGTTGTTGAACAAGGTTTAAATTAATTTTAGGACACTCTTAATCTCACTTCTCAAATGCTTAATATCACTTCAAACTCATCATTTTATCTTAGTTTATTGTTAGTCTCTACCTTTTTGAATCTCTTGGATTTCCACCTAAGTTTTTCTCTTTAATCGTCCCACACTCACTCTCTCTTTATCCTCTCTCCTCATCCAATTGGTTATTTGGTTAATAGTATAAATTAAATTATTGGACAAATATATTAATTTGATTAACATGGAAATTACAATAAAATTACTCATAAAAATTACAAATATACAAAATAAAGTGAAAATAAGAAGAGTGAACAAATATTAGAAAGTTCATTTTTAAAATAATTAAGTTTTTGAATAGTGTCCGTTGCTTTCTCATTTTTTTGTTAAGAAAACAATAATATATTTTTCAAAGCAATTGGTTGTTCAATCAATATCTTGCAGTTCAACAAATATTTTATCAAGACATCAGTAATTACATCAATTTGATAATTAGTATTTTCTTAACAAAAATGGAAAAAGTAACGGACACTTATAATTAGTATTCAGAGAAATAATTTTTTTTAAAATAAGTTTTCTAATATTTTTTCACTCTTTCTATTTCCAATTTATTTTATATATTATAAAATAATTTTATATGTTCAAACTTATTGTATTTTATATATTAATTAAATTAATATGTTTGCTCAGTAATCTAAATTGGATTTAAGGGGGGAGGAACCCCTCCCCCCATCCGCGCCCGTCGGATGGGGATCCGATGGGCGTGGATTTCAATTTTAGTTTTTTTTTAAATTCATTTTCTTTTTTTTCCTTTTTTAATACATTTTCGGTCCTTTTTTTTTAAATCCCTCTCCCTCTCTCTTCTCCCTCCCTCTCTCGGCCGGCGTCGGCGGCCAGATCTGGCCGATTTGGTAGCTCGACGGCCGGATCTGACTGCGGTCGGCCAGATCTGGCCGCTCGACGACCGATTTGGCACGGGCGGCCGGATCTGGCCGGCCAGCGGCTGCCGCGTCCGATCGGCCGGATCTAGCTGCCAGCGGCCAGATCTGGCCGCTCGGTGGCCGATCTGGCGCGGGCGGCCGGATCTAGTCGCCCAGCCTCACCCCCGTCCGCCGGATCTAGCTGCCAGCGGCCAGATCTGGCCGCCGCTCTCACCCCCGTCCACAGGATCTCGCCCCCGTCCGCCGCTCTCGCCCCCGTCCGCCGCTCTCGCCCACTCGCAGCCTCCGCCGCCGCCGCCTCGCCCACTCACAGCCTCTGCCGCCGCCGTTGCCTCGTTGACTCGCAGCCTCCGTCGCCGCCGTCCTCTCGCCGCTGCCGTCGCCGCCTCGCAACCTCGGCCGCCTTTCCCACTCGCCGCGTCAGATCCGCTTCGACCTCGCTCCTCGCCGATGCAACCGCCGCCTCGCGACCCCTCGCCGCCGCCTTGCGATCCATCGCCGCCACCACCGCCTCATAATCCATCGCTGTGACCCTTGACCTCGCCCGCCGTTGCTGGCCTCTCCCGCCGCCGCTGACCTCGCCCACCACCGCCACTCTCGCCCGGCCCGCGACCCTCGACCTCGCCCGGCGATCGGGGCCCTCGACAGTCAATCTCACCCTCGACGGTCGATCTCGCCCTCGAAGCCCCCGCCGCCTGCCCCACTCGCCGCCGCCAATGTCGTACCAAGGGACGCCGAGCTCGCAACCCGTCGCCGCCGATATCGACCAACGACGCGAGGAGATCGCTCACCGCCGCCGAGCTAATTTTTTGTTAATCCACGTTAATTCTTCATCCTATAAATTTTTTGTTTTAATCCATGTTATGGATTAGTTAAGCTTGTGTGGATTTGGTACACTTTTACATGTCTGTCATTTGTATTACATTCTCGCAACGACGAGCTCATAAGAAGCTTGTCACATATTCATTCGTATCTCACTTTCTAACATCATACTTAGCTTCGCCGAATTTCGAACGTACTTAGCTGCGATGAATCCTATCTCGCTTTCGAACATATAGCCAATCCTCTTTAATTCTAACATAAAGTTGAATTTCATTTTTATCAAGGTGCAAGTACATATTATCGACTCCGACATTACATTACACAAGAAAAACCCTTCGGCGGAGGTGGGCAAGCTCAGCAAAAAAATTGTTACACATCAAATAAATTCTTACACATCAAATAAATTCTTACACAAAGTCGTCAACATATGTACATCAAATTACAACTCAAAAGAATTTTGTAATCTACTCATATCGTACATGGTATTAAACCCAAATTACAATCAAGTTACAACTCCAAATTGTAAATCGAATTAAAAAATTCAGTAATCGCAGATAGCTGTCTTCGATTACTTTGGTCGGCGAGGGTTGTCGGGCGCCCGCACAATCGTCGTGCGGTGGCTGCAAGTGGGCGAGGCGGTGGTGCGTGGGCGAGTGGGAGAGGCGGAGGTCACGACGAGTGGGAGCGAGAGGACGGCGGTGGCGGAGCGAGAGGATGGCAGCGGGGGAGCGAGAGGACGGCGGCGGCGGGGGAAGAGGACGGCGGCGGCGGAGCGAGAGAACGGCGGCGGCGGGGGAAGAGAACGGCGGCGACGGGGCGAGAGAGCGGTGGCGGCGGGGCGGGGCGGGGTCGGAGCGCGACGCGGCAGTGGCGGAGCGCGGCGGGGCGGGCGGAGCGCGACGGGGCGAGGTCGGAGCACGACGGGGCGGTCCGAGCGCGGCGGGGTGGTGTCGGAGCACAGCGGAGCGGTGGCGGAGCGCGGCGGGGCGGGCGGAGCGCGGCCGGGCGGGCGGAGCGCGGCCGGGCGGGCGGAGCGCGGCCGGGCGGGCGGAGCGCGGCGGGACGAGGTCGGAGCGCGACGGGGAGGGCACGGCGGCGCGGCCGGGCAGGGTCGGGCGGCCTCGACGAGAGCAACGGACGGGGGCGAGAACAGCGACGGCCTCGGCGAGAGCGGCGGACGGGGGCGAGAGCGGCGGACGGGGGCGAGAGCGGCGGCGGCCTCGGCGAGAGTGGCTAGATCCGGCCGCCCGCGCCAGATCGGCCACCGAGCGGCCAGATCTGGCCGCTGGCAGCCAGATCCGGCCGCCGAGGCGGCCGATCGGACGTGGGCAGCCGTTGGGCGGCTAGATCCGGCCGCCCGCGCCAAATCGGCCGCTGAGCGGCCAGATCTGGCCGGCCGCAGTCAGATTCGGCCGCCAAGCGGCCAGATCTGACCGTCGATGCCGGGCGAGAGAAGGAGGGAGAAGAGAGAGGAAGAGAGGGAGGGAGAAGAGAGATGAGGGCGAGAGGGAGGGAGAGGAGAGAGGGAGAGGGATTTAAAAAAAAGGATAAAAAATATATTAAAAAAAGAAAATGGATTTTTTAAAAAAAACTAAAATTGAAAACCGCGCCCGTCCGATGGGGGAGGAACCCATTAAATCCATCTAAATTATACTATTAACAAGATAACTAATTATTACAAATGAACCAATAGTATTAAGAGAGATGGTAAAGAGTTAATGAGTGTGTGATAATTTATAGGCAGGTTCGGATGAAAATCTAGGAGATTCGAAGAGAGGGAGTAAGAAGGATAGAATGGTGAATTTGGAGTGCGTTAAGTGCATCCTAAGTTAATCAGACGTTAATGATATGCTGCGTCAAAAAAAAATTTGTGATATCATTTTCCTTCCAATCTTTTAGACTGATTCCGACAGCTATCTGCCTTTGCACTGCGATAACATGTCTGTAAGTGCTGGTAGGCCACATTTATCTCCTGTTCTTGTTTGGAGATCTTGGAAAAGTGTTCTCCACCAATGTCCATCAGTTAGTTGGCCACCATTTTTCTTTGTTCTTGTGCTTCATTATGATTTTCCCATTATTCCTTGAAGCTATTACGAATTAGAACAAATCATAATATGTATAAATGCAACGGGAATGTGTAATAAGGACAGAATCCATGCTTGATCATGGATGATATGCTCGATCAGTGTCTCTGCATTATCCCCCTAAACCCCAAGTGGCTTCTGAAATCATCATAAGATCCTCTGCAATCATGTCAGCAATCACTACTGAAATCCAGCCTCAGTGACCTACACTTTCATGCCGAAATAGTCGCAAAAGAAAATTGAAAGATAAACAGTAGCGGAAAACAAGGTAAATCAAAGAAGCCAACAACTACTGGTTAATTTGGATTCAGAAAAAAAAAATTTATCACGAGAGATCTATATGATCTCTATGATGACAGACAACAGGCTGTCATGTCCATTAATATTTTCCACCACTTACAGATTATTAGCACACAACAAGAGAAAAGGTCTCTTGTGACAGCTGTGGCAGCTATTACAGTTAAGTAAAGGGCCTAATAGTTCTGATAAGTCTCTTTCCAGTGCAATTTTGCGCATACCCTTTACAGGAAGATTAAAAAAGTTTGTCAAACAGATTCAAAGCATGAAAAATCCAAATTATGCGCAAGATAATGTGTGTATGTATTGTACATACGCATGCAGGTATGCATGTGAATACACCAAGTGGCAAGCGGAAACGAATAAAAAGACTGCACGCCAAACTTAAATGAGTAGTGAGTGAATGAGTGAGGTCAATCAAATCTTCTCTCATAGCAAAAGCTTCTCCTCCAATCCAACAAGTGCAGATCAGAGAAACACATAAATTTGGCTCCCTCTCCCTTCGTGGAGGTGGTCACTTTTGAGAATGGTCCTGACTTCTGTCATATTGCCAGTGTCAAATGCTACCTACGCCAGAGCACTGATAGCCACTGAATGTGGAGAAGTATCTTTGCAGAACATGAATTTTCTCTCATCAGCTAATTACGCTGGATACCAAGAATCTCGTATTTATATCTACATCTGATGGCTCTTGCTGTAAAATCATGCTCATCAGTAGTGGCTGCACAATTCAGAGCCCCAGCAGTCGCTCTCGCCGGAGAACTACATCGCTGGCTGCTTGGCGGTTGCTGCACTGTTCAGCCTAGAATGGCAACAGCATTAGGTGATGCCTAAAATGGTTCAACAAGCCAATCAATGAGAGAGAAAGTTATGGGGTTGTTGGTGAACCCTTGGTAGGGTGGGCCATGGCAGAAGAGAGATTAGGCTTACAGCATTGTGCAAAGCACCCAAAAGCCCCTGGCAACAATGAGAATTTATGATGACAAGCTGTTCCCTCCTGACACATATGGCAATGCTTCTACTGATCTGTTTTGTGTTATTCAGATAGCACATATGCCAGCAGTGGCACTCTCAAATCTGGAACCAATGTGGCCTATTTGTAGCATTTGATCAGTAATTATGCAAATTTCATCATCGTTTTTTATTACTCGAGCTAGCAACCAAACATGACAACGAGCGTTTCTCATTCCCATCCCAGGACTTTTTTTTTGTGTGTGCGTGGAAAATTAAATTACAACCTTACCACGAAGTATAGCTGTATAATTTTCTCTTCCCCTATTTTTTTTTCTTCCATTATTCAAAGTATTTACTTCCTCCTGCAAACTCAGACATATATCCATGTTGATCATTCTAACACTCAATACATATAGTTAATTGTGTGTCATCAAAAACATAAATTTAATGGAGGGAAGTGTTTTCTTCTCTTGCGCATCCTAACGATCATTTCAGGCTTCCAATGACGACACAAGACACAAGTTTGGAGGATTTCACCAATGTTACAAGACTCGGCCCAATCATCGACTCGGATTGATCAATAGATCAGATCAGACCGGTTGGATCGGATCGAATCGAATAGTTGGATCGGATAATATAAATTAATAAAATAAGTTAAAGAGATTATTGTAATCTTGTTAATACATAATATCATATTTAACGAAAATATAAAATATAGTATAATAAAGTAAAATAAAATAATTCAGATTAAATAATATAATAAAGTAACATAAATTGTCATCAACATAAATAAAAAATTCTTTTGAGGTAGTTATAAATAAAAAATAGTGAAAAAAATTTATATATGTGACAAAAGGACATTAAAATATAAATTTCAAAAAATATATATACATAATATCTCTAAATATTTTAATATTTTTTTATGTTTTAATTTTATTTTCATTTTAGATCCGGACTGGTCGATCGGTTGAACTAAAATTTTGATTGAGTTTGACCGGATCAAAGTGGGCTAAACTCTTTCCCGAATTTCAACTGACCCGCGAGTCATTTTAAGACCAGGGACCGACCAAGCCAGGCGGGGTCTGACAACATTGGATTTGACATGACAAAAGCATTATTGGCATTCTAGCCTTATAAAGTTATAAGAAGACAAAGGAAATTAGCTATATAATGATATTAAGAACCCTTGGTTCATGTATGTTTCAAATGAGCAGCAAGAAGCTGAATGATCATGGTCTCATCCGTTTTGTTAATAAGTAGTGATCATATATGTTATTATCCACACACTGCCATGGATGAAGTAGCTAATTAATTTTGGCCAAGGTTTATTCATATCGTTCTAGTCTGAATATCGAATTAGTCAGGTGCTAATAATTTTTAATATGTCTCAACTAGGGGTGTTCACAGATCGGGTTTGACCCGACCCGTGAACAAACCCAACCCGACCCGGCCAAAGTTGGCCGGGTCGGGTCGGGTCGGGTCTCTGCCCTTTTTGGGCTGCGACCCGAACCGACCCGATCCGAGCCGGGCCGGGTCGGGTCGGGTCGGATGGTCGGGTTACCCGACCACCCTTTTTCTTTTTTTTTTTAATTTTTCGTTTATTTTTTTAATATAAAAAATATTTATTATTTTATTTTTTTAATACAAAATAAAGTATTTTTAAATACTAAAAATATTTTTAAAATATCTACATACTTTTTTACATTTAAAATAATTTATTTCATATTTTTTTAGATTTTAAATGATATAAAACTATACATTTAACTAAAAAATAATTAAAAATTAAAAAAAAAAGAAAAAACCGGGTCGTCGGGTCGGGTTGGAAAATTCCAACCCAAACCCGACCCGACCCTTGGTCGGGTTGTGATCGGGTCGGATCGGGTCGGGTCGACCCGACTACCGACCCGACCCGACCCAAAAGGGGTCGGGTCGAGTCGGATTTCCGGGTTCACCGGGTCGACCCGATCCGGTGAACACCCCTAGTCTCAACCAAAAAAAAAAACTAATCAACTGGTCTTGAGTAGCTTTCTTTAGTCCTACAATTGTTATATCTTCTTCTGCAGATTAGTTTCCTGTTGTTATCAGTTATCACATTCCATTTTGATAACAACAGCTTGCCAACTCCATGGCATCTATTTGTTTTATGGCTACAAGAAGGAAAAAATAATGCACACATCGAATTAATGACCCTAAGTATCTCTTGTTAATCTGTCTATGTTGTCATCTTTTCATCACATTGACTGACATGCGCGGAGCTCCTAGGAAACAGTGAACACAAACAACATACAGAAGGTCAGAATGAAATTAAGGCCGCTGGAGATGACTGTCGCCCGCAGGAATCTTCTTCGTCAGTTCTGCTATATTGAATAAATGCTCCATGTGTTCCCAAACTGTGTCATGGGACCATCATCTTAGCCTCCAATGTAATGTTCCTAAATTTGGTCTGCCACCTAGTGTGATCTCTTTTTATGTGCTATTCTTTTTTTTTACTCTTTTGTTGACTCAAATAATAAAAAAATGATAAAAGATTTATCAATTAAAATAATACAATAATTAGAGGACAATGCGGAAGTCAAAGAGGAAAATGTGACAAACTATCTCAATATAAAGCATAGTGCGGGAGCAAAAAGGTACATCTCAAATCTCATGTCTGAAGTAGTAAAAATAAAAGTATGAGTATTAAACATAAAAACACCTATGGTCGACCATGACCTGATAAGAACCATCCAGATAGATATACTATTTAATATAACGAATAAACATACGATTCATACTAGACATGATCATAAATATATGCACATACCACCCAAAATGAAGTCTTCGTGCGCACACCATCACGTCACAAGCAAACATTATGTACCTATGGAGATCACAAAGGGGAGCAAGCTCAACCGTTAAATAAAGCTAAGTGTGAGTTCGTATAGGTCATAAGATAAATTCATAAGAATAAGCAGAAGTAAAACATATAAATCATGTATGATGGAGAATGGATCAATGTAAAGGATCAATAAAAACATCATGAGCACTTGTTTATCATTCATGTTTTTTCGTTCATCGTGGGACCATTTGTTTGTTCATACTTTCATTCTTTGGTTCTTTTATTTCATTCTTTTATTCTTTCTTTCTTTCTTTCTTTCATTCATTCATTCATTCTTTCTTTCTTTGGAAGAGCTCTTCATTTCTTTTAGGAAATACCATTGTCGGCATTCAAGGTGCAACTATCTAGACCATCATGAGCCAGTGGGTGATCAGTGCCATGACTAGCCCGTCGGATTGGGATGACCTCGTGCAAGGTGAAAACATCCGTAAAGGTAGAGACTCACATCTAGATAGGACAAATGGTAACCCATGAAAAAGTACCTTACTCAAGGCTGGCTTAACTTCCCCCATCATAGTGAACCTCTCTTTCAATCCGAAGATCGATCAAGGCCGTATGGAGCAAAGCTTTGAATCTTGTATAAGTCCATTTCCTTCTTTAACAAATCAAGTGGATAGAAGCTTTATAAATCGGAGGAGTTCGATTAGAGTCATGTTTTCTTCTATCCACATAACGGTCGCCCATTAGTCAAACGATCGCTCGTTATAAGTCCATACAACGGTCGGCCGATAGGAGAAAACGGATGCCAATTTATCAGTGTTTCGGTCGACCGAAAAGGTAATGGTCGACCTTTTGATCATTCTTCATTCATTTCATAGTCATACTTTCGGTTGACCTTGAGGGAATTCAATCGCCGTTATGAATAGTGTCGTCTTCTCCGTCGACGATCAGTCGTATTTCTTCGTCGATGATTAGAAGTTATTCCGGCGAGAAGACCCATAACGATCAACCAAAATTATTTCGGTCGCCCGATTGGTCATCGCTGCCATTGTCGGCTCTCGACATTTTCTAGTTCGATCGTCCAAAAGGATTTCGGGCTTCTGTTCTGGTCTATAATAATCGACCGTTAAAGTAACGATCGTTCGTTATAGCCGTAGCTATACTCTTGCCGAACTAAATCGGACACCCGAAATGATATCGGTCGACTGTTTCTGTTCGACAAAGTCGCAGATCATTACGGAATCCTTAAGTTTTCAATCAGTTTCCACTACAAATAATCCTAAACTTGTACCAACATAATTCCTAATATTTATCATGCTTCAGAAAACATATTCTAATCATAAATCTCATACTTAACATTTCATTCACATCATTTCTCTTAACATGAACAACATGTCAATCACTTATCTTTAAACATGCAATGGTTTTCAAAATTGTTCTAAGTCTTAATCAACATCACTATCATCTAGGAGGCATGTAACAGATCATCTACAACTATTTCTATCAAACTAACACATCAATCATTCATAGCATGGTTCGATCATGGAATCATAGAAAAATCATTCGGCTATAGTCATGATTCAAATGAAAATGGATCAAGATCATCATAATAATTCTAGAGCATGATTTCTACCCAATCTAGCATAAAAATCTTAACTTTAAGCCGTCCTTAAACATGCAAATCCCTTTGAAAATGATTCCATGATCCAGATCCTGAAAACGCATCTCTGTGCCTACGTATTTGGGGTTCATCCTCACAGTGGTTCGTCCTCGATTCACTGCTGCTGTTCACCGTTGTCCGCACTCGTGGGTGTCGCCAGTGTCGTCCTCTGCTCCTCTGGCCACGCGCATCATCGGAGGAGAGAAACAAAGAGTGAGAGATTGGAGGTGGAAAACGAGAGAGGAAATCAGGGGAAGAGGTTTTATGGAGTGAAGCGATCCTTTGGTCTCCCCCATTTCCTAAACTGTCGGCATCCACTGAAGAGGGGAGAGGAAGAGAGAGCGGAGACCTCTCTTTTGTTTCCTCTCCCTCTGCCCTTTCCTTTTCCATTTTTTTCTTTTTGATGAACCGTGAGGCATTACATCCTGGTTATAAGAGAAACTTGATCTTCTTGCAATCCAATCAATAACCAAACAACACATTAGATTGTTACAAGTTACAACATATGTGTTGCATCTCAGATAGATTAGTGAATGATCTCTCGACTTTTCATGTATCAGAGTTGAGCACCGTCAAGTGCTCTTAATTTGATTGTGAATTGAACTTAAACAAATACAAAAATCTAGTGTTTCATTTCCAAAAGATTAAGCTTTCTCAACAGCAAAGGTCTATAAGATTAATCTTAAAGTTAACATGGATACAATATTACAGACACATTCCTATAAAATACTATTTCAATTTGCTCTCACTGTAACACAACAACAAAAATTATAAAATTTTAAATTTTTATATATTTCTGACGTCAAATTTGGATGCCCGATCCATAGAATGGACATCTGATATCACGATAAATCAACATTCTAATGCTCTATCGGACGATCGAAACTCTTTCGGATGTCCAAAAGTGCGAACTATGCTCTTTCTATTGCTCTATTTCAATTGCTCTCTTTGTAACACAACAAACAAATTTTAATTTTAAATTTTTATATATTTATGACGTCAAATTTCAGACGCCCAATCCATAGAATGGACACCCGATATCGCAATGAATCGACATTCCAATCTATGTTCTATCGGATGACCGAAACTCTTTCAGATGTCCGAAAGTGCGACGTGTAGAAAATGTTAGAAGATCGATTTCGATTTTCTCCTTCATTACACCCCATAACTTTTGAATTTTGTAACTCCTTCGCCCATGATCTATGATTTTTCAAAAAACTTCGAAATCCCCATAGGATTTTGGCCATAAAAACCCATTTATGCTTTTCCTCTTCCTTCTTCATCTCTTTCTCATTTCCTTCTCCATTGTTGTTCTTGCTCTTGCTACCTTGGCCAACAAACCTTGAGAGAGCTCCAGCAGGTCCATCAGGCATAGGAGGACAAAGTGGAAGGAGTTAGAACCTGAACTAGCAAAGAAGGAATCAAAAGGCACGATAACAGGTGTCGATTTGGGTCATGAGGATTTTTCAGAAGGATTATGAATGCCTTAAGGATTGTTTTATGGCTACAGATCATGCTATATTGGGTAGGAATCATGCATAGTTTCTTACTAGATGCTCTGGATGAATTTGATTATGATGACTTATTTTGAAGGTCTTTTTCAAGTGATTTAAATACCACGATGTAGTAATGATAGATCTATGATGTACAACATATTTAGTTAGGTTTAATCATAATTTTTCAAACGTCTGTGATGCTGAAATGTTTAAACTAGGTATGAATATGATCATGGCGTAGTAGAAAGGAGATAGCTTAAGAATTTATAGAATAATTTGAACGTGATGTTATTAAGAATGCTCCTTTGAATCATGTCGTATGATAGGATAAGTTTCTAGTGTTACATCTATGTTCAATATGAAAAACTTGATTGAAAACCTAAGGATTTCGTAATGATATGTGATTCTGTCGACCTAAAACAGGCGACCGATCCATGAAACGGGTGTCCGAATCTCCTTGGCAGAAGATAGCGATTGGCTGAACGGATAATCAATACACGGATCGGATGCTCGATCTAGAATATCAAGATCAGAATACGATCAGATGGTCATTCGGAGACCCATTTCGGTCGTCTGAGGATCATGGACTTAGTTTTATCGGACGATCAGTCAAGTCTCGAGCATTCGAAACTCTCGACCAAAAGTTCTCGAATCTTGCTCACACGATATTAGACGACCGCAAACCTATCATATGTTTGATCCGTACTTGGCCTTTGAATGGTCGAAAGATTAATCCAGAATGGGCGTCCGATCACCTAACGGACAATCGATTCATCATAATAGAATGAGCACCCACTTCTATTTTGAGCGACCGGTGCACCATACTAAAACGGACAACCGCTTGAGTTTTGGACGTCCAATTCTTGGACAAAGAATGAACATAACATGAACTAATAATTATGATTTGATTAACCTCTATCTACATTATTATCCCATCCATTATCCAAATAAAGATCTGGAGCAACCCTTGCTCCCTAATTGATCAATGTGATCAAAAGATATGTTCATAGTTGATAATAATAAAATATGAGTGTTCCCATTGCCTACCTAAATGAGAGGTTCTCAGTCTTGTGTGAGGCACTCCACCTTATTCGAGAATGCTATCAGCCTTGTGTGAGAACGTCCTCCCCTCTTTGGGGCACTTGCCACAGCACTGATTCTCCTATTGGCCCACCATGATCTACGTAGTTTCACATTTATGTGTTTGCAATAGTATTTCTCTAAAAGTGGAGAGCTCTTCGAACTCATAAATAAGATGAAATGAAATGAATGGCTAAAGATGTACAGAAAACTATATCCTTATGAACATGAACATGAACTTGAAATAAAATAAAAAGAAATGGAACAATGACAATCCCCACGATCTTTATGAAAATAATCTTATGTTTGTTTCATGTATATGCCTATGGTTTTTCTACTTATTATGAATTCACACTTAGCTTTTCATTAATAGTTGAGCTTGCTCCCTTGTATGATCCTCGTAGTTATATACAAGTCCGATTGATTATGTGTGACTTCTTCAGCTCGAGTGGCATGTGTATATAGTTATCTTAGTGTCATATTAGCTTTTCTTTATTATCACGTTGTACGAGAGACCTACAAACATTATGTATTATGGCATGGACTTTATATGCCTAATGTTGATGTTGGACTATCTGATATACTCTTATTTTTATTTATCATTTTAACTTATGTATTTTTCACGTTCATTTGTTGTAATATTTTATTCCTTAAGTCTTCCACATATGTTTCACCCTTATTGACTATATAGGTCAACGAAAGCATCAAAGGTGTACCGAAGAAAGTAGCGCAGCTAGAGGAGATTTCATCACGTGGCAGAGTCAAATTTTGGGACATTATATTTATGGTATCATAGCCAAATGTTAGGACTCATTTGATGCCCTAGTTATAGAGTCTATGTCTAAGTATGATCCATGTGCATCCACCAAAGCAATTGCCACACTCAACTGTCACAAAAATGAAGTAAGAATGTTCTATATTTTTATGATTAAGATTTGTTTTATTGAAATATAATTTTATGTGTCATAGATGACTCCTATGATGCATTTAGCACCCCGATGTGGCAGAAGTCGTGGACACAAATGGGGAGGTAGTCACATTATGGTTACCCCAAAGATAGTCACGAACTTGACTCGACACCCCGGAGTCAAGTAGGAGAGGGTTTGCCACAGTAGCAGGAGCTCCCTCCACCCTCATAGTAGCAGACATATTCTATCCCTATGGACCACGCCCCACCACCTCCTCCACTAGCGAGACCCACTACAAGGAAGGATAAGATCCACGCCTTCCTAAAGCTACAACTGCCTTAGTTCAAAAGGGAAATTGATTATGATGAGGCGATCCGTTGGAAGCTCTATGGAGCGTATTTTGAGACTTTCACAATGCGTTAAGCACCATAAGGTGTGGTACTCACATGCATGCAAGACACTAGGTTCAGAAAACAAAAGGTGGTACCTTGGACCAGCTTCAGGAAGGTGTTCTAGGCCTAGTACACTCCTACCTATAAAAGAAAGGAGAAGGAGTTCCAGAATCTACACTAGGCAACATGTCGGTAGCAAAGTATCATACCGAATTCATTCACTCAGAGCACTACAGCACCAATTACATGGACGAGACGACCGACCCGAGCAATTCCTTGATGACCTTCACCCCACCATCCAAGAGAGGGTTGTCTCGATGACCGACCTAGATCTGCATGGGGTTGTTTGCTTAGAGAACAAAATCGAGCACGAGATCCAGCAACAATAGGAAGAACTGAATATTAAAGACTCGGTGCTGCCAACTGAACTAGTCAAACCAAGATGGTAGGACCGTCGTCCAGCTCGAAGAGATGCTCACCATGACCACCGCCATCACCCATACCACCAACAGTGAGAGGACCCAACTAGCACCACACTAGCCATAAGTGAAGTAAAGAGGATAGAATAATAAAATTTAAATGAATGGAAATTACTTATTAAAGAATGAAAATGAATTATAGACACCATCACAAAGGTAAGCCATAGCTCCATTGCCATCATGCCAACATTCGGTACTTCAGTAGCAAGGGGTGCAAAACTATGCTACTACGGTAGGCCACAAATGAAAGTGTCAGGTAAAGAATGGAACTTGCATCGGATGCAGCAAGATTGAGCACTTTGTCAGAGACTATCCGATGAAGAATGCTGAAATGTTTAGGTTAAGTATGAATATGATCATGATGTAGTAGAAAGGAGATAGCTTAAGAATTCGAAGAATGATTTGAAGATGATGTTATTAAGAAAACTACTCTGAATCATGCCATATGATAGAAAAATTTTGTTAGTGCTAGATCTATCTTTTGTTTGAAAAACTTGATTAAAAATTAAGGATTTTGCAATGACTTGTGATTCTATCGACCTGAAATGGACGGCCAACCCATGAATCGGGCATCTAAATCTCCTCGACAGAAGATAGCGACTGACCAGACGATCCATCCACGGATCGGGCATCCAACTTGGAATGTCGAGACCGAAATATGATTAGGAGGTCAATCGAAGACCCATTTTGATCGACCGAGTATCATGAACATGGTTTTACTAGACGATCAATCAAGTTTCAGATATCTGAAACTCTCGACCGAAAGTTCTCGAACCCTGTTGGTGTGATGGACAACTGCAGACCTATCAGACGTCTGATTCATACTCGACCTTTGAGGCTGAAAGATGAACCCAAAATGGGCATCTGACATAGGAGTAGCACCCGACCCTGTTCGGGCGGGGGACACTCCCTCCGCCCCGACCCCATCGTCTGGCCCCCGCCCCAGACCCCAACCTGAATCCCCAGTCCCAGGGGAATTTTATCCCCCGCCCCGATCCCCGCGGGGGTTCGGGGCCCCACAGGGATCCCGATTCCCCGCGGCCCGTTTCCCTCCTCAAACGAGGGCCGTTGCCGTGGCACTAAGCCCAAAAGCTGGACTCCAGTTTGGACCGGATTAAACCGAGTCGAATATGTCAAAAATTGGTTAAAATCAATCAAAACCGAAAAAATCGGGTTGAACCATATTTTCTGGTTCAAACAAATTTTTTTATTATTATTTTACTAAGAGATAATTTGATTTATTATTATGAATTTGTAAAATATCCAAAGATGGACTTTCTTCAGAAACATTCATATTGACCATTTAGTCTCCTCCCTCATATATACTTGTCTATTTACTCTCACTTTGCTACTACTATCAATGTTTGACTATTTTTATACTCACTTGTTCTTTAGGGTGCGAAAATTCAGGGCCCCGTGGGGCGGGGACAACTTCTCCACTCCGATCTTCGAAAGAGGGTTCGGAGAAAATTTTCCCCCATCCCTGACCCCACGGGGGAAAATTCCCTGAGTTCAGGCTCTGATCGGAGATTCCCCGCGGCGCCCCGCAGGGGGTGGGGAATATTGCCATCCCTAATCTGACTTATTCATCTCAACAAAATAGGCGTCCGCTCCTATTTCTGGAAACTAGTGCAACATACTAAAATTGATGACCACTTGACTTTCGAGCATTTGATTCTTGGACAGAGAATTTACATGACTTTAACTAATAACCATGATTTAATAACCTTTGTCCACATGATTATCCCCTTTCTTATGATCCCAAATGAATATTTGGAGCCACTCTTACTCCCTACAGTGTTTATTGATTTATGTGATTAAAAAGTAGGTTCATAGTTTTTCGTTTGCCACCTCAATGCCCGGAAAGCGGCGTCGATCGTCCAATCCACGTGGCGTTAAGGAGCGCACTAATCACAGGTTGGAGTCTCAGCTCATCATCGAGTCCGACTAATTTGATGTCGTCCCGAGCAGCACGTTTGGCTATGACGGGTGAGACTCCTATCGAAAATTTTCTACATCCATAAATGTTCGAATTCGAAACTTTTTCTTAAAAGGTGAGGACCTGCTATTCATTCCACCCCAACTCTCATTGGTAAAGTAGGTTCATAATTTATAATGATAAAAGATGATGTTTCTCATTGCTACCTAGATGAAAGATTATCAATCTTGTGTGAGACACTTATCAGTCTTGTGTGAGGCACTCCATCTTATTTAAGGATGTTATCAACCTTGTGTGATGTCGACCTCCCCCTTTTGAAGCACTTGTCACAGTACTGAGCCTCCACTAATCCATCATGACCTAAGTAGCTACACATGTGTGTTTGCAATAACATTTTTCTAATAGTGGAAAGCTTTTCTAACTCATGAATAAGATGAAATAAAATGAATGACTAAAGATATATGAAAGATTATCCTTATGAACATGGACATGAGCATGAAATAAAATGAAAAAAGGAATAATGACAATCCCCATGACCTTTACGAAATCATCTTATGTTTGTTTCATGCATATTCTTATGAATTTGCTCTTATTTTTATGTTAACTGTTGAGCTTTGTTCTCCTGTGTGATCCTCGCATGTACATGAGTTATCTGTGAGTCCGATTGATATGTGTGCAACGACTTCAACTCGAACGACAAGTGCACATGATTATCTTAATGCCATGTTAGCTTTTCTTTATTATCGAGTTGTATGATATGAACTTTTATATGCTTAATGTTAATATTGAATTATGGGATGTACTCTTATTTTTATTTAACATTTTAATTTCTGCAATTTTCACATTCAATTATTATAATATTCTATTTTTTAAGTCTTAAATGTGTTCATCTGAGTTAACGAAGGATCAAAGGTGTATAAAAAAATGTAACACATAGGGAGAAAATTTTATCACACGACGAAGTCGAATTTCAAACCATATATATCGACTCTCTCTTTTTTTCTCTCAAAAATAAAAAAAAGGTGGCGGCGTATCTCACTATGCTTTTTCTACAAGCCTATATACGCCGGCCTTTGTACGGATTGATGCGTCATTCTACAAGTCATTCCCCACACAAAGGAAACTTTGCCTTAGAATCCAATCCAGTGGCCTACCATATATCATTAATCATCATTTGGGAGGATGAACTTGTTTCTTCCCTCCATCCCCCTAAGATGTGCCCCCAATCATGATTTATGAGCCAAATGATTACAAAGTTTTTTAACTCTTTGATTCTTGATACTGCAGAGTGCAAACTTGGAAAGGGAAACTATATATTCTGGAACCACTTTTTCCATCGATTCCGATATGGCATTCTGCCAATTGAGAAAGAAAAAAGTATGACCCATTCTTATCTTTGAAATTTAGTATTAGACTGCAATCATATGTGTATAAGTATAACCATCCACTTTTTCCTTTTTCCCTTTCTTTTATGCCTCTGAGAATGCTGAGAAAAGTAGGATGGCGACAAGACTTGCTTGAGGAAGTTTGCGCAAGAACCTTCACATGGAACGCTCCATGGCTGTTCTTATGGCCGCCACCCATGTTTGTGTGTGTGTGTTCGCTAGAGAGATCAACTGCAGTCAAATGAAGCAAATAAGAAGAGAAGAATTGAAGAAAGGAGGCGTTTTTCCCGTCTTTGGCTATCTTCTTTTGGTCCCCAACACACCGCAGGCGCCGTTTTCAGGATTCCAGTCAAAGTGATTTGACCTTTTTATATCTATATCTATACATATTATATATGTATATATGTAATATCATACATCTATAGATACGATTGCAATCTTTAAATAATATTGGCAACATAAAACTACTAAGAGCAGCTCAATACAAAGATAATGTCTATAAGACTATAACATCCTCACCAAGTTATTATCGGTTTGAATTTTTTGGACCTCACGAATTTAAAGGGCGTCTTTATAAATAAAAAGGATATATACATATAAACACTATAAACATATGATCACTTCGTATTTTTTTTATGTGAGATTATTCAATCAAACAATCTTGACCCTTAGATCATATCATTACAATTTGTTCCCTTAGGATTCAACGTCTTCGTTGAGCGATCCGTGTTAGCTATGAATCGTGTTTCTTATATGACTCAAGTGAACACACAAAATCGAATCTGCTATCGTTCTGTAACACATTGGCCTCGGCCCAATCAAGAAATTATTCACCTTGAATTTTTTATCCCTACGAATTTAAAATGTATCTTGATAAGTAAATGGATAGTTATATATAAATTCATGAACACTTTCGTATTTTTGTTCACATAAAACTATTCAATCAAATCATCTTGACCCTTAGACCAAGTCGTTACAATCTTCCCCCTTAGAGAGATCCTCATTGAGCGATCGGTGTTGGTTCATGATCCATATTTTTTATATGATCTCAAGTGAGCACACGATGTCGACTCTTCTAACATTTTATAACACCAGATATTATTCGTTTTAAACTTTTTGATCCGCAAAAGTTTAAAACACGTCTTGAAAGATAAAAAATTAGTTACATATAAACTCATGTCCACCTCAATTAATTCATCTTGACCTTTAAACCTTATATCGATACGATGTCCACGTTAATAATTCCAGGATTTCAACAATAATATAAGAGCCGCAACAATTGTTGTCATAACTTGGGAGAACTAAACACTATAAGCTCTATTTTTATTAGTTGAAAGGCTTCACTTCTTTTCACAAACATGCTTAACTTTTATTGTATTTAATTGTTTGGTTTGGTTGATCTACTGATACCAAATGCAGAGTAATATTTCCAAAAAAATCACAACTTCGGCCCAAGAAAAAAAATCTTCTTACTCGAATGTGCTTCACTTCTTAATGAATTCTAATTTTCATATAATAATTAATTTTTATTATATATTTTAATAGCTGTCAAATGGTTTAAGTTATTTGCTATATATATTCGTAATCAAATTAAGATTATCTGCAATGTATAACTACATATATCTACCTAATCCTCGCTCGAATGAGATGTACGTAGAGATGCGAATGGTGCAGTAAACTAAAAAAATGGCAAGGCACAGTTCCAGTCACCCTTTTCCTCTCAAAAGGCAGCAGTAATCATTGCTACCAGACCACCTCCCTTTCCGACTTGGGAACTTGAGTTCTTTTAAACCACCCCTCTCTCTCTCTCTCTCTCTCTCTCTCTCTCTCTCTCTCTCTCTCTCTCTCTCTCTCTCTCTCTATGTCTTATAAGGACACGAGCTCCCTTCTTAATTCCCTTGCGAATCCACTACCTTGGTCCTCCTCTGATCAGACCGATCGCCCTCACTCCAATGACGCCCTCAGCCGCCTCCGTCAATGGCTTCTACGCCTTCCTCTCCCACGGCCTCGATGACCTCGAGCGCGCCTTCTGCGCGGCGACGTCGAGCGGCTTCATGTCCGCCCAGCTCATGCAGAGGTGCGCAGCGCTCCTCCGGTCCGTCCACTCCCAGATGACCAGCTTGGTGCAGAAGCTTCACCTCCCGGTGGGGGGCAGGTGGCTCGACGAGTACATGGACGAGAGCGCCCGCCTGTGGGAGGCCTGCCATGTCCTCAAGCTCGGCCTCTCCAGCATGGACAACTTCTGCGCTGCCGCGTCGAACCTGGCCTCCTCGCTCGACGGCGCCTCTGCTGGCCGCCACGGCGTTAACGGACAGCTCGTCCGACAGGTCTTTCCTGCCACCTTTCGCCGTTAATTAAATTAAAGCTTCGATAGCCGTACTGTACATTATGCCTCTCTTCTTTCTTTTACATGTGATGATAAAGTGATCGAGCGCTTAATTTATCGATGGTTTATAGGCCATTCGGGCGATCGCCGTCTGTAGAAGGGAAGCCACGGGGCTGGTGGAGGAGAACAGAGTGCTGATGGAGACGAGGATCGAACCCCTCGCCCTCCGGTTCGACGAGAATGTCTCCACGGAGTCGAAGCTCGTCAATGGATTCCACGGGTTCAGGGGAGTGCTCCACGCGATGAGGAACGTGAGCTCCTTCCTCCTCTTGATCCTTCTGTGGGGTTTGGTGCATTGCCCGCCGCAATCCGGCTCGACTATGACCGCGGCGGCCCCAGACGTCGTGGACGGCTCTCAATGCATGATCAGCTCGGGCTTCATGGCGAGAGTGCAGCAGAGGCTGACCGCGGCGGCCCCAGATGTCGTGGACGGCTCTCAATGCATGATCAGCTCGGGCTTCATGGCGTCCATGGCGAGAGTGCAGCAGAGGCTGATATGGCAGATAGGGAGAATGCAGGATGGGAGGCCCAGCATGTTGCTGCATGAATTCAGGAGGGTGAGGACGTGCATGGAGGAGGTGAGGGACGAGTTCGAGAGCAACAGAAGGAGGCTCCAGGAGAAGGTGGAGAACTTGAAGGTGTGGCTTCGGCTCCTGAGCTCCGGAACTGAGAGCATCACTGTGCACCTCGATGACCTGTTTGATGAGATCGTTGAGGGGAGAAAGAAGCTCCTGGATATATGTAGCCATTAGGAAGCAGAGGAATAAAAAGGACACCTTGATATAATATCCAGAGAAATGGATCTAAAGCTAAGAAGGTTCTTCTCCATGGTGGTTCTTTTTTTTCTCTTGTAGCCTTTTCTCTCTTGTTCTTTTCCCCTTTTTTTTTTTGTTTGTTGTTCAACTTTTAAATGTTCCAATTATAGATGAAGATCTTCTAGCAAACTCCTTTTGCACAGGGAAAGATATGGGCGAGACTTGGACGTTTCCGTGTGATGCAGTTATAGAAGATGAAGAAACGAAGTATTTTAGTCCCATAGGCCGAGTGGCTGGTGGAAGTTTCAGTGGCGGGCTTATTTCTAGTAGTAGAATATGAATATGACATGCACGAAAAGGCCGAGTGACGTGCAAATGGAAACAAACCCTTACGGAAAAAAATGAAGAGAAGCTTTTCTGAACAAGCTGCCATATCTCTCATTCATGTCCCTCTCGTCCCCCCAAAATAACTGGACCTCCACTGCGCCCAAGCTTTCATGCCATGGCCAGAGCCCTGACATATGTTTCCATCTTTCCACGTTTCTACTGTTCCTAGGCATTGGAACATTTGCAGCCGTGCGAAAGCAAAGTTTCGGCTGACATGGAAAGCGATGATAACAGGACCGTCCAACCGCACGGTTAGGTACATCTTCCCTTGTCCAAACAGAGGAGGTCCCTACATGCCATTCATAACCACGGCCAACTTAACAATTAAATAGTGCCTTTGGTCGAAACAAAAGAGAGAATAAAATTCCAACTGACACAAAATTACCTGAGCTCTTTATTTTTCTTTTCCTAGGCGGTGCTAAAAAAATCCATGGGCACCTTTTCCTAGTCATCTTTTGCAAACCAGCTGCAAAACAATGTTGAACCCAGGCAGGTAATAACAAGGTAAAGTCAACCATTCAAAGACCATTATCAAAAAGTTGTAGGGGCTGCAGGGACAGATGCATGTCATCTACAAAGGATAATTAACAAGCATAAATTAAGATGCAACACTCAGGAAACTTGCATAGAGTGCCACAGTTTCCAACCCAATGATACAACAACAAAGCACGTTTATTGTTTGTGTTTGACTTGAAAAATAATCTAATAGCACAATAATAGTCTATAAGGGAAGGGCGAAAGATGGGGGCAGACATATATATATTTTACAAGGCATCCAAAAATGGCAATACTGAAATGTACAATGAAACCTGAAGTTCAAGAAAGCAGAAGCTCATGCAAGCCTTGTTTTCCGCAACTTGCTCTGCGGGTATGTCTATCTGAACTAGTCATACATCAAATCCTGGCAAGGAGAATTGTGAAGCAAATGATTCAACCACGATGCGGAGTTCCACAATATCCTTGGTGCTCTCCAAGCCCTTGGGAAATTCCTTCTGGAATTTTCCATGTTCCTTTTGTATAATATTTGCTATCTGTGCAGCCCTGACAAGAAACTCAGCAATTGTTTCAAAATCCCCCTCTAGGCAACCTCTTGTTGTCATTGCAGGAGTACCTGAAGATGCAGAAGTGATTTAAACCTATACAACATCCGCAAATTGAAACTTTTCGACATATCCAAATACAATAGACATTACCTATTCTCACCCCGGTAAGACAAATAGCGCCGTTGTCACCAAATATTGGGATTTTATTCACTGAAATGTGGCATGCCTCACAGACCTTCTCAAAGATCTTACCTGTTCATGATAAGAGGTGGAAAGGGTTAGGACCACATTTCTGGAGGAACAAATCCCATATCGGGAAGTGAATTAAAAAACTCTAAGTTTAAATTGAAAACAAAAACATGTTCCATATGAAATGTCTATGTATATCCTTCCTGGGCCTCCAATTGTATTGAATAGAGTATAAACAAACAAAAATAAACAGCGCTGTAGTAATCATGTGCTCATTAAGTCACCGCTGAGAAAAATAAACAATAACGTTCAAATGCACCCCAGGAGAAATCTAACAGTAAATAAAGGATGAGTTGGAAATAGAGTGATGCCTGAAACAGGCTAAAACTACATGACAGCACCTATAATGATTCAAATCATTCAGAGTCCAAAATTATTATGACTAGCTTGGGGAAACTGGAAAGCAATACAATTTTCTGCTTCACAGCATTCAGATAGTAACCCGGAAACAAATTCAAATAAAAAATTACTATGATTAACTTGAGGAAACGTCAAAGAAATTAAATTTTCTGCATTGCCAGCAGAAAACATCAATGGTTTCATTTAATATTACACCAGATCCTAGTTCAGATGAACATTACACCAGAGCAAAGAAGAGAATATTTGAATTTTTACAGACAAACAAGCAAACTGAGGAAGAGTTTTTAAGGGAAATTTGAGAAAAGGTTTTAAATGAAAGGGTTGCATCTAATTAAGAAACCAAATGATAACTTGTGGCCCTTGCATTCTTCCAGATAACCAACAATGAATGCCAGTTTCGTTAAGATATACTGAATGATAAAACTAGGGAAAACAATGGTCACCCCATCTGCATGACCTAGTTTTGTCAGGTCATGTATGACCAAGATTTTTCTCATACTTTCCTGATCAATATGCAAAAAGACTAAGCCACCTATTTAGAATTAACCTTAATTAGCGAGATCATTCAGTAAGCCCTCAAGGAAACCTAAGCTAAGATACCAATCCAACCATCTTTAAAGGTTGATGCAGAAGTCCTCATTTCTTTTCTAAGAGGACCGGCAAAGCATGCCTAACACGATTTTCTTTTGCTAATTTTCATAAACATGAAACTATGGCTTTTTTCTCGAGGCAGGCATGCACCTGAAAAGATAATTCATTTATTATCGGTATGGCAGCCCAAGCTTAAATGCAGGTTAGACGACTAAAAAACTCATCTGAAAATTATGTGGTTAAGCATTAGAAGGTTTGACAGTTCCTGATGCTGCCGCCACTGACCTAACAGGTCCCCCCCCCCTCCTCCCTCGCCCTCTCCCTCTCTCGCGCTTTTATCTTTCGCTCCCTCTCCCTTTCTCTTCCTGCACTCTCTCTCTTTCTCTTTCTCCCTCGTCCTCTCTCGCCCTTTCCCCCTTTCCTCCCCTCTCCCTCTATCCCTTTCTCTTTCTCTCCCTCTCCCTCTCCCTTTCTCTTCCTGTACTCTCCCCCTTTATCTTTTCTTCCCTCTTACTCTCCCGCCCTTTCTCTTTTCTTCCCTCTTCCTCTCCCTTTCTCTTCCCACACGAGAATACGTTTTTTTCTCCCTTTTTCTCTCTCCCTCTCCCTTTCTCTCTACACGTCGAAGCAGGTTCTTTTTTTTCCACGAACCCAATTGTTCTCTCCATTGGTGGACAAGGAACCTTGGCTACTTCTTTTATTTTCTATTATGTTATAAATTTAAAACATTTTTTATATTTTTACTATGGTTAATATTTGTTTAATAAAGTGGAATCATCAATTGCTTTTCATTATTCTGAATTTATTATTGTGTTAATTTTTCATAGATTAATAATGAAAATTATTTATTGATGTGTTAATTTTTTATGAATTAATTATATTGATGTGTCTGCTGTTAAGATCATGAATTAATATATATATAACTAAATAGGTATTAACATCATGATGTTAAAATTAGAAATTTGCACATGTAATATTGCATTTTGTACTTATAAGTTCAAAGAGAATATGCATCTCAACACTAATATCATGAATTTATATATATATTTATATATTAATATATACATATAATATTAAAAAATAATCTGGTAGAATCGGATGTGTCATGTTACGTGTTCATGATTTACCGTTTTTCCAGCCCTCAATATTGCCTTTAACTATTCTAGAAAATTACTGTAGGCTGACAGGTGAAGAGTGTACATGCATGGGAAAGATGAATAAAAAGTTGCACTCAGAAGAAAATAAACAATGACAAATTCAAAGCATGTATCTGAAAAAATCTTGTTTGTTGTGAAGTACCTGTCAACCCAAATGTTCTAAGGTCCCAAAGTACCATGTGGTTGTCTGTACCCCCAGTCACCAATCTGCAATTTCTTCTGATCAAAGCAGAAGCTAAAGCTTGCGCATTTCTCTTAACCTGTTGGATGTAGGCTTTGTATTCAGGCGTTCCTACTTGTTTTAACACTATAGCTAGAGCAGCTATATGATTATTATGAGGTCCCCCTTGAAGAGATGGGAAAACGGCAAAGTTTATCCTGTCCTCGAAATCATACATCATATTTTCATCGGTTTGACATGAAAAGAAAGCCAACTTCCTCTGCTTTTTTCCTTTCCTAAAAAAGATTATACCACCCCTAGGGCCTCGAAGGCTTTTGTGTGTAGTCGAAGTTACAACATCACAATAATCAAATGGGCTGAGGCACTCCTGCAAGAAGAGAAACATTGAGATGTATTAAATTTATGTTGCCAGTTTCAATCAATCTAATAACCTCTCAAAAAATCATTCGAATAATAAGATACTAGGCAGTAAAACATTACTCGCCAACACAAAAAAATTCAAGAAGTATGTACTTTATGTTTAAGTTTGTCTATTTTCACAAAAATGGGAATTTTTGGGGGACACAAAATTGGGATTGGAAAAAAAATTTGCTCCCATTGCACTGTTATATACCTACATAAGGTTAAATAAGGAAGAACCTCTTGTCAAATAATAATATGAGGCTACTTAAAATAATAATAATATGAGGCAATAATAAACTTGTGATAAAGTATCATTGATACAAAGATTCAAATAATACTAAAGTACAAATGTAAGGTAATTTTCATGATGTATTCACCGTGAATGCATGAACTTTGATAAATTCTTATTTCAACTTAGGGAAGGTAATTTATAGTTTCACGTCATTTTTTTTCCATGTATTGGTATTGTAACACAACAGTACAAGCTTGGATAAATAAAATACTTGGAATTGGACATACACAAGCTCGGATTTTCCTTAATCATTGTCCATCCTAAAGTTAAGTTGGCTCCAGAGAAGATGAAACAATATATTGAAGTAAATACCAGTTCTTATAGTGTAAACATTTTTTTTAGATGTAAACACTAGTTGCTATCACGTAAAAGTGATTCAATAAAATGAAAGCAAAGAACCACATTTATCAAAGTCTATATCAAAGCGAAAGAAATTTTATCCTAGAAGATGGAACACACCTTTGCTGCAATAATGCCACTGATATGTGCCATATCACACATCAAAACCGCGCCACACTTATCAGCAATCTGCCTGAACCGCGCATAATCCCACTCTCTCGGGTATGAGCTCCCACCACAAATCAGTATCTTTGGGCGATAGTCCATGGCCCTCTCCTCCAGCTTATCAAAGTCTATATATCCTGTCTTAGGGTTCACTTTATATGACAGGCTCTCAAAGAATATGGAAGCCCCTGATACTTTCTTGCCACCAGGAGTATAAAATCCATGGCTAACATGTCCTCCAGATGGAGAATCTAACCCCATTATTCGGTCCTTTGGAAGCAAAAGACCTGTATATACTGCAAAATTTGCAGAGGTGCAGGAGTAGGGCTGGACGTTGACACCCCAGCATTCAGGATCAAGATCAAACGCAGCAAGAGCTCGTTCAATGCAAAGACGCTCAATCTGATCAATATAATCGTTTCCCAAATAGTATCGGGCACCAGGCAAACCCTCAGAGTACTTGTTCGTCAGGTGACTTCCAAGGGCATCAAGAACAGCACGGCAGACGAAGTTCTCGGAAGCAATCAGCTCGATTCCCATCAGCTGCCTCCGCTTCTCTTTCTCCATGATCTCGTACACGTCTGGATCAGCCACCGGAAGCTGCTGATTACCCCAGGCCTTGACGCCAGCCCGTCTCGCCTCCAAATCCACCTCCGGCTTCGCCCTCTTGGCGGGGAGAGCAGACGAAGACGAACACGATGAAGACGACTCCCCACGCTGCTGCCTCTTGATACGCATGCGGTATCCCAGGATTTTAACCTCCTCTCCCTCCTGCTCCCAGTCATCGGAGTCGTCCGCTCCGCCGCCGCTCGGGCCGACAGACCCGTCGCGGAGGCTCTCGGACTGCTGATCGAGGAACTGCAAGGGGGTCGGACGGTGGTTCTGCGGCGGGTCCCGGGTGCCGGGTTCAATCTGGAGAGAAATCGAACCATCGGCTGTGGGAGGCTGTGCAACCGCCTGCGGCGCCGGGATGGGGGCCTCCGCCGCGTGTAATCCCAGCGAGAGGCTCGATTGAGGGAAGCTCAGATCCATGCGGCAACGATTCGAATCGCCTCAACCGAAATCAAATAAAGGAAGAACAACAGCGACAACAAACAAAAAAAAACCTAACCCTAAAGATCGGAACAGCAGTAGCAACAGCAGACGCAGCGGCAACAGCGGCGGAAACAGCGGCAGTAGCAATATCGGAGGTAGGACGAACGAGGCGAGGGTTCCATTAATGGCGACGGAGAGATCGCATTGGAGAGGCGAAACCCTAAATGGGAGAAGCCTCGAGAAGGGAGAGACGACGTGGGGGGGGGGAGAGGAGAGATGATGACCGGTGCATCCGGTAAAGAGAGCGACTCGGTAAAGTACTGCTGCAAAATGTACCAGGACGAGTCACCGGGAACAGCAGGTCCACAGGGATGATGTGTACGACGCAACAGTGATGATGCCTACGACTTTATATTTATTGGACGGCCGAGATCATTTCACCTCTCGGGGATATTTATGTCGGAAGGCTGCGAGCAATAGCACGAAGGGATTGGCCGACTCCACACACGACTCCGCGGTCGTTTGTAGGAAGAATAACTTTTGCAGAAGAATAATATTTTTATCATATTTTTATTTTATTTTATGTTTGATGTTCAAAAAAAATAAATTTTAAATATATTATAATTAAAAAATTAAACAAAAATGAAAGTATTGAGAGTACTAATATTCTATCATTTTTATGGAATATATATATTACAGTTTCGTGAAATATAATAATGATTTCACGATTTTCAATATGATTTTATAAAAAAATATCATTGACCGACTTAATTCTATCGCTATCTGTTTGACGATATTCATTAGATTAAACACTTATTCTTCATCTGCAATCGAACGTCCACATGCCCTTTCAAAATCAATAATTTATTTAATAATAATAATAATAATAATAATAATAATAATAATAATACAATTATTATAAGCAGCTCATCCTAAATTTAACGTTCGACATTTTTACGTATGAATGTACCATTCGAACTAATACATATTAGTTAAATTCGATAATAAATTAATCTAAACTCATGATCAATGCCGTGTGTGAACATTGTGCCAGAACGTATTAATGCCGTGTCTGCCGAATTAATCAAATACTAAAAATTTTGTATGAATCACTGTCCATCGTATCTCTTAGAGTGGTAGGATTTGAATTAGTAACTCCACTGCTTGAATACTTGGATAAAATGTTTTATTAGTTTATTCTTTTATTTTTCTATAAACAAAAAAACGTTAAGCAATAATTATGAAAGAAAAAAATAGTTTAGGAAAACAAATATCTGTCTTGATTACTGATTGATTTATAAAAGGAAGAAGTCATCGGTTGAATATAAATAGGTGGCTCCAGTCAGCATTGACTCGTACAATAACTTTTATTATTATTATTTTTTTAAGAAAACGCACTAGTTATTGTCACCACATTAAAAAAAACCACCAGTTGACTTAAATAAATAAGTAAATAAAAGGAGGGCAAACATCTTTAATATTACACATGAATTGGTCATAGTAAATAAAAGGGGAGCAGTGTCACGGAGTCATTCTCGAACACTAGATCACGTGCGGCGACTAGGCGGATAGACACCTAGCAAGCCTATTTTGAGTTTGCAATGGAAGTTTTATGATCGGGACGACTATGCCGAGAGTCACTCTTATAGGCATTCAATCACGGACATGACTAGAGTGTTGGACTACTCGTCATAGAACCGTGGTATTAGCGCATTGCGGCACTAATGCAGACGCTTGGGCGCTTAAAGTCCGAAGGGGCAGCCGAGGTATCACAAGACGTCACGAAGGGACACCAATGTGGATTGTCACCCCACGCTCAAGGCCATGACACTAAAATTAAAGGAAAGTTTACTTGTATTAAATATGATGAAATATAACATACAATTGGGTTTCGAAAGGCACTAGTGAACTCCTCCCAGTGTACCGTAGGTATAGGAGTCTTGTTACATATTGAATATGCAAAAGGCGTACCCTACGGGAACGTCACCTACTTGGCCATTCATAAGGATGGCCTTACAAGATAAATGTCCTAAGGGCGGAAAATTTGGTACTCCGCAATATTACGCAGTGTCGGACGGCTGCATGTGTTCCATAGTTTTGGCGCTGAGCGATCGAGAGCTATAAGTTGAGCGGCACTGGTGCCGTGAGGCTTCACGCTTCGTGTCACGAAAAAATGCCCCGTGACATTCTCCCTCACTAAAGTCGGCGACGTCAACTTGTCACGGGATCGTTTTTCACTCGACCGACCCGTGCGGCGCCTAGACGCGCCCAACGTCTAGGCAAGCTCTTTTGAGCGCTTTGCGGAACCTTGCTTATGCCACTTTTTGTATGCCACAACTTTTGGGACGCACGATCCCAAGCGGACGCTTCTTCGGTGGAGGCATTTGTGAACAAACGGGCACCTCGGTGTAACACTCGATTGCTTGGGATGCTCTTTTGTGGGTTGCCACCCCACGTTCGATGCACGGTGCTAGATTTTGGAAAGCTTGAAACCTTTGTTGAGTAAATAGGATGATTACAACGCTTCGGAGGAGCACTACCGGGTCTTCCCTACTATACCGCAGATTCGGGTGGTAGGTTTGCGATGTGTGGTGTGGAAGACAAGCCAGGGGTGCATTTTTTAAGGTGCAGAATTACAAAACTGTCACTACCACACTTGAAAAATAAATTAAGTACAAAAGTGGGTTGAAAAGGAAAAAATACATGGAAGTAAGATAACTCGACGTGCCCTGGGAAAAGCTCCCAGGACATTCTCCTCCACTTAAGTCAGCGACATCCCTAGAGCTGCAGCTTGGAATTCTTTAATCTTCTGTTTGAACTGTCACAGGTTTTCGGCTGTCTCCCAACTTGTGTTGATGTCCGATCTTTCGCTTCATCGAACAAGATACTCCTTCTTCTGATTCTTCGTGCGGACGGCGAGTACTTCTTCAACTTGATCAGTGAACTGCTGACGGATGACCGGCGAAGCGCGGTCTGAAATCCCACGCCTTCAGGGTCTTCGACGAAAGGCTTGAGCAGACTGACATAGAACACGGAGTGTTGTTGCATCTGAGGCGGGAGCTCCAACTTGTAGCCACCTTGCCTACCTTCTTCAGGATCTTGAAGGGGCCCTCGTAACGCCTAACGAGGCACTTGTGCAGATTCTTCTCACTTAGCTGAAGATGTTGGACCAGCTTCACCAGGACCAAGTCTTCAACTTCAAAGTTGATGTCTCGTCGGGCGGTGTCCGCCTACTTTTTCATGCACTTCGATGCCTTATGCAAACATGCTCTCGACATGTCTTTCTGTTCATGTCATTCCCTCATCATGCGGTGAGCGGCGGGGACTTTGCCACCATAAGAAGTGGCGACGGTCTGAGGCGCAAGAGGTTGCTGCCCCGTCATTATCTCGAAGGGACTCTGATTGGTTGACTCACTTCGTTGTAGGTTGTAGGAAAATTGTGCGATGTCGAGTAGCTTCGCCCAGTCCTTCTGATTGGCACTCACATAGTACCGCAAGTAGATCTCCAGGATACAATTCACCCTCTCAGTTTGGGCGTCAGTTTGATGATGAAGTGATGTCGACAAATGCATATTGGAGCTCATCATCTTGAACAATTCCTTCCAGAAGTTGCCAACGAATCGCCCATCCCGATCGCTGACGATGCTTTGTGGTAGGCCCCAATATTTCACTACATGCTTCATGAATAACTCTGTAGCTTCAGTAACAGGACAACTTGCAGAGCCGGCAGCGAAGATAACATACTTAGAGAACCGATCGACGACCACCATGATGGTACCCGCCCCTTCAGACTTGGGCAGGCCTATGATGAAGTCTATGGAGACATCTTTCCATAGACGCTATGGGATAGACAGAGATTCCAGAAGTCCACCGGGCGCTTGATTGAGGTTCTTGTCTTGCTGGCAAACAAGGCAAGTCTTCACGAAAACTTCAATGTCGTCCTCCATCCTTAGCTAGAAGTACTTGCCTTCGATGAGTGTCAAAGTGCGACGGATGCCCGGATGTCCCGCCCACTTAGAGTCATGGCATTCTTGTATATAGTGCGCCGCAAGTTGTCGAAGAGTGGAACGTAGATGCGACGTTCCTTGGTGAAGATCAGCCCATCTTCCACCCAAAAGCGGCGTGTCTTGTCCTCCGTCGCTTGCTCGAACAAGTTTTTCGCCGTGGGATCTGACTCCAATCCTTTCTTGATCCTCTCGATGAGGTTGGCCTGAGAGGAGCTCATGGCCTCGAATTCCACACGTTTGCTGAGGGCGTCGGCAACGACATTCGTCTTGCCAGGCTTGTACTTCAGGACGTAGTCGAACTCCCCATAAAATCTTGCCATCTTGCTTGCTTCGGCGAGAGCTTCTTCTGTGTCTCGAAGTAACTTGTCACGACATTATCCGTCTTGATGTGAAATCGCGACCCGAGAAGATAGTGCCGCCATGTTTTAAGGCAATAGATCACCGCGATCATCTCCTTCTCCTGAACAACGTAGGGCCGCTCCGTGTGGTTGAGTTTGCAACTCTCGAACTCCACGGGATGCCCTTCCTGCATAAGAACTCCTCCAATGACATAGTCAGAAGCATCTGTCTATACCTCGTAGGACTTGGTGTGGTCTGGCAGGATGAGCACTGGTTCCTCTATCATGGCCCTCTTGAGGGTGTCGAATGCTTCCTGGCATGTCGGCGTCCACTCTCACTTCACATTCTTCCGGAGGAGATTCGTCAAAGGGGTTGTCACATGTGAATACCCTTTGACGAACCGCCTATAGTAATTCATTAGGCCAAGGAACGAACGCATGTCGGGAACCCCCTGGGCGGCTCCCACTCCACGATGGCCCGAATCTTCGCACCATCCATCTTCAGTTTTCCACTTCCGACGACATGTCCCAAGAAGTGCACTTCCGGTTGGGCGAAGGCACACTTCTCCCGCTTGACGTAGAGCTCGTTCTGTCGCAACACCTCGAACACTTGCCGAATGTGCTCGATATGCTCCTCCAAGGTGCGGCTGTAGATCATGATGTCACTGAGGTACACAACCATGAACATGTCAAGGAATTATCGCAATACCTTGTTCATGAGGGTGCAGAAGGTCGTCGGGGCGTTGGTGAGGCCAAAAGGCATTACGAGGAACTCGTAGGAGCCGTATCTTGTGACGCACATTGTCTTCTACACATCTTCTTCCGCGATCCGGACTTGTCAATAGCCTGAACGAAGATCCAACTTGGTAAATCATCTTGCACCGCCAAGTTGGTCGAACAAGTCCGCCACCAAGGGGATGGAGTACTTGTTCTTCACCGTAAGCTTGTTGAGCGCCCGGTAGTCGATGCACATTCGGAGGAAACCGTCATGCTTCTTCTGAAAGAAAACCGGGGCGTCATATGGAGACTTTGAGGGCCAAACATATCCTGCATCCAATAGTTTGGTAAGTTGCTTACGGAGTTCTACGAGTTTCAGAGGGGCGAGCCGATAAGGGACTCCATGTGGGGCTTTCGATCCTAGGACCAAGTCGATGACATGGTCCACTTCACGCTTCGACGGCAACCATTTTGGGAGTTCCGAGGACATGACGTCCGCAAAGTCCTCAAGGGTTTCAAGGACTTTGGGAGGTGTTGGAGTGAAGGGCCCTGGATCTTTTAGGATGGCGGCCGTCATGAAGGTGTGCTCCTGTTTGCGCAACCCCTTCGCCACTTGTATATCGGACAGGGTCTTCTGTTTGAGATCTCCACCTGACCTCACAGGGACATTGTAAGGTCCCTTGAGGTCGAAGATGACCATCGAGTTGGTGAGCGGGATGACATATTGATGCGTTGAAATGATGTAGCAAAATAAAATCGCTAGCAAGTGCACTAGTCGCTCAAGTAATATAGTAAAAAGGAGTAAAGAGTGTCGAACCCACGAGGAATATTATCAATTCAATATCTGAATTTATAAATTAATAAGAGAGGATAAACATGGAATTTTGGAAAAAAGAGTTTTGTAAAAGAAAATAAGATAAAGATAAGATAATGATGTTGAAGTTAGGCCTTAGGATGAAAATAGATCAGGATAAATATTTGAACCGTAAAAGATAAATTTAATCTTTAAAGATGAATTAGAAGTTTTCCCAAGTTATTAATTTACAAGATTAACATCACAGAGTCCACAAACTGGTAATTCTGCTATTTAATCCGGTAAATCAAACTATCTTAAATTTAATCAAATCTAAAGTCCCACAAACTGGTATTCGTCAGATAAGATTAAAATTAAGATGAATTAATATGAAAATCTTAGACTATTAATCACTCCACAAACTGATATAGATTAACAGACCACATAAACTTGATTCTTCACACACTAGTTATCAAATTTATGTCAATTATTAATTTCACATAAAATCAATTAATTTAATTAATGAATTCTGAAATTAAATAGTCCACAAACTGGTAATTACTCAACTCAGAAATCCAAGTAATTAAATCAAAAGCATTAAGCACAATTAACTAATTGATCAAAAAATATTAAAACAAATAATATAGGGCCCAAATAGTTTTTCTTCAATAATAATCTCCTAACATGAAATAAATAGAAATATGGAGTTCATCCTAGAAATTCTGGAGAGATAATAATAAAATAACAATAATAATTGAAAGAATTACACCAAAATAAAAGTAGAACTCTCGAATTAGGCAGACAGTCGGGCAGCCTCTCGGACTTGATCAGGGTCGCAATCAACTTTCAGCCGTCGCATCTCTCTTCTTTTGGTCGAAGCCTGCAGACTCTCAACTCGCTGTGGAAGAAACCTGAACTTCAGAGCACACTTGGGACGACGGCTTCTCTCTTCTATTTATAGGGTGCGAACGGCCTTCAGTTTGATCACGGTTGTGATATTATACGGCCGAATTTAATTTCGTTAGATAAAACTACGATTTTATCCTGATAAAAGTTTCACGGCCGATAAATTTTAACATTGAGATAAACTTAAATTTTTTTTTTAAATCTCGGCCATGGATACAACTTTATCACCCGATAATAAACTCTTCGTGAAGATTCTCGGCCGACAAGCTTTGTTTAATGATTGAAGTTATCGGCCGATAAAGATAAATCTCTTGGATTTTGCAGCCGATACAACGTATTGATGTCGGAGTTCACGGGCGATAAACTTCGTATTCGAATAGGAGTTCTCGTCCAATAACCATCTTAATACTCCAATTGCGGCCGATACGTTACAATTATCGGTCGATACGTTGAAGTTATCGGCCGACATGTCACCTTCTTCCGAATTTCGACCTTACCTATAATTAACAATCAAATTTTAAATTAATCCATCCACAATTAAAATATTCAGAAAATTAATAATTAAAATTGATAAATCCGAAATTATGACTAAAAATGATGTATGTCATGATCAAATTATAGAAAAATTAATTAAAATAATAATCTAAAATATGTTATATTTTGCATGCATCAAACTCTCCCAAGCTTAAAGTCTTGCTTGTCCTCAAGCAAAAATTCAAAGCAATGCTCAAGAAAGTTCCATCATAGCCTCCACATTGTCAACTGACTAATTTTCTCACACAGTTCTTCTGCACGCCTACTACTCAGCATTTTATCATTTGTCATGCACTTAGTTTCGTAGAGATTCTGAATACTACACAAATTTAAACAATCTCAAATTCAGCCTTGTAGAAAAATAGATAGTCTGTCAAATAATAGCATTAATATTGAACACATAAGTACTAATTGAGCTTAAAACTTTTCTTTTTCTTTTTTTTTCAACTTTATTTTAAAAGTTCTAATCTTCAAGCAGGATTGCACAAGGAAGTCCATGTAGCGGGCTTTGGACTGATGACTCCCAGACCAGATGGCCTTAGGGCAATAGGTGATAAGGCACCCCTCGAGTTTACTTGCCCGAACAACCAAGGTTCTGAATGAAGAGTTCGAACTTAGCCACGATTCAGTACTCCTGTGCTTCTCCATATTCCACAAGATGGTCTTTGTAGCAGGCTTTCGATCGACGGATCCCAGAGCAGTTGCCCTTAGGTCGCCAGGCATGAACCCCTACGAATCTAATTACCCGAACACATCTTGGTTCCGGATAACACTTTTGTACCTACACATAACTTTATTCAAAAATTATTTTTTTATTGGGGTTCAACTAACCCTTCTTTTTATTCACTAAGCTCAAAAAGTACTTGATATGGTCAATAAGAAGGCTACTACTATCAAGACTTAAAAGAAAGAAATGAAAAGGCATGAATATGATTTTGTCATCTAGTCATTCATAATTCTACTTAGCATAGGCACATAGTCCATAAGTTTGATACTAAAATAACAAGTGATAAGAAAGAAAAGCATTCAAATTTCATCAGTTAATGACATGTCTTTGAACTTCTACTAAAAGATAATTAAAACTGTAAGACAAGAGTTTGTAAGATGGTAGCAAATATAAATGCATGCAATGGTATATTTTTAGAAATTTTTTTAATTTTTCAAATTTTTTTTAGATAAATGCATACATAGGCAAATAAAAAGAAAGAAACATGTAATGCATGAAATGCAAACTCCCCCAAGCTTGAACTAGACACTGTCCTCAGTGTTAAGCTAGCAAGGGAAAGTGATACATACTCAATAAAAAGAAAAATTAAAGAAATGAAAATAAAGAAAAGGGAAAAGATACAACCGGATTTACTGACTGTGGGGTGGCGATGGTGGATGGTAGCCGAGATGTCCTTGGCGCATATGATACTCATGGATGCGCCTCGTCATGCGAACATGTTGATTTTGGAGGGATTCGAAGCGACCCTGACGATCATCCATATTTCTAAAATCAGCTCGAATGTTGGTCAACTCTTGGGCTTGTCGATGTTGCTCTTCTTGAATAGCGTGCAGCTCTCCTGCTTGACGAAGTTGCTCTTCCTAAAAAGCGTGGAACTCCCCTGCCTGATGAAGTTGCTCATCATACATTGATTCACATAAGTTTTGCATGGAAGCATAGTCAGGCTGAGGTGGCGGAGGTGGATAGTAAGTCTGCTCTGGGGCTGAAGTAAAAGTGGACTCCGGTGCTATATAGTGATTCGGCCCAGGTTCCTGTAAAGGGGCAGATACTTCCATCGGATCGCGTTCCTCATAAGGAGTGGCCGGTATAAATGAAGAATCAGAAGAGCTCTCATGTGCCGGAGATGGAATCGACGAAGGCATCAGCATATAAGGTGAATGGGCTGATGTGGCATATTGGGAAGCTGCCGGTGATACAGCTTGGAATTCCTGAGGCTGCTGAAAGTAGTGTTGAGCTGCTGCATAATCAATAGAATCAAACCAGAAGAAAGGCTCATCCTGGTGCGGCTGTATGATAGGTAGATGGTCCTGCAGGTGGGATTACTGGTGCTATGACCTACCTAAAAAGTAACAAATTATCAGGATTAATTGGTGTAAATGCATTTCGGTCGCTGCAGGGCACCTCCAAATCACTCTCTTTAAAAATAAAAACTTTAACTCCTGCAGTGTTAGTCTTGGCGAGGCTCATGGCCAGAATAGTTCGTCGATTGAGGTAGGCAATTCCTGGGACAGCTTCAAGATCATCCAGGTCCAGTCTGAAGTGTTGAGCTATCGACGTGATAAGGGCACCCATACTGATATTACCGCTCCGAAGAGTGGTACGGCGTTGAAAACGCCGAATGAGGAAAGCGCCCACATTGACCTGTGTCCTATGGAGCATGCTGTGGATCAAGAATAGTTCTCCTTCCGAGACGGCTCCATCACTGTCACTTCGCCCACTAATACTGTTGCTGAGCATGCGATGGACAAAACGCAGGACAGGATTTTGAATTGTGCATTCCTTAGCTGTGCTCCAGACCAATCGATCTTCTTCAGTTATCTATTTCCAAAAATCTTCAGCATGAAAATCAGTAGGAACAGAACAAGCCCCATAGTTGGGAAAACCATAAATATTATTAAAATCTTCTAAGGTCAATGTGAAGGGTCGCCCATATAGCTGAAAAGAAATGCGAGGTTGATCGTATTGTCTGCCATCCAGATTGAAGACCTCGAGAGATGATAAAAATTCCTTGGTAAGGACTTCATCAGTCGGCCACCATTGTTGAACAAAATCAGAAATGCCAATATGAGAGAATAATAAATGAATATCTGCAAATAAATTGTACTCCCTCGGTATCTCAGTGTCAGGAGATCTGGTGGCATTGATTCGTATAGCGGCCATTCTTTCAAAATGATCTTGGTAAGTAGAAGGATGCGGTCTTCACCATTCTCGCTTCGGACGTCACATCCAAGGTCTCCATGTACCTTCGGACGTTCCACAGGAAGTCTTTGATCTCCTTTGCCGACCGCTTACCTTTGTAGGGCCTAGGCTTTGGCACATCAATCTTTGCCTCATGCGGGGCGGGCGTCTCGGGACGCTGCCCATCTCCGTAGCGTCGCTTGAGCTCTTCCTGAATGGTCTTGAACTCTTGCTCCATCTCGAATCGCATGTTTGGGAGACCATTGTCCAAGGTCTCCGGCATGTCCATGATCGTCGCCTCCATGGACTCGAGCCATGTATGCAATGGCGCCATCTCATGCCGCACCGTTGCAAGATCCACGGTCTTCTCTAACTCCCGCTCGTGCGTTGCGAGTTGGTCTTGCATCTCGCCTACATTCAATTGGAATTTGTCGAGGCGTTGCTCGAAGGCGGACATGACGTCCTTCGAGCGAGCGCGCCCTTGCTCCTAGCGGCCCTTCTCCGGTGCGACGGGTTCATTCGTCATCTCCGTGTTCGACGTCATTTCACCTTGATCGTCGAACGTCAACTTGAGCAGTCCCAGAAACGCTGCTCTGATACCAACTTGTCACGGGGTCATTCTCGGACACTAGATCACGTGTGGCGACTAGGCGGATAGGCACCTAGCCAAGCCTGTTTTGAGTTTGCAACGGAAGTTTTATGGTCGAGACGACTATGTCGAGAGTCGCTCTTATAGACATTCAATCACGGACATGACTAGAGTGTTGGACTACTCATCATGGGACCGTGGCATTAGCGCGTTGCGGCACTAATGCAGGCACTTGGGCGCTTAAAGTCCGAAGGGACAACCGAGGTACCACAAGACCCAAGGGACACCGATGTGGGTTGTCACTACACGCTCAAGGCCATGACACTAGAATTAAAGGAAAGCTTACTTGTATTAAATATGATGAAACATAACATACAATTGGGCCTCGGAAGGCACTAGTGAACTCCTCCCAATGTACTGTAGATATAGAAGTCTTGTTACATATTAAAAATGCAAAAGACGTACCCTACGTGAACGTCACCTACTTGACCATTCATAAGGATGGCCTTACAAGATAAATGTCCTAAGGGCGGATAACTTGGTACTCCGCAATATTACGCAGTGCGGGGCGGCTGCATGTGTTTCATGGTTTCGACGCTGAGCGGCCGAGAGCTATAAGTTGAGCGGCACTGGTGCCGCGAGGCTTCACGCTTCGTGTCATAGGAAAATGCCCCATGACACGAGCAACCTTTTCTTATTGTTGCATGCTAATATCATCGATTTTGCTGGTACTTCAAGTATATAAATTCTTTACATGAGTCACTAGATGTGGGATTAATTGATTAATAGCATTTATTACAAGGTCAACTCAAAGAATGCTTGTATATCAATTTGGCATGAAGGCACAGTGTATGTATATTTAAAAAAAGAAAAAGAAAAGAAAAAAATAGAAAAGAGAAGGGTCTATAAATGAAGTATGGCTTGCGAAATTTTAATAGTCCCGGTTCGAATTTTCATTCCTCTTTCGTCCAACTCCAACACCAAATTGATCAAATGATATCGGTGGATTTAGATCGAAAAATAAAAGAAAAGTTCATGTATATTTTGGTTTGAAATTTTTGGAAGTCAGCTGTAAGCATATTGTGTGCATTGTCGCTGCCTCTTGGATCATTTGAACGGCTTATTTACATATTCACTTGAATTAATTAGAACAGAAGAGCCTAGGCGTTTAGTCAACAATATTGACGAAATTAATTTGAATAATGTGTGCACATACTTTATATTAAAGATGGTGAATATTATTGTCCCAACTTCAAGTGTTCATGAAATGCAAGAAAAAAAATCAACTAGATTTAAGGTTCCGAAATTTTTATTTATATTGGGTCTGGATTTAGGTGAGAATTCGAAATTTTGAGGTGCCACGATCTCGACTCAATTAATTTGATGTTATTCTTTTCGTATTATTTTTTATAAATCAATTAAATCATGTTATTCCGCTTATGTACTAAAATATTATTTTATTTAATGAACTATTTTATTTATTAGAATATAAATAAATCACTACAAAAAAAGGATCTTTAATGATCAACTATTAATATCGAGACAAAAAAATGGTCATTAAAAATAGTCAATAGTGACAAGAAAAAATATGAATATTATTAAACACATTATTAGCAAAAGAGAAAATTGCTCATCTTAAAAAAGTAAATTTCGGTCATTTAACAATGACCTAGATGGTCACTGTATGGATTTAGCTATCAGACTATTTATGGTCATTGATACTTTTAACAATGGGATTACTAGCTATTAAAGATTACCAACGATAAAGATATTTCTAGTCATTAATATATTTGACGACTAACTAAATGATCCTTATATGGTTTAACTATCGAATTATTTTTGATCGTTCATGACTTTTAACGACAGGATTACTAGCAGTTGAAGATTATCAACGATAAAAATATTTCTAACTACTAATGTATTCGATGACCAACTAAATGATCCTTATATGGAGGTGACTTTTAACGGTCAACACCTTTAAGCCATCATTGTTTACTTTTAACGGCGACATCTATAACGACGGGTGACAATGGGAAATGTTGGTCGCTAATGACCAATAACGATCGAAATTTGAATACTAACGACTAGGTTTTCCTTTACTAATGATGTATTTTCTTGTAGTGAATGGACATATTTTATGTAACATCCCTAAATCGTCTTTGTCACGTGGTAAGATCCAACCTGAAGGACTATGCAATACTTTGACTACAATCTTGACTTTGACTTTGACCAAAAATATATATAAGCGGAAGACTTAAATAAAATATCGATGAAATGACAACAAATGTGGAAGTTCAAAAATATCTAATATAAATCAACACTGGTAATAATAATCCATTCCCATAACCATAACTCAATGTATATGTGACAATGAAATAGCTAATAATAATGGAAGATAGTAATTAAGACACCCCATGTGCACATGACCCATCATCTCAGCTCGACGCACGTTCTCAGTGCTATCAATACCTTTAAGGGATCTTTTCGTCCACTCGAACTGAATGGATAAGTTTTCAACACCCTTATTGATATGGGAGTATCAAAATTATTCATGTCTGAAATGACCTCTAAGAAGTTGAAGTTGACACTACAGAAAACTTTGGTCACGTTCAAAATTATCAAATGAAGTATACCTCGACCCCAAAAATTTATGCTAGAGTGAAATTCACATCGACAAATGATCGGGAAGTTTCGACGCGATGGTGTCACCATTGGATGACTATGAAGTGGTGGTGAGTATCTCCATCTTGTGACATTGTAGCATGTGTCATCTCACTCACCAACTCGTTAGTTGTTTTTGACCTGAAGGGATTTTATAACATTCTTGGAGGTCAAATGGAAACCTAAAGTAGAAAACCCTCCCTATCATGAAATTAAGTGGTAAAGGGCTTGAGTATGTCATCTTAGAAGATCCAAGGTCCTGCACTCCAATGCCTTCCAAAATTCTCGAGACTTTTGAGAGCATTGCAGATGTAATATCCCCAGAGCTACCAAAGTAGTTGCTTTCGAAGTATGAAGTGGACATTAATTTGATTCCAAAATCGAAGCCATCATCGAGAGTTTCCTATCGGCTAACCCCTTCAAAACTTGCTGAATTACGTAAGAAACTAATCAAATTATTGGATGCAGATATGTTTGACCCTCAAAATCTCCTTGGCATTCTAGTTCTCCTTCAGAGAAAGCATGACAACTTTTTATGGATGTGTGGTGTGTTAAAGAAGCATACGGCGAAGAACAAGTACTCCATTCCTCTCATGACATACTTGTTTAACCAACTTGGTGAAGCAAGATGATTTACTAAGTTGGATCTTCGTTCAAACTATTGATAGTCCAAATTGCTAATGAAAATGCGTAGAAAATGGCGTGTAACATAAGATACAACTCCTTCAAGTTCGCCTTTTGGCCTCACCAATGGATACAATCTTTTGCACTTTCATGAATAAGGTATTGCAACTCTTGCTTGACAAATTCGTAGTTGTCAAGTTCGATGATATTATGATCTACGACCACACCTTGGAGGAGCATATTGAATACATCCAGCAAGTGTTCGGGGTACTACGACAATATCAACTTTATGTCAAGCGAGAGAAATGTGTTTTTCGTCCAATCAGAAGTCCACTTCTTAGGACATGTTGGAGTTGGAGCCGCTCAAGCAAATTCTTGATCTACATTCATTCCTTGGCTAGGCAAACTATTATATTAGAAGGTTCATCAAGAGGCATTCTCATGTGACAAATCCTTTCATGAATATGCTCGTAAAGAATTAGAAGTGGGAGTGATGTCTACATGCCAAAGAAGGCGTTCAACACTCTAAATCTAACCATCACAGAAGAATCGAAGCTCGTCCTACTAGATTACACCAAGTCTTACGAGATACAAACATATACTTCTAAATACGCCATCGGAGGAGTTCTTATGCAGGATGGACATCTTGTGACATTCGAGAGTCGCAAAGTTAATGATACGGAGCGATGCTATGCCACACAGAAGAGTGTGATGACCATGGTGACCAATTATCTAACGACATGGTGTCTGTGGGGTCCTGACCCAACACACACAAAAAATATATATATATGTATATAATATTTCAACCATATATATATTTATAAATAATTTTTGTTTGGAAGGAAAGTTGAAAAAAAGTAGAAAAAAATCCAATTAATCTAATTTAAAACATTTTTTTCTTTCCTTTTTCCTTCTTTCCTCACGAGAGGGCTAAAATCCTCTCCCTCCTTTTCTTTCCTTCTTATTTTCCCCCCATTTCCTTTTTCTTCCCCCTCCTTTCTTTCCCTCTTCTCCCTCCTCCCTTCTCCCTCACTATTCCTGCTCCCTTCTATGTGCTTGCAAACCACAAATACCCCCCAAATCACTTCTTCCCTTTTCTTCTCCTTGCTGCTAGAATCATAAATATTTTTCCATATTTTTCTCCCCCGAATCAAGTCCCCCTGCAACAGTGGCCGCCCCTTCTTCCTTGCTGGATCATCACTCGTCGGTAGGGATGGCAACCGCCACTGTTCGGGGCGGGGGACACCACCCCCGCCCCGACCTCGACGATCCACCCCCCCTCGACCCCTCCCCGAATCCCTGGTTCGAGGGAAATTTTATCCCCCGCCCCGAACCTCGCAGGGCCCCGAATCGACACAGCGAGGCTGCTGGAGTCTATTATAGCCGCGTCAAATGCGGACGCCAAAATCGAGATCGCCAAGGTGGACGGGCTGATCCCGGAGCTTGTCCGCCTCATCGGACCATCGGAAGAAAAAGGGGCAGCGCCTGATCGGCGGGCGGTGGAGGCCGGACTCAGGTGCCTCGAAGGCATGTCTTCGGCGGCCGCGAAGAGGGTCTGGCCAACGATGGTGTCTGCTGGGGTGGTACCAGTGATCACGCGGGTGCTTCGCGGAGAAACGACGACGAAGGTGGCGGCGAGGGCACTGAGGGTAATGGAGGCGGCGGTCAGGTGCGCGGAGGGGCGGGCGGCGATATGTGAAGAATGCGGACTGGAGGTGGTGGGGGCTATTATGGGGAAGATGACGAAGGCGGGGAGGGAGGGGGCGGAGGCGGCGGTGGCCGTGCTGTGGGCGATGTGCCACAGATTCAGGGACCGGCGCACGGTGGACGCGGCCGCCGGGGCGGAAGGGGTGGCAACGAAGCTGCTGCTCCTGATGCAAAGAGGTTGCTCGCCGGCGGCGGGCAAAATCACCACTGCGTTGAGAAGGATGTCGCCGACGACAGATTAGGGTTGGGGGTGGGAGAAAAAGAGAGGAGATTGAAAGGAGTTAGGTTTTTTATTTTATATATGATGAATGGACGGCTAAGATTTAATTTGATGATTGATAATTAAAATAATTAAATATTATGACGGGGAGATGGGGATCCGATGGGGCGGGGGCAGCCCACCCCGCCCTGATCCCCGAATGAGAGGTCGGGGGCAGTTTGCCCCCCATCCCCGCCCCCGCGGAGAAAAAAATCCCCGAATGCAGGGCCCCGTTTGGGGGCGGGGATGTTGCCACCCCTACTCGTTGGAAGTCCCTCTTCTCGCTGCCGGAATCCCCATCACCGGAAGTTAGCAACAGTGATCCAAATCTGGTGAGTGTATGAAACCCCCTAAAAATCTTTGGTTCATCGATTTGTAGAAGACCAACAGTTCTGAACCTCTCTCCTTTCTTAGTGCTGGTTTCATTTTTCGCCTTTTCACCTATGCATCGAGTTCATCGGCCCTTTGTTTGTGCATTTTTTTGAATGGGCAGAATCTAATTTTTCTTGTTGGTGAGTTCTTTGAACCTTCCCAGATCAAGTTGCTGTTCCAAACCCTAGACTGATTTTTTTTCTTTTTTTTCTCTTCATTCGTGTGGAAGACGTCGTTGTTCTATTTCTTTTCATGCCTAGTCCTCGCAGCCATTAGAGCACGTCAGAAACTTGAATCCAGAACCATTCTAATTTCTGGTGAGAGTAACTAGGATCAGTTTGCATTACTTGATGTGATTAAGCCTTGATTTATATTTTCTTTTTCACATATTAATGCTGCACTTCTTTGCACCAAACGGAAAACACATTATTGAGGGAAACAAATGTACCAATTGGGTGAATTTACTTAAGAAGGGTATGCATCTAATTTGCTGGTTAAAATTTGAACTTAAAATTTGTGATGATTGTTAATGATGTTATAATGTGGCTATTAGGTTGGTAAAGGAAGGGAGAGAGAAAGAATTTTTGGATTCATTTATATCAAAAGTTGTTCCCAAATAATAGTAGATTAAATTTCAAATTTGTGCATATGACTATCCTGAAAATAAGTTTCTGTAAGAACTTGAATAGGATTCAACATTTATGGGTAGATTAGAATTTAGAAATTTTAATTAGTCCTTTATATCAATAATTAATTGATAATGAAAATTGTTCAGTCCTGTGATTAGGAATTGAATTACTTAACTTATGAATAAATGTAATCATATGTGAAAATTGATTTATAAGTACATATATTGACTAGGTTGTTTACCTTGTCAATTTTATTTGGACGTGGACATCGTGTGTTGTCAGGCGTATCTCAGGTGAGCGGATTACATGATAATATTAAGTAAAGCTCGAGTAGCTTCCATAGTCTTACGCCGATGTAAGACGAGTTTTCTATTTGGATTTTGATTTATTTAAAGGAATTCTTCGCATAATATGTAATGTGTGCTTTTATGCTGGATTTATTCGAAATCTGATTTGTTTTCTTGAACTTATGGTGCTTTCTCGTATTCTATGCTTTATGCGGATTTTCGGAATGTGTAGAAACTGAACCATGGACTTTCTTATTTGCCAGAGCATGTTTCATCCATCATATTAATTACATCATACAAAAATCGCTTTGTAGCAAGATTTTTATTTCATCAGAGCTTGATCAACTCCGAGTAGGTGCGGCAACCATTAAGACCATTCCTTGACGGCAAATATTAAATCCATAGTATGAGTTACACTTTCCTACACAAGTACGATATCGTAGTGGTAAATTATTAAGCCCGTGAATGGTGGCAACTCCCAGTCCGCACAACAACTTACTTAGGAATCGTATTGGCCATACGCCCTAAGTGAGGAATATTCCTCTCTTTACGCTACTTCCTTTGTAGTTAAAGAGAGTAATTATTTTGTCATATCATCTTATACATTTTTCTTTTATTTCAGTTTTTATGTGAGACATCAATTTTCTTGATTTTTCTTATATTCATGTGCCCTCCACTCACTAAGCTCATAGTGCTTACCTCTCATTTTCTATTCCTTGCTGGTGATGACTGCTAAGTATATTTTAGAAAATTCGTGGTTGGGAGTAGGCTGTGTGAGGAAGGGATCGGTCCTTATTATCTACCTATGGCTAAAAAAAACTTCAAATGTATCTAGTTTCTAGTTGTGGAAACTTTTGGCAAATGAATGTTGGATCTTGTAATCATAGTGTCCTTTGGTTGGAGACTTGCATCTTTTTGTTCTACATGAGGTTGAGCTGAAATGCTCTTATATTTTTATTGCCATGTTATGGACTTTGTCCCTTCTTATCATATGACAAGTTATATTTTGAGATTAATATACTGTATGTACATGTTGCCATTTTGGCCATTATCCTCCGTATGCAAAGGTCATGCCGAAATTTTTGGAAAATTTATGACAACTTCTTTTTGAATCACAATTCCCGCGCTTTATTTATAATCGAACTTTAAGATGAATAATATCATTATTTTACCTCTCGTGACGGCTGACCATCGAGGTTGGTTGTCACAAGTTATGGTATCAGAGCCTAGGTTGTAGGTCCAATTCATGGAGTGTGGGTAGAGTTGGGTAGTATAAGAAGGACATGTGATATATTGCATAATGATACTTTGTTGTGCTTGTTGTCATCTTAGTGGACATCGCATTTTTTTCCCTGGCATGCATAATTATATGAAAATTTATTGAATATCTTACATTGCGACTTAGGCATGATGTTATAACAAGCATGCTAGTTCCATAAAGAAAAGATTAAAAAAATGTTTTGGAATGTTTTCTTTTCTTTACTGATTATGGTGATTGTATTTCATGGTATCACATCATTGATTGTCCCTTAAAAAAAAGGGAGACAAAATAAATTTTTATTTACAACCAACAGCGACTTCGTAAGGGAGCGAGTGGTGCAGGAGGATCCGGTGTGGGTCAAGGCGTGCAGTAGCCAGGCGGAGGGAATGTTGAACTTGAACAGTCGTTGCCACAACAAAATGCGATGGCGGATGATGTTGTTCTACCTGGAAGTGTTGACATGCTAGTTCGGAGAATCAAGAGCAACGATGTCGAAGAGTTTGAAGGTGAACATAATCCTAAGAAAGCGGAAGCTTGGATGAAAAGGCTTGAACGTGTGTTCAAGATGATGAACCTGAATGACCAGAGGAAGATGACTTGTATTGAATTTCTAATGGCTGATTCTGCACTGACTTAGTGGGAGGATCGTTATGAAACTTTTGAACCAACTTGGACTTGGGCGGAGTTCAAGAAAGAATTTGAGGAGCATTATATTCCTGTCTCTCATCATGAGAAGCAAAAGAAAGAGTTCGTTCACCTAAGACAGGGGGAGGACTCTGTGGCTACTTTTATAACTAAGTTTGAGGAGCTGTGTCAGTACTCTATAGGCATGGCTTATTCTGACCAGGACAAGAAGATTGTCTTCATTGAGAAGTTGTCTTTTCAAGTCCGCGAACAAATGGACGCGATGAATTGTGCTACCTATGCTGAAGCTAAGGAAGTAGCCCTTAAAGCAGAGAGTCTAATCGAAGAGCGCAAGCGACGTGCAAAATTTCACAATAAAAGATTTAATGATAGGGGTCTCAGAAATTTCAATCCCAAAAGGATCAGACAAGATGGACATCCTCAACCACTACGATGGACACCAGCCCCGGGCATTATGGTGCATGCTGGAGGACAAGGTGGGACTAGGGATCCGTGCACTATGTGCGGTAGGTTCCACATGGGTAGATGCAGATTTGAAGGTGGTATGCCCACATGTTTCTCCTGCGGTGAAAAGGGGCACGAGAGGCCCGATTGTCCCATGAAATCAGCCGCTGTTTCTGACGCACGAGGTGGACATCAAGCTGCTCCCGCACATCGACAAATGCCTGGTGGAGGTAGGGGTGTCGTCAACGCGGCACAAAACAAAGGCAAAGGTGTAGCAGGACCTTATGGAAGACCACAAGTTGGATTACCAAGGGTATATGCAATGACACGTGAAGAGTCCACCACTAGTCCTGAGGTGGTTACAGGTTCGATCTTCATTGCTCAAAGATGTGTTACTGCTCTCTTTGACCCTGGTGCTTCTTACTCGTTTGTTTCATATGCATGTTCCTCGTTTTTGTCTGGCGAGCCTTCTGCATTGGCTGTTGCGTTATCTGTTCAATTGCCTTCGGGTGGTACTCTATCTGCTAGCAAACAATATAAGAATTGTGTGCTTGTGATATGTGGGAAGGAGTTTACTACTGATCTGATCGTTATTGATATTCATGGGTTCGACATCATACTGGGAATGGACTGGTTATCTACTTATGAAGCCGTGATGGAATGTCGTGCCAAAAGGGTAATTCTAAAATTTCCTTCTGGAGAGGAAGTAATATTCCAAGGTGATAGGAGAAGTTTGCCTTCTTATGTGATCTCCACAATGGTAGCGAGAAGGATGCTACTAGAGGGATGTGATGCGTATTTAGCACATATCCATGACTTGAATAAACAACCACCCCAATTGGAGGATGTGCCAGTAATTCGGGAATTTCCTGATGTATTTCCTGAAGCACTGCCAGGCTTACCTCCGAAGAGAGAAATTGACTTTGAAATAGAGTTGGTTCCAAGCACAACTGCTATTTTCATTCCACCATATAGGATGGTACCAGTGGAGTTAGAGGAATTGAAGAAGCAATTGCAGGAGCTATTGGATCTTGGTTTCATTCGACCAAGTGTATCGTCTTGGGGAGCTCCTGTACTCTTTGTGAAAAAGAAAGATGACACTATGAGAATGTGCATCGATTATAGACAGTTGAATAAGTAACGATAAAAAATAAATATCTGTTATCAATATCCGTTACCTAGAATTGATGATCTCTTTGATCAACTACGTGGGGCAAGGATGTTTTCAAAAATAGATCTACGAACTGGATACCATCAGTTGCGGATCAGAGACGATGATGTGAAGAAAACAGCATTTCGCACTCGATATGGCCATTACGAATTTTTAGTGATGCCATTTGGCCTTACGAATGCACCAGCTGCATTCATGGATTTAATGAATAGAGTTTTTCAAGATTATTTGGATGTTTTTGTCATTGTTTTCATTGATGACATTCTTATCTACTCACCTAGTGCAGACATGCATGAGGTGCACTTGCGATCAGTCCTAGAGACACTACAAAAGAATAAGTTGTATGCTAAATTTTCAAAGTGTGAGTTTTGGATAGACATAGTAGTATTCCTTGGACATGTAATATCTGTAGATGGGGTGTTTGTCGATCCATCCAAGATAGAGTCCGTGGTGAAGTGGGAAGCACCGAGAAATGCCAAAGAGGTGCGAAGCTTTTTGGGTCTTGCTGGTTATTGCAAGAGATTTGTACAGGGCTTTTCCACTATCGCAGGACAACTTACATAGTTGCTGAGGAAGAATGTAAACTTCATTTGGACAGATAAGTGTGAAAGCAATTTTCAAGAGTTAAAGAACCGGCTAGTGTCTGCACCGATTCTGACTTTGTCTGAAGGTAGAGAAAACTTTGTAGTGTACAGTGATGCCTCACAATAGGGACTTGGTTGTGTTCTTATGCAAAATGGAAAGGTAATTGCCTATGCTTCAAGAAAGCTGAAACCACATGAGGTTAATTACCCCACTCATGATCTAGAATTGGCAACCATCGTGTTTGCGTTGAAAATTTGAAGGCATTATTTGTATGGTGAACATGTACAAATATTCACAGACCATAAGAGCTTGAGAAACTTAAAGACACAGAAAGAGCTTAACCAGAGACAACACAGATGGATGGAATTCATAAAAAAATATGATTTGACCTTGGAATATCACCCAAGAAAAGCGAATGTAGTAGCTAATCCTTTAAGCCGAAAGTTTAGGGATGTGGTGACACCATAAAATTTAGGCAAAATTTCACCGGTTGAGGATCTCACCACCATGAACTTCATCCTCAGGATTGACGACAATGGAGGTTTGTTGTGCAATCTTCGAGTCAGACCGATACTCCGAGATAGGATCAAAGAGGCTCAAAAGGTAGACATTGGTACCTTGATGCATTTGGATCAGCTAAGGGCCGGTTCCGATGAGAATTATAGAGTTCATGAAGATGGTACCCTTATGCTGCAAGACATGTTATATGTTGTGCCGCGCATATGACATACGAGAGGAGATCATGGAGGAGAGTCACAACGCAACATATGCATTACACCCAGGATCTACGAAAATGTATAGAAATCTTCGTGAGACGTACTATTGGCCTGAGATGAGAGAGGACATTGCAAAATTCGTGGCTCGTTGCTTGGTATGACAGCAAGTGAAGGCCGAACACCAGATTCCGGTGGGTAAACTAGTTCCTATGACAATTTGGGTAATTGTGGATCGATTGACAAAGTCGGTGCACTTTTTGCCGATTAAAACTACTTTTTCATTGAACAGGCTAGCACGATTATTCATTGACGAAATAATACGTTTACATGGTGTGCAGTATCTATAGTCTCTGACAGAGATTTCAGATTTACTTCCAGATTTTGGAAGAGGGTACACGAATCATTAGGAACTAAGCTGAAGTTTAGTACAACATTTCACCCACAAACGGATGGTCAGGCGGAAAGAACAATTCAAATTTTGGAAGACATATTGCGAACTAGTGCCATAGATTTTGGTGATAGTTGGGATAACAGGCTACCCTTAACAGAGTTTGCATATAACAATAGCTACCAGTCTACTATTAAAATGGCACCGTGCGAAGCACTTTATGGTAGGAGATGTCACATTCCAGTGTGCTGGGACATAGAGGGCACCAGATTGCTGCCAGAGCCAGAGTTAGTTCAGCAGACAATTGAGAAAGTGGAGTTGATTAGGAAAAACATTAAGGCTGCACAAGACAAACAAAAGAAGCTAGCTGATAAGTCTCGACGAGAACGGGAGTATTCAATAGGTGACAAAGTGTTCCTCAAAGTTTCACCTTGGAAAGGCATCCTTCAGTTTGGGAAGAATGGAAAGTTGAGTCCTCGATTCATCGGACCCTATGAGGTGCTTGAGAGAGTAAGGCTCGTGACATATCGTTTAGCTTTACCACCAGCTTTAGCAAAGATCCATAATGTATTTCATTCGATGCTTCGCAAGAGCTTATTGAGAGACGATCAACAAGTTGAGGAACAACCGATTGAAGTACAAAAAGATCTAACCTATCACGAGTAGCCAATACAAATACTGGTCAAGGTTCTATGGAAAAATCATACTGAAAGAGAAGCCACCTAGGAGCTAGAAGAGGACATGCTCAAGAAATATTCACACTTATTATGAATTTTTTTCTTCAGGTTAGAATTAATTTCGAGGACGAAAATTTTCTTTTGGGTGTAGTAATTGTGGGGTCCTGACCCAACACACACACAATATATATATATATATATATATATAATATTTCAACCATATATATATTTATAAATAAATTTTGTTTGGAAGGAAAGTTGAAAAAAAAAGTAGAAAAAAATCCAATTAATCTAATTTAAAACATTTTTTTCTTTCCTTTTTCCTTCCTTCCTCACGAGAGGGCTAAAATCCTCTCCCTCCTTTCCTTCCTTCTTCTTTTCCCCCCATTTCCTTTTTCTTCCCCCTCCTTTCTTTCCCTCTTCTCCCTCCTCCCTTCTCCCTCACGATTCCTGCTCCCTTCTATGTGCCCGCAAACCACAAATACCCCCCAAATCACTTCTTCCCTTTTCTTCTCCTTGCTGTTAGAATCACCAATATTTTCCCATCTTTTTCTCCCCCAAATCAAGTCCCCCTGCAATGGTGGCCACCCCTTCTTCCTTGCTGCTGGATCATCACTCGCCGAAAGTCCCTCTTCTCGCTGTCGGAATCCCCATCACCGGAAGTCAGCAGCAGTGATCCAAATCTGGTGAGTGTATGAAACCCCCTAAAAATCTTTGGTTCACCGATTTGTAGGAGACCAATAGTTCTGAACCTCTCTCCTTTCTTAGTGCTAGTTTCATTTTTCGTCTTTTCACCTCTGCATCGAGTTCATCGACCCTTTGTTTGTGCATTTTTCTGAATGGGCAGAATCTAATTTTTCTTGCTGGTAAGTTCTTTGAACCTTCCCAGATCAAGTTGCTATTCCAGACCCTAGACTGATTTTTTTTTCTTTTTTTTCTCTTCATTCGTGTGGAAGACGTCGTTGTTCTATTTCTTTTGACGCCCAGCCCTCGCAGCCATCGGAGCACGTCATAAACTTGAATCCAGAACCATTCTAATTTTTGGTGAGAGTAACTAGGATCAGTTTGCATTACTTGATGTGATTAGGCCTTGATTTATATTTTCTTTTTCACATATTAATGATGCCCTTCTTTACACCAAACGGAAAACACATTATTGGGGGAAACAAATGTACCAATTGGGTGAATTTACTTAAGAAGGGTATGCATCTAATTTTCTGGTTAAAATTTGAACTTAAAATTTGTGATGATTGTTAATGATGTTATAATGTGGTTGTTAGGTTGGTAAAGGAAGGGAGAGAGAAAGGATTTTTGGATTCATTTATATCAAAAGTTGTTCCAAGATAATAGTAGATCAAATTTCAAATTTGTGCATATGACTATCCTGAAAAAAAAGATTCTATAAGAACTTGATAGGATTCAACATTTATGGGTAGATTAGAATTTAGCAATTTTAATTAGTCCTTTATGTCAATAATTAATTGATAATGAAAATTGTCCAGTCATGTGATTAGGAATTGAATTACTTAACTTATGAATAAATGTAATCATATGTGAAAATTGATTTATAGGTACATATATTGACTAGGTTGTTTACCTTGTCAATTTTATTTGGACGTGGACATCGTGTGTTGTCAGGCATATCCGATGTGAGCGGATTACATGATAATATTATGTAAAGCTCGAGTAGCTTCCATAGTCTTACGCCGATGTAAGACGAGTTTTCTATTTGGATTTTGATTTATTTAAAGGAATTCTTCGCATAATATGTAATGTGTGCTTTTATGCTGAATTTATTCGAAATTCGATTTGTTTTCTTGAACTTATGGTGCTTTCTCGTATTCTATGCTTTATGCGGATTTTCGTAATGTGTAGAAACTGAACCGTGGACTTGCTTATTTGCCAGAGCATGTTTCATCCATCATATTAATTACATCATACAAAAATCGCTTTGTAGCGAGATTTTTATTTCATCGGAGCTTGATCAACTCCGAGTAGGTGCGGCAACCATTAAGACCATTCCATGACGGCAAATATTAAATTCATAGTATGAGTTACACTTTCCTACACAAGGACGATATCGTATTGGTAAATTATTAAGCCCGTGGATGGTGGCAACTCCCAGTCCGCACGACAACTTAGGAATTATATTGGCCATACGCCCTAAGTGAGGAATATTCCTCTCTTTACACTACTTCCTTTGTAGTTAAAGAGAGTAACTGTTTTGTCATATCATCTCATACATTTTTCTTTTATTTCAGTTTTTATGTGAGACATCAGTTTTCTTGATTTTTCTTATATTCATGTGCCCTCCACTCACTAAGCTCATAGTGCCTACCTCTCATTTTCTATTCCTTGCAAGTGATGACTGCTAAGTATATTTTAGGAAATTCGTGGTTGGGAGTAGGCTGTGTGAGGAAGGAATCGGTCCTTATTATCTACCTATGGCTAAAAAAAACTTCAAATATATCTAGTTTCTAGTCATGGAAACTTTTGGCAAATGAATGTTGGATCTTGTAATCATAGTGTCCTTTGGTTGGAGACTTGCATCTTTTTGTTCTACATGAGGTTGAACTGAAATGCTCTTATATTTTTATTTCCATGTTATGGACTTTGTCCCTTCTTATCGTATGACAAGATATATTTTGATATGAATATACTGTATGTACATGTTGCCATTTTGGCCATTATCCTCCGTATGCAAAGGTCATGCCAAAATTTTTGGAAAATGTATGACAACTTCTTTTTGAATCACAATTCCCGCGCTTTATTTATAATCGAACTTTAATATGAATAATATCATTATTTTACCTCTCGTGACGGTTGACTGTCGAGGTTGGTCATCACAGTGTCAATACTTTATCGAGTCGTGGTTCTACATCAAGATAGATATGTCGTGACCAACTACTTCAAGATGCACGATAAACGTTTGCTAAAGCAATCACGATGGCAAGATTTTACAGAGTTCGACTACGTTCTAGAGTACAAGCTTGACAAGATGAACTTTGTTTTATTGCTAACGCACTAAGTTGACATGCATAATTAGGTGGAAAATTGACTAATCTTCACCAAGGAACGTTGCATATGTATTTCATTGTTCAACATCCTACAACACGTTATCATGCAGGAGCTCCATAGCTCCAAGTGGGCGAGACACTCGAACATCCGTTGCACTTCGACACACAACTACTTCTAGCAATGATGGACGTTAAAGCCTTCATGAAGACATGTCTTGCTTTCCAGCAAGAAGAAACAAGGATATCCATCAAGCGCCTGATGAACTTCAAGAACATTTTCCTATTCTAGAGCGACCACAAAAGAATGTTTCCATGGACTTTATCATTGACCTTCCCAAGTTTAAAGGGATAGGTACCATCATTATGGTGGTCGTGAATCAGTTCTCCAAGTATGCCATCTTTGTTGTTGGCTCTATGAGTTGTCCTATCATTGAAGTTGTAAAGTTATTCATAAAGTATGTGGTAAAATATTGAGGCCTTCCCTAAAGCATAGTCTACACGCTCCTGCCTTAGATGTAGCAATATCTCATCTTTCATGTCAGTTTGATCAAGCCTTATGTCGAAGACTCTAAAGATCCTGAACATGGGAGAAGAAATGCTCGTCATTCAAAAATTAAAGTGGAGGAAGAAATATATTGTTCGATGGAGCGAAAGAACAAACATCGATATAAGTTGGGAGTCTAGTGATAGTTTAAACAGAAGATTAAAGAGTTGAAGCTGAAACGACGAGGATGTCGTCGATTTGTGTGAGAGTGAATGTTATGAATGACTTGCAACATGCTTGTCAATGTCACGAATGTGCTCTACAAATATCATTTTTTATATAATCATGCTTATATAGACATATTTGCATGCAGTAATTAACATTTGGATTAAATCATAATGGTAATTGAATTATCGGTAAGCATTATAAAAAACTATATAAAATTATTATATAGGAATAAATTTTAATATTTGTAAATATTATAATACATATGTTTAAATATGATTAATTGGAGGTTAAAAATTGATTTAAAACTTATAAAAATGATTGGACCATCACTTTAATCAATAGGGTTTCAAACAGCTAAAGCAGCTCACCCGTTGCTTAATATTATATTTTTCTAACTTGACATATGATGTGGTAAAATTATATAAATCAAACAATGGTATCCTCTTGTAGTCTAAACATTTCCATGAGAAAAGCTCTAGCCTAACGGCGTGAAGAAATTCGTCAAGGACACTTGGTTAAGGTAGATTCCTTGATATCACATTGACCTTCGAATTCATATGATCATTTCTTCACGATTCGTCCTCCATAAATTCTTAAACTTTACATGGTTCATCCTTTCGACGTTAGATTTTCATGGACACTAGAATCATTTAGAAAAGATTTTTATAGAGAAAGTTATAAATCTATTTTTCATTGGTCGCTTATTTTGTCCCCAGTTAGAAATAGATCCACCTTTTAAATTAGGGCACGATTAGAATAGTCTAAATTAGAGTTTTAAATTTGGATATGTTTAATTATACTTCAGAGTGGTTTAGTGAGAAGTTGAATGATTCGATTTGGACTTGTACATATGGAGAAATGAATTTTTCATCCTGCATGACATCTTATGTCAGTTTCAAAACATGGACATAACTCAAGTCGAATTGACTATTTTTATATACAAAGAAATTAAATTTTAAAATTTTATTCCTAAATATTATTGAAGTTTAGTTTATATGAAAATTAGGATATCATTAAATGAACAATCATTGAGAAAGAAATAAATAATTCTTTCAGTATCATACAGTCTGCGAGAACACAGATCCTAAATCAAATTGTCTAGACTTTTATGAATTACTCGCTGAGAATTAGCTGATGATATTTATAGGTTGAACACGTTAATAAGTTTAATTTCTAATTCATGTAGAATCGTAATATTTGAGTTCGTGGTTAAGAAGTTATGAATTAATTATTACTCTGAAATTATGATATGTCATCAACTTATTTATATGATGATTACTGAAATAATATACTTTTTGAGAAAAATATAATAATAAGTTATTTGTAATTAATTTAAAAGTTAATGTATTTATGAAAAAATAAAAAATTAGGCTAGATGTGCGAAAAAAATCAAAGTTCGTAAGCAAAAGGATTCAGACTAAATTTAAAAAGAAAAATTAAAGTTAGAATTATTTTAATAACTTCACTTTCAATTAAAATAGTTAAAAAAATATAAATGATACCATGTTGCAGCTCCACTTTGTTAGTTGCCGCCTCAAGAGAAAAAAGAAAGAAAGAAATAAACAAATTGCATATACCAAACTATTAGAATGGACTCACGTTCATTCAACTAATATCGTATTTTTTTATGCAGCATCCACAATATTCCTTTAATATTAATTCAGGTAGAAATCAAATTCACCTTTGAGTCCACCAAATTTCAATCAGGATTTCTGAATATTTCGTAGGTCAATAAAGCAAGGCATGTAGGAATAAGTGACCATGGTAAAATATAAGATCCTTAGCATAGTGGCTTGTCTTCGTCGCATTTGAATAAGAAATTAAATATTTGTGTGGACCTCTCATCTTAAATATATTTATAATCTTGTTAAGCAGCTCTATAAATAAATGATGAATCAGAATCGTAAACTTAAAGGCTAAAGATTAAATTTATAATTTGTACGTCAATAAATAACTAGTTCATAAAAATATTGAATGGTTCGAAAAATTAGATCTCATACAATATTGCGTAATTGGATAATGAGGCCATCCAATGTCAAACATGACCGGTTGATACTATATATTTTATTTTTTTATTGGAAGATAATTAAAAGATTAAAAATGGAAAATTCGCACCTTCATTCCCAACGGTTGACCAAGAGATGAGTGAAACATAATGCAGAAGACTACATAAATTACACAAATCATTTCGCTAGAGATGGACAAACGGGTCGTGTCGGGTTGTGCTCGGACTGGTCAACTCATGTTTGACCGTGCCGCGGGTCGTGTCGTGCCAACACGGCCCGTTTTCTGACCGAGCCGGCCGGGCCAGGTCGTGTCGGGTCGGACGGCCCTTTTTTTTGTCTTTCATGAACTTTTATAATTTTTAATTTAATTATAGATTATTATATAATATAATTAGTATTATTAATTATTCTATAATATATGACTTAGTGACTAGTGAGTCTAGTGAGTCTAGTGAGTAGTGACTACTTTAATTATTATGTAAACAATTATATAGTTAAATTTTCAAATACATTAATTCATTAATTTATAATTATTAAGTAAATAAATTTGTAAAATGAACAATTGAGTACTAAGTAATAACTAATAGGTTATAACTTATAACTTATAACCTTATACATAAAATTAATTGGTAAGTATTTAATAAATATATATTAGTAATACTAGTATACTTCATACTTGTAATCTAGTATAGATAGTTAAGTACTAATTTACTAATTACTATATACTAAGTTATAACTAGGTTATATTAAGTAAATTAGTATTTAACTATCTTATAACCAAGATACTATATAGTATAATAGTATATACTATATTACTATGTTATAACTAAACCAAATTATACTAAGCAAACTAGTACTTAAATGAAGATTTTAGTTTAATGACTACCGACTACTTTAATTATTATTATATAATAATTATATAGTTATAATTTTCAAACTCTCATTGAGTAATCATGACATCATATTCACAACAGCCACTATTTAGATCAATTTCAAGAGAAAAGATAGTATCATTCGAAATGAGTCTACGAACGACTATTGTGAAAATGATATCTTAATTATTTAATGAGAGGAGATGAGATTGAGAGAAAGGGAGGGATGTAGTCATGTAACCATTTGGGGAAGGAGAGGAGAGGAGAGGAGATTGAGATTGAGAGTGAGAGTATGAGAGGGATGAGGGGAAAAATAATGAGAGTGATGAAGAAAAGGGAGGAGTTCGACCGCATTTTATAAGTGGCGAAGGGGGTTCAACACGGTCTGCGTTGATTTAAACACGGTCCGTGTTGTACTCATAACGCGCCAGTGAATGCGGTCCGTGATCATGTTGTCAAATCGAAATAACATGGACCATGTGATTTCAGCGCGGACCGTGTTATGCATCATGCGCGGTCCGTGTCCGTGTCAAAATGGGCCGTGTCGTGCTGGATCCGTGTTCACCGTACTCGGGCCGTGTCGTGTTAACAGTGCGGTAGGACGACCCGGCACGGAATGGCACGACACGGTCCATGTTTTCGTGCGCGGGCCGTGTCCGTGCCGGGCCGGGCGGGCACGGCTTTTGGACGGGCCGACGGCGTGCCGGGCCGTGCGGCCCGCCCGAAATTCCATCTCTACATTTCGCCGCTCTCTCAATTTCTATTTACAATTAGATTGTCTTTGAACTTTATTTTCTTCGATGTTTAGTCCTTCCGACCATCAATAGCTAATTTTCCGATTATACCATTGATGTGACATAAGAAACATAATAAACTAATATTAAAAATTAATAAAAAAATGGTAGTCGGACGGCCAGTCTCCACTAAAAGCTTGCCGACGTGCGGAAAACACAGAGGGGCATTAGCCCCTTATGGCTAGCTGCAAAGGGCATCAACCTCCTTTTTCTCTCGTTTGCGCTGACGATGCCATCGCCGTCCAGCACGCAAGAGAGAGAAGGGGCATCAGCCTACATCATGGGAGAGAGCACGCGAGAGAGGAGGCATCGTTCCCCCCTCTGAGCATGGAGCATGGGTCCCCCTCTTTTCGGTTATAAATTTTGAGATTGTACCCGTCACTGAGAGCCCGCAAATTTTTAGGTGTTATTCTTTTCTTAGGGCGTCCTCTTTATAACCGAAAAATATAATGCGGCAGAAGAATTTGAATTTTAAAATACAACAACAACAACAAAGTCTTATCCCACTAGGTGGGGTCGGCTACATGGATCATACGACGAATTCGTTGATCCATGTTCATAAGATTCGACAGGATTTTATGCTGACTGTCGGGACCTAACACAACCCTCCTCCTTTATCCGGGCTTGGGACCGGCTATAAAATATAGGCGGAGTTATTTGGTAAAAATCCAGCCCTTTCTACCATTTCCCATGTGATTTTCACTACATGCTTAGCAATAGACGGAGCTTCGAATTCCTCAATAGCAAAAGGAAAAAATGATTCTGCATCCTCTTGAATGGGTTTAATATGTTTCTGGATGTTTTTTAGCCAATTACTTTCATCCTCTGCTTCAGCTTTTAGTTTGTGTTCAGCATCATTAATTTCTATCTCCGCCCAAATATGAAGCCAATCCAAATGTCCATTGAAAACTGAGAAAATGGATATGGACCTTGAAAATTCTTCCAGAGGCACAAGTAGACCTGAAGTTCCAAGATCTCGCATTCTTTTGTCAAAACTAATCATAAGGTCGACAAGATAAATCCATGAGGTGATAGTTTCCTTAGTTTCATTCTTCTCCCTGTAACCCTTAACAAGAACAGGAAGAACTTCTCTTTCTAAGTGCATAGAAAGAACTTTGACCATTGCTTTTACCCAAGCTTCTTTGGCACCAAAACCCAGAATTCTTGCTATATCAATTAAAGGTTGTAAGAGGTTGTCCACTCCATCTATAATTTGAATTTTAAAATGAATGATGAAAATATCCAAATGAAGGTAATTTTCATCATCCTATGCCCATTAACCATAAAAATTATTAGGCCCGCCATAAATTAAATGAGTCGGACACGAGTGGATTTTTCTTGGTTGGTATGTCTCACTACAAAGGCTCAAATGATGCCATAATAAATAAAAATGAAGATAACTACAAGACCTACCAAGCATGCCTGCCTGCTGCTCAGGAGAGATGGTGTGCTGGTCCAGATTAAAGCCATTAAATTCCATGAAACTATGATAGTTGCGTAATATAAGAAGAAAAAAAGGATCACATTCTTACCTGGTGGACTGGTACTCCCTTAACTTTAACAAAACAAATTATAAGGTACAAAGGTGAGATGATTGAAATACTGGCAAATACTACGAATTTCAAAATCTTGTACTTTCCTGACAAATGATTACAAAGGGTAAATCACAAAATGCATTTTCTTTTACTAAGGTCAAATAATTTAACCAAGTACATACTCATCCATGATTTCACCTACAATAGACCAAAAAAATGTGGTGTCATCTAAAGACTCGAGCAGGACATCAAAATGGAAACAGCAGAAAGAATCAAAAGAAAGTGGCATGTCCACTGGAAGCAGCCTCAAGAGTCGCTCTACCTTTTACCCCCCAAAATGTCGCATATACTTAAACTTGCAGAATATATCATCAATCTCCTAATGTGTCCTAGTCACATTTGATATTTCTATAAATTCTTCTCACAAATAAATTAGAGCCAAGATAGCCTACAGCACCTGCATGTATTAGAAGATACATCACATATACAGTTGAAGAAAAGGGTTGGAAGAAGGTAATGCGAACACAGAGTAGGAGACACTCACCGCAAAGTATTCCCAAACCCAAACAGAACATTAGGGTATAACCGAAGTAGAAGCTAGTCTGGAAGAAGCCTGACATTTTGGTCTTCACATAGTAATAGTATATGGAATAAAGGTACACATAGATGGCAGTTGATGCAGCAGAAAAGAATGATGTCCACTGCCAGTGATAGTTTTCGGCATTTAACAAGAAGTATGTACCCACAATAGTCACACAAACAGTGACTATTATAAGGATGAGGAAAACCAACAGCATAAAGCCATAAACATAGTAAACCTGTAGATTACAATAGAGAAGTATACACTGGTCAAGCTGCCACAAAGTTTCTCCCCACTGATAAATATAATAAATTTTGCAAAAAAAATGTCAGATGACTAGCAATTAGAAAAGAAAGAGATTAACTAACTCTAGTGTATTCACATACACACGAGAATACGTGAAACTTCGCCAATAATAATTCTAAAAAAAATATCACAACCAAATCCCCAACTAAAGGAAATACCAAATTCATGTTTAAATTGAATTTCACAAATGACAATTCTAGAAAGGCTGTCAAACTTACCTTGTAATTCCAAAACGATGTGAAGACAAAATACATCTCAATAAAGATGCTACCAAAAGGAAGTAGCCCTCCCATGAACGATACAACAGAAGGTGTCAGATACCACTTCTTTTCAGGGATAGGACGAGGGATGGTCTTTACACGACATGGATTATTCGGAGTGCCACTCCAGTTTCTACCAACAACAGTGCCAAGGAGTGCTAGAGGAAATGAAATGAATGCCCATAATACAAACACAACCACCATCGTACCAAATGGAATAGCAGCTAAGGATCCATAAAATATGGCGATTGTGTTGAGTATGAAGCCAATTCCAAAACACGTAAATGGGAAAAGTGATGCTGTAAGAATCATAGCCTTTATCCAGTTTTTACCTGGCAACATATCAATAAAAGAGAAAATGTTGGGGAAAATGGAAAAATACTTGGAAGTTAGAAAAGGACAACAACAAATAATGGTTTACTACTTAACAGACATACCGCCATGACGAGAGTAAAGTCCACCACTCACGTAGCCAGAAATGAATGATGTAAGAGCATAGCACACTATAAAAGTTGTGACAATAGCTCCCCTCCTGTCACAAAGCCAAACATTGACAATAATAAGATGCAAATGAGTCTCCTCAAAAAAAAAAAAAGATGCAAACGAGAGTTATCATTGCGAAGGTCAAGGCAAAATGCACACGTGCTTAAAAGATATTCTTAGGTTCTATTTATCAAAAGAGGCGTATTAGAGTGATTGCAGAGTGCACTCCCATAGTTCTGGACCAACAAATTGATATAATTTTAATCCAATGATCCAGATTGCTTGTGTTTTGGACCGTCTGACAACCCATAACTACGGGATTGCACGTTGCAATCACAGAATCACAGAATGTGAATGCACCCTAATATAACTGTTATCAAAATTATTAAAATTGTAAGGAGATGCATAATGAGGGACAAAGGAAAACGCATAGTTGTTTAAAAGATGTTCTACTTTTTTATAAGTTTACCAATTGGTTCTCTTCTTCCCATAATCATGACTGCCATTTTTTCAGTGTAAACAACAACAACAACAACAACAAAGCCTTATCCCACTAGGTGGGGTCGGCTACATGGATCATACGACGCCATTCCGCTCTATTAGTAACCATTTTTTCAGTGTAAACAATGGCATAAAAATTTGAACTTGTGAGACCAACTCAAAAGGTGATTAGAGAATGACCTGAGAAGGCCTGTCTAGCCGCTGAACGCCTGCAATAATCCCTGCCCACCGTGACCATGCGCCCCAGACTGCAACGAGTCAAGGATGGCTGGGCAACTCTCGCCAGGCCATCGCCCAACCATCTCCGCTCACGTCACCGGCTGTAGTAGCGCTGCTACAGATGTTTCAAAGATGGTCATTTCACTTGATACTGTTCGGCACCAGTGGCACTGTATCCGATGCAGGGGCGAGGATCACCGGAGACCAGATTGCCCTCAAGCGCGGGAGAAGAACACCTGCAGGAACTGCGAGCACCGCCCCTGCGGCAATCCTTTCCATCACTGTCTCCTGGTTGCCAAGGATCCAGCAGGGTGCAGATTTTCTTCATGAATGCCTCATCAGTGAGGTCAGTGACCCCTCCCCGGAGCCAGCTGTCCTTCAAATGGCCATGATCACTGGAGTGGGCGCCTCTCCACCATTCCACATCAGCTGCATCACCACGAAATTGTAGCTGCCGATTCCAGGCTCATCCCAACAGCGAGAGTCCCTTCTGGCGACCCCCTCCTTCATCTCCCCAGGCACTCACCTCCAATGGCAACAGTGGAAGAAGAGGATGGAGCAGTAGCTGCACTGCTGGTGTCTCGCCGCACTACATCTGCTCTGGCCAGAGGTGGCCCTGGCAGTGCCAAGTCAGCTCCGGAAGTCCATTTCCAACTCCTTAACCACGCTCAACTTGACGGACGTCTCTGTTATCACCGTCCACGTCGACCTGCGCACAGGTTTCCACCTTCCATCTTGTCATCCTGCAAGCGAGCGTCACCAGCTGCAATATTCAGGGAAGGCCACTTCTTGAGTGGAGGTCGTCGCCGGCCGGTCAGCCACCACTAATGCATGGGCGGGCGGGCCAGCCTGGTCAGCAAACACGTCACAGCCACTCCTGACTGCAGTACTCCCACCAGCTATACCAATTTTCAAATTTCCCCACACACTGGACGCAACCTGACCCGTTCCACTCCACGCCCGAACCACATCTACGCATCCGCCAACCCAGTCCGCTCCAAGTCATGCCCGAGCCACACAAACACACCAGCCACCCCAAACTGCTTCATTCCATGCCTGAGCCGCACCTGCCCGAAACCAGTACTCCCACCAGCTATACCAATTTTCAAATTTCCCCACACACTGGACGCAACCTGACCCGTTCCACTCCACGCCCGAACCACATCTACGCATCCGCCAACCCAGTCCGCTCCAAGTCATGCCCGAGCCACACAAACACACCAGCCACCCCAAACTGCTTCATTCCATGCCTGAGCCGCACCTGCCCGAACCCCCCCCCCCCCCACCACATGACCAAACGTCAACCACCAGACATCCCAACAGCTCGCCTGCAGTCTTGCACAGAACGACCTTCCCCTCCCAGCCAGCAACATCCCACCCTTACATCGTTCCAGCACAAACTTCTTATCACCGGCGCGGTCCTCTTCTCCGGTGGCTCTCGTGAACTCTGGCATCGCAGCAGCTCTGCAGCCCCCGGAAGGACCTCCACACTGCCTCACCCACCGGCAATTGCCCGAGTCCCAGCACAGCGGTGCCACCCTGTTGGTATCAGCACTGCCGAGCCACCTCCATTGCCCGGCCGCCTGGAGCTCATGTCTACTTTCACGCAAAGGTCAGCTCATACTAAACAGATCAGTCCTTTCGGCGCATCGCCGAACCAATGGGGTATCCGCCTTGTTGCCGGGACAGCATCTGCCCACCTCACAAGGAGGTTTGGGGATAGAGGATCCTCGCTATACCATCTGGGCACTTCTTGCTCGATGGGTGGGGTGGATCATGAGACCCAAGGCCAGCTTATGGCGCATAATTTGTCACCTATTACGGTCAGGAGTTGTCATGGAAGACCCATAACATTCTAGCATGAGGGGCTTCTTCCTTTTGGCGGGGAGTTCCAGCATTTTCCCCATGGGTGCACACATTCATGGTTCCCTTGCTCGTCGGTTCTAGGGAGGCATTTTCATTTTGGCAGCATGAGTGGTTACCAAGGGCCACATTGGCGGCAGTGTTCTCGCGATTTTGACGCTGGCTGCACACCCTGGCGCCTCGATGGCAGAGTCCTAGTCTATAAGGCCGGAGAACCGAGCTCCAGATCTTGTACCTCATCTTTGCATCCCCCCTCCTCTTTGTACCTCCTGACACTTCGTGAAAGGATTGCTTCCTTCCGCCCAGACCCCTCTAGGCCAGACGGATGGACTTGGCTCCCAAACTCATCAGCTCTCCTTTTTCTTTAGGTCACTACTGCCTCTGAGGAGTTCAGGACGGACAACATTCATTTGGCATTCTCGGATACCGCTGAAAGTCTGCTTGGCTCATGCAACGAGATAGACTCTTCACCAGAGTGCACAAGACGAGATGGATGCACATCTTGTGCTCTATGTGGCAAGGCGGAGGACATTGCCCACCTGTTTTTTTAGTGCCCAATTACTCTAGAGGTTTGGAAGCAATCGAGCATGACAGACGTCTTCCCATCCGCCTCAGAGACATTTTGGCAGCCACTCCGCAGCTCTGCTTTTTGGTCGATTCCTCGGCATCAGCGTAACGTTACGTCATTGTTTTTGTGGGGAGCGATGTCGGTTGAGAGTATTGTACACCACATCTCTTTTCTTCTTTGGGAGTGGGGTTTTGGCTAGACACTGTACATCTCTCCTCGTTTTGTCGCTCGCTTCTTGAGAGCTCAGTTTTGTACATGACCTCCGTTTCACAGATATATATATATATATATATATAAATATATAAATATATATACATGTACATATATATGTGTAGATAGATATATATATGTACGCATGGATGACAACCACAAAGTCTGGTGAGCACTGTTTTTTCCTAAAAAAATGGTGATCAGATCCAAGTGTACAACTTTTGTTTATTGAATCAACATAAAGCTTCGGCTCAGGTCACACATTGACCATGAATGCTACAAGTTCAAGCTCAAAATGAAACTTATTGCCACAATCTAACTTGTTATGCACAATGAGATCCGAGATCTCATGTCTTAAGTAAGTCCATCAATCGAAACAAGATAATTTAGGCCATCAATCTAGGCTGAGGTCACACATGGACCAAAACTGCTTCAAGCTCAAGCTCAAAATGAAACCTTTTTTTTTGGAAACGAGCTCAAAATGAAACGTATTGCCAAAATCTAGCTTGTTGTGCACAATGAGATCTGAAATCTCATGTCTAAAGTAAGGCCATCCATCGAAACAAGATAATTTAAAATTATAACATTGTTCAGTAGATGTTGAAGGCAAAAAAGGTGGCATTTGTGAAAGTTGATCAGTAGTTTAACAATATGACAGTTGTAAGACAATATAGATCATAGTTGTTCAACTTTGTGGCTAGCATGCATCACTCCTTGATCGGTAAGAATCCCAGCACTACCTTTTTTTCAGGGCGAAAAAGGAGGATTATAGAAGTCATATCCATCCTGCTGTTCAAATGATGAAGCAAATAGAAGTTCAAGGACGATCTAACAACAACAACAACAAAGCCTTATCCCACTAGGTGGGGTCGGCTACATGGATCATACGACGCCATTCCGCTAAGGACGATCTAACAGAAGCAAGAAATTTAAAACATTTGATACCCAGATAAAAACGGATTATTTTTACTGACATCAACATTTATTACATAGTGACTTTAAAGAAGGGCTAAAATTGCAAAAAATAAAAAAATAAAAAAGTTGACACCATGATAAGCCTTGGATTCCCTACCAACAAATCCATTTTCAGTTGTATTATGATTCCTACAGTTGACACAAATTTTCTTTTGAGAGAAAGTTGACAAAAAAATTGCAATCAGCTTCTCGTTGCCTTGTTCTAATATTCATATGTAGCAATCAGGCGGATGCTTTTTCAGCGACAGGGATGCTACTAAAATGTAAATGCACATATTAACAAATAACCAGCTAAGCAACTTTGGCAAGTCAAGACACGATGAGGCATGAGCAATATGTTGGTTATTTTTTTTAAACAAGAAAATTTTGTTATGATCCCGTCAAATTCCACTCTGGTTGAAAAGTCAAGTGAAAACAGCTATTCATTAGATATTATTTCACTTTAAGAACTTCAAAAAACCTAAAAGAGAAAATTGTTATTTTTTATGATACATTTTAGGCCAGCTTGATAATAGAAAATCAGAAAAACAGAAGCCACATTCAATGTGATGATAAGAAGAGCATTAACTTACAACTGAGTGGACCATCGGAATGCAAAAAAAAAAAAAACTGTATATTAGGAAAAAGAAAGGCATACAACAATGCAAACTATATATAAAACAAAATTATGGTTACAGAATGCCTTCTTGCATTATTTAAAAAAACTAATTTTACCTCGTTACCCAATACTATCTAAAGAATTACTCACCCGATATAAAGAGTTCCAACAATGGCCCAAAGAATTACCAGGAGAATGAGCATTGCAAGCTGGGAACCAATACCAACAAGAGCTGAAAGAAGTACCAAGCTACAAGGAGTCCGAAATACGTCCCCGTGAACAAGCTTCCATCCAGATTCTTCACTCACATCCCTTTCCTGGTATAAGTTGAATTTTTTCTAAGTTTGATGAAACAATGAACTATGGTCTGCAAAATTGACAGAAAGAATTTAGATAAACCGATAGATTACCAGGGTCTCTAGGTCATCATCTTCACGAGCATATTTTGCATAATCATTTCTGAGAGTTCTCATCAAAATCATGGATACCAACCCCGTGAGGAAAATAACCATCATGAAAGAATTGAAGATAGAAAACCAATGAATCTGATGAAAAAGCATAATTCTGTTAATTTTATCATAATAGAAATGGCTGTCTAAGGATAATATTAGCAACACACTTTTACCCAATCTGATTTGTAAAGTGAGAAACATAAAAGTACAAAAGATCCAGGTAAAAGAGATGGGACGTCTTGTGCACAAAATGAGTTTAAAAAAAAAAGAATAGAAAAACACTATAAATAATTTATAACTGCATAACCTGGTGTTCGAAGAAAGGATGATCCAAGTATGCATCAAAACGACGTGCAAATGAAACATCACTAGGGAGCCATTTAAGAGAATATGTCATATCTAATGTTTTTCCAGCTTCCAAAAGTTTTGGACTTTCCTGTGTAAGATTAACGTGAATAATCTGCAAAATCAAAACAAAGACAATGTAGCCTCAGGTGCTTCTTGAACCTTTTTTTCATTTTGGTATAGGAACGTCTTAAACTTTTAGATGGCATAAGGGGATCTACCTGACTTCCATTGTATTGAATAACAATATTCTTGTGTGTGAAAAGATAATGCTTATTGGCATTGTTCTTGTCAGTTTCTCCAACAAAGCCTGGTTGTGAAGTGGACAAATAGTTTAGCATCAACAAAATATAATTTATTACAAATTTCAAAGAACAATGAGGAAAAGATGCATACCCCAAAAAGGCAAATCATCTGGATTATGGTGTCCCGGAAACAAGAATAAAAAATCAGTGAGTAATCCGAAACAGAAGAGACATATATTTTCATATATATTTTTAACAAACAAAAGCAGGTTCAGTTGTCATACTTTATTTTGGAGAGAATGTACTATTTATCATCCATAATTTAGGGTACACCTATTTCCCTAAAATATAAATATTGAAACAGACAAGGTGAAACAACTCATAGAAGATTTACCGATGAAGAATTCAAACCAATATGAGTTTTCTATGGCGTCTGTGAATTGTTTCACTTTGGTAGCATCAAGGTCAATTGAACAAATGGAACCCTTGTCAACATTTTCTGTCAATATAAATTTGCAGATTATTAACCTAGTAAACAATGATATTCACTGCAACAACCAAAATGTAGTCAACTAAATGATATAAGAGAATAAAGGGAGATCATGCATACTCTGGAAGAGTATCTCTATTTGACTGTCAATCAGTTCATTTCCGCCCAAAACTTCACCCAAACCACCCCATTTATGAGCAGGGTTTTCAGATGGTTGGCAAAAGGGTAGGCTGTAGTAATTGTATGTCTCTTGAGGATTATTATAAGGCCCAACCTTGTTCACCCAGAGTGTGACAGCATCGTCAGATTGGTACTGCAGGATAAAACCATAGGAATGTATTAGATTACAACTAAGATACTAAAATATGCTCTCATATGTGAAAATTTAAAAACTTTTTTCAAAGAGAACTTTTATATTGAAGAGTATGAAATGAGAAAAGTATTAGTCCGTTATAAATTTGTTAACCTGTTAAACAAGAAATGGAGAGAGGGCAAAGTTCCCAAGTTCGAAATGACTATTTTTTTAGAACTAAAAATATACTTTTTATAAATACATATAATCAAACAAGAAGAAGAAAGGACAGGAGAAACTTCTCTTCAAAGATATACACAGTCAATAAAGATCAAACGACAGAGATGCATCAAAAGTTGACATTTAACATTTTGCACATTTACCAGGACAATAAGTTATTCCCCCATCAAGAGAGCATCTCGAGAACACTAGTACGGAAGCACTAAACCCAACTTAACATGTTGAATAAATATGTTACCATTTTCATGATGCACAATGATGTAAATAGACATGCATGACTACAAGCACCACCTAACACATTGAATAAATAAAAAATTATTTCCCCGATGATCGAGACAATGAGCCATCTCAATTCATGATCTACGCATCACTCGGGAAGGCTCGGACAAGATTAGATCGACGCATCCCTTCCCACCAGCTAACGATGGAATTGAAGAAACCAAGCAAAAAAAAAAAAATCGTTCCCAATACTGTATTCCAATCAGCTAACGACGGACAGAACCAGAAACCCTAACATCTTATTGGCTCGAGCACGCATACATAAATGCCATCCAGAAACAAAAATCTAGGGTTTCTGGATTGACAGGTGCAAGAATTGGATCGGTCGAGGCGGGGATCTTACCTTGTGATCGGACTCCGACGCGGAGGCGGGACCGCCGGCGAGGAGGAGGACGAAGAGGAGGACGTCGACGGCGAGGCAGAGAAAGCGAGGACTGACGGCGGAGGGCATCGCCGCTTCCGGAGATCTGGAGGGCCAAAGCGCGGCGATGGAGATGGCGGAGTCAATAGGGAAGGGAAACGGTGGTGGAAGAGATTGAAGAGACTAAAAACGCATTTAACGTAACACAGCCTCCTTTGTAGCGGTCAATTATATATTTATCGCTGTTTCTGGATAATTAGGAAAAAGTAACAATCACAGGAGTTAGAGATAAAAAAAATATTTTTTGCTAAATGGTGCTACTGCAGTTTTTGTGGTTAAAATTTACTTATAAACAATATTTTGGAAATAAATACTTTTTATGGAATAATTTGTTATCTCAATTTGTATGAAAATAAATGCTTTTTATTTATTCTTTGCAATGTTAACAATTTCCAGTTTTCTATTTATATGATATTCTTTTAAATGTCAGACATATAAATATAAGAAAATAATTTTCTGAATAAATTTATCCAAACAAATATGCCTTGTAGTTTTCATCATGCCATGCTAATGCCGTGACATGAATTTTTTTTATTTTCATTTTTTATTGAGTGGAGTTGTTATTAAGTCGAATTTTAATATATTAATTGGGTTGATCCGTGGTGAATAGTGCTGCACGGATTATACAGTCTGTGTCGCTTTTTTTTTTAAAGGTTAATTGTATTAAGTAACTGCTTCAAAAAAGTTCGAGTACAAAAATTGAGTTAGGCCCGGAGGAGGCCTATCTTGCCAAAAATTGTTTCTAAGCTATTGTCGACCCAATTTAGCTAAATAATCAGTCGCGCGATTTTTGCTACGGAAATAATGGGACACAACAATGGGGTTAATAACCGCAAGGAAGCGCCAAATATCAGCGAGAATGCCCCGGAGACGCCACAGACAGCCCTGCTCGCGATTAACGGCGTGCACTAGGAGCTAAGAGTCCGAGTAGATATGGATATCGGAGAGACCAGCAGAACAACCACTACAAGAAAATCACGATTTTCTGACGGATAATTTTCGACGGTTCTAAATCCGTCGCTATTTGCGACGGATTTTTCGACGGTTCCGTTTCCGACGAATTTTTCGACGGTTATGATCGTCGGAAATAATTTATATTATTATTTAATTTTTTGACGATTAGGAACGTCAATATTTTCGACGGATATCCATCCGTCGTAATTTCCGACGACTTTTCCGACGATTACGACCGTCGGAAATAAAAAAATTAAATTATATATTTTTAATATTATTATTAAATTTTTTCGACGGATTTTCCGACAGTTGTGACCGTCGGAAATTAAAAAATTAATTATATAATTTATTATATTATTATTTAATTTTTCGACGATTAGGAACGTCGATATTTTCGACGGATATCCATCCGTCGTAATTTCCGACGACTTTTCCGACGGTTAGGACCGTTGGAAATAAAAAAAATTAAATTATATATTTTTAATATTATTATTAAATTTTTTCGACGGATTTTCCAACGTTTGTGACCGTCGGAAATAAAAAAAATAATTATATAATTTATTATATTATTATTTAATTTTTTGACGGTTAGGAACGTCGATATTTTCGACAGATATCCATCCGTCGCAAAATCTGCCGCAATTTTTGAAGGTCGTAACCGTCGGTAAATCCGCCGTAATTTCCGACGGATATCCAAACCGTCGCAATTACCGACGGTTTTGATCGTCGGTAACGATTACCGTCGGTTCAAACCGTCGATAAAATAAAAATAAATATTATATATAACTAAATAAAATAAAATTTTTTATTATTTATGTTTTCGACGGCCGAAACCGTCGGTAATTAAAATTTCATTATCCCGCTTTTTTTTCCCTTTTCCCGCTTTTTTCCACTTTTTTTCTTTATATATTTTCCCTCGTCCCTCTTCTCTCTCCCTCCTCTCCTCTCTCCCAAACCCGGCCGCGAGCACCGGATCGGCCTCTCCAGCGCGCCGGACGCCGGCGACCCTCTCCCACGCCGGCGTATCTCTCTCTCCCGCTCCGCGCCGGCATCTCTCTCTCTCTCCTGTCGGCCGGATCCGGCCGTGGCCGTTCGGATCCGACCGCCAGACGGCCGGTTCCGGCCTCCAGCGGTCGGATCGGTCGCCAAGCGGCCGGATCCGGCCTCCAGTGGCCGGATCGGCCGCAGGAGGGTCGGTTCCGGCCTCCAGCGCCCGGATACGGCCGCCTGACGCCAGATCGACCGCCAGGCAGGCCGGATCTGGCCTTCAGGCGCCGGATTCGGCCGCCTGGCGTCGGATCGGCCGCCAGGCGGGCCGAATCCGACAGCCTGGCGCCGGATCGGCCGCCAGGCGGGCCGAATCCGGCCTCCTGGCGGCGGATCGACCGCCAGGCGGGCCGGATCTGGCCTCCTGGCGCCGGATCCGGGGCTCGGACCGCCGACCTTTTCCGGGGTTGCAACCGTCGGAAATTTCGACGGCTCGGACCGTCGGCCTTTTTCGGCGGTTGCAACCGTCAGAAATATCGACGGCTCGGACCGCCGAAAGCCTTTTCCGACGGTTGCAACCATCGGAAATATCGACGGCTCGGACCGTCGGCCTTTTTCGACGGTTGCAACCGTCGGAAATATCGACGGTTCGAACCGCCGGGGACTTTTCCGGCGGTTGCAACCGTCGGAAAATTTCGATGGGTCGAACCGCCGGGGACTGTTCCGACGGCCAGAACCGTCGATATTTTTGACGAATTTTTTTCAACCGTCGCAAATCCGTTTGCGACGAGCATTTTTTCGACGGATCGATTCCGACTGAAAAATCGTCGATAATTGCGTTACCGACAGTTTTCGGGCTGATTACCGACGGTTCGGACCGTCGGTAATTCGCATTTTTCTTGTAGTGAACACGCCTGAATGCCAGCAAGTAAGGCGCGAGCTTCCATTTCAAGAACCGAGCTAGCCTGTGCAAAAGATGACCCTACAAAAAGGAAAGAGGTGTCGTGAGATTGCACTAGAAATCCAACACCTCCAACCCCAGCAGAGAAGGAACCGTCTGCAAACATAATGGTTCCATGCTGAGGAGGGGGCTCCCGCCGGACCCGCAAGTGCGGGTCGTAGGGGCTGGTTGCCTCAGGTGCGTGGGCGCCAGCATACTCATGAAAGCCGGCCAAAGCCTTTACTCAAGCTGAGTCTACGGTTGCACGCCGTGATCTAAAATGAGCCTCATTCCGAAAATTCCATGAGGCAATGGGCAAAAAGGAAGAGCAAGGAGTTTCTGGAGTGTGTATCAAGATCGGCGCCTTCGAGCAGCCAAGCTACAAGGTGTCAAGAGTTTTGGTGTTGAAAAGTAATATTAAGGCTATTCGCGAAGGAGCTCCAAAGTTGCTTAGCCATAGAGCAATGGAAGAACAGGTACAAGACATTTTTCAAGTGAAGGCCACAAAGACTGCAAGCAGGGTTTATGGTGTTGTAAAAAAGGAGGATTGTGTTAAGAATGGGCAATTCGGAGTGAAGGAGCTTTCAAAGAAAGATATGAATCTTTGGGAGAGCAGGAATCTTCCAGACGATGTGCCACAACGGCCCTCTGGCAGAACTCGGCGGCATAAGGCGGCGACTAACATAGCGATAGACTGATTTTGCGTTCGCACAATCATTCACCCAAAACCACGCGTCATCATTGGCGGTCGAAGAAATGTAAATGCGTTTAACTTGATCACAGAGATCAGGCCCGAAAGCATCAGATAGTAAGGAACAATTCCAAGAGCCATTAGAGATAAAATGGTTGACATTGAGGTATCTAGGCAAATGTTCATATTAATGTATATTGGCGAGCAAATCAACGGTGTCGTGAAGATCCATGGATCGAGAAGAATAGAGGTGCTGGATCCCGAGTCGATACTCTTGATGAAGCCGAAACGAAGAACGAGAATGAAGTTAAGGATTAATTTCCAGGAGTCGATGATGTGAGTGCGCGGCATGTCCGTCCAGAGATGTAAAGGTCCATACTTTGCCTGAAGGAGCGCCGTCCAGAGGGTAGAGTGATCATTCAAGAGGTCTTGCATTCGTTTGGCAACGAGTGAATGGCGAATGTTAAGTAGGCTACGGATACCGAGCCCACCACACTGTGTCGCTTTTTGCTAACTATAAACAAATATATACATTTGCATTTATAAAATGAATTAAATGATTTTGAGTAGATTGATACAAAATAAGGCAGTATAGTGGATCGAAATTTTAATTTTACAATTTGGTCACAATTTATTTATTTTTTCTCAAAAAAAGTAAGGCGATGAATGTTATCCTTACAATTATTTTTTTAAAAAAATATCTTAAAATAAAGCCTTGCATTAAAATTTGATATTATTCCTTTTTGAATATTTTTTGTGATGATATTTTATGTTTTGGAAATTATTGAAATTTTCTATATTAGACACAAAATAATTATTACCTTAATTATCTTCTTCCTGAGTTCAAACTCGTATAGTTTTTTTATTAAATAGTTATTTCATCTCCGTGATCACGTGAAGAGCTTAACTAAATCAAATTTATCAATCGTCACAGTCAAACGGACGATTAAAATAAAAAATATTTTTTCTAATAATTTAAGCTTTTAGGTAGTTGCTGACTCATCTACCGACATAACATGTTATGAGAATGTTTTATTTTTTCATTTTCTTACACCAATTAATTAACATGTGAATCATCCAATTTTGATGATGAGTGTAACACATAAAAAGTTTCATAAAATTTAATTTTTTTAAATGTTACCGACGTTGAGTCAAAACGGACGCCCTTTATCACATGTTCTACCTGGCAAAAACGATTTCTCAATTTCGATCTTTCTCTCTCCATTACACTTCATTACACCAAAAGATTTATAACTCCTCTACTCATGATCTGTTATGGCTGAAAACCCCACTATTATACTCTTAAAAACTAATATTCTCTTTCTTTTATTTTTTTCCTTCTTCATCTTCTTATCTTTCCCGATTTTCAGAGTTTTTCCTTACTCCACGATTTGGTTTCGGCTAGAGGAGATGATGGCAAATTCTGTAGGTGTCAAGGGTGAGAAGGGCAAGGAGGACGAGGGAGAAACGACTGAAGCTTCATCCTTTGAAGAACACCCGAAAGAATCATAAAAAAATATGTGTTATTCGAGATATGAATTGTAGGGATTTTTCTTGAAGATTTTGCATGTTTTAAGAGTTGTACTAATGCTAAGATTCAAGCTAGTTTCGAGTAGCTATCATGCCTAGAGGTTTCTATTTCAATTATGATGATGTTAGGTGTTATCTCATGAATTGTCATAATAATTCTTTTGAGAAAGGATGTGCTATGATATGAGTCGCACTGATCTATGATAATATGATTTTTTAGTGTGTTTTAGTCATGTTCCATATATTAAGTCGAGTATGTGATATAGAAGAAATAAGAGTTATCCTTCAATTTTGTAGAATGATTCTTATGTTAGAAGTAAACTACTATTTATCGATGTTACTAGTGACATTGATACATTCCTATTACAGTTGATTCCTATAATTTATTAATTGTTAAAATGAGTATTATATGTTGGTGAGATGTTTGGGTGGAAAATTTGATTGAAAATTTAAGGACTCTGCAATGACTTGTGACACTACCGATTTGAAATGGGTGACCAAAACCTCTTTTGAACATTCGAGTCATCTCGGCAAGAGTACAACGACTACTATATCGGACATCCAAAATTGGATCGGATGATCGATCAGTGGAAGTTCGAAATGATCGTACTGGAAAATATCAAAACATGGAATCCGATGACAACCAGTCGGTTGATCGATCTTGGATTGGGCGACCCATCTAGAACGGACAATCGGCATAGGCTAGAACAGAAGTTTGATACTCGTATGGATAATCAAACTAGAAAATATCGAAACATGGAATCCGACGATGTTAATCAGTCAGTTAACCGATTTTGGATTGGGCGACCTATTTGGACTATTCATGCCGAAAAATGATTCGACGATCGGCGAAGACATTTTTTATTGACCGAGAATCGTGGAATTGGTTCCAATGGATGACCGATAAACTTTCGATCGACCAAAACTCTTGACTGAAAGTTGAAGAACCTCCTTGTGCTATAATGGACGACTGAACACGTTCGGTCAATTTATAAACGACCTTTAAATAGTGAAAACATGAACTCTGAACGGATGATCAAATTCCTTTCGGTCGATCGATAAATTACTGATTAAATGGACATCCGACCTCTTTCAGATGATCGTTGAAGAATATCAAAATGGACGGTCGCTCAATCCTTTGGGTGTCCGATTTTTGGACAGAGAGAATATGACCCTAATTTAAACCTCCTAATTTGACAAGTCTCTGTTCACCTAATTGGTACTGAATGACATGAACTAAAAGATGATCTGGAGCCACTTTGCTCCTTTTTGCCTTGATTGATACAAGTGATCGAAAGATAGATTCATGATTAATTAAATAAAAGATAAGGGCTACCATTGGTTACCTATATGGGAGTTGTGACAGCCATGTGCGAGGCACTCCCCGTAGACATTTTCCAACTAGATGTTTTCATTTTGTGCGAGGTCATCTTGCCCGACGGTGCACTTGTCGTGGCATTGATCCTCTACTGGCCCGCCATGGTTTAGGTAGCTACACACCTGTGTCTTTGTAATGGTATTTTTCTAAAAGTGGAGAGCTATTCCAACCCATGTATAAGATGAAAGATATATGAATGGAAGGACTTTGTCCTTACGAACATGAACATGTGACTAGAGGGGTGCAGAAAGGGATGGCAACATCCTTCGTTTCCTATGGGGTCTCGCGGGGATTCCTCATTCGGGGCCCCTCATTTAGGAATTTTTTTCCTCCCGTGGGGTTGGAGACGGCGGGTGGGGGGGCCCTCATTCGGGGCCCCTTATTTGGGAATTATTTTCTCCCGTGGGGTTGGAGATTGTGGGGGAGGGGGGGGGGGGGGGGGGGGAGGGAGTGCAAACTGGCCCACCCCTCTTTCAAGGATCGGACAGGATGGACCTGTCAGGTTCTTGTATCCCACATTTTAAATTTTAATTAATAATTTATTATAATTATCAGTTCTTAGATAAAATAAATTACATTTGAATCATCCATTTCATCATATACATGATTAAAAAAACCCTACCTTTTTTCTGTCTTCCTCCTTAACATCAAAATCTCTCTTTCCTTCCTCCCTCCCTAACCCTAATCTCTTAAAGTTGGTTGGTCGGTCGGCCGGTCACCAATTTCATATCCGTCAATTAATCTGAGTTCATAAGGTATTTTTTCTTTATCATATGAACTTTTTTCTTTATCAATCGATGTCCTTGTCAACGACATCATCCTTCTCATAGCCCAACTGATGCTGCCACCTCTGCTCCTCTCTTCGTCTCCCCATCAAGGTCCTAGCCATAGGTGAGCCTGCCGCCGTGACTACAATGCCTCCGAAAGGTCAGACTTTCCATCCTACTCTCACCTCGAGGGCCGAGGCACACTAGAGTAGAATAAGGAGGAGGTTGCAAACCATTCCCCCTAAGGATGGCATGAGCTATGGGAGGGTGGACCTTGATCTTCCCTATGGCTGCGTTATTGTTGCTATCGTTGACGAGGGTGGATAGCGATGCTGTGGTAGGAAAGCCCGGCCAGCTTCGGAGGCTCAAAGAGGCAGTTGGAGTGCACCTGTCGATGGAGGGGCTGATCAATGCCACGGTGGTGGTCGAGGCGGTGGTGACCGAGACATGATCAGCGGAGGTGCATGCACAATCAGAACTCTGGCTCATGGTGGTTACCTCGTTCGAGCAGCAGCAAGGCAACATTAGCTTCCTAGCCCCGCGTCTGCAGCCCATGAAGTGTAGCTGCTCCTAGGCATCGCCCCCGAAAATGACCTTCGACATCGCCGAAGAGGCTGCTATGGCCTACCAGCCAGTTCAAGTTGCACGATGGCGTTGTTGGCAGCCAGTTTCAATTTCCTCAATTGGTTGGGTCCAAGAACCAAGGGAATGCATGTGGAGGAGACATGTAGTAATGGCGGCCATAGGGGGGCTTTTGACTCAGATAGCTCCTTGTAGTTGTCGTCGATGGACAGATGGTGATAAGACTACATCGTCAGAGACATCGATGGAGGGAGGGAGAAGAGATTGCTTATTTTTGGTTTTTTTGGGCAATGTACAAGTCACCCGAATTTATTTTGGGTGTAGAAGAAGTGATTGAATCACCTTTGTGTGTGCACAGTGCACAAAGGTGATCCAATCACTCGAATTTTATTTTGGGTGTAGACAGAGGTGATTGAATCACCTCTATGCACAATGCACAAAGGTGATTGAATCACCCCAATTGTTCATTGAATCACCTCTGTGCATAGACGTGATTGAATCACCCTATTTTTTATTTAATAGGAAAACTATTATTTGTAACATTCTAATTATTTTATTGTCATGTTGAAATAGAAAGAGAGGATCATCAATCTGCTACTCTAGTTGGAAGCAATCAAGTTACAATTGAGCTAGGTCGATCTGAGCATAATGAAAATACACTGGTGAGTTCAGAAAATGAAAATGAGAAGGAAGAGGAAGTCCAAACAAAAAAGGTGGAACTTCTCAAGCAAGGAGCCACTTTCATAGAACATTAATTGATGAAAAATTTCATGTAGCATGCAAGTATTGTCAAAAGAATCTTATTGGTGATATTAAAAATGAAACTAAGCATTTGCATGATCAGATAAAAATTTGTAAGCGTCTTACAAAATGACAAGTAACTCTAAAAAAATTACGTCAATCATAGACAATAAAGGTGACACATTTGTTGTTGATAATTATTCATTTAGTCAAGATGTTGCAAGGAAGGAACTTGCAAATATGATTGTCCTTCATGAGTATCATTTGAATAATTGATCATTATGGGTTTAGACGCTTTTGTGGCAATATGCAATCTTCGTTCAAGGTGGTTTCTTGTAATACTTTCAAAAGTGATATCATGAAGTTGTTTGAAATTAAGAAGGATAAGACATCCAATCTTCTCGAGAGGAATTCAAGTCGTATTGCAATAACTAATTAATGATATGTGAACATCTAGTAATAAAAACAAAGGTTATGTGGCTATTACAATGCATTTTATTAACGACAATTGGACTTTGCAACACCGTCTTGTAAGGTAATTAGTTGATTACTCTTGAAATTTTATATACTTTTAAAATTATAAATTTTAAACATACATTATTTTTATTCTTATAGATTCTTTTGTGTTTTGGCACCACATATTGATGAAGGACTCTCACATGTTCTATTGGATTGTCTATATGATTATAATTTGGACAGAAGGATATCAACTTTGGCTATTGATAATCGTTCAACTATGTCTTGATCCCCTTGATTTTTTATAAGATGTTCAACCATGTCTCGATCCCCTTGATTTTTTATAAGATTCCTTCAACTTCTTTCATTTTGGGAGGAATGATATATTTTTTTGGTTGCCACCTCAGTGTTCGGGAAGCGGCACTGTTCGTCCAACCCCCACCCGATGCTAAGGAGGAATGATATTTCATATGCGATGTTGTGCTCATATTTTGAATTTGATTGTCAAAGATGGATTATCATAAATTAAATATTATTTTGAAAAAGATATTAGAGAATGTTTTAATATTTTGGGTTGGTACACCGAAAAGGGAAGAAAAAAATGGTGATACATGTAGATAATTGAATATTGCTTAGTCCAAAAAGCTTGTGTAAGATTGCAAAACTAGATGGAATTTTGCTATACCGTATAAAGATGTTTTTTATTGTTTAAAGCAATGTGATTCTAAATGCAAACATTATTTTAGTGCTGAAGATTAGATAGTATTTGAAGTTTGTGAAAGGTTGGAAGTCTTTTATGATTTGACTAAATTATTTTCTAGTTACAACTATCCAACTTTAAATTCTTATTTTCTTAAAGTTTGTGAAATAAGAATTGCTTTAAATGAGTGCCATTCTTCTCCTAATGAAGTTATTCAAATGATGGATTTGAATATGAGTTCTAAATTTGACAAGTATGAAAAAAAATAATGGAGTGATGGTAGTAGGAGCAGTTTTGAATCTAAGGTATAAGATGAAGTTGTTGAATTATTTTTTTCCAAAGATATATGGAAACCAAAGCAACAATGGGTTAGAGAAGGTAAACAAATTGTGTGAAGATTTATTTCTTGAATATCAAGCTAATGATAATAGAAGTGCTCATGTTAGTTCTTCATCTTCAGCTATAACATAAATTGGTCCTCCACCGAAAAAGCAAAAGTGGGAATATATTTATATTGATTTGTATAAGATACTTCATTACAAAATAGCATAAAATCAAAATTGGAATGATATTTGGAAGAGCCTATTTTAATTGTTAAATAAAACGACGAAATGTTTGATATTGGAAACAAATTGAATTGAAATACCCAATTCTACAAAAGATTTCAAGCGACTTCTTAATTATTCTCATTTCTATAGTTGTTTCAAAGTATGCATTTAGTACAAAAAATTAGGGGAATCAAGGTCTGAGAATGACCTCGTGACACCTGCGGGGTTCGGGGCCCCATGGGGATTTGGGCAGGGATGGGGGTGGGGATGAGAGAGGGGACAAGGGTGGGGTGGGAGGAGTGTCCCCCATCCTGAACAAGGTCGGGTGCCATCCCTAGGCACAAAAGGTGAAAATTCTCATACAATGCTGTGTCTACAACATGCAGGCCGACGCTGAATACAATGATTCGTACGTCATCATATGTACCCTTATCATCTTTGGATTGTCTGTTATAATTTTATTTGACTCGATTGCTACACATTAATTTATGTCTATTGGCTATGCTAAGACATTGAATATTCCATTAAGTACTATGAATTGTTGTTGAGTGTGACAATATCAATGGGAATTCACTATGCCATGTAATATATTTTTAATTCTCCTGTCACAGTGGAGGAAAAGAATTCACTACAGATTTAATAGTCATACTAATGGTGGACTATGATGTCATCTTGTGTATGGGCTGATTATTATAGCACGACGTGTCATTGCTATGCAAGAAGAAGCATTTGATCATCAATGCACAAGTGTAGCCCATGAGTCAAAATCATAGGTAGGCCTCGAGGGGAACAAAAGGTGCTCATAACTGTAATGCAATCCCAAAAGATGCTAAAAAAAGGATGTAGAGGGTATCTAACTATTGTTATTTACATAGAGTCCAACTTGCATCACGGATGTCGCCCGCGATTTTCTAAATGTCTTTCTAGAAGACATCTCCGGACTGTCACCATAAAGATATTGATTTCAACTTCGAGCTAATGTCAAGAACAACCCCCATTCCTAATGCACTATATGGCATGGCACTAGTCTAGAAATCTTCGGATTGTCACCACAGAGAGATTGATTTCAACTTCGAGCTAATGTCAAGAACAACTCCCATTCCTAAAGCACCATATGGCATGGCACTAGCAGAGATGCACAAACTCAAAAGGTAGATTCAAGAATAGCTCGACAAAGGTTTCATTCGACAAATTCACCTTGGGTTGTACCAGTCTTATTCGTAAAGAAGAAAGATGGCTTAGATTGTGCATCGACTATAGGTTACTAAACAAAGCCACCATTAAGAATAAGTCCGGGTATGGCCACTAACAGATGCTCCCGTGGGATTCATGGATCTCATGAACAATTTAGGCCTTATTTTGGTTTGTTCACAATTATCTTTGTCGATGATGTTTTGACCTATTCATCGAGCCTAGATGAACACCGAGAACATCTTTAGATTGTATTGGAGACATTGAGGCAGCATAAGCTATACTCTAAGATATTGAATTGTAAATATTGGATGAAAGAGATAATGTTCCTTGGGCATATTATATCAAAAGAAGGCATTGCAGTGGATCCCGTCAAGGTTGAAGCAGTGTCAAATTGGTCACAACCAAATAAAGTCACAGAGATCCACAACTTCTTAGGACTTGTAGGTTATTATCATCGATTCATTAGAGATTTCTCAAGGATAGCAATAACGAATTTGACAAACAAAGGTGTTAAATTCATATGATCCCAAAAGTGTGAGTAGAGTTTTCAAGAGCTAAAGACTCGATTGGAAACAACACCAATACTTACCATTCCACCCGGTAGTGATGGGTACGTGGTATACTCATGTGGCACATGACTCGACTTTGTACTCATGCAACATGACAACTTATACTTTTAGACAACTCAAGAAGCATGAAATTAACTTCCTGACACATGACATGACATGAAGCTAGTTACAGTGGTATTCATATTGAAATTATGGCAACACTACTTATATGATGAGACATTTTAGATCTTTACCAATCATAAAACTTGAAATATATTTTTGATCAGCGGGATTTCAACTTGAGGCATCGCAGATGGCTAAAATTTTTAAAGGACTATGAGTTTATCATTAGTTATCATCCAGATAAAGCGAACTCCATAGAAGATGCACTGAGCCGCAAGTGAGAAGGGTCATTGGCTTACATGCGTTGGAGAGAACATAAGCTGCTAGAAGAGTTTAGTAAGTGGACTTCAGAAATGATAATATTGGGGTATTGTGGGTGATATATCAACTTCACCCTAGCTTAATGGATAGTATCATTGTAATTCAGTCTTAAGACTCAGAGTACCACTACAAGAAATTTACAAATTAGTGACTTAAACATGTGACTCTAAGGCGGCGCTAAATCGTGGCTAAACAAAAAGTCATACATTAGCATTGTCACCGCACCACAGAGATGAGATACCAACGTCTGATAGCTGATAGCGTCGCCCTGACGCTGATATTAAAGATGACATTAGTAGCATCATCTGCCAGTGCTAGTGAGATGCTATGATGATGCTATAAGTTGCATTGCCGAAAGGTCTTTAGCGTCGCTGATGCATGCAAATTAAGCGCAAATATACTAACAAGTATACTAGATCATATCAAGTAATAAAGAGTGAATAAGAGTGTCGAACTCATGAGAACTAATCTAGTTTCTTATCTTTTTAACTTAAGTTTATTAATTGAGAGAATAATAAAAATTAATTTCAGATAAAATAATTCAAATTGATGACAATCAAGGATAATGACGCCTTTAATTAATGTCAGAGAAAGTTAGAACTATATCCCTATCGAATTCTCTTAATTATCAATAATCAAATATAGACTGCTTGTAGAAAATAAAAAAGATAAAAGGTATATACGAAGGAACCCGGCCTAGGTCATATACAAAAGTTTAAGTTGGCGAAAATAATGAAGGAACCCAGCCCGGATTCTTCCCAGAGAAGAATACTGATCAATCTTTTCTTGCGATTGTCATTCAAAATTATATAAAACTAATGCCAAAAACTATTCAAATCAGATAAAGCATGAACCACACATCATAACGATGTTCTCAGAATTCTAAATAATAAGGTATATGAAGAGAAAACTGAGGTTCAACATAGTCTTCCTTTAACAACTAAACTAATCTATAATCAAAAGAATTAACATCAAATTCGAGGGAGAAAATATAAAATAAGAATTAGAAATTACAAATAAAACTCTCAGGTGGTGGTGGACATCTATGGAACAAGCCCTGGGAGAAACTATGCTCCAAACCATCGCCTGAAACCTCAAAATCTCTAGTTCTTCGATTGATTTGCAGTAGCGTGCAGTAGAACCTCGTCCCTCATTTCTGGTGTGGTTAGGGCTTCAAACTCAGTGATTGCATGCTTCTTAAGTTTGTGGTACATCCATATTTATAGGGGTGGTGGCCTTTTAGGGTTTCGAGTTGAAGTCTGGCTCAAATTCGAGTGAAAGTCGATCGAAAAATCAAAACCGTCCATCAGTTTGGCTAATTGTAATGAACTCGGGACGAGTTTGGTCCATCTCGGGCCAGGTTTTGTTTAAATTTTATTTTCAGGTAGAAATCGATTCGAAATCAGATTTTAACATCAACCCGATCCGAGTATAATGCCAACTCGGGCCAGCCCAGGTTCTTCTTGAACTCAATCACTCTTTGTGCTCCGTTTTGCGTGCTTTTTTTAAATCTAATCGCTTTGTACTCCAAAATGATGATCTTGAGAATAAAATAAACCATAAATGGGTAGCATCTGACTTGAAAGAATTTAAGAAAATACATATGAGAATAGATGCATGCAATGATAAAAACTATAAAAAATAACCTAAATGATGCATGTAAATTATGTATAAAAATGTATAAAACATGTAAAACATGTTGATGCAAAAACAATGCGAAAGTGGGCAACGCCCTATTGACACCAATGTGATGCTAAGAAATGACACTATTTTGACACCAATGTGATGCAAACACTATCCTTACCACTGTTTCCTTATTGTCTTCTATGGCGCTAAGTTGACTCCAATTCACTAGTATTTCGCAATGCTATTTTGGAGCTCAAGTGGGGCTAAATTCCAATGTTATATTGATGCTATTGTAGCGGCAATGTCATATCATACCCTGTCGATGTGGCATCGTTATTATGATGCTAAGGTGGCACTAATTGTGATGTCATCAATACGACGCTAATGGGGCAGTGATGTGATGCTAAGTACGACATGTTTTGCCCCACTTACACATGTTATTTTCTTTTATCCCCATACAATTTACAAGGCATCTATATAATTCATTATGCACATTCATCATAATAGAAAGTAACGTCTGAACATTCATAACAATAGAAAGTAAAAGATAATGCATATACAAAACTAATGACATCATCAAAATGTTAACAACATAGCAAACTATTATCACTACAATATTTACAAAAATGTTACAAAAGTTTATATCCTAGATTATTATCGTCATCGATGTCATTTCTGACATTCGACGTTGACGTACTTGGTCCTTGACCACGTGGGGTCTAGATTTATGGCTAGATGTTGGCTTGTATAGTCTGCAAGACCAGAGCTAGATACTAAGAAAGCTGTGCCAAAATAAGTCCCCTAATGCTGTCCAGCTTTAGCCTAGGTGCATCAGATAAACTCAGACTAGATGGACTATCTAGATATCCTCCGCTCTACATAGAAACTTGACCGTTCTTAGATCCCTTAGGTATCCTCCTCATGTCATGCCGACCACCTCCTTCCAAATAGCAGTGTCCCCTTCAAAATAGATAGATTATATAACCATTTAAACTGTTATACAAAATAAAAAAAATATGAATCATTTTCGAGATTCATTACATGGTGGCTGAATACTAGGATCATTTTCGTACTTCTCGACCATCTTTTCGTTAGACACATCATAAAAAATCAAACGTTGAAAATTTGTAAAATCATTTACACTAATGCAAACAACCAAATAAACATGTAATTAGACTTATCAAAACTCTACGGGCAGTGGGCATGACCATGTCATTGATCTTCCTACTTTTAAGCGTGTCCTCGTAGATCATCCGAAAATCGATAGGACCACCTTCTTTCTCCTTTTGTACACTGTTGTCACAATAGAAGACTCTAACCAAGACATGCCTTCTTCATGTATGGTGAATGTACAAAGATGTTTAAAGAACATAAATAATTTTGTCAAAGTTTTCCAAATGTTTTTTGGCAAAAGTTCTTTAAAGGCAATTGGAAGCAGTATTTGCATGAAATGACAACCGTAGCTCTTTATATCATGTATCTTTCCACTTTTCATGTTAAAATAACGAGATATGTTCGATGTATCTCCATATGAAAATTTCAATTGTTAATCCATTCAAAAACCTCTTTTCGTTAATCATTGTCCAAAATGTAAGTAACTTTTGACCTTTTGCATTTACCATCTTGAAGATAAATAATATATAGTTTTGGTCTTCTACATATAATTTTTATGTTTTCGCACGCTTGCATGCTATCTTTTGTTCTTTCTTTAACTTCCATAACAGTGCTGAAGATGTTGTCAAGTACGTTTTTCTCGACATGAACAACATCCAAGTTATGCCATACTAAGTTAGAAGACCAATAAGACAACTCCCAAAAAATATTGCTTTTCTTCCAAGTTTGTTCATTCCCAAACCCAATTTGCTTGTAGGAACCAACCTTCAACTGAATGGGACTTGATTAAGTTTGTTTACTTGCTCTAGCACTTCTTGTTCCATCAAACGACTTGGGGCATGTGTACTTAGTTGTATTCTTTTTGAATGAATTTCAATTGTGACACATCGAATTCTCCATTGGCAATAATATCCTATGACAATCAAACCAATATACTTTCCTACTATTTCTTCAAATAAAATGATTTTGTATCCTTCCTAAATATGGGACAATCAAGTTTATCTTTTGTGTTCTAACCACTCACCATTCCTTATACTAGAAAATCACTTGTGGTCCACATTAATGTAACTCTCATAATAAAATTGTCTTTTAGATTTGTGATGTGGAGAAATTATATATACTTTTTATCTATGTTCAACATGTATTTATTCCATGTTTTGCTATATGATCATGCCTGAACACATGCTTTACTGTTGAAATACAACTTATATTATTTCTCCACATCCATATTCTAAATATTGTATTTCTGGGATATTTTTACTTGTGTTGATTTGCTTTCCATGCAGAAATCCCAATCGATAATTCATAGAAACCCCCCCACACACGCATAAGGGGGTAACATAGGTGTATTCTCCAACCTAGACACAGACAAATTTGAAGGCGACGTAGTTCACCTACCCAGCTGTCCAAAGCAGCAAACAACAAAGAAATTGATACTTTTTCACATCAACTTAGTAGATCCCTTGCACTAGAGAAAGTAAGCTTCCTCTACACCTTTATGGGCAGGTGAGGACAACAAAAGACTGCAGGACAATGGACAGTGGACATGTGGCAAATTAAGAAAAATGCAACAATGAAGGACCACAAGAAAGATTCCTTCTTGTTGGGACAAATGGACAGGCGGTGAGCTAAAGAGAGGCAGCCATGAAGGACCACAAGAGCACCTTCTGTTGGCTGGAAAAAGGTGGACAGGTGGCAAGCTAAAAGGAGACAGCGTGAAGGACCACAACAACAACCATGAAGGATTATAACAAAAATTCTTTGTTACTGGTTGATTCCGGACAGGTGACACAATTCCTTGGGCTATAAAAGAGCAAGACGGCTAAAGAAGAAGGGGTTTCATTTGTTCCAGAGGGTTTCAAATATTGGATGAGTTATGGATCCTTGCTAAAGGAGGTTGGAGAGGAGGCTGCACCAACAACCTCCCTTCTTTCTTCTCTTTTGTATTTCCATTTCTTCTTTTCCTTCTTTTCTAGTTTTTGTAATGTGTAACTAACCATCCAACTAGTGGCTGGGGGATGTTGATAATGACTTTCATACTTTGTTTTTATTCTTCTTTGATGCTTTGATGACTAACTGAATGTTGAACTTGTTTATGATTTTTTATGATATCAATCCAGTCCCTATTTTATTGTTCGACTCTCTATCTTTTGGATATGTACATGGATTTGAGTGAACTATCTTCACCCTGCACCCCGACCATAGGGATGTTATAGGCTCTATCGCGATTGAACATTGAGAAATTAAGCTTGGGTGAAGATAGTTGCATGCATGGTTCTCATGTAGCTTAAGTTGGGAGAAGTTTTCTGAGCCATTTGTTGCCTTGCACCCCCAACCGTAGGGACGATATAGGCTCCATCGTGACCAAATGTGGAGAAATCAAGCCTAAGGCAAGTAGTGGTTCATAGTATGGGTTTTAATAGAGTCAACAATGGAGCTCTTCATAGTTTGGTTTAGACATCGTTCCCCCTTTGTTCCATGACCTGAAAAGGTTGTGCGCACTTCAGATTTTTGGCAATAAACGACCGCATTGAGTCAGAGATTTGGGATTACCTTAAACTGTTTCAAAGGATGATCGCACACTTTTATTTTTACCATTGTTGTGTTCGATTCATTTCGATTTTTTGGGAAGTTCAACCCAAGGTGGGATATTCTTCGATTCTCATTCAATATCAGTGACCCGAGTAAGGTAGATAGGAGATGAGTTATTTCCGTAGGACTTCCATAATATCCTAGTTCATATTGTTTGAATCGAACTTTTCTTCTCCCTCAAAGCGTCTAAACTGCCTCGGAGACATCAATATCTTGCATTCAGCCTGGGAGGTTGTTCGTATTCCACTAAGGTGAGCATGAGTCGACCGTAACCATCTCGCCTTAAGTGTATTTCTCTTGAATGCTCGATACTTGGTGGACACGAGACCTTGACTCAAGTCCAAAAGAGAGGGGGCATTTAGTCATTTTTATCTTAAATGAAGTTCAGAGGATGTAAGTTCCAGGTGAAAACATTCCCCCAGCCCGTGTTTAGCTACACTGATCTTTGTCTACTTTGGTATTAAAAACCCATAAAAATTAGTGTAATATTATTTGCTATCGTTTCTAGTTTATAGCATTTCACTTTCTCATTTTGAACAACACATATAGACTTATGCTTCTTCTTCAAACAGTTTAGTTAAGTGTGAACATTTCGACTTTGTCTCTTTGAATCGACCCTCCAACACTACAATGATATGTCATATACTTTCGGTTCTCGTAGTAATAGTGTAGAGAATTTATAAATTAAAACTTCATTTGACATTCTTCTATGTTTAACGATATACACCCTTTATGCGAGTCAAAGTTTTTGGCACCGTTACCGGGGACTATGTTTTGAATTGTCACATTTGATTTTCTAATTTGGCTAACTCTTGTTTACGGTCACTATTTATATTTAATCATGTTGTGAATATCCTACTTTCTTATTGTTTAGCTAAATTTTTCCTGCTTAAAGTAGATGGTTAGCTTTATGTAATTTTCTTTTCTTTACTTGTTTATAGTAGTTTTCACTTAGATCCTGTGATTGTCATCTTCAATATTCTATTCTTGCATTTCTGGTTATCAATTCTCAAAGTTCATATTATGCACATGCTACAAAGTGTCTATTGAATTTTTATAATGCAAAACCATTGCTGAATTCTGATTTTATATTCTAGATTTTGAATCTTATATTATGCACTTATGCTACAAAGTGTCTACTCTATTTTCATAGTACATAATCTTGCTTAACATTATTGAATACACCCTGCTGAACATGCTAGTTATTTCCAATTTTCTGATTTGTCATTGCTGAAATTGCTGAGCACCTATATTTTGAAATTGCTGATTTCTCATTGCTGTAATTGCTGAATATTCATATTCTGAAATTGCGGATTGCTGAAATTGTTGATTTTTTATTTCTAATTGCAGAAATCTTGCTGAACAATTGTATCCTGAAATTGCTGACATTAATTCTTATACACATTTCTAAACTTGACAGTTTCATATTTTCTGAACACTGCTGAACATATTAGTTTTTTGGTCCTTGGATGTTATCATCAGATTTTTTATTTTTAGTTTTAGACCTTTCATTTCTGATTTTTTATCTCAAATTTCAATTTTTCTACACTGACTTCTATGATCCTAATATCATATTATGCAGAAACATTGCTGAAATTGCTGAACATACTAGCCTCTTAATATTGAAATGTCACTTTGGATTTCTGATTTCCAAATTCAGAATTAAAATTTTTTATTTTTTATCTTAGGATTCAAAATTTCTGCACATGTTCATATAATCCTGAACTTCTTTGTTGCTATCATTGTGTAGAAATATCATTAAACATGCCTACTTTTGATCTTTGAATGTTTAAATCAGATTTCAGATATCATATTACAGATTTCAAATTCCAAGTTTAAGATTTTAGATTTCTAATATTTGATTACAGACTTCAGGATTTACTTTTCAAATTTCAATTGTGTATAAACATTGTTGAATATACTAGCTTCGTGATTCTTGAACGTTCACATCAGATTTCTAATTTTTAGTTTTAAAGTTCTACATTTCTGATTGCTGATTTCATATTTCAATTTTTCACACTCATCATATGATCCTAAGCTCCTATAGTGCTGAAATGTATTTGAACATGTTTTCTTTTGATCCCTGAATGCTCACATTAGATTTGACATTTCAAAATTCAGAATTCAAATTTCAAGCTTAAAAAAATTTAGACTTTCAGATTTCAACTTTAATATTTCAGATTTTTAGTTTGATCTCAGATTTCATATTTTAGTTTTTGATTTTCTGCACATACTCTATCAACTTTCTCTTGAGTTTCAATTGTGCAAAAAATATTTCAAATTTCAGAGATGGATTAAAATTTCTAAAGCTGGTCACCATATGAGCAGAATTCTTATCATTCAACTTAAATGGGACAACTTTGCTTCAAGAGTTGAAGACATGGTAGAAAATGCACTTGCAAAGTTCAAACTGAAACCTCCTACAACTTCTCAGGCTTATTGCAGTCAAGTACAGTCCTATAATCATGATGAACCATATGGCCAATTTTACATGAAAAATCACAACAACCAATGGAAAAATCAATTTTCTAGTCCATATGCTCAAAATCTGAATCCATGGAGTTATCAAGTCAATATTTATTACAAAGAACAACACTATTATTGAGCAACTTATTATCAAAATCAAATGTCAGATACACACTCTCAGCTCAATGATCAAATGGAATCACTTTTTTTGGCTGCATCTGAGAATGCTATTCCACCTGAATTTCAGGAGGCAGCAACACCTATGAAAGAATTTCAAATTATGGTGGAGAACATGTTGGACCAACAAAAGAAGCAAAGTGAAATGATGGAGGAATTGTCTACAAAGGTGGAGGAACTTGAAATACAATCAAGACTCAATTTTAGCAAGCTACAACTGATCACTTGCTGATCACTATATGATTTTAACCCATTTTAGATGCAATTCATACATATCGAGTCCCACTTTTGCCTATTTTTGGGCCAATTATACATGGAATGCAAACATTGTGATAACTAGTTGATATTCCTCATTTCATACTTAATTCCATGTGCATAGAGGTTCTGAAATGCCAAAATCCATTAATATTTAGATTCTATGCCAAGTTATCATTTTGAGGACAAATTATCATTCCCAAGTGCCAAGTTATCATTATTTTGAATGAACTTATTTTCAATGGTTTTCTTGCCCTAAATCCATCATTATCATGTATAAATCATATTTGGATAGTCACATCTCAACTTGTGCAAAGTTTTAAGTCCATTTGAACAAGTTATCATTTTTCAAGTACCAAGTTATCGTTAAAGGGCAATTCTATCATTTTGACTTGCAAAACCATTAATTCTGCACAAGGACCTTAAGCAATCATCTTATTATTGTTCTAACTCATCGCTGGCCAAATTTCATCACATTTGAATAATCAAAACTCAAGTTATGACAAGTTATCATTTTTAAGTCATATAAGTTATCGTTTTTGGGGCACTCAAGTTATCACTCTTAGGAATCTCATTCATATTTGATTTCTGAATGCACTCACTTGTTACTCTAGTCCATTTGATGCTTCTAATGCTTTGAATCACTTGCATTTGAATAATTTCCATGAATTGTGACAAGTTATCATTCCGGGCCCCTTAATTCATTAATTTTGATACAAGTTTTCATTCCTGCACAACACCTAATACCATTTGATATCTGAGCTAGCAACTATCATTATCCTAATCCTTATTTGTCAAAATACCATTCAAGGACTTTGATGCTTGCTGTTTGGAGATTTGTAGCAGGGAGAAAGGTGGTCAAAAAGTGGAAAAAGTAGGGGGGACCATCTACTTTTTCCTGCACAAAAAGGAATCTGCAGCTGGAATTTCAGAGGGGTGGACAGGTGGCTGCAATCAGGAGGATTAGAACATTTAGATGCTGATCAAAGGGTGGAAAGGAGTGATATATAAGCCGGATTTTTCTGGAGGAGAGGGGGGGGGGGGGCTGATCATTCAAGGGTTTGAAGGCAAGCAAGGCTGGATTGATTCTGGAGGAGGAGCTGCTGGCCGGGAAGCTTCAAAGAACCATGAATTGTATCTGTTTCTTATCCCATTTGATGTCAAATCTTGTAAATATGAGGAGCTAAACTCCATTTCTTCTAGGATAGGGTAGTAGTTTAGATTAGTTTTGGATGGATATGGACCGTTTTATAATCCTGCACTGAATTCTATCCTAATTTCAGATTTCAGAAATGTCCTACATTGATTTATGCTATGTTGTCATTAGACCCATTTGTAATTGATGCCTGAGTGGTCTTATTTGATCTGAACATCCTTCAGGAATGATTTATGAGATAATATCAGATTTCTAGGTTCAATTCTATTGCAAACTTGATTTCTGAATTCTGATTTCCTAGTTTCCTGAATTTCTAATTTCTGAATTTGATTCCTATGAATGTTGAATCTGTTCTTCATTTCTAACATGATTAATTAAGTCTTTGGAATGTTGTTAATGTCCCTATCTTGTTCAGGAATGAATCAAGATTGTTTGGACAATCATTTGACTCAAACCAGAATTTTTCTACTGATTCCTGAATAGAAATCATAATTCTGATTTTTCTGATTCTTCATTGGAATCTGATTTCACCAATTGAGTCCCCTGAATCATTCCCTTCACTGATAAGTGAACTTTAGGGATGTCTTGTAGTCCAGAGATGAGTCAAGAATCAATTGGTATGAATCAAGATTGTTTGGACAATCATTTGACACAAATTAGATTTTTCTACTGATTTCTAATTCTGTTTTTCTGGTTATCTGATTTCTGAACTGTTTGAACCTATTTGACATTCTGGACTTGATTAATTGAGCAATTGGAAGGTTGGTCTTCATCCTAATCTTGTTCAGAATTGAGTTATGAATATTTGTGCATTCCATGATTCAAATCTATTCTCAACATCACCTTAAGTTTGATTTGGAATCTGAAATTCCTGAATTTCAGAATCTGGTTTCCTGAATTTAAAAATCTGATTTCTTGGGCTTTTAAATCTGATTGTCATCAAGGATTAGATTAATTGAATAGTTGAGAGGCTAATATATGCCCTGATCTTATTCAGAAATGAATCAAGATCTTTGACAATTCAGAATTCAAATCTGATTTTTTCCAAAATCTGATTTCTTAGTTTGATTCTAATTCTATTTTCTGATTGTTTGGAATCTGATTTGCCAATTGTTAATCCCTATTTTATTCAAATCACTGAGAGGTGTACTTTAGGAATCCCTTCCAGTCCAGAGATGGGTCAAGGGGCATTTGGCAAACTTGAATTCCATCAATCCACATTGCTGATTTTTTCAGAAATGTTGATTTCTGTTTTCTCATTTTTCTAACTTCTGATTTCCATTGTCAACCCTCATATTAATCCACTACTGAGAGGTAGTCTTAAGGGCTTCTTTGAGATCCAGAGATGGGACAAGGAGCAATGGGAATTATGAACTCATGTGGCCATATGTTTTGCATTTCCAATTGAGTGTGTTTGTGTGGATTCCAATTTATTTTGCAACCGAGAGGTTGACTTTGAATCTCCCTTGAATTCAGAGATGAATCATGGAACACAAGCACCATTATTGAGTATATTTTATCCTGGTTTGGTTGATTGGAATGATTCCATCTTTTTATGATTGCAAATGCAAGTTATCATTCCAAACTTCTTTGAATTGCAAAAAAATCAGCATTGAATCTTTCTTTTGAGCCCAATGATAACTTGATTTTCAGTGAGGACCCTCTTTTGATTCAACTTAGCTAACAATTATATAATCATATATTGCTTAGTTAGAGGCCAATTGAGCTGTGGAAACAACCATTTTCAAGTTGAATCAAAAGTTGGACATTTAATGATAACTTGTTCCATTCCATCCTTAATTAATTTAGATGAACCCCAAATCCTAGAAGAACCTTCCTCATAGATAGTTAAACCTTTTTAGACTTCATTCTAGCATTTATAATTCAGTTTTGATAAATTTCCAAAACCCAAAAATCTGTTATCATTTCACTTTCCATAAAAAAATCTGTTTTCACTTCCCTTTGAAAATATGTTTTTAGCCATTAAAGTAGAACTAATTTAGATTGTTTTAGGGTGCCTTAGACTTCAAATTCTTGTGGATACGACAACCTGAGTCTACTACAACTTACCTGTGCACTTGTAGCTAGTGAGTTGGGAGACCAAAAAAATGAAAAATTGACATTTTCTTTAATTTCAGCAAGTTATCACTAGAAAACCCAAATATCACTATCAACAACACAATCACTGGAGCCTCCAAATCCTATAACTCCACTTGAAGAAAAATTAAACATGGAATTAATGATGGAGAAATTTATTAATCAACAGGAAGTGCAGAATGCATCATTGATGGAGTTGTTTGAGAAAGTTGAAGGTCTAGCGGCTGAAAGATGAATCTTTGAAGAACAAATATTTCAGCAGTCACTTGACACTTTTTCTGAACCAAACTCAAGTCATGCCACTTGAAAATGAGAGACTAATGGAAGGACATGAGTCATTTGTAACTGAACATTTCACTGAAATTCAGAGTCGAGATGCTGAAAGGATTAACTTTGACAATATAGAGGAGAAGGCTAAAAAGTAAGCTGCAGCTCTACACATAGAAAGCATTCCAAATGAGAAGTGTGCAGTTGAATCTACAACAATCAATTAGAAAAAATCAGCACCTGAAGCTCATTTCAAAGTTGACCCCATCTGTCTAGAGATTGAAAACACTCTCTACACAACCCAATGCACCATCCAAGTTGAAGACTGCCAGCTTATTAACATAGAAGCTAAAAATTGCCTAGAGGAAATGCAGAAGTATGAAGTTGAAGAAAGTGATTCTATCACTGAAGATAAGATGCAAGATATAGTACCCCAAGAGATGACAGCAAACACACTCCTAACAGACCAATCAAGAAATAATTGCTGAAACAAGATGGAGATCCTTGAGAATCTGAACTCTCAAATTTAGAGGAAGGATTTCTGAAGGAGCATAGAATCTTGAAGGAAAAGAGCCATGCTGAAACTAAAATTGAACTACTCAATATGAGGCTCAAACTATTTTTCAAGAAGCTAAATTTTATTTGATCCAAAGTGTCACCAAGGACTTTTGTATTTGATAGAGGAACGATGTCCAAATATGATGAACATCAACTGAAGATATGGGTTTAAAGTCACTGAGTGTAGTCTAGGACTATTAACAATGACGCTTGTTGGGAGGCAACCCAACTAATAACTTCATTTTATTTTATTTTTTTCTATTTTGCAGGAACCAAGCAACCCCAACTGATAGGAAGTCCCACCATTTCTATTGAAGCCACAATTACTGAACCTGCCTCCAACTATAGAAATGCCACTGATTTTACACTCTCCTCCTTGTCAAATTTAAAGACGGTTATTTATGAAACTTGATAGTGATCAATTATCTTTCTATGTAGGCAAGGAGAGTAATTCACTGATCCATATTTCAAGGAGTGCTAAAACCACGAAAGTACAATTGAAGAAATAGATGTCTGCCCCTAACTCACTCGCCTTCCCTCCATCTGATCAGTCTCTCCCAGCTTAACCAACACTGATGACAGTGTTGAGCTTAAGCTTGGGGGAGCCCAATGGCATGTTTCTATTAACCTAACTGTCATTATTTTTTATAGAACATACCATTGTGATTTTATTATATATATTTTTTGATCTTTTTTAAATTCTGAAATTTACCATTGTTATCAAAGGTTTTGAGATCTACTACTGTTACTAAAGTTTTGAAATCTTTTCAATTTTTTTTTGAAAATCTATTTATGGTAGCTTTCAAAACCCCATTTAGACTTTTGCATGTAATCCCCTGCCTGGCGAAGTTGCTCATGGTACATGGATTCCCAGAGGTTCTGCATGGATGCATAATCAGGCTACGACAGTGGAGGTGGGGAAGGAGGTGTGTAATATGCTTTCTCAAGAGGTGACAAATAAGTAGGCTCAAGCTCTTGTAGAGGGGCAACATTTCCATTGGATCTCATTCTTCATAAGGAGCAGCTGATATGAAAGAGGAATCAGAAGAGCTCTCATGTGTTGGAGATGGAATCAGAGAAGGCATTGGCATATGTGGTGAAGGGGCTGATGTCGTATGTTGGGAAGCTATCGGTGATGTAGTCTGGAAGACTTGTGGTTGCTGAAAGTATTGTTGGGCTGCCGCATAATCAGTAGAATCAAACCAAGAGAAGGTTTCATCTTGGTGTGGCTGACCGACAAAGGTAGATGGTCCTGCAGATGGAATTAGTGGAGATGTGACCTGCTTAAAAAGTAGCCAATTATCAGGATTAATTGGTGTAAATGCATTTTGGTCACCGCAGGGCACTCAAGATCACTCTCTTTAAAAATAAAAGCTTTACTCTTGCATTGTTGGTCTTGGTGAGGCCTACGGCCAGAATGGTTCGTCGGTTGAGGTGGACAATTCCTAGGACAACTTGAAGATCATCCAGGTCCAGTCTGAAGTGTTGAGCTATTGGCGTGATAAGGGCGCCCATATTGATGCTGCCGCTCCGTTGAGTAGTACGACATTGAAGATGACGGATGAGAAAGGCGTCGACATTGACCTATGTTCTGTGGAACATTCTGTGGATCAAGAATAATTCCCCCTCTGAGACGGCTCCATCACTGTCACTTCGTCCGCTAAGAATGTTACTGAGCATGTGACGGGCAAAGCGCAAGATGGGATTTTGAATTGTGCTTTCCTTAGTTTTTCTCTAGATTAATCGATCTTCTTTAGCTATTTGTTTCCAATAAACTTCAGCATCAAAGTCAGTAGGAACGGAATGAACCCCATAATTGGGAAATCCATAAATATTATTACAATATTCTAAATTTAGTGTGAAGGGTTGCCCGTATAGCTGAAATGAAATGCGAGGCTGATCATATTGTCTGCAATCTAAATTGAAGACCTTGAGAAATGACAAAAATTCCATAGCGAGGACTTCATAAGTTGGCCACCACTATTGAACAAAATCAGAAAGGCCGATCTGAGAAAATAATAAATGGATATTGGCAAATAGATTGTACTCCTTGAGTATTTTGGTGTCCGAAAATCTAGCGGCATGGACTCGTATAGCAGACATTCTTTCAAAGAGATCTTGGTAGGCAGGCTTAGTCTAGTAATAATCCCCCGTATATGAAAGTAATTGTGAAGATTGTGGCAGGGGCTGAGCGTCCGGATGTCATTGATCGTGACGCCCCCTCCAAATATTAGCAAATCTCCTCATCTGAATCTAAAATTAAAATTGCCCAAGGAAGAAAGGTGGCGATTCGGTGTGGTGCAATGCTCTGAAGGAATGAAGTCTCGATGTGTCTCGACTGTGAAGAGGACTGTCAAAGCGCCACCGATAGTGCACAGCTAGAAGGTGAGGTTTCGGCTGTAATAGTTGTTAGTGAAGATCTCTGTCAATCGATGAAGGGTCTCAACCGCAATAGTTGTCGGTGAAGATCCTCGACTATCGGTCGATGAAGGGTCTCGGCTGTGATGTGTGCAAGGGAGAAGGATGTCTTGGCTGCAAGTGATGGAAATGAAAAGATGCCAATATGGATCTGACGCAAAGGAAAGAAGGAGAGGGGCGTAAAGATTGCTTCGTGTCCGACCTACAAGGCAAATTAAGGGTACATTTATATAGACAACAATGGGCGCCAACTTACCTGAACTCTTGTGATGATCGGTCACATCGACTGGAATCTGGGCGCAACGTATGCATTGGGCGCCAACTTCAACGATTCGTGCATGCACAGTGGCTCGACTTGTTCAATGATGCTTGTAAGGTCATTTTGGTGTCGCAAAGTCAGAGATTCTCTGGCGCACGAAATCTGCTCGTGAGAATCATGGAATTTTTTTTATTTTGCGTCTGTGAATTGTCAATTCTACCACATTGTCCTATCTCGATGTCAGGTTGGATTTTAATGCTCGGGAGTCTAAGGTCGACCAATGAGTCAATGCGCGGGATTCTGTCGTCTTTTTGCGGCACCCATGTTATGAGGTTTTCTATACGCACCATGGAGCGTCGACTGTTGTGTCAGATTTGTTTGTGCAAGTCGGCATGCAATGTAGGAAGCAAGTCGACATTGATTCCGAGGCTGCCCAAATTATTACTGATCCCGATGTCCTATATTATCATGTGGCAGCCTGTACTATTAATGAGTAAACTTCATGTATGTAATCGCTGAGCGCCAAGTCTCTATTTTTCCTGTGTCTAAAAAAAATTATCCAAATTCCTCTTCTTGCACAAAATATAATTAATTAATTAGATGACTCCATAAATAAATAAAGAGAATAAAAATGCCTAAATAAATCACCCAAACTAATTCTAATGTAACCAAAGTTTCAATGAGTAACTAATTAAAGATTAATCTAAAGAAAAAGGGTAGAAATAGTTCTGATTTTATAGTCTTCAGCTTGATTTGATCTTGGTGATCAAGGCTTATTTTGCTCTTCTCCCCTTGGATTTTTCTCTGTGTTGCTTGGGAGAGAGCCCGGTGTACGTCCAGTCAGTTGTGTCACCATTTGGTCTAATTGTCTTTTCAAATTCCGAATTGATGCATCCTAACTAGTCGCTCTAGACTCCATATCCTTTTGCAATGATTGCATGGTGTCTATGATCCGTGCCATCATCTAGTCATGTGATTTGATGATTGATATTGAAGAGCATCAGGTTGCTTTTTCGGTATATAGTCCTTTGGTGGATTAGAATGTTGGCCTTGATTCTGATTATAAGCAAACTTCGGATTGTTTCTCCAACCATAATCGTTGTTCTTGAAAGATGGATTGGAAATAAAGTTAGCATTGTCAAATTGAGTTGAATATGAAGTGTTACCTATAGGGAAATAATTGTTTGAATTTCTCATTAGTGACATCATTTGTTCGAATTTTTTATTGAGTGACTCCAGCTGAGCCACTACTTCAGAAGATTGTACTCCTTGTGCAGCATGTACATCATGAGTTTGGCGAGGTGGTCTCTTTTCGTGGCTAGACTTTAGTGCAACCACTTTAATGATATTCTGTATCTCACTGGGGCGTTTAGTTCCTAATACTGTCCCTCTTGCAGATTGGTCTAACTTATCTTGATCCGATGATCGCAATCCATGATAAAAGTCTTCCACTACTTGCCATTTCGGAATTCTATTGTGAGGAACTTTCGAAAGCAATTTCTTATAACGTTCCCATGCCTCATATAATGTCTCCTCATCGTCTTGAATAAATGCTCTGAGTTCTCTTCAATATTTTCCCGCATTTTGAGGTGGGGCAATATTTTCCAACAAACTTTACTACTAGCTCCAACCATGAGTGAACAGATCCTGCAGGCTAAGTTTTGAACTACATAGATGTAGGATCGAAAGCACCAAGAGGTGTGGGGGGGGGGGGAGGGTGAATTGGTGTATAAAAATCTTTTCGCAAAATCACTTTTGGAAAATCAATAAAATCGATCACAAGTAAATAACAATAAAGAGTGAGTAAGAGAGAAAATACAAAGAAACACGATATGTTGAAGAGGTTCGGCATCAACTCTTTGGCCTACGTCCCCACTCCGACTTCTCGTCCTCGAGACCGTCGGAGATTCACTAGCTTTTTCTTTTCTTGTAGGGAGAGAATAATCCTCTTTACACCACACGCCTTTTTCTCTGCCCAAGAGATAAGGCACTCCTCTTTTACAACAAGCTCTCAATCTCACTAGATCAAAGAATAATGAATCCCTCTAACTCTCTTCTTTTATAAAATATTCTCACACTCAAAGCTTAGAAGAGAAAATGGAAGAATTTGCAACTTTGGGCTCAAGAACTTGAAAGGGACTTTAGAATGATCTTGCTTGCTTGGATGAGTTTTCTTCATGCTTTGGTACCCCTTTTATAGTCTTCTATAGATGAAAATTTCGTCCAAAAATTCTTTCATAATTTTCTCCTTGAAAAAGAGTCGTTATTGTTCATCTGGCACTGTAACCGGTGTCACATATCTGTGATTTCATGCACTGTCCGGTCAATCGATCCTTCGATCGATACATCGACCAGTAACATCTCGACATAGACCGGTAGATCTCGAAATCGACCGGTACATCAATCGGTATAGTCTCGGCGTCGACCGGTATAGTGTCGTCATTTTTGAATTCACTGCTATACTGACCGATCAATCGGTGCAACGATCAGACCATCGACTAGATTGTCTCGTCATTTCTATAGATATTATCAATCAACAGTTCTCCATGGGCAGTCGACCGGTGGGTCGACCGATCGTATGCTGAATCTTTATTTTTATCGTTTTCACTGGAAATTTCTTTTGCAAATGAAGTCATATCAATCCTACACTTGCATATCATCACTTGAGCATAAATTAGTAACTTTTATGTCCAATCTGATTTGTTATTGTCTAAATGATGTACGAAAAATTATGCATTAGTTTAGGTCATTTGATTAGCATTTTAGAATGTTTTTATGTTTAGAAAAGGGGAGTTTTGATTTGTTTTCATATAATTTATTTAGATTTGATTTCTACCTAAATCTGAAAATTATTCATGACAGGATACGAGAAATGAAAGAAAGAAAAGGCCTAAAACAGCTCAGAAGATTGTCACGGCCGTGACAGTTCTGGTCATGGCCGTGATAGAAAGATCCAGCAGGCAAAAATTGGCTGTTACTGTCACGGCCGTGACAGCTTCTGTCATGGCCGTGACAGACAATTTCCAACAGAAATTTGGCTAAGTATTTTTTCAGCCTTGACAGTCTTCTGTCACAGTCGTGCCGGAGCCTTTCACGACCGTGACGATGATCTATTAGGCCATTTTAAAGACATTTTATCCACTTTTTGGATATATTTTCGGTTTCTTTCCTTGGGGATGAGAAAATCTATAAAAGGAGGCAGAAGAGGACTTGAAAAAGCATCCCTGGAGCATACTTTTGAAGCCTACAAAGAGGAGAAGATCGAGGACAACAGCGAAGCTCTGTCGGAAACTCGAGAGAGGACGTGCTTAGCCTATGCTAGAGTTCTTCGTTTTCTTTTCCCTACATTTTTATTCCAGATTTGATGTTGTTATTCTCAAATTTATTCCTTCATTAGGGCCATCCTAGTTGAACCCCATTTATGTATTGGAGTCTTTCTTAATATTAGTTTGATTTGAATCTTTAATAGCATTGCAATTTCATGTTTAATGCTTTCCTTTGATTCCATGATTTATGGTTTGATTGCTATCTGAGAAGAAGTGATTATTTTCATAATAGTTTCTGGGGATTGATCTTAATTATTGCATGCCACAATTAGGGAAATCGAAGGAGACCTAATCTGTGAAGTTATTAAGGTGACTTGAGAAAGCCCTTAATATTAATTCCGATTGAATGCATCTTATGATTTAATTAAGTAAATTAAAAATCGAAAGGATTGATTTATTTTAATTATTAATAAGATAGTAGTTAAAGCCTGAAATATTGGTTAACTAATTTTGGGAATTCACTTTGTTATTGATTCAACTAATTCTAAGTTAAGAAAATTCATTACATTCTAGTGGAGATGATTAGATGCCTTAATCATCAAATCATTATTTCTCCAGGTGATCATTTCTTTTATTTTTGTTATTTTCCTTTTATTCATATCTAAAATCAACTATTTTCTTAATTTCTTAATTAACAAGGTTAAAATAAAATTTAAGTTATTAACCGTCCTTGTGGGAATGATAACTCTACTCATTCACTTTATTACTTGAGTGACTAGTGCACTTGCTAGCGTTTGCTATCAATTCTACATGCATCAAGTTTTTGGCGCCGTTGCCGGGGATGTGTGATTAATAATTTTTATTTTTATTTTACTTGTTATTTGAGAGCTTTTATTTTTCTGTTAAATTCCACGCAAATTCTTATTAGTTCACATACTTTCATATATTCTTTATTTTGTGTGAGCAGGAAATATCTTCAAGAGACAATTCAAAATGACAACAAAACCAAAGACTATGAGAGATTACTATTTGAAGAACAAAGAAAGATGCTTGAGGATCATGAAGCACAAATATCACAACTTGCAAATAATAGTATCCCACTCATTCCTGTGGTACAAGAAAATTCTACAATTGAAAACAAGATGTTAAAGTTCATCACAATGGCTGAAGAAAAAATTTAACTTCAAGAAAAAGCCTTTATGAAGTTGCTGGGACAAGTAGAGCAATTGGAGGCAATGATCCAAACGAAAAATGATGCTCCTCCATCCACCTACTAGAGTCAAATTCCAACATTGAAGAAAAGCTGTGCCAATTGATTGGAGTCATAGAGAAAAGATTCATCCTACAAGATTAACTCATTAACAATCTACAATCACAGTTGGCACAGTTGAAGGATGAACAACCAGTTATTATTTCTTCTCCTCCTCAATCCTCAAATTTTAATTTAAGTTTGATATCTTGCAGACAAAATTTCAGACATTGGAGAAGAAAGTGGAGTTGGCTTCTCAGATTACTTATCCCTCGGGGGATAATATTTTGAATAAATCTGTACCTATTATATGCTCCTATCACTTGCAATATTTTAATCCAGGAAAAAGACGACCGAAAAAGAATTATTATCAGAAGACATTGACTACTCAATGTAGGGTCAAGGAGACAAGTGAATATATTATGGAAGATGGACAAGTGCGAAGAATAAATCTACCTCTAGAAAGTCCAACAATCATCCCATTACCTCGAAATTATTCATTAATAGAAAGGAACACATCATCATCACCTCATACATCACAAAATTCGATGAATTGGAAGCCCAAGGACCAAGTTCCACAAAAAGATTCGGGTACTTCTTTCAAAGTGGAGGGACAATGCTTCGAGAATTACATTAGAGGTAAGATGAAAAAAGGTCACTTCGAATCCCTTCCAGATACTTGAGGTAACAAAAGGGTAAAAGTCAAGCTAACGACTATAACTTAGAACTACACTCCTAAATCTTTGTCCCCTTAGTTTTGAGTTATTAGCATTAGTATTAGATTCTTTAATTTAGATTAGTTAACATTAAAATTTTAGTTTTCGAGAGTTTGCTCCAGGAGAACACGGTTGTTGTAGTTCTGAAATCGTAGAAAGAAGTCCAAATCATACCGGAAGAAGCCTATGAACGGCCCAAGCGATGTGACCAAAATATTTTTAATTGCTCAGCATGACCTAGAAATCATCAGGTTGTCTCTACTTCTTTTACATTTTACCACATTCCTCATTATCATTTCGTAGTTTTCATGTGCACAGTCCTAACACTAGGGCAGTGACAGGTTCAAGCTTGGGGGTATTAAGGACTTAGTCTTGTTTCATTTGCATGACATGCCTATTTTGAACATTTTGAGTCGATCATTTTATTTTGTTTGGCATGCATCTAATTTTCAAAAAAAAAAAAAGAATTTTGTGCCATCTCATTTCTCTTTGTTTAATATTTTATTGTCTAAAAGCTTATTTTCAAAACATCACTTAATCTATGAAATTCAATCATTGTTTCTTTTTTATCGGGTATCACTAGAGTATTGGAATTTGGATTGAGTTTATTGCTAAGTAGGACTAGCTTTTAAATGATGAATTTCTTTATTATTTACTATGATGTTAGTCTTGATTATAATTGCATCTTTATTGAAAGCATTAAGTCTTTTTGGAGCTTATAATTATGCTAATTAATTTTAATGTTAAAGTGAAAATGAAAAGAGGGCTAGTTGAGCCCCAACAGTTAAGTGAAAAGTATATAGTATCCTCTGGAACCTTGGTGTGTCTGGGTGATTAGATCGGTATGGGATTCTTGCCTGACGACCTAAGGGCATCTGCTCTGAGATCCGTCGATCGAAAGCCCGTTACATGGTCCACTTTGTGCAATATGGAGGATTACTAAATTCTTAAAGTGAAAAAAAATCTTAACGCTGAAATATGAAATGATAATAGTATGAAAATAAGTTCCTTAAAGACCTATGGTTCAATATTGATACTCTTATGAGATTGACTAATATTATTTGTAGATATGCAGAAAGACATGTTTGAATGCTAAGAATTCTACAAGGATGGGTATTGGTTGAGAAAAGATACTCTAGTGATGGTCATGTAAAAGAACAATGGGAGAAAAGTATTGGTTTGTGATGGAGCCCTGTGCCTTATCTGAAATTTGCTTGAGGACAAGCAAAATATTAAGCTTGAGGGTATTAAACAAGGGATTCAACAAGCTCCCCCTTTTTGATGATGACAAACAAATTGGATGGCAAAGAGAGAGAGAGAAAGAAAGAAGATGAAATATAAGTAAATAGTGAGCAAGCTCCCCCTACATTCATGTATATTTCACATTTTTCTCCCCCTAAATAAGTGACCTTTATATTCTCATAATAATTTGGGACAATATGAGCATATGGCAAAAATAGATATGAAATCAAATGAGGTACATTCATCGTGAAGGAAAAGTCATCACATTATATTCATAGTCGATAATACATCATGTGTTCATGCACTAACAAATGTGACTTTAGTCACTACAAAATGTTGCACGACTCTAGTACAAATGTAAACACATAGTGACTAAGGTACATCAAACTAACAACACAACAACACATCGTCCTATCCTAACCAAACTTCTTCCTCTTTTGACATCATCAAAGAGGGAGGTAGGTCATCTACATCTCATCCGGACTATCATCATCACGTGCTACAGGAGGAATAAATCACTGCGATGCATAGTAGGCCTGTAACGAGCTAACAAGGTATCGAAAGTCACGCTCCATCCGTCAAATACCATGATCCATCTGGGTCACGCGATGGTCTATGGCACCCTGCTGTGATAGGCTGTGAAATCAATCATAGGAAGATGAGTTAGAAGATCCAATATGCTCAGCGGGTGCCGAAGATGGATGGAAGCCGGGGCCCGCCTCCGATGCAGCCTGAGTGTCCATCGGTGTTGGCTCTCCATCGGTGGCATCATCTCCATCGTCAAAATCTATCGGTGCCGGCTCGCCAAACCTAAGATATTTTCGGTGCAAGGTCGCTGAACTGATGACATCAGTGGGTCTCAGATGTACTCCTCGTCCACAGGAATATTGACACCAAAATGAAGTAAAATCCTAATGATCCAAGCTCCAAAATAGAGGGGGTGTCGACCACGAGTACCAACGGAAGTCTTTTGGAAGGTGGAATTCATGTGATAGAAAATGAAATGACCAAAATGGAGAAAGGAGGCATTTTGAATACAGAGACAATGAAGAAAGAATAAATCAAAGTGGATGACCTCTGTACAGTGCCTGGCTCAAGGGGTGATCATATGACTCAGAATGTGGTGAGCCATCTTCATGGATGGATGAAGATGCCTATAGGATGATTCGACGGTGTAGTTGATATCTTGGCCACCAAACACCGTACTAATGCCATCTGCTATCGGTCGATAATCAGAAGGTGAACTATGAGTGACTAATGAGTAGAGACCGGGTAAAGGGAATGAGACACCAAAGATATGACAGAGTTGATTAGGATCAAAGCGAATGGGTACGCCAATGACATAGGTGATGATGGCCTCTTGAGTGATCATCATGTTTGCATAGAAATGACGAACAAGACAGGGATACACGCGATCTGTAAGAGAGAGAAGTGACAACCAACCGATATTTTCGAACATCTCCTCAACATGTGGAATGTTCAAAGCATCCCAATCAATGGAGTATGTCGGACATTGCGAGAGACGTGCAAGGCATCAAAAGAAATAAAGATGACTATCAAAATTAGTAGTGACAGTGGAAGGTGGCTGACGAGCACAACCACGAGATCGTCCTCATCCACGACCTCGTCTATGTTGGATAGGCGCGGGTTCGAGTTCCGGTTCCAGGTCAAGTTTAGGCTCATTTGGGAGGACATGAATGCTACCACCTGAGCCATAGAAATGATGACGGCGCTGAAAGACTAGCCGAAAACATGAATACCCTTCGTCATCATTGGCCATGGGTTCAACTATGGTGGTCGGAAGGAATGGAAGGGGTCTAGTGATCGGAAGAGGCACCGAAAGGAAGTTGACGTCGGTCGAGAGGGAGATGGAGATGACGGCCGGAAAGGAAGAGCTATGACGAAGGCAGCGGTGGTGGTTGACGAAGAGGAACTTGAAAGCAGAGGGGCGGCCGATGATGGCGGTCGACGAAGAAGTAGAGTGAGCACATCTGTGGCCAGCCGGAAGGTTGACGACTGGACGGCGAAGAGAGAGGCCTGAAGAAAGAGGATCAAAGGGTGGCAAACGGTTGCTAGAGGGCGGTCGACAGAGAGAGAGGGTGGTCGAACGGGGAGAGTCATCGGTGATGAAGGAAGGAAAGAGAAGAGGGTGGCTGGTGGAAAGCAGGATGATGGGGTTGCTAGAGGGTGATCAACGGTGGCTGCACGGTTCACCAATGAAGTGGGAGTCGAGAGATCGAAGAGAAACGAGCAGTCGAAGAGAGGGGGAGATGAGGGAGGTCGGCGGTGACAGGGGTTACGACGGACGGCGAGAGGGTTGGCCAGCCGGTGAGATGGGGCAATGGTCGGAGTTCAACAGCAATGTCACGGAAGGTTGGACGGCGATGGCTATGGCAGCAATTGAGTCAGAAGAAAAAAAAAGGTCGACCGATCGAGCAGTCAATTTCTTATACCCGTGTGATTTTGGCATATAGCAATCGATCGATCATGTCCGATCTTTCCCTATTTACTCATTTTTCACCTTTTTTTCATAATTTTAACCATTAAAATCTTGTTCCAGGGGTAAATGTAAGTGTTGTGCAACACTTTTAATGTTCAATTCATGTCAAAAGTGATATTGAATAATCAAGTCACTTTTACTTAGAATTGATATACAATTAATATTCAATCATTCATAATTCCCTTTTCAGCATACAAAAATGTTTTTCACTGAAGGGTTTTGTAAATATGCCTGCAAGTTAAATTTCAGTACACACATGTTCAATACCAATGTTCTTAAGAGTTTCATTCTCTCTAATGAAATGATATCGCAAGTCAATATGTTTGGTCCTAGAGCGTTGAATTGAATTTTTGGTCATTTCTATAGCACTTTTGTTGTCGCACTTCATGGGTACATTGGAACAACTCACACCATAATCAAGTAGTTATTATTTTACCCATAATATTTGCACACAACATCTACCGGTGGCATATATTTGGCCTCAACGATAGAAAGTGCAATGGAGTTTTGTTTCTTGCTAGCCTATGAAATGAGAGAGCTACCAAGAAAGCAACACATTCCACTAGTGCTTTTTCAATCAACTTTACACCTGGCAAAATATGTGTCGGTGTAGGCGTGTAATTCAAATTGGGAGTTTCTATCATACAAAATGCCTAATTCACATGTGTGCTTTAAATAGCGCATAATTCTTTTAACGATAATTAAATGTGATTCTTTTGGAGCAGATTGAAATCTAACACACATGTATATACTAAACATGATATTCGGCATAGATGTTGTTAAATAGAATAAGTTACCAATCATACCTCTGTACCTTTTTTGATCAATGGACTTGTCTTTTTCATGTTTATTCAATTTTGTAGTAGTGCTCATAGGAGTTGTGCTCGACTTGCATTCGTTCATTTCGAATCTTTTAAGAAACTCTCTTGTATACCTTTCTTGATTGAGAATAATGTTTTCCTTGAATTGTTTCACTTGTAGGCCTAGAAAGAAGGTGAGCTCTCCTACAAGACTCATCTCAAATTCTTGTTGCATAAGAGTTTTAAACTCTTTGCATAGGCATTCATTAGTAGCACCATAAACAATATCATCAACATAAATGTGAACTATTAAAATATCATTTTTAAAATGTTTTAAAAATAATGTGGTGTTAACTTTCCCTTTTTGAAAATAATTTTCAATTAAAAATGAACTCAATCTTTCATACCAAGCTCAAGGAGCTTGTTTCAATCCGTAATGAGCTTTTGAAAGTTTGAAAACATGATTAGGGAAATCTAGATTTTCAAAATCTTGAAGTTGTTCAACATAAACTTCTTCATTTATAAAGTCATTTAAAAAAGCCGATTTTACATCCATTTGAAAAGTTTAAAACCTTTATAACATGCAAAAGTCAAAAGCATTCGAATTGTCTCAAGTCTAGCAACTGGTGCAAAAGTTTCATCAAAATCAATTTCTTCAATTTGTGAGTAATCCTTGGCCACTAATCTAGCCTTGTTCCTCACGATGACACCATTTTCATCTAACTTGTTTTGAAAGACCCATTTGGTTCCAATAATGGGATGGTCCTTGGGTCTTTCCATAAGTTTCCACACTTGATTTCTTTCAAAATTATTTAATTCCTCATGCATTGCATTTATCCAATTTGGATCTTCAAGTGCTTCATCTATATTGCTAGTTTCAAAGTTTGCAAGAAATGCCAAAAAAACACATAGATTTTTTAAAGAGTTTCTAGTTTTTATACCTTTATTTATATTACCTATAACTTGTTAAGTGGATGTGATGAGGCATGTCTCCAGTTTCTTGGAAAGATTTGGTTTCCCTCAGTTCGAGGTTCTTCCATCTCTTCCACATTTGTAGTGTCAACTTTATCTTCTTCCAAGTCCTCATTTTGCACATCATCAAGTTGTCTTTACACTTTAACTATTTCTTTCTCATCATCATGTGCTTGTTTGCTCATAAAAAAAATCATTAGTCTCATTGAATTTAACATTAATGAATTCTTCAACAATTAATGTTCTTTTATTGTACACTCTATAAACTTTACTTGTATTTGAATAACCCAGAAAAATACTATCATCACATTTGGCATCAAATTTACCTAGTTTATTTTTTACATTCAAAATATAACATTTTATAACCAAAAACTTTGAAATAAGAAATATTTGGTTTCTTTTCATACTAAACTTCAAAACAAGTTTTCTTCTCAAGAGGACTAAGTAGAATCCTATTAAGAACATAGCATGATGTGTTTACGGCCTCCGCCAAAAAATACTTTGGCAATTTGCTTTCATTTAAAATTGTTCCAGCCATTTCTTGTATAGTTTTATTTTTCCTTTCTACTATTCCATTTTGTTGAGGTGTCCTATGAGTGAAAAAGTTATGAGTAATTCCATTTTCTTGACAAAATAATTCAAATTTATGATTAATTCTCCTCCATGATCACTTCTAATTTTTGAAATTTTTTGTTCAAGTTCATGTTGAATTCTTTTTGCAAATTTAGAAAACATGTTTATTGTTTCATCTTTACTAGTAAGAAAAATAGTCCAAGTGAAACAAGAGAAATCACCAATAAACACAAAAACATATTTTTTTCCTACTAAACTTACTACATCAATTGGTACAAATAAATCAAGATGTAAAAGTTCCAAAGATCTATGTGTACTAATGACTCCCTTTAACTTAAATGAACTTTTGATTTGTTTACCTTTAAGACATGAATCACAAATATTGTTTTCTTAAATTTAACTTTAGGCAAACCTCTAACCAATTCATGATTTGAAAATTTATTTAGTAAATTATAGTTTACATGTCCTAATCTTCTATGCCATAAATTTATATCATCATGCATGGCACTAAAACATTTTTCATTTTTCAAATTATCAAAGTCAATTTTGTACACATTATTGTATCTAAAGCCCATGTGTAAAACTTTATTGTTTTCATCTAATATCAAACACTTGTCTTTTTCAAATTTGACTAAATAGTTTTTTATGACATAGTTGACATGCAAATTAGATTATGTTTTAGGTTTTGAACTAGCCACACATTTTCCAAATACACTTTGTCATTCTTACCAACATTACCCATATTAATATCTTGTTTTGCTATTATCTTCAAAAGTGACTTTTCCTCCATTTTTTCTTTTCCAAGGTGATGAAGTTTGATGCATCACTGTCTTGAGCTTCTACTACTCAAATACTATTTACCATCATTATGCTTTAGAGCTCCCTACAAGAAAAAAATTGAGAGACTCATCTTTTTTGTACCCAACCTTGCTTGTGCCCATCTTGGTTATAAATGGTCCTTTTCGGGACCCAAAATTTTTTTATCCCTTTATCTCATTTTCTAATTTTGCAATCATAAGAATAATGCCCTTCATATCCACAATGAAAACATGTAATATGTGATCTTGTGTAACTATGCGATGCTTTAACAAATAAAATTCTTTTGTCATTTTTCTTTTCAAAAGAGTTAAAGCCAAGCCCTTTTTTATTTGAAGACATTCTATATCCACTAAGCATGATATCTAGCATTTTACTTCCATTAATTTTTTTTTCAAATTCATCTTTTAAATTTTTGATTTCTTTGTTCAAGCATGCACATTCTACACTTTGTTTTTCACATGATGATCTTAGTGTACTATTTTCCATTTTCAATTCTTCAATTAAGAATTCTAAGCTAGAGTTTTCTTCATTCAATATATCACATTTTTCACATGCTTTAATATTCTTATTTTTTTTGCATGCTTTTAAGATCTATTTTTAGATTATAATATTTCTTTTTTAGGCATCCATACTTATTAATAAGAATTTTAAACTCATTATGCACATTAAAGGATTCATTATCACTAGAATCAGATGAGTTAGATGATACCTCATGGTTATTAGCCATTAAACATATGTAGGCTTCTTCATCATCACTTGAGGAAGTGTTGGAGTCTTTTTCTTCATCTTCGCTTTCATCCCAAATGGCTTGAAGAACCTTTTTCTTCTTTCTTGAGTTTTCTCCATCTTTCTCCTTTTTGACCAAATTTGGACACTCATTTTTATAATGTCCAACATTTTTACATTCAAAATAAGTTATTTGATTATTGCTTGATGACGATCTTTTCTTGGTAAAACCATTCTTCTTCTTTTGCTTGGAAAGCTTGAGATACTTGTCAAGCTTCTTTACATATAAAGCAAGTTTCTTTTCATCAAGATCCTCATCTTCTTCACTTATGTATTCCTTGTTTATTTATTTTTAAAACCAAGGTTTTTCTTTTTGGAGCATTTGTTTCTTCATCTTCCTTGATCCGGATCTCATAGTTTAAGAGTGAACCTATAAGATCATCAAAGTCTAACTTGTTCAAATTTTTTTCTTCAATCACCGTTCTTTCTGTATGCCATTTGGAGGAGAGGGACCTAGAAACTTTTTTACCTTTTGAGAATTAGTTCTTGGCTCGCCCAAAGAGGCTAAGCCATTCACAATATCATTAAAGTGAACAACCATCTCAGTTATAGATTCATTTTCATGCATCTTGAAATCATATTAGTGATTTAGAATATTCAATATAGATTCCTTAACTTTATCTGTTATTTCATAAGTAATAATAAGTTTCTTCCAAATCTCATTGGCACTTTGACAACTAGAAATCCGATTAAACTCAGTAGGATTCAAATCACAATACAAGATATTTTTCGCTTTCCAATCAAGTTTAACCAAAAGTCTTTCTCCTTGGTATATTCCAAAGGAGATTTTTCTTGTAAATCAAAACCTTTTTGAACAATGTCCAACATATCAATATTAATAGAACAAACATAGGCTTGCATTCTAATTTTCCAATATGCAAAGTTTGATGGATTAAAAAGTGGGGGATGATTAATAGATTGACCTTTGGAAAAATTCAATCCACTTGATGCCATAGCTCTGACGATTTTTAAATTTTAAAATAAGATGATTAAATCTTAAAATAAGAGCAACCTTGCTTTAATACTAATTGTATGATCGAAAGCACCAAGAGGGGGGAGGGGGAGGGGGAGGGGGAGGGGGAGGGTGAATTGGTATATAAAAATCTTTTCGCAAAATCATTTTTGGAAAATCAATAAAACCGATCACAAGCAAATAACAATAAAGAGTGAGTAATAGAGCCAACACAAAGAGACACGAAATGTTGATGAGGTTCGACCTCAACTCTTTGGCTTACATCCCCGCTCTGACTTCTCGTCCTCGAGATCGTTGGAGATTCACTAGCTTTCTCTTTTCTTGTAGGGAGAGAATAACCCTCTTCACATCACACGCTTTTTTCTCCGCTGAAGAGGCAAGGCACTCCTATTTTACAACAAGCTCTCAATCTCACTAGATTAGAGAATAATGATTCCCTCTAACTCTCTTTTCTTACAAAATTTTTTCACACTCAAAACTTAGAAGAGAAAAGGGAAGAATTTGCAACTTTGGGCTCAAGAACTTGAAAGGGACTTTAGAATGATCTTGCTTTCTTGGATGAATTTTCTTCATGCTTTGGCACTCCTTTTATAAGCTTCTACAGGTAAAAATTTCGTCCAAAAATTCTTCAACAATTTTCTCCTTGAAAAAGAGTCATTACTGTTCATCTAGCACTATGACTGGTGCGGCATATCTGCGATTTCATGCGTTGTTCGATCGACTGGTCCTTCGATCGATACATCGACCAGTAAAGTCTCGACATCGATCGATACATCTCGAAATCGACCGATACATCAGCCGGTATAGTCTCGGCGTCGACCAGTATAGTGGCATCATTTCTGATTCATTATTGTACTGACGGTCGATCGGTGCAATGACTGGACCGTCGATCGATATTTTCTTATCATTTCTTTGACTGTTATTAATCAACCGTTATCCATGGATGATCGACCGGTGGGTCGACCGGTTGTATGCTAAATCTTTATTTTTATCATTTTAATTGATGATTTCTTTTGCAAATGAGGTCATATAATCACTTGAGCATAGATTAGTAACTTTTATGTCCAATTTGATTTGTTATCGTCAAAACAAGGGATTCAACAGTAGAAGCTTTGTCACGCAAAGATTGTGGAAATAATAAAAGACGAATAACTTCAAACATTATTATTTTTAAAAGTGCTCAAGGTGGCCAAAAATTTGTCAAGGTGATCATGAGGGTCCTCCACCGAATTGTGATGCTTGTATCATTCTCACGATTGCCGGATTGATTTCAAAATTATTTGCATTAATATATCTAGTAGCACGATGCATGATTTTCGATCACTATATGTGGCCGAGACATACTCTCTCATTGAAAGTTGTACTTCTTCCTCACGAAGATTATTTTGTGGATGCACTATTTTATTTTGTTGTTCCCATCTCTGATTGTTGCATGCATGTTCAGCCATCTTTCTAATATTCTTTCTTAATCGACAAGCAGTTATTCAATTTTAGGATCAAATTCCAAAAGTGGATTTGAACTCCTAGTGCAATGTATGGATTTATCAGAAGATTCTAGAATTAGTTGTGATTAAATTTTCAATAGTACTTGCAACAACCAATTTTCAGTAAACAAGTGCACAAGTCCCTTTCTTCAGGAGGCTGATGCGTAAAATGAAGTAGCAAAATAAAATCGCTAGCAAGTGCACTTGTCGCTCAAGTAATATAGTAAAAAGGAGTAAAGAGTGTCGAACCTATGAGGAATATTATTAATTCAAAATCTGATTTTATAAATTAATAAGAGAATAAAAACATGGAATTTTGAAAATAGGTTTTGTAATTACAAAATAAAATAATAATAATAATAATAATAATATAATATATTGTGTGGTGTTGAAGTTAGGCCTTAGGATGAAAATAGATTAGGATAATATTTGAACCATAAAAGATAAATTTAATCTTTAAAGATGGATTAGAGCCTCCCTAAAATAACAATCTAACATGATTAACTTGCAGTCTTCACAACTGACATCCCCTCAACCTAAGCATGCAGAACTATCTTAGTTTAATAAGAATTGAAGTCTCCACAATCGGCATCCCAACAAATCATATTAAAATTAAGATGCATTAAACTGGATTCCCTAGACTATTAATCACTCCACAAACTGGTATAGATTAATAGACCACACAGACTTGATTCTCCACACACTAGTTATAAAATTTATGTCAATTATTAATTTTAAATAAAATCAATTAAAATTAGTATCATGAATTATGAAATTAAACACTCCATAAACTAGTATAGCCTAATTCAGAAATTCAATTAATCAACATAAAAGCATTAGGCACAATTAATAATTGATCAAAAAAGTTTAAAACAAATAAAATAGGGTTCAAATAATTTTCCTTCAATTAATAATCTCCTAAAATAAAAGATATAAAAACATGGAGTTCATTCTAGAAATTTTGGAGAGGTAATAAAATACAAATGATGAAAATCAAAAGAATTACATCCAATAGAGATCTCAGATCAAGGCAGACAGTTGGCAGCATCTCTAACTTCAACCGTAGCACCTCTCTATTCTTGGTCATAGCCCGCAGAGCTCATGACTCTAATGTGGAAGAAACTTGGACTTCAAGGTGCGAATTGGGACGATGGCTTCCTCTTCTATTTATAGGTGTGGACGGTCTTCAAATCAATCACGGTTGATAATATCATACGACCGAGTTTAACTTTGCGGAGATAAACTTTACGTCCTTCAATCTCGGCCAATAATGTTGATAAAACTTTGGTTAATGATAAAAACTTATCCATTTGACCCCTGTTGATAAACTCCTCTTTATTCTCGGCCACCAGATGTAACATCACCTTGGTTAAAGATGATCTTTTGCGCCCAATGATACTTACTAAGTATTGGTTAAGGATAAAACTTCTTCGACCAATTAGTCTCTTCGTGATTGGATATTACGACCGACAATCTCCATTGATCTTGGTTAATGATGATGTCTTGTGCCAAATGAAATTCCTCTCATTTCTTTTCTTGGTTGTTAACGATAAATATTGGATATGCTTCACGGTTGATAACTTCTTGAGTTTGGCGCCTGGTAATTCAACTTGATAAAATCAGTTGATCATGAATTTGGTGTCCGATCATTAGGTGAATTTGGTGTCTATGATTGAAGTTCGAAGTGATAATCCGCTCGATAATCATAGCTTTTCTTGCAAAAGATAGTTATCAAAATTTAATTAATCCATCCACAATTAAAATATTCAGAGAATTAACAATTAAAATTGATAAATCCATAATTATGACTAAAAATGACCTAAAATGATACATGCCATGATCAAATTATAGAAAAATTAGCTAAAATAATAATCTAAAATATGCTATATTTTGCATGCATAAGAGGCTCAATGCTGATGGGTGCTGTCTCGTTCTCAGCTGGATTGTCACTAGGTCGAGGTCAGCGACGAGTTGTGGACTTGGAGCGGGGAGCAATATGGAGGACGAACACCCATGTCGAATAAATACAACCCATGAGATGTGTATAACAGGTCGTTATGAGGTCTTCACGGACCTCCTGAGCGATCTAACAGGTCATGATATGGAAATCGCGACCCTTGCATTGGCCAGATGGAAGAAAATCAAATAGTAACCAGTCGTGAAGACTTGCTCACAGTTCGCGGATGACGTGCACGGCCCGTAAGATGCTGGTTACGGCCGTGATGGAGAGCTCTGAAGGAACACTGATCATGATATGGGATTTACGGCTCGTACGATGGTCATCTTCTACACCGCTGTTGTCATGAGCCCGGTTTAAACTTTGGTTCAACCCGCAAGCCGCGACGTAATACGATCGATCAAATTCTTATAGCGAAAGCATCATATTATCACGTAGAAACATGTGAAATAAAGTTATCTCAACATTGTTCACAACCCACTTATATTTAAACTCATAGTAAGTACACACTCTAATTGAAACTCATACATTCTAAAAGGTTTTTGAAACATTTAACTTTTACACACCATATAACATGTTAAGAGGAGTCACACATCCTCACAAAAAGACATCAAGAGACTAAGCCTTCAAAATTGCTTCTAATCCGAGAGGGGATTTCCAAGCACGGCCACATGACTGGTCAACTGATCTGAAAAGTGTTAAAACAACATTATGAGCAAACCACAGCTCAGTAAGTTGAAAACTCATAACCTATGTGTTACTACATATTCAATTCAGATAAACCAGTTTAGCATTTGAAAACTTATAGGAAACAAACTATCATCTTATTACTTATGAATAAATATCATATTATGAAGGTGATGCGTAAAATGATGTAGCAAAATAAAATCGCTAGCAAGTGCACTAGGCGCTCAAGTAATATAGAAAATAGGAGTAAGAGTGTCGAACCCACGAGGAATATTATTAATTCAATATCTGAATTTATAAATTAATAAGGGAGGAAAAACATGGATTTTGAAAATGGCTTTTGTAAAAATAAAGTAAGGAAAATAGGATAATAATAAGATAAGATATTGGTGTTGAAGTTGGTCTTGGGATGATAATGTATTAAGGATAAAAATGTGAACCAGAAAAGATAAATTAAAAATCTTAAGATGGATTGGGAATTTTTCCAAGTTATTAATTTACAAAATTAAAATCACAAAGTCCACAAATTGGTAATTTTGCTATTTAATCCAGCAAATCAAACTATCTTAAATTCAATCAAACTTGAAGTTCCACAAATTAGTATTCATCATATGACATTAAAATTAAGATGCATTAATATGAAAATCCTAAACTATTAATCACTCCACAAACTGGTATAGATTAACAGACCACACAGATATAATTCTCCACACACTAATTATTAGACCTATGTCAATTTTAATTTCACAATAAATCATTTAATTTAACTAAATAAAATCTGAAATCAAGTAGTCCACAACTGGTAATTACTTAACTCAAAAATTTAAATAATTAAATCAAAAGCACTAAACATAATTAAAAATTGATAAAAAAATTCAATAATAATTAAGTAAGGGTTCACAGAATTTTCCTTCAATAATAATCTCCTAAAAATAAAATAATTAAAGACATGGAGTTCATCCTAGAATTGCAGAGAGATAATAACAAAATAACAATAATAATTGGAAGAATTACACCAAGAAATAATTCGGATCCTCGGATGTCGTCGGAGCGTCTAGAACAATCTCTCTCTGGTCGAAGCCCGCGAAGCTCACGACTTGCTGTGGATGAAAACCAAACTTCAAGACACGAATTGGAGCGATGGTTTCGTCTTCTATTTATAGGTGCGAACGAGGGTCTTCATGTTGATTACGGCCGTAAATCCTACGGCTGGATTTAAATTAAAGGGATAAAACTTGATACGGTCTTTTCAAATCTTGGCGAAAACGATAGGCTCTTCTTCTAATCTCGGCCAAAATGATGTATGATGACCAATATGTTTCGGCCACGTAAGCATGTATTAATTCATGTTACGCCCAAAGATATCAAGTTGCGAAGCTTTTACCCCCAAGGAAGTCACGTAAAATTTATCTAATGAAGGTGATAAACTCAATTTTATGCCTTCATGTGATCAACTCGGCCGTAAGATCTTTGGGTGTAAAGATCAATCTTTCATTTCTATTTTGCCCAATGATTTCAGGCCGTAATGATAAATCTTCAGCCGTGACACCAAAATCTTCTCATTTTTACGCCTTAAGATAACATCCGGGTATATCTCATTCGGTGTTAATTCGACTTACCTGCAAAATATTTAAAAAAATGAAGTTAATCCATCCACACTTAAAATATTCAAAGAATTACTAATTAAAATCGATAAATATGAAATTATGACTAAAAATGGTCTAAAATGATGTATGCCATGATCAAATTACAGAAAAATTAACTAAAATAATAATCTAAAATATGTTGTATTTTGCATGCATCAGAAGGATACTGCATCAACTAATCTCAATGAAATAACATTTTTACCATGTCATACAACATCTCACATATTTGTTTCACTTCATATAACATTTCACATATCATATCATGTATCATGTCATAGCATGTATCATATCATATAATGTATCATGTCATATCATGTATGCACGTATGCATAATGCACATGTCATATTACCAACTGATCAGAGAAACATATTACCCCGTAGGGTTTCATATCATCCCAAATCATGGAGTACATTTCCTATAAAAGATGTATCATCCCTGACCAGAGGCCTCATATCGTCCCGTAGGATATCATATCATTCCATGAAAATGGGGTACCTTCCCTGCATAAGACATATCATCCTGGCAGAGGAAATGCAATGCATGACAGATAGGATCCATAATGCATGCATTAACCATATCATATCATTTAGAACACATATCATATAATTGCATTAAAAGAAATCCACTCACTTTTCAATCATATAGAACATATACTCATATCAAATGACATTCCAAAGACATAACATGAGCTATAACAATGATGGGTTATTTCTAGTGTACCTTAGTACACTAGGAATTCGTGTGGTGCTGAAAACATCATGCATAATAATTAGTAAACATGTGATATTAATACTGTCATAATTTTTGCATCGTAACATCTTTAGGAAGCCTAATCCTCTGAAAATTTACCATTTAAAGTATTGTATAAGGGCTCTACAATTTCATCAAGACAACTATATTCTTCACCTACCTAGTTTGCTGACAGATTGAGTGGTGTCGGGTGTAAAAGTCATAACTTCTAGAATACTTACGATAATTAAGTAATTATAATTTTTATGAAACTAGACTCCCCAAGGTTTAACCATATAAATCCCATAATTTTATTGCTCATATATGGTTCTCAGAAAATCTAGAGATTTGCCTCTGTTCTCTTCTACTTTTCTATTTTAACAAACTGAGTGATGTTTGCTTTAAAACTCATAACTTTCTCTGTACATGGCCTGTAAAGATGATTCCACTTGGATTACAAAGAGACTTTAACATATTGCAGACATATAAATATCATTTCTTAAGGATAAGTATTTAAATTACCATAGTATTTACAATTTGGACTACTCATCATAGAAAATAGAAAGGGCAACTCGGAATAATCGATTCATAACTTTTCGTGTACAAATCCAATTAACCTGATTTCAGAGCCTATAGAAAGTAGACTCAATTAGGGTTCATCCTATGGAATTTCATAATTTTTGAAGCTCTAAGATGCCGAGAACATGTTGACAACTTTCGGATAGGGTTTGATGTCCAACAAAGATGAAACTTCATGTTGGAGAACTAGGGTTTGTTCCGCAAACAAGAACATGGACATAGAAGCACTAAGAGATCTTGGAGGCTTAGAAGAATATATTTTCATCTGAATTTCATAGGAATAATTCATAAGGAAGGAGTAGACAACTTACCTAAATGAAACCCTAGCAAGAAACCCTTGATTTGTTGTTGAAATCCCTCCTTTTCCCTTTTGTTTTTACTTATTCTCTTGCTGCCCTCTTCATCTGAGTTTCATGTGATGAGGGTAGGTGGCCAGGTGATAAGAAGATGAGGATTGACACCTTATATACTAAACAAACCGACCTAAGGTCGGTTGTAGGCAAAGTCCTCAAAGTACCCTTGAAGTTGTCCTTATTTACAAGGATATCATTTAAGTAAATGAATAAATAAAATAAATAATAGAATTTCATTTACTTAAGACATTACATGTAAATAAGAAACTCACCCCCATTTGAATTCAAATAAAATATTTATAAACTTAGATTCCAAAGGAACCAAAATCCGAATTTTTGTCCGAAGAACAAAATCGATGGTTTTTCTGATTTTTTGATTTTGCGCTATCATTTAACCTAATGAAGAATTTACCTAAAAAATATTAAAAATCATATTTAACATATATTATCATAGAAGAACAATTACCGGGACTTTAATTTTCTTAATTCTAATATTTTCGAAAAGTCATTTTTCCTTGTCTTTAGTCATTTGTCATCAATTTTAAATGTTGGATTCTATGGAGTCGATGCACATATGCTAACACACTTATCATAATACATTTCAATCATGTAATCTATGATTAATTTGTGTAATCTTACATGAAGCAAATCGTGGATATTACAGCCATTGAGTGCGCCGGCGCAGAGTGACGGTAGATGATGTGGCCCGGTGAGAAAGAAGTCGGCTATTTCTAGAGGAAGACCGTGAACGTTGGCTGTTACTAGAGGAAGACCGCAAACGTCGGCTCCAATGAACTTGGTGGCGGCGAAACTTGGCGGGCCAGCAATGAGAATCTCGATGGCGAGTTGGACGATCACACTGGTGCACCCGTGGAAAGGTTGCTGAAATGGAAGAAAGTTGATGACCATTTTGCAGAAGACGGTCGGCAGCATGAAAAACCTTCTCACGGACTGTGCTTTTATAAACAAGGTAAGAGAGGGTCGTTACCAAGCTGTCACGACCCGTTATAAATAATAGGGCTGTTAGATAGATATTTAAGGGTGTTTCGATCGGAGTGTTGTCACGTGTCCTTCACGAGTGTGGTGCGCGGATGGCGTGGCGTGAAGCTGCAGCTTTTGACTGGGTTTCACAGGCTGTGTGTGTCCGATTAGACATGATGGGTCAGACTATTAAAGATAGCCGATGTGTATATGAAAGTTGTAACGGGCCGTGACTTCAGACTAATGGCCCGTAAGCAATTAAACATGGTGATGAAGCAACACTAGGAAGTGCATGAAGCATACCTAGCAGTCCGTTACCGATATGGGAAATTGACAAAGGGATGGTAACGAAATGATAACGGGTCATGAGATAGTGATTACGACCCGTGCATATGTCGAGTGTCCAGAGAGTAGTTTCTCACGGTATGTATGTAGAGTAAGAGGGTCATAACTCGGGATGTCTTGGTAAAGGGACTGGCTTCCATTATGTCTTACAGGCTGTGATGATAAACTTACGACCCGTTAGGAATGGGCATGTGGAATGAGGGCTACTGGGATACCCATAAAATAACTCCCTGTATGTACTATAAGTGTCGTGAGAGGTAACATACAACCCGTGACCAATGTCAATTAGAAGTCTCAGAATCAACTGTTACATTGCGGGTCGTGTAATAAGGATTACGGCCCGTAATGGAATCTGTATGTTCACATATCTTGCATAATGAGTCGTGGCATGAGGTGAAGGATTGTAAGTCGAGGTAATTGACATGTGGGACTAAGGTTCGAAAATACTTACGGATAGTTAAGTAAGACTTACGGCCCGTGATACGTCCAAAACTTGAATTTACCCACTATGAAGTGTGTGATCTAATCTGGACGTCCCGTAGCATTGTGCGTAAGGCCTGTGATATGAGTATAAGACCCGTAACATTCACAAAAATCTGATTGTTCTTCTTGGCGCCCTAATGTTGTCAGATAAAATTCGTTAGAAGGAAAAAAAGAAAAAAATCAGCTAATCCATAACTAAAAATATAGACTAAACCAAGATCTGGCTAAGTAAAAAAAATGCAAATCTAACTATAGGTAAGGGTTTAGGTAGAATAGTTCTAAGTTATAGTGGTTAGCTTCACTTTGTCCTTAGTGTGCTAAGGTTCTACTAAAGAGACGATATTCATTTCTAGGTTAAATCTCCCCCCAAGATAATGCTTCAGTCTGTGGCCATTGACTTTGAATATGAAAGTATTGTCTAAAGTTCGAATCTCAACTGCTCCATTAGTAGAAGTGTTGACAACTACATAAGGACCAGTCCACCTAGACCTAAATTTTCCTGGAAAGAGTAGAAGTTGACTTTGTTGTCCAGGTAGAAACTCTATATCCTTAATGTGTTTGTCATGCGGTCGTTTGGTGCACTCCTTGTACAATTTGCTATATCCTTAATGTGTTTCATGCAGTCGTTTGGTGCACTCCTTGTACAATTTGCTACTCTCGTAGGCGTGTAGCCTAAATTCATCTAACTCATTTAATTTTAAAATGTTTCTTTTCCACACATATCAAGGTCAAAATTTAGAAGTTTCGCGGCCTAGTAATCTTTGTGCTCTAATTCAATAGATAGGTGGTGGGACTTATCGAATACTATCCGATAAGGGGACATACCACTAGGTGTTTTAGATGCAGTTCAGTAGGCCCAAAGGGCATCATCCAACTTGCTGACCAGTCCTTCCTGGAGACTTCTACCTATCCATTTTATAAAATTCATTTTAACTCTACGTTGGAGACTTCTACCTATCCACACAAGTTTGAGCATGATAAGGAGTGCTCAACTTATGGGTGACGCCAAACCTATTTTGTAATTTGGCAAAAAGCTGATTATGAAAATGCGTACTATTATCATCGATTATGGCACAAGGTGTGCCAAATTGAGTAAATTTTTTTTCCTGATAAACTTAACTACAATTTGGGCATTGTTGTAACTGTACTTCGGCTTCAACCCATTTCAAAACATAGTCGACAACAACAAATATAAATTCCTTCCCTAAGGACTTAGGAAAATGCCCCATGAGATCTATCCCCGAAACATAAAAAATATCACAATAGAGCATTTTGTTTTTGTTGGTGTCAACTGACTGTTGACGTTGATCACAACACTTAAAGTAAGTTCGTGCATCTTGGAATAATGTTGGCCAGTATAATCCATATTGTCTTTTGCTGCATTTCGGTTTGGGCCAAAATGTCCTCCAACTTGTCCCCCATGGCAATGTAGTAATATATTTTTGGATTCATCCTCGCGTACACATCGTCGAAGGATCTGGTCAGCACACAAACGGAAGAGATGTGGGTCTTCCAAGTGATAGTTCTTCACGTCTGATAGTAGCTTCCTTCTTTGTTGGTGGCTAAGATCTTTTAGGAATTGTCCGCCTGCAAGATAATTTGCCATGTCAACATACCATGGAATTCGTTTAGATGATTTAACTTCTTCAGTAACAAAGAAGTTCTCTTTTTTAGGGAATTCTTCAATTATTTCAGCTTTTATGGTTGCGGTTGGTTCTAGTTCCAGGCGTGACAAGTTATATGTTCCCTTTTTATCTTTGACTTCTACGTCGAATTCTTATAGAAGTAGGATCCATCTAATGAGACGTGGTTTTGCATCCCACTTTACCGTCAAATGCCTAATGGTTGCATGATCCATAAAGACAACAACTTTTGAACATATGAGATATGAACGAAATTTATCAAAAGAAAAGATTATTGCTAAGAATTCTTTTTTCGTTATTGCATAATTCAGTTGGGCAGAAGTTAGCGTCCGGCTGGCATAGTAAATAATTTCGAATTTTTGTCTCGTCGCTGCCACAAAACTGTTCCTACTGTACCATCACTTGCATCACACATGAGCTCAAAAGAAAGGCTCCAATTTGGTGCTACAACAACTTGGGCCGAAATCAGTTTACCTTTCAATAAGTGAAATGCATTTAGAAATTCAGTATCAAAAATGAATTTACCATCTTTAGCAAGCAAATTTGTTTGAGGTTTTGCTATTTTGGAGAATTGATAAAACGTTGATAAAATCCAGCATGTCCGAGAAAACTACAGATGCCCTTCACATTTGTTGGAGGTGGTAAGTTCGCGATGACTTCGATTTGGCCTTGTCTACTTCAATGACCTTTTTAGAAATCATGTGGCCAAGAACGATTCCCTCCTTTACCATGAAATGACACTTCTTGCAGTTGAGTATCAAATTTGTCTCTTCGCATCATTGTAAAACCAAGGAGAGAAGCAATTACTAAAGGAGATACCGAACAAGGTGAAATCATCCATGAACACTTCAAGTATCTTCTCGTTCATATCAATGAAGATCGATCTCTGAAAAGTAGCTGGGGCATTGCACAATCCAAACGACATCCTCCGATAAGCGAACGTCCCATATGGATAGACTAATACTAGAATCTAGTTGTAGCCCGAGTAACCATAGAGGAAACAAGAGTAGCTATGACCTGAAACACGCTCAAGCATTTGATCAATAAATGGTAAAGGGAAATGATCCTTACGTGTTGTGTCATTCAGTTTCCTATAATCAATACATACTCTTTAGCCTGTAATAGTATGATGGGGTATGAGCTCATTGTTTTTATTACTTACCACTGTCATTCCTCCTTTCTTTGGTACTACTTGTACTTTTTTTACTATATTACTTGAGCGACTAGTGCACTTGCTAGCGAATTTATCTTGCTACATCATTTTACGCATCAAGTTTTTGGCACTGTTGTCAGGGAATATTTAGTAATTGATTTCTGATTTTTATGAGTTATTAGGTGATGTAAATAAAATCTGTAAATAATTTTCCTGTAAATAATTTTTGTAAATAAATTTTTTATAACTCCTTTTATGTAAATATGTATTGTTATACTATTAGTTTTAATTATTGGTATTCTGTAAATAATCTAACATCTTTCTTTTTGCAGATAAAGGTCAAGAGATTATCAATTGATTCTAGATTAAAATTTGTTGACTTTCAGCAATAGTTTATTTTATTTTAAAATTTTGACGCCGAGTGGATTTTTTGATTAATTGGATAAAGATCTTTTTACCTCTATCGACTTATGGATTTACGACCGTGATTACTTCTTGTCGTATGATTTGCGCCTTGTTATGCCAAGATAATCATCTCTATATGGAGCTCGAAATCTTCTGAGTGTAAACTTTCTGTTTTGCAGCCGTCATATTTTAATTTTCTGAATTTTTGTTTTGTGCAAATTTTGATTTTACCTCATTTCGGCATGATGTTATTAGTTTTCAGCTTTTGCGCCCAACTATGTTGATGAAGTTGGTTAATCTCTCTTTGAAATTTTCTACTTATTTGGCGCCCAACAGGTTTCTGATTAAGTTAATGACTCCCAAAAAATTTCAGCTTTTGCGCCCAACAAAGATTCTATCAATTATCAGCCAAATTTTTATCCTTTTTATTTGGGCGGCTCTCAAATTTTTTTTTAAAAAAATTGTTTGTGTTTTGCGGCCGTGATTATCTGAGAGTTTGAGTTTTGCGGCCGTGATTATCTGAGTTTTGGTGCCCATCTGCATTTAGATTATTTTGTGTGTGTGGGATTTTTAGTACCACAATGAATTCTGATTATTATATTGACAAGTCTGTTGGTCACATTTGGGCAGATCGATTTCTGAATTTAACTGATTGAATATCTTTATCGATGTACCCTACTATTTTTAACGTCGATATTTGAGTATTGTTTTCTGATTTCAAAATTTCACTTATGTAAGAAATTATTTTCAGCCATAGTCAACAAATTATATTTTAAACTTATCTACATTGTTTAATCGTGACTCATTATTTGTATTTTATTTTGTACATTGTTTTTCTTCTCTTATCTCTTATTACTGAAAATTGGTTGTTGTAGGTACTCTTAAAAATTTAATCACAACTAATCCTGAAATCTTCTGATAAATCCATACATCACGCTAGGAGTTCGAATCCACTTTTGTAATTTGATCTTGAAATTGAAAGAGCTACTCGTTGATTAAGAAAGAATATAAGAAAGATGGCTGAACAAGCATGCAACATTCAGAGACAACAATAAAATAAAATAGTGCATCCACATAATAATTGTTGTGAAGAAGAAGCAAAACTTTCAATGAGAGAGTATGTCTCGGCTAGATATAGTGACCGAGAATCATGCATCGTGCGGTCAGATATTAATGCAAATAATTTTGAAATCAATCCGGCAATCATGAGGATGATACAAGCATCTCAATTTGGAGGAGGATTTCATGAAGACCCTCACGATCACCTTGATAAATTTCTTGCTACTCTAAGCACCTTTGGAAATAATAATGTTTCTTCTGAAGTTATTTATTTTTTATTATTTCCACAATCTTTGCGTGACAAAGCTTCTACGTGGTTCAAAACTTTGCCTGCAGGATCAGTCCACTCATGATTGGAGTTGGTAGAAAAGTTTGTTGAAAAATATTGCCCACCTCAAAAAGTAGGCAAATATCGAAGAGAACTCAGAGCATTTATTCAAAACGATGACGAGACACTATATAAGGCATGGGAACGTTATAAGGAATTTCTTTAGAAAGTTCCTGACAATATAATTCCGAAATGGCAAGTAATGGAAGACTTTTATCTTGGATTGCAATCATCGGACAAGATAAGTTAGATCAATCTGCAGGAGGGACAATATTAGGAACTAAACATCCCAATGAGATACTGAATGTCATTGAAGTTGTTGCCCTAAAGTCTAGCCACGAAAAGAGACCACCTCTCCGAACTCATGATGTACATGCTGCACAAGGAGAACAATCTTCTGATGTAGCGGCTCAGTTGGAGTCACTCAATAAAAAAATTGAGCAAATGATATCACTAATAGGAAATTCAAACAATTATTTCCCTACTAGTAACACTTTATTTCCAACCCATTTTTCAGGAGCAACGATTATGGTTGGAGAAACAATTCAAAGTTTGCCTATAATCGGAATCAAGGCCAACCTTCTAGTTCAGCAAAAGACTATATACCGAAAAGGCAACCTGTTGATCTCCAATATGAATCATCAAATCACATGCAGGAGATGATGGCACAGATCATAGACATCAAGCAATCATTGCAAAAGGATATGGAGTCTAGAGCCACTAGTCAAGATACATCAATTTGAAATTTGAAAAGACAATTGGGCTAGATGGCAACACAACTGACTGGACATACACCGGGCTCTCGCTCTCTCCCAAGCAACACAGAAAAAAAATCCAAGGGGATAAGAGCAAGATAAGCCTTGATCATCATAAATCAGAACTATTTATACTTTTTTTAATTAGTTACTGATTAATACTTTAGTTATATTAGGATTAATTTGGATGAATTTTTAAGTAGGCACTTATTCTTTTTATTTATTTATAGAGTCATCTAATTAATTTATTTTGTGCGAGGAGAAAAATTTGGATAATCATTTCAGCAGATACGTCAACGTTATACGTTGGGGCACGTGAATAATACATACTCTATGAGCATCACAACGGACTTATCACGACTGCTACATAGTTTCTCTACGGTCAATTGAACAGTTGTCGAAAGCGCCAAATGACAAATCATTGACACAACAGTGACAGCCTCGAAGACCTCGGACACTGATTCACGGGGGTTAAAATCCAATCACTAACACCGAGATAGATAGGACAACGTGGCAGAACTCTAATTTCATGGGCGCCAAAGAAAAAAATTTCTGGAGCCAGTCCCCGACACTGAAATCACCTTACGGGCGCAATTTAACAAGTCGAGCCACTGTGCATACACAAATCGTTGAAGTTGGCGCCCGACTTGACACTTCAGCAAGCATACTATTTGGTGACTGGACTTTAATCGAAGTGGCCATTCACAAGTAAGTTCACGGCTGTTTTTTCATCTATAAATACTTACCCTTCTTTCATTTGCAGGTCTCCGCTTTACACAACCACCTTATCTTCGCTTCGAGAGGCAAAGCACACCTCTCATCCTAGGAAGCTTATCTTCTCTCTCTCAAGAGGTAAGATATTAAACCTCTTTTACAGAAGAGCTCTCTAAAATTTTTCTGAAAATGGTTTCTCTTTAAGAATGGAATGCTCACAAGAAGAGAAGAGAGAAAGAAAAGAAACAATAATGATAACTTCAAGATAAAGAATATTCTTTTAATAACTTGAAGTTTTTCTTCAATGCTTGGATGGATGCCTTTGCTTGAGGCTTTGGCTCTTCTTTTATAGGTTTCAGTATGTGAAAAATTTGTCTAGAAAATTTTCCACAATTTACACATTAAAAAATAGTTGTTAATGTTCATTTGACTTGGGACTGGTTGACCGCAAAGCTAGACCGGTGACCGGTCTATGTGACCGTTGTGCGATTTTTTTAGCTTCTGCACTTGGCCAGTCGACTGAATTATCGATCGGTATAGTCTTGACATTTTTTGTTTCGCCCGTTGACCTAATCGGTCGGCCAGTGTATCGATCGGTATAGTCTCAACGTAGAACTGGGCAAGCCATTCATTGATCGGTTGACCTGTATTTCGGGTCAGTCGACCGGTGTAGTCTCGACCGACCTTCTTTGCTTCGACTAGCAGATTGACCGACCTGCACTATTTTGAGAATAGCTTTTTGCATAGTTATCCAAATTAGATAATCATGGATTCCATGGATAGCCAACAAGATTCTCTACACATCATTCATCCAGAATCTAATAAGACCACATTCAATTATTTAATCAAAATTTAGTGCATACAGTTGTCCCTTTTTATTTAAACTTTTTTTAACATTTAACTTTAATCTTTCGAGATTTGTATCATCAAAATATAATTTCATATGCCATTAAAACTTTGCTTCAACAATCTCCCTCTTTTTGATGAAGACAAATTGAGAAATATGAAAAATATATAAGTTGCAAAAAAGTTGTAAAATTTTGTAAAATCAATATTACTCTCCCTAAAATTAAGCTTTCCTTATAATGATAGATATTCACATAAGTACCAATTGTAAGGTACTCTTCAAATAAAGTTATATTCATACCATATTTCTACCCCTTTTGTTTGATCAAAAAGTAGTTTGCACATTAACGACATAAGAAACCATATGTAATTCCCCCTTTGTCTTTAAAAAAATATTCTCCCCTTTTGTCATAAATATGTAAAGTATTACATCATAAAATATGCAAAAATAACTCCCCCTAAATTTATGGCTTGATTTAGAGGTTTATGAAAGCCACAAGTCAAAAAGATGTATTAAGAATCAAAATATTGCATAAAACTTTGATACAATATCAATGATGTGCCAAAATAAAGTTGAAAGATTTTAACATGCTCCCCTTATCACTATGACCAATTTTCTTTTTCTATTTTATATGTTATTCTTTTCTTTCAAAGAAATAGTAATTTTGAAATTTTGATTGAAATAAAAAATTAAATTAAATGATACTTTTACCATGACCTTCATGCATTCACATTTTCAATTTCACTTGTCCTTTTATTTACATGTGAGGCAGACTCGAAAAACTTGTTACCCAAACTTCTTTGGGTCCTATTTTGTTAGATAATGTTCCTTATGGAACCCAAATCATATCATGCTGTGATGATTTTGTTATTATGCATTGATATGCGTAATGACCATAAAATCCACATGTAAAACATGAAAATGTGATTTTCTATCATAAGAATGATTAGATTCCCAATAAGAGTTTTCATGTCCAAAGTATTTCCTAAGATTATTTTTCGTTATATGAGAAATAGTCTTATCATTATTTTGTATATTTTTCAAAAAAAGTATTTTCCTATTTTACTTTTTCTAAAGAACATGCTAGTTTTATAAATTCACATGCATGTGTAATTTCTAAAGTATCAATTTCATTTTTCAAGTTTTCATTTTCCATACAATATGTACAATTTTCTTCTTTTAATTTCTCAAGCTCATTTAGTAATTTTCATTTTCCTCTTTAAGTGAGAAATACCTTTTTATAAGTGAGGAAAGTTTTTTATTTACATCTAAGAAACGGGTTTCTTCGGAAGAACTAGATAAATCATTGTTTAAATTTGAAGGACTAGAACTTACCTCATCATTGTGTGCCATTAAGTATAGATATGCTTCATCACTAGAAGAGCTTGTTGAGTCACTTGTTTCACTTGACTCTTTATATTTTTTTCTTTTTCCCTTTCTGAGATGTTTCTTTCTTTTTTACTATCTTGAGATACTTATCTAGTTTTCATGTGTAGCATTCGAGTTTTTTTTCGTCCACTTCCTCTTCACTTGAGTCTTCTTCCTTTTTGTATGCTTTCAGCGCTAATGTCTTTATCTAGTTTGTTCAAGTCATTTTCTTCAATCACAGTCCTCTTTGTATGCCATTTGGTGGAGAGAGGCCTGAGAAACTTTTTCACTTTTTGGAGGTTATTTCTTGGCTCACCCAAGGACGCTAAGCCATTCAAGATGTCGTTAAATCGTGCAACCATATTATTTATGGATTCATTATCATGCATTTGAAAGAATCATATTGGTGATTTAAAATATTTAGTCAAGATTCCTTAACTTTATCCACTCCTTCATAAGTAACAATGAGCTTCTCCCAAATCTCAGTTGCACTTTCACGCTAGAAATCCGATTAAACACCATTAAATTCAAAGCACAATAAAAAATATGTTTGGCTTTCCAATTAAGTTTTGCAAAATTTTTTTCTCTTTCGGTAGAATCTATAGGTAATTTTTCATGTAAATAATAACCTTTTTGAACAATATCCCACATGCCAATATTAATGGAACATATGTATGATTGAATCCTAATTTTTCAATAAGCAAAAAATGATGCATTAAGAAGTGGAGGACGACTAATTGATTCTCCTTTGGAAAAACCAAATCCACTCAATGCCATGACCCTAAAGATGGTTAAATATTAAAACAAGATGATTAAATCTTGAAACAAGATGATTAAAAATCAGAACAAGAGCAACCCGCTCTGATACCAGTTGTAGGATCCCAAAGGCACCAAGAGCGTGTGAGGGGAGGGGGGGGGGGGTGAATTGGTGCTCAACACCGAAAGTATCGATTTCAAAAATTCATCGTGAAAACTTCATATTCGTTAAACTTTAAACCAAAACAAATCATATCATATCAAAAAACATAAGTGGGGAAGGAGAAAGAGAAATCAAACATGATGAACACGATGATTATTGACGAGGTTCAGACACACCTTGGCCTACGTCCCCGCTCTGACTTCTCGACCTCGAGACCGTCGGAGATTCCACTAAAACACTTCCTTTGTTCCAAATGGGGCAAGGAAGAAAGCCCTTTACATAATCACGTTTTCTCCGCTTCGAGACGCAAGGCACACCTCTCCTCCTAGGAAGCTTATCTTTTGTCTCGCTCAAGAAGTAAGATATTGAACCTTTTTTACACAGGAGCTCTCTCAATTTTTTCTGAAAATGGTTTCTCTCTTTTACAATAGAATGCTCATAAGAAGAGAAGAGACAAAGAAAAGAAACAACAATGATACCTTCAAGAGAAAGAATCTTCTTTTGATAACTTGAAGTTTTTCTTCAATTCTTGGATGGATGCCTTTGCTTGAGGCTTTGGCTCTCTTTTTATAGGCTTCAGGAAAATTCATCCAGAATTTTTTTGACTATTTACTCATTAAAAAATAGTCATTACTGTTCATTTGACCTAGGGACTGGTCGACCGCACAACTAGACCGATCGACTGGTTGATGTGACCGTTGTGTGATTTTTTTAGCTTCTGTGCTTGGTTGGTCGACCGAACTATCGACCGGTTAATGGATCGGTATAGTTTCGACATTTTTTATTTTGCTCGTTGAGCTAATCGGTCAGCTGGTTTATCGACCGGTATAGTCTCGATGTAGAACTGGGCAAGCCATGCATTAATCGGTCGACTGGTATCTCGGATTGGTCGACCGGTATCTCAGATCGGTCGACCGTTGTTGTGTCGATCGGCCTTCTTTGCTTTGACCGGCAGATTGACCAACCTGCACTATTTTAAGCATAACGTTTTGTGCCCAATTATCAAAATTAGATAATCATAAATTCTATGGATAGCTAACAAGATTCTCTACAACTTTGATATTTATCATTCATCAAGAATCTAATAAGACGATAGTCAATTATTTAATCAAAGTTTAGTGCATAAAGTTGTCCCTTTTTATTTAAACTTTTCAACATTTAACTTTAATCTTTCGAGGTTTGTATCATCAAAATTAGTTTTATATGTGATTAAAACTTTGCTCCAATACATATCGGCAGCCAACTTTTCCTCTCTCTATGTCAATTGTGGCTGAGACATCCTTCTCCCTTGCACGCATCATAGCCGTAACCCTTCATCGACTTTCGGTCGAGGATCTTCACTGACAACTATTGTGGCCGAGACCACCTTTCTTCTTCAACAGCACCGACTATTAGCCTCTACATCACGGTCAAGATTCCACCGACATAGACTATGGCCAAGGTTCTTCATCGACTTCTTTTCATCACCGGTCGCGGTTGTCATTGACATTTGGCGGTCTTCATCGACTTGCTTCCCTTTCACGACCGAGCCTCTTCATCAACTTACAGCCACACGCTTCACCTCCTCGAACTGCCATGTTTCTTCCTATATCTTGCACAGTAATGATTTTATTTTTAGATGAGGTGATTTGCTAATATCTGAAGGGGGTGTCGCGATCGATGACATCCGGATGCCCAACCCATGCCACTGTCTTCACAATTAATTACATATCTAGGAGAAGGACCATTTTGAAACAATATCTACTATACGAGTTCACACCACTAGATTTTCAGACATCGAATTACTCAGGGAGTACAATTTATTTGTCAATATCTATTTATTATTTTCCCAGATCAGTCTTTCTGATTTTGTTCAGCAGCGGTGGCCAACTTATGAAGTCCTTACTATGGAATTTTTGTCATCACTCGAGGTCTTCAATTTAGATGGCAAACAATATCATCAGCCCCGCATTTCTTTTCAGCCATACGGGCAACCTTTCACACTGACTTTAGAAGATTTTAATAATATTTATGGATTTTCCAATTATGGGGCTCATTCCATTCCTACTGACTTTGATATTGAAGCTTTTTGGAAGTAGATAACTAAAGAAGATCGATTAGTCTAGAGCACAACTAAGGAAAGCACAATTCAGAAACCTGTCTTGCACTTTGCCCATCGCATGCTCAGTAACACTCTTAGCGGATGAAGTGACAGTGATGGAGCCGTCTCAGAGGGGGAATTATTCTTGATCCACAGCATGTTTCACAGGACACAGGCCAATGTCGGCGCCATCCTCATCCGTCGTCTTCAATGCCGTACTACTCATTAGAGCGGTAGGCACGCCAATAGCTCGACACTTCAAATTACACCTGGATGATCTTCAAGCTGTCCCAGGAATTGCTGACCTTAACCGACGAACCATTCTGGCCATGGGCCTCGCCTAGGCCAATAATGCAGGAGTTGAAGTCTTTATTTTTAAAGAGAGTGATCTAGAGGTGCCCTTTACACCAATTAATCATAATAATTAGCTACTTTTTAAGCAGGTCACTGCTCCACTAATTCCATCTGCAGGACCATCTGCCTTTATCGGTCAGCCACACCAGGATGAGGTCTTCTCCTGGTTTGATTCTACTAATTATACGGCAGCCCAACAGCAGCAGCTATAACTTTTCCAAGCTACATCACCAGCAGCTTCTCGACATACATCATCTGCCCCTTCACCACATATGCTAGTGCCTTCTTTGATTCCATCTCCAGCATATGAGAGCTCTTCTGATTCCTCATTCATACAAGCCACTCCTTATGAGGAACGGGATCCGGTGGAAGTGTCTGCCCCTCTACAAGAGCCTGTGCCCACTTATTTGTCCCAGCCTCCTCCACAACCTCCTCCTCCGCAACCTCAACCTCCGCAACCCGACTATGCATCTATGCAGAGTCTCTGTGAATCAATGTATGATGAGCAACTTCGACAAGCATGGGAGCTGCACGCTATTTGAGAAGAGCAACATGACCACCATTCGAGCAGGCAGCACTAGGGCTGATTCAAGTCCCACTAGGATCATAAGGTTCACATGACGAGGCACATCCATGACTATCATATGCATCATGGACATTTCGGTTACCACCCACCTTCGCCGCCATGTAGACAGTAAATCCGATTGTGTCTCTTTCCTTTTCTCTATTTTTCATTTCTTTATTTTTCCCTTTTATTAAGTCTGTATCACTTTCCATGTTGGCCTAACACTAAGGACAATGTCTAGTTCTACCTTAGGGGAGTTTGCATTTCATGCATTCAAAAATTCAAAAAACAATTAAAAATTAAAAAATTTCCCAAAAATACCATTATGTGCAGTTATTTTTTGTACCATCTTACTAACTCGTGTCTTACTATTTTAATTATCTTTAAGTAAAAATTCAAAGACATGTTTTTAACTGATGAAATTTGAATGCTTTTCTCTCTTCTTACTTCTATTTCAGCATTGGAGTTATGGACTATGCGCCTATGCTGAGTAGAATTATGGATGTCTAGACTACAAGATCATGTTCATTCCTTTTATTTATTTCTATTAAGTCTTAATAGTAGTAGCCTTTTTATTGACTATATTAAGTACTCCTCGAGCTTAAAAAAATGTGTTAAAAAAAGTCTGAATAAATTTATGTGTAGGTACAAATGTGTTATCTGAAACCAAGGTGTGTTCGGATAATTAGATTCGTAGGGGTTCATGCCTGGCGACCTAAGGGCAACTACTTGGATCCATCAAATAAAAGCCTTCTACAAGGACCATCTTGTAGAATATGGAGAATAACAAGAGTATGAATCATGGCAAAGTTCGAACTCTTCATTTAGAACCTTCGTTGTTCGGGCAAGTAAACTCGAGGGGTTCCTTATCACTTGTTGCCCTAAGGCCATCTGGTCTGGGAGTCATGAGTCCAAAGCCCGCTACATGAACTTCCTTGTGCAATCTTTTTTGAATAGAACTTTCAAAATGTTCGAAAATAAAAGTGTAAAAGAAGAAAAGAAATTATGCTCAATTAGTACTTATGTGTTCAATATTAATGCTATTACTTGATAGATTGTTTATTTTTCTACAAGGCTGAATTGCAGATTGTTTAAATATATGTAGCATTCAGAACCTCTATGAAGCTAAGTGCATGAAAAATAGTGAGATGATGAGTAGTAGTGCAGAAGAACTATGTTAGAAAATTAGTGAGTTGATAATATGGAGGCCATGATAGAAATCTCTTTGGAATTTTTGCTTGAGGACAAGTAATACTTTAGGCTTGAGGGAGTTTGATGCATGCAAAATATAACATATTTTAGATTATTATTTTAGTTAATTTTTCTATAATTTGATCATGACATGCATCATTTTAGGTCACTTTTATTTATAATTCCAGATTTATTGAGTTTACTTACTAATTCATTGAATATCTTAATTTTGAAATAAATTAACTTAATTTTTATAAGTATTTTGTAGGTAAAGTCGAATTAACATACAATAACGGATGATATCGCTTTATATTCAGACAATAAATTCTAGACACCAAGTTGGAGATTATCATTGGCCGTTATTTTATCATGATGAAAGAAATTATCGGTCATGAATCAGATTAGAAGAGTTTCTATGGGCATGAAATCAAGATTAAATTCATACTTTATCATTATAAGATTTTACGATCGTAACTCTTATCCAAGAGAAGATTATCGGGCGTAAAAGTGGATGAAATCTTGTCATTAACCCATATTTATCCTTAGCGTCCGAGAAGCGAAATGAGAGGAATTTCATGGGGCGCAAAACATCATCCTTAACCAAGGGAAATGGAGATTATCGGTCGTAAAATCCAAACAATTATTGGGCACAAAACACTATCATTAACCAAGGTGATGATACATTTGGTGGCCAAGAATCAAAGAGGAGTTTATCACCAGGTGCCAAACGAATAAGAGTTTATCATCAACCAAAGTTTTATCTGCATTGTTTGTCGAGATTTGAAGGACATAAAGTTTATCTCCACGAAATTAAACTCGGTCATACGATATTATCGACCGTGATCGACATGAAGATCATCCGCACCTATAAATAGAGGAGGAAGCCATCGTCCCAATCTGTGCTTTGGAGTTTGGTTTTCTTCCATTATTGAGTCATGAGCTCTACAGGCTTCAACCGAGAAAGAGAGAGAGTTGAACAGCTGATGCAGACGCTCCAATGACATTCGAGGATCCTGATTTATTCTTAGTGTAATTCTTTCAATTATTGCTATTTTGTTATTATCTCTCTGCAATTTTAGGATGAACTTCATGTTTTAGTTATTTTTATTTTAGGAGATTATTATTGGAAAGAAATGTTGTGAACCCTTATTTTATTATTGAATTTCTTTTGATCAATTTTTAATTATGTTTAATGCTTTTGATTTAATTATTTGAATTTTTGAGTTAAGTAATTACCAATTTGTGGGCTACTTGATTTCATATTTTATTTAGTTAAATCAAATGATTTATTGTGAAATTAAAAATTGACGTAGGTCTAATAACTAGTGTGTGGAGAATTAGATCTGTATGGTTTATTAATCTATACCAGTTTGTGGAGTGATCAATAGTCTAGGATTTTCATATTAATGCATCTTAATTCTAATCTCATCTGCATGAATACCAGTTTGTGGGACTTCAATTTTGATTAAATTTAAGATAGTTCGGTTTGCTTGATTAAATAATGGAATTACTAGTTTGTGGACTCTGTGATTTTAGTCTTGTATAATAACTTAGGAAAATTCGAATCCGTCTTAAGAAATTTAATTTATCTTTTCTGATTCACATATTTGTCCTTAATTTGTTATCATTCTAAGACCTAACTTCAACACCATTATCTTATATTATTATTATCTTATTTTTAATATCTATTTTATAATTAAAAAACTTATCTTCAAAACCTGTATTTTTTCTCTCTTATTAATTTATAAGATCATATATTAAATTAATAATATTCCTCGTAAGTTCGACACTCTCTACTCCTTATACTATATTACTTAAGCGACTAGTATACTTGCTAGTGGATTTCTCTTGCTACATCATTTTACGCATCAGTGCTTCTATGATCCGACGAGTAGGGAGGATTCCAGAGTTGAAGGCTTGGACTCCTATCGTGAGTTGGAGGATGAGTGCGTGGAGAAGTGCAGGGTCAGAAGGATTAGGAGTAGGAATAGGGTTGGGCCATCCTCCTATGTCGAGAAGGACATGGTGGATTTCCATGAGGGCCGAGCTTCCTTCTGGACCGAGAGCCGGAGTTGGAGTCCTGGACCGAGAGTAGATAGCTGGGGCACGTGGAGCTCTCCAATGTCCGAGTAGGACTCGGATTCCTCACTCGGGCATGGTCTGGGCACGGCGTGGGCACGTCGGGTGCACGGCCAAACTGAGTTTGAGTAGGAACTTGGGACTGGCTGGATTCTTTAAGGCTTCAAGGGATTCAGATTTCCACTCCTATTCTCAAGAGGTTTTTCTTGAGAAGGGCTTGCATGCCTAGTAGGATTAGGCCCATAGTTAGAGTAGGAGTTGTTGCTCCTTGACCCTATAAAAGGACATGTAATCCAGGCTTGTAAACACATCTGAGATTTGCTCAATAATATTCTCTAGTTTTTCTCTTAACTCAGAGCCTCTCTCTCTTCTTCTTGGGAGGATGTTTCATTGTGCATCTAGGTCATGTCCAGGGCACGTCCAAAAGAGGCTGATCGGTGACCGAAGTAGGGTTTGGCCGAGCAGCACGTCTGAGGTTTCAGATCTAAAGCGTAAGGGAGTGACACTTGACTCTATAAATTTAATTACATACCTTCCTTGGGGTTTCAATTGATTACTCTTCTCTATTTTGCTCATAGATTTTACTTAGTTAGTCTAAGTCATACGTAACACCCCCAAAAATTAATGCACCCCGTCGCATGGTAGAATACACCTCGAAAGATGCTATGGACCAGACATACGTGAACATCATATGACTAGTCAATTAAGAATGAAATCATATGTGGAAGATTTGTAAAAGAATCATCGACTCTTGAGTGGCTCATCTAATACATCATCATAATCATCATGGAAAATAAGCTAAGCCATAAATGGAAAGACTCAAGACATCTATTGCCATGAACATGAATCCAATGGGTCACCATTGACCGTCTTCATCTTTTAGACTTGTGCCTCTGCGCGTATGAAAAATCTCCCTGAGTTTTGCAACTCATCATGTAAATAAGATAAAATCATCATAAAGATCATGATAATGGATAAAGTAAAGATGTGATCATAAGAGATTCGTAAATCAAGGTGACATATTTTTTAAAACATATGAATACATATGAAGATAAATCTAAGTAAAACCTCATAAAATGACGAGTGTCAATTATAACAACATGAAGTACATAATCATTGTGTGAATTATCTTTGTTAAAGCATATTTATATAAGATCAGGAAGATCATAAGGAATCATCATAAAGGTGGAAAACTCAATCATAATCATCATCATGAGGAATGTTTCATTATTATTATGCTTTCACCTCTTTCATCATCACCTTCATCTTATAAATCAATCTTTAACATATAATGGGGTATCTTTCAATTCATAGGGGAATATGTTTCAACTCCAATACTCCCAACTGCTATCGTCAGTCCATAATTGACCGTAGTTAGTCCATAACTGACTGTCTCCAACCCATAACCATTAGAGCTCTTTGTTTGCACTTTTCATTTTTTGTGTTGCAGTTTTTAATTTAATCTTATTAGTACATAATGGTCAAGAACTAATCTAACATAAGAAGATCAAAAGATCATGTGATCATGATAATCAAGGGTCTTAATGGAATCATCATCATCATAATGGTATGGACTTAATCCACCTAAAATAACTCTATGGAGAGAAATCAAAGGTGCATAAATATGATAATCATCATCATAACATAGATCAGAATTAAAGACATGACTTAGGGGTCAACATAAGCTTAAAATATCATCTTGAGGTAGGCCGAGCATAGGCAGAACCCAGGTCGAGTACAAAAGTCATCACCTTGGTAAAAACAATAAGGAATCCGGGTAGTGGGTTGGGGTCATACATGGGCCGAGTTTGTGCATTGATCCAGTCGGGCCAAGGGGTGCGACTTGGGCTTCATCGAGGTCGAACCCCGGTTGGCTCATCATCAACCCTGATTGAGTTCATATCATAGATCTCGAAGGCTCTAGCCATGATGGATCATGGTCAATTTGTAGAGAACCTAGTCCAGGCCGAGTTATAGAGAACCTGGGCCAAGTTCTAGCATTCGGAAAAATGGCATGACTTGCATAGGCTTTCCGCTCATCTTTCTAGTGATTGCCGGAAGCATACATCATCATACAATCATTAACCATGGCTAAGGGTAGTCTAGAACTATTAATATCATGCTTCAAATCCATAATTAAGATCCTACCAACGAGATTACCCTAATTACATACCTTACGAATTGCAGCCAAAAAATTGTCAGGGTCTTCTTCGTCTTCTTCCACTTCCTATTCTTCCAGTCATCCTCGCTTCATGCATGTTTCAATACTGTGTCCCCACCATGTGGTGGTCTCGAAATTCGTCTCTTATAGATCACGGATGTCAGGGCTCAAAGAGAGAGAGAGAGGTTGATTCATTGAAATGTGGAAGAGTATAGCAAAATAATGCGAAAGGCATGATTCCGATGCGAAACTAATGCTTGAAGGACTAAATAAGTCTCTGTCTCGGAATGCCTCTATAGGGGAACATACCACCACTACACCAAAAAATCTGAATAGCTTTAAAACTTATAAAAGTCCTTAGCATACACAACAAGGCTACAAGCGCACAACAATCAATGTAATACTTAAGGTTCCTCCCAAGGGAATAACGAACGATATTTAATGTAAGAATGTTGTCGAAAATGAGAAAATTGACACTGCAGAGAAAATAGAAAATGTTGTAATAAAATGATATCTTAGTAAAAATTGTGGGACATAGAGATAAACTAATTATATGAGTTTTTAATACTAAAGCAAAAGACTAGAAAATCTTTGAATATTTATGCCCACATCCCTCCTTTTTTTTCATACATTTCTTCAAGAAAATCACTAACACCTCATGTGTCTCCATTTGTTGTAGTGCTACGTACCACTATACTGTGGTGTAAATCTTCAAATGATGGTTGCAATAGGAGAGCTTTATTCCTAAAATGAGAATATAATAGATATAAGTAATCTTTGTTGCCTCACAATAAACACCCTCATTTAACATCTTAGGTCCAACGAATCAAAAGTTTGTCAATGTGATCACTAGCTAATCATACTAAATTTCTACTCATTTTTCATCTTAATTCAAGTGTATATAAGCCCTGAAATGTTCATATTATTATAATTATACTTAATATACATGCATTGATCTTCTCAGCATAATGTTATCTTATATTTGCACATTTGAACTGGATAATATACAGTTTTAGTTATTATTTGTCTAATTTTCATTTGAAGAATTTTTGGTTGTTGTTCATATTATTGCAGGATCAAAATCAAGTAGAAAAAAATATAAAATCGTGATGGAAAAGGAGAAGGGGACCACTTGCAAGTTGTAAAAAAGGTTGCAGAAAGGAATCTCTTGCCAGAGAAAAAAGAAAGGACCAGAGGATAGAATCAGATGGAATGAAGGGTTTTGATGAAGATCAAATGGTGTTGATAATGTCATATATAAAGGGGATATTAAGGAGCAAAAAGGATTATCAAATGGTGCTGATAATCTCATCTTGTAATGACAGTTGAGATGATGATTCTAGATTCTCTTGTTGTTCAGGAATGAACCAAGAACATTAACAATTAGTTTCTGGATTGATTTCATCTGTGATTTTTGTTGACTTGGTTTTCTGGTTCCAATCTATCCATGCTGAGTTTTGACACATCCATTTAGGTTTTGTTGATGTGATTCTCATATTGAAGTGGCAACCGAGATCTAGGTTGATTTTAGATTCTCTTAATGTTTAGAAATAAACCAAGAGCATTAGCACTAGTTGTGAATCTGATCGTATTTCTGCATTGAGCTAGAAGTTTCATGACAATCTAATATCAGTTGAAACCCTTGTTAAATCAACCTAACTAACATTCATATGAAAGTATGATACTTAGTTCTAACTTTAATGCACTGTGAGAGCAGCCTTTACAAGTTGAATCTTGTTTCATTTGTATTGCTAAGTTGTTCTAATCCATCCACAACAGAACATTAGAACTTCATTCCTAAGAGAACCCTTCGTTGATTGTTAGTTATCATGTTATATCAGTTACCTTGAAACACCAAAAAGAGTTAACTTAGTCTAGGAATAATTATATTAGTTGGTGAATCTTAAGTTTCAAATCATTGTGGATACGACATTCGAGTTAATTACTCAGATCTGTGCATTTGCAATTTAGTGAAGTGAGGAGTGCATAGTATACACCTGGACCTTGTTCAGTTTCATATTGTGCATAGTCTATGCCTAGACCTTGTTTAGTTTTCATTTGTGCATAGTTTATGCCAAGACCTTAGTCTTTTGTATTCTGTGCATAGATTCCAATAAATCAGCAAGTTAATCACATTCCCCAATATTCACATCAAGTTTTTGGCGCTGTTGTCGTGGATTTGAGGCTGATTAGATTCACTTTCTATAGTTTTGATTAGTCCACTTTTCAGTAGTTGTTTTATTTTCTTTAGTTTAGCTTTTGTCCATATTTACCTCCTCTTTTTCTTATGCCATCACTATTTATATCACATTTCATTGTTTATATTCAGTCCTATTTTTGTCCATCATTTTTATGATTAGGTTAGTCCTTTTTGTAATTTTCTTTTTTTTGCTATCAATCTTATTTTAATTTCTATTTCATTTCATGCTTACTCCTACTTTAGATATCTTTGCACTTAACCTCATTGTATAACAAGTTGCAAGTGTGTAGAAAATTCTAAATTTGACTTCTGAGATAGAGAGAAGAAGAGATGAAAGGTCACATGTCAAATTAAGCATAAATCAACTAGCACTTTGAAAATTAAGTGTATGATGGATATGAATTGGCAGACTTGATCCCAGGATTATTATCAATCAAGTGAAATGCTAATCAGCCTGAATGAATTATATTTTAAAGTTGAAGATATCATGTTCAAAATTCTTTAGAAATATGGTTTTGATGTTGGAGAATCTTTACAAGTTCACTGCAATCAAGGATCATCACAAGTTCAATAGCCTTCTAATGCTTACATGTATGCCTCACATAGTTATGAAAGTTCAAATTACTAGACTCTTAAGGTTACTAGAATCCTGAGGAAGAGTTATCAAACAATAGTCATTATGTTTCAAATTACTCATACCCTGAGCATGAGTTCTCAAGTAGTAGCAATTATGTTTATGACTCACAAAATCAGTCATATTACCATCACAATCAAGATGAAGTGTCAGAATTCCAGGTTGCAGTCATGGGTATTTCAAAAAATCAACAAACACTTAATCAATCCATGAAAGAGTCAAAACTAGAGATTATGTTGGAAAAATTCATCAGGAAGCAAGATGCAACCTTGGAAGAGCTAGATGCATACTGAAAGGAGCAAGATGCATATCGGGAGAAGAAAAAATGCAATATAGGAGAAGCTACATATGGCAGCAAATGCTCTTGAAGTTCAACTCCAAGTCTTGGAGGCTAAACTTTGTTTCTAGTCCAGTCAAGAAACCCCACAAACCCAATCTGCCCTCTGAAAGAAGAAATTTAGGAAATGAAGATGGGAATTGAGAAAGAGATGAATGAAGAAAAAGAAGTGGTTATGGAGGCTGAAGTTGAAAAAGAATCTGTTACACTTAAAACCCAAGTCAAGAAACAAGATGAAGTTGCAGAAGATACTGAAAAGGCTACTCCAATGATACAACCAATGAATCACATTGAAGACGCACTCATAAGGCAACAAGTTATGACAACAAAGCCACATGATGAGACTGAAATGGGCAAGGAGGATACAAAAGCAAAAGAATTTTCTTTCCAAATAGAGGAGGCTATAGCAAAATTCAAATTAGTAGAAGGAATGCAACAATCAATTAAGGAAGATCAATGTTTACTTACTGAAAGTTGGGACCAAGAGCTCAAAGATCTTCCAACAATGCTGCATTTAAAGATGCCATTGAAGAAATGGCTGCTTAAACTAGATGGTGACCCAGGAGATTCAATTATCATACATGAGAGTTTTGGGAATGAGAAGTTAGTAAATTTTTGGTACAATGAAGGAGGGATACATCAAACTAAAAAACAAATGTCAATCATTGACAACTAAAAGATCCATACTTGATTAGTGAAGTTGTCCACAAATTGAGATCTCTACTTGATCACATGATACTATTTAAACCTCCTTGAAATGAAGAAGTTGCAACAATGTCTAGTCTAAGACATTAAAGCAGGGTGCTTCTTGGTAGGCAACCCAAGACTTCTTATATCTAATTTTCCTTTGTTTTGTAGGAATAAATCAGAGAGGAACTTGATCTGCTACTGAACTAAATTCAGCTCATGGAGTACTTTTTACTAATAATTGTGATTTTTCATTGAAATGGATTTGATAACTGATTATTATAATTATCCATACTTACTCATGTTATGATCATCATAATGATAACTGTGATTTCTTGTTCATATGAGTTGTCTATATATGATTTTGTCAAATTTTAGTGAACTTTTACTACTTACTGAATTTTATTGATTGTTAGATTGATCATTCTCCAATTAATTGCAAATTTGATTCAATATCTAGAAGAGTTGATCAAGACTACATTCTTTAAACCATTGTTGATATCAAATGTTGAAATGGTAGACCCAAAGAAGTGAAGCAAGACATGCCTACCTCTCATTTCAAAAGTTGAACACCCACCAAACCCTCTCCTTTGCTTGGATGATTCATCACTGAGGATAGTCCTGATGATAAGCTCGGGGGAGGTACCTGGTACATTTTTGAATTATATTAGCATGCTTTAATTTTATTTTAGGAAACCAAAATGTGCATTATGCATTGCATGCATGCATGAATAAAGAGAGTCAAATCCAAAAAGCAAACTCTCCTGAATAAAACCAGAATTTTTATCTTGTTGACTAGCATGAATAAAAATAAGGTTCAAGCTTGTTTATTTGTATTATCATGAATAAAAGTGAGGTTTCAAACCTGTTTAAGTTGTACCAAAATATGTTCATCAAGAGGTTGGCGGTTCGACCTTTTTAGTAAAGTTGAAAATCCCTGCAATTCAAATTAGTTATTGTTAGTACTTCTTACATGGCTTAAATTTGCATTAGCCTATGTGATTCCTCTGCTAGAATTTGGGAATTGGAAAGAATGGCAGGGAGTGTTAGCAAAGTGGAAAACTCATTTGATTTTAAACAGCTGAATTTGAATTCATTTGTGAACTATTTGATCCAATCCTTATTCTTAATATCTGAATGTTTTGCTTCAGGACAAGCAAAAGACTAAGCTTGGGGGAGTTTGATCACTAGCTGATCATACTAAATTTCTACTCATTTTTCATTAATTCATGTGCATATAAGCCCTGAAATGTTCATATTTTGATAATTAAGCTTAATATACATGCATTGATCTTCTCAGCATAATGTTATCTTATATTTGCACATTTGAGTTGGATAATATACTGATTTAGTTATTATTTATCTAATTTTTATTTGAAGAAATGATGCTTGTTATTCATGTTGTTGCAGGTTCAAAATCAAGTAGAAAAGATACAGAATCATGTTGGAAAAGGAGAAGGGGACCACTTGCAAGCTGTCAAAAAGATTGTAGAAAGGAATCTCTTGGCAGAGAAAAAAGAAAGGACCAGAGGACATATGGCAAAATCAGATGGAATGAATGGTTTTGATGAAGGTCAAATGGTGATGATAATGTCATATATAAAGGGAATATTAAGGAGCAAAAAGGATTATCTCCTCTCCTAGCCATTTGGCTGGAGGATGAGTTCTTGCTGGAGTCTTGGAGCTGATTATTTTTCTTTATATTTTAGGATGTTTTTTATTTTGTTCCTCATTTCCTTTGTATTGTTTTCATCAGTTACGAGGAGCTAAATCTTAGCTCTCTTAGGATAGGATAGTAGTTTAATTTCTATTTATGGATGGATGATTGAACAACACTTTTGCCATTGATGTTAGTATAGTTTCTCAATGCTTTTGAATCGATTTTCTATTGATGTGAATCCTATTTTACAATGGCAACTGAGAAGTCGATGTTTGATTATTTTCTTGCTCAGAAATGAGTCAAGAGCATTAGCATGTTTTCTAATTCTAATCTATGTCAAGATCTGAATGCATCCTTTTACTTCTTGTTAATGTGAATCTCATACTGCAATGACAGCTGAGAGGCTGATTCTAGATTTTTTTTGTTGTTCAGGAATGAACTAAGAACACTAATAATTAGTTTCTGGATTGATTTCGTCTGTGATTTCTGTTGACTTGGTTTTCTAGTTTGAATCTATCGATGCTGAGTTTTGATACATCCATTTCATTTTTGTTGATGTGAATCTCATATTGAAATGGCAACTGAGAGGTTGATTCTAGATTCCCTTGATATTTAGAAATAAACCAAGAGCATTAGCACTAGTTGTGAATCTGATTGTATTTATGCATTGAGCTAGAAGTTTCATGACAATCTAATATTAGTTGAAACCCTTGTTGAATCAACCTAACTAACATTCATATGAAAGTATGATACTTAGTTCTAACTTTAACGCACTGTGAGAGCAGTCTTTATAGGTTGAATATGGTTTCGTTTGTTTTGCTAAGTTGTTCTAATCCATCCACAATAGAACATAAGATGAACTCCATACCTAAGAGAACCCTTCATTGATTGTTAGTTATCAGTTACCTTAAAACACCAAAAAGAATTAACTTAGTCTAGGATTAATTTAGATTAGTTAGTGAATCTTCCGTTTCAAATCACCGCGGATACGACATTCGAGTCAACTACTCTGATCTGTGCACTTGCAGTTTAGTAAAGTGAGGAATGCATAGTATACACCTAGACCTTGTTCAATTTCATATTGTGCATGCCTAGATCTTGTTTAGTCTTCATTTGTGCATAGTTTATGCCTAGACCTTAGTCTTTTACATTCTGTGCATTGATTCCAATAAAGCAGCATGTTAATCACATTCCCCAATATTCACATCACAATGTCCCCAACCAGCATTTGGGGCTACACCATTGGGTGGTGCCAACTCCAAAGATTTATCTAGTTCTTTGAGATTGGTGCTTAAGTACATCTTTCCTCTTCGATTGTTTACTTTGAAGGTCTCTCCATTGGAAATTTTCAACTCTAATGTCCCATATGGGTAGACTCAAGATACCTTGAAGGGACCAAACCATCTGAATTTTAATTTTTCTGGGAAGAACTCGAAGCGCGAATTGAAAAGGAGCATCTAATTTTCTTTGTTGAATTGCCTATGCTGTATAGTTGCATCATGCCATTTCTTAGTTTTGTCTTTTAAAATCATGGCATTCTATAGCTCATTTAACTATAACTTTCTTTGGGTTCCCTCTTTCCGAAGAACAAAATTTAGGTAGCGAATAGTCCAATATGCTCGGTGTTGGAGCTCCACTGGCAGATGGCAAGCTTTTTCGAACATTAGTCTATTGATGCTAATGACAATTTTGTATGTTGTTCAGTATGCCAAGAGTGCATCGTCCAACTTTGAGCTCCATCATGTCTTGATCGGGGCCACTACTCTTTCGAAGATGCTCATGATTTTTCTGCCTGAAAGCTCCACATGTCCTCAAGTCTGTGGGTGTAGGGAGTTGCCACTCGATCAATGATTCCATATTTAGAGAGCATGTGATAGAATTGTTTCTCCATGAAGTTTTTTCCTCCATCACTGATTATAATTCTTGGTTTCCGTATAATCCTCATGAAGAGCTTCATAACATGTTGAGAGTCGCACCTTGTAGTTGGAATAGCTTCAACCCATTTTGACATATGGTCCAAGACAACCAAAATGTACTTGTTATTCCCTAAACTGGGGAATGACCACCCCATGTAGTCAATTCCATATATATAAAAAACTACTATTGCTTGGATCCCCTATTGGGGCATCTCTTACATTCATGATATGACTTCAGTCCTCTAGCATCGGTCACAGGAGGAGATAAATTGCTGTACATCTTTGCCAAAAGAAACTTGCGTGCATAATTCTCGTTGTTGTTCTTTGCATGCCCCCATGTCCTCCATAAGCAGGAGTGTGGCACGCACCATCGATTTTCTAAGCAAGCTCGTCAGGCCTTCATAATTGACCATCGATTTTCTAGGCAAGCTCGTCAGGCCTTCATAATTGACCATCAGAACATTCCTTTCATAGGTAGGGATCATCCCATATTTCCTTGTTCTCTGTTGGTGGGTGAGACCATGCGGTAGAATGCCCCCTGCTAAGTAATTAGCAAATCAATGAACTATGGACATTCTTTCTTGGACAAAGTACAAAAGTCATTTTCTAACGAGGCTTGTATTGTCAAGGCTTCATTGGCTTGAATTCTCGACAGGTGGTCTGCCACCTAGTTCATTGTGTCGCACATAACCTTGATTTCCAAATCAAACTCTTGCAAAGATGGCACCCATCGAATTAGTCTTGCTTGGAATCCTTATTTGAGAAGAAATGTTGAAGCACTGAATGGTCTATATGTACCATAACTCAGGATCACACCAAATAAGGTTGAAAGTTACCCATGGCACGAACCACTGCCAACAACTTCTTCTTGGTTGTTGTATAATTCTGTTGGGCTGAGTCGAGGACCTTGATTGCATAGTAAATGGCATGGATAATCTTCTCCTTCTTTTGTTCCAATACTGCTCCTATTGCATAGTCGCTTGTATCACACATTACTTCAAAGGGGATACACTAGTCCAGCGCTTGCATTATAGGTGCTGAAATTAGAACATTTTTTATTAGGTTGAAGATTTTCAAACATTCTTGGTCAAAACATAACACAACATCGTTGTGTAATGGATTAGTAAGGGACTTGACGATCTTCGAAAAGTCTTTGATAAATCGACGGAAGAAACCAACATGCACCAAGAAATTTCTGATTTCTTATATTCACCAATGGGGGAAGTTGTTCAATGACTTCTGTTTTGGCAGGATCAACCTCAACGCCTTTATGTGAGATTACGTGTCCTAGGTGTAACAACCCGAAATTCACCTTAAAAGTTTTGAACATTTAGGAAAATTTTGTGTCAACCCATTTAACAGCGGAGGACTTTAACACTTTATAGAAAACACAATTAATAAAAACTTTTAATAACCATATAGCATCTCTTCTTATTTTAATAAGTCATGGGACCTCAAATGTCTAAAGACTTTAGTACATAATAGGCATCAATGTTTGACTACAACTTATTTAAACCTAATCACGTACAACACTGTCGTCATGAGTTTGAGCCGTCATAATCACTTAACATTGGTTACCTGCATGGATCAAGAGCGCAGGATTTCCCTATGATGACCTCGATTTAAACCATGGTTTAAATCCGAGTTTGCAACTCATTACAGACGATCAAACTAAATTGAGAAAGATTGCAGAAATGTGATGTAAATATTTCCCTTTATATAAGGCATAAGGAATAAAAATATATCATTAAAAAAATTAAAATTTTCTCTTTTTTTGTATGAATAAGAATATGATTAAACAAACTAGCAATTTTATGATGATCCCTTAGAGCAAACCAATACTCCTTAAGTTTTACATTTCACAAAATGACTTTGTTTTCGATGCAACTCATTTTGACAAAAATAATAAACATGGTCAATTCTCTCGACATCCTAATAAAAGGACACGAGTGGCACAAATCTTCTCGTCTTACGATGAAAGATGCTATTGAACCCTTCACAAACTATCACCTTGCACAATCCCCAAAGAGCTTTATTAATATGAAAAATGTTAGAAACAATAGAGTGAGATAAAATAACATAGTAAGTTGATAACTCATAGCCTGTGTTACCAACTAATCAATTCAAAGAGACATGAAAAAGCATACAATAATCATAATATTAATAACAATTATTTTCATATATTTGAAAGTTAGATATCTTCTAATTCAAAAGCATCACAACCTTTGCAATCTCTATGATTTAAACATATAAAACATTTGTATGCAATGCAACACTCTCATATGAATGCACGAATCACTAACTGGCCAATAGTCAGTAGGTAGACTCTAGAGATGACTCATATCATAATCAACGATGTAGAACTTGGCTCCATTCTATCTCATCTCTTTTGGAGAACAAATCATATAGAAATAGGTGAACTTTAGAGGTGGCCCCTATGGATTCTAAAGGTGGCTCCCATCATGATTTCTCATGATGTAGCACTTAGCTCCGCATGACATAGCTCTAGCCTATCTCATCTCATTGGCCTCTAGAGGTGGCTCTCATCATTATCAGTGATGTAGCAGTTAGTTCCAACCATCATATATGCAAATGCAGAGCAGATGCATGATTCATCACATAACAATTATATCTCAAATATAAGAAGATGAATCATATCAAATACTCCTTCAAACGGAACAAGATTGCATCCTATAAACTCGATCCATAACATTTCACATATGTTTTTCAAATGAACCATCAATTGATCAATCACTAAAAACATTATTTTCAAAAAAACTTGTCGATACATGCATTCAATATATGTCACAATCAATGTCACACCGAATTCAAAAGAGGTGAATACATGGAGTAGGTGATATGAACCCGAAAATGATCATAATTGTACCCGATTGTAGAATAATATTCTAGCAAAGTAGATGATCAAGATATTATTGTGGATCTCAGACACATCAAAATTGAAGATAATTAAGAATATTTGTGATTTACAATTGATCCAAATACAAGATTGAGTTGGATCAGATTCAATTTCTCAATGTGTTACAAAATGGGCCCCGTGAAGAGTCAGCATAATTTGGGCCAAATAAATCATGGTTTAACCATATTTATTTAAAAATTTCAAAATTAAAAATACATTGAAATTCTACTAAGAACTATAATAGAAATTGCTTTAGTTATTTTAGGAAACTAGTTACCTTACTTGTAGGCTAAGTTAGGGTCTTTTCTTCCACCTCAAATTCTAGCTTCGAGGGCTTATAAATACTGGTATTTGTAATTATTTTAGACATCTTTGAATCTATTAAAATTTTGCTTAATTGATTTTGCTCTAAAGAAACTCCTACAACCCATTCTACGAGAACCTCCGCTGTTAATTGCAAGGTTGATAATCTTTTTATTAAATCCATCTATTTATAATATCAATTGCTTGGTTCATTGCTAATCTTGAGGTTGATATTTCGCTGCCTGAAATTCTTTTGATCTCGTTTCTCTTGATTATCATATATTATTTCGATCACTCAAGGTATTGTCTTTTAGCATCATATCAGTTGGTATCAGAGCCACATTTTTTATTCGATTTTCTAGTTATCTTTCATTATTTTGTTACTCCCCTATTTTAGTTTCTGAAAAAAACAATAAAAAAATTGAGAAAAAAATCTGGTTTGTTTGTTCTTCAAACCCTAGCCGTCATCCTTGTATTCTTCAAAATTTTTTGTAGTTTGAAAAAAAAAATCCCAAAAACAAACTGGCTTATTTGTTCTTGAAACCCTAGCCATCTTCCTTATTTGCTCTTATCTCTATTTTTTTTTCCTTATCATCCTTATTAAATTTTGATTTGATAGTTCTTATCAAGATCTCTTGCAGTATCACACAATCAATCTCAAAAAAAAATCTAGAAAAGAACAACAAAAAAACTAAATAGGAAAGTGCAAAAGGAGAGAAGGAAAGAACATAAAAGAAGAATCAAGAAAATAAATTTGACAAAAAAGTTTGAAAAAAAAATTGAAAGAAAGGATTCAAAAGGTAATGGAAAGAAACAAAGAAAAAAAAGGGAAAGGCATTATTGCTGCAGCCAACTGCAAAAGACATTTTTTAGAATAGAATAATTTGACTCAAGGAAGAGTGATATTTGATTTCATTCCAATTCTTACAATAATATTTATGAAGTAGATTGATTTAATTGCTCATTGCCTTTTATTGACATGCATTAGTTGTCTTAGAACTTGTTGGAGAGTTCTAGAGACGAAAAGGCTGGGTGGTGAGTACATTTGAGGGAAAATCCACTACGATTGTCACAACATGAGTTTGCCTTTATCATTAACTGTTGCTACATAAATTTCTTACAATGTCAAAATGAAAGGACCATGAGCATAATCCTATAAAAGAAGCAATTGATAAGACAAGGAAGATGGAGATTATGACACAACATTTTCAACGTCTTGTAAATATAATTATTGAACTTCATGATCAGGTAGATGTGCAAGTTGCACAACTACAACAAGTTATACAATTAAATCAAAGAAGAGATTGCCAAAGACAGCGTGCTCCTAATGATGATGAATATGATGAAGAGATGGAAGAGGAAGATGACGAAGCCTCTGTTATAAGTTGGAGAGGGCATAGGCATGTTCAGATTGGAGGAAGAAGACATGACCGAGAAAATATTTTTGTTGTGTTATGGACATAACATGTGGACTGATTATTAATAGTGAAATCTGTGTCAATCTTGTTAGCTATTACATGGTAGAGAAGCTGGGATTACCAACCTTCAAGCACCATAATCCATATAAGCTACAATGGAAAAACAATGGAGGAGAAGTCAAAGTGACGAAACAAGTGCTTGTGTTATTTAAAATAGGAAGATTTACTGATGAAGTATTATGTGATGCGATTTCAATGCATTTTTGTCATATCCTTTTGGGGCAACCATGGAAATATGATCGATGTGTGACACATGATGGTGCTACCAACCATTGTAAATGTCGCAAAGAGGGAGAAAATATACTTTATCTCCATGTCACCTCAAGAAGCATTTAAAAAGTAATTGCAACTCAATGAGCGTGAAGCAGCTTACAACATTGAGAGGAAATGTTTGGCTGGACAACATCAGTTGAAGAAAGATATAGTTGATTGTCATACTAGAATTCAAAATAATTCCGAGTGTTCTTAGGAAGACAAAGAGGAAAAATATGAGTGCCACAACTTGAGTGATGAAAATGATAGCCACACAACTTTTGAGTGCTTAGAAATGCCACCTTCTGGAAGCATTGAGATGCAACTTGAGTGTTATGGGAGTTGTGAGAATGATTGAATATTAGACCTTGAGTGTTTAGAAAGGCCACATATAGAAAGATACGAGCGAAAAGACGTGTGTTGAGAGAAAAGAAAGGGAATTCAATTATTTTTCTCCTGACCCTAAGCATCTCATATCTTTTTATTCTGATTTTTCCTTACAGATATGTAGGAGCGGAGTACATGAAGTTATAAATTTTATCTTGCAAGGATCTGAAAGAGGTTGTATTGAATGTATGACAAGATGTTTGAAAAGTTTGTCTCCTTGTTTGGAAACTTTATATTTGTTTGATGCGACTAGTTTACAGGGTTTAGTTGAGTGAGGTGTTCAATGTCATTCGTCTATTTCATTTTCATATTTGTTGGGTGGTGGTTTATTTTATTTATGCTTTACATTAAATTTCTGGAATGAATATTTTCTAATATTGAGCATCTTTGATTGTCTTATTTTGATTTTCAGATTTTTTTGATAAGAGTATAATCTTATTCATTTCCTTGAACCAACCTTTGTGTCTTACTAAGAGAGTTTGTTCAATTGACTATTGCAGCCTGTCATATGATTTTTATATCACAAATGAGAAATTTTCCTCGATTGGACTTTTATGTATTTTCCACAAAAGATCTGTGATTATTTTCTTATAAAATATTTTGATATATAGTAACCATTTGTGTGATCATTTGAGTGATATGGTGAGTAGTAGCAAGAAATTGCACGCTTATTTCCATGAGCCAAGTTGTTTGCGAGATTACGAATCCTATGATATTTCACTTTCATATTTTACAATTCCATTTTATTTCGTGAAAATTGATCTTCCTATATGGGAAACACTTGGCGATCTCTATATTGGATTTCTAGTTCTTTGGAGTATATTGCCCACCTTATTTGATAGGATCCTTATGCGCACAGGAAGGTCCTCCAAATTTTGCAATTTGTTTCTTCAAATACCATTGTCTGATAGGCATAAGATATTTCATCCAAGTGAGTATGAGAGATACATTACTTTCTATATTACTTATTTTGTTCTTTCTCTACACTTGCATAAGCTAATCAAGATGGTATAAATAAGAAAACGTACTTGCAGACTTGATTGAGATACATCGTGCAAGTCATCTGACACATGAAAGGGAAGTATCAATGTTATGTGTGTCCTAAATTATTTAATAAATTCAGACATGTGATAGGTTATATTCCCCATATTATGGATGTAGATTCGAGGATGAATCCTTTTGAAGAGGAGGGGAATGATATGAACCCGAAAATGTTCATAATTGTAGTCGGTGATAGAAGAATGTTCTAGCAAAGTAGGATGATCAAGATATCATTGTGGATCACAAACATAAGGAAATTGAAAATAATCAAGAATATTTATAATTTACAATTGATCCAATTACAAGAATGAGTTGGATCAGATTCATTTCTCAATGTGTTACAAAATGGGCCGCATAAAGAGTCAGCATAATTTGGGCCAAATAAATCATGGTTCAACCATATTTATTTAAAATTTTCAAAATTAACAATACATGGAAATTATGCTAAAATTGTAATAGGAATTGCTTTGGTTATTTTAGGAAACTAGTAACCTTACTTGTAGGCTAAGTTAGGGCATTTTTTTCCAACTCAAATTCTGGCTTCTAGGAATTATAAATACTAGTATTTGTAATTATTTTAGACATCTTTGAATCTATTAAAATTTGGCTTAATTGCTTTTACTGTGAAGAAACTCTTACAACTCTTTCTTCGAGAACTTCCACTATTAATTACAAGGTTGATAATCTTGTTATTAAATTCATCTATTTATAATATCGATTGCTTGGTTCATTGATAATCTTGAGGTTGATATTTCATTGCTTGAAATTCGTTTGATCTCATTTTTCTTGATTATATATTGTTCGGGTCATTGAAGACATTGTTCTTGAGCATCGTATCAGTAGGAGAAACAAACTTACCTGACATAAGTGATAAAACAACTTGTTTCCTCATTTCTTTTTCTTATTATTCATCTAAACCTTTAACAATAATATAAGTCAATATTACTCTTAAAACCATACTAACTTAGAGATTTTATATCATTTACACAATCCACCTAGCTCAATCAATTCAAATAATCATAACTGGTTATCTAGTGTTATGACTGATTGCACACCTTGTTAAGAAAGTTCATAACTCCTAATAGAAATAATAATATGAAATGATTCCAATTTTACTTAGCTCCATACTATTGAAACGTTTAAATGTGAAAGTTTTAGTTCTAATTTCATTATGGTTTGTTCTTATTAAAATCAACTTTCAGCCTAACTTTCAGATTGTTTTTGTACTTTAAGAGACTGAGTGATCGTACTTTTTTCATTTATATAAACTTTCAATTTTCTCTAAATGTAGACTTCGTAATGTGTGATTCATAAAATTTGTTGAATTTATATTTCTTTGAACTGAACATAGTAAATTTAACAAATACTAACATAATCTGAACTAAATTTCAGCCATGATCAATCAACTTATGAGGTATTCACAGTATAGTCACTCAACTTCACTATAACACGAAGGTCAACCAACTTTATAAATGTTTCCACTATGGTCATCGCAACAAGTTATAGCTAGTCAACCGGTGGGTCGATGATGTGGCACTGACGTGTATCCTGACGTGAGTATTTTCTCTCTTCCACGTTAGCTTTTAAAAATTAAAAATGTCATGTCAACATTTTTCTTTCTCATCTACCCTAACTTAGTATTGTATTTGCATGGTCATTCAACTTTTCAAAAATTTCATACACGGTTATTCAACTTTGCAAAATTTCAATCACGGTCATAATTAAAAACTTAAAATAATAATAAATAATAAAACAAATATAATAATAAAATTAATAAAACAACTAAATAAAATAAAATGAAAAACCAAATGTACTTAAATTGACCTAGCACGGTTTGAGCACAACTTAATCGGGTCGGGCCGTCCAATTTTTTTATGTAAATTAATTAAATGTAAGATTAAAGATTTAAATATATAAAAAAAATATCGTGATTACGATTTGATTCAATACCCCATAGATGTCGAGCACGCCCAACACCTACTGGATGGCCCAATATGATTTATATTTTATATTTTTAAAAATTTAACCATCATTATAATTATTTTGTATTTAAAAATAATTTTATTATATATCTAATAATCATAATATCATATATTATAATATTTTTATTAGTCCAAATTTTAGGACAAAAATGTAAGATGTATTTTATTTTTTCTAATTTTTTATTTACATAATTTAATAATATTAAATATTTAATGTACATAAACAAATTGGATGGCACGACCTCACTACACCATGACCAACTTGTGTTGGGTCAATCTGTCTTTAGTTTTTTTTATATATTTTATTATTTTGATTAGTATATTTATTTTCTTATGGGAGAGACAATGTTGGCGTTGACATGGAAGATTACTTCAAAGAGTTCACACATAGGAGGGCCCCGGGGGAGTGGCTGTGGGATGGCGGGCTGTTGCCTTGAGTTTTAGCTGACCAAGAAGATTTCAATGAGGAAGAAGTCACTCAAGCGTTGAAGGACCTTAATAGTGATGGGGCACCGGGTCCAGATGGATTTTCAATTTTTTTCTTCAAAGAATTCTGGAATGTAGTAGGCTCAGATGTCATGGAAACAATGCAGGAATTTGCAGCAACAAGCATGGGTTTTGACGGAATGTTGGAGGCCGACAAGGCGACGATCACCCTGATGGATAGCACCTTCGGATGGTTGTTGGCGTTGAGTAGAAACACTTACAGGGTGAGGACTGCCGCCTTCTTTCCTTCTTTGGTGCCATCCCTCATAACTCCACCAGCACGATTATGGCATCGGGCAGGTTTTCGATTGCCGTATTGTCACTACAAGAAAAATGGGTTTTTGCGACGAGAATTTCTGATGGTTGCAAAAGTTCCAGCGTATTTTTCGACTGTTCCTGCTATCCTTCGAAAGTTAAGACAATCATTTCCCACGTTTTGAACCATCACAAGTACCCACGGTTGCGTCACCGTCATAAGTTGTCCACGACTTATGCCGTGGGAAACATAATTTAATTTTTATTTCACATTCGACCGAAATAAATATTTTCCAAGATTTAATAATAAACATATATATTAATATTCCTATGGCTACAGGCCAGGAAAATGACTAGATGTATTTCCCACGACTGAAGCTATGGGAATTAAAAATAATATTAATAAATTATGGCGAAGAAAGTGTCGTTGGAAAATATATTTTAAAAGTTTTTGACGATTGCAACCGCCAAAAAATCCATCACAGATCCTCTTATAAATAACCTGTCCCCCTCTACTTCCGACCGTTTCTTCCCCTCTTCCCCTCGATTAGTCGACTCCAGTGAAACCCCTCAGAGGAAGCTCCGGCGATTCGCTCCAAGGTATGCCCGCACCTTGCCATGTTCTACTTCCGTCCTCCCCCTCTGAACCCTGGCTCTGACGCTCGCCGGTGGATCTCCCACAGCTTGCTGCGGCCCTCGCTCGTTGCTGCAATGCCAACCAGGCTTGCTGTGGCCTTCGCCAGTTGCTGCGAGGCCTGACGGGCCTTTCGCGGTCCTCGCAGACCGCTGCGAGGCCAGACGGCCTTGTTGTGACCATCGCCATCCGCTGGGAGGCCAATGGCCTTGCTGCGCCCGTCGACAGCCGCTGCAATCCTGATCGGAAGTGCTGCGGCCGACGATGCACGGCCGGATTTGCGCGTGAACGGCTAGATCTGAATGTGAACGGCCAGATCCAGGCCGTTGACACTCGGTTCTGGGTTGTTCGCACCAGGATGGCAGATCTGGCCATTGACATCTCAGATCTGTGCATTGATATCGAGATCCGGGCACTCACGTCCGGGTCTAGGCCGCGCACCATCTCCGGATGTCCCGAGTTCATATTTTTCCGTAGAGGTATCTTCACAAGTTCATATTTTATGTTCATGGTTCCATCTTAATTTCATTGATCATTTTTACTCATCATTACAATAATGTATTAACATTTAATAATTTTTATTTCACGTAGAATTATTACAACATGTATCCTCCAGAGCATCGTTGATGGACATACAATAGAAAAAATCCTGGTCGTGTAGGGTTGACACAATAATTCATAGATGGTGTTGAATACTGCGCAGCAATAGCTTGTCAGACTATATAGTTTCAACAAGAAGGAACTACAAGATGTCCATGTTTAAAATGTCAAAGCATGAAACTGCAAACTTTGGAGATAGTCAAAGTTCATTTATATAGAAAGGGTTTCAAACTCAATTATCGGTATTGAAGTGATCTTGGTGAGATAGAACTGTCATCAAACTTAGATATCGCACAAGAGGTTTCTACTAATCTCGAGGATGATTTTATTTCTGGATACCAAATTTTGATTTACGATGCATGGCGAAATCAAATTTCAACAAGAGCGCGAGGACGAGTCAACACTTTCTGAAGTTGCTGATTTTTTCAACTTATTAGCAACCTTGAGTGAACCCTTGTGGCCCGATTGTGAAAATCATTCCGAATTATTATTAGCAGTTAGAATGCTAAATTTGAATGCTGATCATAATATTTCACATGCTTGCTTCGATGCATTTATGGAGATATTAAAAGAGGTCACACCATCCTGAGCTTGAATACCTAAGAATTATTATAGGACCAAAAGATTAATTTCAAAACTTGCTCTTGGCTCCATCAAAAGATATAGTTGTGTGCTATTTTAAAGTGATGACATAAATCTAAGGAAGCACAAATTTTGTTGTGCTGAGCGATATAAATCAAACACAAAGAAGAAGTTCTAGTTAAGACCATTCATTACTTGCCTCTTATTCCAAGACTTATAAGATTATATTTGTCCTTAGGATATGCGTCACAAATGAAATGACATGCACGACATAAGACAATTGAAGGTGTCATGCTCCAACCGTCTGAGCATGGAAACATTTTGATTGTTTGCATCCAGAACTTGCAAATGATGAAAGAAATATAACACTAGGGTTATGCGCATATGGGTTTACACATCTGGAATAGTGATAGTGATATTTTGGATTGAGTAGTGATAACTTGCTAATTTTAAGTAAAAGGGTCAAAAGTAAAATTTTCCAAATTTTTTTTTCAACTCCCTAACTCATTCTCTACTGCAGTGCACAGGTCAATTGTAGTAACCCTAAATGTCGTATCCACAGTGATTTGAAGTCCTAGACTACCTAAAAATAATTTAGACTAATCCTATTTAAAGTGACAAAAACAGACTTTTTTAAAGAAAGTGAAAACAGATTTTTTTTCTTTTAGGAATGCAGAATGATAACTTGTTGTAGATTACTGAAAAGTTAACTAAACTGAATTATAAATGCTAATCTAGAGTCTAAAAGGGTTTATCTATCAATGAGGAAGGTCCTCCTAGGAGTTGGGGTTCATCTAATTTAATTATGGATGGAAATGGACAAGTTATCACTTTTTAGTCAAATATAATTCAACTTGTAAAATGGTTATTTTCACAGCTCAATTAGACCAGAACTAAACATTATATTGTCATATGATTGTTAGCCAAGATGAATTAGAAATGGATCCTCACTGAAAACCAAGTTATCATTAGGTACAAATCGAGGCACTTGCTGATTTTTTGGGAATTTCACTAAAATCTGAAATGATAACTTCAAGGTATGATTACAAAATAATGAAATCACTTCATTTGCTTGGCAGGAATGAAACTTATCCAATAATAGTGTTAGTGTTCCTTGGTTTATATCTAAACTACAAGAGGACTTTGATTCAACTTCTCAGCTGCAATTAAAAATGAAGTCCACACTTCACACTAATTAGTTGGAACCAACATGCATAGTTTCACAACTTGGGAAATCAGAAATTGTCATTGCTCCTTGGCTCATCTCTGAATCTCAAGGAAGGCCTTAAAACCATCTCTCAATGGTGGATTGAAGTGGGGCTTAACAATGGACAATCAGATTTCCTGAATTCAGGGAAATCAGCAATCAGCAATGCATAAAAATCAGAAAACTAATTGCAAGTGCAGAATTGAATCATAGGATTGTCATAGCTTCTCAATCCATTTCTGAACAAGATTGGGATAGATGCTAACCTCTCAGTTGTTCAATTAATTCAATCCCCAATGACAGTCAGATTCAGGCAAATAAAAAAATCAGAAATCAAATGGTTAAGAATTCAGAAAAAATCAGAAATCAGCAACACATTGAAAACATTTCAGCACATGTTACTTATTGAAATTCAGATTTGCCATTGCTCCTTGGTCCATTTCTGAACAAGGTGGAAGTCAGGAATTAACCTATCAGTTGCATATAAGATTGGGACTCCACAATGACAAGCAAATTCTATAAAAATCAGAACTCAAAATGCAAATCAGATTTGACCACAGCATGTTTTTACAGAATTGATTCAAGGGAGTTGTTATTGCCTCTTATTACATTTCTGAATAAGAAGAACCCACTTAATCTACTTCCCAGGAGCCAATGAAATGAGGAGTTTACAATTACATCAGATTTCTCAAATCAGGAATCAGAATTGCAGTTCAGAAACTAAATTAGATGAAAATCAGATTCCTAAATCAGATTTGGACCTAGAACTTGTCATTGATTCTTGTTTCATTTCTGAATCAAGAACAGATCATAAACAACCTCTCAGTTGTAGATATAAGCAAGATCATACAATGTCAAGAATAGGGCAGAAATAGATGAGTTCTGAATGCAGAATCAAGAATTAGAAAACCAGAAATTATGAAATCAGTGCATGAAATCAGAAATGTCCACATCCATCCACAATTAACCTAGACTACTACCCTATCATAGGAGACATGGAGTTTAGCTCCTCATAATTATAGAGTTTGATACAAAATAAAGTGAAAAACAGAAGGAAATCATCTTGGATTGAAGCTTGTCGAGAGGTTTTCCAGCAGCACTTCCACTCTAACTTCAAAACCCTTGCTTCCTTCTCCAAACCCTGCACTGATCAGCCCCCCTCTCTCCTCCAGAAATTCTAGCTTTTATATGACTCCTGTCCACCCCTTTGATCCTCATCAGAATGTTCTAATCCTTCTGATTGCAGCCACCTGTCCACTGGCCTGAAGATTCCCTGACTGCACAGCTTTCTTTTTGGCAGCAAACCAGTGGTCCCCCCACCTTTTTCTACCTTTTTCCAACTTGTTTTCCTTGCTATAGAACCCAGAACAGCAAGCATCACGATCCTTTAATGAGATTTTAACAAATAAGGACTAGGTTAATGATTTAGCCAGCTCAAACATCAGATGGGAATTGGTGTTATGCAAGATTGAAAATCTATATGAAAACTTGATGGTTTTGGACCCGGAAATGATAACTTAGCACTAATCATGGAATTTATCCAAATGCAAGTGATTCAAGGCATTAGAAGCATCAAATGGACTAGGGTAACAAATGAGTGCAGTCAGAAATCAAATATGAATAAGATTTCAAAGGAGTGATAACTTGGGTGCCAAAAACGATAACTTATATGACTTAAAAATGATAACTTGTTATAACTTGAGTTGTGGTTGTCCAAATGTGATGAAAATTGACCAGCAATGAGTTAGAACAATAACAAGATGATTTCTTAAGGTCCCTGTGCAGAATTAATGGTTTTGCATGTCGAAATGACAGAATTGCCCTTTAATGATAACTTGGCACTTGAAAAATGATAACTTATTCAAATGAACTTAAAACTTTGCACAAGTTGAGATGTGACTATCCAAATATGATTTATACATGATAATGATGGATTTAGGGTAAGAAAACCCTTGAAAATCAGTTCACTCAAAATAATGATAACTTGACACTTAGGAATGATAACTTGTCCTCAAAATGATAACTTGGCATAGAATTTAAATATTAATGGATTTTGGCATTTCAGAACCTCTATGCACATGGAAATAAGTATGAAATGAGGAATATCAACTAGTTATCACAATGTATGCATTCCAAGTATAATTGGCCCAAAAATAGGCAAAAGTGGGACTTGATATGTATGAATTGCATCTAAAATGGGCTAGAAACTTATAGTGATCAGCAAGTGGTCAAATAGAACCATCAATGACAAAAAAAAACAAAATTTTCAACATGTAATGGGTACAAAACTAAGATATTCTCGAGGTTTTAGGTTATGGGGTGTGTCCGTCTTCAAGTGATAATACCATCACATAAGAAGAATTCGAAGAAGAGAGTTGAGGACGTGATGAAGCTAAGGAACATTTTAAAAAATAAATTCAAGATCAACAAGAAAATATGGCTGCGGAGGAGGATCATCAAAGATGCAATAGAAGCTGGAAATTTTCTTTCAATTATAAAACTTAGATTATGTTAACTTTCTTTTAGAATGGATTTCTTTATGTTCTTATGTCATAGAATGCTTTGATAATGTAGTTGAAATTTCTTAATAGTTTTACTTTGCATGAATTATTGTGATTGAATCCTATGATCAATAGCATGAGAATTTACAAAAAATTATCATTTTAATATATCATTTTTTTTATTTTATGGAATGTGTCCACTCAATTATTTTATTGCATGTTTTATAGATAAAATTATTATCATCTATAAATAATTTGTAACTAATAATTAAAAAGGATCAATCATTTTTAATTTCATATTACAAAAATTTTTGTCTACATTTATGAAAATTCTACTCGTAGTTGTTACATATTGTTTGTGGAAATAAAATTTGCTAATAGCCACAAATATAATTAGCCATGAAAGTCAATCAATAATGCTCATGAAACTTTCCTTATCAATATCAAGGTATTTCCCATGAGTGATATCATTATCCACATTTGTTAATGCTTAATACTTACATAAATATTTGTGGTCACTATGATATTTATAGCCATAAAAATAACCTTTGTGGATACTGATCAGTTGCAACGCCATCAATATCGACGAGTTGCTGCCACATTTTTATTCATGACTGATAACTTATAATCACGAAAATTTAGCTTATATTCATGAAATAATTTGTAACTATAGATCATGTTTGTTGTAGTGTGTATCATATGCATTACACCCAAGATCCACGGAAATGTATAGAAATCTTGTGGAACATACTATTGGCATAGGAAGAGAGAGGACATTGTGGAATTTGTGGCTCATTGTTTGGTAAAGGCTAAGCACTAGAGCCTAGTGGGTAAGCTAGTTTCTATGTCGATTCTCAAGTGGAAATGGAAGATATCAACATGGACTTCCAGTCACTCAAAAGTGTCATAATGCAATTTGGGTAATTGTGGACTGATTGACGAAATTGGCTCACTTTTTGCGGATTAAGACCACTTTTTGATGCATTAAATTTGTAACAAATAAATTTGCTAGCAAATGCACTAGTCGTATCAAGTAATAAAGTAAAGAGTAGAGTGTCGAACCCACGAGGAACTAGTTAAATCTAATCTTTCTCAATAACGTACTAGGAGAAGAAAAGGGTTTTATGGTGAGAAAATAGAAAATTAAAGGTGCAGAAAAAAATAATAAACAAATAAAATAAATTGGTGTTGAGCCTTGAGAATTATGGATGATTAATGTAAATATAAACATGTATGATCCTCTATAATGGTTGAGTTATAACAGTAAATAATAATTTTGATTCTTATGACGGATTAAGGGTACCTAAATTATTGACCTCTCAAAATGAGTAAACCAAACTATCTTAACTTCTAATAAAACTAATAACCACAAACGACAAGTCAATTATTAATTTTACAGAGAATTAAGATGCACGAGTATGTATCTCCTCCACTATTATTTACCCTTAAGTCTAGACAGAATAATAACCACACGAAATTTGGCACAAACGTCGAGATACCGAACACGCGTTATGTATGCTTCATCTTAGAAGTAAAAAATCAATTATCAAGGCAATAATAATTCTTGAAACTAATCACTCCTCATACATGTTTGTAATATAATCTTAGAAATAAAATTACTTATCAAAAGGCAATCAGCTCAGCATGCATAATCAAAAGAAACTAAAAAGTTTAATTAACTCAACTAATAATAAGGTTCAAACAGTTTCCTTCTTAAAAAAATATAAAATTGCTATTACAGAAATAATAAACTATAATAATTATGTAAAAGAGCATCCAAATAAAAGATAGAAGAAGAATTCTCAGCCTTCGGGACCTCTGGACCGTTGCACAGCTCAAACGACGAGATGTTGCGGAATCTTCTCCTTCAGGTGATCTTCACGCTTCAAAATTCATCCTCTTCAATATGCCACGGCTCCTAGGTCTCAAGCACCTCAAGTGCCACTAAGCACCCAAGCACACCTTTTTCTATCTCCTATGAACTCTATTTATAGCCTCCAGGGATCCCAAGAGTTCTGGTAAAGTTTCATTTTGATTAGAAGTCTTTTCATGTTAAAATAAGTAAATTCGGAATAGTCTTTGATAGGTCTTTAAAACCATCCAAAACTCCTTTAAATTTGAGTAAATATGTTTCCTAATCATCCCTGAGGCTTTGGATAAAGTTTGGATTCGATCTGGACTTGAAATCCCTAAGTCAAAGAAATCTTGAAAACAACCTTCGTAACGATTCATAACATGGATTTAACAGCCCTTACAATGTCAAAATTGAAGTAGGACTGAAACTGAGCATTTTAACAGGCCTTAACGGGCTGTTCATGCCCCTGTTGTTACGGCCGTTACGGTCATATAATGACCCATTATATTCAATTCAGCACTGACAGCCTTCACTAATTTGCACTTTTTGGTTCCATTTTAACTCCAATTTGAATGTCATTTGTTTTTGTGGATTCCAAACTCAATTATCTTGTTTTTCTACAATAAAACATATAATTTGGATAGATGATGCATGCTATATCAAAAGGAATCGAAATATGATTAAATGTATGGCTGATTATATCTTGTATTTTGCATGCATCACTTTTCCATTGCACGAGCTAGCATAGTTGTTCATTAATGCCATATAACATTTACATGGTGTGCCTATATCCACAGTCTCAGGCAGGCATTCCAGATTTACTTTCAGATTTTAGAAGACAGTACACAAGTTGCTGGGGACTAAGCTAAAGTTTAGTACAACATTCCACCCATAAACGATTGGTCATGTATAAATAACCATTCATATTTTGGAGGACATGCTGTGGGTCAGTGTCATAGATTTTGGTGACTATTGGGATGACAGACTATTGCTATCCTTAATAGAGTTTTCATATGGTAGAAGATGTTGTTACCCAATGTCGTGGGATATAGAGAGCGCCATACTGTTGCCTGAACACTAGCTAATCACTATATGTTTTTATCCTATTTTAGATGCATTTCACCCATATCGAGCCCTCAAATTGCCTAACTTTTGACCAATTATGCTTGGAATGCATGGATTGTGATAACTAGTTGATCTTTCTCATTTTATACCTAATTCCATGTGTATAGAGGTTCTGAATTGCTAAAATCCATAAATATTTCAATGCTATGCCAAGTTATCATTTTTAGGGCAAGTTATCACTCCAAGTGCACAAGTTATCATTATTTTAATTGAGCTTATTTCTAGTGATTATTTTGCTCTAAATCCCATGCCATCATGAATTAATCATATTTGAATGATCATATTTTAACTTGTGCAAAATTATCATTCCATTTCACAAGTTATCGTTTTTGAGTGTCAAGTTATCGTTTTGGGGCAAAATTATCATTTCGATGTGCAAGATTATCAATTCTACATAAAAGTATTAGGCAATCATTAAATTACTGTCATAACTCCTTGCTTCTCTGATTTGATCATATTTGAATAACCACAACTAAAGTTATGACAAGTTATCATTTTATGGCAACAAGTTATCATTCCGGGATTTAAGTTATCACTCTTATGAAACCTTATCCCTATCTGATAATTGACCTCATCAACACGCTGTACTAATCCCTGACTATTTTGAATTAATCATCTTTGCATAATCATGGTCTAACCTACACAATTATGTGCAATGCTATCATTCAGATGCATGAAAACCCTCATTTCTGTGCAAGGGTTTCATCCCTGCACAACACCAAGCTGCATTCAACAATTGAGCTGATATATATGTTGTCCTAATCCATACTTGTTTAGTTTCTATTTAAGGACTTTGATGCTTGCTGTTTTGGCCTTTCTAGCAGGGAATAAAAGTCTGAAATCAGCAAAAAAAGGTGGGTGGGGGGGTGGGGGACCACTACATTGCTGTTCAAAAAGTGAAAAGAATCTGCTGAAATTTTCAGGACCACAGGACAGGTGGCCTAAATCAAATGCTATGGAACATTCTGATCTTGATCCAAGGGTGACTAAAGGCCATATAAAAGCTGAGAAGCCAGGAAGAAGAGAAAGGAGCTTCCATTTGGAGGGTTGCTGGATTAGGAGCTGAAGAGGAGGCTGAAGAAGACCAAGCTGCAATCTGATTTCTGTCACAGATTTCTATCCTTTAAATTTCAGGATGTCTAGCAGTGATTCTTCTCCTTGTTTTGTATCAATCTTTGTAATTATCATGAGCTAAATCTCATTTCTCCTAGAATAGGATAGTAGCCTAATTTAGTTATGGATGGGACATGGACAAATCTGATTTTCTGCACTGATTATCAAATTCTGATTTTTGTTTTCTGCAATTCTAATTTCTGATTGATCCTAATCTTGACATTGTGAGGTCCTATTTATATTTACAACTGAGAGGTTGTCCTTTGATCTACTCCTTGTTCAGAAATGAATCAAGGGCCAATGGCAAGTTTCTAGGTTCAATCCCCAATTAGAATTCTGATTCATTCATTTCTGAAATCTGTTTTTCATTTCTGATTTCTGATTTCATTAAAACTAATTCTTATCACTGTGGAGCCCTAATTGAATTAACAACGGAGAGGTTGCTTTATGGTTTCATTCTTGTTCAGAAATGAATCAAGAGACAATAGTATTTCTAAGGTTTTAATCCCTGAATTATAGCTGATTTCAGTGCTGATTTTTGAATGATTATTTCTGATTTTCAGATTTTGATTTCCTGAAATTATTGGATTCTGTCTTGCTGTTGTAAAATCTCTGATTCCATCATCCACTAAGAAGTGAACTTAGGGTTATCTTGCTGTTTAGAGATGGACCAAGAAGCAATGGCATGTGCTGGATTCCCATGTGTCATGTGTGCTGATTTTACCCAATCCATTGGTGTTAATGTGAATTTCATTTCAATTTACAGCTGAGAGGCTGATTTAAAATCCCCTTATTGTTTAGAGATAAATCAAGAAGCTTTAGTAGGATTGAATTCATAGCATTTCTGATTAGTTGATGTGTGAAGGTTGGTTTGATTGAAGTGCCAAACTAAAATTGCCAAAATCTGAGAAGAAATGGCAAAATCAGCAAGGAACTTGATATCAGTAGGGATTCTCTTCTCATTCAACTTAGCTAATTAATCGTATGGGAATATGATAATTGGTTCTGGTTTATTATGCTGTGATAACAGCCCATTTCCAAGTTGAGTTAGAAGTGACATGTAATGATAACTTGTTCCATTCCATCCATAATTAAATTAGATGAACCCAACTCCTAGGAGAACCTTCCTCATTGATAGATAAATCCTTTTAGCCCTTAGTTTAGCATTTATAATTCAATTTAGATAAATTTCCAAAAGTCCAAAAATAGTTATCATTTTGCCACAATAAAAAATCTGTTTTCACTTTCTTTTCAATTTCCTATTTTTGCCACTAGAAATAGGATTAGTCTAGATTGTCTTAGGGAGTCTTTGACTTCAAATCATTGTGGATATGACATTTAGGGTTTACTACAATTGACCTGTGCACTGCAGTAGAGAGTGAGTTAAGGAGTTGAACCAAAAATTGAAAATTTTGAATTTTGACCCCAAAATCAGCAAGTTATCACTACACTCCTCAATTTCACTTATCATTGCCAGAGCCAGAGTTGGCTCGACAAACAATCGAGAAAGTGGAGCTAATTAGGAAAAACATTAAGGCTGCACAAGACAGACAAAAAAGTTAGCCAAAAAATCCCCACGAGAGCGGAAGTATTCAATAGGTTACAAAGTGTTCCACAAAATTTCACCTTGGGAAGGCATCCTTCAGTTTGGAAAGAAAGAAAAGTTGAGTCCTCGATTCATTGGACTCTATGAGTGCTTGAGAGAGTAGGGCCCGTGACCTATCACCTAGCTTTGTCACCAGCTTTGGCAAAGATCCATAATGTGTTTCATAATTCTATGCTTTGCAAGAATTATTGAGAGAGGATCAGCAAGTCGAGGAGTAGCTTATTGAAGTGTGATAACGTCGAAAATCGTGTGATGTGAGGAGCTCGGAATAATAGAAAATAATATGCTTCGTGTGAAATGGTCACGTATTAGGACCAGTTACACCTAGGTGTATGGTTACCCCCACACAAGCGACTACCCTTACTTCACAAGGAATATCGAATTAAGTTTTAAAATTCATAAATCCTCGACAGAATCACAATGAGAATCACAAGTATATCACATGCCATTGTAGTGATTGAGGGTTGATCCACAGGGACAAAGTCGAAATCTTCACACTTAATTAAAACTATTTGAAGGAAAAACTAAGTCTATGAAAAGTCAATCAAAATGAGAAAGTGAAATGCTACAAACTACAAATCACACAAATAAAATTACACTAATTTTTATGTATTTTTATTGCAGAAGTGGACAAAGATCAATGTAGATAAACATTAGGAGTTGGGGGATGTTTTCACTCAAGATTAGTGTTCTCTGTACTTTAAATTATGGTTTAGATTTCATACTGCTTGCCCCTCAGCATGCTCATGGGTATGTACCCGTGATAAAAAATACTTTGCTCATCTAATGATATTCTCGTCTACATCGATGATTTAGCTCGTGCATGCTGGGGAGCACCTATTCAGCTCAAGCGTCACTCTCGTGTGCACTGAGCTAGCAAATGAATCAAATTCTCAGGATTGAGCTAGTCAAAATGATCTCTCGGCCTGAGTTGAACTCCTGTTTATGAAGATAGCCCTCTCGGGTGAGAACCTCTATCATCGAGAATTGGCAAAATAGAATGAGTTCAGACAATTAAGATCCTATCCAAAAATGAAGACCATGATTCTAAATGACCTCTAAGGATGACTTTGCGACTGTTTGCCCTCTCGGACGCAAAGGATAGAAGTTCCTCCTCGGGTAGGAGGACATAGAATCAATAAAAACAAGATCAAAGCAAAAGGAAGATGATGATGCAAATCAAGGAGAGAAACAAGTTTAGCTCCAAAACACGCATCTCTTGTTTTCATCTTTAGTGATTGAAGCCTTGTCCCACCTCTAAGCATGCATATAGGACTTCAATTGAAAACATCCCTCTCGGGCTGGGAATCGAAGAACAAGCATTGTCTGAACTGACGACTATCAAACACTATCACAGAGACACCGAAATCGCAAAAAAAGAACTTTTCTGAGTTGCAAGAATATAATTTTGTCCAACCTTTATACCTATTGGCATTCGACTGAACACAGGGTAGAACTCCCTCTTAGGTTGCATTCGAAACCAACTCTAAAGTTCAATCAATAACAGAATGATTACAGCAGGTAAGCAAGATGAAACAAAAAATGATTCATTAGAATAGTTGGGAAATTGAATAGTCTAACAACAAGGAAAGATCAAGAAATAAACAAATAATGAAAACATCAGAAGCAATGACATCCCACAGCCATTAGCTAGCTGTTTATGCTACACATTATTAGCAAGAAAGAGATGAAAAGAACAAAAAGGAAAAGGAAAGAAAAGAAGAAGATGGGAGGCTACAGTAGTAGCCTCCTCTTCCAGCCTTCTAGCAACAACAATATTGAATGGATTAGAAGATTGAGAACCCATCGTTTGTTGCCTTCAGCATCTTTTTATAGCATCTTTGCCTTCTGCCAGCAACCACCTTCTTTGTCCTTTGGCTCCTCTACAAATATCCCAAACGAAAATTTCTCTCTGTCAAGAGTGTAGCATCTATCGGTTGGACCCTTACAAGTGTAATGTTGTTTGCTGTTTAGGCTCAGCTAGACTGAAGTTCTTGTCCATGTATGTAGCTTTTTTTCTTTCCTTTTTTCTTCTAGCTTTTTAAGTCTAAGGAATCTTCATGTGGTCCTCCCTTAGCTGCCTCCCTATTAAAGTGTCACCTGTCCAGTTTTTGTTCACCAAATCCCTTGTCTTTTTCTGCTAACTTTTCAGCCAAAAGAATCTTGTGGTCCCTCTCCCTCTTAGCTGCCATCTGTTCACTATTCCAGCAACTATTTTATCCACATCTGTCCATAAAGGTGTAGAGGAAGCTTACTTACTCTTGTACAAGGAAATCTGCAGGCATGACATGGAAACACATCTTTCTCTTGTTGTTTGCCACTTTGGACGAGGGTATGCTATCTAGTCTTGAATTCGACCAAGTGTCCAACTATGTGATATACACCTATATGCCCCTATGCGTGTGTGTATGGGGCAAATACCCACATGCCACCATATTGCGCCGGTTAAGATTTTTACATGGAAAATAATCAAAATAAGTAATAATATATCAAGAATGCTGATTATCATAAGATAGATGTGGAGAAATAATAAAAATTAAATTTCAATATTAAAGCATGTATTCGAGCATGAAAATATATCAAAACATGAGATAAATGAATGTTGAACACAAATGAAAGTATATATAATTTCTCGACATCGAAGTGCATAAAGATCTAACTTATCAAGACGAGCTAATAAAAATATTGGCACGTGAAGTGTGCAGTTGCACAAGCCACAAATTCCCATGGTCAAGGACTCAAGGTTGAATGGAAAAATCAAACAGAAAGGCCCCTGGGAACTAGAAGAAGACATGTCCAAGAAATATCCACATTTGTTTTGAATTTGCATATTAATACTGATTTTGAGGAAAACAAATTTCTTTTGGGTATAGTAATTGTTGAGACCAGACAACAAAATATTTCCAATGTTTTTTTGGAACCTTTTCATTTGTACAAGAAAGTTGTAAAAGGAAAAAATAACTAAATAATAATAATAATAATAATAAAGAATCAAGGTAGACCAATGTAATTAAAGCCTTTCCTTTTCTTCATGCTGATATTTCCTTAGCCGTCTCCCTTCCCAGCCTACTCTTCACCCTCCTACATCTCTTGTTCCTTTTTGTTCTGAACTTTTCTCTTCTTGGTGCTGGGGTTTTCTTTTTCGCATCTAAAATCAAGTCATCGGCCATTGTCGGAAGTCGTATGTTTGAACATTTTCTAATGGCCACAATCTCACTTTCTTGTCGGTATGTTCTTGGACCTCCTCAGACCGAGTTGTTGTGTTCAAGAACATGGATTGATATTTTTTTCTCTGTTGTTTTTTTTTAATCCACTATCATTCTCTTTCATTTTCCTAGTCGAGAACTCGAGAACTTGAGAACATGAATCCATAACCATCATAATTTCTAGTGAGAGGAAATGAGATAAGTTTGCATTACTTGATGTGATTAGACCTTTCTGATCAATGTATTAATGATGCCCCTTCGGTCTGCCGAACTGATGAATAAACTATTGGGGGAACAAGTGTACCAATTGGGTGAATTTATCTAGAAGGCTATGGAACTAATCTACTGGTTCAAATTAATATCAAGAAGCTAAAATCTATGTTGACCATTAAAAAGGTTAAGTTGGAAGGGGAAGAGAAATAATTTTTTTATTCATCTACATAAGAACTTTTTTAAAATATAATAGTGGATTAAACTACAAATTCATTCATATGACCTGTAAACAAGATTGTGTAGTAACTTGATTAGAATTCAGCATTTAAGGCTTGACTAGTGAATTAAATGGATTGTAAATAAACTATTTTGTATTCCTGAATCAAGCCATTACATAATATTAATAATATATGCTAAGCTGCCTAAACAAAATGAGTTAATGTATTAGCAGCAGTAATGTGTATCAATGATAATATTAGCAGTAATCCATATTTAAGTCTAATGGATTAGTAATCTGATGGTGTTATTAGAATATTGGGTGAAGCCATAAATGTTTATAAATTCCTAACAACTGAAACTGATGTGGTTACCAATTAATGAATGCAAGGAAAAGTGTAGTGCACTTTAATGAGTTCTTTATATCATTGATTAGATGATAATGAAAATTGTTAGGTCCTGGTGATTAGGAACTGGACTATTTAACTTATGAATGAGTGTAATCATATGTGAAAATTGATTTATATAATACATATATTGACTAAGTCGTTCACCTTATGAATTTGATTTGGACGTGGATGATCGTGTATTGTTGTGATGCAGTAAGGAGAGAAAATCAGCAAGAATAATGAGATGTTAGGCTTGAAGATGAGAATGATTGATAGAAGAACAATTATGGTTTGTTTATGAGAAAATCACAAAAATTTGTAATTTTGATAAAATATAAACAATGACGATTGAAAACCCTGTTGGCAGCTTTAAATACTAGGGTTACAAGAGGTTAAAACTAATAATCAATCTCCACCCTTGATTAACCTACTTTAGTTAGAACCATTATAACTAATTAAAGGTCACATGTCTATCACATGATGACTAATAGACTAAAACACTAGATTTAATTAAAATAACTGATTTAAAAAAAAGCTCCTGCGTCAATCTCCTCGGCTCGAAAATTTTGGCTCCTTGGAAAAAACTTGCACCACATCTGCATACATCTCGACATCGATCTTCCTGAACTCATATTTGTTGGTCTAAGTGTTTTCAGTAGCAGGATTACCCAACCATTTAACCAAGAATCTTCTATATCTGTTACTTCTATGAGAACTTACCTCTTTGACATCCAACACATATTCAATAACATTAGTAGAAATTTTTTAGTGTGGTAACTTCATCCATGTCCATATCAAAGCCCTCAAAAGCATACAAATATGAGACATTGAAGATAGGATTGATTTGCAAATTTGATGGAAGCTCAATGAAATAAGCATTTTAACTTATTTTCTTTATTATTTTGCAAGGTCCAAACTTCCTTGACTTGAGTTTGTGATAAGTGTCCTTAGGAAACCTCTCTTGGCTCAAGTGTACAAAGACCAAGTTGTCTTCCTCAAAATCTTTAAGATGCGGATGTTGATTAGCTACATTGGCATAAGTTTCATTTCTTGATTTCAAAGCAGCTTTTACTTGCTCTTGCACTCTTTTAATGTGTTCAGCAAAGGCCTCACTCAAGAGGCAAACTATTACTATAAGTGGAGTTTAGGCCACTTAATACTGTGTTTCAAGTTTGATTTTTTTGTGCATAGTTTATACCTAGACCTTGTTCAATTTTTCGTTGTATATAGTCTACGCCTAGAGCTTATTCAACTTCCAGTTATAAAGGATCTACGCCTAAACTTAAGTTTTTTTGAATTTTATGCTTTTGGCCCAATAAATAAGTTAACTAATTACTCTCACAACACTCATCAGGGCACGTTGCTGCGTGGGGACATACAGGTGCATTATGATAAACTATCCTTTTGTTACCCATTTCCCATGCGAGACGCAACTTGTATATCATTTTTGCATTAGTTTACTCTCATCACACACATCATGAGTCATCAAGTCATATGAGTTTTATATAAATATAAATAACTCAAGATATATATCATACTATCCACAAATAAACTCCACAAATGTGTCACTACACATACAACAATATGGTCAACACGATCACTTAGAGCAAACTAGGGTCAATATGTGTCGCAGGGCTTCATGATTATGTATCATATAGTTCAGCAAAGCTTCACAATCATGGATTGATACGGCTACGTAGAGCATAAGATGGATTAATATGTGTCTTAAAGCAATAATCATGAGTCAATATGTGCAAGCAGAGCAGTCCCCAAAGGGCAAAGACACTTGATACACGCCTCAATGGCGTCATATATATTGAATGTGATCCCAAAGACCTTTTTTCAACTAGCATGATCAATGAACACCTGGAGTTTTAACATGTCCTAATTACATCAATATCAAGTAAACTTTATTTTAACATCTCAAACATTATTTCCTGAAAATATTTTCATGTAAGAGTTTATTTCATATCATATGAAGTTCTCGAAACATATTATAAATACTTCTCATAGATCAAGATATATTTCAACAACAACAACAACAACAACAACAACAACAACAACAATAATAATAATAATAATAATAATAATAATAATAATAATAATAATCCTTGGTTGAAATACTATTATAAATAAAAGAAGTATCATGTATCATCTTGATATGTTGTAAATTTACCCACTCACCTTGTACTTTATTCTTTTAAAGAAGTTTACTAGATTTTCTCCCTTTCGCTCGTAACTTGATTATTTCCAACAAGCAATAATACCATTTTACTTTTCAATCACCAATAAAATAATATGTAATGCATGCTCATGGTGCATGAATGCTTATGAACCTTAAAATTCATGTAATATCTTCTAAATATTAATGTTTAATTTTAGGTATTTATGTTCATATGCTATTCCATACTTGGTACTACTCAATCTTTCAAAATTTAACTGTGTTGTCTCGGAATTTCAGACTGAGTGTCTCTTAATAAATAATTCATAACTTATTAATCATGAGGTCAAATCTTATTATTCTAGATGAATTAAAAACTATCCTTTCAACCTATAAATATCATCACCCAATCCCAGTAAATCATAAAAGGGCTTTGTATTCTGGTAGACTATGTATCACTGAAAGAATAATTTATTTCTTTCTCAATACTTGTCCATTTCATGAGATACTAATTTCACTAAAACTTAGAATTCATTTGTATTTAGTCACAAAAATTATATAATTAAACTCCTTGTATGCCCTTTTAGGAAAAATAGTTAATTTGGTTCATGTTCTGTCAATATTCTGAAATCTGACAAAAGAAGCCATTCGAATGAAAAATTCATTTATCCTTATATAAAAGTTGAAATTAAATGATTCTACTTCTCATCCAACCATTATAAAGTACAATATAACATGTATAAATTTCAATCATTAATTCAATCTATCCTAACTGTGACCTAGTTTACATGGTGGACCTATATCTGAATCGGGACGAAACAAGCAACCAATGAAGATAGATTCATAACATCCTTTATAAAACTCCTGTTTAGGTGATTCTAGTGACCATGGAAAGCTAACTTGGAATGGATTAACTATAAAAGAATTTATGGGTCGAGAACCATGAAGTAATGTATAAAACACAAGGTGAATTTTGAATTAAGAAACTCACCTTAGACAATCGACCTTCCCAAATTTCTCTAGCCAGTTCTGTTAGGTTTTGACCTCTCGTATTTTTTCGGTCATGAAAGGATATACATGTTTTTTTAACTTTGTGGGTTCATATAACGGTTCAAAAAAATGTCCCATTAAGAAGTTGTTGAACTATCTGCTTTAGTTGTTTGGAACCCTAATTGATATATCAATGACCAATCATCTTATTTGTCATAACTAAGTATTTTAAAACCTATTAATTACTATATACCAACCTGACTAAATGAACATCCAAACTGACTTAATATGTTAACTAAATGCATGATGCAAAGATAAAGTTTGTGGATCTGACAATTCTCCACTCCTTAAAAAAAAATTGTCTCCGAAATATTGTTACTTATTTTAGGGAATAAGAATGGTGATTCATGCAAAGTACAACATATTTTAGTTTATTATTTTAATTATTTTTATGAAATTTGATTATTGCATGCATCATTTTAAGTTTGTTTTAGTCATAATTCTGGATTTATTGATTCTATCCATTAATTCTCAAAGTATTATAACTATGGGCAAATTAACTTTGTTATTTTACTTAATTGGCAGTAAAAAGGAAAATTGCTGCTTCAGATGAATCATAGATGCAAAAGAATTATATCACATCGAGCTTCGAGTGCAAGGTGCCGAACTCATCTAAGCATCAGGCACTAAAATCAACTTGATTCATTTGAACATAAGCCTAGATTGTTTCAATCAACTCATACAGAGCCAAATTCATCCATGGAGCTAAAAATATAAGGAGCCAAATTCATCAAGAGTAAGGGGTGAAACTCATCAAGAACATTCATATTGGGCATAAAACACAATTGTATATTGGCCAAATTTCAAGGGGTGCCAAAGATTAAAAGCAAGGTAATTGTGGGAGCTAAATGCACCTTAGAATCATTAGCCGACATCACAAAGAGTTTATTGGGCACTAAATGGATGTTATCGACCAGTATATCGGCCGAGAATCGGAGGAGAAAGGAGTTTATTGGTCACTAAATGGATGTCATCAACCAATATGTATCACATGAGTAGTTGTTATTGTCCAAGAATCAAATCACAAAGGAGTTTATTGGGCTCCATAGGGATGAGGAATTTATCATTACCCAAGATTTTATCACATAGGAGTTTTTATTGGCCAAGAAATATCAATCATTGGGTGCCAAGTTGATGCTTTATCTTTATCGGGGAGAACTATCACATATGATGTTGTTAATGACCGAGAATCATATGGGAGAGGTTATTGCGCGCCAAATAGGACTATCACCCTTCATCATAAGGTGATAATCGGATAAAAACTTATCTACTTAGGGCATCAACTTTTGATCTTATTGAGTCGTGAGTTCATCTTAATCATCCGGGAGTTGGACACCATGCATGGAAGCTTATACATGGTGGAATCTCATTGGTCTACGACCTGATGCACGACGTAATAAATTCTATCTACGTATTAAATTTTATCTATCGAATTCGGTTCAATTCAAGTAGAGATAAAAAGAAGAGTGTGAAGTTAAAGAAAGTTTATCTCAACTAAATTTAAAGTTGACCGTATGATATTAACGACCGTAATAACTTGAAGTCCGTCCACACCTATAAATGCATGGAGAGTCTATCATCTCAATTCATGCTTGGGAGTTTGGTTTTCTTGCATTGTTTAGTCGAGAGTCTACAGGCTTCGACCGAGAGAGAGAGAGAGAGAGAGATGATCGGATGGCTGATCTAGATGGTCCGACGACATCCGAGGATCCTAATTTATTCTTAGTGTAATTCTTCCAATTATCATTTGTATTGTATTATTATCTCTGTGCAATTTTAGAATGAACTCCATGTTTTAGTTATTTTATTTTAGGAGAATATTATTGAAGGGGAATATTGTGAATCCTTATTTTATATTGAATTTGTTTTAATCAATTTTTAATTGTGTTTAATTATTTTGATTTAATTATTTAAATTTTTGAGTTAAGTAATTATCAATTTGTGGACTACTTGATTTCAGATCTTATTTAGTTAAATTAAATGATTTATTATGAAATTAAAAATTGACATAGGTCTAATTACTAGTGTGTGGAGAATTTGATTTGTATGGTCTATTAATTTATACCAATTTATGGAGTGATTAATAGTTTAGGATTTTTATTTTAATTTATTTTAATTTTAATCTTATCTGCATGAATACTGGTTTGTGGGACTTTAGTTTTGATTAAATTTAAGATAGTTTGATTTTCATGATTAAATAATAGAATTACCAGTTTGTGGACTCTATGAAGTTATTCTTGTCAAATTAATAATTTAGGAAAATTCTAATCCATCTAAAAACATTTAATCTTTTTTTGTTCACATATTTATCCTTAGTTTATTATCATACCAAGACCTAACTTCAGCATCATTATCATATCTTACTGTTATCTTAGTTTTAATATCTATTTTATAATTAGAAAACATATCTTCAAAACTTATGTTTTTCCTTTCTTATTCATTTGTAAGATCAGATATTAAATTAGTAATATTCCTCGTGGGTCCACACTCTTTACTTCTTTTTACTCTATTACTTGAGCAACTACTACACTTGCTGACAGATTTATTTTGCTACATCATTTTACGCACCAAATGGATTCTTCTTTCTTATTTGATCGTCTTTCTCTCAAATTGCCTCTTCTCTTGAATGATTCCTCCAAACGACCAAAACTAAAGGAATTTCTCAATTTCATAGTTCTTTTTCCTTTTTTCCAATAATTTGTACTGGATTATCTTCATATGACAAATTCTCTTGTACTTAAATATATTGGGCTCCAACACATGAGAAGGATACGATCGATATCGTTGAAGCATAGAAACATGAAAGATATTGTGAATACACAATAATCTAGTGGTAGAGATCACCTATATGCAACTAGTCCAATACGCTCTAAAATTTCATATGGACCTATATACCTCGGACTTAACTTTCCTTTCTTTCCAAATTGTATTACACCTTTCCAATGTGAAACTTTTAATAAGACCTTACTGCCAACTTCATACTCCATTTCTTGATGATTTTGATTTGCATAACTCTTTGTCTATCTTGTTTTCTTTAACTTTTGTTTGACAATTTTTAGGTTGTCAATAGTTTCCTGCACTTTTTGTGGTCCCAAAATGAATCTTGTACCTTCTTCATCCCAACATATCAGTGCCCTACATTTTCTTCCATATAATGCTTCCAAAGGTTTCATCTTGTTACTTGAATGAAATATATTATTGTAGGCAAACTCAATAATGACAGGTGTTCATCCTTAGATCCCTTAAATTATATAATACAAGCTTTGAACATCTCTTCAAGTGTTTGAATGGTCTTCTCCGATTGACCATCTGTTTGGGGATGAAATGAAGTACTAAACTTTAATTTTATACCTAGTGTATTTTGTAAACTATGCTAGAATCGAGATGCATGAGGCATGCCTTTGATTAATCCCACATGCACAAGTCATGAGAGATATGTTAATTATATATGATAGCATGACCTTGAATTGGTAGGACGTGCTAGAAATCCATGAGACGATGGGACAAAGTGGACAGTATCTTGTCGAGTATAGAGCTGAGTCGTTGTGCTACTTTGATATTGGAGGACGCATTTTGACAAAAAAACTGTGAGGGCCTAGGCCCAAAGCGAACAATATCCTACCTAAGTGCAAGGATGTTACAAATTATTTTACATCTAGTTTGATTTCTATATTTATGATGTTTTCTCAATTTTTTTCGCTTTATGTGAAACATCAGATTTTCTAAATATGCGGAGATTGAACCGTATGTTGCTTATATTACTAGAATATGTGCATTTATACATCATATTTATTACATCGTACAAAAATTGCTTTGCAGCGAGATTATTATTTCATTGAAACTTCATCATCTCTGAGTTGGACAACTTAATTAGGAATCGTGTTGGCCACATGCCCTAGGTGAGGTATTCCTCTGTTTATGGTACTTAATTTGTAATTAAAGAGAGAAAGTATTTTGTCATATCGTCTCATACATTGTTTCCGGATTTTAATGCTATGCACGTGGGATATTGATTTTTCTTGATTTTCTTATATTTATGTGCCCTCCACTCATTGGACTCACAGTGCTCATCCCTCATTCTCCACTCTTTACACGTGATGATTGCTAAGTATATTTTATTGTATTCATGATTGGGAGTAAGCTGCATGAGGAAGGGATTAAAGACATGTTTGTTATTCCTTTTTATCTATGAATTTAGAAAAAAAATATTTTAGTTTCTACTCTTGGGAACTTTTAACAAATGAATTTAGATTTTTTGACCATGGTATTATATTATATCATTTGGTTGGAGACCCAATTTTCTTTGTGCTATTTGATGTTGAGATGAAATGCTCTTATACTTTATTGCCATGTTATGGGCTTTTATCCCTTTTTATTAGATGTCGAATTATATCTTAAGATGGATACATTGTTTGTGCATAGTGTCATTTTGACCACTATCCTCTTTACATAGAGATTATCGCGTGGAATGGATGCTAGAATGTGGAGAAGCGTCCATCAGTCTCGGCGGAGGCGTAGCAACAATCACCATTAAAAAAATACTTAAAACATTTGCATGCATTTAAACTTATTAAATACACAAAAATAACTTGGGGTGGCATGTTGATCGTCATCATGCGATCGAGATGATCCACCAATGAACCGCCTACTATGTGATGATCTGGCTATGTGCCTCATTGACGGTGGAGCAACTGCCACCATAAAAGAATTAAACTAAATAGTACCAATTAGTCGAATAAAAATAAGCTACACAATAAATATATCCCCTAATGATCAACTTGCTTCACTCACAAGGAGTGAGCACTTGGAAGAGCGGGACGCACATGAAGCTCAACCTCGTGTAACCATGATTGAAAAAAATTATAACCTTGTGTTATTATTGATATTTATAAATTTAGATACTTAATGTAATTCATGCATTTATATCAATTTAGATACTTACCAAAAAAAATTTAAATTTCTTAAAACAACTACATGATTCAATCATTTGCCTCATATTCGGATTCATCGTCATTGCTATAATCTTGATTTGAGTCATCATCAATGAAATTGTCAACATTCGCTTCTAAAAGGTCATTTGAAGTGAACTCTTCCATTGGCTTAATGACGTCGGTTAATTGAATATTCTCAACTTCATCAATTATATCAATTATCTCGTTCATGTGATCTTCTTGATAGTAATAATCTACAGGCACGTCATTGTAAATGAATATGTTTCATGATCATCAACCATTGTTTCTCTTAAGAATAGTCTACTTCTCATTTTGTGTAATGCCCATTATTCATCCTTGGTTCTTTTTTATGGATACTTAGTGTAATACACTTATTGTGCTTGTCTGCTAATACGAATGGATCATATGATTGAAGTCCTGATCGAGGCTTAACTCTCTTTTGATCGACCCTAACTCTCTTTTCTGGATTGAACCAATGACATTTTAGTACTACGACTTTGTTAAATTTTCTCAAATATAATAATTCTATCATTTCTTCTATAATGTCATAGTAATCTAACTCATTGTCTCCATACATGCTTCCTAGACCACATATGCTATTAATAGTACTATATTCTTCTGTATGGAATTTGTATCCATTAACTATCACACCGTAGAAACTAAAAACTCATTTTTAAGGGCCGTAATTGACTTATCGAATTCTTAAATCGATCATTAAGCCATTGATGACCTATATTTGAAGAAATTATAAAAAAATAATTCATCGTTTGAAACCAAGAGGAAAAATGTTCTCACTTCACTTCTCAACTAAGAGGAAAAATGTTCATCTCTTAGTTTCAATTATTCATCATTGGAAACTAAAGGATTGATTTCTTTTTTACAATTCTTTAATTTTTTTGAATTCGAAGATTGTCAATTAGTGAAATGACATAGCAGTAATTATATTCAAACTTTATAACATATTAAATAAATATTCTTACTCAAGATATGGTGTCATCTCGCTACAATTTGCAAGGATATAATTCTCAATTGAAGTGAGATCTTTGTCGCTTAACATAACTTTGTGTTCTTTACCAAGAAGACGACATGGATACTTAAAGATTGATAAAATATTTCTGTTGATTTTTCTATCATCGTTTCTTGGAACTTGCGTATGTCGTGATTGTATGTGTGGCTCAATGTGCATTGAAATGAAGTTGGGTACTTCCTTAATCAAATATGCTTTACATTTAGAGTCTTCGATTTTCACCTTATTCTTTGCGTTTCGTTTCAAATATAACACACCTCTTTTCAAAGGATATATCTACCGGTATTGAACTGGGCCTGCAATTTTTGTTGCACATAGAAGATGTACAATCAAGTACTTATCACATCAAAGAAAGAAGATGGAAATATCTTCTCAGTCTTGTACATGGTAGTCACAATAGAATACTCTAACCGAGACATATCTTCTTCACGAATGGTCAATGTACAAAGATCTTTAAAGAACATAGATAACTCTATTAATATTTCTCAAATGGCTTTTGACAAAAGTTCTTAAAAGACAATTGGAAGTAGCCTATCCCTCTTCGTACCATGTATCTTTCCATTTTTCATGTTGAAATAATGAGATATATGTTTGATGCATATCCGTCTGGAAATTTTAATTCTTTGACCCATTCGAAACAACTTTGCATTGGTCCTTATCCAAGATGTATGTAGCTTTTGAGTTCTAACATTTTCCATTTTGAAGATAAATAATATGTAGTTATGGTCTTCTACATATAACTTTCATGTCTTTGTAGGCTTGTATGCTATCTTTTATTCTTCCTTTAACGTTCATAATAGTATTGAAGATGTTGTCAAACGCATCCTTCTCCACATGCATGATGTCTATGTCGTACTAAGTTTGAAGACCAATAAGGTAATGATGCGAGAATTGATAACAATTAAATGCTAGCAAGTACACTAGCTAGTCACTCAAGTAATAAAGTGTAAGAGTAGAATGTCTCCCACGAGGAATTAGCTTACTTAGCTAAATTAATTTCATCGACTAATAGGAGACAACATAGAATTGGGTAAAAAGAAGTTGCAGAAAATAAAACTACAAAAATGTAAAGATCTAAAATAACGATGCGTAGGTCCTAAGGGTGATCTATAATGATTAAAATAATCAGTAACTTCTGTAAAATTGATTGTAACAATAAATCCGAATTCAATCTTTAGATGGATTAGGAACACCAAAGATATGATCTCCCTAACCAAGTAAATCAACTATCTTAAGACAATAATAATTTGAAAGTACTCCACCCGAATCTACCATCAGTTATACTAAAATCAAGATGCAATATGTTGTAATTCCTAAACTATTTAATCGCCCACCTGGGTCAATTAAGCAGACCACATAATCTAATATTCCACTTGATTTTATTAGACTATGACATGCATTGATTCAACATAAAAGTTAATAATCAATTCAAATAGAAAATTACGAATTAGGAATTGATTACACTACCCAGTTGATAATCAATCCAAAAATCATTAAAATCTAAAGAAAAGCATTAAGCATAACAACCATATTCGTAAAGACAAAACTAAGTATTATCCAATTAACAGGAATTCAAAAATTGTTCTTACACTAAAACTATTGCAACTAAAACTAAACGATAAAACGAAAACTAATAATCCAGAGTGCTAAGATAGATAGATAAAATATGAAAATCTAAAATATTATCCCAACAATGTGTAGAACGAATAGTATTCTTTCAGAAACGATGGTAAACTACTACGTAATCCTCTCCCGAGTGTACTTCGCAAAAGTCTTCTCCTCCATCCTTCAGAAATACCCCTTCATTCTTGGCTTGAAAGCTTCGGTTGTAGGCCCTAGCATGATTATTCCTAAATACCAGACGTTCATTTTTATAGAGACTCAGATTTTCATATAGTTTGAGAAGAAACTTAAACATTTTCCTTGTAAATCAAGGTAAATTCGGAGTCTTATTGATTCTGAAAGTTTTGCCTTCTAAGACTTCAAAATTTCTGGCCTAATTTGTTTCCAATTGATCCCTGAGATGTATGGTAATATTTGGAGTACTTGTGCGTTGAGAATTCTTCCGAAAATATGTTTTCTTATGAATTTCGGTGTCTGTCATGCCTCCTGACTAGGTCTTCACAGCTCAGTCAAACTCGTATTTGAAGTTGTTTGTAGCCATCACGGGGCGTGAAATCAATTTCACGATCGTGAATCGAGCTTTTCTGGTTGAAGTGGGTGACTTTTAGTGACTTCACGGCCTGTAACTGATATAGAACTGCCTGTGAAAGTCACTATCTTGTTCGGAGCATTCTTGTTGACCCGTTATGTATACCTCACGACCCGTGATAATTCTCTTCCATATGCGACTCGCTGTAGGAGCCGTGAAGTTGCACGGTCCATGAATATCCATGTAATGGTTGTGGGAAAGGAGTCACATCCCGTAAGTTTACTCAAATGTAAAGTTCCCTTGGTCCGTGAAATGCATGGTTGATGCGTAAAAATCATTTTTCATGGTCGTGACGGATATCTAACGGCCCATGAACTCAAGGTTTCTTGTGAAGCGGCTCTGTGAGAGCAATGATCGTCAGCGTTGTGGCATGAAACTCTGTCTTCACGGCCATGAGAAGTATTTAACAGCCCGTGAAATCACAGTTCTTCGTTGAGCGCTTGTTAGAGCCATGAAAATGAAACTTTGGGGCATTAAGCAATTCAATGTTTGATTTTTTGGAAGCTAAATTGTCCCTGTTTTGTTTGCTTCTTCTTTTATTCCCTTTTCCACTGTTTATCATCAATAATTCCTATAAAATACACCAATTAGAGGTAGACGGCTATTTCAAAGAATTTCAAGAAATAAATATAAAAGTAGATGCATGATATGAGTAAATTATACAAAATAAGCCTAAATGCAAACCTAATAATATGTTGTAAGATGCATGCATCAGGCAACTCTCAGAAAACACTTCTTTTCTCTCAATTATGTTCACTTTCAAACCCAATTTCCTTGTAAGAATTGACCTTTAATGATTAAGTTTATTAACTTGCTCTAGCACTTCTTGGCCCATGAAATGACTTGGAGGCAATGTGTACTTAGTTGCATTCTTTTTAAATGAGTTTCGATTGTGACACATCGAATTCTCCATTAACAAAAATATCAACCAGCATAACTTTCTATTATTTTTCAAATAAAATAATTTTATATCATTTTCACATACGGGACAAGCAAGTTTACCTTTTGTGCTTCCACTCAGCATTTCATATGCTGGAAAATCACTTATGGTCCACATCAATGCGGCTTTCATAATGAAATTTTGCTTCTTAAATTTGTCATAAGTAAGCACACCATTCTCTTACAAGATGTTGAATTCATCAATCAAACGTCTTAACTAAAAGTCTAAACTTTTGCTTGGCGATCGAGAACCTAGGATCATATAGGTAAGTAATATGTTCTCTCGTCTCATACACATGCTTGGAGGTAAATTATAAGGTGTGACAAAAGTTGACTGACATGAATAAACAGTGCTTAATGAGCCAAATGGGTTGAACTCATTGATACAAAGTCTCAATCTAACATTGTGTGATGCTGTTGAAAAAGTCGGAAGAAGTGCATCAAATAGTTTGCATGACTCGACATCTTAAGGATGTGTAATGGAACTCGGATCATCACGTGCCCATTTTGTGTCACCTGATGAATGATGCAGTTTTCTCAAAAAGTATCTGAATACTGCATTTTACACATTTCTTTTCAAAATTGGAGAATTCTTTGGTTTGTATCTGGGCTCGCCACAAATAGAACAACTGAGAAGTGAGTTGTTTTCCTTGTAATACAATATACAATGGTTGCGACATGCATTAATTTTCCAATGTTCCAAACCTAAATTTCTCATTAATCTTTTGCACTTGTAAACATTTCTCGATAACCTATCTATGTTGAAATCATAATCTTGATAATGACAATCATCTGGTCAAAACAACTTTCAATCATATTAAATTTTGATTTCAAGTTCATCAGTTGTGCCGCTGTAGAAAGTGTACTTTGCTTCACGTATCCATCCCATAAAGGTTCGTCGGCTTCTTTTACAAGGTTATAAAACTTACTAGCCAAAGGATTCGGGTCTTATTAAACAAATATTTCACCAACATTGATATCTATGTTAGCATCCATTGTTGTCTCTTTATTCCATCTTTCCATGAAAGAATCAATTTGTGTATTGTAGTAAGAAACCATTGTAATATAAATCTTTCTCCACATCATAGTTTAGTTTCCACTGATAACATTTGCATTTTCGGCATTGGCATAAGATTTCTCCACATGTAGAAGCAACACCTTCATTTTCATATGCCACCTTAATAAATTCATCAACACCATCCTTATATTCTTCTGTTATAATGTCACATTTTTCCTTCTAACGATGAATCCAACTACAAACTGGTTTCATAATTTTTGTAATGAACAACATTAATACATATGCCAATAAATTCTTACTGATCAATAAATTATTATATTTTGATCTTGATTACTTTAAGTATTCAAGTTGAATATTTATGTCATATGTGACGTAAATAATTATGTCAAAAGTCTTTGGCTAGCTAATTTATAACATTTTTAGGAAATATAAATATAGACGATCTTGAGAAATGTATTTTCTCGCTAAAAAATAATTTGCCTATTTTTGTGACAATGTCCATTGACAAGAAAATAAGAAACTCATTTATGAACAAAAAATATGCAATAATTCATTTGTGTTTTATTGAGTGTCTAGAGTTTTTTTATGATTTCTTTCATCACATTTTCGCATTACAAAATCATGTATATGATTTATCTAAGTTAGTAATATGAATTGTTTTATATAAATTCATGAACTAATATAGAACTCAATTATGATCGCAAGATTAATACCTTGCTGATTAAATTGATATTATCAAATAGTTGAGATTTATTCAAATAGTCTAGTGATAAAAAAATATAGTTATGAGATTAATTATATTTCACAATGACAAGTTTTTTGGCTACGATGAAATCATAACCTACCTGAGTGATTTTTGAAGTAGAATGGCACAAATAAAATTCCATTTTGTATTTGGAATGTTATTACATTTAGTGTTGACTACAACTTCTACAAGTAGAAATGTGACATTCATAAATATTTTCTTGGTTTAACGAGATTAAGTAATTTGTTTACTTTCTAAGTTGAAGATTTAGAGTTGACAATGCATGCGGATTGATTCGTAGCTAGTCCGTATTTTGTTTCAACACCTCAACCCGAGTGAGAGTAATTCATAGTCAACTCATGATTAATGCTCGTTTATTGAAACACATAAGTAGTGTTTCATGTTGTCAATGTAGAACCATATGAAATGAACATGAGCCTAAGATAAATGACAGTGGCTCTCTCATGCCTAGATAAAGAAAATGGGTTAATGCAAAAGAGTTGGAGTCTAAAAAACTAAAATAAGAAGGGACCTGTTAAAACATCTAACTTGTTGATAGGCAAGAGAAAATAGAATTGTTCAAAATAAGGTGATACAGATGATAAGAGATTTAAAAGTGATGAAAAACAATAGTCGAAAAAGGTGCCCTGACTATAGAGAAATTATTATAACTTTTGTTTATTCGTCAAAAGTCTAGCTATTGATTCACATATGTATTAGATGAAAATTACATATAGCTATTTGAATGTTCCAATGTAAAAGTATTGAACGGAATATGTAGTCTGCTACGGTCCATTTATGGATTCAATATTCATCTAAATAATGATATAAGTACCATTAAGTGTATATCCATTTGTTATGCATAAAAATGTCATCATCACATTACATGTGAAATAGTATTGTGTATATGTATAAGTAAGAAGAGTTTTTTCTATTAATAAAGAATTTAATGTATTTCTATAAAAATGACATGAGTGATAGTTATTTATACAAGGTGTGGAATTTGAATAAGAATCATTCAATAAATTTATTGCTTTTATAGCAATAGTTGTCTGCCATAAAAATGAATTGAACATTCTACTGAGAATTATAAACCCAACGATGCCCTTGTTATAAGAGATATATTTAAATCTCATGATGTCACTTAAGAACCTACAAGTATGAAAATGTTTTTTTGTAAGTATGGTCATTAATCAGACATTCATAATAAGTAATAAGTTGAGTAGTTTGATATTCATTTTTTGTGCTATTGATCAAATAAGAAATTTACATATTAATATAGGGCGTATGTTGAATGACGATGAAGAGAATAATGAGACACCTTATGGAAATTGTTGACTTTTATTTTGCGTTAGGATGAAGATCATTTCAGAGACTTGCTTAATAAATATACGCCTATTAGAATGACGATATTAACAAGTACAAATTTATCTCCAATTATGAAAATGTCAACTATAAAAAATTGAGTTTGTTATACTCAATGATGGTATGAAACCCTATAGTTAAGTAAATTCTTTTGTTCTTGTATTGCCAATGGTCATTCTTTTGTTCATATATTGCCAATGGTCAAGTATACCTTTTATTGCAATAGATATGTCACTATTGGTTGATTAAAGGATGGACTGCTGTAAGGAAACATGCATTGATATCTAGTATGACTTGATAATGTGAAATAAATAATGTTGACGAATGTGATACTTATTAAGCCACATTTGATGTCGTTTATATCTGCGCAAGGCTTATAAAATAATGCATTCTAAATCTTCTTATGACAAAAACAAATTTATGTTAGTTTTATTCTAGAGTTCATTAATGATTTTGATAATGCATGTAGCATATGTCAATCAAGCATGCGGTTATTAGTGACATGGATGATCGCCTTTAGCGCATAGTGTCTAGACAGATATATGATTTAAGATATCCCTAATATGTTTGGGATGGATGACATGAGTTTCATAAGAGAAGCTAGATATGAAACTTCATAGCCAGTATTTTGTGTGACTAGTGGGAAGACTCAGGTCAGGCATCATACGGTAGGCGTCTCAACTTCAGCCCATGTAGAGTTATGAGTTTATGGAATACGCTCCTTGGATGAGAGTCTCCATCATAGAATTTATGTACCTTGCATGCTAAGTCTACCCTAAGACATGACCAATAATATTCATTAGAGCGTGAGTCTATAAAGACCGAACCAGTTCAGAGATTGCCCTTAGACTCTTGACTATATTTCATGGTAATGAGTTAGTGTTGCTGCTTTAGCGAAGTACTCAAAGACTAAAATTGTATGCGGCCCATCGAGCGACAATTAATAAAGCAACTAACATAGAACTAAAAAATATAATGACAAGAGAAAGATCCAATGGTATCAAATACAGAAGCATACAAATACAAATAAATTAAAATCGTGCACAATAAGATAAATGTCGTCTAGAGTATGCATGCAAGGTATTTTTAGGGCAAAGCGAGTAACATGAATGTTTGAGTGTCTATGTGTTATTAATAAAACATAGCATTGCCTCCCATCATAATTGAGTAGCTATAATAGCATGAGCTCACACGTCGATAATTTTTTTCTCTCAAATGAATCGAGCAACTATGTATCCATAACAAATCATAATATCGATTGTCAAATGGTTGAGTGATTATGTATCCCTAATAGGTTGTTGATGCGTGAAAATTAAGCGCAAATATATTAGCAAGTATATTAGATCGTATTAAGTAATAAAGAGTGAATAGAGTGTCGAACCCACGAGGACTACAAATTAATAATCTTTTTCTCTAAAAGTTATTGTGAAAAAATAAATCGAGGAATCAACTTTCAATTATTCAATTAAGAAAAAAGAAATGAGAAAACAAATGAAAACGGTGCTTAACAGAGGAAAATTATATAATAATGATGAGTTAAGGTCTAACTTCGTATCCCCCTGTTATCTCTCAAATAATCAATAAATCACCAATTAGACTTCTAATGGAACCAATCTTTCTATTTTTGGAATGGGATATTTACGGAATCCCCATGAATAGGATCAAACCTAAAAAGATTTTCTGTGTAATCTTTTTTTATCCTAAGGAAGAGGAAAGAGGAAGAATACGAAAAAAAAATAGGAATGAAAAGCGTCCATTGTCTAATGGATAGGACCGAGGTCTTCTAAACCTTTGGTATAGGTTCAAATCCATCTATTTATTTCCATCTATTTTGACAAATGACTATATCAAGAAATCTTTTTGAATGAGTTGAATCAGAACTAGTTCCCGCCGAGAACTCTTATACTAAATACTACTCAAAACTTGAGAATCAAACTAATCCGATAAAAGTGTCATTAAACCGTTGAAACCCCAATCAACTCTAATTTCACTTTGAACCGAATTGCTTTAAAATGCAACTTATACACATAAATATAGTGCTAAAAAACTTGAGAACTCATTATCTCTGATTAAAATAAAACTACAATTTTTGAAAACTCAAAACATAATAATCAAATTTTAATCTAGATGCATTAATGCACGAAGAAGGATCGTTAAATATAAATGACTCAAAATCTCGCGAACCTAAATATTCTAATCAAGATTAAGTCCAAGCAGTTGAAAACTCAATCAAATTGCACATAACCATGATCAGAATGCATAGAGTAAAAATCCTTCCAAATCCACAAGTAATAACAATCAAATCCGAAGTGTAGCGATTAGAAACTCCAAATTAATACCCGGCCCGGGTTATGCAGAACTCGGCCCGAGTTTGTATAATAAAGCTCGGTTTCAACAAGAAAAACACACTGACCCGAACTGGGTTCTACCGAACGCGGCCCATTTTCAGACAGAAATCCCTCGCTTCTACGCTGCGTAGTCAACATGGCCCGAGCAGAGAAGAAGTAACCCGGGTTCCGAACAACTCAGCCTAGCCACAAACAACTCGATCCGGGCTCCACCGAGAAGAATAACAGTGATTCAATACGCGGCCCAGGTTTGATGGTACCTGGTCCGGGTTCTAGGATTGCAGACTTCGTGAATCAAATTGAATTTCGAAAGAAAATTTAACGGCTAATCATACAAAAACTAGCAGAATAACATGACATGAAGATTATCCAATATTCTAACATTAACCATGCACGAATTGCAATTTAACAGAAGTCTAATTATTCAAATAAATTGAGAGATAAACAGGGTTCAACTTAGTTTTCCCTAACAATAAAACTACTCCATACATAATTGTTTTGACATTAAATCAATAATGATAAATAAGAATTTCATCAAAAATATTACTAAAGTATGCTTCCTGGAGTCTGGTGATGTCTCTGTCACAGGCCTCGGCCGTGTGGTCGTCGCAGGGGTTCGCAGGAACGACTCCAAGTTGCTTCAAAATTCAGCACTACAGAAATTTCTCTCGGAAGTTGGGTGGCTAGGGCACGAGAATTCACCAGTCAGGGGATGCGTACAAAGCCTCCAAACAATAGTATTTATAGGGGAGAACGTCCCCCTAGGTTTGCACGCCGTTTTGAAATGTTAACTTCGTGTTCAACAAGGCGAAAATCCGAATTGTCTGATAAGCAAACCCGGCCCAAGTTATAATGTACCCAGCCCGGGTTCTTCTAACGCGCAAAATATGACTCGGGTTTGGTCTTACGACCGACCCAGCCCGGGTGTATTGATGACCCCGCCCGGGTTCTTCTTCAGGATAGCGACTCTATCATTTTTCTACTCTAATTTCCGTGCTCTTTCGGGACAGTCGCTCCCCACCTCCAACTTGACATTCCTGAGATCAAAATACAATAAAAGTTGGTAGCTTTGGACTCTAACAAATTTTAGAGAAATAATTGAAAAAGTAGATGTATAGTAATGCATGCATCAAATTCCCCCAAGCTTGAAATCTTGCTTGTCCTCAAGCAAGCTCCAAGGCAAGACTTAAGAATCATAAATGAACCATCATAGTCTCCACCCCATGACTAATACTTTTCCACTACCATCGTTTTACAAGTATTTAATTCCACAATCCATAGCCCAGCCTTATAAAATTTCTGGATATTAAACAGTTTAAACTTATTCTAGTTTAGCTCCGTGCAAGAAAACATATAGTCTATCAAATAATAGCATTAATGTTGAATGCAAAAAGTATAGAGTGAGCTTAATTTTACTTTATTCACCTTCTTATTGATTTATAGAATTGATTACTCACGTGCTTCTCCATATTGCGCAAGGTGGTCCATGTATCAGGCTTTTGATCGACGGATACCAGACCAGTTGGCCTTAGGTCGCCAGGCAAGAATCCCCTATGGATCTAATCACCCGAACACACCCAGGTTCCGAATAACACAGATACGCATTGTTTAAACTTGTCCCTTTTACTGATTTTGTACTCTTGTGTTTCTCCATATTGCGCAAGGTGGTTCATGTTGTGGGCTTTCGACCGACGGATCCCAGAGCAGTTGTCCTTAGGTCGCGAGGCAAAAATCCCCTACGCATCTAATCACCTGAACACACCCAGGTTCCGGATAACACAATTATACTTTCTTATAACTTTTGGGTTTAACTAACCCTCTTTCAAATTTATTCATTTTAAGCTCACAGAATACTTTATGCATTCAATAAAAAGGCTACTACCATCAAGATATAAAATAAAAATAAGAAATGAAATGCGAGCATGAACAGGAATCAGTGGTCTAAGTATCCATAATTTTACTTGGCAACATACACTTTCCAAATTACCCAATACTAAGGTGATGGAACAGATAAAATTATGGCAATAGAATTTCATAAGTGCACAGAGTGTCCTTAAATTTCACTTAAGTGCAAATAAGAAGAACAAACAATAAGGCAAAATGATGGTGAATGGTATTTTTGTGATTTTTGAAATTTTTAAATTTTTAAATTTTTATGGATTTTCATAAGATGCAAAGATAAAGCAAACATGCAATACTAAAATAAACTAAAAGAAAGCAAACATGATGATGCAGTACAATAAACAAATATGATGCATGAAATGTAAATCTCCCCCAAGCTTGAACTAAACACTATCCTCAGTGTTAGCCATACAAGGTAAGGAGTACAAGATGAAAGACTAAAAATGATAGAAAAGAAGAAAGAAAAAGACAAGACCAACTAACCCATCTCTGGAGGCGGTGGAGGTGGTGGATACTGCCCGAAGTAGTCCCGAACCAGCAGCTCAAGATGATTCTGGCGGTTGTTAAGCTATCAAAACTGAGCCTGAGTCTCCTGATGGTGCTGCTGCAAAAGCTTGTACTGTCGCTCCTGACCCGCAAGAAGCGTGGCTAATGTATCCTGCAAAGTTGAGACATCAAAACTGACAGAGGCAGATGCATATGTCGTCTGAGATGTGGACTCAGGCTGCAGTGGTGGGCTTGGAGCCATAAAGGATGGTTGTGGGTGCTGTGAAGGCCCCTCGTCCTACAGAGGTACTAGATCCTCATCATCTGAATCTAGATGTGCATGAGGGTCTACTATGTGGCGAGGCTCGAACTGTCTCAACGAGGGAAAGTATATCCAGTTCGCATGATCAAAGACAGTGAAACGATCAGCATCAGAGCATGATAGTGTCTCAGCTCTATTGCGAAACTTGAAGACCAGGCCACCTGAAGTCCTCTCGACAAGGTTCATCTGAAGAACCATGGTCATCCCAATAAATGTGGGCTCGATAGGCTCTAGAGAAGACAGGTCAAGTCCTAGATAGAGGGCTATAGGAGTAATCAGCCCACCATTGATAACTTTGCACGAAGCCCTAGAGGCCTGTCTCTAAAAATTATCGGCTAAGATGGCGCCGATGTTAATTTGCCTTCCTTCCACCATAGCCCATAATATCTCCAATTCTTTAGTATTAATAGCTCTCTCACTTTCTCCTCTACCACAGATGGTATAAGAGATGATCCTATGGACATATCGAAATACTGGATTCTGAATAAGACTCGCCTTTGCTCGGGAAGGAAGGAAGGGCTCATCATTTGTTATGGCTTTCCAGAAGGCAGCTCCCTGAAACTCAGGAGAAGTGGCAGAAGACTCCAGTAAGGGAAATCCATAGATAGAGTTAAACTTCGGCATAGAAAAGCCATATTCATTATTAAAAAGCCGGATGCTAACTCGATGGCGCTGAGCAGAGCACTCATAAGCATAAGAACTGAAGAACTCATGGCATGACTTCTCATACGTCGGCCATCGTTGATCTAGAAAGGTCTGCATCCCCACCCTCTCAAAGAGTAACATAATGTCAGCATCAATATTCAAATCTGCCATGGTGTTGTGACATGCATACCGGGTGGGAGTAATAGTGAAGAAGAACATCTGTCGGTAGCGTTTGCGTTGGGTAGAATCCCTGAAATCCAGACTAGTGGGTCGTGGTGGTCGTTCTTCCTGTCGAGGGAGCTTCAGTGTCATGAGATCGACGGACAACAGACGTCCGGCGAGGTTGCATTATGTCCGATGTGAACTGTGCAACAAACCTGGCCCGGGTTGAAGTAGCTCGGTCTGGGTTGATGAAAACTCGGCAGATGCTGCAGGACAAAGTGCCCGCCCCGGGTTGACGATAGCTCGGCCCGGGTTGAAGAGTACTCAACAGGCGCTGCAGGATGAAGTACCCGGCCCGGGTGTGCTGTGGACACGGCCCGGGTTGAAGAGGAGAAGTCAACTCGAGTCGCTTTGCACGGCCCGGGTTGAAGTGAGCGTGGCCCGGGTCGGAACGAAGGTGTGCGACGGACGCGGTGCGAGTTGTAGTGGCTTCGTGTGTAGAAGATCAGCGATCGGGTGTGTCGGGCCTGCGAATCTTTGAAAGAGGGGGTGATGGCGACGTCGGCGGCGCGGCGGATCTGGGAAGAAGAAGGCGGCAGCGTGGCGGATCCGGGAAGAAGAAGGCGGCGGCACGGCGGATGCGGGAAGAAGAAGGCAGCGGCGCGGCGGATCTGGGAAGAAGAAGGCGGCGTGAAGTCTCGGTAGCCGACGTCGAAGAAGTTGGAACGTGCCGACATTAGAGAAGGAGGATGGGAATCCGGCGATGTGGACCTGCAATGGCCGCTGCCCGGGTTTTGTAAACAAATCTGACCCGGGTAGGTGTCTTTTGCTCCGAAAATCATGCGGAAATCAATGTCGATGATTTATGATTGGTGGTTGGCAGCTCAACGGCCGAATTCGCGTCTTAATGGCGAATTGCAATCACGCCGGAATCGTATGCAAAATGGTCAAATAGCTCAGCCTGGGTTCTTGGTGGCCCGGCCCGAGTATGGTATCTCGGAAGAAGAGGCGGCAGATCGTGCGGGGACTTCGACCCGGTCCGGGTATACTTCAACCCGGTCCGGGTTAGGAGTACCTGGCATGAGTTTGTGGAAAGCATGCCCGGGCCGGGTTTAAAGTGGCGCGGGCCAGGTTTGGCAGTTGAAAAGACTGAGTAGTGATTAAAGAAATGCAAAAATTGATGTCAAACGACTCAAAGACTAGGAGACCAGATGTAATGAAATGAAATTGAAAATCTAAGATAAACAACTAAGACACAATGAAAATCTATACTAAAATATAAGGGTTTAGGCAGAGAAGTTCTAAGTTATAGTCGTTAGCTTGACTTTGCCCGCCTTGGCTTAGGGCTCGTGCAGAATCTTGTAGTTAACTTGTGCAGGTTTGACACCACTCAAATAGTGCTTGAGCCTGTGTCCATTTACTGTGAATGTGTGTTTTCCGTCTAGTGATCGAATCTCTACTTCTCCAAAAGGAGAAGAACTGACTACTATATATGGCCCCGTCCATCTAGACTTGAGTTTAGCCGGAAACAATCTAAGTCTGCTTTCATAAAGGAGGACTTGTTGACCAGGTTGAAAGTCCTTAGTTTGAATATTTTGGTCATGCCATCTTTTTGTTCGCTCCTTATAGATCTTACTATTCTCATAAGCATTGTTCTGGAACTCTTCGAGCTCGTTATGTTTCAGTAGTCGCTCATTGCCCGACAAGGTTGGGTCTAGATTTAAAAATTTTGTAGCGCAGTAATCCTTGTGTTCCATTTCTATGGGTAGATGACACGCTTTCCCATAAACTAATCTATATGGTGACATACCGATGGGTGTTTTAAATGTAGTGTGATAAGCCCACAGTGCATCATCTAACCTGAGAGACCAATCTTTTCTAGATGAGTTAACTGTTTTTTCCAAGATGCGCTTAATTTCTCGATTTGACACCTCTACTTGGCCACATGACTAAGCATGGTAAGGGGTACTCAACTTGTGGTCACTAATCCTTTAAATAAACGATTGCAAAAGTGTTTGCCATTGTCACTGATGATAGCTCTAGGTGTACTAAATCGAGTAAAAATATTCTTCCTTAAAAAATTAACAACTACCTTAGCGTCATTAGTAGGAGTAGCAATTGCCTCCACCCACTTAGACACATAGTCCACAACAACTAGAATGTACTCATTTTCATTAACTTAGGGAAAGGCCTCATAAATTCAATGCCCCAAACATCAAATATATCACAATAAATAATATTATTTAGAGGCATTTCGTCGTGGTTAGAGATATTACCTATCCTCTGGCAACGATCACAAGACTTAAAAAATACATGTGCATTTTTTGAATAGGGTTGACCAATACAACCCGCTTTCTAGAACCTTGGCAGCGGTACGATTGGGACCAAAGTGTCCTTCGGCCTCTCCGTCATGACAAGGTTGCAGAACGCTTTGAACTTCACTTTCAGGTATGCACCTGCGAATAATTTGATCTGCACAAATCTTAAATAAGTATGGATCTTCCCAAAGATAGTGAGAGATGTCGGCGAAGAACTTTCTCTTTTTCTCTGTGGTCCATCCAGAGGAAATCCATTTTTCTGCAAGGAAATTAGCATAATCAGCAAACCATGAAAGTTCATCACTTTCCTTTGCCTCCTCCAAAAGGGAGATTGAGAAAATTTGTTCATCAGGAAACTCTTCTAACATAGCGTTTCCATCAATAGGTGTTGACTCAAGTCGAGAGAGGTGGTCTGCAACAACATTCTCTGTTCCCTTCTTGTCCTTAACTTCGACATCAAACTCCTGAAGCAAAAGTATCCATCTCAATAGTCGTGGTTTTGCTTCCTTCTTGGCCATCAAATGTCGAATTGCCGCATGATCTGTGAATACAATAACCTTAGAGCAAATAAAATATGATCAAAATTTATCAAATGCATATATAATAACTAAAAATTCTTTCTCAGTAGTCGCATAGTTCATCTGAGTGGGCGTGAGAGTGCGACTGGCATAGTAAACGACTCTGAACAACTTGTCCCTCGTTTGCCTGAGAACTGCACCTACAGAGCCATCACTGTCATCACACATTAGTTCAAAAGGGGAGCTCCAATCCATTGTCACTACCACTGGCGCAGATATTAGTTTCTCCTTCAAAGTTTCAAAAGAAAACAGACAATCAGAATCAAACAAGAATTTAACATCTTTAGAGAGGAGATTAGTGAGTGGCTTGGCAATTTTTGAAAAATCTTTGATGAATCTCCTATAGAAACTGGCATGACCAAGGAAACTTCGCATTGCCTTCACAGATTTGGGCGGAGTCAACCTTGCAATGACATCGATTTTGGCTTGATCAACTTCAATCCCTTTTTCAGAGATTTTGTGATCCAAAACTATGCCCTCCTTTACCATGAAGTGACACTTTTCCTAATTGACAACTAGGTTCGTCTCCTCGCATCACTGTAATACAATAGAAAGATTAGTCAAGCAATTTTAAAAAGAACTTCCAAATAGAGTAAAATCATCCATAAAGATTTCAAGGATCTTCTCATTCATGTCTGAAAAGATCGCCATCATGCATCGTTGAAATGTGGCTGGAGCGTTGCACAAGCCAAAAGGCATCCTTCGGTAAGCGAATGTTCCATAAGGACATGTGAAGGTTGTCTTTTCCTAATATTCAAGTTCCACGACAATTTGGTTATATCATGAATAACCATCTAAGAAACAATAAAAACTATGTCCTGCAACACGCTCAAGCATTTGGTCAATAAACGACAATGGAAAATGATCTTTTCGTGTAGCTTCATTTAGTTTGCGATAGTCTATGCATACACGCCAACTAGTAGCAGTCCTAGTAGGAACTAATTCATTGCTTGCATTTTTAATAATAGTAATGCCCCCCTTTTTAGGAACAACATGAACAAGACTAATCCAAGAACTATCATAAATAGCATAAATAATACTTGCATCTAGGAGCTTAATCACCTCCTTCTTTACTACCGCTTTAAGTTGGGGGTTAAGACGGCGTTGGCATTGGGCAGTTGGCTTATAGTTCTCTTCCATAAGGATCTTGTGCATGCAGATAGAGGGCGAGATTCCCTTGATGTCAGAAATTGACCACGCAATGGCTTTCTTGTACTTTCTCAGGACAGTTAGCAGTTGGGCTTCCATATCTTCGGTGAGATCTGCAGAAATAATAATAGAAAAAGAATTAGTGTCCAGATATGCATACTTTAAATGAGTAGGTAATTCTTTAAGTTCAGGGCGTGATGAAGAGTTTTGCAATTCTTCTGCTGTGGAAGCTTCTAGAGAGAGTTTTTCCACTGCTTCGGGTTCTTTGATCACTTCAGAATTATCCATCAAATCTTTATCATGAGCATATGGATTCATCACCACTTCAGGAATAACTACATCAAGATCATCTAGGGTATAATCATCTAAAGTGTCAATAGAGTAACATGAAGAAATAGGATATTTTAAAGAATCTGAAATTTTAAAACATAATTCCTCATTATTGAGTCTTAAAGTCAATTGGCCCTTTTGGACATCAATCAATGCATTGCCTGTCGCTAGAAAAGGTCGGCCTAGTATGATTGGAGTGTCAGGCTCAGAATCCATATCTAGAATGAGAAAATATGTAGGAAAAATAAATTTATCAACTTTAACAAATATGTCTTCCAACATGCCTCTCGGTTTTTTCACAGATTGATCAGCAAACTGTAACATAATTGAAGTTTCACGGAGTTCCCGATAACCAAGCTTTAGGAAAATAGAATAAGGCATTAAATTGATACTAGCACCTAAATCACATAAAGCCTTAGAGCAATAAAAATCTCCTATAACACATGGTATAGTAAAACTCCCTGGATCCCTTGCTTTTGATGGAATGTCTTGCTTGCACACCGAACAACATTGTGGAGAAAGCTTAACCAGACCAGTCTCTTCGATCTTCCTCTTGTTGTTCAGGATTTCCTTCATGAACTTTGCATAGGTAGGCATATGTTTAAGAGCTTTAGGAAGAGAAATATTAATATGAATCTGCTTAAAAATATCAAGGAAACGAGAAAATTCCTTATCAAGTTGCTCCTGTCGATATCTCTGGGGGTATGGCAGATTCCTTGATTTTGCAGTAGTGGTAAATTTCCCAGCTTTCTTGTCTGCTTTCGGTGTTGGTAGTGTTGGAACTGCTTCTTGTTGCTCTTCTAGTGATTCTTCAATTTTCTCTTCAACCACTGGTTCAGATTGAGGTTGTTGGGGTTCTTGAATTTCCTTGCCGCTTCTCAAAGTGACTGCCTATGCATCTTCTCGAGGGTTCGTCTCTGTGTCACTGGGGAGTGAACCTGGCTGACGACCTGCAATTATGTTAGCCAGTTGTCCTACTTGGTTTTCCAAATTCTCGATGGATGCCTCAACGTTATTAAACTTAGAATCAGAAATAGAAATAAATTTTGCAAGAATATCTTCTAAGTTTGATTTAGGTTCAGGTCGAGGTCTTTCTTCGTGGCGTGGTTGGAAACCAGGGGGAGCCATCCCCCTATTGTGTACCCAAGAGTAATTGGGTTGAACCTTTAAACCAAATCCATATTTGTAAGGATCCTAAATATCCCTGTAAGAATTGTTAGTAATATAATTCGCGTTCTCAAATTGAGTTGATGAAGAGTTACCAGTTGGACATTCATGATTGTGGTGTCCTTCACCACAAAAATCACACCTAATAATGTTATGAGCTGCTTTGACTAGAGTATTATTCTTATTCATCAGAAGTTGTTCCACCTTTTTGTTGAGAGCTTCTACCTGTTTAGAGAGATATGAAGAATTGTTTTGTCGCGGTGCTTGATCTCTGTCGTTTTGCCAATTATTGATGGCCAGGTCTTCGATGATCGTGTATATGTCTTTGGGTGACTTGTCCGACATCGAGCTACTTGCAGAAGTATCAATCTTATCCCTAACCTGTAGAGTAGCACCATTATAAAAGTATTGGATCTGTTCATAAAGTGGCATGTGATTATATGGAATTCGGCTTATCAGCTCCTTGAATCGCTCCCAAGCCTCATACATTGTTTTTGCATCCTATTGATAGAAAGATTTTACGTCAGCAATCAATCTGGCTGCTTTTTGTGGAGGACAATATTTATTATAAAATTTGTGTTTCATATCCTCCCAAGTGGTAACAGTTCCACAAGGTAATGTAGTCAACCAAGTAGATGCCCGACCCCTAAGGGAGAAAGAAAATAAACCTAGCCTCACAGCATCATCAGTAATATCGTGAAATTTAAAGGTGGCACATAATCGTAAAAAATTTTGAACATGACCAAAGGGGTCCTCATTTTTGTTACCACTAAACTGATCATTTTGTACCATTTGAAGTGTACCATGTTGGATCTGGAAATGGTTAGCAGCTACATCAGGCAGTATAATGCTATTTGGCTCATCGTGAATATGACCCAGCATATAGTCTCGCATCGTTCTGTATGGTGGTGGCTGATTCAGTATGAGCTCTTGATTTTGACGTTGATCTGGTTCTTCGCTCTTTTGAATCTTTCTAGACTATCACAACGATTTTTCAATTTATGGATCAAAAAGCAATGGTCCTTTCGAGCTCCTGGTATTATATCATTTTTCTTCAGAGGGAAGCTCGTTAGAAGAATCCAGGACGTGACCTGTTCGAAATTTTCAATCCCCTACACGATCACAAAGAGAAACAAAAAAAGTACTAAAACAAAAAATAACTAATAAAGTAAAAAGAGTAAAAATTTCACTCCCCGACAACAGCGCCAAAAACTTGATGCATGAAAATTAAGCGCAAATATATATACTAAATCGTATCAAGTAATAAAGAGTGAATAGAATGTCGCACCCACGAGGACTACAAATTAATAATCTTTTTTCTCTAAAAGTTATTGTGAAAAAATCAATCGAGGAATCAACTTTCAATTATTCAATTAAGGAAAAGGAAATGAGAAAACAAATGAAAATGGTGCTTAGCAGAGGAAAAATATATAATAATGATGAGTTAGGGTATAACTTCGTATCCCCCTATTATCTCTCAAATAATCAATAAATCACCAATTAGACTTCTAATGGAAAGGAGTTGCTTATAAATATTAATCTCAAAACTTGAGAATCAAACTAATCCGATAAAAGTGTCATTAAAACCGTTGAAACCCCAATCAACTCTAATTTCACTTTGAACCGAATTGCTTTAAAATGCAACTTATACACATAAATATAGTGCTAAAAAACTTGAGAACTCATTATCTCTGATTAAAATAAAACTATGATTTTTGAAAACTCAAAACATAATAATCAAATTTTAATCGAGATGCATTAATGCACGAAGAAGGATCGTTAAATATAAATGACTCAAAATCTCGAGAACCTAACTATTCTAATCAAGATTAAGTCCAACCAGTTGAAACTCAATTAAATTGCACATAACCATGATCAGAATGCATAGAGTAAAAATCCTTCCAAATCCACAAGTAATAACAATCAAATCCGAAGTGTAGCAATTAAAAACCTCAAATTAATACCCGGCCCGAGTTATGCAGAACTCGGTCTGGGTTTGTATAACAAAGCTCAGTTTCGACAAGAAAAACACACTGACCCGAACCGAGTTCTACTGAATGCGGCCCGATTTCAAACAGAAAACCCTCGCTTCTACGCTGCGCAGTCAACACGGCCCGAGTAGAGAAGAAGTAACCCGAGTTTCGAACAACTCGGCTCGGCCACAAACAATTCGGTCCGAGCTCCACCGAGAATAATAACAACGATTCCATATGCGGCCCGAGTTTAATGGTACCCGGTTCGAGTTCTAGGATTGCAAACTTCGTGAATCAAGTTGAATTTCGAAAGAAAATTTAACGGCTAATCATACAAAAATTTGTAGAATAACACGACATGAAGATTATCCAATATTCTAACATTAACCATGCACGAATTGCAATTTAACAAAAGTCTAATTATCCAAATAAATTGAGAGATAAACAGGGTTCAACTTAGTTTTCCCCTAACAATAAAACTACTCCATAAAGAATTATTTTGACGTCAAATCAATAATGATAAATAAGAATTTCATCAAAAATATTACTAAAGTATGCTTCCTAGAGTCTGATGATGCTTTTGTCATGAGCCTCGGCCGTGTGGTCGTCGTAGGAGTTCGTCGGAACGACTCCAAGTTGCTTCAGAATTCAACAATGCAGAAATTTCTCTCGAAAGTTGGGTGGCTAGGGCACGAGAATTCACCAGTCAGGGGATGCATACAAAGCCTCCAAACAGTAGTATTTATAGGGGAGAACGTCCCCTAGGATTGCATGTCGTTTTGAGATGTTAGCTTCGCATTCAACAAGGCGAAAATCTGAACCGCCTGATAATATATGTCTGATAAGCAAACCCGGCCCGGGTTATAATGTACCCGTCCTGGGTTCTTCTATTGTGCAAAGTCCGACTCAGGTGTATTGATGACCCGGCCCGAGTTCTTCTTCAGGATAGTGACTCTGCCATTTTTCTGCTCTGATTTTCGCGTTCTTTCGGCACAGTCGCTCTGCACCTCCAATTTGACACTCCTAAGATCAAAATACAATAAAAATTGGTAGCTTTGGACTCTAACAAATTTTAGAGAAATAATTGAAAAAGTAAATGCATGCAATGGTAAAAATTACGAAAAATAATCTAAAATGATGTATGTAAACATGTATAATAATGCATGATTCAGTTGTAGTCTCATTTTAGTTGTGGATGAACTCGTGAGTCGCACAATCTATTTATCATAACAGACATTTACTGAAATCAAATATAGATAAGAACTCATGATGTGCGAGTGAAAGATTATTGGACATGACAAGTACGCCCATAATCGGCCTTGCAAGTGTGTAGTTACACAAACTGCCACATCATGCAATTGCACAAATCATGCAATATTGCACTATAAAAGAAGTCCAATGCTGGACTTGTTATAGAGTATGTGATAGTCCCATGAACACCAGAGTGTGTGGTGTCGAGGGCCTGCTTGAGTGCAGTCCGATGATCAGGCAAAGCTGTGAGGCTTCCGTACTTCAGTCGCAACTCCGACGATGTCCAAGTAGTTGAATTGTTGAATGTGTTTTCATTTAGTTACGTGATGGATCGAGTTTCCTTCATCGAGTCAGAAATAAAATAGAAAAGTTTTTAGGGATATGTACCACTGCAGGTATTTCAATAATATCCTTTTATTTATTATACCAATTCCTTCAAATCTTATAGTGGTCTATGACTTTTGTCTCTTTGTAAAGTACCTGTTTTCGATTTGAACCTAGACTCACTAATCAGCTAGATGATTAGAAGACGTGAACTGTTTCAAAAAGATGAAAAAAAAAAACTAAAGAAAAACAGTCTTCGATCAACATGATATATACATATTAATGGCATCACTGTTTGCATTGAGACACAAAGAACAGAAATGATTGGAGCATCTTTTCGATGCACCATTAGATGAGAAAAAGAGAGCTCAGATGGCTAAATGTATTCAATGCATGCATTTATTACTTCTTTTACGAATATGAAGATTATTTTAAATGTTTCATCCGCCACAAACGGAGGAATCCTCCAGGACATCCCGCAGGTTGAGCATTTATAAACAACATAATGGTGTTCATCCGTAATCTCACCTTTCTTTTTTCCTATTTCTTTTCTAGCCAATCACTAATCATAGGTTTGTTGGCCAGCACCTTTCCAAAGCACAGGGCATTTGAGGTTGGTGGAGAGGTAGCCATGAGAGGGGGTTGGTACTTGCCGACTTTGTTTGTTTTGGTCACTAGAATGCTGGAAGCCATTTGAGTGGAATTGGTTGGCACTGTATTAATATTTGGTTGAAGCAGCTACTTCGGTCGGTAGGCCTAAAAAATGCGAGAGTTGGCGCAGAAAGTCTTGTGGAACTCACATGCTCCTGTGGCCACCAAACTTAAAATTTCTAGGCCTTTCAACCACATTGACATCTTTGGAGTCTATGGCTCATTTGGTAAAATGTCAACACATCACTATCAGATGCTTATGCCTTAATTCTCCAACCGGCATGATGTTACAATAGTTCACCAGCCAAATCCACTCAGATGGAGATCTGTGCAAGAATCAAACATCCTCTCCATCTCTTCCAACTTAATGTCACACTGACATCTGAAAGATATCCATGATGAAATTTCAAATCTGTATGCAGAATACTTAACCCACGGCCTGGTTCATCATAAATTCTTGCATAGTATGGCAAGTCTTCACCAGGACAAACATGAAGAGGCAAACACTGGGCAAAAACAGGATTTCAATTGTGATAAAAACGTTCTCAATTTTCGGTAATATATTATCATGTGGAAAACTTTCCAGACCTTTTTTGATCCAAAATAGCTATATCTGAAGAGGACTTCAAGCAGGACGGAATTCAGCCTTGACTTGATTTTTTTAGGTTTTAAACCTTCTAGATTATTAATTCGGATTCATTTGTTATAATTTCACTGCATGCGTTTAGCCATTTCCTTTCCTGCTACAAGAACAAATGCATGCAACTGCTGTCACCTTGTTTTATTATCCCATCCTACAACTGTGGACTTCCTACTTCAATAGCAAGCACCAAATCATCATTTACCACATTCTAGTTGAAAGTTGATCATACTTTAAAGGACTTCCAACAAGATCTGATTTAAACCACTTAGTAGGTATACCAAAACCCATCAGTCTCCTTTTCCCCTCAGAATCTCTCCAACTGCCACATGCTTCTTATTGGATGCATATTGAACCATATTACTACGTTAACTTGCATACCAGTGAAAAAATTTGGTGCATGAAATGCCATTTATGGTGAAGGAGATTAGCTGCAAGAGAAGTCAGTCTGAAACTTATAGCCATACAGTTGTTTTCTTCCTGTTCTGAGAAGAAAGGAATTAGGAATGCAATAAATGAACCACCTGACTCATGGATCAAAACTGTTTGTCTTCTGTTTATTCATCCATCCTGTGGGACTCCGCTCTCAAGAACTTGATTATCTCTCTTCTTTTTTTTTTCTTTTTCTCTTTCATTGCATCTTGCTGGTGTTTACTGTCCACTTGTTGACCTGATCAAGAGGACGGACACCAAAGCAAGTGGTAGATGGGGAGATGCACATCTAACTATTGGAAAAAATTGATCGGAGTACTGAGATGCAGATGCGGCATTGAAAACCACTGAAGTACATATCTAACTGCTGCATCAATTTATTGTTCTTGTTCCATCTCACCTTTCTGAGGGGGATCATTTGACTGCATGGCCAGAACTTGCATAGCATGGACCCTTTAGTGCTGATTTTAATTAACATGACCATCCACAAAGCCACATTTATTTTTTTTTTAGATTCATCTTGACGTGTTGTACTATGAATTGAATAACATATATAAACAGAGAACAGACTCAGTATCAGATATTTAAAATCCTTAGTCCATGACCTCAAACTAAATGTAACTTGTAAGACTGGTTGTTGTGGTGAAGCAAAGATGTTATATTAGTTTAAAGCACATGAGGCGTGCAGAGCTTAACTATATGCAACATTTTATTTATTCCAATGTTTTAACTGCAATTGGCCTCAGCAATCAGCATATGTTACATGTACATGGATAATTTATTGTAAGTAAAGTTGCTTATTGTGTTTAAACTTCCCAAGCATGCACGCTTGGAATAAAACTATATAATTTGTCCAGATGAGATGCTGAAGATTGGCCAAACATAGACCAATGGCAGTGGCCATCAATGACGACTAGTCACATATCATTTTGATCATAATTTAATTTCTACCCGCATAAAGTAGTACTGTTCAGACGGTTGCACTTTGTTTAATATGAAATGTGATGATGCGACTATCCCTGTCAATTATGAGGCATCTCATGCCCAATTGACCTAAATTTGGCACGTCTTCAAAGCTATTAAACAGATCATAAAAAAAATAAATAAATAAACATAATCAGATTTGAAGTCCTGGGTTTGTTCATCCAAATCCCAGCCCTGCCATAAAAACATCAGTTGTTTCATCAAGAATTGCATCACCACAAGATCTCAGGTGTCACTGTAGCACAAAATCATAATTAGGTTTCTTTGGGGCGTACTTAACAGCAGTCGCCAAAGTTTCCTGTTGCAAGAAGCTACATCTTCTTTTATATTACAAGGACGTCAATACATAAAACAAATAAAGAATGAAAGAAAATATAGGAATTGTGAACCTCCTAATTCTTAATGCATGATGATATTATGTATCAATGATGAATTCAATTTCATAGAAATGGATTGATGGTATTTATTTTGCGCTAAGATTTCGATGCTAATATTATCATGTTTATTTGAATTAATAGTAATCCTAGATTATTGATCTTAATTCTAAATGTCAATATCAACGGCCATATGTTTCATTTCTTTATGCGAAACACCTCATCAGTGCAGATATTTATTATTCATTAAAAAATTAACTTTTTATGTAATTCGGAGATTAAAAACATATAATCCCGACATCATTAGGGGAGAGGGAATAATGTAACACACGATGCGTGATGAGGAGAGAGAAACCTTTTGTTCGCACTTTGCAATGCATATTCATCACGTAAAATTTGACTACAGTGAGTCAGTGACATAAAGAGTGGGTTGGCCTACCTACTAATTAAATTCTCTATCTCTCTCTCTCGTAATAACAACAGCAAGCTGCAGCAACAATTCGTCCCACCATCACCACCACCACCATCACGCTCCTCCACCTCCACGACGCGCACCAACCCGGTCAAATGGGCCTCCTCGAGGGGATCGGGTCAATGGCCTCCCTCCCCCTCTCATATATAATCCATGCATCACCCTCTCTCCCTTCCGTTCCTTGCCACCCACACACACGCATTCTCTCTCTCTCTCTCCTCTCTTTCTCTCTCTTCGTCACGCTCCTTATCTCACTCCCCCATCCTCCTTTCTCTGTCCTCTCTTCTCTCCTGTCCAAAAAAAAAAAAAGAAAGAGCAACTGCAGAACCATTCGGATCACAGTGGCGAATTCCCAGTGCTGTGTGTGTGCGGAGCAGACAACGAATGTTTTAGTTTTGCTGCAAGATGGGCAGGTCGCCGTGCTGTGAGAAGGCTCACACCAACAAGGGCGCGTGGACTAAGGAAGAGGACCAGAAACTCATCTCCTACATCAAGACCCATGGCGAGGGCTGCTGGAGGTCACTCCCGAAGGCCGCAGGTGAGAGCTCGATTAATGCATCCCTCACGCTAATTATAGTGGGGGGGGGGGGGATTGATGGATTTCTGCGTGCAGCAGTTTCCTACGTTCCTCATGTCATCTTTTTTTTTTCAGGCTTGCTTCGATGTGGAAAGAGCTGCCGGCTCCGGTGGATAAACTACCTCCGGCCAGACCTCAAGCGAGGAAACTTCACGGAGGAGGAGGACGAGCTCATCATCAAGCTTCATGGCTTGCTCGGGAACAAGTAAGCCATCGATCTGGTTTCTAAAATCTTTGTATGGGCCATGCAATTAATTTGTGAGATATGCAGCAGAAGGCTTCTAGGATCCGTGACGAGAGTAAAATATGTCATCTTAATCGTATGCTGTTCTGTTTTGTCGTCACAGGTGGTCTCTGATAGCCGGCCGACTGCCCGGTAGGACGGACAATGAGATAAAGAACTACTGGAACACGCACATCAAGCGGAAGCTCCTCAGCCGAGGCGTCGACCCGCAGACTCACCGCCCGATCAAATCCGGCAGCTCCATCGCCGCCGGGCCGGTGCAGCAGTCATCCGAGGGCCCCATGACCGCGGCAGCGCACATCAGCGTCTCGGCCGTCACGAGGGCCGCAACAACGACGGCGGACTCCTGCGACGAGGCCCGCAGCAGCGGCACAGCCTCCTGCAGCCTGGACGAGGACGGCGCCGGCAGCCGGTTCCTGGACCTCAACCTGGACCTCACCATCAGCCTCCCCTACGACCAGCCTCCGAAGAGCGAGTTGGTCGCCACCTCGCCGGAGCTGGCGTCGACGCCGTCGTCGGCAGCAGCAGCCATAAGAGGCGTCGGCGCCGGCGGGTGCACGTCCACGGCCGCCACCATATGTTTATGCTGCCACCTTGGTTTCGGGCAAAGAGGCGAACCCTGTAGCTGCCAAACCATCCAAAGTACCCCACGTGGCTTGAGATTTCTCAGACCGCTGGAAGAGGGGCAGCACATGAGCTACTAATTATAATCCCTCTGATCAAATTAATGCCTGCCTGCCTCCATTCAATTAATGTACAATAACTTTGGCGATCTTAATTAATTATTTCGCAAATTCCATGCATGTATAATATATATAGATGATCAGATGAATTTTGATGGCCAATAATTAATTCTTGTTTCGATTAATTCTTCAAGTGCATGATAATTAATCTAGTTGATTGATTCACATTGCTATCTTGTGTTCAGAATCAGAGTGTGAAAGGTTTAACTAGCAGCCCACTAGTGGGTTGATGCCTCGCGATCGCTTCTTGTTTAATTTCCTATTATGCTTTTATTTTATTTTATTTTTATTAAAGTTATGCTTATGATCAACTTGTTGGTTAATTTAGGATGAAATTTAGTGATTAAAATTTGTGTTATTTTCACTAGGGAAATTGAACAACTTGTTGGTTAAAGCTGGTATAATTTCGTATTTTAGCGAATAATTGAGTGCCAAAAAAAAAGTAAGGACTTGATGATGTTAGGTTCTTGGTGTTGGAGGCATCTGATCTGAGGCTTTTTATTTTTATTTTTTGTCATGTAGACCAGGAGGGTGTGGTGTGGGGTTCATGTGAGGTGTTCTTTTGGGTAGGTAACCTGCTGGAGCAATTAATCAATAAAGCAAAAGTGCAGAGGGGGGGAGGGGGGGGGGGGGGGGGGGGGGGGGGGATAAGAAGGCTACACAAGTACCAAAAATGAATGAGTTTTGGTTGGTCACGGTCAGGGTCAGGTCATGCCATGTGGTGTTGCTTGTGATGGTTGGCAGGCTAATAACGGTCTTATTTAACTAATTAATCATCCATCCCAAGAATGTTGTCATGTTCTTGGTCGTGTTCTCAGTTAATGACAATATGTTCTTCGTCTCTTCTTAGTTAAATAATTAGTTAATTGCAGAAAAAGAGACTAAGGGATGGATGAGAAGCACAATGGCCGCAATTGTCGAAACTTTCGATGGTCGTCGCAACCTGCCAAAACTTTCGGCGGTCGCAACCCGTCGAAACTTTCGGCGGTCGTTACAACCGTCGATCTTTCGACGGTCACAACCGTCGCAAAGAAATTTTTAAAAATAAAAAAATTAGCGGTCGATCCAGCCGCGGGGAGAGAGAGAGAGAGGGAGAGGTCGCCGGCGGGTCGGGCCGGCAAAATAGGAGATGGAGAAAGAGAGGAGAGAGTATGGAGAGTAGAGAATGGAGAAGTGAGTAAAAATGCATACATATAGGGTAGAAAGTTAGGAAGCAGGAAAACGAAAAAAGAGCGGGGGGAGAGTATTTTGAATTACCGATGGTCCAAACTGTCGGTAATATGTTATATTATTATATAATATTTATTTTTTAGTTTACTGACGGTCCGAACCGTCGGTAATATGTTATATTATTATTTTTACTTATATTATATTATTTTTAAAGTTACCGAAGGTCGAAAGCATCAAAAATTATTTAATTATAAAAATAAAATATTTATATAATATTTATTTTTTATTTTATCAATAGTTTGGACTGTCATTAATTATTACCGACGGTCGAAATCATCGGATTGCGACGGTTTGGACTGTCGCTAATTAGATTAATAAAATACTCCTCATATTATATTATTATACAGTTACCGACGGTTACGATCGTTGGAAATATCGGCGTTCCTAATCGTCAAAAAATAAAATAATAATATAAAAAATTATATAATTTATTTTTTTATTTTCGACGGTCGTAACCATCGGAAAATTGCGACGGATGGACATCCGTCAGAAATATCGACGTTCCTAATCGTCAAAAAATAAAATAATAATATAACAAATAAAATAATTTATTATTTTCATTTTCGACGGTCGTAATCGTCGAAAATTGCGACGGATGGATATCCGTCGGAAATTGCGACAGATGGATATCCGTCGAAAATATCGACATTCCTAATCATCAAAAAATAAAATAATAACATAAAAAATTACATAATTTATTTTTTTCCGTCGGAAATTGCGACAGATGGATATCCGTAAAAAATTTCGACGTTCCTAATCGACAAAAAATAAAATAATAATATAATAAATTACATAATTTATTATTTCCATTTTCGACGGTTGTAACCGTCAGAAAATTCGTCGAAAATTATGACGAATGGATATCCGTCGGAAATATCGACGTTCCTAATCGTCGAAAAATAAAATAATAATATAATAAAAATAATTTATTATTTCTATTTCCTACGATTGTAATCGTCAAAAAATTCGACGGAAACATTGTCGTCGCAAAATCCGTCGCAAATTGCGACGAATTTCTATCCGTCGAAAATTGCCCGTCGGAAAATGGTAATTTTCTTGTAGTGGCTAAAATTCACCTCATCTAAAGATTTAAGTCTAGTTGTCTGAATGAAAATCCCTCGTGCCAAGAGTGCGTGAAATAAAATCTTGAGATGCATTTTGATAATCAAAATTGATTTAGATTCATATTTTATGATAGGTGATCCGATCTTTATATATGGGCTACTATAGATTCATATTATTATATAAAGATAATTAATAAGAGCTAATATGTTAATCATTGGAATTTCTTTTCGAGTTTTCTTATTTATTTATCATTGTATTATACATAGTCCAATCAAGGATGGACCTTTGGCTAGTCGCACTACGACAAAAATTTAATTTTGATGGTTAAATTCATTGAAAACCTCATAAAATCCATCCAAAAAATAAATTTTTGACGAATTTTCCGACGGGAGAGAACTGTTCGAAAAACGCTCATCGCAAAGTTGGCAACAAAAATCCCTAGCAAATTCCAATGGTTGAATCCATCATGAAAGTGGCCCTTGGAAGTTTCGACGGATAGCATCCATCAGAACTTTGGACGGATTAATCCTTCGAAAATTTTGATGGGTGACATCCATCAAAAGTTTCAGCAAATGTAGCACCCGTTGGAAGTTCCAATAGTTTCAGTTGTTGGAGTTTCCGAAGAGTGTTGTCTCCGCTGGTAGAGAAAAGGGATGTCCTGATTCGATTGCTTGAGCCATAAGATCTTCAGAGTTGCAAGTCGTCAGAGCTGCAAATAGGAGTGATCGTTGGAGATGTGATGTCGTCGAAGTCGCATGAGAGAGATTGAGAGAGAGGGAGATCAAAAGAGAGGGAGGGGAGAGAGATCAAGAGAGAGGGAGAGAGTCACATAGAGGGAGAGATACGGAGAGGAAGAAAGAGGGGCCGGGAGAAAGAGTTATAAATTATTAATATAAACTCAAATTCCAACAGTCAAATTGTTAGAGCCCTCGGAACTACTAATAGATGCTTGTTAATTTGAACTTTCGACGACTTTGATAATCAAAAACTTTAATATTAAAATATAACATAAATAGTATTATTTTACTATATAATATTATAATATATTTTACTATAAATTTAAATTGTGATGATCAGAGCTGCCAGAACTTTTGATGGACATTCGTTCATCGAAAGTTCCAACGGCCTCAACCATTGGAAACTTTGATATTAAAATGTTAATACTTATGCCACTATTTTATTATATAATATTATACTATATTTTATTATAAATTTGAATTCTAACAGTTAGAGTTGTCGAAACTAATGGTGGATGCCCGTTTGTCGAAAGTTTTGATGGCTCCGGCCATAAAAAACTTTAATCTTAAAATATTAATAGTTATGTCATTATTTTTGTCATATAATATTATAATATATTTTATTTTAAATTGAAATTATAATAATCGGAACCATCCATAGTTCCGATAGCTTTGGCTGTTGGAACTTCCAACGGTTCCTTTTCCACCATGATTACAAAAGGAAATCAAGTCGTCGATAAACTTTTCGAACTTCTTTTTGTTGCTATTTGAGATGGGTTTAACTTTTCATTGCAAAATCCTTAAAATTCTTTTTGTTGAGTACCATCAAAATGGTCCGTCGAAAACTGTGAATTTTCTTGTAGTGTCTATATATTAATGCTTAAGTTAATACCAAAAATTCGTACATATTATTGTGTTTTTGGCAAGGATTAATGGTCACTGAAGCAATTAAAGATTCCATATATATGCAGGTAGCATAACTTAGTGTTAAACAGACGAAATCAACTTTATGCAAAGTTAAGGGGAGGAACAGACAGCTACCGAAGCATCACACCAAATATATGTCATATGCTCATCTCTGGCCACAAATGCCTGCAGTGCAGTGCAGCGGTGTGTCATCTTAATTTTTTGTGCGTGCATGTGTGCGATGTTTAAAGCTTATTATTCCCCCCTCTTTGACCGTACGTCCAACATGTTGGGTGGTGCATATTTTCCATTTCCTCCAATAACTTCATCCATTACCCAAATTTGCATGATAAAAAAAGGAGATCATGTCATGGTGTTAATCTTTCCATCCCAAATATTCCTTCTCCAACTTCTTTCAATTAATTTCTCTCGGTTGCCCATTTCACTCATACTCTTTCTATCAAATGATGGATAGATTAAATCCTTATTGCATACATAATATAAAGGGTTTAATGCTAGTGTCACATGATTTTCGTATTATGCGTGGGCGAAGTGACTTTACAAATATTTTTTTAATATTTTTCTCAACTAATAATTTAGATGATCATTGATGATAACAAAAAAATAATTCAAATTATTAATAGCATTCTATTTTTCATTGTCAAAATTTTATAACCTTTTAAATATTATTATCTTTAATATAATCATTTTGTATAATTTTTTATGCTATAAAACTACTTTTTATTATCATCAATACGCCTTGACAAGTGCGTAACATGAAAAATGCACGACACCATTTTTTTCTTTCTTATGTACATGTCATGGAAAGTATTCAATGCTAAAAATCAAACTAGAATCACTTAGGGTCTAACTTATTCTCTTGCAAGATAAAAACAAGTTCACTATATGTTAGATCCATATTCAGCTCCAATTAGAAGGACACAATACCATAACTAAGATGGATAATGTTAGGAATTTGAAGAATATAAATAAGTATAATGGACAAAGGTTGGGTTTCATTTAAGTAAGATCTTAGATTCGATTTCTTATGAATGTTAAAAATTTTATTTGTGAGTCTCACTCACTATAGTTATACTCAAAGCTACCTCATATTAGTCGAACTCAATGGTTATAAAATTTCAATATGTGGTCCGATGTGCATAATATTTTAGCATCAATTTTTATGTAAAATATTATGTTTGTAACTGAAAAGAAAAGGAAAAAGAAATAAGCATATGATATCTTATTATTAACATTAATAATATTATAGGTTTTAATATATATGATTAGAAACATTAATAATATCATGTTATATTATGAATATTTTAAGTAAATGGAAGAGAAATATGTATTATATTATAAATATTATTTTTTAAATTGTGATTTTAATTATCGAAGAATAGCTCCTTCGGAATTACCGAAGGCTTGAAATCCGTGAGTAATTCTGAAGGGAGTTACCTGTCAGTAATTAAAATAATATTATTCATTATGAATATTTATATATAATATCTTATTATTAACATTAATAATATTATATGTTCTAATATATATGATTAGAAACATTAATAATATCATATTAGATTATGAATATTTAAGTAAATGGAAGAGAGATATGTATTATATTATAAACATTAATTTTTAAATTATGATTTTAATTACCGAATGATAGCTCCTTCAGAATTACCGATGGATTGACATCCCTCGGTAATTCCAAAGGCTAAACTCGTCAGTAATATTAATCATAAAATATTAAACATATACTTATATTATATCACATATATATTATTATAAATATAATTACCGACGGGTGTGGCCTTCGAAAGTACCGACGGATTTAAATCCCTCGGTAATTCCGAAGGATGTTCCCTTCGGTAAAGTACTGACGGATATTTTTTCGATGATAGTAGCGATGGATGTTTTGTCCCACAATATTTTGGTAGGTTTTTTTGATCCGTCGCAAATGTCATCGGAAAATGCGAAGAATTCGTGTCCGTAAAAAAAATTTTCGTCGCAAATTGATAATTTTCTTGTAGTGTGTCTATAATTAAGGTGATTCATGTGTGATGTTGGAGGTGATCTAGTTCATCCTTCTTTTGCTTCCACACAAATCCCACCCCCTCAGCAATGATTCAAACTTGGGAGGGCCCCCACCAAGGAGTCATTGTAGTTGAGGGTGTCTCCATGATGATTGTTGTTTGTGAGTTGTGTGGTTGCCATGGTCACGAAATTGTACATGTGAAAAAAAAAATCAAGAGAAGGAAAGAATTAAAAAAAAAGAGGTTCATTGGGCGGTGGTAGTTGGTGGTTGGTAGACAAAATGACGTCACACCATTTCAACTACCAATGTCTTTTATCTCATGTTTGTGCCTTGTGATCTCAACTCAGCTCCTTTCTTGCTTGCTTTCCACTGCTCTTCTCCTAATGTCATTGTCAATCCGGTGTTTGTGAGGAGAGGGCTTTGGATCATGGATGGATGGCCATGACCTCAAGAAGCAAAAGGAGGTGGCGGTGGTGGGGTTTTGGCTACTACAAGACAAGGCCTCCTATTCTTTCTCCTCTAACCTGCCGTTTCTTTTTAACCTAAGACTTGATAGGAAGGTTGGCATTATCAGGCTTGAGAGAGAGAGAGAGTGAGAGGGGGGGGGGGGGGGGGGGGGGGGGGCAAGGTTAAGGTTAATGCCCATACTCAATGGTGCACATTTTTTCCATATTCCTTTGGGACTTGATTAATTGAAAGGTTTGATCTTTACTTTTCAATGTCGATAATGATATTCAGAACAAAAGTTGAACTTCTTCTATTTTGAGTTGATTAAAGTCCAAGTTTCGTGAAAGAAAGAACACCTAATTAATGATTATGCGTATATTTAAGTACTTGAATAATTAATCTTTGCCTTTCATATGGCATAAAGAAAACAAACACTTTAGAAAATTTGTAGTGCCAGTCTCCTGATGTGGCGGCAAACATTCTAGCCTACCGCTTCGTCTCACACTTCATTATGCACATGTATCAATTTGCTATCAGGACTCTATGAGCCTTACTTAATTTAATATAACCTCCTTTTTTTTAAAAAAATTGCTATCTGGCCTCTTAAATTAAATGGCATTTTTTTTCAACATACACTTAATTAGTATTTAGGCCCACTCTTTAGATTACTAATTAATTATTGGAAATTTATCAACAATAGTTGATCAATCATTCAAAGATTTTTTTCCCTTTTTCTTTCCGATAGTAATCGGAAAGTTCAAGTCTTGATAGTGACAGTGAGTATTATCAGGCCTGATTAATTTGATGTCACATTGAATCATACGAAATTTGAGATATGTTTATAATTGAATTTCTAATTATGATTATAATTGAATTGATCCTTTAAATTTTTCGAACTCTATAACCACTTATCTCTTATTAATCGAACTATATAACCACTTATCTCTTATTAATGACTTATTTGCGATCCTAGTTTGTCATCTTCGTTGCACCTTTTTATTCTTTTTATCTAATTATGTACTTTTTAAGGGATCGTTTGGTTGTAGAATAAATATTGAAATACAATATTATTCTGAGAATATAACCAAACAGTTCTTAGAATAGAAATATATTGGTCAAACTTCAAAAAAAGTGAAACCACCTTAAAATTAGTGAAACCACCATTTATATCCTCACAAGAAGAATATACTTATTCTGCAAAAATAGAAGAATATAGTTATTATCTATTTTTAATTTTTTTACAACCATAACTTATTTTTTAAAAAATTTTAATCATATATTATGATATAAATATTTTTTCTTATTATAATATTAAACATCAACTATGCATGATAAAACATTTTAAATATAAAATTTTAAAATTTTAAAATTTATTCTTTTCGAACCAAACGATGGATAGAATAAAAATATCCTTACTTTTTTTAGAAGATAATATTCTTGTATTTTATTCTCCTCAATTTTATCTCACAACCAAATGACCCCTAAGGGGCTGTTTGGCTTCGTCACTATTTCATTGGAACACAATTACTTTATTCTATTGAATTATTAACTTTTTTGAAATTAGTGTATGGAATAAACGTATTCAGACATAAGTGAAGAATTGTATATCTCTTACTTTTACTGTTACCTAAGGTTATATTTTTATTTTAATTCCAAATGTACCCTTCATCATTACATGGGATTATCTCAAAAAAATATGGGTGTTTGGATGAATATAACAGAATAAGGCTTTATTCTTTTCTTTATTCCATTCCCATAGAGGCCTTAAGTGTAACAATTCCAATTTTTAAATAAGGACAATTAAAACAATTTGAAAAAAATCCAAAGAATAAGGAGGAAGAGTAAGATAAAGAAGACAATATATAGACAAGGAAAAATGGATCAATGGAGGTCCACATATTTATATGAAAAATGATGATCATGCTCTAAATATGTGATCTTCTATGTTTTAGGAAAAAAATCCTAATTCCTTATTATTTTATAATTCATGAGTTATTCATGTTTTATGCATATTAGATGTCAATGCCATCTAATATTGTTAGGATTATATGTATGATTTCTAAAGTTTTTTCCTTAAAAATTTGAAATTTTGAACTAAAGATCATGATTTCAAGAACTGGTAGGGCCATGTCAGGTTCCGGAATGACTGTAACAAAACCAAGGACAAACAACCGATAAAATGACTCTCAGCCACATCCATGACAAATCTTTCACAGACATGATAGAGCTAATTGTGACCATGACGAATCTAGTCACGACCATGAGTGAGGACAGATCGAACGACCTCCTGCTCATGCATGTGAAACCTAGTTTCACGCCCATGATGGAGTTATGAATGGCCGTGACAACTCAGTCATGACCATGACCAACGAATGAAATGGCTCAGCCACACCCATGAACAATGGGTTCACAGACATGGCCAATCTATTATGAGCATGACCAATCTGTTACAAGCGTGACAAATTAGTATGAGCATGCAAAGAGTCTAAGAAGGATCAAAATAATGAGTCCAAGAAGAGACATAGGCAAGAAAGAAGGGCTGAGAACTCTAAACCTTATAAGAGGAAGAAAGATGGCAAGGACGTCCACCGTACTCACAATGCCATAGGTTTCACATGGGCGAATGTTGCATGAAATCAGGAGCATATCTTTAATGTGACGAGTTAGGGCACTATATTAGAGATTGCCAAGAAAAGCGTGATGATTTTAAGGATAAAGATAAGGTCGAACAAAATGATAGACAAGAGAAAGCTAGAGGTAGTGTCCACATCATGAAGGTTGATGACACTCAAAACATGAATGATGAGGATAAGGTAACCCTTTATGTAATGATTATTTCGCAAATGTTATAGACGACTACATAATTCTTCATGCATTAGTATCTTTTGCCGTAAAACATAATGAAGAAAAGTTTATGAATGCATAAATAAAATGGAAATCCATGTATGGATTCTTTTAAAGGGTAAAGAATGTAGTAAAGCCAATTTTTAAATAAGTCTGTTAAGTCATTTGAAGAAAATTATAGGAAAACCTAGACTAGACTCTGTAAAAGGCTTTGAAACCTCCCTCCCCGTTCTCTTGTTTTTTTTTATTTCTCTTCTCTTACATGATGGCTACATTCCTAAATCTTGAGGAGGAATAAATAGAAGGAGGAAGAGAAGGACGAAGTAGAAGAGGGCATAGACATTAGAAAAGGGAGCAATGGATAAGAAAGAGAATAAGGCCCTATGTTTGTAAAGGAGATCCAACCCTTCTCCCCTTTCAATAATTTTTATATACAAATTCAGAGATATAGGAACACTCTAGTTCTTATTTGGGATTGTTATTGAGGCTGCATTGATTATATGTCAAGCTCCACATGTTTATATCTTGAAAATGATGATCATGCTCTAAATTTATGATCTTGCATGTTTTAGGGAGGAACCCTAATTCCTTATTATGTTATTATTCCCAAGAGTTTATTCCTGTTATATGCCTATTAGATGTCTACGAATGTCCTCTAAGATTATTAAGGATGATGTATATGATTTCCTAAAGTTTTTTTCCTCAAAAAATTGAAATTTTGTGTTGAAGCAGAATACTGGCACGACCGTGTCAGGTCCTTCAATGGTCATGAACACCCCAAACAAATGACACTCAGCCACGTCGGTGACGAAGCCTTACCACCATGATGGACCCAATCACGACCATGAACGATCTAGTCATAGTTGTGAGCAAGGACAGATCAGATGGGATCTCACTCACAGCCATGAAACCTAATTTCATAGCCATGACAACTCAGTCATGACCATGACCAACGGATGTAATGGCTCAGTCACGCCCATGAACAATGGATTTACGGGCATGGATTTACGGGTGTGACCAATCTATCACGATCTTGACCAGTGAAGAACTACCCATATGATGTTTTAAACTTAATTTTTAAAGTACACCTAAATACACGAAGTGCATGTTCAGTCGTAACTAGGCTAAAAGATGAAAAATCATTGATATCAATGTTTGATGTATTGAAAAAGCATTATAACTATTATGGCAGCCCAAGCCATTTCGTCATAAATTTCCATGATTCAAAGTGTCGAAATTCAAAATTTAACATAATATATTTTGAAATTGAATATAACATTATTTATTATATTATAATATTTAGTCTAATGTTACTTTATTTTATTATATTATAATATATATAATCTTATAAATTTTTCTTCCGATGCATGTTGTTGGAACTTCTGACGGATCGACTTCTGTCGGAAGTTCCAAAGGCATGAAGCCCTCGTCAGTACTTCCGGCGGGTGGCGCGCCCATCGTAAAGAACGATAGTTACGCCCATTGGTTTGTCCATTGATGGATGTATTAAAAACCCCACCCCCTCTTGTCCCATTTATTTCTCCTCCGTGTGACTCTCTCTCCTACTCTCTCATGCTCATTCTCTACTACTCCGGCGCTAGTGACCCAACTCCCACTTCAGCGACCCACCTTGGAAGGATGCGCGCACACCGGCGCCTCCCCCTCCGGCCTCCCACCATTGATGGTACGCCGGTGCCTCCCCCTCTCAACTGTTCGCCCTCTCACCCTCGGGACCCAACTCTGGGCGCTACCTTCGGTGGCGTCATGCTGCTGGCAGTGGCGGGATCTAGTCGGATGCTGCCGTTGCAAGCCAGATCCGGCTTATTGCGGCCACCGCCTGGCGCTGCAAGCCCGATCCAATTTGCTGGCCGACGGTCACTGGAAGCCCAATTCGGCTTGTTGGTCGACGACTATTGCAAACTGGATCTGGCCGTGTTAGGCTGCTTACAGTTGGAGCCATAGATCCGGTGAACGTGAATGATCGTGAAACAACCATTCACAGCCACAATTCGGCCCTGATTGGCCCAATACAATTGTGATTCGGCTCGGATCGGCCCAATACGGCCATTCACAATCGTGATCAAGAAGGTCAAGATCCAATGATGAATTGTAATTAGTCGTTATATATCAATATGGTTAGTAATAATTGTAATTTGTAGTTTATAATATTTGTTAATAGTTGTTGTATATTAATGTTTATGATTTATAGTAGTTGTTATATATCGGCATGATTTTTTAGCATGTTATTAATTTAAAATTGTTATCATTAAGTTGTAAATAATTTGTAATTACTACCTGTCACATGTTATATTGTCATTGTTATTTATAATATTTATTAATATTAATTTCATTTAATGCTTATGTTAGAATAATGTTACTTATGTTAGAATATTTGTTAATACATGTTATCATTTGTTGAAATAACATTATTGTTAGAAAATGTTATTGTTCGAATAATGTTACTTTTGTTATTACATGTAGATATAGTTAAATTTGACTTAGGTAATAATTTATGCAGAAATTATGTTTCCCCTAGATCATCATCATTGAATGTACAATAAAATTAAATATAGGATTGAACAAGAATTCATAGATGGAGTTAAATACTATACAACTATAGCATGTCAATCAATACAGATTTAATAGGAAGGAATTATTAGGTGTACTTATGCTATTTTATGGTGATGATGTTAACCTCAGAGAATGCAAATTTTGTGGGACAGAGCGATATAAATCAACTAACAAAAGTGAGGTTGCAGTGAAGAGAATGCATCACTTGCCTTTTATTCCAAGACTTAAAAGATTATACTCGTCTAATGAAATGGCATGTACAACATAAGACAACTAAAGATATCATATGCCACCGATCTAATGGTGAAGCATGGAACATTTTGATCGTATGCATCCAGAAATGGCTTATGAAGAAAGAAATATAAAACTTGGATTATGCACAGATAATTTTACACGATATGGACAGACATTGCTTATTCCTGTTGGCCGGTCATAGTGACACCATATAAATTGCATCCGGGAGTATGTATGTCTGATCCATACATGTTTGTGACATATGTTATTCTTAGTCCTAAGCAAAAGATAGATGTATATTTATAGACAAGCTAAAAGAATTATGAAATGGTGCCATAGCTTATGATGTCTCAAATAAACATAACTTTACCTTCAATTGCATTATTGTGGAAAATAAATGACTTTCCTGCTTATACAATGTTATTTGGATGGATGACTGCAGGTAAGTTAGCATGTCCATATTCTATGGAAAAATCAAATGCTTTCACTTGAAAAAAATGGAGGTAAAAATTGCCGGTTTGTGGAAGCAAACCATCTATTTCGAAGTAATAGAAATGCCTTTCGAAGACAAAAAGTAGTGCATGACATGCCTCCAATTAAGTTGTCGGGAGTTGAATTATTTGACATTGTTAGTTGTCTAGATAGGATTATTGACAATCCAATTGTTTGATACACCGGATACGATGTTTCTCATAAGTAGACGAAACAAAGTATCTTTTTGGATTTACCATATTGGAAAGATAACTTGATTTTTCATAATTTGAATGTCATGCACATTGAGAAAAATGTATTTGATAACATATTTATCACCATTATAGACATTAAGGGTAAGACGAAGGACAATATTAAGGCAATATTGGATTTGAAGGGATATTGTCGACGATGGAGTTGCACCTTGTTAATTTGCCCAACAGAAGATTATTTAAACACAAGAAAGTTATACCTTCACGAAGGATGGGAGGACACATGTGTGTCGACGGGTTCATGAGTTTAGAATGCCATACCGCTTCACATTTGACAGATGTGTGGATATGAACAATTTGCGTTTATCTGGCATGAAGAGTCACGATTGCCATGTTTTTATGAAAGCTTTGCTTCGCATTTTCACTACTGCCAAAAAAGATATGAAAGCCATTTAGTTGAGCCAAGTTTTTAGGGATTTATGTTCGACAACACTAACTGTGAAAAATATGCATCAATTGGAACTTGATATTTCGATCATTTTATGTAAGTTAGAAATAATATTTCTATCGAGATTTTTTTATTCCATGGAGCACCTACCGATCCACTTGCCCTATGAAGCAAAGGTAGGTAGACCAGTCCAATATAGGTGGATGTATCCGTTTGGGAGATATCTTCATAGAAGTAGAAGAATGGTAAAAAAAAATAAAGCACGTGTTGAAGGTTCTATATGTGAGGCATATATGATTCAAGAGGTGTCATATTTTTGTTCATATTACTTCGAATCTCATGTCAAGTGCGCAAGAACCAGAATTTGTCTAAATGATGAAACTCCAGAAGGAACGTCCAGTACACAAATTCTATCAAGTTTTAACTAATCGGGTAAACACTATGGTAAGTCAGAAAGTAGATGGTTGAATGATGTGGAATTCAAGTTGACAATGAATCATGTCCTCTTAAATACATAGGAGGTGCAATATTATATTACGTAAGTTTATTTTTTGTCTTATACGATCTTTTTGTATACTATTTTCTTCATATTTTTAAAATTAAAAATCGAGGATGATTTTGGACAATGGTTTAAGGATCATGCAAGTCCCACTTACAATTTTTAGTTGCGTTAAAGTGATCACTTGCTGATCACTATAAGTTTCTAGCCCATTTTAGATGCAATTCATACATATCGAGTCCCACTTTTATCTATTTTTGGGTCAATTATACTTGGAATGCATACATTGTGATAACTAGTTGATATTCCTCATTTTATACTTATTTCCATGTGCATAAAGATTCTGAAATGTCAAAATCCATTAATATTTAAATTCTATGCCAAGTTATCATTTTGAGGACAAATTATCTTTCCAAAGTGTCAAGTTATCATTATTTTGAGTGAACTGATTTTCAAGGGTTTTCTTACCCTAAATCCATCATTATCATGTATAAATCATATTTGGATAGTCACATCTCAACTTGTGCAAAGTTTTAAGTCCATTTGAACAAGTTATCGTTTTTCAAGTGCCAAGTTATCGTTAAAGGGCAATTCTATCATTTCGACATGCAAAACTATTAATTCTGCACAGGGACCTTAAGCAATCATCTTGTTATCGTTCTAACTCATTGCTGGTCAAATTTCATCACATTTAGACAACCACAACTCAAGTTATCACAAGTTATCGATTTTAAGTCATATAAGTTATCGTTTTTGGCACCCAAGTTATCATTCCTTTGAAATCTTATTCATATTTGATTTCTGACTGCACTCATTTGTTACCCTAGTCCATTTGATGCTTCTAATGCCTTGAATCACTTGCATTTGGATAAATTCCATGATTAGTGCTAAGTTATCATTTCCGGGTCCAAAATCATCAAGTTTTCATATAGATTTCCAATCTTGCATAACACCAATTCCCATTTGATGTTTGAGCTGGCTAATATCATTATCCTAGTCCTTATTTGTTAAAATCTCATTTGAGGATCGTGATGCTTGCTGTTTTGGGTTCTGTAGCAAGGAAAACAAGTTGGAAAAAGGTAGAAAAAGGTGGGGGGACCACTGGTTTGCTGCCAAAAAGAAAGCTGTGCAGTCAGGGAATCTTCAGGGCAGTGGAAAGGTGACTGCAATTAGAAGGATTAGAACATTCTGATGAGGATCAAAGGGTGATATAAAAGCTAGAATTTCTGGAGGAGAGGGGGGGGGGGCTGATCAGTGCAGGGTTTGGGGAAGGAAGCAAGAGTTTTGGAGTTGGAGTGGAAGTGCTGTTGGAAAACCTCTCGACAAGCTTCAATCCAAGATGATTTCCTTCTGTTCTTCACTTTATTTTGTATCAAACTCTGTAATTATGAGGAGCTAAACTCCATGTCTCCTAGGATAGGGTAGTAGTCTAGGTTAATTGTGGATGGATGTGGACATTTCTGATTTCATGCACTGATTTCATAATTTCTAGTTTTCTGATTCTTGATTCTGCATTCAGAACTCATCTATTTCTGCCCTATTCTTGACATTGTATGATCTTGCTTATATCTACAACTGAGAGGTTGTTTATGATCTGTTCTTGATTCAGAAATGAAACAAGAATCAATGACAAGTTCTAGGTCCAAATCTGATTTAGGAATCTGATTTTCATCTAATTTAGTTTCTGAACTGCAATTCTGATTCCTGATTTGAGAAATCTGATGTAATTGTAAACTCCTCATTTCATTGGCTCCTGGGAAGTAGATTAAGTGGGTTCTTCTTATTCAGAAATGTAATAAGAGGCAATAACAACTCCCTTGAATCCATTCTGTAAAAACATGCTGTGGTCAAATCTGATTTTTATAGAATTTGCTTGTCATTGTGGAGTCCCAATCTTATATGCAACTGATAGGTTAATTCCTGACTTCCACCTTGTTCAGAAATGGACCAAGGAGCAATGGCAAATCTGAATTTCAATAAGTAACATGTGCTGAAATGTTTTCAATGTGTTGCTGATTTCTGATTTTTTCTGAATTCTGAACCATTTGATTTCTGATTTTTTTATTTGCCTGAATCTGACTGTCATTGGGGATTGAATTAATTGAACAACTGAGAGGTTAGCATCTATCCCAATCTTGTTCAGAAATGGATTGAGAAGCTATGACAATCCTATGATTCAATTCTACACTTGCAATTAGTTTTCTGATTTTTATGCATTGCTGATTGCTGATTTCCCTGAATTCAGGAAATCTAATTGTCCATTGTTAAGTCCCACTTCAATCCAACATTGAAAGATGGTTTTCAGACCTTCCTTGAGATTCAGAGATGAGCCAAGGAGCAATGACAATTTTTGATTTCCCAAGTTGTGAAACTATGCATGTTGGTTCCAACTAATTAGTGTTAAGTGTGGACTTCATTTTTAGGTGCAGCTGAGAAGTTGAATCAAGGTCCTCTTGTAGTTTAGATATAAACCAAGGAACACTAATACTATTATTGGATAAGTTTCATTCCTGCCAAGCAAATTGAAGTGATTTCATTATTTTGTAATCATACCTTGAAGTTATCATTTCAGATTTTAGTGAAATTTCCAAAAAAATCAGCAAGTGCCTTGATTTGTACCTAATGATAACTTGGTTTTTAGTGAGGATTCATTTCTAATTCATCTTGGCTAACAATCATATGACAATATAATATTTAGTTCTGGTCTAATTGAGCTGTGAAAACAACCATTTTACAAGTTGAATTAGATTTGACAAAAAAGTGATAACTTGTCCATTTCCATCCATAATTAAATTAGATGAACCCCAACTCCTAGGAGGACCTTCCTCATTGATAGATAAACCCTTTTAGACTATAGATTAGCATTTATAATTCAGTTTAGATAACTTTTCAGCAATATGCAACAAGTTATCATTCTGCATTCCTAAAAGAAAAAAAATTTGTTTTCGCTTTCTTTAAAAAATCTATTTTTGCCACTTTAAATAGGATTAGTCTAAATTGTTTTTAGATAGTCTAGGACTTCAAATCACTGTGGATATGACATTTAGGGTTACTACAATTGACCTGTGCACTACAGTAGAGAGTGAGTTAGGGAGTTGAAAAAAAAAATTGGAAAAATTTACTTTTGACCCTTTTACCTAAAATTAGCAAGTTATCACTACTCAATCCCAAATATCACTATCATGTTTTTGGCGCCGTTGTCGGGGATTTGAGGTTAATTAGGCTAACTTAGATAGTTTAGATTAGTTTTAAATTAGTTTTTAGTTTATTTGTTAGGCTAATTTTCAATTTTTGTAAGTTATCATTTTTAACTTTTCACTTTTGTCTAGTTTTCATTTCTTTCTTGAATTTGATACTTCTGAATCTCTTTATGCAGGACTTGGACCATCAAGAGGAACATTACCAATCAGATCCTAAACCTGAAAGAAGATTTCTAATAAGAAGGAGATTGCAAAGGCTTGAGGCAAGGAGAAGGATATTTGAAGAAGAAGAGGAAGAGGCATACAACCCTGAATTTGAAGAAGTTGTGAATCAAAATATGGCAGCTCCTAGAACTCTTAAGGACTGTTATTCACCAAGCAATGCAAGGAATCAACAAGGGGGAGGAGCCTTAGCACCTATGGCAAACTTTGAAGTTAATCCAGCCTTGATTTCAATGATTAGGCAAAGTCAATTTTCTGGACTTGGGACTGAAGATCCAACATCTCATTTGGACAAGTTCAAGGAGATATGCAGCACTATGAACTTCAATAATATCCCCATGAATGCAGTATATATGAGATTATTTCCCTTCTCACTCAAAGACAAAGCCAAGACATGGTTCAAAGGATTGAATCCTGAAGAGGTGGCCACTTGGGAATCAATTGTCCAATTGTTTCTTTCAGAATTCTTTCCTCCTTCAAAAACTGATAACTTCAGGGATCAAATAGTCAGATTCTATCAGTTGGACCAAGAGAACATTTGTGAGGCATGGCATAGGCTTCAAGGGTTGTTAAGGGCATGTCCCCACCATGGATTTGAAAAGTGGCAATTAGTCAACTATTTTCATAAGGGATTGAACTACCCTAGCAAGGTGGCATTGGACACTGCAGCAGGAGGTATCTTTGCATCCAAGAATATACATGAGGCCTATCAACTGATAGAGAACATTGCAAAGAACCATCACTTCCTCACACATGATAGGACCAGAAGGCCTCCTATGGATAATTCAGTGAACCAATTGTCATCCCAATTTGAGGAGGTGCTGTACAAGACTTTGGAGAGATTGAACTTGAGTCACAATGGCAATAGGGCCTCTAATCCTGAAACAAGGGGTTGTGTATGTGGTAATCAAGGCCATGTGTCAGAAAATTGCAACTTAATTATGCAACAAGTGGAGCAAATAGTGGATCAAATCAATGCTGTGACCAATTATGAAATTAAACCTCCTGCTGAGTTCTACACTCCAGAAAACAGGAATCATCCATACTTTTCTTACAAGGGCAACAACTATCAAGGAGCTCCTATGCAGAATTCAAATTGGCAGCCCAAAATCCTGCCAAGGAATCAGCCACCACTTTATGGAAATCAAGGCCAAAGTGCACCAATTCAAAGAAATCTCTATGAACCACCACCTCAAGTCCAAGCACCACAATTCCAAAATGAAATGAAGGAGATGCTTCAACAAATTCTGAAGAAGCAGGACAACCAAGGAGAGGAGATATTGAAGATCAATTCTAGATTGGATGCCATGAATGCAAATCAGAAATTGTTGGAAAGCCAAATTGCTCAACAAGCTAGTACATCCACTAGACCTCCCCTATTCTTTCCTGGACAGCCAGAGGTGAATCCAAAGGAGCAAGCAAAGGCCATTCAGCTCAGAAGTGAAAAAATGGTGGAGGAACCCATGAAGAAAGTGAATGATAATCAAGCCAATTCAGACTCAAGAGTTGCTGAAAAGCCAAGTGAACAACCAAGTGAGGAAATCAGGAATTCAGGTCCTCAAATTGAAGCAAATACAAGGATTTTTGACAAAGTACACTTCCCTCAAAGGCTAATCAAGGCAAGACAAGGCCAGAAATATGGAAAATTTTTGGAAATCCTGAAGAAGCTATACATAAATGTGCCTTTTGTTGAAGCCATCCAGGAGATGCCATCATATGCCAAGTTCCTAAAGGAAATTCTAACCAAGAAGAGAAGGGTATTGGAGCATGAGACTATAGCATTGACTGAAGAGGCTTCTGCAATTATCCAAAACAAGTTGCCTCCTAAGCTCAAGGATCTAGGAAGCTTCTCAATTCCATGTGAGATAGGGAATAGGAAAATTCAAAGAGCCATGTGTGACTTGGGAGCTTCTGTGAGTGTCATACCCTTATCATTGTGCAGAAAACTTGAAGTTGGAGATTTGAAGTCAACAAATATGTCCCTTCGGCTGGCAGACGGATCCATCAAATATCCACATGGGATTATTGAGGACATACCCCTCAAAGTTGGTAAATTCTATATTCTAGTTGATTTTGTTGTATTGGATATGGATGAAGATGTGAATACCCCCATTCTCCTTGGGAGGCCCTTTCTAGCCACTGCAGGGGCTGTAATTAATGTCAAGGAAGGGAGATTGACCTTCCAAATTGGAGAGGAGAAGATTGAATTCAATTTGGCACAAGTTATCAGTAGGCTAAGTTTTTTAGAGAATGACTTTGAAGATGGGCAGCTAGATCAAGTGGTGGAGCAGGTTTCAGCTATAATCCCTATTGAAGATCCATTGCAAAGGTGTCTAATGTTTGACCATTTGAGAGAATTGGAAGATCCAGAGGCTATGGCATATAAATCAGTGCTGAACTCTTCAATATCAGTGGAAAATGTAGGAATTCAAGGGGAGTTACAACAAGTTATCACTACTGAAGTCCAAGGCAAATCAGCTCAACTCAATTCCAATTCAGAACTCAAGCCTCTCCCTAGCAATCTGAAGTATGAATTCTTGTGGGAGAATTCAACTTTTCCTGTTATCATTAATGCTAATTTACCCCTGGATCAGGTTGAAGAACTGCTGAAGAGGTTGAAACTGTATAGGGAGGTGATAGGCTACTCAATTGAAGACATCAAGGGTATTAATCCTTCCATTTGCATGCATAGGATCCCTATGGAGGACAGCTACAAGCCCTCCGTTGAATGTCAAAGGAGACTCAACCCAACAATGAAAGAAATGGTAAAAAAAGAAGTATTGAAGTTGCTGAATGCAGGAATCATATACTTCATTTCAGATAGTAAATGGGTTAGTCCAATGCAGGTAGTGCCAAAGAAGGGAGGAATCACAGTGGTGAAGTCAGATTCAGATGAGTTGATATCTACAAGAACCATTACAGGTTGGAGGATGTGCATTGACTTCAGGAAGTTAAACAAGGCCACAAGAAAGGACCATTTCCCATTGCCATTCATTGATCAGATGTTGGAGAGGTTGGCTAGACATTCCCATTTCTGTTATCTTGATGGGTACTCAGGTTTCTTGCAAATTCCAATTCACCCTCAAGATCAACACAAGACTACATTCACTTGTCCATATGGGACTTTTGCCTATAGGAGAATGCCTTTTGGCTTATGCAATGCTCCTGCCACCTTCCAAAGATGTATGATGTCTATATTTTCAGACTTCATTGAAGAAATTATGAAATTATGCCTATAGGAGAATGCCCTTTGGCTTATGCAACTAGGCCCCTCACCAAGTTGCTGGCCAAGGATGTTGAGTTTCATTTTGATGAAGAGTGTATGAAGGCATTCAAGAAGTTGAAGGAAGCCCTCACCTCAGCCCCTATAGTGCAACCACCTGATTGGACTCTTCCTTTTGAAATCATGTGTGATGCTTCAGACCAGGCTGTAGGGGCAGTCTTGGGACAAACCAAGGAGAAAAAACACCATGTCATATGCTATGCAAGCAAGACTCTAGATGAAGCACAAATCAATTATGCAACAATTGAGAAAGAACTTCTTGCTGTGGTGTATGCATTTGACAAATTCAGGCCCTACTTGGTGGGATTCAAAGTCATTGTATTCACAGACCACCAAGCTGTGAGGCACTTAATCAACAAGAAGGAATCCAAGCCAAGGCTAATCAGGTGGATCTTATTGCTTCAAGAATTTGATGTTGAAATTAGAGACAAAAGGGGTAGTGAGAATCTTGTAGCTGATCACTTATCAAGGATGGAAGGGGTACTGGATGCCAATGACTCACTCCCCATCAATGACTCCTTCCCTAATGACTTTTTGATGGCAATATCAGATGCCCCTACTCCCTGGTATGCAGACCTTGTGAACTACTTGGCATGTGGAATCATCCCCTCTGACTTCTCATATCAACAAAAGAAAAAGTTCTTCCATGACTTGAAGGACTTCTATTGGGATGATCCACTCTTATTCAAGAAGTCCCCTGATGGTATCTTTAGGAGGTGTATACCAGAAGCTGAATTCAATTCAATTTTGTATGAATGCCACTCATCTCCATATGGTGGACATGGAGGTACTCAGAAGACTGTTGCCAAGGTTCTATAATCTGGTTTTTATTGGCCTTCCTTGTTCAAAGATGCATACTTGTATGTGAAGAGTTGTGATGAATGTCAAAGAGCAGGGTCAATATCAAGGAGGAATGAAATGCCTCAGAATGGGATTTTAGAAGTGGAAATATTTGATGTATGGGGCATTGACTACATGGGATCTTTCCCTAGTTCATTTGGATACAAATTTATACTACTTGTTGTTGACTATGTATCCAAATGGATAGAGGCAATTCCAACTTCAATTGCTGATTCCAGGGCTGTAATCAAACTTTTCAAGGAGATCATCTTCCCAAGATTTGGAATCCCAAGTGTAGTCATTAGTGATGGAGGGAGCCATTTCATTCAAAAGTGTTTTGAGAAACTCCTAGACAAGTATGGAGTTAAGCATAAGGTCTCCACTGCCTACCATCCCCAAACAAATGGCCAAGCAAAAATTTCAAATAGGGAAATCAAGGCCATATTGGAGAAAACAGTGTCTCTGACTAGGAAAGATTGGAGTTTGAGGCTGAATGATTCACTATGGGCATATAGGACAGCCTATAAGACCCCTATAGGCACTTCACCTTATAAGTTGGTCTATGGGAAAACTTGCCACCTACCAATTGAGTTGAAGCATAAGGCATATTGGGCACTAAAGACACTCAACTTTTATATGCAAGCATGTGGACAAAAGAGGCTTCTCCAAATTGATGAGCTGGATGAGATTAGGCTAAATGCCTTTCATAATTCTGAATTTTACAAGGAAAGGACCAAGAAATGGCATGATAGCAGAATTCTGAAGAAGGAATTCAAGGTCGGAGACTTGGTATTATTGTTTAATTCAAGGTTGAAATTATTTCCTGGAAAGTTGAAATTCAGGTGGAGTGGACCCTTCAAAGTCCACAAAGTTTATCCTTATGGTGCGGTGGACCTTCTGAATGATAGGAATGATGTATTCAAGGTCAATGGACAGAGGTTGAAGCCCTATAGTCCCATAGCCCAAGAATCAGCTAAGGAGGTGCTGAATTTGCAAGAATTGTCAAGTTTGTCTAGCTGAATTCAAGTGGAAAGATGTCTAGCCAAAGACATTAAAGAAAGGCACTTCTTGGGAGGTAACCCAAGGCATTTTACACTTAACTTTTCTGTTTTGCAGGAATAAAGAAGAAAGGAATCAGATTCATCCATAATTCCAACATTTAGGGAGTACCCTTACCCCTACTTCTGATTTTTACACTGAAAACTTAATGATAACTGATATTATCTTTCTCATTATGCTTCATTGATCATATCATCATCTGAATTTACACCCATATCAGTTATCCAATTATGCTATAGCCTAATTTCAGTGAATTTCATAAATTCCCAATGCAATGTTGAATTCTGCTCTCAAAAATTTGATTAGTTGCAAATTTACTATTCCACTGATATCTTTGATTTTTCTGCAGGATTAGTTGCAACTAATGAAGATTAGATCACCCAAAGTTTCTGGATGAAGTGCCAAGAGGATCCAAATGCCAAATTTCATGTATTTCACTCCCACCCACCCCTCTCCCTTGCCTTTTATTTTCAACACTAAGGACAGTGTTGAGAATAAGCTTGGGGGGGAAACCTAGTGCTTTTCTAACCTTTACACCATGTTTTCAATTGATTTTAATGTTCCTATCATAATTCATACCAGGTTATCACTGGTTTTCACAAGTTATCACTCAGTTATCAATTTTTGGACCCAACTCAATTCTGAATTCATTTTAACTCTGAAATGGGTAGAATACTTCATTTTGACAGTGGGTGCACTCCAATACCAAGTGGCCAACTTGGCCATTAGCCTTCTTGCTTTAATTGGCATTATGAATTCAGATGCATTTGAATGAAATTTTCAGCTAAAAAGTTTTCCTTTTTGTGGGTCACACTAGCTGCTACTTATGGATTGAATTAGTAATATCAGATGTCTAGAAGGGAGTCAAGGCTCTTGCTGCCATGCTAAATAGGAAAACTTGACTTTTTGGATAAAGGGACCTAAACTATACTTGAGTTGAACTATTGCTCACTTCATGAACAGGATAGAAAAATGAGAAAAAGGAAAAGTAAAAAGTTGCATGCATGCATAGAAAAAAGGAAGAGAGCAAAACTTCCAAAGGAATCTCTCTTCAATGCAAAAAAAAAAAGAAAATTAGGAGAGCAAAACTTCCAAAGGAATCTCTCCTAAAGAAAGCATGAATAAAAATCAGGTGCTAAACCTATTTATATGCATTTCATGAATAAAAGTCAGGTGTTCAACCTGTTTAATCAATTGAAAATCTGTTCATGAAGAGATTTGTAGTTCAACCCCTTTGTAAAGTTGACAATTCCTACAATTCAAACATGTTATTGCTAGTACTTCTTCTATGGCTTAAATTTGCTTTAGCCTCTGTGATTCCCTAGCTAGAAATTAAGTTTTTGGAAAGAATGAAGTGTTGGCAAAGTGGGAAACTCATTGGATTCAATTTAGCTAATCTTTGCTTCATTTGTGGACTTTTAATTCAAGTTTGTCCTTAATTTCTGAATGTTTTTCTTGAGGACAAGCAAAAGACTAAGCTTGGGGGAGTTTGATCACTTGCTGATCACTATAAGTTTCTAGCCCATTTTAGATGCAATTCATACATATCGAGTCCCACTTTTACCTATTTTTGGGCCAATTATACTTGGAATGCATACATTATGATAACTAGTTGATATTCCTCATTTCATACTTATTTCCATGTGCATAGAGGTTCTGAAATGTCAAAATCCATTAATATTTAAATTCTATGCCAAGTTATCATTTTGAGGACAAGTTATCATTCCTAAGTGTCAAGTTATCATTATTTTGAGTTAACTAATTTTCAAGGGTTTTCTTACCCTAAATCCATCATTATCATGTATAAATCATATTTGGATAGTCACATCTCAACTTGTGCAAAGTTTTAAGTCCATTTGAACAAGTTATCATTTTTCAAGTGCCTAGTTATCGTTAAAGGGCAATTCTATCATTTCGACATGCAAAACCATTAATTCTGCATAGGGACCTTAAGCAATCATCTTGTTATTGTTCTAACTCATTGCTGGTCAAATTTCATCATATTTGGACAATCACAACTTAAGTTATCATAAGTTATCGTTTTTAAGTCATATAAGTTATCATTTTTTGCACCCAAGTTATCACTCCTTTGAAATATTATTCATATTTGATTTCTGACTACACTCATTTGTTACCCTAGTCCATTTGATGCTTCTAATGCCTTGAATCACTTGCATTTGGATAAATTCCATGATTAGTGCTAAGTTATCATTTCCGGGTCCAAAATCATCAAGTTTTCATATAGATTTCCAATCTTGCATAACACCAATTCCCATCTGATGTTTGAGCTGGCTAATATCATTATCCTAGTCCTTATTTGTTAAAATCTCATTTAAGGATCATGATGCTTGCTGTTCTGGGTTCTGTAGCAAGGAAAACAAGTTGGAAAAAGGTAGAAAAAGGTGGGGGGACCACTGGTTTGCTGCCAAAAAGAAAGATGTGCAGTCAGGGAATCTTCAGGCCAGTGGACAGGTGGCTGCAATCAGAAGGATTAGAACATTCTGATGAGGATCAAAGGGTGGACAGGAGTCATATAAAAGCTAGAATTTCTGGAGGAGAGTGGGGGGCTGATCAGTGCAGGGTTTGGGGAAGGAAGCAAGAGTTTTGGAGTTGGAGTGGAAGTGCTGCTGGAAAACCTCTCGACAAGCTTCAATCCAAGATGATTTCCTTCTGTTCTTCACTTTATTTTGTATCAAACTCTGTAATTATGAGGAGCTAAACTCCATGTCTCCTAGGATAGGGTAGTAGTCTAGGTTAATTGTGGATGGATGTGGACATTTATGATTTCATGCACTGATTTCATAATTTCTAGTTTTCTGATTCTTGATTCTGCATTCAGAACTCATCTATTTCTGCCCTATTCTTGACATTGTATGATCTTGCTTATATCTACAACTGAGAGGTTGTTTATGATATGTTCTTGATTCAGAAATGAAACAAGAATCAATGACAAGTTCTAGGTCCAAATCTGATTTAGGAATCTGATTTTCATCTAATTTAGTTTCTGAACTGCAATTTTGATTCCGGATTTGAGAAATCTGATGTCATTGTAAACCCCTCATTTCATTGGCTTCTGAGAAGTAGATTAAGTGGGTTCTTCTTCTTCAGAAATGTAAAAAGAGGCAATGACAACTCCCCTGAATCAATTCTGTAAAAACATGTTGTGGTCAAATCTGATTTGCATTTTGAGTTCTGATTTTTATAGAATTTGCTTGTCATTGTGGAGTCCCAATCTTATATGCAACTGATAGGTTAATTTCTGACTTCTACCTTGTTCAGAAATGGACCAAGGAGCAATGGCAAATCTGAATTTCAATAAGTAACATGTGCTGAAATGTTTTCAATGTGTTGCTGATTTCTGATTTTTTCTGAATTCTGAACCATTTGATTTCTGATTTGCCTGAATCTGATTCTCATTGGGGATTGAATTAATTGAACAACTGAGAGGTTAGCATTTATCCCAATCTTATTCAGAAATGGATTGAGAAGCTATGACAATCCTATGATTCAATTCTGCACTTGCAATTAGTTTTCTGATTTTTATGCATTGCTGATTGCTGATTTCCCGGAATTCAAGAAATCTGATTGTCCATTGTTAAGTCCCACTTCAATCCACCATTGAAAGATGGTTTTAAGACCTTCCTTGAGATTCAGAGATGAGCCAAGGAGCAATGACAATTTCTGATTTCCCAAGTTGTGAAACTATGCATGTTGGTTCCAACTAATTAGTGTTAAGTGTGGACTTCATTTTTAGTTGCAGCTGAGAAGTTGAATCAAGGTCCTCTTGTAGTTTAGATATAAACCAAGGAACACTAACACTATTATTGGATAAGTTTCATTCCTGCCAAGCAAATTGAAGTGATTTCATTATTTTGTAATCATACATTGAAGTTATCATTTCAGATTTTAGTGAAATTTCCAAAAAAATCAGCAAGTGCCTTGATTTGTACCTAATGATAACTTGGTTTTCAGTGAGGATCCATTTCTAATTCAACTTGGCTAACAATCATATGACAATATAATGTTTAGTTCTGGTCTAATTGAGCTGTGAAAACAACCATTTTACAAGTTGAATTAGATTTGACTAAAAAGTGATAACTTGTCCATTTCCATCCATAATTAAATTAGATGAACCCCAACTCCTAGGAGGACCTTCCTCATTGATAGATAAACCCTTTTAGACTCTAGATTAGCATTTACAATTCAGTTCAGTTAACTTTTCAGCAATCTGCAACAAGTTATCATTTTGCATTCCTAAAAGAAAAAAAATTTGTTTTCGCTTTCTTTAAAAAAATCTGTTTTTACCAGTTTAAATAGAATTAGTCTAAATTGTTTTTAGGTAGTCTAGGACTTCAAATCACTATGAATATGGCATTTGGGTTACTACAATTGACCTGTGCACTGAAGTAGAGAGTGAGTTAGGGAGTTGAAAAAAAAATTGGAAAAATTTACTTTTGACCCTTTTACTTAAAATTAGCAAGTTATCACTACTCAATCCCAAATATCACTATCATAAAGCAATTGTATTTAATGACAATCACCGTAACCTTTTATTCCATACATGCTTGGTTCTCAGTGGTCAAACTTCCATTATGTCAAACCTCCATGATTTGACATGGAGACCTAGATTGATATGTGATAAGTTGGCCTGTATATTTTGTGAACGATTACAAATTTCATACGGAAAGGTGATCGCATGGTAAGAAAACAATTAAAAGTGGTATATGTGTCAAAGGATCCACTAATAGAGAAAATGAACTTGAGTATTATGGTATTCTTAAATATATCATTGAAGTAAAATACACTAGAGGTATTAGAGTCACCTTATTTGAGTGTACTTGGTTTGACCCAAAGGAAAAAGGTGGACATGAATTCATAAAGACTTTAAAATCATAGAAGTACGACGTAGTAGATGTTATGAATGATTTGACCCATTTATCATTCCGCTTCTACAAGACAGGTTTATTATGTGAATTATCCAAAGAAGAAAAGAGATAAAGCTCAATGGTGGGTCATTATTAAAACGAAAGCAAGAAGTCAGATTGAAGTTGAAGGTGCGTTACAAGTTGCATATCAAGATGATTCGTGGCATCATAGGGCCAATTGTAGACATGGAACCGATTGAAGATCTACGAGATGAAGAACATTTATTTTATGAATTCAACAATTTTGAAATAAATGATGATGAAGAAATTGATGATGATAGTGTTGATGAAGATGATTATGAAAATGCATCATTTTCAAAAGACGACGATGAAGATGAATATGAATCATGTAACAATTTTGATAGTGATGAGTAAATCATCTTCAAAAGACGTTATCTTGTACTTTGATTTACAACATTGCATCACTAACTTCTATCACTTTCTTTATGGTTGAATGTATAATTTATCCTTTTTGAATGGTTTGAAACATAGTTTGTGATGCAACCATGCAAATCATCGAACCAGCGATTGCCTGACAACGGTGAGTCACTTCCGTATTCTTTATCTTCTTGTGAGTGTTTCCTTTTATTGTCCACAAATTTTAAGTTTCAAAAGAAAATATATTATTGTTTCTTTTTCAAAAGCGCCTTCGGAATTTGGTTCTCGAGTTATATGTACGATTCAATTTATGAAGATGCAACACAAGATGTGGCCGGATTTTAGGTTGATGTGATGCAATTATAGTATTAGTTGTCTTTGATAATTAAACTTATTATACAAGCATTCTTCCTATGCAGATGTTTCGTTTTGGTAAGGGAAAAGAGAAGGACCTTCTAGAGATAGAGATGGAGGTAGACCGCCTAGACCTTCGGGCATTTGCATAGCGGAGAGACAGTCTATACCGACCTCCGCTATGCAAATTTTAAGTTTCAAAAGAAAATATATTATTGTTTCTTTTTCAAAAGCGCCTTCGGAATTTGGTTCTCGAGTTATATGTACGATTCAATTTATGAAGATGCAACACAAGATGTGGCCGGATTTTAGGTTGATGTGATGCAATTATAGTATTAGTTGTCTTTGATAATTAAACTTATTATACAAGAATTCTTCCTATGCAGATGTTTCGTTTTGGTAAGGGAAAAGAGAAGGACCTTCTAGAGATAGAGATGGAGGTAGACCGCCTAGACCTTCGGGCATTTGCATAGCGGAGAGACAGTCTATACCGACCTCCGCTATGCAAATTTTAAGTTTCAAAAGAAAATATATTATTGTTTCTTTTTCAAAAGCGCCTTCGGAATTTGGTTCTCGAGTTATATGTACGATTCAATTTATGAAGATGCAACACAAGATGTGGCCGGATTTTAGGTTGATGTGATGCAATTATAGTATTAGTTGTCTTTGATAATTAAACTTATTATACAAGCATTCTTCCTATGCAGATGTTTCGTTTTGGTAAGGGAAAAGAGAAGGACCTTCTAGAGATAGAGATGGAGGTAGACCGCCTAGACCTTCGGGCATTTGCATAGCGGAGAGACAGTCTATACCGACCTCCGCTATGCAAATTTTAAGTTTCAAAAGAAAATATATTATTGTTTCTTTTTCAAAAGCGCCTTCGGAATTTGGTTCTCGAGTTATATGTACGATTCAATTTATGAAGATGCAACACAAGATGTGGCCGGATTTTAGGTTGATGTGATGCAATTATAGTATTAGTTGTCTTTGATAATTAAACTTATTATACAAGCATTCTTCCTATGCAGATGTTTCGTTTTGGTAAGGGAAAAGAGAAGGACCTTCTAGAGATAGAGATGGAGGTAGACCTCCTAGACCTTCGGGCATTTGCATAGCGGAGAGACAGTCTATACCGACCTCCTTCGAGCAATTATTCAGGAGGCGACTCCATCGCTTGACGTTGCTGACATAGAGACACAATTGTCTGAAGTTCCCATGATGCCTGTACATCAAGACATCAATTTAAGGCATATTTATAGCCAAATGGTAATATTGGGTAAGTGACATGAATAAGTATGTAACTATACATTTCTAACCAATAAGTATCCATTTCTTATTATGTTTTTACATATTTTTGTTTTAAAAAAACTGTTGCATTTTCTTGTACTAAGGTAATTCGACAGAGATATACTTAGGCATGGCTTACATGGAGAGAAATTCATTATGCTACGAGATAGATATTATTTAGAGAATTTCAGGTTTATATTCTCATAAGTTCTTTTTGTGAATTTTGTTGTTATCAATTTTCAATTGTTATGATACAAATATTATATCTTTCTTTAAAGGCTAGTGTGTTATGGGACCCCGAGCACATAAAGAAAATGTGGAAGGCATTTAATTCTAAGTGCTCTAGATGATTCCCATCTATGTTGTCGGATGCAATTGGATGCGGATATTTGATATGGTCATAAATCGATATCCGATTCTCCAAGTCAAGATGTGCAACAACTTTTCGATAACATGTGGGAACATTGATTATCGAAAGTTAGACAAGTGGTCCGATAGGAGTTTAAGGAGCAAGAACGACAAATGCTAAGGGTTCAATGAAAATAAATGAAGAAAATGATGTGTCAAATGATGTGTGACCACCACGATGATGACGATGACGATCAGTAGGTCAATTTGTGTTTCTTTTAGGAATTTCAAAATTATTGAAATTATCTTTTTAATTGAAATAATTTGATGATATTTAAATTTGGCTTTTTTTATTGAAATTATTGCAAAATTTTACAAAATCTCACTTTTTTTAATTAGGGAAGTTTCGACGGTCGCACCCGCCAAAACATTCGAAAAGTTTGGACCATGGGATGTTCCGACGGTTGCAATCGTCGAAAGTTCCAATGATCTTAATCGTGGAAAGTTCCGATGGCTTGAACCATGAGAAGTTCTCACAGTTGTAACTGTTAGAAGTTCCCATGGATGCAATCTTGGAAAGTTTCAGTGACTATAACTGTCGGAACTTCTAACGACCAAGGTTGTCAGGATCGCTTTACGAGGTAGGATTGTAAGGAGCTTTGAGGATCGAGGATCATAAGATCCTACCCATGAATAAAAAAATATTTTTTAATATAAAATAATAAAGTAGTATATTTATTCATAAATATTATGTTTATATATAAGTTTATTAAACATTAACCATTAATACTTCATTCATATTTTCAGGTCTAATAAATAATTTTTTATATCATCTGAAAGATAATATGATATATTCTTAAAGAACACTAAAATAATAATATATAATATTTGAGCTTAATGAATTATAATATTTATTAATGTACAATATAATTCTTAGCATATGTGCAACAATAAAAATTAATTTTGATGTAAGATAATATAGTATTAGATTCATAACATAACATTAAATTATTAGAAGATATTAAAATTCATTATACTGAGACTAACATATACAATATATATAAATAAAATAGTTAAATGTAATTTTCTCAAGGACCTTTATGTTTACTTTTATTTTTTTATTCGAATAAATAAATTTGTACCAATATTGTAGGGTTGTTAAAACCGTAAGATCCTACCGATTTTAAAATCCGGCTATAGATCCCACGTTTAAGATCTTCTAGATAGGATTGGAATTATTTTCTGTCCGGAGGATCGTAAGACCTTACTATTCAGATCGGGATCCTAACAACCATGCTAACGACTGAAACTTCCCACGGTTGCGACTGTGGGAACTTCAAATGGATACAACCACATGAACTTCCACAGATTGATGTAGTCTGTTAGAAAGTATTCACGATGAGCAATTTTCAAACGGTTCAGTCCCGTTGGAAAACCCGTCGCTAAGTTGGTTTTCCGATCGATGTTTTATTATTTACTATGAATGAGGCCATTGGAAATTCTATTTTTTTTTCTTGTAGTTGTGTTGTGTCTAGAAGTTCAATCTTTTCTTTAAGTGATGGCAAGCAAAACTTCAATCTGACGGATATTTTATTATTTGTGATGAATGATGCCATTGGAAATTCTATTTTGTCCTGTATTTGTGTTGTGTCTAGAAGTTCAGTCTTTTCTTTAAGTGATGGTAAGCAAAACTTGAACTGTGTTAAGCCTCTTCCAATCTTGCCTTGCCTTCGAACCCCATCTCCAAAATCTTCCTTTAAGATAATCTTGTTTTCTTTTGTAGGAAAAATAAAGATGCAGAATTATTGAATGCATTTAATGAAGTATCTTTGAGCTCATCATTATTAACTACCTTTTCCTTAAATTTATCACTTGAGTCCTCATCGTAATACCTCAGATTTTTAAGTGAGGGCAATTTGGACTTTTGCCCAAACCCTCCTAATCTCCCCTCTATAAAGACCCCAAATCCCCTTGTTGATCTCTTTTGTCCAATTTATCACCTGGCAATTAGGGCTTAAGGAAGGAGAATGAGAGGAACAAGGAGGAGGAGGAAGAAGAAGAAGAGGAAGAAGAGGAAGAAAGAGGAGAAAGATTTAAGATCAATGTATATAAAGGGGATCCAAAACCCCTCTCTCCTCTCTCAATAGTTTTTCGTGATCGGTTTGAGAGCATGAGGACTCCTTGTCCTCAGATTGGATTGTGATTGAGGGTTCTTGGTTCATTGAAATCTCTAGATCTATGCATGTATAGGCTTCCATGACTAGATCTATGCCATGTACAAGTTTCATGATTAAGATCTAACAATTACTGTTCATATATGTTCTTCATATTGTTCATAAATTGGGGGTTGAACCCTAGATCTTGAATTTGAATGTTTTAACATGTTTTCTGAAGTTCGTTTGACCTTACAATGTTTGAAAAATATGCCTGCAATGATTCATTAGGTTGTATATCATTTTTCCCAAAATTGGATAAAAAATCGTGTAAAATCCGACTGGGTGACTGAATTCCAGAATTCCGTCACGACCGTGACGCGTCCCCGTGACAGAAGGGCTGAAGAATCAGCCCAAAATCAGGCATCTATCACACCCATGACAGATAATGTCACGACCGTGACAAAGTCAGGCATGACCGTGACTATCTCCTGGCACGACCGTGCCAGAAGGGTATTTTTAAGGTTCTATCACGGTCGGGATGACACTTTTCACGTCCGTGAAAAATACTAGAGTTCATGCATGCTATATAAAATACTATTTTCAAGGCATTAATAATATGTACTGATGTTTGTAGTAGTGTGTGCATGATCTCCCACGTTTTTAGGCATGATCTCCATGTTGTTATCTTGCATCTGAACTTGTAAGCCTATTTATAGACCATCTTTTTTTGAATTTTAATATAGCAGAATATCATACAATGATATACTCTTTTCTCAAAAAATTGTTCCTTGATTACTCGGTTATGTTCTAAATTATTTTCTATTTTATTCTTTAATTTCCAATAAGTTTGGTATCAGAGCAGGTTGCGAAATACTCGCGCAGGAGAAGGCATCATTTGCAAATTTGGAATTGCTAGCAAGTGCATTTAATCAGTGCTTCAACAAGCAGAAGTGTGGAGCAAATTATGGCTGTGAATGGTGGTAGTTTAAGTTTTTCCCAACCTTTGATTCCTATTTTCAAAGGTGATAATTATGAGTTTTGGAATATCAAAATGAAGACTTTGTTTATGTCACAAAATCTTTGGGATTTGATTGAGAATGGATATGCAGATCCAGATGAAGAAGGGAAATTAATGGAAAACAAGAAGAAAGATGCGAAGGTATTGTTTTTTATTCAGCAACCTGTGCATGAGACTATTTTTTGTAAAATTACTGGTGCAGTTACCTCAAAACAAGCATGGGGTATATTACAAAAAGAGTATAAAGAAACATCAAAGGTTATCATAGTTAAATTGCAAACTCTTGCTCGAGATTTTGAGATGTTGTTTATGTAATCAAATGAATCTGATCAAAATTTTTTTCAAGAATAACTATTGTGATTAGCCAAATGAGATCTTGTGGAGAAAAGATTGATGATAAAATTATTGTTGCTAAAGTTTTTAAGAGTTTAATCACAAAATTTGATTATATAGCTGCTGCAATTGAATAGTGTAAAGATTTATCTATGCTCTCTTTGGATGAACTAATGGGTTCTTTGCAAGCACATGAAACAAGAAGGAGCAGATTTGCAGAAAAAGCTAAAGTAAAAGCTTTTCAAGCCAAAGTAGAAGCACCTCGATCTGATTGCAATAGATGTTGTGGTCGTGGCAGATTTTGTGGAAGAGGCCATGGTAAGGAAGATTTGATGAACAAAATGAGCAAAGACAACTATCAAATGATTACAAAAGCAAAATTCAATGCTACTACTCTAAGAAGCATGGGCATATTGGGGCAAATTGTTGGACCAAGGGAAAGCAATTAGCAAATTTTGTAGAAGAGAAAGAAGAGGAAAGTAAGTTATTTATTGCATATTCTCATTCTACTGATATAAATGAAATATGATTTTTAGACAGTGGTTGTTCTAACCATATGATTGGAATGAGATCATTGTTTAAAGTGCTTGATGAGTCAAAGAAAAGACAGCTCGAATTTGGAGATGATAAACATGTGCAAGTTGAAGGAGAAGGTACAATTACTATTCGGCAGAATGATGATAAAAAAAATCTCCGTGCTATTTTTTATGTTCCTAGTTTGAAGAATAAACTTTTAAGCATTGGTCAGTTGATGACAAGTTATTTTATTTTGTTTGATGATGATGTTTGCTTGGTGAAAGATAAAAAATCTAGACAGATTATTGCAAAATTCAGTTGCTATGGCAAAAAATCGCATGTTTCCTTTGAATGTTTCAAATTCTTGTGCATTTTTAGTTAAACCAATTTCTCAGACTAAACTCTGCATTTGAGGTATGGTCATCTCAACATTAATGGACTAAAATTATTAGCTAGAATGAATATAGTTGCTGGTCTTCCAGAAATTTATTCTCTTGATGAAGTTTCTGAATGATGCATTTTTGGAAAGCAATGCAAAAAGTCATTTCCTGTAGGAAAATCAGCAAAGTATTCTCTCGAAATTATTCATGCAAATTTATGTGGACCAATGCAAACAAAGTCCTTCAGTGGTAGTCAATATTTTCTATTATTTATTAACGATTATTCTTGCATGAATTGGGTTTAATCATTTTTGTGAAGAACAAGGAATTCAAAAGCAGCTTACAACTCCATATACACCTCAACGAAATGATGTTGTTGAAAGGAAGAATCGAACAATTGTGGAAATGGCAAGAAGTTTTCTAAAGGAAAAGAATGTTCCAAATACTTTTTCGGCTGAAGCAGTTGTAACTGCAGTATATTTGCTGAATATTTTTCCAACAAATGCAGTGAAAAATCAAACTCCCTATGAGGCATGGAAAGGTTGCAAATCGAAAGTAAGTCATTTGAAAGTTTTTAGGTGCATTGCACATGCTTTGAACAATTTTAAAAATTGTCAAAAGCTTGATGACAAGTCCAAGAAATATATTTTAGTTGGCTATTTTGTTCAATTTTTTTATCCAAAGCTTATCGGTTATACAATCCTTCTACTAACAAAGTAGTTATTAGTAGAAATATTATCTTTGATGAAAGATGCAGTTGGACATTGGAGGAGACAAATAAAATGAATGTGGCTGATTTGCAAATTGAGTTTCCTACCTAAGGTGAAAAAAATATTGTTGCAGCACCAACAAGAAATGAATGTGTTCCAAGTGGTGGAAACAATTCCTCAAAAAATTCACCTAATTCTGCGCCAAGGGAATTTCATTCTTTTCAAGAAATATATGATTCTTGTCAATTTGCTTTATTTGTCTTAGATCCAACATGCTTGGAAGAAGCAATGGAAAAGGAAGAATGGCATAATGCAATGAAAGAAGAAATGATGTCTATTGAAAGAAATCATACATGGGAGTTAGTTGATTTGCTTGACAACAAAAATTTAATTGGTTTGAAATGGATGTTTAAAACTAAATATCATACAGATGGAAGCATTCAGAAGCACAAAGCAAGGCTTGTAGGCAAAGGCTATGCACAGGAGCAAGGTATAGATTTTGAAGAAACTTTTTCTCCAGTTGCTCGTCTTGTAAGAGTGAGACTACTTCTAGTCTTAGCTGCTCAATTGCAATGGCTTGTTTATTAACTTGATATAAAATCAACTTTTTTGAATTCTGATATAAATAAAGATGTTTATGTCTGTCAAGTAGAAGACTTTGTTATCAATGGCAAGGAAGACAAAGTCTACAAATTGAAAAAGGCTTTGTATGGCCTAAAGCAAGCTCCTCGTACATGGTACAGTAAGATTGATTCATTTTTTATTGACAATGGATTTTGCAGAAGTGAAATGAAGCCAACACTCTACTTGAAAGGAAAAGGGGCTGAATTTATTATAGTTTGCCTATATGTTGATGATATTCTATATATGAGATCTTCTCAATTACTTGTGGCTGATTTCAAAACATGCATGATGGTAAATATTAAAATGACAGATTTGGGACTATTGAACTATTTTCTTGATAAAGAAGTGAAGCAAGGCACTGATGGCATATTTATTTCTCAAAACAAATATGCTAATGATTTGTTGGACCGGTTCAATATGCTCAATTGCAAAACTAATGCCATTCCTATGAATGTGAATGAAAAGTTCAAACTTGATGACGGTAAATGTTATGCTGATGAGAGAGTATTTAGAAGTTTGATTGGTGGCTTAATTTATTTGACTCACACAATACCAGATATCTCTTTTTCTATTAGTCTTGTATCAAGATTTATGCATTTTCCAACAAAACATCATTTTCGAGCAACCAAGCGCATTCTGCGCTATATTGCTGGTCCGATGGACTTTGGAATTTGATATTCTAAAGTTTCTAATTTCAGGTTGTTTGTAGTGACTGAGTAGGATGTTTGGATGATATAAAAAGCATTTCAGAAAGTGTTTTTAGTCTTGGATCAAGGACAATTTCATGGTGTTCAAAGAAGAACAACTATTGCCCTCTCATCTTCTGAAGCATAGTATATTGCTACTACATATGCTGCATGTCAAGCAATATAATTATGAAGAATTTTGTTGGATCTCCATCAATGTCAGAATGAAGCAACAATTATTTTTTGTGATAACAAATCAGCAATAGCAATGCAACGACCAAGAATCCAATTATGCATGGACAAACAAAGCACATTGAGATTCGTCATCATTTTATTCGTGGCTTAGTGGAGGATGAAGAAATCAAACTGGAATTTTGTGATACATATGAACAATGATAGATTTGTTAACCAAAACTCTTACTATTTGCAAGCATGCATTTTTCACAAAATTGCATGGAGTCTGTAGTTTTGAATCAAGGGGGAGTGTTGAAATGCGATTCAAAAAATATTATCCACATCATTTTGTATTTTGGAAAAAAATTTAATTATGGAGTTAGTGGATAGTTGTAGTGATGTGGTAGTTATGGTTACGAGATAATGTAATTAGTGGTAGTAGTGTGTTAGTGGTAGAGTGTGTACATGATCTCCCACATTTTTAAGCATGATCTCCATGTTGTTATCTTGCATATGAAGTTGTAAGTTTATTTATAGGCCATCTTATTTTGAATTTTAATATAGCAGAATATCATTCAATGATATTCCTTTTCTCCAAAAATTATACCTTGATTACTCGGTTATGTGCTGAATTATTTTTCTAACTTATCATTTAATGTTCAACAAGTTTGATATCAGAGCAGGTTGCGAAATACTCGGGCAGGAGAAGACATCATTTGCAGATTTGAAATTGCTAGCAAGTGCAATTAATCAATGCTTCAACAAGCAGAAGTGTGGAGCAAATTATGACTGCGAATGGTGGTAGTGTAAGTTTCTCCCAACCTTTGATTCCTATTTTCAAAGGTGATAATTATGAGTTTTGGAATATGAAAATGAAGACTTTGTTTATGTCACAAGACCTTTGGAATTTGGTTGGGAATGGATATGCAGATCTAGACGAAGGAGGAAATTAAAAGAAAACAAAAAAGAAAGATGCGAAGGCATTGTTTCTTATTCAGCAAGCTGTGCATGAGACTATTTTTTGCAGAATTACAGGTGCAGTTACCACAAAGCAAGCATAGGGTATATTACAAAAAAAGTATCAAGAAATATCAAAGGTAATCACAGTTAAATTACAAACTCTTCGTCGAGATTTTGAGATGTTTTTTATGAAATCAATAAGTCTGTTTAAAAATTTTTGTCAAGAGTAACTACTGTGGTTAGCCAAATGAGATCTTATGGAGAAAATATTGATGATAAAATTATACTTGCTAAAGTTTTGAGGAGTTTGACCTCAAAATTTGATTACGTTGCTGCTGCAATTGAAGAGTCTAAAGATTTATCTATGCTCTCTTTTGATGAACTAATGGGTTCTTTGCAAGCACATGAATCAAGAGTGAGCAGATTTGCAAAGAAAAAAACTGAAGAAAAAGTTTTTCAAGTCAAAGTAGAAGCACCTCGATCTGATTGCAGTAGAGGTCTTGATCGTGATGGATTCCATGGAAGAGGACGAGGAAGAGGCCATGGTAGAGGGAGATTTGATGGACAAAATGGCATAGACAACAACCATCAAATGAGTACAAAAGCAAAGTTCAATGCTACTATTGTAAGAAGCTTGGGCATACTAAGACAAATTGTTGGACTAAGCCAAAGCAATTAGCAAATTTTGTTGAAGATAAAGAAGAGGAAAGTAAGTTATTTATGGTATATTCTCATTCTATTGATATAAGTGAAATATGATTTTTAGACAATGATTGTTCTAACCATATGACTAGAATAAGATGATTGTTTAAAGTGCTTGATGAGTCAAAGAAAAGACAACTCAGATTTGGAGATGATAAACTTATGCAAGTTGAAGGAGAAGGTACAATTGCTATTCGGCAGAATGATGATAAAGAAAAAATTCTCCATGCTATTTTTTATGTTCCTAGTTTGAAGAATAATTTTTTAAGCATTGATCAGTTGATGGCAAGTGGTTATTCTATATTATTTGATTATGATGTTTGCTTGGTCAAAGATAAGAAATCTAGACAGATTATTGCAAAAGTTGCTATGGCAAAAGATCGCATGTTTCCTCTGAATTTTTTAGATTCTTGTGCATTTTAAATTCATCCAATTTCTGAGGCTAAACTTTGACATTTGAGGTATGCTCATCTCAACATTAACGGATTGAAATTATTGGCTATAATGAATATGGTTGTTGGTATTTTAGAAATTGATTATCTTGATGAAGTTTGTGAAGGGTGCATTTTTGGAAAGCAATGCAAAAAGTCATTTGTTGTAGGAAAATCATACAGAGCAAAGTATCCTTTTGAAATTATTCATGCAGATTTATGTGGACCTATGCAAACAACGTCCTTCAGTGGTAGTCAATATTTTGCATTATTTATTGATGATTATTCTCGCCTGAATTGGGTATATTTTCTAAAGCAGAAATCAAAGACATTTGATGTGTTCAAAATATTCAAGACAATGGTGGAAAATGAAAGTAGTTATTACACAAAAATTCTGCGCACAGATAGAGGTGGTGAAAAATGCATGCTTGCGAATAGAAGACTAATAGAAAAAGAGATATTTGGTCTTATGTGAGTCAAATAAATTAAGCTACCAATCAAACTTCTAAATGCTCTTTCATCAGCATGACATGTACCGTCATCAAGTTTGAGCTTTTCATTCACATTCATAGGAGTGGCATCAGCTTTGCAATTGAGCATATTTATCCTATCCAACAAATCATTAGCATATTTCTTTTGAGAAATAAATATGCCATCAGTACCTTGCTTCACTTCTATACCAAGAAAATAGTTCAATAATTTCAGATCTGTCATTTCAAAATTTACCATCATGCATATTTTAAAATCAGCCACAAGTAAATAAGAAAATCCCACATATAGAAATTTATCATCAACATAGAGGCAAGTTATAATAAATTCAGCCCATTTTTCTTTTAAGTAGAGTGTTGGCTCAATTTCAATTCTGCGAAAACCATTGTCAATAAAAAATGAATCAATCTTACTGTACCATGCACGAGAAGCTTGCTTTAGGTCATACAAAGCATTTCTCAGTTTGTAAACTTTGTCTTCCTTGCCACAACAAAGCCTTTTGCTTGACTGACATGAACATCTTCATTCAAATCACCATTCAAAAAAGTTGTTTTTATACCAAGTTGATAAACGACCATTGCAATTGAGCAGTTAAGGCTAGAAGTAATATCACTGTTTCAAGACGTGCAATAGGAGAAAAAGTTTCTTCAAAATCTATACCTTTATCTTGTGCATAGCCTTTTGCTACAAGTCTTGCTTTGTGCTTCTGAATGCTTCCATCTGCATGATTAGTTTTAAACATCCATTTCAAACCAATCAAATTTTTGTTGTCAAGCAAATCAACTAACTCCCATGTATGATTTCTTTCAATAGACATCATTTCTTCTTTGATTTCATTACGTCATTCTTCCTTTTCAATTGCTTCTTCCAAGCATGTCGGATCTGAGACAAATAAAGCAAATTGACAAGAATCATATATTTCTTGCAAAGAATGAAATTCCCTTGGCGCAAAATTAGGTGAATTTTCTGAGGAATTGTTTCCACTACTTGGAACACATTCATTTCTTGCTGATGGTGCAACAATATTTTTTTTCACCTTCTATAGGAAACTCAAATTGCAAATTAGCCACATTAGTTCTATTTGTCTCCTCCCATATCCAACTGCATCTTTCATTAAAGATAACATTTCTACAAATAACTACTTTGTTAGTAGAAGAATTGTATAACCGATAAGCTTTGGATTGAACAGAATAGTCAACAAAGATATATTTCTTTGACCTGTCATCAAGCTTTTGACAATTTTCAAAATTGTTCAAAGCATACGTAATGCACCCAAAAACTTTCAAATGACTTACTTTCAGTTTTCAACCTTTCCATGCTTCATAGGGAGTATGATTTTGCATTGCTTGTGTTGGAGAAATATTCAGCAAATATACTACAGTTACAACTGCTTCAGTCCAAAATGTATTTTGAACATTCTTCTCCTTTAGCAAACTTCTTGCCATTTCCACAAATGTTCGGTTCTTCCTTCCGGTTACACCATTTTGCTGAGGTGTATATGGAGGTGTAAGCTGCTTTTCAATTCCCTGTTCTTCACAAAAATGATTAAATTCATTTGATAAAAATTTACTACCTTTATCTATGCGCAGAATTTTTATGTGATGACCACTTTCATTTTCCATCATTGCCTTAAATTTTTTTAACACATTAAATGTATGTGATTTCTGCTTCAAAATATATACCAAATTCATGCAAGAATAATCGTCAATAAATAATGCAAAATATTGACTACCACATAAGGACTATGTTTGCATAGGTCCACATAAATCAGCATGAATAATTCAAGAGGATACTTTGCTCTGTATGATTTTCCTGCAGGAAATGACTTTTTGCATTGCTTTCCAAAAATGCACCCTTCACAAATTTCATCAAGAGAATTAATTTCTGGAAGACCAACAATCATATTTATTCTAGCTAATAATTTTAGTCCATTAATGTTGAGATCATATCTCAAGTGCCAGAGTTTAGCTTTAGAAACTGGTTGAACTGAGAATGCACAAGAATATGAAACAATCAAGGGAAACATGCGATTTTTACCATAGTAACTTTTGCAATAATCTGTCCAATCATATGGTTAGAACAACCACTGTCTAAAAATCATATTTCATTTATATCAGGAGAATGAGAATATGTCATTAATAACTTACTTTCCTCATCTTTCTCTTCTACAAAATTTGCTAATTGCTTTACCTTGGTCCAACAATTTGCTTCAATATGCCCATGCTTCTTACGATAGTAGCATTGAACTTTACTTTTGTACTCATTTGATGGTTATCTTTATAACATCCCAAGAATTTATCTTAATTCAAATATTTACATTAATTATGTTAATTTATCCACTATTATAATAATATTAATATCCAAATTATCTTTAAATTAATTTATTAATTAGTTTAGTCAAGGATTTAATAAGTAACTCTTTTATCCAGGTTCGATCAAGTTATCATATTGAAACATTAGCATATGTAATTTAATTAATATGATTAATTAACTCTCATGCAAAAATTTAGAGATCGTTAGTCCTTTATTAATTGCTTTGACTTAATCTAATTATTTGTAATGTTATTAGTATTAATAAACTCATATAAGTACTTTGGCAAATTAATGATTGTTATTTATTAGTTAATTATCATGAATGATTTACTATCCTCTGATATATCGCTCAACCCATATTACAAAATCGTATTATAGTTAATTAGTTAATATGATAATTCTTCTTATCTACTAATTGGCCCATTTTAGCTTTCATCTACTCTCATGTGGCTCATGCAAACTTGGTGTGCTAACTTATTAGTTGACCCTCATGAGATGTCCGACTGCATGCAGACTTGGGGTGCAAAGTTAGTTGACCCCTCATATAATTGACACCTCATGGATCCACATCATGCACCCACGCACCCACTAGTAAATTCTTAGTGGTTGCCAATTGGATAACGATACCCTCACGCATGCTGTCACCAATCTACTCTTAAATTATCTATCTAATTAAGTTTATTAGACATTAATCTCGGTAGCTAATTATTAAGCATAGCTACAATGGAATATTACTTCTCTATATCTTTGCACCACCGCCTCAGGCCTATATATATATATATCTATATATATATATATATATTATCACTTTCCAGAGGAGCCGTGTGGTAAAAGAGATGAAAAGAAAAGAAAGCTACCTCATGTCCCGGCTGAACCAGGGAAGACAAGGAAATATAAAGGGCCCTAGGCATAGGCGCTTAAGGAATTAGAAGGAAGAACATAAGAAGTTAATAAGTTAAAGGTATGCATGCGATGTATTTGTTTAATCCTCTTCCCTTTTCTCGGCAAGTTTAGATTGGAAATAGATTATTTTATTGGTTTAATTAAGAGAAACTTGAACACTTGGCTAGAAACATGAAGAAGCATATGTTTTAGTTTTAAAGTTTAGAAGCCGAAGATTGAGTTGTTTAACAAATATGTTATTGTGATTAAAAAATTCTTAAAATCGGATCAAACAATCCCTTGGAGGTATGGTTTAATGAGAAGAAATAATTATTTTAAAATAACCTTTGTTTAAATAGTTATGTGCTCATTAATTTGAATGTCCTATTAGAAGAAGTAGACCTAATTAGAAATTATGTTGAAACTATTATACTTTGAAATTATATTATGGAAACTTAATTAAATTAAGGTTCTAATAATATTGGAATTACTCAAAAATAAATTATATATAAGAAGATATCAATTTTATATTGGTTACCTATCTGTTATCCAAAATTGTAAAGCAAAATTCAAATATGCACCACCACGGGATTTTCTAAGAATTATACAAAACAGTATAAATTATGAAATTAATGTATCCACTACATTCCATGTCTACTTTGAGTGAGATTTGTAATTAAGTCAATCAGATATTTGTATAGGAAGTTATGTTCTCGTCTTTAAAGTGTTATCGTTCTGTTCACTGAAATAGTTCTTGAATATGTAAATTGTGTATTACATCAAATATGTTATATAATTATTTTATAATTTACGATAAAAAGAATAAATAAGTTAGGTATCATTTACAATTGAAATCTATTGAAGAGGTTATGTCTAGTGAAAGTAATAAATTCTTAACCGAGCCCTGCTCAGTTTGTCAGAACGAAAATTGAGAGCAGGGCATGCTATTAATTGTTAAATTTATCGCACTAGGTATAGAAAGGTATAAATTCTACCTGATTAAGTCACCTTTCAGAGAAAATCTAAAGTAAGAAAATATGAGTTATTTATTATTTGATATAAATTATACAATCAATGACAGACAATCTAACAAAACATAGAAGCAATAGAAAATCTAGGTTGAATGCTAATTCTTTTTGTAAACCGACCCTTAGAAAATAAAGTCTTAGACTTTTACTGGACAATTATATTGAAGTCTTCGTTCATATAAAATTAGAATCATGAGATTTGGTTACATATAACAAATGATATAATTTTTATTCCACTAAGTATGTGATTTGCGCGTAGAGGATGAATTCTTTTTATTAATCAATTAATTAAGCTATAGGATTGAATGCATGAGTAATATAGAACATAGGTCATTGTTGTATCAATGTATAAGACATGGTGGTACTCACATTATAGTATTAATAAGAATACATATTATTGACATAGGTCTAAAAGAATAACATGGAAAAGAGAAGGGAAAGATATTGTGAGGTAAGTTGATTTCTCCTAATCTATGTATTCACTTCTTTTGAATTTGGTATGACCTTGATTGTTATATGTATTAAATGCATATTCGATAAGTTTATATTAAAATTATGTGTTGAATGCTTGATCAATTGATGATTCATTAGAAGAGCTTATGTGAAATGTTATAGATTGAGTTTATAGGATGCAATCCTATTCTGCTGGAATAAGTATTTGATATGATTCATCTTCTTATATTCAAGAGTTGTTTGTTATGTGATGAATCATGCATCGACATTTGTTTGCATTTGCATATATGATGGTTGGAGCTAAGTGCTACATCGCTGATCACGATGGAAGCTACCTCTAGAGTCCGATCCATCATTCTGTTCCCCAATAATGAGATGAGATAGGTTGGAGCTAAGTGCCATGTGGAGCTAAGTGCCACATCATGAGTAGTCGCGATGGAGGCCACCTCTAGAATTCGTAGGGACCACCTCTAGAGTCCACCTATCGCTATATGATTTGTTCTCCGAAAGGAATGAGGTAGAATGGAGCTAAGTGCTATATCGCTGATCACGATGGGAGCCACCTCTAGAGTCCACCTACCGACCACTGGCCAGTTGGTGATCCGCGCATTCATATGAGAGTGTTGCATTTGCATACATCTATATGATATGATTTGAATGATATTGATTACAATTGGAGTATAATGATTTTGATTAGGAAATTGTATATATTATTTTTAAATATATGAAAATATTAATTGTGATATTATAATTATTTCATGTCTTTGTATGTCTCTCCGAATTGATTAGATGGTAACACATAGCTTATGAGTTATCAACTTACTGAGCTATTTTTGCTCATAATGTTATTTTTAATATTTTTCATATTCATATAGCTCTTCGGGGATTGTGGGAAGTGATAGTTTAAAAGAATTCTATAACATCCTTGGTGGTATGTCTCTCGTATCTTTCTATTAAGATGTGATGCATTGTAATTGTAACAATAAAATTTGCTAGCAAGTGCACTAGTCGCTCAAGTAATATAGTAAAAAGGAGTAAGAGTGTCGAACCCACGAGGAATATTATTAATTCAATATCTTGATTTATAAATTAATAAGAGAGGAAAAATATGAATTTTTGGAAAGAAGTTTTATGAAAATAAAATAAATAAAATAAGATAAAGATAAGATAGTGGTGTTGAAGTTAGGCCTTAGGATGAAAATAGATTAGGATAAATATTTGAACCATAAAAGATAAATTTAATCTTTAAAGATGGATTAGGAATTTTCTCAAGTTATTAATTTACAAGATTAACATCACAGAGTCCACAAACTGGTAATTCTGCTATTTAATCCGGTAAATCAAACTATCTTAAATTTAATCAAACCTAAAGTCCCACAAACTGGTATTCGTCAGATAAGATTAAAATTAAGATGCATTAATATGAAAATCCTAGACTATTAATCACTCCACAAACTGGTTAGATTAACAGACCACATAAACTTGATTCTCCACACACTAGTTATCAAATTTATGTCAATTATTAATTTCACATAAAATCAATTAATTTAATTAATGAATTCTGAAATTAAATAATCCATAAACTGGTAAGTACTCAACTCAGAAATCCAAATAATTAAATTAAAAGCATTAAGCACAATTAATTAATTGATCAGAAAAGATTAAAACAAATAATATAGGGTCAAATAATTTCCCTTCAATAATAATCTCCTAAAATGAAATAAATAAAAATATGGAGTTCATCCTAGAAATTCTGGAGAGATAATAACAAAGTAATAATAATTGGAAGAATTACACCCAAATAGACAAAAGTCGAAGCTTCGGATCACGGGCAGACAGTCGGGCAGCCTCTCGGACTTGATCAGGGTCGCGATCAACTTCCAGCCGTCGCACCTCTCTCCTCTTGGTCATAGCCTGCAGAGCTCACGACTCGCCGTGGAAGAAACCTGAACTTCAGAGCACGAATTGAAACGATGGATTCTTCACGTATTTATAGGGTGCGGACGGCCTTCAATTTGATCTCGGCCGTAACATCGTACGGTTAACTTTAAAATTATAAGATAAACTCGGCCAAAGATAAATCATTTTATCATTACGCCCAAAGAGATAAAATTTCTTATCTTTACACCTTCATATATCTTGTTACGCCCAAAGATAAACTCATTTTTATCTTGTTACGCCCAAAGATAAACTCGATTGGTTGTTACACCCTTCATCTTCATGCCATTATGCCCTCCAAATTTCGACCGTAAGGACTTGGGATTTAATTTTTGTTACGCCCAAAAGATAAAATCATTTATCTTTACTCCTTCAAATCTTAGCCGTAACAAAGAATTAAATCTTGTTACTCCTTTTGAATCTCGGCCGTAACGACTTGGGTGTAAAGCCAAATCTCAGCCGTAAGAAATAATTTCTTTGAATTTCGGCCGAGATTCGAATTTTCCTGCAAAATAATTATCAAAATATAGTTAATCCATCCACATTTAAACTATTCAGAGAATTTAATAATTAAAATTGATAAATCCAGAATTACGATTAAAAGTGACTAAAAATGATGCATGCCATGAACAAATTACAGAAAAATTAACTAAAATAATAATCTAAAATATGTTATATTTTGCATGCATCAAGATGTCGAGAGAGCTAGACATGTTTATTACCTATGTCAAAACAAATTGTATAAAAAACAAAGCTATTTTGTGAAATGTACGACTTAAGAAGAATCAGTTTGCTCTGAAATGATCATTATAAGTTGTATAATTTATTTAGTGATATTATGTTGCAAAAAAAAAAAATTTACACCACATTTTCGCAGTCTCTCTAAATTTTGTTTGATTGTCCGTAATGAGCCGCGAACTCCGATTTAAATCACGATTTAAATAGGAGTCGTGACAGTCTTTGCTCATTTTGTCCATCAAATCTTCTTCTATCATGGCTCCTCGGCCTCTTCCACGAAATCCACCACGACCACAACCTCTATTGCAATCAGATCGAGGTACTTCTACTTTGGCTTCAAAAGCTTTTTCTTCAGCTTTTTTTGCAAATCTGCTCATTCTTGCTTCATGTGCTTGCAAAGAACCCATTAGTTCATCAAAAGAGAGCATACATACATCTTAAGACTATTCAATTGCAGCAATTACATAATCAAATTTTGAGGTCAAACTCCTCAAAACCTTAGCAATAATAATTTTATCATCAATCTTTTCTCCATAAAATCTCATTTGGCTAACTGCAGTAGTTACTCTTGACAAAAATTCTTGAACAGACTCATTCGATTTCATAAACAACATCTCAAAATCTCGACGAATAGTTTGCAGGTGATTACCTTTGACGTTCCTTGATACTCTTTTTGTAATATATCCCATGCTTGCATAGAGGTAACTGCACCAATAATTTTGCAAAAAATAGTCTTATGCAAAGCTTGCTGAATAAGAAACAATGCCTTTGCATCTTTTTTCTAGTTTATCCTTTAATTTCCAACAAGTTTGGTATCAGAGCAGGTTGTGAAATACTCGGGCAGAAGAAGACATCATTTTGCAGATTTGGAATTGCTAGCAAGTGCGATTAATCAGTGCTTCAACAAGCAGAAGTGTGGAGCAAATTATGGCTGCGAATGGTGGTAGTGTAAGTTTCTTCCAACCTTTGATTCCTCTTTTCGAAAGTGATAATTATGAGTTTTGGAATATCAAAATGAAGACTTTGTTTATGTCACAAGACCTTTGGGATTTGGTTGAGAATGGATATGCAAATCCAAATGAAGAAGGGAAATTAAAAGAAAATAAAAAAGAAAGATGCGAAGGCATGGTTTCTTATTCAGCAAGCTGTGCATGAGACTATTTTTTGCAGAATTACAAGTGCAGTTACCTCAAAGCAAGCATGTGGTATATTACAAAAAGAGTATCAAGGAATATCAAAGGTAATCATAGTTAAATTACAAACTCTTCGTCGAGATTTTGAGATGTTGTTTATGAAATCAAATGAGTTTGTTCAAGAATTTTTGTCAAGAGTAACTACTGTGGTTAGCCAAATGAAATCTTATGGAGAAAAGATTGATGATAAAATTATAGTTGCTAAAGTTTTGAGGAGTTTGATCTCAAAATTTGATTATGTTGCTGCTGCAATTGAAGAGTCTAAAAATTTGATTATGCTCTCTTTTGATAAACTAATGGGTTCTTTGCAAGCACATGAATCAAGAGTGAGCAAATTTGCAAAAAAAACTAAAGCAAAAGCTTTTCAAGCCAAAGTAGAAGCACCTCGATCTGATTGCAATAGAGGTCGTGGCCGTGGCGGATTTCATGGAAGAGGCCGAGGAAGAGGCCATGATAGAAGAAGATTTGATGGACAAAATGAGCAAAGACAATCATCAAATGAGTAGAAAAGCAAAGTTCAGTGCTACTACTGTAAGATGCAGTTGGACATGGGAGGAGACAAATAAAACTAGTGTGACTGATTTGCAAATTGATTTTTCTAGAGAAGGTGAAAATAATATTGTTGCAGCACCAGCAAGAAATGAATGTATTCCAAGTAATGGAAACAATTCCTCACAAAAAAATTCACCTAATTCTGCGCCAAGAAAATTTCATTCTTCACAAGAAATATATGATTATTGTCAATTTGCTTTATTTGTCTCAGATCCGTCATGCTTGGAAGAAGCAATGGAAAAAGAAGAATGACACAATGCAATGAAAGAAGAAATGATGTCTATTGAAAGAAATCAAACATTGCTTTATTAGTTGATTTGTTTGGCAACAAAGATTTGATTGGTTTGAAATGAGTGTTTAGAACTAAATATCATGCATATGGAAGCATTCAGAAGCACAAAGCAAGGCTTGTAGCAAAAGGCTATGCTCAAGAGCAAGGTATAGATTTTGAAGAAACTTTTTCTCCTGTTGCTCGTCTTGAAAAAATGAGATTACTTCCAGCCTTAGCTGCTCAATTGTAATGGCATGTTTATTAACTTGATATAAAATCAACTTTTTTGAATGGTGATTTAAATAAAGATGTTTATGTCAGTCAAGCAGAAGACTTTGTTATCAATGGTAAGGAAGACAAAGTCTACAAATTGAGAAAGGCTTTGTATGGCCTAAAGCAAGCTCCTCATGCATGGTACAGTAAAATTGATTCATTTTTAATTGACAATGGTTTTCGCAGAAGTGAAATGGAGCAAACACTCTACTTGAAAGAAAAATGGGTTGAATTTATTATAGTTCGCCAATATGTTAATGATATTCTATATATGGGATCTTCTGAATGACTTGTGGCTGATTTTAAAACATGCATGATGGTAAATTTTGAAATGACTGACTTGGGGCTATTGAATTATTTTCTTAGTATAAAAGTGAAGTATAATACCGATGGCATATTTATTTCTCAAAAGAAATATGGTAATGATTTGTTGGTCAAGTTCAATATACTCAATTGCAAAGCTGATGTCACTCCTATGAATGTGAATAAAAAGCTCAAACTTGATGACGGTACATGTCATGCTGATGAAAGAGCATTTAGAAGTTTGATTGGTGGCTTAGTTTATTTGACTCACACAAGACCAGATATCTCTTTTTCTGTTAGTCGTATATCAAGATTTATGCTTTTTCTATCAAAACATCATTTTGGAGTAGCCAATCACATTTTGCCCTATATTGCTGGCACGATGGACTTTGGAATTTGTTATTCTAAAGTTTCTAATTACAGATTGTTTGGCTTTACTGATAGTGATTGGGTAGAATGTTTGGATGATAGAAAGAGCACTTCAAGAAGTGTTTTTAGTCTTGGATGAGGGGCAATTTCATGGTGTTCAAAGAAGCAAGCAATCTAGTTAAGAAGAATTTTGTTGGATCTCCATCAATCTTAGAATGAAGCAACAATTATTTTTTATGATAACAAATCAGCAATAGGAACGACCAAGAATCGAGTTATGCATGGATGAACAAAGCACATTAAGATTCGTCATAATTTTATTCGTGGCTTAGTGGCGGATTTAGAAATCAAATTGGAATTTTGGTCAGGAATAATCTAAAAACACAACAACAATGGTGTATCATTCTCATGTCGCCCTCAGATGAGAGTTCTTTAGAATGATCATTATACACATCGACAATGGTGTGTGCATTTTGATGTCGCCTTAGGGCGAGAGGGGAGCATTGTCTCCAAGTCTTAGCTAGCATATTGAGAGGACAACGGCATAAATCCCAACTATCAAAAGATATAACATTAATAAGGGCCAATGATCGATCAAATGAAATGATGTCCTATGAAAGTGAATGTTTGAAAGGGTTATAAAGCAACCTCGAGGAAAGTTATGAAGGCAGTAGTTATTGTAAATGTACATCACTTATGTGCCTATGATTGAATTGTTGGATTGTTATGAATGTTCCATACTATATGTATGATGATATTATTACGTCTCCTATGCAACTGTTTTAATTTCATGATGATAGATTGGTATAGTTGTTATATGACATGTAGATCACATGATAAGTACATGACATGCATATTGTTTCCTTTTTTATATGAAGATGATGAGGCATATCATGTAGTATCATGTTTAGGGTCGTAGCACCGCATTGCATGGCCTTTACATACTCTAACTGGGGAAACCTCTACACCTTGGATACGTGCAGGTACCCAATGATTGGATGGATGACAGTTCATGAGTGTTTGCACAATAAGGTCCTAGGTTTAATTGGAGTCATATGTCATTGAGACTATTTGGCGTAATCTTTAGCATGTTGCCTGCCAGCACTTTTTACTTTGTATAATTTCTTTGAAATAGTGATTCTGGATTCCCGGACGCAAACCCGATCAGATTCCCGGTCTGTCGGGTCTGACCCGGCAAAAGTCGGGTCGGGACCGGGTCTGCCTAGACCCGGACCCGGTCCCGGGTTTGCTCTGCCAAGCCTTTTGATGATTTATTTTTAAATTTGTGATGAAATTATGACAAATCTTTATAGCAATTCAATGTATATTTTGTGATGATATTGTGATAAATTTGTGACATCTCATATTCTTGATAATATCCATCAATTGTAGGAATTAAGTCATCATTTTCTACATCATCGGATGGGATATCAATTCTACTTACAGCCCACCAATCTTTTCTTTCTCGGCTTTTGGATGGATAAGTCATGTAATATACTTGTTGAGCTTCTTTTGCTAACACAAATGGTTCATTTGTTGACAATCTAGATACATGCCAAATTTCAACTAGCCCGTGACGAGGATGAACCTTCATACCTTTTTTAGTGTCAAACCAATCACATTTAAACAAAATAAATGAATTACGCAATCCATAGTAATTCAACTCTAATATAACAACTAATAAACCATAATAATCTCGCTCAAAGTCATTATAACAGATTCCTTTTATACAAACACCACTATTCATAGTTTTTCTCCCACGACCATGATGAATGTCAAATTAAAATCCATTTGTAAAGTATCCTTTGTAACATTTCACTCTACATGAAGGGACATGTGCTATATCCACGATTCGCCTGTCAACAACATTTATGCTTACCTATAAAATAAAAAATAATAATTAATAAATTTGAGATAATTATTTGGTTACAAATATAGTACAATTATTATACTTACATATTGTTTTAACCAATTTGCAAAATTATTTTCATGGGACCTTTCTTTCTCCTCATCGCTAATATGTGGGTTCATTTGATATAACATTTCATCATATATCCTAATCATAACAATTGTTAGTAGCAAAATATAATAAATAATAAATAAATTTTAAAAAAATGAATTTGAATATACTTACTCAACATAAAGCTTAAGTTCAGGTGTATTTAATAAAAAGATATATATGTGTAGCATCCATCTCAACATCCGACAGCGTCCTTGTATAACCACCGGATAATCGAAAAATCCCATGGAAATAGTTTTTCAAGTTTACATAGAGTTTCAACAATATTTCTCTCAATTATTTCCATCTGATCAAGTCGTAAAATTGTTGAACGTCTTTAAAGAAATTGCGAACCTCAGTTAATGCATCCCATATTGGAATAGGCAATAAATCACGAAATGCGACAGGAAGTAATCTCTCAATAAATACACGACAATCATGACTTTTCAAACCAAAAAAATTGTTGTCATCAATGCTCACACATCGAGATATATTAGAAGCAGAGCCATCAAGAAGTTTTAGCTCTTTAAGCCAAATCCAAATATCCTTTTGTTGTTCTTTGGTAAGTGCGAAAGAAGCCTTGGTTTTCACAACTTTTCCATTTGAGTATATTAACTCCAACTCAGGCCGCTTGCAATATTTATTCAGATCTTCCCTTGCTTTGATGTTGTCTTTAGTTTTATTTGGAACATCCATCACCATTAAAAAAATGTTGTCAAAGACATTCTTCTCAACATGCATCACATCGAGATTATGACGGATTAAATTAGTGCTCCAATAAGGTAATTCCCAAAATATACTTTTTTAACCCAATTATGTTGCACACCAAACCCGTTTATCTTTTGATGACCAACTTTTGTTCCAAATGTGATATGTCGAAGTTTAGAAATCCGAGAGAACATTTCTTGACCAGATAATCTTGGAGGAGGCAAGTCTTTAACAACAACTCCTTTTTAAAACTTATCTTTTTGTTTCCTATAAGGATGATTCTCGGGCAAGAATTGACGATGGCAATCAAAAAATAATATCTTCCTACCACTATCAAGGTGAATGATTTCGTGTGTTCCATGCAATATGGACATGCTAATCTTTCGTGTGTACTCCAACTAGATAACATGGCATAAGCTGGAAAGTCACTAATTGTCCACATAAGTGCTACTTTCTTTTGAAAATTTTGTTTTTTATTTGCAACATAAGTGTTAACACCGATGCTCCATAATTCTTTGAGCTCATCGATTAATGGTCGCAAGAAAACATCAATATATTTTCCCGGACCCTTAGGACCTGAAATGATCAAACTAAAAAACGTATATGGATTTTTGTTGCACATTCCTAGTGGCAAATTATATATAGTAATAATTACTAGCCAAGGAGTGCCAAATTGTCCAAAAGGATTAAATCCATCAGTGGAAAGTAAAAATTCGCACATTTTGTAGATCCGAAGAAAATGAAGGATGAGTTCGATTAAAATGTTTCCATGCTTCACCATCAATTGGATGTGCCATATATCCTTCTTCACATCAATTAAAAGCATGCCATATCATATGTTTTGATGTTTTCTCTGACATAAATAACCTTTGAAGTCTCGGTGTTAATGGCAAGTACCGTAACATCTTATAAGGCACATCATTTTGTCTATTATGGCGCATTGTTCGCAGTTTATATCGAGAGTGTCCACAAATATAACAAGACAATTTATCTATATTTTTCTTATAATATAAGATGCAATTATTAATACAAGCATCTATTTTTTGATATTCTAGCCCAAGTTTTCCCATCTTTTTTTTACTTATAAAAATTAGGTTCAAGTTTCTCACCATTTGGCAACATTTCTTTTATTAAAGAAATGATGCGATCATAACATCTCTCACTCATGTTAAATTCTGTCTTACAATTCAATAATTGTGATAAAGCTGATAACTTTGTGTGTTTTTCACATCCTTCACAAAGTGGCTCATCGGCATCATTTAATAAAGAAAAAAAAATTTTAAGCCTCCAAATTCGGAAGTTCATTTAAATTTCTCATTTCAGCTGCATTGAATTTATTGACTTTAGGACCCATAGCATCCAATACCATATTGGTATATGGATTGGCAAGCACATCGTTTCCTATATTAGAGGTTGATTGTTCAAGCTGTTCTCCATGAGCATCCCAGGTAAGGTAATTTGTTTTAAAATCTTTCATGCAAAGGTGAATGGAATCTGTATCCTAATAATGAAAGATGGAATTTTCACACTTCAAACATGGACACCTAATTTTTCCTTCGTAAGCAATCCCAGGTTGTGAGAATGCAAAATTAATGAAACTTTGCACACCATCTTTGAATTGTTCACTTATAAATCCAAATTTGTCTAAGCGATTATGCATCCAACTATGATCACTTGACATGATTTCTGTATATATAAAAAGAGTAAAATTCACATATGGACACCAATAATGTTGTAGAAATTTAAATTATAAGAAAAAAAATATAAAACACATAACATCATTATCAATTGAAAATTATGAGAAATAGAAATATGGTGACATTCTTACAGATAAATATTATAATATGCAAGTTCAATACTTGACTTATCAAATAAATGTATATTTATATGTCAAGTAAATCATCCATGTTGGAAGCAACAATTATGAATTTCATAAGGAAAAATAAGAGAACCATATATCAAATAAAGTAAGAAACAACTACAATTTAACGAGAGACATATAGTAAACAAAAATTTAATACAATCAATGCAAATTCAATAAGAAATAAGTAAAATACTAAGATATGATGAAAAAAGCACTCAACCAACATAGGAGTGTGCGCACTGTAGGTATGAAGTTGCAAACTCCTCCAAGTCCTATAATTTTAGTATTGAGATTAATTAGTTATTTCTAACATAAGTAATTAAAATTCTAATACAATAAAAGATACTTAACGTTATCTATAATTTTAATCTTTAATAAGTAGGTAACCTAATATATCTTATTTTTCGAAGGAACTGTTTATGTGCTTCTATTTGAATTAACTAGTCAATGCCTCGGTCCTGGTTTCTTTCATTTATGCAAATTCTTATGGTATCTCACATGAGGAAAAGTTTTCTGCAATGAGAATAATCTTATCTCCATTGCTATTTGTGCTCATTCTGATATCTTTTAATGATCAGCTTTTCTCCTGTTCCATCATTCTTGCTCGTCGTTTAGCAGTTGCATGTTCCATTATAAAACATATAACTATAATTCTAATACAATAAAATTATAAAACATATAGGGACCTAAGGGTCGCCAGCATGCGCAAGTGCCGCCAGCGACCTTGCTGACTCGCCCCTACGCACGAGCAAGGCACCGACGGCGACCCCTGTGAACACGAGGGTCTGAGCCGGCCTGCATGCAGGGGTCGCCAACGACCACACGGGTAACCAGCGGCGCCCTGCTCGTGCGCAAGGGTGAGCCAGCGAGGTCGCTGGCGGCGCCAGCGCATGCCAGCGATCTGCGCGCACAAGAGTGAGCCAGTGAACCCTGCGGGGGGTCGTCGCCAGCGACCTCGCTGGCTCACCCCTGCGCACGAGCAAGAAACTGGCGGTGAACCCTATGGTCGCTGGCGGCCACCTGAGCGCAGGTCGGCTTCCTGCACACGCGAGGGCCTGAGTCACGTGTGCAGGGAGCCGGCCTGCGCGCAGGGGGCCGCCAGCGACCACAGGGGTCGCCGACATGCACGCAGGCGCCGCCAGCGACCTCGCTGGCTCGCCCCTGTGTAGGGGACCGCCAGCGACCACAGGGGTCGCCGACCTGCACGCAGGCGCCGCCAGCGACCTCGCTGGCTCGCCCTTGTGTAGGGGACCGCCAGCGACCACAGGGGTCGCCGGCGGTGCCTTGCTTGTGCGCAGGGGCGAGCCAGCGAGGTCACTGGCGGCGCCTGTGCACGCCGGTGACCTGCGCGCGCAGGGGCGAGCCAGCGAGGTCGCTGGCGGCGCCGATGACCTCCGCGCGCAGGGGCGAGCCTAGACCAATCCATTCCAGCGATGGCAGGGGTCGCCGGAAGGGAGGGCTCTGTCCAGTCCTTGTGCGCGCAGGTCGTTGGCGTGTGCAAGCGCCGACAATGACCTCAGGGCTCGTCGGCGCCGCCAGCGACCTCGCTGGCTCGCCCATGCGCATGAGCAGGGGGCCGCTGGCGGCCACAGGGGTCGCCGACGACGCCCGTGTGCGCAGGGGCGAGCTAGCGAGGTCGTTGGCAGCGCCTGCGCATGCCACCGACCTACGCACGCAGGGGCAAGGTGCCGCCAGTGACCAGCCGGCAAAAGCAACTGTGCAACATGTCGAAGAAACAAAAACCCTCGAAGACGAAAGAAAAATAGAGAGAATCAAAGAAAAAAATAGACGACAAAAATAATACCTTAGTAGAAGTTTGAGTACTCTCGAACCCTAAGCGAATTCTGCAATAAAAAGAACTAATTTATTAATTATTTTGAATGTATATGGGAGAAGAGGAAGAGATAAAAAAAGTTGTTTATCTAAATCTATTTTGTTTCAAATAGAAAATTTAGTCCTTTTTTGTTTTGACGCCACAATTTTTATTAGATGGAGGGAAAATAATATTGGGACAATGTTTGTGATGATTGAGTAAAAATTAATTATTTGTGATAAAAATGTGACAAAATTAATTGTGATAATTTATATTCTGTCACTTTTATATCACTAATCACGTTAATTAAATATACCATCACAAACTCGTCACAAACAAATGACGGACTTGTGATGAATAATATTGTGACGATTCATTTTGTCAGAAGTCGGTCATTAAAGTATTAAATAATTTGATTGTCACAAATCAGTCATAAAATGGTCACATGTTGTGACAGAATTTTATCTTCACAAATAAATTGTCACAGAAATCAAGTTTTCTTGTAGTGGTAGAGTGAAGGAACAAATAGCGGAAAGATTAAAATTTAGAAGAAAAGACTCCTTTGTGATGAATTGGTCAATGTTATAGTTTTTAATTTCTATCGTGAGGCAAATGATCTCTCGATCCTTATACTATAGACCAACTACTCTTTCCTACCACCCATCGATCTCTCTTCGAGTGTAAAAGGAGCAAGCCATTAATAAATGGATTGGAAATAGCTGATTAGTTGATTTCTCATCCTAATCAGAACAAAAGATTGATCTCTCGATCAACGGGATGTAATTCTACGATTCCTATCTGGACAATTAAACGAATCTAAGTCAACTAACTACTACTATGGACTCCCGCCTCATAATAGTTATCAGAATGGGCTTCTCAGCCGCTTAAAATTGATGAAGATTATGTTAATTAAATACTACAAATGAATATAATCTGCCCCTTCTCTCGAATGAGACAAGATAGAAGTAATAAATGGATCTTTAATAAATGGATCTTTCGATCTAATGAAAATTAAACGTGACTAAGACAATTGCAGTAAATCAAAAGCATAATAAGTAAGATGTCTAGAAGTACGACCAAAGAGAAATTAAAGCCACAGCATTTATGCAATTACACCACAAAAGGAAATAGAGTTAGCCAAACATAGGCCTCGACGATATCAGAATGCTCTTGGACATCCTTCTGTCTTTCTTTCTCCTCGGGTCTGTAATTTTCTTTCACACCTCGCCCCTCTTCTCTCTTACTCTTCAATTGTCTTTTATCATCCTCCTTTTTCTCCTATTCCAATTCAAAATTCAAAAAGTAGTTAGATCCATAGACTAGTTCAAAAAGGTCAGATAATAGCTTATTTTTTTATAAATTCAATAAGGTTTTGATGCAAAGGTGTCAGATTTAACATTGATAATCATGAGTAAAATAAGAGGTGATCAGGGACCATCAGGATTCAAGACAGGTTATGGATATCTGAAGATAAAGAGCTCAAGGAAGAAATTCTGACTAAATGCCACAAGCTAGATTTTGCTATCCATCCTGTAACTACTAAAATGTTCGAGGACCTACAAAGGACATTTTGGTGGAGGGACATTAGAAGATAGGTGGCAGAGTTTGTCTCCAAGTACTTTGTCTGCTAACAAGTCAAGATTAAGCACTATCAACCACCAGGATTGTTAATCCCATTGTCGATACCATAGTGGAAATGGGAGGAGATCACAATGAATTTCATTGTGGGTCTCCCAAAGACACAAAAGGGTCATGATGCCATCTGGGTCATCGTTGATAGATTGACCAAGTCAGCTCACTTCTTACCCTACAATATGAGACAATCAGTTGCAAGTATGGTAAAGTTATATGTGGATGAAATTATCCGATTACATGGGATTCCTATTTCCATAATATCTGATAGGGATATCATTTTCTCCAAATTTAGATAAAAATCATGTAAAATCATGCTGGACGGCGGAACTCCAGAATTCTGTCATGACCGTGACGTATCCCGTCACACTCGTGATAGAAGGACCAAAGAATCAGCCTAAAATCGGACTACTCTCATGCCCGTGAAAAATAATGTCACGACTGAAGTTAGGCACGATCGTAACTATCTCCTGGCACGCCCGTGATGACACTTTTCACAGCCATGAATGATACTAGAGTTCATACAATGATGCTTGTTGATTGTATAAGAACCTAGGTACACGTATATGCATGTTTCCCATGTAACTACATTAAAACATGAAGACTGGGCGACATAATTATATGCTGATTGACAAGCATAATGAACCCAGTTGTGGATGATGTTACATATCTAACCTCTATGGCCCTTTATCGAATTTTCTCCAGAATGATCGTTACACACATCGACAGCATTGTGTCATTCAGATGTCGTCTTCGGGCAAGAGTTCTTCATAACGATTACACACATTGGCAACGGTGTGTGCATTCTGATGTCACCTTAGGGCGAGAGGGGAGCATTGTTTCCAAGGCTTAGCTAGCCTATTAAGAGGTCAACGACATAAATCTCAACTATAGGAAGATATAACATTAAGAAAGGCCAATGATGGAATGATGTCTCACTAAATTGGAAGTCCGAAAGGGTTATAAAGCAACCCCAAGAAATGTTATGAAGACAATAATTATGCTAAGTGTACATCACTTATGTGCCTATGGATTGAATTGTTGGATTGTTATGAATGTTCCAAACTATATGTATGATGATATGATTACATGTCTCCGATGCAATTGTTTTAATTGCATTATGATAGATTACTATAGTTGTTATATGACATGTACATCACATGATAAGTACATGGCATGCAATTGTTTCTTTTTTTTATATGAGGATGATGAGGCATATCATCTAGTATCCTATTTAGGATATAGCATCGCATTACATGACCATTATATACTCTAACTGAGGAAACCCCTACATCTTGGATCCGTGTAGGTACCTGGATGGATGATGACTCAGCTCATGACTAACAAGATTGCACAATAAGGGTCTAGGTTTAATTGGAGTCATATGTCATTGAGTCTATTTGATTAAGTTTTTGAAAGACGTTTTAACGATGACAATTAGATTTGTGTTTTCAATTCTATAACATTAATTTTGATGTTTTAATGAAGTTTTACGCATTAACTGAAGGACTATTTTATCTCATTTATTGGTGTTATGTTTCTACTAAAAATATTGGAAATTATATTTTGTTATAATTTATGTGATGGCGAATGGGCTAGCACAATCGAATGAACTAATTATCCTTGGCATTTGGGGATGAAATTTTGGAGTGTTACTGTAACACCTGAGAAAAAAATACAATAATAATATTATGTTTTACAAGTTTATGGTGGATGATGACCTCGCAATCCACTAAGAAACTCTCACCCAATAAACCCATCTTCTTTCCCACTAATCCAAACTCACTTTAGAGCACTATAGAACTCCATTTACTCTCTCTCTCTCGATCCATTTTCTATAAGACCTTTGTTGAATCTGCCCAGCTCTCTTTCTTCTCTATTTGGCTTGAATATTCAGCAGAGAATGAAGAGATTGAAGGGGGTTGCTGCTGATCATGGGGGAAAGAAGGAGAGGAAACAACAATGGAGAAGAAGGAATGAAGCTAGGGCAAAAGAGGTATTTAAGGGATACCAATCCCTCTCATCTTGAATCTTATTAGATCAGATGATGGATTGATGATCATATTATTGTTCTGCATCTAAGATGTCATGAGAACTTATGTTAATGATCACAAGTTTTAGTAATAAAAATGAAAATAAGAATCTCTCTAGATTCTATAGCCTCTCTTTGGATAAGTTTTTGAACAGGTTATACATGTCTAAAAATGACATATAATATGGATAGAAATACGATGAAGTCTAACTTCTTTTGGAACAAGAATCATGTTAATCTAACTTGTGTAGGCAAAGTTATGAGCCATTAAGTAGTTCTCTATCATGCTGATCCGAGATTTCAGATTGATGCGTCCAAATATATAAGCATATAGGATAGGTTAAAGGATATAAGGACACGTAGATATGGAAGTCCATTGTTAATAGGAACTAGAATCATCTCAATCTGAGATGTATTATTGGAGTTATGGTTCAAAGATTGAACTACTATCAAATTGCTTTGGAAAGTATTTAAGCCATATTATTAATTGTGCATAAAAAGTAAACATAATATTATTTACTGAAATTTAATATGGATATATTTGATTAAGATAGCTTTGAAATGAACCTAGATTCACCTTATTTGGATCAGTGTGGAGAAAGATATAATCCTTTCTTTTCATGTCTGTCAAACTGTTAAATTAGATCCAGATTGATGCTAATGTAGGATTTTCTAAGAACATATGTTAAAGAAATAAATTATTAGAAATTTATCTCTAAAACCTTTTACTGTCTACTTTCAAACAAAATTGGAATGAAGATATAATTTGATATGAATTCTATAAGTGAAGATATAATTTGATAACCACCAGCATGTAGAATCTGTCCAAAGTTATGATTTGATGTTTTGAAAAATGTTAAACGTATGATTGATAGTTAATGTTATATATTAGAACTGAGTTCTTAAAGGAGGGATCATTAGTGTGTTTTCTTCAATAATACTCATGATGCATAAATGCATGTCTTGTTATTATTTTAAAACTAATATCGTGTTCCATTGAAGCTTAGAATCTTCGCATGCTAGAAATTGATTATTGAACCATATTTTTGTCCTGATTGAGAGTCTAACATGATTTTGTAATGTGTGGCACATTGATTGATGTATTGAAAATCCAAAACGTAGTGAAAATACTTAGGGTCACATTGCCGGTATAGATCGGTCGACCGGTGTAGTAGCGGAAATACTTCGCTACACATTGATCGGTCGTTCATTAATTTATCTGTCAACCGATGAGAATTTGACGATCGACGAAGAGGTTGATCGGGGCAAATGACGTGACCATGTCGGTCGATAGGATTGGTCGACCGTTGAGTGAGGACGACCGGTGATATGTTAAACAAGATCGGTCCGTCTTTAGAACTTGACCAGTCGATCGTAATGCCAATCGGTCTACCGCTTAAGTGCATTAACATTTTATCTATTACTTTTTAATGGATTGATTGATAACTTAGATGCTTAAGAATTGCATGCTAAGTCATAAATAGAAATTGTTAATATATTGATATATCAATTGATTGAATGAACCCGTCGGAGGAAAGTAACTGATGAGTCTATCCTATTGGGAGGTAGATGCCTCCATATTGATCGTATTATTTGGGGAACGAACAGATTCCCCGTGGCCTAACTAGTCACACCATTGTTTAGACTCAGGCAAGATCTAGTCCTCCGACCTATTATTAAAAGCTCACATATTGATTGTTAATTGATTGAATTGAAAATTGGAGTTGTCACTTGACGTGAAATAAGAGTGACTATATGGGGACCGAATTATGAAGGTTTTGGTGCAAACTTCCACTCGTCAAGTGATAACGAATAAGATTGGACCTTGGGTCATATTGGGCACCATGATGCCATATTGATTGCATTGTTCATGCTTAATATTGGTGAGCCTAAAGATTGAATTATTAAAAATGAATCTAGGTTAAAATAAATGCCTAGATATTGGATTGGATTGTATTGTTATTGAATCATAGTTATTGCTGCCCATTTTATTGATTTATGACATGCTAGAGTCATGACTCATATAGCAACATACTAAATCGTTATTGAAATGGATAGATCGTTTCTCTTTATTGTTATTATTGCATATAGATAATGTGTATTGCAACAACATGTTTATTGTTAATAAGCGCATTAAGTGCATTATTGGATAACATGTGTCATCCGAATTGTCATGACTTACATATTAGGCGTAAGCTCATGGGATGAATTTCCCCTGCACACATTCTGCAGGCGAATACGATTGAAGGTGCTAATAAATGAAATAACCACGAGAGATGCTCATGACGAATGGTGCTTGCACATGTCTGAATTAAGTAAAAGTTAAGTTTTGTAATCCTTTGATTTAATTGTTTAAATTATTAATCTTTCACTATGTCATATCATGTTCTAATCATTGCTACCTATTTATATTTATAGATAAATTATAAGACAACAAAAAAATTTATCCAGCGATGGCTCAGGGATAGGTGCTTCCCGAGGCGTTACAATTACACTCATTTTATGATAATCCAGAAGGCGATGGAACAATGTTAAGTTTCAATGTCGGTTGATGAATTATAGTAGGCATGCTTCTCGACATTAGGAGGCCAGTATCAGTAGTGGCTAATCTTCCAATGTTAGACGTGTCGTCCTCCAAGAGAGTGAGACAAATTAGTAGATGGGTTCATGAGTACACCTGAACCAGTCCTTGGTGCTCTAGATGCTTTTCCTTTGAATGAGAGGACCCTAAATACCAAGTTGTGCATCCTCGCGAATAGTTGGCGATGACCCAAAGAAAACACAATACAAAATTGCTGGGAAATTTAAATAGAAAAGCATCATAATGGGTAATAAAAGAGTCCACACGGAAGGCACATTTTAAATTTATAAGTTCAACACTAAATAATTGTGAATAAACATGATTAAAATACCAAAATCATCGATGATAATAATATACCCATAAAAAGAATGAAAATCTAGTAAATGTGAAGATTTATAGCTTCTGAAAGTGAATTTATCATCGTAATTTGCTTGCCTCTAAATTAAGAGTGTTTGTGCAGGAATTGGACAATGAACAAACAACCAATTGAAGCAAACATATAGAAGCAATTCTAAAGTAAAAAATAAAAGGCAAGGACACATGTCCAATGAGCAATATATTACAGTAAGATATATACTGAGTTACACCTTTCGCGATAAATCCTTCTTTATAGGTTCCAATAGAATGCTCTCTTCTCTCATTGGAAGACCTTCCATCAGAACGCTCACTTATCTCACTAGAATTCCTTCCATCATGGTCCATGGCCACGGCCAAGGCAACGCAGTACGCGGCGTGAATCCTCTGCGGGCTGTGTAACATCCTAAAGAAAAATAAAAAAAAAAAAAAAAGAAAAGAACCAATGAAGCCCACACGCACTCAGCCCAAAGCCCACACCTCTTAACACCATATCACTAATACCCTAAACCCCACTGCACCTAACATGTCAGCCAGCAAAAGAAAACCCCCTAATTGCTACAGCAATCCACCCCCAAACCCCCACACTCTCTCTCTCTAATTCCTCCCCTGTCGACAGCAGCAAAGGAGAGCTAGGGAATTACAGCAATCAGCTACAGTACCTCTTCATGCTCTCTCTCTCTCTCTTCATTTGGCCATAAACAAGAGGTTAGCCCACTCTAATCACCATTTCACTGTAGCAGCTCCTTGAGCTCGTGAACATTAGCTAGGAGGGAGAAAGAGAGGTTGGAGCTAGAGGAAGAAGGAAAGAAGCTAGGATTTAAGACATAACCTAAGCAAGGTATGTTTGAGGGGATCCAAACCTCCCAAAAACCCTCCCTAATGTTGTTTGAATGTGTGGATTAGGGCATGAAGAACAAACCCTTTATTCTTAAGCTTAAGGATTAGGGAATGTGCATTAGAGATTCATGTTCATTGTTAATCATGAGTAGAATGTAATGCGCTTCATATTTATCATGACTACTATTCCATTGCCAATCATGTTTAGATGTAGAATGTTTAATGCTTTTTATGTTAGCTCAAAAAGGAATTAGTTCAATGTTCATGTACTTCCAAGATTGCGATTAGCATGTTTGATGTCCTCATGTGAATACACTGATTACCTCACTGTTAGAATGCTAGGAATGTTTCATATGTTGTGTGAAATCACTTTTATGCTCAATATGTAAAAGCATGTAAGATTATAAATAAGATGTAAAAATCGTGTGTCTGTCGGCCCAGAACGGGCGATCGATAATGTATCGATCGACCGTTCTCGAGACCATTGTAGTCTTGTACTATGTCCAATGGTCGACCGATTCTCCAACAGTCGTCCATTTTGGAATGGTCATTACATTCTGTGATTAGGGATCGACCAAATACCCTATTTCGATCGTTCGAAAGCCATGTAACGATTGACCAATATACCGGTGGTCATCCGATTTGAGTGGTCGTTACATTCTGTGATTAGCGGTCGACCAAACGCCTTATTTCGGTCATCCGATAGCCATGTAACGATTGACCGATATTCCCAGCGGTCATCCGATTTGATAGTCGTCACATCCTATGATTAGCGGTCGAACTGAAGCTCAGTTTCGATCATCCGAAAGACCTATAACGGTCTGCCGATATCCCAGCGGTCGTCCGTTTCAAAGAGTCGACACATTTTGTGATTAGTGGTCGAACCGAAGCCCAGTTTCGGTCGTCCAAAAAGATCATAACGATCGACCGATAATCCGACCGATCGACCGATACCAGCCCAGTGGCGACCATCACCCAAAACAGTCGCCCATTCTGAAAGATGATTGGTTATGAATGAATGTTCACACTTAGCATGATTTGAAGTATGTATGACCTTAAATAGGGTTAAAACATGCAACATGTATTGAATGTTCGTATGTATTGATGAAAGCAAGTAAATGACGGATTGGCGTGAATGTGACTTATTGTAATCGATGAGGGAAAATGAGTTCCACCCATAAGTGGTGGCATTTCTAGGGGAAACAAGTTCCACCCTTAAGTGTGGCATTTCCATAAGTTGAGGCGAGTTCCACCCTTCAGTGTGGCGTCTCTATTGGTTACCCGCGAACCTAATCTTGGCCTAGCTAGCCATCTCCCACGAACTCAACATGCTCTTCCCAATCAACAAGATAAGAAAGCATCTAAGAAAAGATGAAAGTCGAAAAGATGAATGATGAATGACTTAGGACATAAAGTTAAAGATGTTGAAGAAGTATGAAGAAGTATGCACCTATGAGGATGCAATATGAATGTCCACTTGTCACATCATATCATGAAATGAACAAAGATGACAAAGTAAAGTAAGATAAGACAATGATATGCATTAGCATAATGATAAGTATGATGATAAGCCATGATATGCTTGACCTAAAGATTATGATGTTACATGTTATCTTATCTTGTCATGATGATATGCTCACATGCCATATAGTATGCATAAGTAGCTCATAGCATGCATTTGATTTATGTTCCATGATGATGATATGGATATGCCATGACATGTAGAGATTATGTTATAAGATCATAGCATGCATGGGCCTCAACATACTCTAACGGCAAAAATCCCTTGCACCCCATGAACCCGTGCAGGTATGGATGAGGCTTAGGTTCGGCGGTGAGGACCTCTTGACGAAGACATTGCACATGGACGGGTCGGACTACGGCCCAAGTTGTCTTACTTATATTATGTCATTTTGATGAACTCTTGTAGGAGTCATTTATGTATGGCTTATGAGTCTTATGGAGTCATGTATTTTACTTGAACTCATTATGTTGTAAGAACCCTTTGTTGGGTATACGTTAGAGCCTATTAGGCCCATGGGCCGGTATGTTATCTTGAGTTTATTCTATTTATCCATGAAGTCTTCCGCTGTTTATGATATTATTGTTCTAAGTTTTATTACATTATGTTTCCACTGCAAAGTTTTATGAAATTAGGTCATGAAAAAGTAACGCCGCCTAGGGTTCGGCAACTAAATTGGGGCTGAATTTTAGGGGCGTTACAGATGGTATCAGAGCCATAATTTTGGCTCGGATGTATTAGGTTTTAGGATGTGTAAGCCATAGGTTGGCTAAAGTGTCTAAGTGTAAAGTACATGTGCAATCGTCTTGAGGTGCCACCGAACCTAAAGGTAAATGTTATGTATGATTAGCTCATGCTAATGATGTTTCTATGTTTGTTTTGAATATTAATGTAGATGCCTCCAAGACATGCAATCATTGATGAGGAGCGTAAGAGGAACACATTTCTTGATGTTTTAATCCGGGCGGCACAAAATGCCCAAAGTAATGAACCGGATTATTCTATTGAAAGATTCCTTATGCACCAAAGTTCGATGAAGTAGGAGATCCCGAGTTAGCTGAATCTTGGATCAAAGAAGTAGGGGACATCCTCAAAGTCATGGGATGCCCCAGAGACAGCTAGGTGATGTATGCAACACATAGCCTTTGTGGTCAGGCGAAGGCATGGTGGAAGGCACTTTTAAAGACCACCTCTGAGAGTGAGGAGGATGTGGAATGGGAGAGCTTCGTGGAAGCGTTCGAGGCTCATTTCTTTCTGGACCATGTGAAGGAAAAGAAGAGGGACGAGTTTCTCAACCTCGCCCAAGATAGTATGACGGTGGATTTGTACGTGAACACCTTTTTGAGGCTGGAAAAGTATGAGGAGCTCAATGAGAATGAGCTCCGAAGGACGAAGAGGTTCATAAATGGGCTAAATCCCGGACTGCAACTATGGGTTAAGAGTGGTCGCTGCACCACTATGAAGGATGCGGTGGAGCTCGCCGCTGAACATGAAAGGAAGTATCAAGAAAGGAAGGTTGCCAAGGGGAAGGTCATTAAGAAACATGAGGGGAAGGTCCAAAGGAGTAGTCCAAGGAAGGCACGTACTACTCTCCAAAGAAGGTAAAAAAACCAGGCCCACATGCCCGCATTGTGGAAGAACCCATTTTGGTGAATGTCGCATGAAGGCTGGGACGTGTAAGGAGGGCCACTACATAAGGGATTGCCCGGAAAAGCAAGGGGGCAACCAGGACAAAGGAATAATGGTGGCAAACCCACCAAGAGCTCCAGCAAGGGTTTTCTCCATGGAAGTGGATGAGGCCACTGATCACTTGCTGATCACTATATGTTTTTAACCCATTTTAGATGAAATTCATACATATCGAGTCCCACTTTTGCCTATTTTTGGGCCAATTATACTTGGAATGCAAACATTGTGATAACTAGTTGATATTCCTCATTTCATACTTAATTCCATGTGCATAGAGGTTCTGAAATGCCAAAATCTATTAATATCTAAATTCTATGCCAAGTTATCATTTTGAGGACAAGTTATCATTCCTAAGTGTCAAGTTATCATTATTTTGAATGAACTGATTTTCAATGGTTTTATTGCCCTAAATCCATCATTATCATGTATAAATCATATTTGGATAGTTACATCTCAACTTGTGCAAAGTTTTAAGTCCATTTGAACAAGTTATCATTTTTCAAGTGCCAAGTTATCGTTAAAGGGCAATTCTATCATTTCAACATGCAAAACCATTAATTCTGCACAAGGACCTTAAGCAATCATCCTATTATTGTTCTAACTCATTGCTGGTCAAATTTCATCACATTTGGATAATCAAAACTCAAGTTATCACAAGTTATCGTTTTTAAGTCATATAAGTTATCATTTTTGGGGCACTCAAGTTATCACTCCTTAGGAATCTCATTCATATTTGATTTCTGACCTCTCTCACTTGTCACTCTAATCAATTTGATGCCTGAAATGCTTTGAACCACCCATATTAGGACATTTTCCAAGATTTCCATAAAGTTATCATTCCGGGCCCTTGAATTCATTCATATCGATATAAGTTTTCATTCTTGCACAACACATAACCCCATCTGATATTTGAACTAGTTACCAGCATTATCCTAATCCTTATTTGTCAAAATACTAAAGAGCTTTGATGCTTGCTGTTTGGGTTTTTGTAGCAAGAAGAAAAGGTGGCCAAAAGGAAGAAAAAGGAGGGGGGACCACTAGCTTTTTGGCTGTCCAAAAAGCTGTCACTGCTGGAATTTCAGGACCAGGGGACACATGGCTGCAATCAAAGCACAAAGAATGTTCTGATGATGATCCAAAGGTGGGGAGAAGTGATATAAAAGCTGGATTTTTCTGGAGGAATAGGGAGGCTGGTCATTCAAGGGTTTGGAGGAAGACAAGGCTGCTGAAGATTCTGCTGGAGGAGCTACTGCCGAGAGCTTGAAGGATCCATGAATTGTATCTGTTTCTCATCCTATTTGATGTCAAATCTTGTAAATATGAGGAGCTAAACTCCATTTCTTCTAGGATAGGGTAGTAGTTTAGATTAGTTTTGGATGGATATGGACTGTTTTATAATCCTGCACTGAATTCTATCCTGATTTTTAGATTTCAGATTTCAGAAATGTCCTATATTGATTTATGCTATGTTGTCATTAGACCCATTTGTAATTGATGCCTGAGTGGTCTTATTTGATCTAAACATCCTTCAGGAATGATTTATGAGATAATATCAGATTTCTAGATTCAATTCTATTGCAAACTTCATTTCTGAATTCTGATTTCCTAGTTTCCTGAATTTCTGATTTCTGAATCTGATACCTATGAATGTTGAATCTGTTCTTCATTTCTAAACTGATTAATTGAGTCTTTGGGATATTGGTATTGTCCCTATCTTGTTCAGAAATGAATCAAGATTGTTTGGGCAATCATTTGACTCAAACCAGATTTTCCACTGATTCCTGAACAAAAATCAGAATTCTGATTTTTCTGGTTTTACATTTCTGAAATCTGAAGTGTTATAAATCTGATCTTGTCATTTGTGGAGCCACAATTGTTTTGACAACTGAGAAGTTATCTTATGGTTCCATTTTAGTTCAGAAATGATCAAGATGCAATGACATTCCTAAGGTTCTAATTTGTAATTGTTGCTGATTTTCTGTTTCCTGATTTTTGAACAATCTGATTTCTGATTTTCCTGGGCTGTTTGAATCTGATTGTCATTGGGGATTGAATTAATTGAACAACTGAGAGGTTAACATCTATCCCAATCTTGTTCAGAAATGAATTGAGAAGCTTTGACATTCCTATGATTCAAATCTGATTTGGTTTTTCCTGATTTGAATGAGTTGAATGAGTTGCTGATTTCTGGTTTCCTGAAATTCCTGAAATCTGATTTCCTGGTTTTTTTGGATCTGATTGTCATCAAGGATTGGATAATTGAATAGTTGAGAGGCTAATATATGTCATGATCTTATTCAGAAATGAATCAAGATCTTTGACAATTCAGAATTCAAATCTGATTTTTCCAAAATTTGATTTCTTAGTTTGATTCTAATTCTATTTTCTGATTGTTTGGAATCTGATTTGCCAATTATTAATCCCTATTTTATTCAAATCAGTGAGAGGTGTACTCTAGGAATCCCTTGCAGTCCAGAGATGGGTCAAGGGGCATTTGGCAAACTTGAATTCCATCAATCCACATTGCTGATTTTCCTAAAATGCTGATTTCTGTTGTCTCATTTTTCTAACTTCTGATTTCCATTGTCAACCCTCATTTTAATCCACTACTGAGAGGTAGTCTTAAGAGCTTCCTTGAGATCCAGAGATGGGCCAAGGAGCAATGGAAATTGTAAACTCATGTGGCCATATGTTTTGCATTTCCAATTGAGTGTGTTTGTGTGGATTTCAATTTACTTTGCAACCGAGAGGTTGGTTTTGAATCTCCCTTGAATTCAGAGATGAATCATGGAACACAAGCACCATTATTGAGTATATTTTATCGTGGTTTGGTTGATTGGAATGATTCCATCTTTTTATGATTGCAAATGCAAGTTATCGTTCCAAACTTCCTTGAATTGCAAAAAATCAGCATTGAATCTTTCTTTTGAGCCCAATGATAACTTGATTTTCAGTGAGGACCCTCTTTTGATTCAAGCTAGCTAACAATTATATAATCATATATTGCTTAGTTAGAGGCCAATTGAGCTGTGGGAACAGTCATTTTCAAGTTGAATCAAAAGTTGGACATTTAATGATAACTTGTTCCATTCCATCCTTAATTAATTTAGATGAACCCCAAATCCTAGAAGAACCTTCCTCATAGATAGTTAAACCTTTTTAGACTTCATTCTAGCATTTATAATTCAGTTTTGATAAATTTCCAAAACCCAAAAACCAGTTATCATTTCACTTTCTATAAAAAAATATGTTTTCACTATTCATTAAAAATATGTTTTTAGCCACTTAAGTAGAACTAATCTAAATTGTTTTAGGGTGTTTTAGACTTCAAATTCTTGTGGATACGACAACCTGAGTCTACTACAACTTACCTGTGCACTTGCAGCTAGTGAGTTGGGAGACCAAAAAATGAAAAATTGACATTTTCTTAAATTTCAGCAGGTTATCACTAGAAAACCTAAATATCACTACCAGTCACTCAAGAAAATGATGTGATCCAAGGTAATATTCTAATTGCCGGTCACTGTGCAAATGTTCTCTTCGATTCGGGTGCAACCCATTTTTTATCTCTCATACATTTGCTAGCATGCTAAAAGTAAGGCCTCTAGTTACTAATTCTCAACTAGAAGTGGTGACTCCTACCGGAATGGTAGGCACTAGGAGATATATCCCCAATGTATCCATAGAAATAGATGGGATAAATTTCCCATGTGACCTCATATTGCTTCCTATGATAGACTATGATGTAATCTTAGGAATGGATTGGTTATCCTATAATGATGTTCACATGTATTGCAAAGAAAAAAAAGTTTTTATAGGTGACCATTATGGAAAACCTACAATGATTAGGGGAATTCCCTCCAAGGAAACCAAGGTGCTAATTTCAGCAACTAAGACAAGCAAAATGATCAAGAAAGGAGCAAGAGTATTTTTAGCAAGTGTCATCAAGATGGATTCACAACTCAAGACACTTGAATCCGTAGATGTGATGAGAGAATATCCCAAAGTCTTTCCGGAAGACATTGCGGGATTGCCACCAAGAAGGGAAGTTGAGTTCAATATTGAACTACTTCCGGGTACCGCGCCCATTTCAAAGTCATCTTACCGAATGGCTCCAGCTGAGATGCATGAACTAAAGACACAACTGCAAGAACTTTTGGATAAGGGGTTCATTAGGCCAAGCGTCTCACCATGGGGCGCACCGGTGCTATTTGTCAAGAAGAAGGATGGCTCATTAAGATTGTGCATCGATTACCGAATGCTCAACAAGGTGACGGTGAAGAACAAGTACCCCTTGCCAAGGATTGATGATCTTTTTGGTCAATTATCATCGGCATCGGTTTTCTCCAAGATCAACCTAAGGAGTAGTTATCACCAATTAAGGATATCCGAGCAAGATGTTCCGAAGACGGTATTTCGTTCAAGGTATGGACATTATGAGTTTTTTATTATGCCTTTTGGACTAACGAATGTGCCCGCCGCATTCATGAATTTGATGAATAGGGTCTTCCGTCCATACTTGGACAAATTCGTGATCGTGTTTTTGGATGACATCTTCATCTACTCATCAAGGCCGAAAGAGCACCGGGAACACCTCCGCATTGTGTTGGAAACCCTAAGAAGGAATAAGCTCTACGTCAAGTTTTCCAAATGTGAATTTTAGCTTGAAGAAGTGATGTTTCTTGGACATATTGTGTCAAAACATGGAGTGGCCGTAGATCCGGCAAAAGTTGAAACAGTGATGAATTGGAATAGGCCCAAGAATGTGATCGAGATTCGAAGTTTCTTGGGACTTGCTAGATATTATAGAAGGTTTACCCAAGAGTTCTCCAAGATTGCCGCTCCTATGACAAAGTTGACAAGGAAGGACGAGAAGTTCATATGGTCACAAGCATGTGAAGCAAGCTTCCAAGAGCTAAAAAGAAGACTTGCAACGGCACCAATCTTAGTCATTCTCATGGGAAGTGGATGCTATGTTATTTATAGTGATGTTTCTGGTACCGGATTAGGATGTGTACTTATGCAATATGGAAAAGTGGTTGCATATGCTTCTCGGCAATTAAAGAGGCATGAAGTCAACTATCCTACTCATGACTTAGAGTTAGCGGCAGTTGTATTTGCATTAAAGATATGGTGTCATTACTTGTATGGTGAAGATTCACCTCAAGATTTTGGAAAGGTCTCCAAAATGCCTTTGGGACAAGACTAAATTTTAGCACGGCATTTCATCCTCAAACCGACGGTCAAAGTGAAAGAACAATCCAAACACTTGAAGATATGCTTAGGGCTTGTGCCTTGATTGGCATGGAAATTGGGATGACCACCTTCCTTTAGTGGAATTTGTCTATAATAATAGCTATCACTTAAGTATCAAGATGGCTCCATTTGAATCTTTGTATGGAAGGCCTTGCCATTCTCCGGCATGTTGGAGCGAAATCGGAGAAGAAAGATACTTTGGACCGGATTTGGTCCACATGTATGTTAATAAAGTGGAGCTCATAAAGCAAAGGATGTTAGCAGCGCAAAGTAGACAAAAGAGTTATGCGGATTTGAGAAGAAGCGAACAACTTTATGAAGTTGGTGACCATGTGATGCTCAAAGTCTCACCAACCAAGGGTGTTATGAGATTTAGCAAGAAAGGAAAGTTGACACCAAGATATATGGACCATTTGAGATCCTTGAGAAAGTTGGTGAAGCGTCCTATAAGTTAGCATTACCACATTCTTATGCAAGACTTCACAATGTTTTCCATGTATCTATGCTCCGGAAGTATGTTCATGATGAAGCAAATGTGATTCGGATTGAGGAGCCGAATATCAAGGAGGATTTGACATATGTGGAGCAACCTCTAGAGATCATAGACTACCAAGTGAAGCATCTCAAGAACAAGACAATATCTATGGTCAAAGTGGAATGGAAGCACCATCGAGGACAAGAAGTAACATGGGAACTCGAAGAGGAAATGCGAGGGAAGTTTTCGAAACTCTTTGGTAAGTAATTTAAGATTTACTAAAATTTGAGGACGAATTTTCATTTAAGGGGGATAGATTGTAACGTCCTAAAAAAAAAAAGAAAAGAACCAATGAAGCCCGCACGCACTCAGCCCAAAGCCCACCCCTCTTAACACCATGTCGCTAATACCCTAAACCCCACTGCACCTAACATGTCAGCTAGCAAAAGAAAACCCCCTAATTGCTACAGCAATCCACCCCCAAACCCCCACACTCTCTATCTAATTCCTCCCCTGTCGATAGCAGCAAAGGAGAGCTAGGGAATTACATCAATCAGCTACAGTACCTATTCATGCTCTCTCTCTCTCTCTTCATTTGGCCATAAACAAGAGGTTAGCCCACTCTAATCACCATTTCTCTGTATCAGCTCCTTGAGCTCGTGAACATTAGCTAGGAGGGAGAAAGAGAGGTTGGAGCTAGAGGAAGAAAGAAAGAAGCTAGGATTTAAGACATAACCTAACCAAGGTATGTTTGAGGGGATCCAAACCTCCCAAAAACACTCCCTAATGTTGTTTGAATGTGTGGATTAGGGCATGAAGAACAAACCCTTTGTTCTTAAGCTTAAGGGTTAGGGAATGTGCATTAGAGATTCATGTTCATTGTTAACCATGAGTAGAATGTAATGCGCTTCATATTTATCATGACCATTGTTCTATTGCCAATCATGTTTAGATGTAGAATGTTTGTTTGATGTCCTCATGTGAATACACTGTTTACTTCATTGTTAGAATGCTAAGAATGTTTCATATATTGTGTGGAATCACTTTTATGATCAATATGTAAAATCATGTAAGATTGTAAATAAGATGATGTAAAAATCGTGTGTTTGTCGGCCCAGAACGGGCGACTGATAATGTATCGGTCGACCGTTCTAGAGATCATTATAGTCTTGTACTCTGTCCAACGGTCGACCGATTCTCCAACGGTTGTCCATTTTGGAAGGGTCGTTACATTCTGTGATTAGCGATCAACCAAACACCCTATTTCGGTTGTCCAAAAGCCATGTAACGGTCGACCGATATACCAGCGGTCGTTCGATTTGAGTGGTCGTTACATTCTATGATTAGCGGTCGATCAAACGCCTTGTTTTGGTCGTCCGATAGCCATGTGACGTTTGACCGATATTCCCAACGGTCGTCCGATTTGATAGTCATCACATCCTGTGATTAGCGATCGAACCGAAGCTCAGTTTCGGTCGTCCAAAAGACCTATAATTGTTTGTCGATATCCCAGCGATCGTCCGTTTCAAAGAGTTGACACATTCTGTGATTAGTGGTCGAACCGAAGCCCAATTTCGGCCATCCGAAAAGTTCATAACAGTCGATCGATAATCCGACTGGTCGACCGATACCAGCCCAGCGGTCGACCATCACCCAAAACGGTCGCCCATTTTGGAAGATGATTAGTTATGAATGAATGTCCACACTTAGCATGATTTGAAGTATGTATGACCTTAAATAGGGTTAAAACATGCAACATGTATTGAATGATGGTATGTATTGATGAAGGCAAGTAAAAGACGGATTGGCGTGGAGGTGACTTGTTGTAATCGATGAGGGGAAATGAGTTCCACCCCTAAGTGGTGACATTTCTGGGGGAAACGAGTTCCACCCTTAAGTGTGGCATTTCCATAAGTTGAGACAAGTTCCACGCTTGAGTGTGACATCTCTATTGGGCCTACGGCGTCTCTATTGGCTACCCACCAGCCCAATCTTTGCCTAGCTAGCCATCTCCCATGAACTCAACATGGTCTTCTCAATCAACAAGATAAGAAAGCATCTAAGTAAAGATGAAAGTCGAAAAGATGAATGATGAATGACTTGGGACATAACGTTAAAGATGTTGAAGAAGTATGATGAAGTATGCACCTATGAGGATGCAATATGAATGTCCACTTGTCACATCATATCATGACATGAACAAAGATGACAAAGTAAAGTAAGATAAGACCATGATATGCATTAGCATAATGATAAGTATGATGATTAGCCATGATATGCTTGACCTAAAGATTATGATGTTACATGTTATCTTATCTTGCCATGATGATATGCTCACATACCATATAGTTTGCATAAGTAGCTCATAGCATGCATTTGATTTATGTTCCATGATGATGATATGCATATGCCATGACATGTAGAGAATATGTTATAAGGTCATAGCATGCATGGGCCTCAACATACTCTAACGGCAGAAATCCCCTGCACCCCATGGACCCGTGCAGGTATGGATGAGGCTTAGGTTCGGCAGTGGGGGCCTCTTGACGAAGATATTGTACATGGACGGGTCGGACTACGACCCAAGTTGTCTTACTTATATTATGTCATTTTGATGAACTCTTATAGGAGTCATTTATGTATGGCTTATGGGCCTTATGGAGTCATGTATTTTACTTGAACTCATTATGTTGTAAGAACCCTTTGTTGGGTATACGTTAGAGCCTATTAGGCCCATGGGCCGGTATGTTATCTTGGGTTTGTTCTATTTATCCATGAAGTCTTCCGCTGTTTATGATATTATTGTTCTAAGTTTTATTACATTATGTTTCCGCTGCAAAGTTTTATGAAATTAGGTCATAAAAAAGTAACGCCACCTAGGGTTCGGCAACTAAATTGGGGCCGGATTTTGGGGGCGTTACAGGCTGTCAAGGTGGAAGAATACATGCTACAAGAAAAATAATTATTTCCCACGGCTTTGACCATCGCAAATAATCCAAAAATTGTCACAAAATTAGTTTTCTGACGGCTATTTCCATGATTGAAAATCGTTGGAAAATTATTCGTCGCAAACAATTTTCCGCGGCTCTATAACTATGGCGGAGAGTTCCCACGGCCCTAGTCGTGGAAAGTTTCCATGGTCTGGACTCAAACAGTTGGAGCATCCCATGGCTGTGACCATAGACAACCTTTTCTACGGTTCCCACGGTCTGAGTTGTGCATAATTTTATCCATAGCTTCAACCATGAGAACATTCTCACGGCTTGGGCCATTGGAAACGTTTCCAACGGCTAGAGCCGTGGGAACGTTCTCATGGCTAGAGCCATGAAAAATAATTCCGGCACCGGTTACAACCATTGCAAATCTTATTTGTAATATTTAATAAAATGCCACTTGTCCTGAAGCCAGATCCAACCGTGGAAGCCCACATCCGGCCGCCCGCTGCTAAATATGGCTGCAGGAGGCCAGTGGGAGGCCACATCTGGCCGTCCGCTGCTAGATCGGCTGTTGGATGGCCAGTTCAGTCGCGAAAGATCAAATCCGGCCACCACAGCAGATCGGCCATCGGGCGGCCAGTTCCGGCTATAGGAGGCCAGATCTGGTATTCCGCATATCAGTCGTCGAGCGGCCAGTTTCGGTTGTGAGAGGCCAGATCTGACCGCCCACAGCCAGATCCGGCCGCCCGTAGCAAATCGGTCGTCAGGCAGCCAATTCCGACTATAGGAGGACAGATCTGACCATCCATAGCCAGATCGACCGTCGGGCTACAAGTTTCTGTCGTAGCTAGATCGGCTGTTGAGCGACCAATTCAACTGTGAGAGGCCAGATCCGACCGCCCGTAGTCGGATTGGCAACTGGGCGGCCAGATCCGGCCGACACCAATGAGGTCGGCCGCCGAATGAATGGGAGAGGGCTGGAGGGAATGGGAGAGAAAGTCGGCGCCGTTCTGGGAGAGACTGCTGCCGGAGGAAGAGACTTTCACCGGAGAGTGCCCCATGAGGGAGAGATCTCCGGGCAGTTAATGAATTCCTAGCTTTCCCCCTCAACTGTGAGCTTCTTTTAGTCTTGTGTGCATGGGTGTTTTCGTTGTGCGTGCAGGTGGGCGTCCGAGTTCAGGGGCGAACTTCAAAAAGGCTATTGGAGTTCATGGCGTAGCAAGGGTCCATGCCGGCACATTCTTGGCTTCATGGACTGCGAGGTCTAAGGGCACGACAATGTGGTATCAGAGCGCGTTTTACGATCCCACACACCTCTGATACGTTGTATTAGAGCATGATTCTACACAATGTATGGAGAAGGAGAGGGTTCTTCAAGTCGAAGCCACACCGCTGAAGTAGAGCCCATCACAGGAGGCAGCGGCTAGGGCATGCACAACTCAGTTGCAGGTGGCAGCCAAGGCGCCCGGTATGCGTCCACCCAAGGGGATGGTCCCCATGCTGGCGGCGCGGAAGGAGGAGTGCACAGGAGTGCGACTCGTGGGAAGTCCAAGGAACCACCGATCAACTCGGAGAGGCGAGTCGACCAATTGTTCCAAAGGCCTCAAGACACGGACATGGCAGTCCTAGGCTTGGAAGCTGTGGCGGGGCAGCACGGTCAGGCGTTCGACGAAGGAGCGGCCGCGCTGAAGGAAATGCAGGCGCGACTTCAAGCCATGGAAGCAGCCATGGACACGAAGGTGACGACGATGGAGGCCGACATCCTACTCCTGAAATGAGAATTCCTTGATGGAGGAGGATTGGCGGTACGCGCGTCCGCCCAGACGTTCACAGGGCCCGAACCCCGGAAGTATGACGGCATCCGGTGAGCGACAACCATCGACGATTTCCTCTGGTGCTTGGAGACGAACTTCAAGACCAGCAAGATCATGGTCAAGAAGGATCAGATCAACATGGCCGTCAGGTACCTGATGGACGGGGCGCTTTTATGGTGGAGGCGCATGGAGGATTAAATCGCGAAGGCTACAGTGGTCATCGACATGTGGGAGGATTTCACCAAAGAACTAAAGAGGCAGTTCTACCCGACAACTCCCAGGAAGTTGCCATGATGAAGCTGATGGCGCTATGTCAAACCGGCTCAGTGAAGGAGTACATCATGCTGGAACTAAAAAGGCAGTTGATCATGCTACAAATGTCGGGGGTGATGGAAGAGTCAACGTGGCTCTTCTTCTTCTTGCATGGGTTGAAACCTTGGGTGGCGCGAGAGCTTTGGCGACAAAAAGTGACAACCATGAAGCAAGCATTGATTGCGGCCGATGCTTTGGTGGAGTACGCGCGAGAAGGCCAAGGAGAAGGGCAAGGCGGACGAGAAGGGATGCCAAGCCACGAAGAAAAATGACAAGAGAAAGGGAGAGAAGAAGGTGGCGACTTCTTCCAAGGCCGACAATAGGAAGACTGCCCGATGTTATGTCTGCGGAGGGCCGCACTATGTGAGGTAGTGTGACAAGAAGACGGGCTTGGCGGCCATGGCCGTGACCTCGGATGAAGAAGAACGGGCCGCCCATATTGGGTCCATTATGGCCTTAACGGCCACAGCAGCGACACTTCCGACCAAAGGGACAAAAAAGGCCACGAAGGGCCTCGTGTTCGCAGAAGTCATGGTGAATGGCCACATCACCTCAGCCCTGTTTGATACAGTAGTGACACACAATTTCCTTGCAGTACAGGAGGCGACGCGCATTGGTGTTCCATACACTAAGGAGCCCAGACTCATGAAGACGGTTAATGCAGCGTCTCAGCCCATCCTTGGAGCAGCCAGGGATGTTTCGGTGCGCATCGAAACCTGGGAGGCACCCTCAACCTGACGGTCGCCGAATTGGAGGACCACCACTACTTCCTAGGCATGGACTTCATCGATATCTTCGAGAAGGTAATGCTGACTTCAGATGGTGTTTGGTTAGTGTTCTAGGGAGAGAAGCATGAGGTGCCGATGACTAGGGCTCTACCCAAGTCACGAACATTGGTGACCATATCAGCGGAGGAGAGTTTTGTAGACTCGGCGCAAGATTGGGCCGAAGAGAAGGTCTCTTGAGAATATAGAAAGGTCGTGGATGATTTGCAAGTTCGACTGCTGAGACTCGAAGGCTTTAGTCCGATGGTGCGCTCTTGCGAAGCAAAGTTCAAGGGTGCCCTCACTAGAGCAGTGGCGAAGTTGGAGAAGAAAGTCCATAGTCATATGATACTCATGGAGGAGGAAATCATACGACAACGCTGCCACATCGGGGAGAACATCCAGAGGAGTCAGATGTTCTGGGATGAGCCTAATTCTTCAAGCTCAATAGCCTCTCGTAGCTTGAAGTATAGCACCCAGGATGGAAGAAAATGGAAGCGTTTGCGACAAGGTGTCAACTGTTGGTTGTGCTTCGGCACCCATCTCAAAAGGGACTGTCCAAATGATCCAAGCGAGATTTCTGAGTCTAAAGATCCCAGACCTTGGCTAGGCTAGGAGGTCACCAAGTTGAAGGGACTCCCCTGGTCTGACCCGGCTTGGTAGGATCTAGCAACAGATCCCTCCCCTGAGGTCCGACTGAGTGCAGCAGGGCGGCCAAGGCTAGCGGCGGCCATCCCAAGATTGTTGGCGTTGAGGAGGGAGCCATCAATGGAAGTTGGCAATAGGAAGTGCGAGGGAACTTCCTGGTTTGTGTAGGTGCATCAGCGACGAGGCCGCACCCCTATCGAATGTGCTGAAGAATGAGGAAGACAACAACGGATGGAGGAATGTCCAAGGACGTTCAAGGACCCGTAGGGCACCATCTATCTTTCGGAGGCATGTTCGTGGTGTTTCTTCACTTTTTCCCAGGATCAAGTCGAGAAGGATGAAGGACATGACTTCTGAGCAGAGGTGTCTTGTGACTTGATGAGGTGGCTATGTCTAATGATGTTGAAAAGAGAAAGGAGCTTCAGAGGGAAGATGCAGAGGACTGCCTCAACTCGATCGGGCTGACCATCTTGGCACAACCCAGACACGAAAGATGTGGAGGCGTACGTGCGGACGTGCCACATATGCCAATGAGACAAGGTTGAGTAGAGGACACCAGCGGGGTTGTTGGAACCCCTGCCTTTCTCAGAGCGTCCATGGCAGGTCATAACCATGGACTGCATCTCAGCATTGCCAAAATCTGGTGGGGCCGGGTCGACCATGGTGGTGATTGACAAATTCTCGAAGTACGGCACCTTCATCCCAACACCCAAGCATTGTTCGGCAGAAGAAGTCGCCCGACTATTTGTGAGGAATGTCGTCAAGCTGTGGGGTCTCCCAGAGGTCATCATCAGTGATTGCGACCCCCAATTTATGGGTCATTTATGGAGGGAGCTCTTCAACCTCCTGGGGACAGAGCTACACTTCTCCACAGCATTCCACCCACGGACAAAAGGACAAACAGAGAGGGCCAACCATCTGCTTGAAATCTATCTCCGACATTTCATTACGGCCAATCAGGAGGATTGGTCCAAGCTATTGGACGTGGCCTAGCTTTCCTACAATATGCAAAAAAGTGAAGCCACACAACAGAGTGCCTTCGAGATCATCACATGGCGTCAGCCTGTGACTCCAGCTGCACTTATGACCAGGTATGTTGGGAGGTGCCCAGCCGCGTACCAAGTCGCCCGAGGATGGCAAAACCAAGTGGAGGAGTCCAGAACATTGCTGGACAATTCCGTAAGGAAGATGAAGAAGTTTGCATACTAGCGAAGACACTTGGAGTTCCAAGTAGGGGACAAGGTGCCTGTGAAGCTACATACATGATAGTTCAAGGCTCTCCGGCATCTACACCAAGGGTTGATGAAGAAGTACGAAGGCCCTTTCATCATTACCAAAAGGATAGGCATGGTCGCCTACGAAGTGGAGCTTCCCTCCAGGCTACGACAACTTCATCCAGTCTTCCACGTGAGCATGCTCAAGAGGTACTACGAAGGCACCGAGAAACCTTTGGGTACGAGACAGAGCCAAGTGGGTGAGTCTGGCCAGACAACGGTGACACCAAGAAGACCCGACGTTGCTGAGGGTAGCAACACCTTTGTTGGGGGAGGATTGTCACCCCTAACTTAGGCAGGACGTTGGGCGCGCCCCGGACACGCCCAAGAACACGAAGGCTCCCGAGGCAGCAGGAGGAGTCCCTGCCAACTTTGGCATAATGTCCGACGACTAGGCGGATAGGCACCTAGCCAAGCCTGTTTTGAGTTTGCAGCAGAAGTTTTATGGTCGAGACGACTGTGCCGAGAGTCGCTCTTATAGGCATTCAATCACGGACATGACTAGAGTGTTGGACTACTCGTCACGAGACCACGGCATTAGCGCGTTGCAGCACTAATGTAGGCGCTTGGGCGCTTAAAGTCCGAAGGGGCGACGAAGGGACCATGGGACGCCACGAAGGGACACCGATGTGGGTTGCCACCCCACGCTCAAGGCCATGACACTAGAATTAAAGGAAAGCTTACTTGTATTAAAATATGATGAAACATAACATACAATTTGGCCTCGGAAGGCACTAGTGAACTCCTCCCAGTGTACCGTAGGTATAGGAGTCTTGTTACATAATGAAGATACAAAAGTCGTACCCTACGGGAACGTCACCTACTTGGCCATTCATAAGGACGGCCTTACAAGATAAATGCCCTAAGGGCGGATAACTTGGTACTCCGCAATATTACGCAGTGCGGGGCGGCTACATGTGTTCCATGTTTTCGGCGCTAAGCGGCCGAGGGCTATAAGTTGAGCGGCACTGGTGCCGCGAGGCTTCACGCTTCGTGTCACGGGAAATGACCCGTGACATTCTCCCCCACCAAAGTCGGCGATGCCCCCAACGCCGCTGTCCGGGCTTCCTCGGGGTCTTCGTCTTGAGTCTAGACTTCGTTTGTCTCGTTCAATTCTGCCTTTTTTTCCTTGACTTCGACTTCACCAGCATCACGCAGCGCCAGGAATGCCCGCTCCTTGGGGTCTCGCTGAGGACTCCTCCCTCAGGCCTGCTTCGCTTGCTGATCCTTCGTCCAATCCGGGGTCATCACTTGTGCAGCGCCAGTGGAGTCCGCCATGTGCGGTCTGATTTCATCAAGCAACTATCCATCCATCAAGTCTCTGTTGGCTTCACTTCTCTTCGACTTGCGCAGCGTCAACTTGTGTGGTTTGGCTTCTTTGGGGGTGAAACAACTCTTGTATGCCTTCAGGAATAGCGCGGAGAAGAGTTGTCTCAGAGTCGTGTAGAACACGATGAAGAGTCTCGCCATTCGACCTGCATGACTTGACTCGATGGCTTCATGTTGCGGATGGCCGCAGCATAAGGTCTCCCTTCCATCAAATGCGAAGTACGGGACCATCTCACCCTCGATGATCATTCTTGAATTTCGACGGCTTGAAACAGCACAAGCTCTCCGATGTCGATGCTTGTAGCTTGTCTGCTTTGAGTGCCTAGGGTCGCTATGATGAGCGATGAGAGTCTTCCCACGGATACTTTGGGACGCTTCAGGTCTCTTTGTGGGCTTGACTCAACATCTCTATGTTGCAAATGATTGCAACGTAGAGTCTTCCATACCTCTACCGAACGAAAAGTGCAGGACCACCTCCTCCTTGGCGATCACCTGATGTTTCGGCAGTCTTGAGGCGGGATAAGGTTCTTTGATATGACAATCCATGCCTTGTCCATCCAAGTCGCCATAGTGGGCGACGAGAGTCTCCCCACGTTCCCTTGTGGTTCAACTCGCTATCTCCAAGCTGCAGATGGCTGCAACGTTGAGTCCTTCGTCCGCCGAGCGTTGAGAACAGCTCCACCTTACCCTTGGTGGACAAGAGATATCTCGACGGTTTGAGGTGGAGCAAGGTTCTTTGGTATAACATTCCGCACCTTGTCCACTCCCAGTCGCTACAGTGAGCGACGATGACGGTCTCCCCACATGTGCCTGTGGTTCGACTTGCTTCTCTTGCTTCGATGGGCGATCTTTGTCTTCGGCATAAGTAGCTTCCTCCTTGCGACTTGAGCTTCTCTCCCCCACCATTGCCTTTGCCCAAGGGCTTTGGTGGTATGGCACTTGTCCCGATTGACTTGGCAGCATCGACTAGTGAGCGGAGGTTGGACGATCCGGTCGTTCCAACTCCTTCCTAGTCCAAAGCTTCTAACCCCTCTGCTTGAAGAGCACCAACACTGGGTCTTCATCCTCCTGGGAACACTGTAGGCGGAGCTCGGTGATTCCTTTCACTTCCTCCTTCAACATGCCCATCTGGCCGACGCTGAACAATGCGATCTTGACCTCCAGTCCCAACTTGTCAAAGCTTGCATAATTGATGAACTACCACTTCTTCTGTCCCATCTCTGGGATGCATGTTTGCCACATTCTACAATGTCGTGATATATATATATATATATATATAGCATTGTCGGGAAAAAGATCGACGTGGGAATGAAATTAGAATTTACCATGGCTGGAGCCGTGTGTCACCCATAACTTAGGTGGGGGCGCATGGTGGGCCGAGCAGGCCATGGCCGGGCGCAACCCGGACATGCCCAGGTGCACAAAGGCTCCCGGGGTGGCAGGAATTCCCTGCCCACTTTGGCATAATATGCCCGCTTTTGTATTATGCCCTATTGGGCAGCGGACGATGTGTGGAAAGCATGGAGGCAAGTCGCACTCCTACTCCCACTTGGAGTCGAACTCCTACTCCTAGTAGGAGTCAAAGTCTCATCGACTGAAGACAAAATGGGAAGGCCTCGTGGGACGAAGACTCCCTTGCCCAAAGTGGCACAATGCCCGGTTTGGCATTATGCCCACTTTGGCAGCGGACAGCGGACGCGGCAAGGCGCGAGCGTGGCAGGGCACGGGTGCAGTAGGACGTGGCAGGGCGTGGCGGGCGCACAGATGGCGGCGGCTACAACCCCAAAAGGTCTGGCCCATCTTTAGGAGTCCAGAGAACTTTCGAGAAGGAAAGGAAACCTCAGCTACCATGTGGCTATCTCCAAGAAGGAAATGTGGCCAATGGAAAGTAAGGTGCATGGGCACTGATGCGTTGTATTTGTAACAATAAAATTTGCTAGCAAGTGCACTAGTCACTCAAGTAATATAGTAAAAAGGAGTAAGAGTGTCGAACCCACGAGGAATATTATTGATTCAATATCTGAATCTTTAAATTAATAAGAGAGGAAAAACATGGATTTTGAAAATGAGTTTTATAAAATAAAATAAAGAAAATAAGATAAAGATAAGATAGTGGTGTTGAAGTTAGGCCTTAGGATGAAAATAGATCAAGATAAATATTTGAACCATAAAAGATAACTTTAATCTTTAAAGATGGATTAGAGTCTCCCTAAAGTAATCTAACACGATTAACTTGTGGTCTCCACGACTGGCATCCTTAAATTTAATCATATAGAACTATCTTAATTTAATAAGAATTGAAGTCTCCACGACTGGTACCCCCAAAATCATATTAAAATTAAGATGCATTAAATTGGATTCTCTAGACTATTAATCACTCCACAAATGGATATAGATTAATAGACCACACAAACTTGATTCTCCACACACTAGTTATCAAATTTATGTCAATTATTAATTCCAAATAAAATCAATTATAATTAGTATAATGAATTCTGAAATTAAACACTCCACAAACTGGTATAGCCTAAAAAATTTAATTAACTAATATAAAAGCATTAAGCACAATTAATAATTGATCAGAAAAGATTAAAACGAATAAAGTAGGGTCCAAACATTTTCCTTCAATTAATAATCTCCTAAAATAATAATCCTAAAAACATGGAGTTCATCCTAAAAATTCTGGAGAGATAATGAAATACAAATCATAAAAATTGAAAGAATTACACCCAAAATAGAAGTAGGGCTCTCGAATTGGACAGACAATCGGGCAGCCTCTCGGACTTGATCAAGGTCGCGATCAACCTCCAACCGTCGCACCTCTCTCCTCTTGGTCGTAGCCTGCAGAGCTCACGACTGGCCGTGGAAGAAAACCTGAACTTCAGAGCACGAATTGGAATGATGGATTCTTCACGTATTTATAGGGTGCGGATGGTCTTCAATTTGATCTCGGTCGTAACATCGTATGGCTGACTTTAAAATTATAAGATAAACTCGGGCAAAGATAAATCCTTTTATCATTACGCCCAAAGATAAATTATTTTTTATCTTTACTCCCTTAGAATCTCGGCCGTAATAAAGAATTAAATCTTTACTCCCAAAGAGATAAAATTCCTTTTACTCCCTCCAAATCTCGGCCGTAAGGAAGGAATTTAATCTTGTTATGCCCAAAAGATAAAATCCTTTAATTATTACTCCTTTCAAATCTCAGCCGTAACAAAGAAGAGTCTTATCATTACCCCTGGAAATCTCGGCCGAAACGACTTGATCTTCATGCCATTACGCCCAAACAATTTTATCTTTACACCTTCATATATCGGCCAAACGGATGATTTCATTGCCATTACCCCCTCCAAATCTCGGCCATAACATCTTTTATCTTTACCCCTTTCGAATCTTGCCCAAAATGACTTGGGTGTAAAGCCAAATCTCGGCCGTAATGATGAATTCTTCATCCTAATCTCGGCCGTAATGATCAATTCTTCGAAATTTCGGCCGATACAGCGCAATCCATTTAAATATCGATTTTTCCTGTAAAATAATTATAAAAATTTAGTTAATCCATTCACAATTAAAATATTCAGAGAAATAATAATTAAAATTTATAAATCCGGAATTACGATTAAAAGTGACTAAAAATGATGCATGCCATGAACAAATTACAGAAAAATTAACTAAAATAATAATCTAAAATATGTTATATTTTGCATGCATCAAACTCCCCCAAGCTTAAAGTCTTGCTTGTCCTCAAGCAAAAATTCAAAGCAAGGCTCAAGAAAGTTCCATCGTAGCCTCCATATTGTTAACTGACTAATTTTCTCACACAGCTCTTCTGTACACCTACTACTTAGTATCTCATCATTTTCCATGCACCTAGCTTTATAGAGGTTCTGAATGCTACACAAATTTAAACAATCTCAAATTCAGCCTTGCAGAAAAAATAAATTGTCTATCAAATAATAGCATTAATATTGAACACATAAGTACTATTTGAGCTTAAAACTTTTTCTTTTTCTTTCCATTTTTCAACTTTATTTTCAATCATTTAAAAGTTCTAATCTTCAAGCAGGATTGCACAAGGAAGTCCATGTAGCGGACTTTAGACTAATGACTCCCAGACCAGATGACCTTAGGGCACCAGGTGATAAAGCACCCCTCGAGTTTACTTGTCCGAACAATCAAGGTTCTGAATGAAGAGTTCGAACTTAGCCATGGTTCAGTACTCCTGTGCTTCTCCATATTCCACAAGATGGTCCATGTAGTAGGCTTTCGATCGACGGATCCCAGAGCAGTTGCCCTTAGGTCGCCAGGCATGAACCCCTACGGATCTAATTACCCGAACACATCTTGGTTCCGGATAACACTTTTGTACCTACACATAACTTTATTCATCATTTTTCTTTTTTTTCTTTTTTTTATTTTTTTTTATTTGTTGGGGTTTAACTAACCCTTCTTTTTCATAAGCTCAAAAAGTACTTGATATGGTCAATAAGAAGGCTACTACTATCAAGACTTAAAATAAAAAGGCATGAATATAATTTTGTCGTCTAGTCATTCATAATTCTACTTAGCATGGGCACACAGTCTATAAGTTTGATACTGAAGTAGCAAGTGATAAGAAAGAAAAGTATTCAAATTTCATCAATTAACGACATGTCTTTAAACTTCTACTAAAGATAATTAAAACAATAAGACAAGAGTTTGTAAGATGGTAGCAAAAATAAATGCATGCAATGGTATTTTTTTAGAAAATTTTCAATTTTTTTTTGGAATTTTTTATAAATAGATGCAAACATAAGCAAATAAAAAGAAAGAAACATGCAATGCATGAAATGCAAACTCCCCCAAGCTTGAACTAGACACTGTCCTCAGTGTTAAGCCAGCAAGGGAAAGTGATACATACTCAATAAAAAAGAAAATTAAAGAAACGAAAATAAAGAAAAGGGAAAAGACACAACCGAATTTATTGTCTGCGGGGTGGCGATGGTGGATGGTAGCCGAGATTTCCTTGGCGCATATGATACTCATGGATGCGTCTCGTCATGCGCGCATGTTGATTCTAAAGGAATTCGAAGCCACCCTGACGATCATCCATATTTCTAAAATCGGCTCGAATGTTGGTCAACTCTTGTGCTTGTCGAAGTTGCTCTTCCTGAATAGCGTGCAACTGCCCTGACTGACGAAGTTGTTCTTCTTGAAAAGTGTGAAACTCCCCTGCTTGACGAAGTTGTTCATCATACATTGATTCCCATAAGTTTTGCATGGAAGCATAGTCAGGCTGAGGTGGCGGAGGTGGATAGTAAGTCTGCTCTGGGGCTGAAGTAAAAGTGGGCTCCGGTGCTATATAGCAATTCTGCACAGGTTCTTGTAAAGGGGCAGATACTTCCATCGAATCGCAATCCTCATAAGGAGTAGAAGGTATGAACGAGGAATCAGAAGAGCTCTCTTGTGTTGGAGATGGAATCGGAGAAGGCACTGGCATATAAGGTGAATGGACGGATGTAGCATATTGAGAAGCTGCCGGTGATATAGCCTGGAATCCTTGTTGCTGTTGAAGGTAGGGTTGGGCTGCCGCATAATCAGTAGAATCAAACCAGGAGAAATGTTCATCCTGGTGTAGCTGTCCGACAGGGGTAGATGGTCCTGCAGGTGGGATTACTGGAGCTATGACCTGCCTAAAAAGGAGCCAATTATTTGGATTAATCGGCGTAAAAGCATCTCGATCTGAGCAGGGCACCTCCTGATGGTGGCCTTTAAAAATAAAAACTTTGATCCCTGAGTTGTTGGTCTTCATGAGACCCATAGCTTGAATGGTCCTACGAGTGAGATGAGTGTTTCCTGGCACAGCTTCGAGATCATCCAAGTCAAGTTGTAGGTGTTGAGCGATAGGTGTGAGAAGGGCACCAATATTAATGCTACCGCCACGATGAGTAGTGCGACGCTGGAATCGACGAATGAGGAAGGCACCCACATTAACAGGAGTTCTGTGAAGCATGCTGTGGATGAGATATAACTCTCCCTCTGAGACGGCACCATCATTATCACTGCTTCCACTTATGGTGTTGCTTAGCATGCGATGGACGTAGCGCAGAACAGGATTCTAAATTGAGCTATCTTTAGCGGTGTTCCAAACCAATCAGTCTTCTTCTGTTATATGTTTCCAAAAAGTTTCAGCATCAAAGTCAGCAGGTACAGAAAGAGATCCATGGTTGGGAAATCCATAGATATTATTAATCTCTCCTAGAGTGAGAGTAAATGGCCGCCCATAAAGTTGGAATGAAATGCGGGGCTGATCATAGTTCCTGCCATCTAAATTAAAGACTTCCAGAGATGAGAGGAATTCCATAATTAGTACTTCATAAGTTGGTCATCAAGAATGCACAAAGTCAGATAGTCCAATTTGAGAAAATAATAGATGAATATCTGCAAGTAAATTATACTCCCTCAGCAATTCAGTATCTGAAAATCTGGTGGCATGAATTCGAATATCACACATCCGTTCATATCAAGCTTGATACTTCGGCTTAGTCCAATAATAATCTCCGGGGTAGGAGATTAATTGTGAGGGCTGTGGGGCCGGCTGAGCATTCGGATGTCGTCGTTCATGACGTCCCCTCCATATATTAGCAAATCGCCTCATCTTGATCTGGACAAAAATAAACAAAGAAAAGGTACCGGCTCGGTGGAAGCGGCTGAGGTTTCGACCGTAGTATTCGATGAAGAACCTGCTGAAGGTCGGAGGTGACTCGGTCGTAAGGGACCGGTTGACGAAGAACTTCGGCCGTAAGGAATTGGTTGATGAAGAACTTCGGCCGTAATTGATGAAGCTCGGCCGGAGATTAGAGTTTGGCCGTAAGAAGTTGGAGGCGTGACTCGGAACTTCGGCCATAAGAGTAGATGAACCTGTAGATTTCGGCCGTAACGAATGGCGGTGAGATTTCGGCTGTAAAGAAGTCTTGATGCACGGTGTTGAGGCTCGGCCGTAACGCAGATGGTAGGAGAGCGGTGGAAACTCGGCCGTAATAAGTGTCGGCCGTAAAAAAATGTCAGGAAAACGCTGGAACTTCTGCCGTAAGGAACAGGCGCGGCGCTTTTGGGCGTAAGGATTGGCGGTTGGCGTTGAGACTTCGGCCGTAGAGGCTCGGCCGTAATGCACAGAGGGCGGCGCGCGGTGTTGAGGCTCCAGAACTTCGGCCGTAATGCACAGAGGGCGGCGCGCGGTGTTGAGGCTCCGGAACTTTGGCCGTAATGCGCAGTAGGGATGAAAGGGCGAGGCGGTGATTGATCTGCATAACACGAGAATGGGTAAGATTTTATAGATGAATTTTCGGGCGTAATCTGACCTGCTCGCAGTGAAGGGTCATGTCCGGGCGTAAAAGCAAAAGCATGCCCGATTTTCAAAGCACGTCCGTGGTCTCCCTGTCATGTCTAAGCTTTGACGATTTCCAAGGCTGGTCTGCTGGTGTGACATCTCGGCCGTAATGCAAGGGTGGCAGGGCGTAATAGCTGCCCTTGTCCGGTCATCTTCAGCTTCGGCCGTAATGTTGACAGGTGGCAGGGCGTAACGAGGGTGGCAGCTTGTCTTGTTATGTCCATTGGAATCTTTACGGCGTGGTCATCGAGGTGATTCTCGGCCGTAATGAGGAAAGGTGGCAGGGCGTAATCTTTTTTTTTTTCGATTGGACTTGTGCATGCAGATGTGCTGTCGTGTCATTCTCGTCTGTGCATAACACCTCGGCCGTAAAAAGACATCTGGCGTGATCCTTGGCCGTAACGATGTGGCGTCTTGTCATATCTGTTGGAATTTTTTACGGTGTGGTCATCGAGGTGATTCTCGGTCATAACGAGGTACATGGCGTAATCTTGTCGTTTCGCCTTGTGTTTCCCCATGCATGGTGCATTCCTCGGTCGACGTATGATTATCCGAATTCCGCTCGATGCATAGAAAGAAATATTGATTAGATGACTCGATATAAAATCAAAATAAAATGCCTAATTAAAAATAAAACTATCACCGAAACTAAGATATTAATTAACAACTAATTAGACTAAAATAAAAGTAAATAAATAAAAAAAAGATAGAAATAGTTCTGATTTATAGTCGTCAGCTTGACTTAGTACTAATGAAAATTTCACACATCATAGAGAGTGATCATAGAAAGGTTATGATAATAAGTGCCACCATGATAAAGTTTCAATCTATGTCCATTCACTTTGAGTCTTTGTTTTTTGTCTAATGATTCAATCTCAAAAATTCCATAGGGTGAACAATTAATTATAACATAAGGTCCGGTCCATCTTGATTTAAGTTTTCCAGGAAATAGTCTGAGTTTGCTATTATAAAGAAGTACTTGTTGACCAGGTAAAAATTTTTTATGTTTAATGTGCATGTCATGTATATTTTTTGTGCGTTCTTTATATAGCTTGCTGTTTTCGTATGCATAGTGTCTAAATTCATCAAGCTCATTTAATTGTAATAACCTTTCAGATTGTGATGATTTTAGATTCATATTTAAAAATTTTATTGCCCAATAAGCCCTGTGTTCTAGTTCTACAGGAAGGTGACATGCTTTTCCAAAAACTAATTTATAAGGAGAAGTACCTATGGATGTTTTAAAAGCAGTCCTATATGCCCAGAGTGCATCATCTAATTTCAAAGACCAGTCCTTCCTAGATGAATTTATAGTTTTCTCTAGAATCCTTTTTATCTCTCTATTTGAAATTTCCACTTGTCCACAAGATTGGGCATGATATGGTGTACTAAAAAAATGTTTGACTCCAAATCTATTAAGAAGAGTTGACATTATTTTATACAGAAATGTGTTCCATTGTCACTTATGATAGTCCTAGGTGTTCCAAATCGAGTAAAAATATTTTTTCTTAGAAAGTTGGCAACTACCTTGGCCTCATTTGTTGGTGTGGCTACAGCTTCTACCCATTTGGAAACATAATCAACCGCCACTAAGATGTATTGGTTGTTAAAGGATTTAGGGAATGGTCCCATAAAGTCAATGCCCCAAACATCAAAAATATCACACTGTAAAATATTTGTGAGAGGCATTTCATCTCGACGAGAAATATTACCTGTCCTTTGACATTTGTCACAATACTTACAATAGTTTCTTGCATCTCTGTAAATGGTTGGCCAATATAGTCCACATTCAAGTACCTTAGCTGCTGTTCGATTGGGTCCAAAGTGACCTCCAGCTTGTCCATCGTGGCAATGACTTAGGATATTATCAATCTCATCTTCGTGAACACATCTTCGAACTACTTGATCTGCACATAATCGAAAAAGGTAAGGATCTTCCCAGTGATAATTCTTGACATCAGATAAGAATTTTTTTTTTATGAGTGGTCATGCCCTTTGGAATGTAATGTCCTGCAAGGTAGTTAGCAAAATCAGCGAACCATGGTGTAGTGTCAGAAATTTGAAAAATTGTAGAGATAAAAAATAGTTTTTCGTCTGGGAATTCTTCAAGTATGTCTGTGACTTCTCTTGGAGATGGCTCCAAACGAGATAGATGATCAGCTAATAAGTTTTCAGTCCCTTTTTTGTCTTTTACTTCCACATCGAACTCTTGTAAAAGTAGTATCCATCGGATTAATCTAGGTTTGGCATCTTGTTTGCTCATCAAGTGCTTGATGGCTACATGATCTGTGTAGACAATAATTTTTTAACAAATTAGATATGATCTAAACTTGTCAAAAGCAAAAATAACAGCAAGAAACTCCTTCTCGGTTGTTGCATAATTTAGTTGGGCAGCATTCAATGTTCGGCTTGCATAATATATAACATGAAATGTTTTATCTTTTCTTTGCCCTAAAACAGGTCCTACGGCACCATCACTCGCATCGCACATCAACTCGAATGGTAAAGACCAGTCTGGTGCTACAACAACAGGGGCAGAAATTAGCATTTCTTTTAACAAATTAAAGGCAGCAAGACATTCTGAATCAAAATCAAATTGTGTCCTTAGCAAGAAGATTAGTTAAGGGTTTAGCCATTTTCGAAAAATCTTTGATAAAACGGCGATAAAATCCTGCATGCCCAAGGAAGCTTCGAATGCCCTTCACATTGGTTGGAGGAGGCAGATTTGCAGTAACATCTATCTTGGCCTTATCCACTTCAATTCCTTTTTCTGAGATTTTGTGGCCAAGAACTATACCCTCCTTAACCATGAAGTGACATTTCTCCCAGTTAAGGACCAAATTCGTTTCTTCACATCTCTGCAAAACTAGAGATAAGTTATCCAAACAGTTATTAAAAGAGCTCCCAAAAAGTGTAAAATCATCCATGAAAACTTCGAGTATCTTCTCATTCATATCTGCAAAGATTGATATCATGCATCTTTGGAATGTTGCTAGAGTGTTGCATAGACCAAATGGCATCCTTCTATAGGCAAACGTTCCATATGGACATGTGAACGTTGTCTTTTCTTGATCCTCAAGTGCTACTGCTATTTGATTGTATCCAGAATAGCCATCTAGAAAACAATAAAAGCTATGACCTGCAACACGCTCCAACATTTGGTCAATAAAAGGTAATGAAAAATGATCTTTGCTAGCATCATTAAGCTTCCTATAGTCTATACAGACTCTCCAACCTGTAACTGTCATCTGTCAAGTCAGCAGATATGATAACTGGGTAAGTGTTATTTTCAAGAAAAGCATATCTTAAATGAGATGGTAGTTCTTTAAGTTCGAGTTTTGGAGGACAATCCAATTTCTCGAGTGTTTCTGTTGTTATTGGCGCATTATCCTCTCCCACAATTTTTCTTGAATCCTCCATTATTTCCAAAGCTTCCTTAGCATATGGATCTGACACAAAGTCTGCAACAATATCATCAAAAGCATCGGTCGTGTCATCTTCTAGAAAATCAATAGAATAACAGGATGAGTGATCAAAAGGTTGTTTGAGAGAATTTTTTATATTGAAAGTGATGTCTTCGTTGTTGACGCGAAGTTTGAGCATCCCTTGTTGAACATCTATGAGTGTGTTTCCTGTTGCTAGGAATGGTCTCCCGAGGATGATGGGGGTTTTTTCATCTGTCTTCATATCTAGAACAATAAAATCTGTAGGAAAAACAAATTTATCAACTTTTACCAAAACATCTCTTAATATTCCTCGGGGTCTCTTGCATGAAGAATCTGCGAATTGAAGAGTCATGCTTGTTTCTTCAAGTTCTCCATAACCTAGCTGCAAAAATATAGAATATGGCATTAAACTAATACTAGCACCAAGATCACATAAAGCTTGTGCACAAAAGAATTTTCCTATAGTGCAAGGTATAGTGAAGGTTCCAGGATCTTTCATTTTTCTAGGTATATCTCGATCGTAAATGGCACTACACTCTGATGTCAACATTACTCTCCCAGTGTCTTCAAACCTTCTTTTTGAAGATAATATATCCTTCATGAATTTAGCATAGCTCGGCATCATCCGTAAAGCTTCATGAAAAGGAATATTAATAGATAATTACTTCAGAATATCAAGAAAGCGAGAAAATTGCTTATCTAGTTGTTCTTTGCAAAATTTCTGTGGATAGGGCAGATCCTTTATGTTGGTATTTTTTGAATTGTTAGTTTTTCTTTTCTTCAGATTGATATCTACAGTAGTCTGATCTTGTGTCTTTGATGCTTCAGTTTCTTCTTTATGATCAATTACTCTTGGTGGGGAATCTGATCTTAGACTTCTCAATTGTTTCCCACTTCTAAGAGTCACAGCTTTGGTCTCTTCTTTAGGATTTTTCTCTGTATTGCTTGGGAGAGTCCCTGGTGCACGTCCTGCCATCATATTAGCCATCTGCCCTAATTGCATTTCTAAATTCCTGATTGTAGCATCTTGATTGTTTGCCCTTGTTTCCATTGTCCTCTGCATGGTTTGCATAGTGTCAATAACTCTTCCATCATCTCTTCCATGGGATTAGTCGATTGTTGGACGGGAGCTTCTTGTTGCCTTCTCAAAAGTGTATAATTTTGTGGATGAGCTTGATTCTGAAATTTCTCAAAAACTTGCCCTTGATTTGACCTGTAAGGAAACTTCTGATTGTTCCTCCAACCATAGTCATTATTCCTGAAAAATGGATTGGAGACAAAGTTAGCATTTTCAATATGATCAGGATTAGAAATGTTACCTTGAGGACAATAATTGCTCGCATGTCCTCCTCCACAGTTGTTGCACACCATTAATGACATCATCTGCTCAAATTTTTTATTAAGTGACTCCAACTGAGTCACTACTTCAGAAGAATTTCTACTTTCTGTAGCATGCACATCATGAGTTCGGCGAGATGGTCTCCTTTCTTGGCTCGACTTGAGGACTACAGCTTCAATTATATCTTGTATCTCACTAGGACGTTTAGATCCTAGCACTATCCCTCCTGCTGATTGGTCGAGTTTGTCTTGATCTGCAGGTCGTAATCCATGGTAGAAATCTTCCATCACTTGCCACTTTGGAATTCTATTATTAGGAACTCTGGCCAACAGTTCCTTATATCGTTCCCAGGCTTCATATAACGTCTCCTTATCGTCTTGAACAAATGCCCTCAGCTCCCTTCGATATTTGCCTGCCTTTTGTGGTGGACAATATTTTCCAACAAACTTTTCTACAAGCTCCAACCAAGAATGAATCGACCCTGCAGGCAAAGTTTTAAACCAAGTGGAAGCTTTGTCACGTAAAGATTGAGGAAATAATAATAAACGAATAACTTCAGAAGAAACATTATTATTTCTAAAGGTGCTCAGAGTAGCAAGAAATTTGTCAAGGTGATCGTGAGGGTCTTCATGAAATCCTCCTCCAAATTGGGATGCTTGTATCATCCTCACGATTGCGGGATTTATCTCAAAATTATTTGCGTTAATATCAGGCAGCACTATGCATGATTCTCGGTCACTGTATCTGGCCGAGACATATTCTCTCATAGAAAGCTCTGCTTCATCTTCTTGCCGATTATTATGTGGTGGAACCAGTTCATTTTGTTGCTCCAGTCTCTGATTGTCGCGTGCTTGTTCCGCCATTTTTCTTATATTTCTTCGTAATCGACGATAGGTTCTTTCAATTTCAGGATCAAATTCCAATAGTGGATTTGAACTCCTAGTGCGCTTATCAGAAGATTCCAGGATTGGTTGTGATTTAATTTTCAATTAGTACCTGCAACAACCAATTTTCAGTAAGATAAAAGAACAAAATAAAATAAAAATTAAAGTCTTTCGACCTGATAGAATTAAAATTAATTTTCGAGAGGAACTTTTCAGAAACCTAATTATGGCCGCAAACGGAGGTTCTTCAAACCAATACAAATACCAAATATTAATATCGACCGAAAAAATTTATGATGATGTAACAAACGGCACAAAATAACTCTGAACTAATTTGCGGCCGTAAAGTTAATAATCAAACATAATCAAAAATTATTTTCAGAGAGGAAATAATTTTTTATTATTAATACAGAAATAGATTTACGGCCGAAATTAGATTAGTAATTCGAAGCTCGTTCGGCCGTAAAAATATTGAAAAAGTGTCAAAAGGATTCAACGTGAAGGCGTAAACCAATTAAATTACGGCCGTAACAAACTAGTTATCATGGAATTTCGGCCGTAAGACAGAAAACTAAACAGGGTGTTCGACCGAAATAAAAAATGAGAACGCAACGTCGACGATTTTTACGGCCGAAGAAGAGTAAGATTCATATCGGTCGTAAATCAATGAAAATTAAGTCGAACGTGAGGTAAAACATCAACACATATAAATCGGCCGAAATGAGATTAAATCAAACTTATTCGTTCAGAAATATATTACGGCCGAGTTGAAGTAAAATCTATGTCGGATGATCCATTACGGCCGACATAGACTAAATCGCTTTGGCAAAAACAAAGTCAAATCAAAAGTTCAAACTATTATAATGTTACGGCCGAGAATGAAAAAGTCACAAATAAATTGGCCGAAAAGGTCGTAATATGGTGTAAAAAACAAATGTTGATAAATTTTACGGCCGCAAAACCATGAGATCAATTCTCGGCCGTAAAAAGAAAACATGAGATCATTCTCGGCTGTAAAGATGATTAAATTGTCAATTAAAACGCGGTCACATCGGCCAAGATGAAGTCAACACGAGGCCGTAAAGAAAAATAGGGTTTCGGCCGAAATAAAAATCGAACGAAACGTTGACAAAATGACTCATTACGACCGAAATTGAATTGAGTCGATTTTTTACGGCCGTAAAACAACGAAATTAAATCAAATATAACAAACTACTTTGGCCAAAACGAAATCAAATCCATGGCGTAAAACAATGTTCGGATAAAAACATTACGGCTGTAAAAATTGAAAGTTTAGAACTCAGAAATCATTCATTACGAGGCCGTAAAATTAATAAAGCCGACACATTAAATCTCGGTCGTAAAATCATAAGTCGACAGTGTAATTCGGAAAATTCAATCGGCGTCGGATTTTAAACCGAAAGTAGACAAATTTAAAAAAAAAATTATCGTGACCTTTATCTGCAAAAGAAAAAAAAATGTCAGTTTATTCACAAAAATAATTAAAACAATTAATACATATTTATAAAGAATTATTTACACTTTATTTACATCTCCTAATAATTCATAAAAATCAGAAATTAATTAATAAAATATTCCCCGGCAACGGCGTTACAAACTTGATTCTCCACACACTAGTTATCAAATTTATGTCAATTATTAATTCCAAATAAAATCAATTATAATTAGTATAATGAATTCTGAAATTAAACACTCCACAAACTGGTATAGCCTAATTCAGAAATTTAATTAACTAATATAAAAGCATTAAGCACAATTAATAATTGATCAGAAAAGATTAAAACGAATAAAGTAGGGTCCAAACATTTTCCTTCAATTAATAATCTCCTAAAATAATAATCCTAAAAACATGGAGTTCATCCTAAAAATTCTGGAGAGATAATGAAATACAAATCATAAAAATTGAAAGAATTACACCCAAAATAGAAGTAGGGCTCTCGAATTGGGCAGACAATCGGGCAGCCTCTCGGACTTGATCAAGGTCGCGATCAACCTCCAACCGTCGCACCTCTCTCCTCTTGGTCGTAGCCTGCAGAGCTCACGACTCGCCGTGGAAGAAAACCTGAACTTCAGAGCACGAATTGAAACGATGGATTCTTCACGTATTTATAGGGTGCGGACGGTCTTCAATTTGATCTCGGCCGTAACATCGTACGGCTGACTTTAAAATTATAAGATAAACTCGACCAAAGATAAATCCTTTTATCATTACGCCCAAAGATAAATCATTTTTTATCTTTACTCCCTTAGAATCTCGGCCGTAATAAAGAATTAAATCTTTACTCCCAAAGAGATAAAATTCCTTTTACTCCCTCCAAATCTCGGCCGTAAGGAAGGAATTTAATCTTGTTACGCCCAAAAGATAAAATCCTTTAATTATTACTCCTTTCAAATCTCAGCCGTAACAAAGAAGAGTCTTATCATTACCCCTGGAAATCTCGGCCGAAATGACTTGATCTTCATGCCATTACGCCCAAATAATTTTATCTTTACACCTTCATATATCGGCCAAACGGATGATTTCATTGCCATTACCCCCTCCAAATCTCGGCCGTAACATCTTTTATCTTTACCCCTTTCGAATCTCGCCCAAAATGACTTGGGTGTAAAGCCAAATCTCGGCCGTAATGATGAATTCTTCATCCTAATCTCGGCCATAATGATAAATTCTTTGAAATTTCGGCCGATACAGCGCAATCCATTTAAATCTCGATTTTTCCTGTAAAATAATTATAAAAATTTAGTTAATCCATCCACAATTAAAATATTCAGAGAAATAATAATTAAAATTTATAAATCCGGAATTACGATTAAAAGTGACTAAAAATGATGCATGCCATGAACAAATTACAGAAAAATTAACTAAAATAATAATCTAAAATATGTTATATTTTGCATGCATCAGGCACTTACTTTCCATTGCAAACGAAGAGGCTTCGAGAAGGAAACCTGACCAATGGCAAGGAGGTGCTGCCATCCTAATTAGGAGGGTTGAGGTTTGGAAAGCTAGGGGCTGCTGGCCCTAGTTTCCAAGAGGGCCGGACCAGCCCTCCTCTCCATGGCCGATCAAAGGGGCATTCAACAGAGGCGATCATCCTGGGTGTTCAACTTGGCAAGTAGGGTAAAAATTATTGAAATGTAATTAGAGCACCCAAAAGGGTGTTTTGCAATCAGGGCTATCATGTAGGATCCTTATTGCCACATCTTGCAGGGTTCTTGGGATATGTCTTCTTCCGATCCTGGGACCTCCTTTGAAGCTTTGGCAATCCCTTTGGGGTATGGACGGGGCGAGATCGTTCTGCTCGTTCACGAAGAGGATGCACCTTAGATGCTTGTCCGTTCGCACCTTGGATAAAGTAATGCCACTGTACTTGTCATCCTAGATCATACACCTTTGACATACTCGTCCACCGGGCGGCTCGACCCTTGCGAAAGAGTAGCCATTCCGGGCCTTCACTGACCTGTGCGGATGCTTGTGAAGACGCTCCGCTTAGATAAGCGGATTGCGATTGGTGAACTCGTGGCATGAGCTCCCAACATTACCTCCATCTCCATTCGAAAGGATGACATCGCCAATGTGTCCTTCAAAACCTTCGCATTGCGATCCTTGGAGGCCGCTTTGATTACTCGAGGCGATGTCCGAAAGGAAAGGGCACTCTTCCTTCGGTTGGCGGCAGAACGCTTGATAGCAGCATGCCAAGGTTCGCCGATGCTCGACGCTCAGACCATTTGCCAAATTGGTCGCTGAGTTGAGACGTTGATTTGCGTTGGCATGTATCAGGTTCGTCCTACTCCTCGATGGATGACATCGCACTGCTTGCGGGGCGACACTTGACGAGGCAGACAAGGCTGACAGCTCGTCCGCGAGTGTTTGCATGTAATCAACGCTTTGCTCCATTCCTGAAAGTCATCGTGGCGTGGCAGGCGACGCTGTGACACGACAAGATGCTTGTGATTGATGCTCCTTGGCCGAAAGAATGATATTCTTTGGCCGAAAAGGGACCGTGACCCTTGATATTTGTCTTTAAGCCAACTTCTCCCGTGAAGTGGTTGTGCACTTCACGTTGCATGACTGGGCATGCGATGCGACGTCACGAAATACCTAGCAGCGCCAGGTCACCATGATAGTGCATGACCGACAGTCCCTGAATGTGACACGGGTCCTCCAAGTTACACGACGCTCGTGTAAGCGATCTCATGATATGAGCAGCGCAAGACCATCATGCGGAGCATATGGCCACTCTTTGACGCAGCGCGATCCTTCAGGATTCCCGACTATATACCTGGGGTGGTTGATCTGCTCGAGTGAGCGACGCATGACCGTCCCGGTTAGGCGGGGTGATCAATCCGTCATCATGATGCATGACGGACGTTCCTTGACACGACACGGGTGTATGAGGAACATGCTGCGGGGCACGACTGGGCGTGCGGCGAGGAGGCTTGCCATGCATTCCTCGTTGGCGTCCACGATCAAAGACCATGGTACCAGTGCGCCTGGGCGTGATGGAGTACTTGAGCGGAAGCACATTTCCTACGCCAAGGCACGTTGCGACGACACAAGTGAGTCATCGTCGCTGGGTAATCCGAGCAGGAAGAACTGCTCTGATACCACTTGTCATGGGGTCATTCTCAGACACTAGACCACGTGCGGCGACTAGGCGGATAGGCACCTAGCCAAGCCTATTTTGAGTTTGCAGCGGAAGTTTTATGGTCGAGACGACTATGCCGAGAGTCGCTCTTATAGGCATTCAATCACGGACATGACTAGAGTGTTGGACTACTCGTCACAAGACCGTGACATTAGCGCATTGCGGTACTAATGTAGGCGCTTGGGCGCTTAAAGTCCGAAGGGGCGACGAAGGGACCACGGGACGCCACGAAGGGACACCGATGTGGGTTGCCACCCCGAGCTCAAGGCCATGACACTAGAATTAAAGGAAAGCTTACTCGTATTAAAATATGATGAAACATAACATACAATTGGGCCTCGAAAGGCACTAGTGAACTCCTCCCAGTGTACCGTAGGTATAGGAGTCTTGTTACATATTGAAGATGCAAAAGACGTACCCTACGGGAACGTCACCTACTTGGCCATTTATAAGGACGGCCTTACAAGATAAATGCGCTAAGGGCGGATAACTTGGTACTCCGCAATATTACGCAGTGCGGGGCGGCTGCATGTGTTCCATATTTTCGGCGCTAAGCGGCTTAGGGCTATAAGTTAAGCGGCACTGGTGCCGCGAGGCTTCACGCTTCGTGTCACGGGAAACGCCCCGTGACACGAGCACGACAAGACGTGGCAGGGCGAATGCATGGAGGCACGGCGGCGACTCCCCAAAAGGTTTGGTCCATCTTCAATAGTCCAGAGAACTTTTGAGAAGGAAAGGAAACCTCAGCTACCATGCGGCTATCTCCAAGAAGGAAAGGTGGCCAATGAAAAGTAAAGTGCATGGGCACTTACTTTCCATTGCAAACGAAGAGGCTTCGAGAAGGAGACCTAGCCAATGGCAAGGAAGTGTTGTCATCCTAATTAGGAGGGCTGAGGATTGGAAAGCTAGGGGCAGCCGGCCCAAGTTTCAAAGAGGGCTGAATCAGCCCTCCTCTCCATGGCCGATCAAAGGGACATTCGATGGAGGCGATCGTCCTGGGTGTTCAACTTGGCAAGTAGGCTAATAATTATTGGAATGTAATTAGAGCACACAAAAGGGGGTTTTGCAATCAGGGCTATCATGTAGGATCCTTAATATTAGGAAACGTTATGAATGGCAGATACCATGTGAGTGGCCAACCAAGATAGTATAAATAGACACCTATGGGTGGCATTGTACTTCATCGTTAATCGGTTAATGAATTCCTAGATTTCCCCTCAACCGTGAGCTTCTTCTAATCTTGTGTGTGTGGGTGTTTTCATTGTGCGTGCAGGTGGATGTCCGAGTTCAGGGGCAAACGTTCGAAAAGCTGTTGGAGTTCTTGACGTAGCAAGGGTCCAGGCCAGCACATCCTTGGCTTCATGGACATCGAGGTCTAAGGGCGTGACATGTTCCTACGGCTCGAGCAGTGAGAAATTCTATTTTTTACCAAAAAATAAGGAATCCAAAAATAAAAATGGGTTAAATAAAACCGTTCAGTTGGGAATTAAAAAGGAAATTAAAATAAATTCTATTTTAGTGCATCGGTTTTGAATCCGAAAAAGGAAATTAAATAAAATCCATTAATCCACTAATTTTTGTCTTCATCTTCATCGTCATCGTCTTGCTGCTGGTCATGCATCACCTCACGAATCATTTTCCTCGTCTCACTTCATTGTCGCACTTCAAGAGCTTGTTGTTGCGCTTCAAATTCTTGGCGAACATCTTGTTGGATCTTTTGTTGGACTTCCATTACTCGTTGTTCCCACATGCCTTCAAATAGTCATCGATATCATAACTGTCATGACCCCAATTTAAACGGTGATTTAAATCAGAGTTTGCGACTGATTACATACGATCAAATAATTTTTTTAGAGAAAAATTATGCATAACTCCTCTAGATAATATAAGAAAATGATAACACATATAAGCAAACCACGTAGTTTATATTGATCATTCAGAGTATGTAACAATCCTAGGGTTTACACCACCACATAGTCATAAAAGATTTACATTTTACAAGATACAAAATTACTTTTCATACATAGCACATATCAAACTCTCTCCATATCCCAACAGAGGAATATGAGAGTTACAAGTCTTCTATCTAACACACGCGGTGGGGCACATGACTTCTCAATACCTTAGCAGCAAAAAGAATCCACACCCTGCTAAGGCTGTCTCTCGCGCTCCCAAAAGTTCTACTGATTTGAAAAAGTGTACAACAAATTGTGACCAAAATAGCTCGCTAATAACTCATAAGCAATGTGTTACCATCTAATAAATTCAGGAAGACATAAACATACATGCATTAATCATAATATCAAAGTCAATATCTTCATACATTTACTAAATACATATATATCATCTCAATCAAAACCATTGCACTCAATTTATAATCATTGACACTTCAACATATCAAACATGTGTATGCAATGCAACACTCTCATATGTATGCACCGATCACCAACTGGCTAGTGGTTGTAGAGGAGGCTCCCATCGTGATCAGCGATGTAGCACTTAGCTCCATTCTACCTCATCCCTTTCGGGGAACAAATCATATAGCGATAGGTGGACTCTAGAGGTGGCCCCTACGGTTCTATAGGTGGCCCCCATCGCGACTATTCACAATGTGGCACTTAGCTCCGCATGGCACTTAGCTCCAGCCTATCTCATCCCATTATTGGGGAATAAAATGATAGATTGGACTTTAGAGGTGGCTTCCATTGTGATCAGAGATGTAGCACTTAGTTTCAACCATCATATATGAAAATGTAAATGGATGTCAATGCATGATTCATCACATAACAAACATCTCCTGAATATCAGAAGATGAATCATATCTAATACCATTTCAAAAGGAACAAGATTACACTCATCGTAATCCATTCAGATCATATCACATATATTTTCCATAATTTCATTTCTCGAAAACAATTCATAGTATTCCAATATATATTCAATACATATAATAATCGATGTCACACTGAATTCAAAAGAGGTGAATACATAGAGTATGAGAAATCAACTTAAGGGCTAACAAAATGTTTTCCTTTCCCTTTTCACTACTTTACTCTTCTACTCCTATAACAATAATAGTAAGAAACACATTACTACTATGATATGAGCACAAGTCTATCACATATGAAACATAATTAATTGCAATGGTATGTGAACCTTGAATATTTACTCTTATAACTTAAGTAACTATTAAACATAAGGATTGACCTAATATTATGACAAATTCCACACATAGTAAAGAAAAATCCATATCTTCTGGTATACATAATAAAATGACATCATTCCAATTTTCTTTAGTTTAATATTACAGAAACATTAATCTGTAAAAGTTTCATATCCTATTTCATTATCGTTTGCTTCCATGAAAATCAACATTCAGCCTAACTTTTATGTTGTTTCTATGTTCTAACAGACTGAGTAACCTTACTTTTATGATTTATATAAAATAATAGACATTCCCTGTTCTAGTCATTTTAATTTTCCCAAATAGTAGACATCTAGAGTGCAACTCATAAAATTACTTGAATTTATATTTATTTGTACTGAGCACAATAAATTTAATCAATAGAAGCATAATATGTCCTAAGCTCCATCCTGACAGACTGAATAAGGCTCAGTAACATATTTATAACTTTCGCTATACATATCATTTTCTAGTGATTTCAATTATCCATGAAACCTAACATCAGTTTCTATAACACCCTAAATTATCAAATAATTCCACTACATATTGGATTTAATACATAATTTACAAATTTGGGTAGAAATTTCGGTGGATAGAGTGATAGTACCTTAAAGATAAGAGCATAACTTTATCTACAGAAATCATATTAACTTGATTCCAAAGCTCAATGAACGTATACTCATATAGGATCAATTAGAATAAATTTCATAATTTTGGGATCACTTGAAGGTATGGAATTATGTAGTTAATGATTCATGAATCAATTGAACATGACTAGGGTTAATCTCACCCGTGAACTACATGATAGCAAAAGTGAACATTGAACAGCACTTGAGGACAGTGTTGGAAACCTTGAGACAGGACAAGTGTTTGCTAAGTTTTCCAAATGTGAGTTTTGGATAGATAGAGTGGTGTTTCTGGGGCATGTCATATCAGCTCATGGAGTTCTGGATAGAAACTGTTGTGAAGTGGGAAGCACCAAGAAATGCAAGAGAGGTTCGTAGTTTTCTTGGATTGGCAGGTTACTATAGGAGGTTTGTGCAAGGCTTCATTGCAGGACCACTTACTCAGTTGCTGAGAAAGAATGCCAAATTTGTTTGCATAGATAAATGCGAGAGCAACTTTCAGGAATTGAAGAATAGATTGATGTCAGCACCAATTTTGACCTTACTAGAAGGTAGAGAAAATTTTGTGGTTTATAGTGATGCTTCATGTCAAGGACTTGGATGTGTTTTGATGCAGCATGGGAAGGTAATTGCTTATGCATCGAGGAAGTTGAAACCACATGAAGTCAATTATCCTACTCATGACTTAGAGTTGCCGGCTACAATATTTGCATTGAAGATATGGAGACAAACGTAAACTGGAGATAATTTTTTCTTTCTTTCTTCATAAAGAAATGATTAAGCGAAGAGTATAAATTCTATGTTAGTAAGTATGACTTCAGTGACTTTCAAAATTTTTGGAGATAGTCAAGATAATAAAAAGATAATTCGTACTCGATATGAATGAATCATATCAAAGCTGGTATCATGTATGTGGATGTGTAGGTTACCATCCAGTTGAGAATTTTTGGGAATAAATTGACTTAAGAGGTGATAGTAAAATATTTCAGATGGTTTTAGTGGAAAATAATTTAGAATAGTAGACGAAGCATCTCGAGGTTTGTGAATTTCGAGAAAGAAAAAAAAAGGAAGGAAATTATATATTGATAAGGGAGAATTTGATGAGACTAATTATGAAAAATATAATTTAAGATTGTGCACAAAACCTAGAATGAAAAGTTAAATGGTTAGAGGTTTTTAATAGAGTGAAACTATCCAATTTTTTAAATAAGTATGCTTCTATGGATGTTGTATTTGGAGCTTTGAGAAAAAAAAATTGGATACAAGAAGTGATGTGGAAAGGATTTGTTGAATTAAATTTATAAGATTACATTGAGGATGGATAGTAATGGTTTAGCCTAAATTGAGAATAAATGGAGAACGATATAAGTTTTATAATCAATTCATCTATTCAATCAGTCTTAAGTTGATTGATTGATCATACCTATGTCTTTGATTACCATCTAGAGTATGCTAAGTTGGAGTTTTCGAAAGATTGACTAGGGTGGGACGCCCTCTAGTCATCGACCGAAAACTCGAACCTAGCCGTAGATTAGTATAAGTCATATACGATGTGTTGATTAAAAACTTATCTGGAGGGCGATTGGAGTGGGATGCCTTCCAATCCTCAATCGTAAGTTTGAGTCAACACATCATGTGTCATAGTTGGTGGTTGAGGAGTTGTTTCAGTAGTTACTTTTAAGTGGAGACAATTTATGATTTAAGATTGTAGAATACAAGATTATGAATTTTCTTTGTTAGTCTCTAAAGAAGGTTAGGGGAAGAAATTTTAAATGGATTGGCACTGATCTTATTAGTTTTATATAATGTGGAGTTGTAGATAATTCTGTTAGCTTTCCATAGACTCCAAGATCATCTAATTTGGATAATTGTGCAGAAAGTTATGCTCAAAATAGTGCAGGGTGGTCAACCTGCCGGTCGAAGCTATGAATATCGGTCGAGGCAGTCCGGTCGACCGATCGGAGATACCGGTTGACCGATCAAGGTATAAACTGCCCAAATAAAAACTGCGAGACTGTACGATCGACAGACCGATCGATGCAGCGGCCGATCGATCAGCTCAATGGCTACAAATCAAAACTGCGAGACTGTACCGGTCGAGACATCGGTCGATAGTCCGGTCGACCGACCAGCTGCGGCAACTGGAGAAATCAGCGCAAATGGTCATATAGTCCGGTCGACCGGTCAATAAATGCGGTCGACCGGTCCATTACTAAAATGAACAGTAACAGCTATATTTTGAGGAGAAAAATGTGGAATTAATTCTGGACGAATTTTCCACATACCAGAGCCTATAAAAGGAGTATCAAGGCCAGAAGCAAATGTAAGAATCCAAGCATTGAAGCAAAACTTCAAGAAATCAAAAGGAGATCATTTCTCTTGAAGTTATCATTTTAGAGCCGTCTTTCTTTCTCTCTTCTCTTCTTGTGAGTGTTCTATTGTAAAAGAGAGAAACTATTCTTCAGAAAGATTGTGAGAGCTCTTGTGTAAAAGAGGTTCCAAATCTTACCTCTTAAGTGAGAGAAAATATTAGCTTCCTAGGAGGAGAGATTGCCTTGCCTCTCGAAGCGGAGAAAAAGGTTGTTGTGTAAAGGGCTTTCTTCCTTGCCCCATTTGGAAGAAAGGAAGGGATTAGTGGAATCTCCAACGGTCTCGAGGTCGAGATGTCAGAGCGGGGACATAGGCCAAGGTGTGACCGAACCTCGTCAACAACCATCGCGTCTATTTGTGTTTGATTTCTCTCACTCTCTCTCCCTCTAATATTGTGTTTATAATCTGAATTGCAGAGGTTTTAAGAATCGATTTCATGCTTCCGCGACGAATTTTGTGAAATCGACAATTTCAGTTAAACACCAATTCACCCCCCCCCCCCCCCTCTTGGTGCCCTTTGGTGGATCCTACACCATTAGGCATAGGTATGCTTCGTCATTTTAAGAACTTGATGAGTCAGTTGACTCTACATATTTTTTATTTTTCCCTTTCTGAGATGTCTTTTGTTTGTGTTGTTTGTATGATCTTCTTGCTGGCTTCTCATTCTTCTCTTTCTTCTTTACCAACTTGGGATACTTGTCTAATTTTCTTGTGTAGCGGGCGAGTTTCTTTTCGTCCACTTCTTGAGTCTTCTTCTTGGATTTGCTTTCAATGACAATGTTTTCTTCTCGGGGGCTTTTTCTTCTTGATCTTCTTCGAATGAGATCTCATAGGTTAGAAGTGAACCAATTAGATCATCGAAATCCAATTTGTTCAAATATTTTTCTTCAATCACGGTCCTCTTCGTATGTCATTTGGAGGAGAGAGATCAGAGAATCTTTTTCACTTTTTGGGAATTAGTTCTTGGCTCACCCAAGGAGGCTAAAGCATTCACAATATCATTAAACCAAGCAATCATATCATTTATGGATTCATTATCATGCATTTTGAAAGAATCAATTAATGATTTAAAATATTCAATCTAGATTCTTTAACTTTGTCGGTTCCTTCATAAGTAGTAATGAGCTTCTCCCAAATCTTGGTTGCAGTTTCGCAATTTGAAATTCGATTAAACTCCGTTGAATCCAAAGCACAATAAAAAATATTTTTGGCTTTCCAATCAAGTTTTGCAAAAATATTTTCTCTTTCGTTAGATTATGTAGGTAATTTTTCATGAAGATAATAACCTTTTTCAACAATGTCCCACAAGTCAATATCAATAGAACAAATGTATGCTTGAATTTTACTTTTGCAATATGCAAAATTTGATGCATTTAAAAGGGGAGGACGACTAATTGATTGTTCTTTGGTAAAATTAAATCCACTTGATGCCATAGCTCTTAATATGGTGAAATCTTAAAAGCAAGATGATTAAATCTTGAAACAAGATGATTAAAAATCAAAACAAGAGCAACCCACTCTGATATCAATTGTAGAATCACAAAGGGGGGAGGAGAGGGGGAGAGGGGATTGAATTGGTGTTTAGATTGATTTCACTAAAATCATTGCAGAAGCTTAAAATTGATTTGTTAATCCTTTTAAAAATAACATAATTCAGATCACATCAACCAATATGAAAGGGAGAGAGAGAGAGAATTTCAAACACAATGAATGCGGTGATTGTTGATGAGGTGGCCACACCATGGCCTACGTCCCCGCTCTAACTTCTCGATCTCGAGACCGTCGGAAATTCGATTAGAATCTTTTCTTTTGTTCCAACTAGGGCAAGGAAGAAATCCCTTTACACCATCGCCTTTTTCTCTGCTTCGAGAGGTAAGGCACACCTCTTCTCCTAGGAAGCTAATATTTTCTCTCACTCAAGAGGTAAGATTTTGAACCTCTTTCACACAAGAGCTCTCACAATCTTTCTGAGAAATGTTTTCTCTCTTTTACAATAGAACACTCACAAGAAGAGAAGAGAAAGAAAAAAAGCTCTAAATGATAACTTCAAGAGAAATGATTTTCTTTTGATAACTTGAAGTTTTCTTCAATGCTTGGATGGATGCCTTTGCTTTTGGCTTTGACACTCCTTTTTTAGGCTCTAGTATGTGAAAATTTCGTCTAAAAATTGTTTCACAATTTTCTCCTTTAAAATTAACCATTATTGTTCATTTGACCCGGAGGCCTGTCAACTGCACATATGGACTGGTCGACCGGTCTTTGTGACCATTGAGCTTATTTTCTTCACTGACCGCAGCTGATCAGTCGGCCGATATATCGATCAGTATCATCTCACCGTCGACCGGTATAGTCTCATCATTGATCGATTGATCGCCTTCTCAAATCGATCGACCGGTGATGTCTCGACTCGCTTTCATTCTATCGACCAGCAGGTTGACCAATCTGCACTATTTTGAGCATAACTATTTGCACAATTATCCAACTTAGGTAATTTTAGATTCTATGAATAGCTAACAGGATTCTCGACAATTTTGATATTTATGATTTATTTAGAATCTAATAAGATCATAGTCAATTATTTAATCAGAGTATAGTGCATAAAGTTGTCTCATGTTCTTTAAACTTTTTCAGCATTTAATTGTAATCTTTCGAGGTTTGTATCATCAAAATATAATTTAATATGTCATTAAAACTCTGCTCCAACAGATGGGTCACTACGACTATGCATATATTACAGAATGTTGAACAAAGTGACTATCAAGAACAGGTATCCTCTGCCCAGAATTGATGACCTTTTTATGAATTATCCACACCATTGGTCTCCTCAAAGATTGATTTGAGAAGTGGATATCATCAGATCAGAGTAGCCGATGAGGACATTGCATACACGGTCTTTAGGTCCAGGTATGACCATTATGATTTTTTATTATTCCTTTTGGACTAACAAATGCTCCTGCAACATTTATGGATTTGATAAACAAAACTTCCAAGCCCCATCTTGACAGTTTTGTCATAGTGTTCGTGAATGATTTGTGCCAGCCAGGGACGGATAAATTTTTTGTTATACCATATATATAATGAATACTATATATGATTTTTTTAAGAAATTATGGTTGGCTGCCTTGATATTTCGATCCGCACTATTTATATTTCGCACCCCCTAACTTTCCGTCCTGTCTCTGTCCTTGGTGCCAATCATCTCCTCCCAAACAACAGTGTCCCCTATAAAATAAAATGAGTTTACAATCATATAAAGTATTATATAGCATTGAAAATATTACTCATTTTTGAGATATGTTACTTGCAGGTGGCTGAACACTAGGATCATCCTCATACTTCTCTGTCATCTTGCAAATTTGATAAATCATTTATACTAATTCGAATATGAGACTTACCAAAACTCTACAGGCAGTGGCCTCGTAGACTGCGCGAAAATCCACAGTACCACCTTCTTTCTCCTCCCACAACAAAATTTTAAATATTTTAAAAAGAACTAAATGAAAGATAAAAGCTTTACCATACGCCAAGGATGCTCAACAAATTGACCCTCTTGTATGTATATGTACTTCCAACTTGGAATGCCTATTAACATTAGCTTTTTCAGACATTCTTTGTCAATCTTCATTCATCTTCAATCAACACCAAATATTTAAACTTTGTAAAATGATAAATTAAGCAAAAATAATTCAAATATAAGCTTACATACCATTTTATACAGAGGGATTCTCAAACTCGATGGCTAATATGTCTCGAGCATCTCTGCATGCCCTGATCCATAGAAAATTCGATGGACGTGATGACCTTGCAAAATTTATACAAATGATTTCATAGGTGTTTCGTAGCCTCCTACTCAAAAGCTCTATGTAGTTCCTAGACTATGATCAGGATGAAATAGATTTGAATCCTTAAAAAAATTAAGAAAGTTAGTAATCTATAGATAATATAAAATAAATTATATAACATATAATATACGATAAACATGCGAAAGTCATCCTTAACTTCTTTATGATCCTACCCCTTTTGTCAAGTGGTGAGGACAAGAGTACTAATATCCCATAGTAAGAGCGAGATAGAAAGTAGTCCTATAATTTAAAAAATTATTTTTTAGATTATAAGGTGAACTATAATAAAATTTATAAACCCTATTCAACTTTCGTCCGAGCATGTTTTACGGAGACCATCCCATCATTGTAGAATTCCTTTCCTTAAGACGAAGAAGAATCATCATTCTTTGTAGCGGGAGTGGGCTAAGAAGGTTCGGGATGATCGACGTTCACTTTTGAAGAATATGTCATTAATGTAATATGAATTCAAATGAAATAAACAATATATGCATTAAATTGTATATACACTAAATTTTCCTCATGCAGTAGCTGTCATTGCGTCCTCCATGAACGCCACTGTGTGATGGTGCCAACTCACCGCACAAACGAGTGTAAGAATGTGATGATCCCACTACTTGTTACATCGGTGGCATAGCAACTGTCACAAAAAAATATTAATGGAATTACATGAAAAATATAAATTAAATAATAATAAATATATCACTGATGTAATACGATGTGATCAGACGCTAGAATGTGATGACGCATCTATATGTCTTAGCGGCAACGTAGCAGCTCCATCCGCCTTTTAGAACAAGAAAGTTTGTCGTACAATATCGGCTCCTCACCATAAAAAATTAAAATTTTAGTTGGATGTATAAGATAAATTAAATACAGAAGAATTAACCTGGTGTAATATGAGTGTATGTCGATTGTCATCATATGATAGAGATGACTCACCAATGGACCACTTGCTATGTGACGATCCAGCCACATGTCCCGTCATCCTAAACCCTATTATCATTAAAATAAAAAATTAGTAAGAGAGCCAATATAAATCAAATACATAATAAATATATCACTTGGTGGTCAAGAAGAGTCACTCCTCTTGGAATAATGGGATGATACAAATGCTCTACCCCTAGTAACTATACCCGAAAATAATTATGAAGCTCGAACTCTCTAAAATCATTATAAGAAAAAAAAATCAATTATTTTAAGAAAAAAACATCAATCATTATAAGAAAGGGTTACTTGGCAGGTGCTCTAGAACAACTAATTAGAAAAGAATTTCATCATAGAATCATGCAAAGTCCTGAACCAATGTTCATAGGAGCTACCAACTATAGTAGCTGTAATGTAACGTCCTGTAGTTTTAAAATAAAGTAATAAATAAATAATATGTGAATACTTTTAAAAGGAGGGGGGCACTTTGGTCTTTTTGTGATCAGTCAAAAAAATGGACATGTTGGAACAAAAAGGGGGAGAGAGAAGATTACCATTTGTAGGGACCCAAAGGGCACCAAGAGGAGGGGGGGAGAGGGTGAATTGGTATTTTTAAAAAAAAATATCGATTTCACAAGAACACGTTGCGGAAGCTTAAAACCAATTCAACAATCAATACAAATCAGATCACATCAAACAATATGAGAGGGGGAGAGAGAGAGAAAATTCAATCACAATGCACGTGGTGGTTGTTGCCGAGGTTCGGTCACACCTTGGCCTACGTCCCCGCTCCGACTTCTCAACCTCGAGACCATCACCTTTTCTCCGCTTTGAGAGGTAAGGCACACCATCGCCTTTTCTCCGTTTTGTTCCAAATGGGGCAAGGAAGAAAAGCCCTTTACACCATCGCCTTTTCTCCGCTTTGAGAGGTAAGGCACACCTCTCCTCCAATGAAACTAATCTATTTCTCTCGCTCAAGAGGTAAGATTTTGAACCTCTTTTACACAGGAGCTCTCTCAGTATTTTTTTAAACAAAATGCTTCTCTCTTTACCAATGCTAAGCTCACAAGAGGAGAAGAGAGAAAGAAGAGAAAACATAAAATGAAAATTTCAAGGAATGATCTCCTTTTGATATCTTGAAGTTTTTCTTCAAGGCTTGGATGGATGCCTTTGCTTCTGGCTTTGACACTCCTTTTATAAGCTTCAACAAGTGAGAAAGTCGTCCAAAAATCATTCCACAATTTTTCCTTCAAAATTGACCGTTACTGTTCATTTGACTCGGAGGCCAGTCGACCGCACATATGGACCGGTCGACCGGTAGACTTTATTTTATGCAAAAATATGACCGTTGGTGAATTCTGCAATGTTTGGTTGACCTGTGTTCCAGACCAATCGATCGGTTCCTCAATCGGTACAGTCTCCACATTCTATTTATTGAAATTGGGCATTTTCTGCACTGACCGGTCAATCGCCCTGCATTATTTTAAGCATAACATTTTGCACAGTTATCCAAATGAGATGATTTTTTATTCTTTGGAAAGCTAACAGAATTCTCTACAAATTTGATATTTATGATTAATTCGAATTCTAATAGGATGATAGTTAATTATTTAATCAAGGTGTAGTGCATAAAGTTATCCCTTTTTCTTTAAACTTTTTCAGCATTTTAACTTTAATCTTTCGAGATTTGTATCATCAAAATATAATTTTATATGTCATTAAAACACCATCTTTTCTACCTCCGTTCAACCCCACGCACGTGACCGAGAGAGATGACCCAAGCCGCCACCACTTCCGACGGCCCGATCTCCGCCATTTGACCTCCGTTTTTCGCATGTGAGGTACCGTTGAAAAGAGGACGGCAAGAAAAACATTTTGACATAAGTTAGATGAGGATCGGTCCACTGTAAGTGAGGCAGCAAGCTTAGAACGTTGATGCATGCGAAATACAATATATTTTATATTATTATTTTAATTAATTTTTCTGAAATTTGATCATGGCATGCATCATTTTTAGTCACTTTTAGTCATAATTCTGGATTTATCGATTTATATTGTTAATTCTTTGAATATTTTAATTGTGGATGGATTAATTAAAATTTGATATTTATTTTGCAGGAAAGGTCGAATACACAATTATCCGAGGGATTATATTAAATGAATTATTAATGTATCAGCTGCAATTCAGTTGCAATGTGATTTATCGGCCGCAATTCGAATACAAAGATCTTACGACCGAGAATCACATGAAGGCATAAAAGAGTATATCATTTCATTAGATAAGTTTTACGTGACTTCCTTGGGGGTAAAAGTTTTGCAATGTGATATCTTTAGGCGTAACATTATTTAATTCATGCGGTGACATGGACGAAACATATTGGTCAATATACGTTGTTTTGGCCGAGATTAGAAGAAGTGACATATCGTTTTGGCCGAGATTTGAAAAGAGTTTATCCTTGGGCGAAGTCATCATTTTGGCCGAGATTAGAAGAGAGAATTTATATTTTGGCCGAGATTTGAAGAAGGGAGTAAAGATAAAAAGAGTTTATCTTTTGGGCATAATGGTTAAAAGAATTTATCATTTTGGTTGAGACCGTATCAACTTTTATCTCGCGAATTGAAAGTTGGCTGTACGAAATTCACGATCGTGATCAACTCGAAGTCTGTCCGCACCTCTAAATAGAGGAGGAAGCCATCATCCCAACTCGTGCTCTGAAATTTGGTTTTCTTCCACAGCGAGTCGAGACTCTACGCAGGCTTCGACCGAGAGAGAGATTTGATCGGACGGCTGATCCAGATGTTCCGACAACATCCGAGGGCCCTGATTTTATTCTTGGTGTAATTCTTCTGATTATTATTGTTAATTTATTATTATCTCTCTTCATTTCTAGGATGAACTCCATGTTTTTAGTTATTTTATTTTTAGGAGATTATTATTGAAAGGAAATTCTGTGAACCCTTCTTTATTATTATCGAATTTCTTTTGATCAATTTTTAATTGTGTTTAGTGCTTTTGATTTAATCTTTTAAATTTTTGAGTTAAGTAATTTCCAGTTTGTGGACTACTTAATTTCATATTTTATTTAGTTAAATTAAATGATTTATTGTGAAATTAAAAATTGACATAGGTCTAATAACTAGTGTGTGGAGAATTAGATCTTTGTGGTCTGCTAATCCATACCAGTTTGTGGAGTGATTAATAGTCTAGGATTTTCATATTAATGCATCTTAATTTTAATCTCATTTGACGAATATCAGTTTGTGGGACTTCAGGTTTGATTGAATTTAAGATAGTTTGATTTGCGGGATTAAATAGCAGAATTATCAGTTTGTGGGCTCTGTGATTTTAATTTTATAAATTAATAACTTGTGAAAATTCCTAATCCATCTTAAGAATTTCAATTTATCTTTTTTGGTTCACATTTTTATCCTTAATGCAATATCATCCTAAGACCAACTTCAACACCATTATCTCATCTTATTATTATCCTATTTTCCTTATTTTATTTTATAATTACAAAATCCATTTTCAAAATCTATATTTTTTCTCTCTTCTTAATTTATAAATTCAGATATTAAATTAATAATATTCCTCGTGGGTTCGACACTCTTACTCCTATTTTCTATATTACTTGAGCGACTAGTGCACTTGCTAGCGATTTTATTTTGCTACATCATTTTACGCATCAAGTTTTTGGCGCCGCTACGGGGGAATATTTTATTAATTAATTTTTTATTTTTATGAATTATTAGGAGATGTAAATAAATTGTAAATAATTTTCTGTAATTTTTTCTGTAAATACACATTATCGTACTCTTTATTTTAATTATTTGTGTAAATAATCTAATATTTTTCTTTTGCAGATAAAGGTCACGACATATTTTTAGATTTGCTGACTTTTGGCTTAAATTTGACGCCGATTGGATTTTTCAGATTACGACTTATGATTTTATAACCGTGATCTAATTTTTTTTGCTTAACTGCTTTTAATTTCAATCTATTCTAAACTTTTTGCGGCCGAAAAATTTTAATCTTGTTTGATTTGACCTCGTTTCGGTTCCGAAAAAAATCTTTTACGCCTGCAAAAGACTATTTATCCGACAAACTTTTATCCTTTATTTTGCGGCTGGCAAACTTTATCTGAGTTTTACTGCCGAAATTTGACTTTATCCATGATATCAAATTGATTTCTTTCTTTGCGCATTAAATTGATTAAAAATTTGATTAATGCATGATTTTGCGGCCGATATTTTTTTTGAAATTTTCTAAATCTCCCGCAGATATCTCGTGCACTTTTGCGCCTTGGATTTTCATCTTTGTTACTTTTGCGGTCGATAATTATTTTCTTAATCTTATTTTGAGGCCGACATTTTTTTTTTATTTTTTGAACCTTTGTTTTTACGCCACCATACAACCTTGTTTTGGCCGATTTATGTAGTTATGTTTTACGCCCTATTTGGACCACGTTTTGACTTAATTCCTTCAAAATTGGGCGTCCAAGTTTTCTTCATTTTTTCCGCCGAGATTACAAGCATTCGATTATTTTTCGAGCATTGAAGTCGTCACGTGTTCGGCGCCGAGCGTCTTAACATTCTCTGCAATTATTTAACTTCAAATCTGTTGATTAAATTTTTGGCCGAGATGTTATCCATTTCTACTTTGCGGCAGTAACATTTAATCCTCTGAACTTGCACAATTTGATTTGACTTTTGTCTCGGCCATTTCAGTTTTTGCGCCTCGTTATGTAAACCTTCTGAGTTTTTGTTTTGCGGCCGTCATGTGCTAATTTTATGAACTTTTGCACCTTCGATTTAATATGTGATCATCTTTTTTATTTAATATATTATAATATTACTTTGGCGCCCATAATCTGATTTTGTTTTGCACCATGATATTGATACAGAAAGTTGATTTGATTTGTTTCGGCCGAGAGGTGGCCGAGATGGTAATAGCTGGCGCTTGTAACTCCTGAATTTTCTGAACATTTTTTTCCGTCATATTTAATTTCGGGTTGGACATGTAATCTGACTACTCTGACTTGTTTGTTAGTAGTTTTACGGCCAAAATCTTTAAATCTTCAAATAAGTTGTTTTCCTTTTTTGGCCGTAACATATATTTGAGAACTTTGGCACCCAACCATGATCACGTTGGTAAAATATCTCTAAAGTATTTCTTTCCTTTCTTTTGCGCCTCGGGTTTAAAGTTGCTGAGTAAAGTTTGTCTCGATCGTAATTTCAATTATATTCTATTTTGCGCCCATGAGATTGGTTAATCGATATTAAAATTCAATTTGTTTTGCGCCTTGTTTTGCGCCCAACTATTATGCTTCCAAATCATTGTATAGCTTTTTCCAAGATATTATGACTCTTTCTATTTTTAGCGTCCATGCAAGGTGGCATAAATCTGAACAGATTGGATTCATTTATTTTTCTCTCTCCGTGATGAATTTGTTTATCCATGTCGTTGGCGTCTTTCCTTATTCACCTTGATTTTCCTAATTTCACTTACCACTTTTAGGCCTGCAATTTCCACCTATTTTATGATGCAATCAAGTTCTTATTACTCGAATTTTTTTCCTCTCTCTGTGGTGTTGGGCTCATATTTCCGGATTATCTGATTTGTTGCTTAATTTGTTTCGGTAGAGATGTGAATTTCTTGCCCAATATGTTTTGGCTGAGATGTGAATTTCTTGCCCAATTTGTTTCGGCCGAGATTGCCTATTGATTTGATTTCTTGCCCAATTTGTTTCGGCCGAGATTGCTTACTGATTTAATTTTTTGCCCAATTTGTTTTAGCCGAGATTGCCTACTGATTTGATTTTTTGCCTCATTTGTTTCAGCCGAGATTGCCTACTGATTTGATTTTTTACCCAATTTGTTTCGGCCGAGAATTGCCTACTGATTTGATTTTTTTTACCTAATTTGTTTCCGCCGAGATTGCCTACTGTGATTTTTTGCCCAATTTATTTGGCACCCGGATTGCTTCTGATTTGATTTGTCGCCCATGTTTGTGCCCAACTATTACGCCGCAAATGATGAATATTGAGCCCGACATTTAGACGATTTAATTTGCGCCCATAATATTGGGGATCACGCTGATTTTATTCATTGTCGATTTTTTTTTTCTTTCTTATAGTTTGGATTTGTTGTTCCAATGCGCTGATTACGTCAAGATTTTTTACGCCTTGAATTTTATTTCTCCACGATATGATATCTGAGTGTCTCTATGGAGTCCAACTAAGTTTCTATTAATTGCTTATTGCATTGAATTTATCTTTCCAAATATTGCATCTATAACTTTCGATTTTTCTCTCTCCGCGATATGGCCGCTAATTTGCTAGTTTATTCTCTTATCATACCTTATTTGTTAGATATGGAGTTATGGAGAATCAGAATAAGATATGCGATTATCCTGGGTTGTTACCCAAGGCACATATCTGATAGCGATTATGCACCATATATTGTGGGGATTTGGGTAATATTTGGATAGTGATATGAGACATCTGAATAGAGTGAAACTCTGTAATGGCCGTAAATTTTCGAACCACGTAAAATCTGTGTCTTTCTCTGTGTGTGGTTTCTTATTATTCTTTCACCATCTGTTTATCGATTTCTCCCAAACATCGGTATCAACAATAAGTTGATATCGAGGATATTCTTCAACATTAAGTAATGGCCTTACGTATATGGTTGTTATTAATGGATCAAATAGATTAGAAATTTGAAAAAAAAATAAGAAAAAAGATAAATTAGAAAGATGGTTAATGCTTGGATGGAGATTGGAGGTTATAAGAAAGATGAAGGGGACCATACAGGAGTTACAAGAAAGAAACAAAAATGATGAAGGGGTGGAAGCACTAAATGGAAAGTGGAAGACACTCGTCATATTTATTACTTTACTTTAGCAAAAACAAAAATCAAAGTTTAAATATTTTTTAATTGATTAAAATTAATGGAAGAAAATATATTGGTTAATGCTTGGATGGAGATTGGAGGTTATAAGAAAGATGAAGGGAATTATACGGACAAGAAAGAAAAAAATGATGAAGGGTGGAAGCACTTAGAAAAAAGATAAAGCTCAATGATTGGCACCTTTTTAAATCTTTCTGCAAGCTTTTGTGTGTTGGTCTCAGCCTTCTCAATACCTTCATGTCATACATTATTCAATAAATTTATAAACGTGTGAAGTACAAAAATATATTCCTGCAGCTAGTTGTCTCATTTTTCAGATATATATTATGTCCATTCATCAAATATTATTTGTGCGTGCATGTCTGCATTATATATATGTACGCAGGTCCTTGGTATTTCAATATTATCCAGTCATTGTAACAACTTTTTGCAGTTTCTCTATTTACTTGTAGTTTAAGGGGTCTCATCTATATAATTCTTCACCTTTCATATAGAATCATGCTTCTTTCTTCTCTCATTTTTTTCTTTCAGAATCATTTCTTACTTTTAAGTTTGTTGTTAATTCAACAATCACTGCACATTTATAAAAAAATCTTATGTATTTTGCCAACTTTAAAGATTTTGAAGATGTGGAAACACAATGCAAAGCTCAAACTAGCTACTTTGTTTTTAGAACAATGTCAGCATTTCTTTGGAGGGAATGAATGGTTTGGATGTAAATGTTATCAATCTTCACTATTATGAATATTTGTTTTCTTGGATAATTGTTCTTTATTGGATTGTTATATGAACACTCCATTGTGGCAAATTAATTTAACTTTTGTGTTATAGTTTTTTAGTTTATTTTAGTTGAATGATTGTTGAGAAAATGTGTTGGGGATCAGGTGTCAGTTAAATCAATGTGTGATAAAGTCCACGTTAAAATGTACTAAAGTATGCTTAGTATATTATATTGATTGACTAATTTCTAGGATGATATTAATGATAGTAATTATAATAATAGTTAATACTCTTAACTATCATATAAATTTTCATTAAGTTATATTTATTGGCCATTTTTTTCAATCGGAGAAATGTTTTGATGATCAACATAACAATCATTGAAAATTTTAATGAACACTTGGTTGATGGTAGTGACAACGATCGGATAGTATGTGGTTGAAAATTTTCAATGAAAAAATATTGATAGTCACTAATGCGTTTAACGACCAATTATTGATGGTCATTATATATATTTAACGATCGGATTATTTATGGTTGTTGATGATCTTTAACAATCGGATTACTAGTCGTTGAAGATTATTAACAACAAAGATGTTGATAGCTATTAATATGTTTAACGACCAACTAAATGGTCATTATATGAATTTAACAACCGGACTATTTATGGTCGTTGATGACATTTTATGACCGGATTAGTAGCCGCTAAAGAGTATTCACGACGAAGGTAGTGCTGGTCATTAATGTGTTTAATGGCCAACTAAATGATCCTCGAGGTTGCATTTGGTATAGGAATATTGAGAGAACGTAGTTCTCGAGAACTAATTGATGTGATAGAAAAGTTAGTGTTGGTGTTTGGATGAAAAAGTGTAATGATAGGGATTTAAAAAGTTGATTTGATAGATAAGTTTTAGTAGATGTTTGGATAAAAAGTAAGAACTAAGAATATAATTTATTATTTTATTATTATTATATTATTATTTCTTTGGATAAGTTTTAATAGGTGTTTGGATAATTATTATATTATTATTTATTTGATTAAATATTTTAAATATTATTAATATTATAATTTTAAATATTATAGTAAATCTAAATATCCAAATATAATATAATTTTTTTATTAAAATAATTGAACATTTTAATTATAAAATATTTTTGAATTATTAGAATGTAAACTTATAATTAATTACATTTAATAATTTATTTAATAAGATGACTAATTGTATTAATAAATAACTAAATTATATATACTTATATTACATAATAATTAAAAAATGGATGAAAGAAAAAAAAAGGTCAAAAGTTGTGGCTGAAAAGACTTCGGCAAGAACTTTTGGTCAAAATATTTTGCTAAATATTCTGGCCAAAGTCACGTGACGGGAACTTTTCAAAGTTTCCATCATGTAAGGCGTTCTCGCGAAAAGTTCCCAATCAAACGCAGCCTAAATGATTTTAACGATCGGATTATTTATGATCGTTGATGACTTTTAAGGGCCAACACCTATAAATCAATGTTATTGACTTTTAACGACGGCATCTATAACGACCGATGATGATCAGAAATGTTGGTCGTTAATGAGCAATAACGACCAGAATTTTAATAATAGCGACCGGATTTCCCTTCTTTAATAATACATTTTTTTGTAGTGTGGGGGATTGATGAAATTTGTAGATTTCAAATGAACTATGTGTTCATATGCAAAAGGGTGCTTAGTGTAAGAGTGCATTGTTTGAATAAAACATTGCATCTTTGAATGAAGAGACTAAAGCTTATAAAGGTGCATTTTTTAATGAAAGATTGCATCCTTTGGCAAGAGGCATGCTCATACATAAAGAGTTATGTCCTTACTTGAAGAGTTGTGTCTTTTCATCACTTATAAATACTAGTCCCCTCTTGAGTTGAGATAATTCACTTCTTTACTTGCTTTGCAAATTCATTGAGTAAGCGATTGTGAGTTCTACGATATTGCTAGTCGACGAACTTTAAGACTTCGTTGTATCCTGGGAGTGTTGTTGTCGTAACCCAATGGCAAACTTTGTGTGGGGGAACATAACTCTCTAAAGATAGTGATTCGTCGTACCTCGAACTTTGATTTTGTTCCATCTTCCCCACTTATTTCTAATAATTTTAGAGAGTTATTGCAAAAATGACAATGGAGGCTAATGCTGCGTTCGAAGTGATGAATCAAGAGTTTATGAAATTGAATCATTTCGATAGCACAAATTTTGACTATTGGAAAAATAAAATGATATTCCTACTTACGGTGCTCGATGTCACATATATCTTGGATCCAAAATTGAAGCCAATAGAAGAATCGATTGATGATGCAAGCGAAGAACAACAAGCAAAAGTTGCAGAGCAAAAGAAGAAAAGCGAAGACGATGAGTTCGCAAGTAGAGGACACGTCCTAAACAACTTGTCTGATCACCTCTACGATCTTTACATTCCAATCAAGTCTCCTCTTGAAATATGGAAAGCATTGGAGGACAAGCAAAACACTGAGTAACAAAGTATTGATAAATTCCTTATGATGAAGTATTTCGAATTTAAAATGTCTTATAACATTCCCATCTAGGATCAAATCCACGAATTACAAGTCCTAGTAAACAGGCTTCGTGAATTAAAAATTGTGATTCTCGAATCAATACAAGTTGGAGCAACAATTTCAAAATTGCCCAAAACTTAAAATGATTATAGGAAGAAACTCTTGTATATGACAGATGACTTCATAGTAGAAAAGATACTAAGGCACTTGCGCATCGAGGAAGAAAATAGAAATCGTGATGTTATGTATGTTCCAAAAAATTATAAAGTGAATTATGTTGAAGTTGAGAAGATTAATGTTCAGAAAGACAAGAGAAAATTTTCTTCTAATAATGGTGACAAGCAAGATTTAAAAAAAAGTGAATTTGTTAAAACTGTAACAAAACGGGGCATTATGCCAACCAATGTAGACTACTAAAGAAGGACAACCATTCTAAGGAACTTCCTACTTTTAATGCCAATGTTATTGAAGAAAAGGACTTAATTGCAATGATCACTTAAGGAGTTGAAGAAATTCAAATTGGTGTGATTAGTGAAGTAAATATGGCATCATCTATCAAACATTGTGATTGGTTGTTTGATTCAGGTGCTACCGTACATGTTTGTAACAATAGAGAACAGATCAAAAGCTACGAAGATGTTGCCAATAAAGTAGTCCTTATGGGAAATAACAATTTGGCTAAAGTGCTTGGGCACGAAACGGTGGAACTTAATTTCACTTTTGGAAATAAATTGACAGAGTTGAGGAAAAGTTTGGTGTCTACTAGTTTGCTTTGTAAGAAAGGGTTCAAAGTTATTCTTGAATCTGATAAATTTATCTTGTTTAAGAATGATGTATTTGTGGGAAAAGGATATTGTAATGAGGGTATGTTCAAACTCAGTGTCAATAATATGAATGATTCTTCTGTTTATATTGTTGATTCTTGTTCATTGTGGCATGCTAGATAGCACATTTAAATCATCAATCTCTTCAATACGAAGAAATCTTTTCATGCAATTGAAAGAAAAACAGAAGTGTTAGAATTAATACATTCTGACATTTGTGAATTAAATGACATCCTTACTAGAGGAGGGAAAAGATATTTTATAACTTTTATTGATGATTGTTCTAGATATACTTATGTATATTTGTTGAGAAACAAATGTGAAGCAATTTGAAATGTTTAAACGTTATAAGTTTGAAGTTGAGAATCTGCATGAAAAGAAAATTAAATTTCTTTGTAGTGATAGAGGTGGAGAATATTTTTTAGCTCAATTTGTTTTGTTTTGTGCAAACAATGGTATTGTACATCAATGTAAAACACCTTATTCTCCACAACATAATGGATTAACCGAAAGAAAAATTTGTACTTTAGTACATATGGTTAACTCGATGATTTTAAATGCAAAATCACCTTATAATTTATGGGGTGGAGTATTATTGACTGCATCATAATAGGATTCCCTTCAGAACAACAAATATATCCCTATATGAAGTGTGGAAAGGAAGAAAACCAAATATAGATTATTTCAAAGTGTTGGGTGCTGAGCATTTTATAGAGTCCGTGATTATAAAAGGACTAAGTTAGGACCAAGGGCTTTGAAAGGAACTTTTGTGGGATATGCTCAAAATCCCAAAGCATATAGAATATAGATTTGACATCTAATACAATAGTTGAAACTAGAGATGTAGAATTTATTGAAAAATAAATTTTCTAATGACTCAAATTTTAGTTTTGAGAACTCACAAATAGATCCACAAATCTTTAGTGATAAGAGTCATAAGCGTCTTAGTGACAATAATTCTATAAAACCAAGGAAAAGTCAGCAAATGAGAAAAGAAAAAGATTTAGGTAATGATTTTATTTCATCATAATCAATAGTATTTCTTGTTGAAGGAAATAGAAGTAGTGTGATTAATAAAATTCCTACAATGTTGAATGTGGAAGAAGATTCACAAATCTATAAAGAATCAACAGCTTCAAGGGACTCAACATTTTGGGAAAAAGCTATTGATAATGAAATACATTCAATATTATCAAACAATACCTGGGTACTCGTAGAATTACCATTAGGTTCAAAACCAATTGAGTGCAAGTGGGTATTTAAAAAAAAATATAATACTGATGGCACCATACAAACTTTTAAGGCCAAATTAATTGCTAAAGGATATAGACAACAAGAAGGCCTAGATTATTTTGATACCTATGCACCAGGAGAGTAAATTTCAGTCATGGTCATCCAACTTATGAGATATTCCTAGTATGGTCACCCAACTTCATTTTATAATACGAAGGCCATTCAACTTAAGAAATATTTCAACCACGGTCATCGCGATCGGTTATAGCCAGTCAACCGGAGGACCGTTGACGTGGCGTTGACGTGAATGCTTACCCAGCACCATGTCAGTATTTTCTCTCTTCTCCAAGTCAATTTTTAAAAAATAAAAAATGACCCGCCAACATTTTTCTTTCTCATCTATCCAAACATAGTATTGTATCTGCATGGTCATTCAACTTTTCAAAATTTTCACACACGGTCATTCAACTTTGCAAAAATTCAATCACGGTCATCACTAAAAACTTATAATAATAATAAATAAATATACTAATCAAAATAATAAAATATATAAAAACTAAAGACACTTAGATTTACCCAGCACGATTTGGGCATTAAATATAAAATATTATAATAATAATTAATATTATTAAATTATGTAAATAAAAAATTAGAAAAAAATACATATTACATTTTTGTCCTAAAATTTGGACTAATAAAAAATAAAAATATTGTAATATGATATTATGATTATTAAATATATAATAAAAAATTTTAAAAATAAAAAATATAATGATGGTTAAAATTTAAATATATAAAATATAAATTGTATTGGGCTATCCAACGAGGTCTTGGGTGTGCCCGACATCTAGCGGTGGGTCAAATCGTAATCACGATATTTTTTTATATATTTAAATCTATAATCTTACATTATAATTAATTTAGTTATTTAGTTATTTTTATATTTATTATTATTTTAAGTTTTTAATGATGATGAAGTTTTGCAAAGTTGAATGACCGTGTGAGAAAATTTTGAAAAGTTGAATGACCATGTAGATACAATACTAAGTTTGGATAGATGAGAGAGAAATGCTGACGTGGAATTTTGATTTTTTTTAAAAGATGACATGGAAGAGAGAGAAAATAATGACATGGTGCCACGTAAGCGTCCAAGCGGTTCACCTATTGACTGACTATAACCGGTCACGATGATCTTGGTTGAAATATTTATTAAGTTAGATGACCTTCTTGTTACAAAGTGAAGTTGGATGATCATACTGGGAATACCACATAAGTTGGATGACCATGACTGCAATTTACTCGTTGCTAGGATGACTTCTCTTTGAGTTCTTTTAGCATAAGCATCCATCTACAAGTTGCATGTACATCAGATGGATGTTTAAATGATGAACTCAATGAAGAAGTTTATATGGAACAACCAGATGGCTACGTGCTTTTTGGAAATGAAAAGAAAGTTTGTAAATTGGTTAATTTATTGTATGGCTTAAAGAAAGTGCCTAGACAGTGGCATGAAAAATTTGATTCCATAATATTATCGGATGGCTTTAGTCATAATGATGCAAATAAGTGTATTTACTCCAAATTTATTGAAAATTATGGAGTGATTATCTGCTTGTATGTGGATGACTTATTAATATTTGGTATGAACTTAGAAGGTGTTCATGAAACTAAGAAATATATATCTTCAAATTTTTAAATGAAGGATTTAAATGAAGTAGATACAATTTTGGACATTAAAGTGCAAAAATATGATAAAGGTTTGAAGAAATTCAATCATCTTAATATCAAGGAAGTTAATACTCTTATGATCCGAATTCCAAATTAGACAATAATTATGGAAGGGGAATAGCACAATTAGAGTATCCGTGTGCTATAGAGAGTTTAATGTATGCAATGAATTGCACTTAAGATTTACAAATAATCCTAGTGTCGATCATTGGAAAGGTATTTGTAGAATCTTGGGTTATTTAAAGAAAACCATTAATTTGGGTCTATTCTATAATTATTATCCAATTGCACTTGAACGATATACATATGCAAGTTGGATGTCAAGTCTTAATGACACTAATTCTACTACAGGTTGAAATTTTAGTATTGGAGGAGGAGCTATTTGTTGGGCTTTTAAGAAACAAATCTGTATTACTCGTTCAACAATGGAGGTTGAATTTGATGCTTTGGCGGCTGCAAGTAAAGAAGCAGAATGGTTAAGGAATATGTTCTGTGATTAAGTTGTGGCCACAACCTATGTCAACCATTTTCGTATTATGTGATAGTCAATCTACCATGTCTCAAGCTTATAGTAAAATTTATAATGGAAAGTCTAGACATATTAGTTTGAGATATAAATATATACGAACGTTGGCAAATGGTGGTGTGATTACTATCACCTATGTTAAATCAACTGATAATTTGGCAGACTGATTAACAAAAGGTATGCTAAGAGAAAATGTCAAGGATTTTTTTATCAAAATGGGTTTAAAACCTATAGTTATTAGTAATGGAAAATCTTCATTATTTCAGTAAAAATCTGGTCTCAGGGTTCAAAGGATAACAACAAGTTACTTAATAGCTAATGCACTAAGAATGTGAATTTAGTGCAAGTATTATTGAGGACGAGTTAAAACTCTTAATGGATGAATATTTGTTATCCGAAATCGATATGTTATCGAAGGATTCCACATATATGAATAAAGAAGTGGTGTCGCTTCAACCAAAAGTTTTAGAGGTTTTCTCGGGTAAATACTCATGAAAGAAGAATGAGCACATGGCCATAATAATGCTACAATATTAATCTCTTATTCGAAATATTAAACACAATTGTGTGTTTGATCTTTTCGGTTCGAGCTTAAGGGTAATGGTTCAAATCTAATAGATACTAGTTACCTATTTGAACTTTGAAAAGTCTACACTAAGGGAATATTCAAATCTAACAATACTTCTGATTATGCATAATTGTACAATTTAATATTTTTTAAATTTGCAATTTAGTGGGGGATTGATGAAATTTGTAGATTTCAAATTTCAAATGAGCTATGTGTTCATATGCAAAAGGGTGCTTAGTATAAGAGTGCATTGTTTGAATAAAACAATGCATTTTGTAATCAAGAGACTAAACCTTATAATCTGCATTTTTTTAATGTAAGTTTGTAACCTTTGACAAGAGGCATGTTCATACATAAAGATTGTGTCCTGACACAAAGAGTCGTGTCTTTTCATCACTTATTAATACTGTAATGCCCGGCCATTTACTCCTTTTATTTGAAATTCAAAATGCAAAAAAAAAATTCGGATTAAAAAAAAAGAGTGGGGAACGTGAGAAACGGTCATTCTCCCCTCCCCACTCTCCTCCCCACTTCTCTCCCCTATTCTCTCTCTCACCCCACGAAACCCTCCCCCACTCTTCCTCACTCCCCTCCTTCTCACGAGAGTGGATAGAACCATAAGAAGGAGCGAGGAGGACTCCAGTGCATTTTTTTTTACTCCCCTCACGGACATCTCTCTCTCCCTTGCTTTCTTCGACGTAGAGCACACGAGCAAACGTAGGGCAACCAAAAGAGGTACCGTAGATGTATAAAATCTCTAGATGAAGAAATGTAGATCAACGATCGTGAAATTCGACTCCCATTTGTTTTATCATTTAACATTATACATTAATGGATCCGTGCAAGTATGGAGGAGGCTTAGGTTTGGCGGCGAGAGCCTCGTGACGGTGACATTGCACATGGATCTATCGAGCTACGGCCCAAGTTGTTTACTTCTTTTATGTCATGATGATGAACCCTTATAGGGGTGAAGTATGTATGGCTTATGGGCCTCTTATTGAGTCATGCACTCCACTTGAACTCATTTATATATGATGAACCCTCTATTGGGTATACGTTAGAGCCTATTAGGCCCATGGGCCAGTTTATGTATTTTGGGATTTTATTTACTTATGAAGTCTTCCACTGTTATGATATTGATGTTCTATGTTTATATACGATTATGTTTCCGCTACAAAAGTTTTTATGAAATTAGGTCAAGGTCATGTCAATGTAACGTCGCCTAGGGTTCGGTAAAGTTTAAATTTGGGGCCGAATTTTGGGGGCGTTACACATATAAAATTCTTATTGTTGAAAATTAAATTCGAAATATTCGTTGCACCCTCGTTACCAGGGCTGTCACTAATAATGCATCACGAACAGATTATACTCCACCACGGCATTAAGGCTGTGCGTCATGGCCAGCGCATACCCACGAGCCAGCCGGAAGAGGCCGCTGCGCTAACCATCGGCATCTCCCTGACGCCGGAGAACACCGCATTCCTCCCCAATATGGCGAGTGTGCACCCGTTGTACTTCCCTTCCATGAACGCGAGGTTCATGGCCACGAGGAGGGTGCTCTCCTTAACATCCGTCGTCGTGGACGCGAGGGCGTAGAACCCTTGGGCCTTGCCCACGAGCTTCGATGACAGCTCCGAGCCCACCATCAGGGGTTCATCGATCATAACTACCGTGCCGAAGAAGGTCACGTTCGATGCCGACGGGACGATCCGGACGGCGGTCGGACTGGGCCCGCTGACGTTATCATGCCAGAAGAACCCGGGGTGGTTGATCTAGCTTTTCGGGTGGCCGGCGGACCAGCGATTGGCTTTGCAGGAGGAGGTCGCTCTGGTCATCGGCCATCGATGGGGTGATGGAGAGGCATAAGAGGAGGAAGAAGATTAGTGAGAGGAAGAAGACCAGCGATTGGCTTTGCAGGAGGAGGTCGCTTTGATGCCTATTGATATATAAATCAAACCTAGATCTTTTAGGATGCTTTGTATAGCATTTTTCTATAGTTTCATTGAAAAGCGTGCAAAATGCGAACTCAATACGGGTTAGAGGCTATTAATATGAGCAAGACGGCAAAAATACGGGCTTACAATATTTTCTAGTGCGAGTCTAATATGACCTAAAGGGCGAAAATATAACCTGGAGGGTAAAAATACGATTTGGCCGTATTGTTCTCGCAAATGAGAAAACAACTCTCTTTCACGATCGTTCCCCGAGGGAGCACGACCGTGACGATGACCTGGCACGGTCATGACATCCCAGTCATGACCGTGACCATATGGGGATGAACTACAGGGCCTCGATCACGGGCGTTTTGACACGCTCATGTCCATGACAGACCATAAATGAAAGTCAAGTTGTTTTAAACCTATTTCTTTATGTATATAGGTTATTTATGGATGTGTATTCATTGTATATGACACATAGATACACGTAATGCATATTTAGCCATAATTAGGCTAAAAAATGAAGAATGATTGATATGAATAATTGATGTACTGCAAAACATAATGCACTTACAATTGAAGAATGTCTCACTCATCAATGTTGAGTAGCAAAGTCTTGCAAGTATAAGAATTTTGACTACTCGGTTGGATTCCTGAAACTTCCGACGGATGGCCAATGGCCCAAAGAAATGAAAGATCCGATCTGGTTCCTCCACCACCGCGAACTCCGGTTAGATTAAGGCATTATAAACTTTTTATTTATTGGGAGAACCCAAGTACTCTCTTGTAGATCCATAAAACAACTCTCAAAAATATTTTTTCCCTTCGGAAGAAACAGGAGGGAAGCAATCAACCTATTGATATTGGAAGTCTCCACCATAACAAAATCTTTCTACCATATATCAGGAGTAGTCAAAGGAAGTACATCGGGAAAGGTGACAATGGATCATTATTCTCTAAACAGGCTCTCGGAATGCTATACATGTACTTCGAAGGGACCTAAGCCTGCGAAGTAAAGTCACGCATTTGTGTACGTGCTTCTCAAAGGAACAAAGCCCCTCATCAGAAAGTGTGTATTCCATTGAATAAAGTCCCTCACTATATATATCATTCTCTTTGGACTTTTGATTCGTACGAATTTAAAATACATTTTAAAAAATAAACAGAATAGTTACATATAAGTCCATGATCACCTCCATATTTTACCCATGTGGGACTATTCGATCAACCATCATGGTCTTTAAACCTCAGGTTATTATAATCTTTCCCCTTTTAGGATGTTCAACGTCCTCATTGAACGATCCGTGTTGGTACATGTCTCATGTTTCGCATATGGATCAAGTGAGAGTGGTTCCATAACTTTTATTTCATTTCACATTCATATTCCTTGGTCATATTCATTGTTCGTGTTCATGTTCGTTGTTCGTAAGGACAAAGTTCATCCATTCATCTTTGGACATTCATATTCTTTCATCTTATCTATGTGTTGAAAGGGTTGATCACTAGCTGATCCTACTGAAATTCTGCTCTTTTACATCTTAATTCATGTGCATATAAGCCTTAAAATGTTCATATTCTAATAATTATGTTTAATCTATATACAGTTATCTTCTCCGCATAATATTATCTTACACTTGCACATTTGAGTTGAATAATATACTAATTTAGTTCTTATTTGTCTATTTTTTATTTGAAGAATTGATGTTTGTTGTTCATGTTGTTACAAGATCAAAATCAAGTAGAAAAGGCAAACAATCCTGTTGGAAAAGGAGAAGGGGACCACTCTTTACAACTGTCAAAAAGCATGCAGAAAGAAATCTTTTGGTAGAGAAAAAGAAAGGAATAGAGGATAGATGGCAAAATCAGATGAAATGGAAGGTTCTGATGAAGATCAAATGATGATGATAATCTCATATAAAAAGGGGGAGTTGATGAGTAATTATCCCTCTCTCCTCTTCATCTAGCCATTAGGCTGGAGGCTACACCTTGGAGGCTGAAGGAAGGAGAAGAAGCATCCGATAGCTTATTCTTCTATCTTTATATTTTAGAATATTTTTTATTTTATTCCTCATATGTTTTGTATTGATTTCAACATTTATGAGGAACTAAATCTTAGTTCCCTTAGGATAGGATAGTAGTATAATTTATGTTTATGGATGGATGATAGAACAACACTGTTATCACTGATACTAGTGCAGTTTCTAAATATTTTGAATAAGTTTTCTGTTAATGTGAATCATGTTTTAGAATGGCAACTAAGAAGTTGATATTTGATTCTTTTTTTGCTTAGAAATGAATCAAGAGCATTTAGCATTTATTTTCTGGTTCTTATCCATGCTCACATCTTTTAACTTCTTGTTAATGTGAATCTCATATTGAAATGACAGTTGAGAGCTAATTTTAGATTCCCTTGTTATTCAGGCATTAACAATTAGTTTTCTCGATTTGATTTCATATGTGATTTCTGAGAAATGAGTCAAGAACATTGACTTGGTTTTCTAATTCTAATCTTTTCATATCGAGAATTGATACATCAATTTAGCTTTTATTAATGTGAATCTCATATTGAAATGGCAATCGAGAGGTTGATATTATATTCCTTTATTTTTTTTAGAGATAAAACAAGAGTATTAGCGTTAGTTTGTGGATCTGATTGTATCTATGCAATGAGCTGAAAGTTTTATGTTATTCTGATATCAATTGAAACCCCTTTTGAATCAACCTAACTAATGTTCATATGAGAGTATGATACTTAGTTCTAACTTTAATGTACTATGAGATCAGTTTTTACATGTTGAATTTGGTATGATTATTACAGTTAAGTTGTTCTAATCCATCCATAGCTGAATATTAGATGAACTCCATTCCTAAGCGAACCTATCATTATTTGTTAGTCATCATTTTATATCAATCACTTTGAAACACCAACAAGAGTTAACTTAGCCTAGGATTAATTTAGATTAGTTAGTGAATCTTAAGTTTTAAATCATTGTGGGTACGACATTCGAGTCTACTACTATGATCTGTGCACTTGCAGTTAAGTGAAGTAAGGAGTGCATAGTCTACGCCTACACCTTGTTCAATTTCTAGTTGTGCTTAGTCTACGTTTAGACCTTGTTTAGTTTTTATTTGTGCATAGTCTACGCCTAGACCTTAGTCTGTTTTCAAGTTTGAAAGGTCTATGACTACACTAAAGTCATTTACATTTTGTGCATAGAGTCCAATAAATCAGTTAGCAAATCACACTCCCACGAATCACATCAAGAGCGGCTTCACTTTTAGGAAATACTATTGTAAACACATAGGTGTGTAGCTATCTAAATCATGGTGAGCCAATGTGAATTAGTGCCACAGTGTCCCGTCGGGCAAATATGACCTCACTTAAGACAAAAATATCTGTAAGGAGAAACTTCCATCTAAATAGGCAAATAGTAAACCTCCTTTTATCTTATTAATCATAGGCCTCTCTTTCGATCACTTGGATCAATCAAGGCTGTAGGGAGTAAGGTGGCTCTGAATCATCTTTAGGTTCATAATTGATCAATATCAATCAGGTGGGCGAAAACTTGTCAAATAGCAGAGGTTTAGATTAAGGTCATATTCTGTGCAAACAAATCAAACGTCCAAAATCAAATGGTTGTCCGATTTAGGTTCATTCAAGGGTCGTCCGAAAGAGGAGCAGACGCCCATTTGTCTATGTTTCTTGATCGATCGAAAAGTATGTGGTCTACCATTCTGAGTACATTCGTCGGCTGTTCCAAGGTCATATATGATCGGTTGACCGAGAGAGGTTCAATCGTCCGCTAAGAATAGTGTCGTCTTCCTCCGTCGGTCGGTGAAATTTTTCCATCCACCGTCGAAAGTTCTTCTGGAATGATAATCCAAATTGATCACACGAAATAGTTTTGTTTTGCCATTTTCTTATACATTTGCTTGGTTATGTTGTAAGATTAAATTGCTGATGACTTAATTGTCTTTTAACTTTATATGATTTGACAGATCATTGTTTTTGTTCATTCTACCTTATTCGAGAGAAAGGATAGATCACATTTCGAATTTTCAGTAGTCTCCTTTCTAAAAGTTCCTTTTAATTTTTGAGAGGCCGAGAGGTCCAATTGATTACATTATGAGGCGAGAGTTCATAATGTTGGTATTTGTCTAAGATTATTCTTTTATGCTAGGATTAGGATTATTACCACATGAGAAAAAGTATCGAAAGATCACCTTCCTATGATCTAAGTGTCGAGAGATCAATTGATCAATTGATTCGTAGAGAGATCGACGAGTGATAGAAAAGAGCATACCCTTCATAGAAAGCATCGACAGACCATTCACCTCTTTTGAGAATTAAATCAACGGTAGTTACTAATTTGACACAAAGTAATATTTTCTCATGTAAACTTCTTATTTGTTAGACTATCCTTCTTTTCCAACCTTTTGTTAATTCGACTCTATTTTATGACAGTTTGCGACATACGTTAGGTGGAATCTAATCTCAATGGGTTATGACACTCGTGATTTCTACTCGACTTGTATACTTGCAGTAGTATGGACTCCAGAGTAATCATTTAAATTTTGAAGGATATTTAGTCGTTGTGAGATATCACAACTTCGAAAGTCTGCATCACTTACTTGCATGATCCCAGGTCCTCAATCGCCCAGCAAATGCTTAGATGTTTATTTAAGACCTTTGATGAACTCATTGGGAGGATGGCATGCTCAATTATGACAAATCTAAGAAGAAAAAATTCATGATGAGGGTTGCATTAATATGGACCATTAGTGATTTTTCAACATATAGAATGTTGAGTGGTTGACTTGCTTGTCCCATATGCGGAAAGGATATAAAATCATTTTACTTGAAAAACAGTAGGAAAGTATGTTGGTTTGACTGCCATTAAATGTTTGTGCCTATGGAGAATTCGATGTGCCATAATCAAAATTCATTTAAAAATAATACAACTTAGTACACATTATCTCCAACTTGTTTGACGAGACAATAAGTGCTACAACAAGTAAACAAACACAAGAAAGTCTCATTCGGATTGAAGGACGATTCTCAAAGCCAATTGGGTTTGGGAGTGAACTTAATTGGGAGAAGAGAACTATTTTTTTAGGAGTTGGCTTATTGATCTTCAAACTTAGTTCGGAATTTGGATGTCATGCATGTGGAGAAGAACGTATTTGACAACATCTTTAACACTATTATAGATGTCAAAGGAAGAACAAAATATAGCATCCACGCGTACAAAGACATTAAAATTATATGTAGAAGACCAGAACTAGATATTATTTATCTTCAAAGTAAATGCAAGAAGCCAAAAGCTACTTACGTCATGGACAATGATTAACGAAAAGTGATATTCAAATGGGTCAATCAATTAAAATTTCTAGACAGATATTCATCAAACATATCTCGATGTTTTAACATGGAAAATGAAAAAAATACATGTTATGAAGAGCCATGACAATTTAGCATATTGAACCTATCCAACAAATAATTAGCATATTTCTTTTGAGAAATAAATATGCCATTAGTACCTTCCTTCACTTCTATACCATGAAAATAGTTCAATAGACCCAAATTTGCCATTTCAAAATTTACCATCATGCATGTTTTAAAATCAGCCACAAGTAATTGAGAATATCTCATTTATAGAATATCATCAACATATAGGCAAACTATAATAAATTTAGCCCTTTTTTTCTTTCAAGTAGAGTGTTGGCTCAATTTCACTTCTGCGAAAATCATTATCAACAAAAAATGAGTCAATCTTACTGTACCATGCACGAGGAGTTTGCTTTAGGCCATACAAAGTCTTTCTCAATTTGTAGACTTTGTCTTCCTTGCAATTGATAACAAAGCCTTCTAGTTGACTAACATAAACGTCTTCATTCAAATTACCATTCAAAAAAGTTGATTTTTTATCAAATTGATAAACAGACCATTGCAATTGAGCAGCTAAAGTTAGAAGTAATCTCACTGTTTCAAGACGAGCAACAAGAGAAAAGGTTTATTCAAAATCTATACCTTGCCCTTGTGCATAACCTTTTGCTACATGCCTTACTTTGTGCTTCTGAATGCTTCCATCTGCATGATATTTAGTTTTAAACACTCATTTCAAGCCAATCAAATTTTTGTTGTTAAGCAAATCAACTAACTCTTGTGTATGTTTTCTTTCAATAGACATCATTTCTTCTTTCATTGCATTGAGCCATTCTTCTTTTTTCATTGCTTGTTCCAAGCATGTCTGATCTGAGACAAATAAAGCAAATTGACAAGAGTCATATATTTCTTGCAAAGAACAAAATTTTCTTGGCACTGAATTAGGTGAATTTTTTGAGGAATTGTTTCCACTACTTGGAAAACATTCATTTCTTTCTAGTGCTGAAACAATATTTTTTTCACCTTCTGTAGGAAACTCAATTTGTAAATCAGTCACATTAGTTCTATTTGTCCTCTCCCATGTCTACTGCGTCTTTCATCAAAGATAACATTTCTACTAATAATTGCTTTGTTAGTAGAATGATTGTATAACCGATAAGCTTTGGACTGAATAGAATAGTCAACAAAAATATATTTCTTGGACTAGTCATCAAGCTTTTGACAATTTTCAGAATTGTTCAAAGCATATGTAGCGCACCCAAAAACATTTAAATGATTTACTTTCAGTTTGCAACATTTACATGCCTCATAGGGAGTCTAATTTTGCACTACTTTTGTGAAAGAAATATTCAGCAAATATACTGTAGTTGCAAATGCTTCAGCCCAAAAAGTATTGGGAACATTCTTCTCCTTTATCAATTTTTTTTCCATTTCCACAATTGTTCGGTTCATGAACACTATTTTGCTGAGGTGTATATGGAGTTGTAAGCTGCCTTTGAATTCCTTGTTCTTCACAAAAATGGTTAAAATCATTTGATAAAAATTCACCTCTATTTGTGTGTAAAATTTTTATGTGATAATAACTTTCATTTTCCACTATAGCCTTGAATTTTTTGAACACGTCAAATGTCTTAGATTTTTGCTTCAAAAAGTATACTCAATTCATGCAAGAATAATCGTCAATAAATAATGCAAAATATTGATACCACTGAAGGATTTTATTTGCATAGATCCACATAAATCTGCATGAATAATTTCAAGAGGATTCTTTGCTCTGTATTTTCCTGCAGGAAATGACTTCTTGCATTGCTTTCCAAAAATGCATCCTTCACATACTTTATCAAGAGAATCAATTTTTGGGAGACCAATAAACACATTCATTCTAGTAAATAATTTCAGTCCATTAATGTTAAGATGATCACCTCAAATGCTAGAATTTAAACTCAAAAATTGGATGAACTGAAAATGCACAAGAATTTGAAAAATCGAAAGGAAACATGCGATTTTTTGTCATAGCAACTTTTGTAATAATTTATCCATATTACTTGTCTTTGACCAAATAAACATCATCATCAAACAAAATAGAATAACCACTTACCATCAACTGTCCAATGTTTAAAAGATTATTCTTCAAACTAGGAACATAAAAAACAATATGGAGAATTTTTCCTTTATCATCATTCTGCCACATAGCAATTGTACACACTACAAGAAATATAGTTTTTAGCGACCAACTATTTGCGACCAGCGTAGTAACTGGCCGTTAAAAGGTGCCTTTAACGACTAGTTAAAATTCTTGTCGTTGTATTTATCATCAACAACGACCAAGATTTTTCTTGTCATTAAAAATCAATTAATGACCAGACAATACTTGTCACTAATACCTAAAATATATCCCGCACATCTTTACCTCCCGCGTCAAATCCCTAGCCCTATTTTCCCCCATGCGATCTTTACCTCCCGCGCGAGTCAAAGCCCTAGCCCCATTTTCCCCTCTTTGTTCATTTTCGACAGCCACGATGTTTCGATCCTCTTTTCGCTGATTTCCTCTTTCCGACGTTTCCTGCTTTTCTCCTTCCGCTGATGGTGTGGTTTCCTTCTTCTACCGATTTGTCTCTGCATTTCTTATCTAATTAGTGAACGACGACTGTAAGGAGATTACATCGAGCTTCATTGCAAGCCCCATGGCTTTCGGTCAGAACACTTCGAGCACAGGCGCAAAAAGGGTCCCTCTTGTGATCCCTGGTGATGCTCTTTGAGGCTTCTGGCGTTGGATTTTGTTACTTTGTGTTTTTTCCTTGATTTTGGAGTTGTGTTTTTTGTGCAGGTGTTGTGTATTTGTAGGAAGTTTTCATTGCTACGCAGAGAAAGAAATCCTTCACGAAAAAGTAATCCTCTATTACTACTAATGGTGTTGCTTCATGTAAACCAAATAAAAAATTTAATCTAGTTAAATCTTTTTGCTTGAATCGATGATTTAAACATCTCGGCAACGATTCGCTTGCGATAGCCCTTCACGGTGGTTGCTGGACGCTGCCCTATCTTTGTACTGTCTTCTCCTCCCAAATCTCAAGAACCCATTATCATCACACTGCCCTACCACTATTAGGCTAAACATTTGTAGATTTCACAGGTAACATTTATTTATTGTTGGATTGTGACAAGTGTTTTTCCAAATTTTGACTTGCTTTTGCTTGTTCATTTCGTGATTCCAGCACATCAATACATATAATCATCATTTGTTGCTTTTCCTTTTGATTTTGACCATTGCTGCCATTTGCTTGTTCATTTCCTGATTCTAGTACATTGCTTTGTTCATTGATCTGATTTCAATAGGTTAGTCTCATTTCTGTAATGTGGTAATTTTAGCAATTATTTGGACCCCCGACGCTATGTAAATGAAATGGAGACTTGTGATATGCACACACCCCCTGGCAAGGGGGATCCTCCTGGATTCCCCCCTTGACCCTCCTCAGGCTCGCTGTCCGGACAGCGAGACCCCCGTATGCAAGGGCGACTTTAATTGGGAATAGTTCTAACTACTTTTGAGAAATGAATTTTCTCGTGTTAAAAATTGATGTGTTATCAACATTATCAAAAAGGAAAAAAAGTGTTCTTCAAATGTTGCAACATGTTTTTCAAATTAAACATTGGTGACCACTTGAGAAATTTGAATTTCTATTATAACATATATTTCTTAGCATTTTAAATGATCTGATAATATATTTCATTATTTTATTTTAAGGTTATGGCACCTAGTAAGGAATGGATGCAACTTGTCGATAATAGAATTGATGAAGCATATATTAATGGGGTACAAAAATTCCTATATTATGCCTTCAAAAGAACAGGAAATATGCATGAAATTCGATGTCCATGTGTCAAATGTTGCAAGTTTATCTTCTATTGTATGTGTAAGTTTTGAAGTCACATGAATAAAAAAAGTTGACATTGTCTTTCAAATATGTAGGCTGAAATTCAAGAAGTAATGCAATCTGAACCTACACTCCCAATGATAGAGGTAGTAGAACGATGTTTTGGACCTCAAAGTCGAAGTAATGTGGTCGGCTATGGAGGTGGAATTATTGCAAAAGAGTTGAAAGGTACCAATATATCAAAGACTGAATTATTAGTCGAGCTTCGTGCACGTCGAGAAGAAAACAAATGCTTGAAAGAACGTTTAACATCAATAGAAAGTCGATTAGAACAAGTAATGGAATATATTTTTGGTGATGAATCTAATACCCAATCTCCAGAAGTAAGCCAAGAACCAAGAATTTGAAGAAGTCTATGAGGTATAAGTGTGATGATTCATTCGATTAATTAAAAGTTTCATAGTTCTTGTTTTGCGTTCTTAATTAATTTATAGCAAACCAAAAGCATGTTAACCCATATCCAATTATTTGCTATTTGTGTTTATATGATTTTTTTATTCTATTTATATTTTCTATTGTAGGTATATTATCATAATGAATTTTTGAAGTGTAACTACACTTGATAGATGCAGCCTTATTTTGAGGTGAGAAGCTACATGAATCATTTCACTATTATCTTCCTTTTGAGTTGTCCTATTGATATTTTTTCTGATAATGCTTTCTTTTTCTTATAGGGTTGAAAAATGACAAAGGATGATAATATACAGGTGTCTTGTCCAACAAGGAACATATTATTCTTCAAACACATGAAGGAATGATATACATGTAATCCTTGTTTCTTTTGTTTTCTTTTTTGGGCACTTGGGACAAAGACACATTTTGGATCATATATGTTTGGATGAACTTCAACTTTTGTAATAGAAATATGAATTTCAATGAAAGTTTGGATTGTTTATTTCTTGTTAAATACAAATGTGCCATGATAAATTTATGTTCTAAATTTTTGTTGTAAAAATATATATATTCAGCATTGTAAATGAAAACAATGGTCGAAGATTTAACGACCAGAATTCTTGTCGTTGTAAGCATACTACGAATTCAATTCCAAGACACTTCATGTCCGGATTTCTGGTCACTATATGACATTAGCGACGACGTAAAAGCTAGTCGTTACTATGTATTAACGATGAGTCTTCAACTCGTCGTTAAAAGTGGTGACCAGTTTATCTCATCATTATTTCTTTTAACGGCGAAGGCATTAACGACGGGTGACGACCAGATATATCCCGTCGTTAAATATGTTTCACAACCAGATTTTCCCTTTCAACGATGAGTTATCTGGCTATTAAAAGCATTTTTTCTTGTAGTGACATTCTCCTTCAACTTGCACAGGTTATTTATTATCCCCAAATCTGAGTTGTCTTTTCTTTGACTCATCAAACCCTTTAAACAATGATCTCATTCCATTCATATGGATAAAACTACCACTGCCTAAAAATCAAATTTCATTTGTATCATTAGAATGAGAATAAGCCATAAATAACTTGCTTTCCTCTTCTTTCTCTTTAACAAAAATTGCTAATTACTTTGCCTTGATTCAACAATTTGACTCGATATGCTCATGCTTCTTACAGTAGTAGTATCGAACTTTGCTTTTGTACTCATTTGATAGTTGTTGTCTTTTCTCGTTTTGTCCATCAAATTTTCCTCTACCATGGTCTCTTCCTCGAAATCCGCTACAACCATGACCTCTGTTGCAAACAAATCGAGGTGCTTCTGCTTTAGCCCGAAAAGCTTTTTCTTCATCTTTTCTATAAATTTGCTCATTCTTGCTTCATGTTTTTGCAAAGAACTCATTAGTTCATCAAAAGATAATATAGATAAATCTTTAGACTCTTCAATTGCAACAGCTACATAACCAAATTTTGAGGTCAAATTCCTTAAAGCTTTAGCAACAATAGTTTTATCATCAATCTTTTCTCCATAAGATCTCGTTTGGCTAACCACAGTAGTTACTCTTGACAAAAATTCTTGAATAGGCTCATTTAATTTCATAAACAACATCTCAAAATCTCGACGAAGAGTTTGCAATTTAACTGTGATCACCTTTGATGTTCCTTGATACTCTTTTTATAATATACCCCATGCTTGCTTTGAGGTAATTGCACCTATAATTATGCAAAAAATAGTCTCATACATAGATTGTTGAATAAGAAACAATTCCTTTACATCTTTCTTTTTATTTTTCCTTTAATTTTCCTTCTTTATCTAGATCTACATATTCATTCTCAACCAAATCCCAAAGATCTTGTGACATAAACAAAGTCTTCATTTTGATATTCCAAAACTCATAATTATCACCTTTGAAAATATGAACCAAAGGTTGGGAGAAACTTACACTACCACCATTCGTAGCCATAATTTGCTCCACACTTCTGCTTGTTGAAGCACTGATTAATTGCGCTTGCTAGCAATTTCAAATCTGCAAATGATGTCTTCTTCTGCCCGAATATTTCACAACCTGCTCAGATATCAAAGTTGTTGAAAATTAAAAGATAAATTAGGAAATAATTCAGCACATAACAAAGTAATCAAGGAATAATTTTTGGAGAAAAGAAAAATATCATTGCATGATATTCTGCTATGTTAAAATTCAAAATAAGGTGGCCTATATATATTCTTACAACTTCAGAAGATGCAAGATAACAATATGGAGATAATGCCTAAAAAAGTGGGAGATCATGCACACACCCCACCTCTAACGCACTACTATTACTAAATATTACCCCTTAACCATAACTACCACGCACCACAACTATCCATTAACTCCATAATTAATTTTCTTCTTTCCAAATAGAAAATAATGTGGATATTTTTTTAATCCCATTTCAACACAGGGTATGGTAACAAGTGTTAAGGAGATAAGAATGGAGGGTTCACATATGTTACTTACCGACCTTAAGTCGGTTTGAGGTGGAAGCCCTAAAATGCCCTTCAAGTTCTCCTTATTTACACTTGTCACTTTTCCTATTATTTATTTTATTTATTCATTTACTTAAGACATTACATGTAAATAAGAAACTACCCCCATTTGGATTCAAATAAAATATTTATAAAATCAAATTCCAAAGGAATCGGAATCCGAAGTTTTGTCCTAAGAACAAAATCGATCATTTTTTTTTTGTTTTTCAATTTTGTGCTATCATTTAACTTAACCAAGCTTCACTTAAAAATTATTAAAATCATATTTAGGATATACTAACGTAGGATAACAATTACCGAGACTTCAATTTTCTTAATTCCAATATTTCAAAAATCATCTTTTCATGACTTAGGCAAATTTTGTCACTTTCTTCACGTTCGCACCTAAACTTGGACCTTCCACTTTTGCAAATATATCATGGCATCAAATTATAACAATATAATATTAATACATTTAATCATATGTGATTAACGCAGGGATATTACATATGCATTGTAAATTGTATGGGAGTGGAAGGAAAGAATATGTAGTATGGTAGAAAACTGCAAAAATTAGCATCACATTAGCGACCGATTAGCGTCGCAACATATCACAATTAGTTGCATCATAGAATCTCTATAGTGTCAATGTTGTAGAAAACTAGCATCACTTTGGCATCACCTGCACGTCACACTTTGGCGTCAAATTAGCTTCACGTTAGTGTCCAAATGTAGCATTATTTTAATGTCAAAATAGCGCCACGATGGGTAACGTAAATCGCCCATGTGACGATTGCTTTGTGTCTCCGTAGCGTCACCATGGTGTCGCAGATAATAGCATCGCATTGGCATCATAGTCTTTTGCAACGCCAAAAGTGATTCCTCGAGCCTGCAAATAGTGTCACCATTGTGTTGACTAGCATTGTCGGTCGACAGTAACAGCACCACTTGTTGTTGAGCACGACTATGACGCTAATGGTTCCAAAATGGTTGCATCCCATACCCCGTGACACTAATTCGACGCTAACGTATCATTGAGACTTTGAGCACCTAGTTAGCGACACATTAGAGGCGCTTCTTGTGTGTCGTTAATCGACCCATTACTTGTAGTGTGATATGCCCATCGAAATAAACAATTAAGTTATGCGTGGATTAGTGAAGTCGACTTGGGGTCATTAGCATCGTCCTTAAATTCGAGCATGAATTTAATTTTTAAGATATTTATATGTAATGCCCGGACGAGTAACAAAAAACAAAAGAAAAGAAAACAATCAGATAAGGTTAGAGAAATAAAAATCAAATTATAATATGAGTCCCATTGGAAAGTTCTAACCAACCTTATCTTTTGACTCCTACCTATATGAACTTCTCTTCTAACCAAAATCTCCTTTAACCCTAGTTGTTGTGCCCCTCCTCTCTTCCTCCTCCACCTACATGAATTCCCAAGCAACTAGGACCAAGAGCACATTGCTGACCATGGAGACGATGTTGAAATCCCATTGAGAACAAGGAATCAACCAAGGTGATGTAGCAGTCATACTACTATTCATGGCCATTTTTCTTAGCTTTCTTCTAGGTTTTTCTCCATCTGACATGGCCACTAGGTGCAAGGGACGAAGGACAATAGTGATTAAAGTCGTGAAACATTCGAGGACGATCGATGCAGAAAACGTACAGGAAGAAGAGAGACATAGCATCGTCTACTATTGTCCATAATTCGTTGCATGTGATCACTTTAATACTAAGATATTTATTCCAATAAAAATACATCGAATATCGAGCAGCCAGTGTCACCATTTCGTCGAAATCTCAAAACTCGTACCAGGTTTGGATAACCCGTGTCGGGTGTGTATAATGTCGGGTAAAATGGTGCTAAACCCGAGTTCCACACCGCAGCCCTCTTGACACCATCACGCACATAGATGCTAGAACTTGGCCCGGGCACACTAATGACCCGAGCTAAATTGTCCTCTAACAAAAAACCAGAGACCAGAACCCGAGCCGAGCTCCCCTGAACCCTAACCGAGTTCCGACACTCGTTACCCAAAGACCAGCTTGAACCGAGTCTGGGTTACACTCGGCCCGTGCCACAGACGAGGCACCAACATCACAAAACCTGACCTAGGTTTTGACCTAACTAGTCTCAGATTCTGTTGAAGTTTATGTTATTTTTATCTTTTGAATTGATTATTATATTGTGGTTGGTACATGATCTACTATCCATAAAAATTTTCATTTTAGTAGTTTGTTTTAATATTATTATTTGATTATTGTATCCTTGATCATTCATAAATTGTTATCTATCTTATTCTACCAATGTCATAATCTAGAGCATTGGCATTATAGAAAAGAGTCATTTCATATCATGTAATATATGTTACTGATTTATTGGTCATTGACGATATATAAGGTTTAACCCCATTTTGATTCCACTGATTACATGATCTTTCGATTTTGATTATTATCATTGCATTGTTATGATTAAATCCCAATATGGAAAAGATGAGACCTAATTAATTAAAAATAAAAGCTTGGGTTCTCATGTTACGGATTGACGGGAGGTCATTGCATAGCATACCATAGTTGGGGCATATTTTTTCCCCGTTGCATGATTCCTCCCCATCGTGTAATGAAAGAGGATACCTTTTTTTTAGAGAAGATGATTGTCATGATGTGCACGATCACTAGATTTCATGAAGTATCAAATATATATAAGTTGAATATTACAACTTCAAACACACTCAAAGCATAATACAAAGCCTTGAAATATATACATTAATTCAGAGCATAGTATTTATTAACGAATACAGAGTAAAGTAATTCAAAGCATTGAACTATTAACCATAATATCCATCTTGTATTATTATTGTTCTCCCATAATGATTTATTGCATTGTTCCTACACAACTTGATTTTACCCATGGACATTTACTCATTGATAATTAGAGTATTGATTTCTTCTACTTGATCCTCCTCATCAATATTTACTATGGATTATGATTTCACCCATTGTAACTAAATTATTCATAGATGATATTACATAGAAATGATGGCATTGCATAGATGAACCATTAAGTTAGAGCATTGTACTATATCACATGTTACATTGATTTCACATTGTTTTGCCCATTGATCCTAACCAAGGCATAGGATTGATTTATTCCATTGATTCTATTCAAAGTATTGTATTGATTTGTTTCCTTGATCCTTATCAAAGCATGGTATTGTTTCCCTAATTATTTCATTGATTATGGTTAAGGTTCCTTCTCTATTGTAACTACTTATCCATTGATTTATTATTCACCTATTGGATTGTGAAGCTCACTAAGTTATTGTTTCACCTGTATTGATTCTACAGGTACGTTGTTCGTGATTATGAAGATGGAATAGTTCTAGGATATTGTCCTTATTTCACTTTTAGTTATTTATTTCATAGAATGTGTCATTACTTTATAAGACTTCCACTTTAGTTATTGCCGACTTGTATTAGAAATTCCATTGGACCTCCACATTATTAGTAATTTATTGATATTTGCTTAAGTCTTGTGCTTATATGATGTTCTGGAGTCAATATTTCAAGTAGAACATTGCATAGTTGGTGGTCACTCCCTCAGATTATATCTTATCACTCACAAAGACGATTTGGAGGTTACAAAAACAGTGCTAATATTTCGTATGTTGTGGTCCTTGTCAACATCTAATGGTGGACTGTGGGCAGCAGCAACCAAAAGTTCATAAGCGGTCACTGAAAAAAGAAGAATCACATATGACATGTTAAATGTGATACACCATGATATATATTAAGGCAAAAAAGAGAGAAAAAAAAAAAAGAAGAAAAGACTGCAGAAACGCATGTTCTTCAAAATGGTAAATGTTGTATTTTTACCTAAAGTTCAACTGATTTCAGATGTTATGGAATGGGAAAGCAAACTTTTTCTCTACCAGTCCAACAACAACAACAAAGCCTTATCCCACTAGGTGGGGTCGGCTACATGGATCATACGACGCCATTCCGCTCTATTAATATTCGTTGATCCATGTTCATAAGATTCGACAGAATTTTATGCTGGCTGTCGGGGCCTAACACAATCCTCCTCCTTTATTCGGGCTTGGGACCGACTATAAAATATAGGCGGAGTTTATCAGTCAATGATAAATACAACATATTTATACAAATCATGCATATGTATATACACAAAAAAGATAGTGAAAGTTGAGTGCTTGAAACGATCAGCAGTAACGTTGTGCAAAGTAGAAGTGATGGCATCAAACTGGCTGTTTTTAGTTCTTTTCTTTTCCCTTGGTTTTTTGTAAGATTCTGTGCTTCCTTTGTATAATGCATATCAACAGAGACCACACTCCCTACCTTTACATACAACAATTTCTCATGCCAGGAACTCTATTGTTTATCTTACAGAAATTCCTTTAAGCAGACGTTCTTTTTCTGAGGCAGATGAACTATTGAACATGCACCATTTTCAGTCATAGTTTGGTAAGACTGTCAACTCTATCGATTACATCCAAAACTTTCATCATATCGATGTCCGAATCAACGGCATGAATCACGGACTGACTCATAGAAGATAACTCTTTTTCAGTTGCTGGGGAATGACTACTGCTCTTACTAAACTTGTCGTGCTTGCTCAGTCTCGACCCGGGAGTATCGAATTCCTGACTTTTGCTTATCCCTGGGGTGAGTTTCCTGAAGTTAGCATCTCGTAGCATTTCTTTGTCGTCCGGTGTGAGCTTCAAGGGTGAAAGTGTCACTTTATTTGGTGGGGAAGAATTTGGCGATCTCCTCTGCTTTGGTGGCGAACGAATTGGCGATTTGATCGGAGATCTTATGCCCCCGTTCATGGGCCTACACTGGCTAATGAGGTGATGAAGCCATACCATCAAATCGAGTAAGTATGCTTCAATCTTCTCCTGGTCCACATGGTGGAGGGTTTCAATCCTAAGCAATTCCATATTGCCAGCAGGCTTCCTATTCATCTCAGTCCTGAAAACATGAGATGCAAAATCTCAGACAGCTTGCTCTTTTCATCATAGAAATTAGAAAACGCTGAATGAGAGAAAGAGAACAAGCAAAAAAAAAGATAGGCAACAGACCCGGTGTTCGCCCACTCCCCAACCCAGCCAAAGCCATGATATGCTCTTGATTATTGAGTTGCAGTATAGACATAAACAGGAAAATTATCAAAGAATGAATTCAATATTCAGGTGCTAGGTAAGAATATTGCAGAATTGAAGAAATAAAGGTCTCAAAGATCACTCAAACTAAAAACCTGCTTGTGTTGGTCGCTACTGGGACAAGCCATTGCAATGTTTTCTCCATTTCGGCTTTGATTTGAGGGACAGTAAGCTGCATTTGAATGTTCAAGACAAATTCACATATAAAAAGGATAGCCCATGTGTGTAAACAGAACCAAATATATTCGTATACAGAAGCTGGACAAGATAAGATTAGTTATTTACCTCCTCCTTTGTCTCAAAAGATTGCAATTTTGGACGTAATGCAGTCTTTATAGTGGTCGGCAATCCTTGGTACAAAGCATCCCTTGTATTTGGCGGTACAGAGCCCGACCGTGAAACCTAAAACAGCCAAATACAGCAAAGTCATTCTATAATTTGGGCATGAATGTCATAAAAACAATAATACTGCTGGTTAGTGAAAGTGACACTAATGCAATTCTCATTTTTAAAGAGAGCATAATTCAAAGCAGTTCCATTATAAAGAAAAAAGGGAGACAAATGTGGGAAGAGGATTGAGGAGACCCACTGCAGGCTTCATAAAATACTAAGTTTGGGCAACATGCTTATATAATCAATCCCAATTTATTGGTTATTTATTTACTATATTAAGGAGTTCTAAGTGCCTAAATACAACAACAACAACAACAAAGCCTTATCCCACTAGGTGGGGTCGGCTACATGGATCATACGACGCTTCGTTGATCCATGTTCATAAGATTCGACAGGGTTTTACGCTGGCTGTCGGGGCCTAACACAACCCTCCTCCTTTATCCGGGCTTGGGACCGGCTATAAAACATAGGCGGAGTTTCTAAGTGCCTAAATACAATAGAATATAAATATCAGAAGTGTACAATGATTAATGTTGAACAAGAAAATTATGAGATAACTAAATCTAGAGATATAGTAATAGTTAAGGAGCAACCACATTAAATATCACACAGGATAAACTTACAAGAGTGTCAATTTGAGTAATAATATTTGCATAGTGCAAAGCAAGGCCTGCTGGACCAAGTCGCTTATTACTATTACTGGACTCTTCGACAAGTTCCCCATCTACAACATCAAAAGAACATCCACAAACTTACAAGACAGCAGAAATGTGTGCAAAAGACAATGCAAATATGATAATCAGATGTTGCCGACTGGGAAAGCGCAACTATACAGAACTTTGAACAGATCATTCTTTACTAATGAATAAATAAGCAGATACATGTGAATGATGAAAAAGTAAAGATGAGTGAACAAAAATACCAGCAACTCCAAATGCATCATGAATCTCCAAATGCAAGAAATGGACAATATCCATGAGCTTCGCCATGATCTGCATCAAAATTTGATAACTCGATTAATCTAGAGAAAATTATTACCTATGCTATGAACAGAGACTTTCCTATCAAGATTTGATTATGATAGCACACAGTATTACAGCATTTTTTTAAAAAGTTCAAGTATTCGAACCCGTGCAAGTCTATTCTACTTGACGCTAACATGAAAGATGCTATTCTTTGATATGTATAATATCAACCAAAATAATTATAACTCATCAGTAGAATCAGTTGCATCAAACTCACTTCTTCCAAAATCTTGGACCAAAGTGATTTTTTCTTTAAGCCTTTGACATGTTTCCGTTGGTTCTTCAGTTCTTGCCTTAAAATTTGAGCATTCTCACCTGTAAACCAACATATGTAATATATAAGATGGTCATGATTGAACAGCAAAACACTTGAGAGCAACAAATTGTCTCAAGTTTCGGAATAGATCAAAATAAAAAGAGTAATTTACAAGATAAATACACCTCTTTGAGATGGCAATGAATTTCCATCCTCCTGAAGTTTCCTTTTGTAATCTTGTTCGAATTTATCTAAGGCATGAAACTCATGGTACAGTTCCTGTGAAGCAAGAAACAATTATTTCTAATGGTATGACAATCAAAATAAAGTAAAGCATCTAAGAACACATATTGGAAGGAAAAATAATATAAGATGAATGCACCTTTTTCAATGCTACAAAATTTTCTTAGGGAGAAATTAAAATTGTGTACAAGCTGAATATTAGTGATGACGCAGATAAAAGCGCAAGAAGTAAAAACTACAAAAGTGTTGGACATCAATTTCAATTTGCCACGCGCACCACTATTATACAACCAATTATTTACAAGAGTAGCGACCAACATCTATATATATTCACTAATGCTTTAAGTTTGTTTCATATTATTCATTGCAAATGCACAAGGACATTAGGAGCAAAATTGCAACTTGTATATTGACAACACATCGATAATATTAGAACTTTTTTTTAGAAGGAAAAGGATGACCACCAGAGTTGTGGATAATATTAGAACTTGAGTATCAATTAAGCAACAACAACAACAACAAAGCCTTATCCCACTAGGTGGGGTCGGCTACATGGATCATATGACGCCATTCCGCTCTATTAGTATATTCGTTGATCTATGTTCATAAGATTCGACAGGATTTTATGCTGGCTGTCGGGGCCTAACACAACCCTCCTCCTTTATCCGGGCTTGGGACCGGCTATAAAATATAGACGGAGTTTTGAGTATCAATTAAGCATCAACACTAAATAAGACTTCAAAAATCTGCCAATAATTTATATTCCATTTGCGCATTTGATCTTCAGGATTCAAAATCAGCATATCCGTACTAGATGATACATCATTTTCATCTATAGATGACAATAAATGAGAAGATCCTTACAGCTGTATGTCGAACCAATGACATTAAATATTGCATTGTCATTGGTCCTGCTTCTTTCAACTGTGGTTGAGGATTATATTCTGACTCCATTCTGAAAAACAATAAAGCAGAGAAAATGAGAATATCCAAATAACATGCCTTCAGAAATGAGATGTTTCAATAAAGAATCAAAAGTACTTCGCAAAGTAGCGGTCCAGATTGTGCCACTGAGGATCCTTACAACGGTTACCAAAACGAATAACCTCTCCAGCAAACACCTTCAACTCTTCTCTGTAAATGGATACAAAGACCCGACAGCTTCTTCAGAAGAAGAGTGCTAGAATAACAGAAATGAAGGTACCAGACTACTGGTAAATAAATGTTCTTAATTTGTTAATGCTAATATGTTTGTTTTACAAAAAAAAAACGAAGATTAAGCTTCTGGTACAGTAGTGATCACCTTTTATCAGCAGCAGTAATCCTCAATAGTTCATCCATATCTTTGGAAACTAATAGTTGTACACCTTCTGAAAGCAATATCACTTCTTTTAAATGTTTTATGCTTTCTTTCGAAAGCGATTGCATCAGATTAGCACCTTTAACAATTGTATTGGCAACCTCAAAAGCTAATATTGATATTTTATTGCCCTTTGTTGCGACTCCTGATCCAAAGCCACTGCCTGAATTCAGGCTTGTCATACTACTACCAAGTGTGTCCAATACCTCAACTGCCTTCCCAAATCCAGCACTACTAGCTCTCCCCAAGAGTGAGCTCACTTCTGATACCTGTGACAGAAAACAATTCACTCAGTTAATTGTGACACCTCACAAGAATATCCATAAAAATGCTTCTTTAAGTCATTTTTTCTGAGAATATGGCAAAGAACTGGAGCTTATGAGATTCATAAACGAACAGGCAAATAACTGTCAACCTTTGAAGCTTTCAAAGAAACACTTTTGAAATGTTCTCCTACCCACAGATGATAAAAAATCGAAGTTCTTTCCGCTTAGGATTTCTAATTGAAACAAGAGATTTTGCGAATATCTCCAAACCACATATCCATGAGTCACGCAATGAATAAGATTCATGTCCTTCTCGAAAAATAAGAAATGAGATTCATTTCATTTACCAATGAGAAACAACCACTAGCTTCTTTGTAAGAGTTTTATTGAGAGATTTTTATGTCTTTTAATTTCTGAAAGTATCATTTCAGAAATTTTGCGAATATCTCTTGAGATTTTGCGAATATCTCCAAACAAGAGATATTCTAATTGAAACAAGAGATTTTGCGAATATCTCCAAACCACATATCCATGAGTCACGCAATGAATAAGATTCATGTCCTTCTCAAAAAATAAGAAATGAGATTCATTTCATTTACCAATGAGAAACAACCACTAGCTTCTTTGTAAGAGTTTTATTGAGAGATTTTTATGTCTTTTAATTTCTGAAAGTATCATTTCAGCTGACAAAATCAAACATTTCAAACATGATATCTGGTGAGACCTCTGATTTCGATATCACATTAAACGAGTTTGGACACCCTTTAATGACTCGTCCCATGCAGATTTAGCATTCAGCTCTCACAAGAAAAGAAGGAAAAAGGGACATATTGCCTATGTCACAAGGTTATACCAGATTCTAGCATATAAGAAATTAGCTTATATGTTAAGTGTAAATAAAAAATAAACTATAATCCAAACTAACAAGGCTATCTCATCATAATAATATGTTCAGAATGTGACCATTTGGTTTCAGCACTAAATTGAAAAGCACATCACAGTTTAATCTGCTTAAACCATCACAGCAATTAATTATGAAACATCAGAATGCTTAAGCTTTCTGAGGACCAGAAAGTTACTGCTTATTTCACCTCTTCATTATTCTGGAGGTAGAAGTCATCAGAATCTCCACCACGAGAACAATTTATGTGCAAAATATGATTATCTTCAGCTGAATCTCATGGCACTTGGATTCATTACCTACTAAGTCATGCACTCTAGTAAATTCTACCGAGATATCATTTGTTGAAGTCGCAATTACTCAGATGCACTCATCAAGGCTAAAATAAGAATTTCGGCTAAGAAATCGTAGGAATGTGTGTATCAAACATCCGTTATAACATAACACGCTTGATACAGTCAATGCAATATTGTAATCTCCATAGTAATTCAATCATAGCAATTCTTTCTGAGGATCATAAAAGTTATTGAAGAATGGTAGATGTGCAGGCTTGCCTTGGTAGGCCCGTTCCTTGGAGAGGCTGTCATCTTGTATGCAGTTGACTTGGATTTATGGGAAGAAGACCTGGACCACTGGGGCTCTGCATCGCCATTCTTGGAGCTCCCAAAGGAGGTCGGTTGTAATACTGGAAAGGGATCTTTGATGAACTGTGTCTCCATGTTGTTTTCCAAAGGCATGGTCTTTGTAAAGCTCTGCACCTTCCCATGGGCCTCATAAGATACATGATAATGCTCTCCGACCCCGAAGGCATAGCCCCGAAGAGTGATCTCACTAGGAGACCTATCGATCACTGATATCTTTGAACAAAGCGCGCCCATGTTTCTGAATTCTCAAACTACAAGACCTCTCAATTCCTCTTCTTCCTTTTCATGTACAACTGTACTGGAAGTTAGGCAGCAAGCGGATCCAAACCCAAATTGAGCTCCAATCCGATTGAAGCTGCAGAAATCACTCTAACGCATCAAAAGTTGCTTCAAAAGGATAAAGATACAGCCTTTCACATTAACTCAGTAAAAAAAAACTTTTTTTGTTTCTTCCCACGAGTGATCGAACAACTTAGAAATGAATCAAGGACCAAGAAAAGCAAGCATATTGACGCCTTGGCAAAAAGATTCAGCCTTTATACGAAACAGTAGGGGAAAACAAGACAAAGGAAGACCGAGATAGCACTTAAAATAAACCTCTGGATGGTCATCGCTGGAGGTGGAAAAATATGCAAATTATTGGACCGTCGGATGGAACAAGATGCGATATTTCTCTTCGCAGAGGAACCAGTTGAGGATTTGGGATCCGTGGCAGCAAGAATTAGAGGATGTAAGAAAGAAGAATCAGGGAAGAGAGAGAGCGGGCAAAAGATTTGGGAAGTGCCCCTGAATGCTCCACAAATACACAAGTCCACGCACAAAAATTATTATTAAAGTTTCGAACTGGTCAAACCCAACCAGTCTATCTCACTAGTCCTCTCTCTTTCTCCTCTCAAGGTATGAAGTTAGGATGTGTTTGGCAAAATAAAAAAAAAAATCATGAGATTGAAAATTTTTCAAAGAAAGTCACTTTTTAAAAAGTGCCTTCTTCAGTTTTATTCCAATAAAATTAAATCCATTCCAATTGTTTGGATTTCAGATAAAAATTGCCTTTTTGTCTATACAATTTATGTTGGACCTTCCGTACAAATGGGCCTTTAGCAATAGGCTATGAATTTGTATGCACCAGCCCATGCACGTGAACAGCACATCATTCCTTTTAAGTGTTACACTTTAAGTAAATTCATATGAAAATTTAATTTAAATGTGACATATTACACTTAAAACATATCACGTGATAACATAAATGAAAAATAACATAAATGAATTTTACTTAAATTTATAATCATATATAATGCATGAAAAAATAACATGACTATTTCATACACTAAATATGCATAATACCCCTAATATGCATAAAACATATGTCATACAATTTTTAAAAAATTCTAGAAATATTCTAATTAACATTATATGATCACTTTTTTTTATAAAACAATTTTCATTTTCATATTTGTTCATCACATAATTACTCAAAAATACAAAATTTCATAATCAATCATAATATGATTATTTTGTATTAAAACTAGCTAATTACTTAGCACTCATACTTAGACCTAAATGTGGCATGATAATTTATAAGAATATCAATTACTATTAATTACACATAGTAACATGGCATAATATGCAAAAATCACATATGCATAAATACAAAATTCATATCGTACTCTAGTTTTGCTTCATGATAATGTTATTTTGGGTGTAGAAATTCATCCTTAGTGGATTGAAAATTCTTAATATAACTTATCATGTAGTTAAAGGATGATGAATTCTTTGCATGACTTAGCCGTTAAAGTCAAATGACATAGTTGGAAACAACATGATAGTGGGAGTTAAAAATGATTGACTTGCAAAATTTTATTTTGCAATAGATAATCTTTTTATCCCATTGTCCTACTATACCATTATTTTAAAGTGCATATTTATTTAGTATCTACATTTTTTTCACTTTGATTATTAAATTTTTATCTTTAATGAAGTTCCTTTATGATAATTTTCTGAAAAAAATGATTTTTTATATCTTAATTACTTTAAGTATTCAAGTTGAATATTTATATATCTAAATAAGTGTGTCAAAAGTTTTGGCTAGCCAATTTGTGACATTTTTTAGGTAATATAAATATTAGGGGTGTTCATGGGTCGGGTAGGACCCGACCCATGAACAAATCCGACCCGACCAAATTTGGTCGGGTCGAGTCGGGTCGGGTCAAAGCCCCTAGGGGCAGAAAATCTGACCTGACCTGACCCGACCCGGTTCGGGTCGGGTTAGGTTGAGTCGTGTGGTCGGGTCACCCAATCACCCTTTTTTCTTTTTTAAAAAATTTTTTGTCTTACTTTTTATATGTATTTTAATATAAAAAGTTATTTAAAGTATCTTTTCAAAATATTTGAGCATTTTTTTCATAATTAAAATATTTTATTTTAATATTTTTTCCATTTTAAATCAAGTATAGTACTAAAATTAATTAAAAAAATAATAAAATAGTTGGGTCATCGGGTCACAATCCGACCCGACCCAAACTAGGTCGGGTCGGGTCGGATCGTCGGGTTCACCGGGTCGATCCGACCCAGTGAACACCCATAATAATTATAGACTAGAATATATTTTCTCGCTAAAATTATTTTGCCTACTTTTGTGACAATGTCTGATTGACGAAATCCGATAGCAGGCAGCCTATTTTTTAATATTTTTAAAAAGTTTTCGACGGATGTATCCCATCTCAATCCGCCAGTGCCTTCAACGAGTGTCGCCCACTGATGCCTTCGACGGGTGTCGCCTGCCGAAGCCTTCGACAGGTCGCACCCGACGGAGCCTTCGACGAGAGAGCGTCCGTCGAAGGCTTTGGCAAGTGCGACCTGTCAAAGGCTTCGACGGGTGAGTGACCCGTTGAAGGTTTCAATGGGAGAGTGCTCGTCGAAGGCTTTGGCGGGTGCGACCCACCGAAGCCTTCGACGGGAGAGCACCCATCGAAGGCTTTGGCGGGTGCAGCACGTCGACGCTTTCGATGGGCAAAGGTTTCGACGAGGGAGCTCCCGTCGGAACTATCGATGGGAGAACACATCGAGGGGCCAACATTCTCGGTAGCACCGTTAGGAACTTTCTGATGACAAGATCCATCGAAAATCTCGAAGGTTGACATTCCCTTAAAAACTTTCGACGGATTCTACCCGTCAAAAATTTTGAAGGCAAGTTATTTGTCACAAACATCCGTCAAAACTTTTGACGGGACATTTCAGGACCGTCGATAATTTTTCCGACGATAAATTTTTTAACAAACTACTATCGGCCAAAAAATCCATCGCAAAGGCATATTTGCGATGAATTTCGGATATATCCGTCGCAAAATCGTAAAATTCTTGTAGTGACCTATCATTACCTTGCCTCACTAATATCCTCGGAGTTACTTTTATAACCCTTTGATTTCACTTTCATTGTCATCGGTCTTTTTAGTGAGTCAGTTCAGTAACAGTCAGTCTTATCAGTAATTGAAGAATCAAGTCATTGCCCTCCAGTAGGCTAGCTAGGCCTTGGAGCCGAGGCTCCGTGGGAATATACATATCGTTGCCGGTAAGATATAGTTATTCCCCAAGAAATATTGGTTCCAAGGTGCAGGGCACAGTAATTCCTCGAAGGAAATTCTAACACACACGGAGTAGGGCATAATATTTCATGCCATCAGTTTGAGAGATGACAAGTAACAGTATTCTTCAATTGGGTTCATTATTATCACCATCATCAAATAGTTTACATCTCTCAGCTTTCATATTTTAACCTAATTCTGTCTATCCATGTATTTTATGTATCTAGGTTCATATACAATCATCATTACATAATAGTAAATACCTTGAAAATAATTTAAATATAACATAATTCTATTTTTCGTGTGGCCACGATCGTGATAGGGTTGGTCACGACCGTGACAGAACCCTAAATTTTTCCTCTTTTGTCACAGTCGTGACAACACTGTTACGATCGTGACAACACTGTTACGATCGTGACAATAAGTGCCATGGGTGTGACAGAATAATTTTTTAGATTCTTTTTTCTAACCATTCTGTCACTAGCGTGGTTGGATGCATCATGGCCATGATAGAAGGCCCAGTTCGGAATGTCCCTCTCCAGCCCTTCTGTCATGAGCGTGACATTGTACGTCATGGCCGTGACAGAGGTTGATTACTTCGCTTCAATCTTATTTTGCCCAATTTTTTGCCCAGATTTTGATCAAACTTTTGGGGAAATAATCTTGAACATTATAAGCGATTCATACATGATTTACAGGCAATAAAATATCATAAACCAGATAAAAAATATGTAAGATCATACATTCTTAAAGATCTAGGGTTCCTTTCTTCCCAAAGCATAAAAACGTGATTTTTCCAATAAAATGCCCTAGCACATGGATCCATTATTGATAGATCTTAACATGGAACATAGGAAAAATTCAGACCTCATGAACTATAGTAAATCCCTCCTCAAAATCCCTACTAAAAATTAGGGTGTTCTTAGATCTCTCAATCCATGCAATTAAATCCACTGAGAGGAGAGAGAGGGGGTGGATCCCCTTTACATACCTTTCAATCCTCATTTGATCTCCTCATCTTTCTTCCTCTTCTACCTTGCTCCTCAAATCTCTTTTTCTCAAGCCCTACCCATCAGGAGATTAGGTAGAAAAAAAGATTAATAAGGAGGTTTATGGGTTTTAAATAGGGGGACATTAGGGTTCTGGGCCCAATATAACCATCAAGACCAAGTTACCCTTTCAAAAAAATCTGGGGTATTACATCCTCCCCGCCCCATCTTAAATGAAAATTCGTCCTCGAATTTTAAGCATACAAATAACACTTCTCAAATGGTATTGGAAATTATTATTTCATTTCTTATTCTAGTTCCAATGTCACTTCGGTTCTATTGCAGTGTTTCCATGCAATCTTCACCATCTTCACCATTTTATTTCTCAATCAACGCTCACCATACTCTAGTATCTCTCTAGGATACTCCTCATAAGTGAGGTCTTCCTGAATGGTTAACTCTTGAATCACCATCACATGGGAGCTGCTACATGTGTACTTGTGAAGCGTTGACACATATGGTTTCTGTCATATGAATGAGGTAATGCTAACTTGTATGCTCCTTGTCCCACCTTCTCCATAATCTAAATGGATCGATATACTATGAATCAATTTACTTTTTATGTTGAATCTCATAACTCCTTAGGTAGGAAATATCTTCAACAGTACATGGTCCCCAACTTGGCAGATATGTTTCCTTCTTTTCCTGTCTACATAACTTTTATGGCGACTTTGAGCTGCCATCATCCTTTCCTTGATCAACTCCACTTTCTTTGCATATTTTTCAATTAGTTCGAGTTCTAGTAGTCTTCCTTCACCAATTGCACTCTAAACATGTGGGAGACCTACAAGAACTTCCATACAGTGCTTCAAATGGTGCCATCTTTATGGAGGAATGATAGTTATTATTGTAGGCAAACTCAGCTAAGGCAAGATAATCATCTCAGTTGCCTTGCCATTCTATTGCACAAACTCTCATCATGTCCTTAAAGTCTGGATTGTCCTTTTACTTTGTCCATCATTCTGAGAGTGAAAGGCAGTACTATAATGCAACCTTGTGCCAAAACATGTTGCAATCCTCTTCAGAATCTTGCTGTGAACTTCGGATCCCTATCTGATACAGTGAAAATGAGAATTTCATGTAACTGATAATCTTATCTACATACGATTGTACCATACTTGCGGCTCATTGCCTCACATTATATGGTAAAAAGTCAGTAGACTTTGTCAATCTGTCCACGATGACCCCAATAGCATCATGTCCTTTTTGTGTCCTCGGTAGACCTACAATGAAGTCCATTGTAATCTCCTCCATTTTCCACTGAGGTATGGTAATGAGTTTAGCAGTCCTCGTGGCTTCTGATGCTCAATCTTGACATGTTGGCAGACCAAATACTTAGACACAAATTCTGTCACCTCCATTCTGATGTTCTTCCACCAAAATGTCCTCCGAACATTTTGGTAGTTCCTGGGTGAATAACAAATTCTAACTTGTGGCACTCAGTTAGAATTTCTTCCTTAAGTTCCTTGTCCTCAACTACTCACAATCTTCCTTGAAACTAGATAGTTCCATCTTCATCAGTCTTATAGTCTGGGTGTCCCTTCTCACATAGAGCTTTTATGTCTTTATATTCTACATCTTCCTTTTGTGCCTGTACAATCTTTGTCACCAACTCGAGTTGAATGATACAGTGCATCATCAACTTTCCCTGTGTGCTTCCTTCAACTAGAGTCCATTTCCTTTTGTGCCTGTACAATCTTTGTCACCAACTCGAGTTGAATGATACAGTGCATCATCAACTTTCCCTGTGTGCTTCCTTCAACTAGAGTCCATTTGCTAACCCTTCATATTTCCTACTTAGAGCATCTGTTGTTGGCCTTCCCTGGATGATAGAGAATACCAAATTCATAATCCTTCATAAATTCAAGTCGCCTTCTTTGTCTCATGTTAAGTTTTTTTTGGGAGAACACACACTTGAGACTCTTGTGGTTAGTGTAGACTTCAAATTTTTCCCCATACAGATAGTGACGCCATATCTTCAAGGCAAACATCACAACTTCTAGTACTAAGTCGTGAGTGGGATAATTTCTCTCATGAGTTTTAAGCTCCCTTGAAATATATGCAACCACTCTTCCATGTTGCATAAGTACACATCCCAATCCAGTACTACTAGCATCACTGTACACCATGTAGCCTACAACTCTAGTAGGAATTGTTAGCACTGGCGCAGAAGTCGGTATCTTCTTTAGCTCCAAGAAACTTTCTTCACATTTATGGTTCCAATTGAACTTTTCTCCTTTCCTGGTCAGCTTGGTCATTGGAGAAGCAATCTTAGAGAAATCAGGGATGAACCTTCTGTAGTAGTCTGATAACCCTAGAAAGCTCCTGATCTTAGTTATTGTCTTTGGCCTCTCCCAATTGACAACTGCTTCAACTTTTGCTGAGTCTACAAAAATGCCTTCCTTTGAAATAATATGGCCTAGAAACATAACTTGCTCCAACCAAAACTTACACTTGGAGAATTTTGCATATAGTTGATGTTGTCGCAGTCTCCAAAATAATCTATAAGTGCTTCTTGTGTTCTTTAGGACTTGATAAATATATCAGGATGTCACCACAAATATTATCACAAACCTATCCAAGTGAGGTTTAGATATTCCATTCATCAAATCCATAAATGCTATAAGAGCATTTGTCAGTCCAAAGGCATAACGAGAAATTCATAATGATCATACTTTGATATAAAGGTTGTATTTGCTATGTTTTCATCTGCCACCCTGAGCTTATGGTATCCACTTCTCAAATCAATTTTTGAGAAAATTGATCCATAAGACAACTGATCAAAAGATTATCTATCTTGGGCAATGGGTGTTTATTCTTGATGGTCACTTTGTTGAGTATCTGTAATCAATACATAATCTCAATGATCCATCCTTCTTCACAAATAGTACAGATGCACCCTATGGAAACACACTTGGCCTAATAAAGCCTCTGGCCAACAGTTCTTATAATTGAGTCTTCTGTTTCTTAATCTCAACTGGTGCCATCCTGTAGGGAGGTCTAGAGATTCGAGCTGTCCCTATCATCAACTTAATATGAAAGTCGATTTTCCTTTCCGGAGGTAATCTCGGGAGCTCATCGAGAAACACATCCGGAAAGCCCTTCACCACTTCAAGTTCTTGTAGTGGCTCAAGTTGAAAATCGCCCTTGACGACACCCGCTAAGAATCATCGACAACCTTTGTTCAGCATCTTGGTTGCCTTGGCTGAGGAATTCATCATTCATCATTCTTTCTTTTGACGGAATTCCGCAAAAGATTACAAAACTACCATCCTTCTTGTTGATCTTGACCTTCCTTTTGTCAGCACATCATGTAGGCATCATGTTATGACAACCAATCTATGCGTAATATGACATCATAGTCCACCATATGTAGCATTATGAGATTCAGCTGAGTAGTTATCTCCCTCTATCATTACTGATGTCTCAGGAAGGGCAATGTGGAGACCCTTCCTAGCAGTGTTGCTATTTTTAGTTGTCACCTCATACTTGTCATGTTATTAGTTCTTGAACTTTCTACTTGACTTTGTGAAAATTAAATTTCACCATAGTTTCCTTTGTCATCTCATGGTCTTTAGATCATGAAAATTTGTTCAATTGTCATGAACAATCATGTATATAATTTTGGGCAATTTCTTATCATGTCTATCAATATTAAAATTTATAATGAACACATCTCACGTTACATATTGCCCCTAGTCAATTTGACAATACTATCAAATTTGGATGCAATCATTGGCATTCTCATTGGAAGACTTTATACTTCCATCTTTAACATAACAGTAACTAACCAACATTAGATGATTAATATAAATCATCATACATATGACATAAAACATACATACTCTTTACTTTGGATGGCTGATCATAACGGTTGCACATGGACTTAGACACTTAAATAGTTCTATGGCATACTTAACCTAGATCCTAAGCGTGCTTTCATACTAACTGAAACACCCCAAAATTTCTACACTAAAAGCTAAGAGCAATCAAGTCATTTCGTCTGTGTTAGTCCGTTCGCCATCACATAAAAAAAATCACTTATATAATAGCAATGGAAACTATCATTCATTGTAACAAGATAAAACCATCAATAATTCAACGGAAGACTTTAAGTTAAAATTCAATAAAACTAATATCATAGAACATAATAAAAATATTATTAATATTCATTTCTAAAACAGACTCATGACTCCATCTATTCTTATGTCATATGCAACTTCACCGTCATGAATTGAGTGAGTCATCCATCCAAGCATTTTACTTACTTGCACGGATCTAGGGTGTAGATTTTCCAGTTAGACTATGTAAAGGCCAATGCAGTGATATGCATCCTAAGTAGGATACTACATGACATACATAAATAGTTCATAGGCATGAAATAAACATGTATGCCATGTCATAATCATATGATAAAATATCAAGATTTCATATTATATCATCCATGTATATCAATAGTATTAACATGACTTGACATGAAATCATATAACAATTAGTACATCAATAGAAGGCATATCAAGTGACTAGCACTTGTCATTACCTTGTCTCAATAATATCCTCGAGATTGTTTTATAATCCTTTGGATCTGACTTTCATGGTCATCGATCTTTTCTGTCACTCGGTACAGTAATAGTCTTTGATCTCATCAGTAATTGAATAATCAAGTCGTTGTCCTCCAGTAGGCTAAATAGGCCTTGAAGTCGAGGCTCCGTGGGAATATACATATCGTTGCTAGTAAGATACAATTATTCCCCTAGGAAATGCTAACTCCAAGGTGTAGGGCACAGTAATTCCCTGAAGGAAATTCTAACACGCATGGAGCAGGTCACAGTATTTCCTATTATCAATTTGAGAGAAAACAAGCAATAGTATTCTTCACTTGGATTCATTATTATCACAATCATCAAACAACTTACGTCTCTCAATTTTCATATTTTAACCTAGTTATGGATGTCCATGCATTTCGTATATCTAGGTTCATATACAATCATAAATCATCATTACATAATAGTAAATATCTTAAAATAATTTAAATATAACATAATTCCATTTTTTGGGTGGTCCCATGATAGGGTTGGTCACGACCGTGATAGAACCCTAAATTTTTGGCTCTTCTGTCACAGTCATGACTACACAATCACGGTCGTGACAATAAGTGTCACATGTGTGATAAAACAATATTTTTGACCCTTTTTTCTAACCATTCTGTCACGGGCGTGACTGGATGCGTCACGGCCGTGACAAAAGGCTCAGTTCATTATGTTCGTCTCTAGCCCTTCTGTCACAGACGTGACATTGTACGTCATGGCTGTGACAAAGATCATTGATCGCTTCGCTTCAATCCGACTTTGCCCAATTGTTTGCTCAAATTTTGATCAAACTTTTGAGGGAAATAATCTTGAACATTATAAGTGATTCATACATGATTTACAGGAAATAAAGTATATAAATCAGATAAAAAATATGTAAGATCATGCATTGTTAAAGATCTCGGATTCCTTTCTTCCCAAAGCATAAACACATGATTTTTCTAATAAAAAGCCCTAACACATGGATCTATTATTGATAGATCTTAATATGAACAAAGGAAAAATTCAGATCTCATGAACTACAGTAAATTCCTCATCAACATCCTTACTAAGAACTAGAGTGTTCTTAGATCTCTCAATCCATGCAATCAAATCCACTGAGAGGGAATAGAAGGATTTGATCCCCTTTATATACCTTTCAATCCTAGTTTAATCTCCTCCTTTTTCTTCCTCTTATTCTTCCTATTCTACCTTACTCCTCAAATCTCTTTTTCTCAAGCCCTAGCCATCAGGAGATTAGGTAGAAAAAAAAAATTAACAAGGAGATTTGGGGACTTTAAATTGGGGGATATTAGGGTTCTGGGCCCAATATAACCATCAAGCCCAATTTACCATTTTTAAAAAATATGGGGTATTACATATAACACATCATCTTTTTACTTTTTCGTGAATCAATATGAATTGTGTCATCACTATGTGTTCATCATCGACGATAAGATGGATCCCTGGACACGTACGTATGTTCCATCAATATAGTCTAGGTGAATAAGACGACGACAAGCACGATATGACGGCAAGGCACGCGGGATTGGGAACTGCCACATGTCATAAAAATATGGCCCTGCGGCATAAACACAGACCGCGTTGTCATTCCAATGATTTTTGAACCATTGGTCAATCATTTGACTCTTTTCAAGCTTCAACATGGGTTGTGTTAGGACATCGTGGGTTGTGTTGTGCTATTTTTAGTCAATTTTTTTTATTTTCTTTCCCTATAAGACCTCACTTCACCCATTCCTTTTCTTCACTTCATTCATCTGAGCCATCTCTCCACTCTCTCAATTCTCAAAATCTCTTTCTCCCTCTCACTCATTCTCTCTCAAAAGCCAAAGCTCTCACATGTCAAGTCATCTCTCAAAGCTTCGAGGCTCTCATTCATAAGTCCTCCTCTTTATTAAAATTTCTATATATCATAATATATATAATCTTTATTTGAATAGCATTTTTATTTTTTGAATTATTATTTTTATTAAAAATCATTTACAATGGATCTGTTTTATCTATATGATGATTTCGTTGCTTATTCACCTTATGGACTATCATCATCACATTCATAAGGTACATCATATATTACTAATATTGGTGGTGATTCTACTTCTTTATCAACACATGCAAATGATTCATCCGATCATGTGGAAACTACAACGCCATTTAGTGAATGCTCAATTAGTCCAACTACTTATGTTAATTATCTTGTCATTCCTTCAAGTTCTATAGGTTCTGAAAGAAATGTTCCCGCATCTGCCAAGCTCAAACACTCCTGCACAAGGTCTGTCAAGCTCAGATGCTCCAGCATAAGGTGAGGTAATAGGTAAAAAAAAAAAAAGAAGAACAACTAAGTTAACTAATGAAGTTTGAAATTATTTTAACAAAATTATAGATGAAAAAGATCCAAAAAAGATAAAGTTATTTGTAAAATTTGCAAAGCTAGTTATGATGTCATCTTTTCTTCGAGCATGTGCAGTTTAAAATGATACTTGGAGAATCACATCCTATAACTACTAAAGAATAATTTTTGACTGGTCAATTATCACAACAAACTCAACTAGTTGTATCTCTACCTGAAGCTCTTTATTTGCTTGTAATCAAGAAAATATGCGTGAATGTTTAGCAAGATATGTTATACACGTAGAAATGGCATATACATTTGGTGAAGATGAAATTTTTTATATTATTAACAAAATTACATACAATGTGCCTTTAGAAATGTTAGTAGAAAAACTATCAAAGAAGATTCAATTCAATTATATTGTAAAAAGAAAATTGAACTAATTAATTATTATTCTAAATTTATGTTTAATTTGACTAGTAATATATGGACTTCTTTAGATGGTGATGATTTTTTATGTGTTACAATACATTGTATTGATAGAAATTAGGTAATGCGGAAAAGAATTATTGCATTTAAAGAAATGAAATATCCTCATAATGGTTTGAAAATTGCAAATGTGATAGAAAAAACAATTAATTAATATGGTCTTAAAGATAATTCTATGCCTTACTCTAGATAATACAAGTGCTAATAATTTTGTTGCACAATTTTTAATTCAAAGATTAATTTTTTCTTTAAATGAAGTTCTTTTCCATCAAATATGTGTGTGTCATATTATTAACATATGTGTTAAAAAATAATTTAAAGTAGTTATTAGAGTATTTGAAAATCTTAGAGCACTAATTATAAATTTATGTCACTCTAAATTAGGAGACAAACATTTTAAAAAAATTGTCCTCATTATAATATTTTTGTATAGAAAATTAAATACTAATGTGTCTATAAGATGTAATAGTACTTAGGACATGCTTAAATTATGTATTCTATTTAGACATGCATTCGATAATTATATTATGACTATAATTCAAGGTCGAGTAGCTCGAATTATTGACTAAAAATACGATGTTGCTAATGCAGTTAGGGAACTGTTGCAAGTTTTCTACAATGCTACTTTAGAATTATTTTCCATTTACTCCCCTACTTCGCATTTAATAATTAATCAACTTCATGAAATGACAAACTCATTTAATGAAAAACATGAATTATCAAATTAATTTTTTGAAATAATTTATTTGAAGGAATTAAAAATTTTAAAATATTAGAATAATTTACCCCTAATAGGAATTTTAGCAATTATGATGGATCTTAAATCCAAAGGATCCAGTCCCATATGGTACACAAGAGAAATTAAGAATTATTTTTTCAAAGATTATATAAGAAAACATCATAAATTACAAATGATGATTTTATTAATTCAAATCATGATTATGAAAATATAATAAATGAATATTTATGAAGCAAAATTTAGTATACATAAAGAGCAAGCATCTTCATCACACCCACCAGTAGCACCCAAACTTTTCAATAAATCATTTTCTGCATTCGTGTCTTCTATTATGGAGGGTCAAATCAAGAAGCTCGGATGAAAATTCATCCAGTTCAGTTGCCCCTTTTTATAATAAATTGCAAAATTACTTGCGACGTCCAAATGAATGTGATAGTGAGATCAATATTTTGACTTGGTGATACGTAACCAATTATTTCTGTCTTAGCTCGTGGTCCTTTAGTTGTTCTGATGTCGTGACATCTTGAACAATATTTTTTCCTACAAGTTCTAGGATATTGGATGAGAGAAGAAATAAATTGAAATCTAAGTCAATGGATGTTTGTATAATACTAAAGGATTGGTTTGATAAAGGGAAAAATTAAAGAGATACCCTCCCACTTCACTTTGTAACACGAATGCCTTTCATCTTTTAACTCGCTTCACCTGGTGCCATATTTACCTGCTATTGGTCATCTTTCGATCGCAAAGCTGACGTGGCACTGACACGACATCTTCTCTCCTCTCCACATAAACATTCACTAGCGTGGATCATTAAAAAAATAATTTAAAAAAATGAAAAAATGCCACGTAGATGCGACCACCTGCCTTTGCCATCGCTCGCACCGGAGGTCCTAGACTCGCCGACGTGGACCGTCGGACCGGGCAATGATGAGATCTCACTGACGACTCACGGTGGCTGCTCTGACGCGCGCTCATCGACTAGCGATGAGGGGCGGGTCTGGCTTGAACAATCCGCGACCTACTTCGTCCTGGTGCTGTCTGAGTTGAGGGAGATGCGGAGGAGGTCATTGAGGTCCTGGCCAGAGGAGGAGGACGACGGTAGGGAGGGTCGAGAGGAAGAGGTGGATTCTGAATTCGAATCGCGGAGGAGCAGCGTCGGTGGGACATATTTCGAATTCCGATTGAGTAGACGCCTCAGTGACCGTATATTAGAGGCCCTACGAATCAGGACACAAGTGGTGACCCCGCCAGTGGCCAAAATCTTCTCAACCTCCATCATCTGATCCCACAACCGTCTGAGGCTAAGAAGGTCCCGCCACCGCGTGGTAAAACTCGGCGCGCAGGGGGAGAAGATGTATGGATCAGGCCGCGAGATCTTCACCTCCGGCGATCCCGACGCCCGGTTCATGCTGCCAGTCGCCGAATCAAAGGGGTTCCACCCGACAATCGATCCCAGAGCCAGCTGCAGAAGCACGAGCTTTCCATCAGAGAAGAGCTCGTCGACGGACAACATGGAGGCGGGGTCATCGAGGCGGAGGTCAAAATCAAAGCCAACGTCATCACCGGAGACGGCATCGAAGTTAGCAGAGTAGGAGGGCTTGGCGGGGAGATCGCAGTCAAAGGAGATGCGTAGCATGCTGCCACAGCCGCAATTGGCTGAGGAAGGCGTTCGATGAGATGGCGGCGGTTCCATTGAGCATGGCTGCGGAGGCCATCGGCGGTCCAACCGATGTGCGACCTCCGACGCCGACGATGGGAAAGGCGTGTGGTCGCGTCTATGTGGAATTTTTTCCATTTTTTAATTATTTTTTAATGTTCCACATTAGTGAATGTTTGGAGAGGAGAGAAGATGTCGTGTCAGCGTTACATTAGCGCCATGTCAACTCCGCGATCGGGAGACGACCGATAGCAGGTAAAGAGGGCACTGGGTGAAACAAGTTAAAAGATGAAAGGCATTCGTATTTCAAAGTGAAGTTGGAGGGTATCACTGAGCAAACGTTAAAATTGAAGAGTATTTGGTGTAATTTTTCCTTTGATAAAGATACTCGAACACAAGTCAGAAATCCATATCAAATATATGGAAGATTATGATGATTGGACGCCTCCTCCGCTTATGATTCTTCATAAAATAATTATTGTATACATGTAGTTTTTAATAATAAATTCATAATAATAAATAATAATAAATCCTTTGTGGATGTAAATTAAACTAGTTGAACGTCATTAATACTTTTAGTATATGGTAGATTAGTACTTAGTATCTATAATACTAATACTATATACTTAAACTAATATGATATTCTATTATTATAAATTAAACAATAAATTATATATAATATATTACTATTTAATCATTATTATTTAATATATTTCTTAAATACTTACAAATTAATATTATGTATATGCTATAATGTATAACTCAATTATTCATTTTACAAATTTATTTACTTAATAATGAATTGATGACATGACTATTTAAAATTTTAACTATATAATAATAATAATAATACTCACTAATTCAATATTATTATTGTATTATATATATTAATAATTATATACTTATAATAAGTAAATTGAAAATTAAAACATTTGAAGGGAAAGAAAAATGACCGAGTCAGTGCATGGGTATTAGATTGGTGTAATGTCAACTCGACATGGCACAACCCACAACATGATCATACACGTGTTAACCGGCACGGGCACAGTATTATAGAGTTGGTTTTCCATCTCTATATCAAAGTTTCGACCAATAAACTCTTGAGTTCTCACCTAGATAAATACTTCTTTAGAGCTTTTCAATTTTTATTAGAGGAAAAAGGTAATAATATATATGCAGTAAAATGCACAATAATACACGTATATAATTATTTATATGCAAAATAATTCGGGGTGTAATGTAACGACCCAAATTTTTGAAGATTAAATAAAAGATATTTTAATTAGTTATTTAGATTTGAAAATTCAATAATTTATATTTTGGAATTATTTAATTCCAAAAATAATGGAAATTAGAGAAGGAGTTGGAAAGATAAGATGGATTTTGAGAAGAGGCGAAAAATGTTATAAGTATGATTATTTAAATTCGAATTTAATTAATCCTGAATATTTAACAAAGGGTTGATTAACGATGGATGGTCAAGATTGATTCTAAAAGAGTCTAAGGCCTAATAAAAGTGAAAACCAAAGCCAACAACTATAAATAGGCATTAAAGGGTTCCTAGAAACTCCCTTTCAGCCAAATAGAATTTTTGCACCACGAGCCCTACTTGGTCCTCTATTTTCATGCAAATCGAGGCATCCTAGAGAGCACGCGATGGTTGGTTTTGAAGCCGACATATAGGAGAAGATCTTCCAAGAGGTAGCTACAAGTTTTGAAATGTGGACAAGGAGTAATCGCCGGCCAAAGTGAGGCATTTGTGTAGTCCTCCAGAGAAAGGTTTGCAGTTGGTTTTTTAACCAACTTAAGGTATGTAGACATGGATCTCTAGACTCTTCTCCATAATAGAGAGATTACATTGGTATATGGTTTGCATCGATTGGATATTGTATGACATAGATAGAATGATCGGAAGTTGTGTCATAAACACAATTTCACGACGACGACAGCACCCGGCCCGAGTTTGGTTCAACACGACAGGTTCAACCAAACATGGCCCGGGTTCCATAGAAACTTGACCGAATTCATTTTGGATGTTGACCGCGCTCGTGACAACGCGGCCCCGATCAAGGACAACACGGCCCGTGTTTCACCAAACACGACCCGTGTTAACCATGCTCACGAATAGGGGCGTGATCAGCCAAACATGGCCCGAGTTATTATGAACACGGCTCGGACACTGTATGACATGGACCGGGTTCTGGAGAACCCGGATTGAATTGGATTAAAATGGACAGTGTTCAATGAACATGGCCCAAGTTGAGACCAGCGCAGCCCGGATCATAAGAACACGGCTCGAGTTTCAATGTATAAGAATAAGATGGATGCAGGTAAACCGAGCCAACCCGGCCTGGGTTCACATCATACCCGGCCCGGGTTTTGTCCGACCAAGGTGGAAACATGGAATTGGGAACGGTCCATGTTCCCAATGTCGCAAGCCATTTTTCGAGGGCAAGAAACATATTTTTCGCTATGATGGATTATTTTTTACCATGCATTGTTATGTATTGACCCTCTTATTGATTATGCTTGTTATATTAATTGATGCTAATCAATAATTGAGAATAATAGATGATAATTGTTTATGGATTATTGGTCTTTTGTTAATTGACATAAGTTAATAGATTTAGTTATGGGCATGATGGTTCTTCATCGCATATTGCTTATTGAATAATTGATAATGGATAATTAGAATCGATGGAAATCGGTTATTGAGAATATGTGTATTGATTTATTCATTGGCACCTAATTGATATGGCATGATTGATATGATTCCATGACTGTACACCAAATTGAAAAGGCACCTAAACCGATAAAGATAGACATCATAGGTAAATAAGATAAAAGACGGAAATGACAGGTCATCGTACTTTACGTATTGTGACTTTTATGAGTGATTGGCCCCACGCAGGACGATGTTCCCTTAATAAATGAGAGCTCTCGTCGCAGCCTTATAGTTCGTATGGTAACTTCAAACATTAAATGGATAATTGAACAATTGTATTGAGACTTATGGTATTGACAATTGTATTGCAATCCTAGTGGTTAAAGAATAAATAATAGATAATTGATTAGTTGACAATCATATTGTGGCCTTGATGATATTGGCAATTGTATTGCAAAGTGATTAGTTGACAATGGTATTGTCAATTGTATTGCACCCCTTTACGATTGAAGAAAAAGGTATTGCAAATTGATTAGTTAACAATCATATGTAACTATTATGGTATGTACGATTGTATTGCAACCGATATGGTTGATGGATAAGTGAATTGCGCCCTAATGACTGAAGGATGATTGTTTTTGCCATCATGGCTGATGGATAGTAGATCGTGGTTTTTATGCCGAATCGATAGTTGATTAATAATTACTAAATAAGGCCTCTATTGAGTTTGACCAATTGGATAATTGATTAACGATAATTGATAATCGAAGTAATTGATATTGATTGATCATCATTAGGTTGTTGGTATGGATAAGTGTATAATTGATCAACTACTTATTGTTAATTGATAATTGTTATAGCATAAATTATTTATCGCTAATCATGACATTGTTTGTAGATTATTGATCGTTCATAGAATTGAATAGTTATTATTAATATTGCTTATCATTATGCATATGATTATTATTATTGGCATGGTTCATATTGTTTATTGATATGGGTGACCCTACGTATTGCGTTTATCTAATTGGGCTCTGCCCTTGTACTTGGATTCGTACAGATGATGATGGCAGCGATGGTGTGGTGGTTGGTGGCTCCTTTGACGGGTGATATACACATTGGATATGGACATTGATAGGGTCTCCTATTAGATAGTTGTAGTCCCATAACCCACAAGTTGTTGAATATTATATAAATAGCTTTCGCATATTTTAATAGAATGTTGTAATTTAGCCTTTCGCTTATGTAAGCTAGTTTGTTGACTGGTCAAAATTAAGGTATAGAATTGAGTAATGTCGTCGAGATAGCCTTCTAGGTAGGCAAAAGAAAAAAAATCTCGAGATGGTACAATGATACCAAAGCCTAAGGAGAGACACTTCTTAGCTGTCTCTAATAAAATAGAGTGCATGTGCACACATCATGAGTAACCACCGTGCCATCAAAAGAGGGTCAAGTAAGTTTTTTGAACCATGTTTATCTTATATAGGTAAATGAGATATGGAACATAGGACCTTTTATGATTATGGACAAAGTTATAAATGATATAGATTCTATTGTATGGAAAACAGATTCATGGATGGTATAAAGCAACGCCTAAGGAGGTTATTCCTTTCGGAATAACTAAAGTTCTAAAAAGATTATTCTAGAGAGAATAACCCAAGTCCTAAGGAGGTTATCTCTAAATGATACGAGAATTGGATAATATTATTTGTAGGGGACTTATATGATTTTTATGGATGTAGATGCCTCCAAAGAGGATGGTCCCCATGGTCGTATTCCTCGTGCTCCACGTAACGGGTCTGCAGCTCGCAATCAGCAAGCTAGCACCCAACAACACTAAGGGTTATGATTGAATGACTAACAAGTTGATGGACAAAAAGAGGAGCAAAAGATGGCATCACCGCATAACTTGCACACTATTTAGATGGCAAATTCATTACCCCGTAATCTTGAGATGCCTCCAATATACAACAAGGATACCATCAAAAGATTCCTAAAATTGCAACCTCCACAATTCGATGAAAATTGTGACTTCGAGCAAGCCGAGCGATGGATTGAGGAAATTGAGAAGATTTTTTAAGAAATGCAATGCAGTGAAGATCACAAAATTATTTACGCAACCAGATGCTTGGTGGAAGACGCAAGAGATTGGTGAAACGCCACGAAGGTTACCAAGTTTGATGGACAAAATGTTATAACATGGATGGAGTTCAAGGATACCTTCGAAGAACGGTACCACCCCTGCTTACTAGTGAGGTAAAAATCAGGAGGAATATCTCCAACTTCAAGAAGGCGACATGACGGTCAAGCAATATTTGACCAAGTTCCTAAATCTAGAAAAGTACTGCACCCCTGAAGCAAACAGAAAGGGATCGAGTTAAATGATGTAAAGGGTCTCAAGACTAGCCTCCATAGGATAGTGATGGGAGGTAACTGTCAAACCGTCAAGGTTCATAGAAGAATTTGCAATGGAATTGGAAGAAGAAGATAATGAAGCTGCCAGACAACAACAAGAAAAGGCAATGGCGAGAACTAAGAATCAAGATCAACCTTGAAAGAGAGAAAGATCACCCGATAAGAAAGATTGGCAGGACCATGGTTAACAAGATAATAGAGAAGGATCATACTCAAGGTCTGAACGAAATAGAAACCATTGTCCTTATTATAAAAAGTATCATTCAGGAGAATGTTACCGCAAGAACAATGCATGTCTTAACTACGGAAAGTATGGGCATTTTGTTCGCGATTGTTTAGTACCGAAGCAAAAGAAGCAAGACCAAGAAAAGAATGAAAGACCTGGTACGTTGTTGCCAGGACCTACGTACAACATAGAAATGGACACTGACCAATGCGAGGTTGAGGAAAGTTAAGACAACATTATAGAATGAATGATAGACATCTGGACTAGGGATTAATATAAGAATAGAATAATTGGTTTCTTTCATTTCGATAAATTAGCAAGAATGTAAGAACATTGACAATTAGTTGTAAATATAGATATTGACTTCAATGAGTTTATTGACTGAGTATTGAATTGATCAAATCATCAACGAAAATTCGATGACATATTTATTTTTAAGGAGGTTATGATGTAACGACCCAAATTTTCCAAGATTAAATAAAAGATATTTTAATTAGTTATTTAGATTTGGAAAATCAACATTTAATTTTCTAGAATTATTTAATTCCAAACTTAATGGAAATTAGAGAAGGAGTTGGAAAGATAAGATGGATTTTGAGAAGAAGTGAAAATTGTTATACGTGTGGTTATTTAAATTTTGATTTAATTAATCCTGAATATACAACAAAGGGTTAATAAGCGATGAATGGACAAGATTGATTCTAAAAGAGTCCAAGGCCTAATAGAAGTGAAAACCAAAGTCTACAACTATAAATAGACATTAAACAGTGGCCGAAAACTCGCTTTCAGCCAAACAAAATTTTTGCATCACGAGCCCTACTTGGTGCTCCGTTTTCATGCAAACTGGGACATCCCAGAGAGCACAAGGCAGCTAGTTTCGAAGCCGACATATAGGAGATCTTTCAAGTGGTAGCCACAAGTTTTGGGACGTGGATAGGGAGTAATCGCCGGCCAAAGTGAGGCGTTTGTGCAGTCCTCCAAAGAAAGGATTATACAAAGGTTTTTCAACCAACTTAAGGTACGTAAGGGAATCCCATGACGTCGATTTTTCGCGACATGGACCCCTAGGCTCTTCTCCATTATACAAAGATTATAAGTATCTCTGCATAAACATGATGCAGAACATGCAATCAACAGTCCAACACATGATTTATTTATGGAAGTCAAACTTTCCTACAACCAAGAGGTCATATATTCCACAAATTATTTGCAGTATTCAAAATCTTTCTTGCATGAAACATGCAATGCCGCATAAGCATACATCTATATATAAGTAATTTGTAAAAGATCACAAAGCATGCCAAAAACATACTAATACATACTTTATGTGTAAGCTATATTTTCTTAATGACTTAACATTTAGGTTATAATACCAATTGTTAAAACCAAATTTATAAGACTTGATCGAATCATTGAAAATCATTAAGAAACTTAAATGCTTAAATATATCAACTTACAATTGTCCATCGCTAATGATCTAGATGGAATGGGGTTCCAAAATAACACCAAGAACTCCTCTTCTCTTTTCAAAATGGGGAAAGCAAAAGAAGAAGACAACCTTTTAATAATTCTTCGAGATGTGTTTTGAGGACCATGATCATCTATATATATTATGAACTTTTTCTTGTGATTTGAATTTCTACCCCTCATAAAAATTCTAATGCACCATTTGATCTCTACACATTATATCTCTTATCATAACATATTAATCAGTATGCTCAATATATATTAATCACTTTTATTTGGGTCTTAACAATTAGTAATCATATAATTTAGTTTCGTATGATCGAACACATTCTTTCTCAGTTGAGCTGCATTGCAAGCAGTAACGGAATCAAACTCTGATCTCAAGGAGGGCCAAGTATATATACATTAATATATATTTTTATTTTCTCACTTATCTACATAAGCATATTACATAGGGATCTCAAAAATTTGGGGGGGGGCTAGTTCCGTCCTTGATTGCAAGTTGAAGATAACGTATATATGTATAATTTTAATTTATATATTAAAGATGAGGAAGAGTAGAATAGGATATATTTATTTGTATATAAAATCACTTGATTAATAATGAATTATGCAGACATGTAGTGGTAATTGTATAAGCTACAAATAATTTATGATTGAAGTTGCAAATATAAAGGACCAGCTTCCTCCTAACATAATAATCTTTTGAGATAGACAGCAAGCTTAGAGGCGAAAAGTTTTTTATCTTACTTTAATACTACTACTAAGGTCCTCCTGTCCTGGGGATTGGGAAAAGGTTACATGTGAATCGTGCATTTTATTTTAAAATTTAAATTCCACCAAAATGGGAAAAGATCGAGAAAGGAGCGAGCAACTTGGTCTTATTATTGTGATTGTCCTGATCTGAGCAGATGATGCGAAAAGCAGGCAGCATCGCCCGGAGAAAGGCGTCACCAACATTGCCATACGTTCAGACCCCATTACCTTGATTGATCCGCGTGGCCCAAAAGAAAATTGACTTTCCATGGAATCTGCGTGAAATGATGAGGGACATACGGCAGTTCCTTTGCATCCAGGCTGCGGATTATTTATTTAGCTCACTGTAATCGCGATGACAACAAGGCTGCGGATTATTTTGGCATCTTTTGTACGATTGCATCCAGGACAATATCTTTGTGTTGAAGCCACACCTTATGGATTTTGACTCTCGAATCCATTTTATTTTTATACATATGTGACAGGAATAGCGTTGAGAAAAACAAACAAAAACCTTGGAATATTTTATCGGCCTCCTATCGTGAGGAGACTTGCACAAGTGCAGACGCGGGCATAAAAAAAAAAAAAAGGATATGCAAACTGTTCCAAATAAAACAGTTTGAGGTGGCATCTCCAGTAGCATTTGGGCATGTGCATTTGAAGGGACACAGAGATTGAAAACTTTTTAGTTCTGCGTTTGGATGAAAAGTGCGATCATTTTTTAAAAATTTAATTTGATATATAAGTTTTAGTGAGTGTTTAAATAAAAAGCAAAAACTAATAATATAATTTTATATTTTTTATGAAATATAAAATTATAATAAATTGAATATTATGTATTTATTTAATTAAAATAATTATTTATGAAAAATATTTATTAATATTATAATTTGTAATTTACAAAAATTATTTATGTTAATATTATAATTCATAATTTACGAAAAATAATAATATTATAATTTATTATTTCCATATGTTATTAATATTATAATATTAGAATTTATTGTATAAGTTGATTGATAATATAATAAGAAATAAAATATTATAATGGATTATTATTTAAGATAATATAAAAGAATTTAATAAATAATATTACCATTAAATAGTAATTAATAATATTCTATTAACTAAAATATAATAAAAAAATTGAAATAATAAAATAGCAAAAAACTGGCCGCTTCAACTGAGTCAAAGTTCTCCCAAGTTCACGCTCGCTTCTCTTCATGTGACAAGAAACTCACAAGTTTCTGTCAGTTCAATTATTAAGGTGAACTAATCTGCCCAAGTTCTCTACCCAAACTTTGGTTGACTTGTTTAATTGAAATTAGAAGATCAAACTCTGACGTCACCTCGTCTTGAACTGAATTAATCATGAATTGTTGAACGCTTGAATATGCAAAAAAAAAAAAAAAGAGATGTCTAACTGTTCATAAAACAGTGACAACTTTCCTGTGTTCACAATTCGGATCAGTAATAATATTAATTAAGCGAAAACCTACAGTTACCATCGAGAAGAAAAAAAAATTACTTCTACCATCTAAAATTATTGCATCGACTATGTACGCTGATGATTGTAGGATGCCTCTCAAGGATATATGCTTGAGCTATAGAAGCATCAAATCGGTTTGAAAACCGAAGGTAATGTCAAGTCTAGAAATCCTAGCAACTCACCACCAATCTTGAACTTCATTTACTAACTCATTTGATTTCTGAATCTATCAAACAATGGTATGAATGAATACTCTTCATTTTCAGCACCATAATACAGATGAGTGGCATGCACCACAAGACAGATGAATGAGTGGCATGATGGCGATTATGGACTGTACTGTGAAGAATAGAATATCCTTGGAGCAACCCAATTGATCCTTTCTGTCACAAGCAGCCAGATGAATATCCTTTTGTTCACTAAAAGGTTAAAAAGAAAAAATAAAACTGAATTATTAGTCTACTTATGGCCAAATAAAATTAAATCTTTCTTTTGAATGCACGAAAAAATTAAGTTGACTCATGGACACAAATTTGACAAACTGAAAATAGAAGTTATCACTGAAACATGAACTTACGTTTGAACAAATAAAGTTAACTTGAATAGCTTTATCAATAGTTGGACCTTGAAAGAAGGTCTTCCAGTTCATCAATGATTGCATCATAGCAAAAGAAGTACTGCTCCTGGTAGTCACAAAAGAATAGAAAATTATATCAGGCTATCGGAAATAAGATTTGGAATTTCACATCTTCACGTCAGTTATGAAACGACAATACCATTATATTTTACTTGATTATCTGCCACCTATTAAATATATTAAATCACCCAAAAAAACCTGTTCTTGAGATGGCAACATTTACACGTCTCAAAATTATAACCTGCATGCAGCTTACATAAACAAAACTGATGCAATTTTTTTTCTATTCAATAGCCAAGTCGATGACTCTAAATATCTTCGAGAAAGATAACTACAACAAGTAGAAATTAACTTCATTTGGCATGAGCTGACAATATATACAGCACAATGCATACCTTCATTAAAACGGACTATATGTAAGGCGACATGTATATTTATTATCGAACTTATTACCAACCCTCTGCACCTTCCCCTTTTGTTTACACCTGTACATTTTTCATATAGCTAATCCATGCTAATAACAATACCCTCCTAGTCAGCGTTTTGCCCCTAAAAAGAATATCATTGAACTTCTCAAAATGGACGGGGAAATCGAATAAAGATACCATTGTCTGGACCATGCCAATTCGTTGTGACCTGAAATCCGCAACAGTTTGAGCCAGATTGAAAGAAGACATGTCACCCATGAGGATCCTTTGAATTGTATTATGAATAGCACAGTAGGTGCCAGTTCTCCCAATACCTGCACTGATAAACTTAAGAGATTGCATTAGGTGAAGATCATGTAAAGAAGCATGTTCTGATAAGCGAAACTTTTATGAGTTTTAAACCTGCAGTGCACAACTATTGGTCCAATATCAGATGGTACATGATACATTCTTTTCAAAATATTTCGAACAGATGAGGTAGAATCAGGAACACCATGATCAGGCCATTCGGTATACTGAATATGGAGAACAGGAAAAGAAGGTTCTTCTGACTGCAAGAGGGAACAAAAACAAGCAAACTTTAAAATTAAAAATGTAAATTAGAACAACCACATAATAGTTTTCTAGACTTGCACGTCACTGGAAGAATTCACCTTCTTTGGACAGATTAGGAGACTAACTTTGATTTTATGGTATGTGATGTAGGATATCCCACAGATCCTTTGATTGTTGCTAATTAGCAGAAAATCATATTACACTAATTAGCTAGAGCTAGTTAGATGGCTGATTTGTTGGCTCATTAGTTTTTTTTTTCTTTTAAGAAGATAAAGGATGTGTGCTCACATCCATTTTTTATTCATTATAAAAACTTGTATCTATTGCAACATATCTTATAATCTCACCCACTCACTCGCCAAGTTTCTAGCTGCTATTAGAATTTTATCAACATAACACTTTTCTCCCTTGAAAATGCAATCATTGCGTTGTCGCCATTATCACCCATAAAACCGCAATTGTTCTGATTCGTTGTCTATTTTATACATATACTTGTAAATTGTTACCATGTCCGCCTTGTCTAAATGATCGTGCTGTCACAGAACTCACATCCAGCCAATCACATCCAAAATCCTGCCATGTCCTTCGTGCTATTGGGTAGCTGAAGAAAAGGTGATCTATATCCTCCATGTTGTCATCGCATAAGGCACAAGCATTGTTCATTCTTGTGGCCCATTTCTTTCTATACTTCTGAGTAGGAAGCTTGTTTCTCCTCAATAGCCATGCAAATACCCGAATACCCATAGGAATTTTAATGCCCCAAAGGACCCGACAATCTTTTTTCAGCTCTTCATCTATGGTATAGATCTCTAGATCCAAAGTTTTATAAACTGTTCGAACAGAGAAATGACCAGCTCTCCAAATTCAAGAGTCTTCCCTTGTGTCATTGATCCTATGTCCCTGGAGATGCTCCATTAGTGCAAGAAGATCCTCAAGCCGATTATTACCAATATTGAGCGACTACTGCCTGTTTATCCTCAGCTAACGCATAAAACCTTGGAAAAGAGATTGATAGTGATTCCCGGATGGCCAAGGATCCATCCAACAACAACAAAGCCTTATCCCACTAGGTGGGGTCGGCCATCCAAAATCGAAAATCCTTTCTGTCTCCTAGTGTCTCCTCAAAGAATGGTCTAACTCATGGCATAACTGTCATAATGCTTCTCCAAAACCTTGAAGCCCCTTGGGTAATTTCCTGCCTCTGTTCCCATGAAAGCATTTTGCTATAACATGCAGTGGCTCATTAGTTATTCTCAATATTTTATGTTTTCTTAATTCCTGTATCCTTTTCTTATTTCCTAAATTAGAGATTGTTATAATTCGTCAATAAGAAGAATCAATATATTTATAGCATTCACCAAAATTCTCATCTTTGTTTCAGAAATAAATATATTTATCGCATTCACCAAGTGCTTTTCTTGGATAGTACTTCGATATATCCTCGTATATTTTGTTTTCTTTATTCTCATTAGATCTTGGTATTGAGCATTGAGGATAAATAGCAGACAACCATACTCGTGCTGAGTTCAAAAAGAAGAATGGAGATGACGCTGCAGCGCCTCCATGAATCTATTGAGTTACTCTTGCGCGACGGTGAAGAGCGAAGATCCCCTCGTCCGGCCCAAGCCCTTCGACCCCTAGAAGATAGTGATGATCATGCTGAGGAACCCCTTCAGCGTCATGCACTAAAATTTTTATAGCGTTGATTCACTAGTTTCAAGCACCAAAATTTTGTTCCATGGTTTCTCGAATAGTACTTTGCTTTATCTTCTTTATTCTCATTAGATCCCGGTGCTACGTCAGTATGAATGAATGCCAACTAAGAAATGCTTGTTCTCATAAAAAAACTAAAAAGATGTTTGCTTAACTCTAACAAAATGAATAATGATCTGTGATTGCAAACTCCAGAAGAAAAGTCTCCTCATGCTTCAATCACCTAAATGTCACTATTGATAGAATTAATGGTAAACAAAGAGATGACTTCCTTGAGGATTCACATTCACGTTGTATGTAATAAATGGATTGATCTAATATGAAAACATCCACATGGAGATTTCACCAAAAGAATATCCAGATCAATTACTTATCTTATCCTATGAGATTGAAAAGAAAGACCATATAGTGCAAAGAAGAGCTTATACCAATATCACATGTGTGCTTGCATGTGAAAGGGTTGGCATGCTTATTTGCGACCATATAAAATTGGACTAACTTGTGTGATGAAATTTATTATTTGTTTCACATAATAAGGAAAGAATAGAAGTTTTAACAAACACCAACATACCTTCAGGACTTAATTAAAATGTAAATTAGAGCAAGATCACTGAACTTTAATGTTGTATTATGTTACCTCTTTGTGTTTAACTTCTAAGCAACGTAGCACCAATGACGAATCACTAACCCCTACGTACTTGGTATGAACACTGATGCAACCAAATTCTCTTAGCCCATTCTCTGATTCAATATAATCAGCACACTTCTTCATCATCTGTCATCATAAATATAAAGTAATGTTTCCAATGTAACTGTTAGCAATAGCAATGTCATGCTGCATATAAAGAAACATATTCATCCATTCAGCATTCTAAACAATTATGAAAGAAGTTTGTGATCACCAAAAAAATGCAACAAACTACTAACTGGCGTACCTTAGGTGTATCAACCAAAGTAAGCATCACAATAACAGGGCACTTATATTGGAAAATCATTTGCCAGAAATCATCAAAGGTCTCTGGAAGTGGACCTTGAGTTGCAATAAATTGTGAAACTTTTCCACCTGTGTTAGCCTATATTGGAATTTGAAACATGTCAGAAAATATTTGTTCATCAATTCAAGTGTATCAAGGCAATCAGACTGATAATTATGAATCATACCTTAATAAAGCTTGCATTTATATAGCCATTGCCTGAAGGTTTATATCCTATTGTTGAGTTCAAGATGACCCTTGTATTATCAACTGAAAATAAAGGAGACAATACGCAGACCAATATAGGAACCATCTCATAATTTTGGCACTTGAATGATGAAGACCGTCAATATTATTTTATGCCACTAAAAGGATTTTTTTTAAAAAAAAAGGAAAAAGTAGACATCATAAAAAAGGAGAACAGTGGAATTACATGGCATGATATCAAGATAACGATTTTTAATTAAATTGATAGGTTGGAGAGCCACGTTACAGCTCCTCATCATCTGATCCTTGGTTAACCTCATCTCCTATCAGAAGAAACAATTTTATTCAGAAGGATAAAGGAAAAGATAGTGAAATGGAAGCGCAATATGACCACTTCTAAGAGGGTATACATTAGGCAACTACGTGATAGTGTTCGGGAAAGATAACAATTCAAAAGCCAATAAATAAATCAGGCTGAGGTACAATAGCTAATCAGTTTGCTTAGTTCTTACCAGCATGCACATGTTTAGAAAAAAAATGAACTGACAAGCTAAATACACCGTCATAAGAATTTAAATTGCTTTTTTCAAACAGTAAAAGAAAAAAACAAATGAAAGGAGTTCATTTGGAGACCTTCACAAAGTGAACCCCACCTCCTAATCCGCCTCTAGCAACCCCTGCCGGTGGCACCTCCCGACAGCGCCACCCCTCTGCAAACAGTCCACGTCCCACCAAACCCAGCATGCTACGGATGCTTAGAGGATGGTCACATCACACACCACTCCTCTGGTCCGTTGTGTTGTCTCCGGTGCAGGGGCGAAGGCCACCAGCGGTCATCATGTTCTCGAATCATCTTCCACATCAACTCCATGATGAAGGAATGGAATCTTCATTGTTACATGATTTTTATTTGCCATGCACCACGGTCTGTTTTTGTTTTGTAAACCCTTCTTACTTTTCTCTCCGATTGTAATGTTTTCTGCATTTCTTCGATCAATGAATCTAGATGATTAACATTTGGTTGATCATCCTTTTATCCTCTAGGAAAAAAAAGATTATTGTTATGTGTGTAATCCATTTTTCAACAGTTAAAGAACTGTGAAGGCTGCATGCATAGTGCATCTCCACACTACACACTCATCAACCCTTTCCAAGTATATGCACTGCATTATTTTACAAATTAGAAGCTTCTAAGAACTTCCACTATACAGGAAAAGCTGATTGAGAGAATGGAAAAGCAAGCTTCAATTCTTTTGGCCATGTATATCAATTTAGTAATACAAGCAGACATCCAATTCAAAAGCCTTTTTTTAGAAAGGTAAAAGGATAGTTATCCAAGATTGTTAACCATCCAACCATTCATTTAAAAGAGAGTATCAAATCTGAAGGAGAATAAAAAAAATTGGAAAGAAGAAAGTAAGGTGATACACAAATCAGGACATATTCGTCCATTCCCTGCTCAGCCTATGCACATGTGTGATAATATTCTCCCCGTCGTAGTGTCCAACAAGCAAAGATTGTATCATTTTGTTGTAGCCAGATACCCCATAGGATAGCAAGAATCATAGCACACTCCATCGGCGACCTATGGCCTGCAGTCCCCTCCTTAATGAATTACAGAACTCCAGTTCTGAGTTAATGTTTAACCAGTGGTTTTATTCCCTGCTCCAAACCTCCTTAGCCACCTGACATTCATGGAAAAGAACTGCAGTATCTTCGAACCCACAAGACAAAGAACACAATCAACCAGGTCGCCGGAAAAAACAGCTCCTACTTGTGTAACAGAAAATAAAAGACAAGTCTAAGAAGACACGAGGTATTCTTGGCACTCTGTGTCACTTCAAAGTTGTCCAGACTATATTTACTCAATAATTATGGTAGAACAAATAACTTATTGCTTTATTTTTGTGAAAATAAATGTGCTACCAATTTTTCTACACGCTTAAACCAATAGGAAGGACGTGGGCTGCTAGTTAAGCTAACTATTAATTCATAATTCCCGGCCTTTTGTCACCAATGTCATAAATTCATAATTCCTTAACAAAATTTGGGTAATTTAACCCATCCATCCATTGTCAGTTAATTATCCGCTCAATTTCATTATTTTACAGCTTCCATATCTTATAACGTCTATTTTTTTCTATAATAAGTTCTGAATCTATCTGACGTACAAGTGTAAGGTTTAACTGCATAAATTTCCTACTCGGACGGCAACGCACAGATGAGACGGAATACATAGCAATCACGAAACTGTTACAACAACAAATCCCTAATGGCGACATTTGAAAGTAGACAGATCCAGGGAAGGACAACCTGAAGCCGATCGAACTCCTGCGAGATCTTGGCGGGGTTCCGGGCCTTCTTCTTGAAGAAGGCCAGTGCCTCGGCGCAGTTTGTCAGCTGCTGCGACGAGAGGCGGAGAAGCGGCGGCGGATCGGAGCAGACGGCGGAGGGGTCGAAGGAGGAGGGCGGAGGAGTTGCGGCGCCGGCGGAAGCCGAGGCCATGGCGGTGGAACTCCGGCTTGCGCCGGCGCGAGACCTCGAGTTCCCCGTCTCTCTGTCTCTCGCCCTATCTTACTGGTATGAAGTACGAGAAAAACGCGGCGAACCCTCGAATGGGCGAAGTTGCGAGGTAGTCTTCCTTTGTATCTGGCTTTTCCTTTGTATCTAGCCTTTCAGTTGGTGCTCCGGATCATGACCATTTGTTGAGTTAGCGGACACACACAAGTAAACAGTATTACCAGGTGTTCGCTGATCCGATTGGGAATAAACCCGACTATCACAGGGTAGAAGGCCTTTGAGAAAGAAAATTAGATTTGTTTTAACTCGGACCGGATCTAATCAGATCGCTTCGACTAATTATTCAATCATTATGTTTTATCATTTTTACTTTAAATATTTATTTTTTTATATTATTTAATATTTAAAGTATTAAAATAACTTTTTTTCTCATAGATTTATTTTAACTCGGATCGAATCGAATCAGATCGCTTCGACTAATTATTCAATCATTATGTTTTATCATTTTTACTTTAAATATTTATTTTTTTATATTATTTAATATTTAAAGTATTAAAATAAAATTTTTTCTCACTATTTATATATTATTTTCATACTTGAAATATGTTGTTTAAACCTTTTTATAATTTTAAATCAAATATATGATCAAAGTTAAATAAAATAAATAGTCATGCCATGGCATTTCGTCGAATTGACTCAGGTTAAAATTTTTCAACCCGTATAAGATCCAACTGCCTTCAGGTTTGGATCGGATCTGATTGAGACGTCGTGTTCACCACTTAATAAACTTAATTTAAACTTAAAAATTTTAAACATGGACAACATTTCTTTGGATAAATTATATAAAGGAAATTCCAATTTTGAATTCACTCTCAAATCTAAGTCTACTATTATTTTTGCATAACAAATTATAAACATTAAGTTTATTTTCAAATTTAACTTCAATTTTTTTTGCATAAAAATTATGAACTTTAATTTAATTCTCAAATCTAACCTATTCTTTTTTTTATTTTTAAACTTTTAAATTGATTACAAATATAACATATTATTGTATTTTTATTAAAATAATAATATTAAGCTATCACCACATATAAATTGTGAAAAATAAAAGTGTAATTAAACTAATTTTCTACCAAAATTGTAAAAATATATTTATTTTTATAACTTATCTATGTGTGATCGTTGAATTGATATTTTTAATAAAAATACAATAATAATAAGCTATATTCGCGGTTAATTTAAAAGTTAAAATTATATTTGAGAATTAAATTAAAATTCATGATGTTTTATGCAAAAATAAAAGTTAAGTCAGATTTGAGAGTGAAATGAAAATTCGATTTTTTCATATATAATTTATCCTTTTGTTTTTTCCATGGATAAATTTTGACCCAAAAAACAACTATTATTTTGGGAGATTAACTTTTTGGTGCACCTAAATTAATAAACTAATTTTTAAAACTGTTTACTAGAATAATTAAATTAATAAACTAAAGTTTACACTTTTCTCAAATGCCACCGTTCACTAGATTTGTGTCTGCTGAATGGATATATTAAAAAGGGGTTTAATGGGGTGCTCCCAAATCTTAGTGCTCCCATGTTTTTAGCCATTACTTCTGTCATCTATGGTTGAAATAGCATACGATTTTCAACTGTTGGATCTTCCCGCGATGGTTGCAGATTCGTCCATGGGATTTTTGCTTCTCTCGCGAGTGATCACGACCACGCACAAGCGATCATAGCCGTGCGCGAGCGATCCCGGCCGTGCTCCTCGTCGCTGTCGCGTTCGCGAGTTGTCACCACGCGTTCGCGAGTTGTCACCACCCGTCGCTGCCACCCCGTTCATCGAGGTTTCGTTCAGTGATCGCCGAAATGCTTCAACCCTGTTCCTCGTCACCTGTTGTGTTCACCGCTGCTGCTCTTCGTCGATGTCGTGTTCGCTGCGGCTCCTCGTCGATGTCGCGTTCGTCACCGCTCCTCGTCGTTCTCGTCGCTGTCGCTTTCGCTACCCGCCACAATCCATCCTCCTTTCATCATATCCAAATATCAAATCATAATTCACTATATTTTAACCGTGTCCTAATTTACAAATTGAACATGTATCTGACTCGGGATAGGATGAGTGATCAGCGAAGCTAAGTTCATAACATTCTCTATAAAACTCATTTTTACATGATTGCAGGGGCCATGGAAAGCTAACTTCAAATGGCGGAACCATACAAAATTTCATAATTTATGGTTGGATATCCACGAAGGAATGGTCCTCCCAATTAGAAAAATAATTTTCGAATCAAGAACTCACCTTGAATAGCCTATGTTTCTGAATTTCCCCAATCTGTTTCGCTCAAGTTCTGCCTCCAGTAATATTTTATATATGTTTTTTCAGAATTATCTGACATCATATGGCAGTTTAAAAAAATATCCCTTTAAGCAACTGTTCATTTGTCTGTTTCAACCGCTTAGAACTTAAGTCATGGCCAATCACATGTTTTTGTCATAACTAAATATTTTAATCCTAATTAAGCTTACTTAATCTTATTTAAACATATATATTATAATATTTAGAAATTTATAATTTATTCCTAATAACATCATAAAATTATTTTGTAAAGTTTATCGATAATTAAGTAATTATTATGCTCTAATCAAAATATGAATTACTATATACAACTATCACTAAATGAACATCCAACTAACTTAATATGTTAATTAAATGCATGATTATGCAAAGATGATGTTTGTAGAGTACGTTCGTGACAAGATGAATCATATCTTATAACTCAAATATCAGAAGATGAATCATATCGAACACTCATTCAACAAAATAGGATTGCATTTCATAATGTCGATCCATAACATACCACATATGCTTTCAGTTGAATCATCATTTAATCAATCATTCCAACATACTTTTCATACAAAATGACACACCGAATTCAAAAGAAGTGAATATATAGAGTAGGAGAAACCAACATACCTATAAAGGCTAACAAAAGTTTTTCCTCCCTTTTCACTATTTTACTTTTCTACTCCTATAACAACAATAGTGAGGAATATATTACTACTATGATCTGAACACTAACATATCATACATGAAACATAAATAGTTGAAAATGTTTAATAGTACTCATGCATTAATTCTTATAACCTAAACAACTATTATCATAAAAACTAGCCTTATTATATGACAGTACATGGTAAAAAAAATATATCTTGTGGTATGCATAACCAAATGGCATCACTCCAATTTTACTCAGTTCCAAATTATAGAACAATCAATCTATAAATGTTTCATATCTTATTTCAGACCGAGTGACCTTAATTGTACTTTTTATATAAAATAAGAAATAGTTCATTTTTTGGTACTTTGACTTTTCTCCAAGCATACACTTCCTAGATGCAACTCATAAAATTACTTAAATTTATATCTATCTATAATGAGCACAATAAATTTAATAATTACTAACATAATCTGCCCTATGTTTCATCCTAACAGACTGAGTAAGGCTCAGTAAAATTTTTATAACTTTCAATAAAAGTACCATTTTCTATTGATTCCAATTGTAAATGAATCCTCATACCATTATATTCGAGAACCAAAATTAGAAATAATTACATGATATATTGAATTTGATACATAATTTACAAAGTAGGGTAATAGTTTTCGCGGACAGAGTGATAGTACTTTAAAGTCAAGAACATAACTTTTTTCTACAAGTATCATATTAACTTGATTCCAAATCTCAATGAAATTAGACTCAGTTAGGATAAATAAGAATAAATTTCATAATTTATGTACAAAGGTATGAAAATATGTAACTAAAGATTCGAGAACCAATTGATCATGACTAAGGCTAATCTTGATCATGAACAACATGAGTTTTGCCCCATGATTAGCTAAGATCCCAAAATCAACCAGATGAAAGGAGTTCAGAAGAACCCTAATTAGGCATTTAGGCAACTGAAATAAAAGAAGAATTAACTATGAACTTACCACAAGCTTAACCCTAATTCCTCTTCTCTTCCTCTAAGTTTCTTCAAGATGTAGTAAGATTTTGTCTTTGCTTTAGCTTTCGGCCAAGGATGGTTAAAAGGACAGAAGGAGGTGGTAAAAGGTAGAAGGATAAGGATCAAATAGAAGGAATAACTCACTTAAGCTGTTATATAAGTTCCTTCCAAAAATGGCCTTGAACCATGACTTATTCACATGTAATGGCTTTTGCATTTCTCCATTTATTTATCTATTTATTTATTTACTTAAGACATTACTTGTAAATAAGAAACTACTCCCATTGGATTCAAATATAATATTTAGAAAAATAAGAAACTAAAGAATCTAAATCTAAATTTTTGTCCGAAGAACGTAAATGTATTTGATACATTAAGGGAAAGACAAAAGACAATATTAAGGCAAGATTGGATTTGAAAGAATATTGTCGACATCCCGAGTTACATATTGTTACTTTGGCCAACGGTAAATTATCCAAACACAAAGCTTGCTACACACTTGTAAAAGACGAAAAGATGCAGGTGCTTCGATGGGTTCGTAAGCTAAGACTGCTAGATGGATATGCTTTGAATATGAATGATGTGTAGATATGAACAATTTGCATTTGCTCAGCATGAAGAGTCACGATTGTCATGTCTTTTATGCAGTCATTGCTTCATATTGCATTTTCACAGCTGTTGGAAAAGATATGGAAGCCACTTGCTAAATTGAGTCAATTTTTTAGGGATCTATGTTTGACAACACTCACCGTGGAAAATATGGCGCAATTGGAACTTAATATTCCAATAATATTGTGCAAGCTAGAAAGAATATTTCCTCCTAGCTTTTTTTATTCCATAGAACATCTGTCAATCCATCTGCCATATGAAGCAAAAGTCAGTGAACCAGTTCAATACAGGTGGATGTTTGAGAGGTATCTTAATAGAATTAAAAGAACCATAAAAAATAAAGCTCGAGTAGAAGGCTCCATATGTGAGGCATACATGATTCAAGAGATTTCTTATTTTTGTTCATATTACTTCGAATCTCATGTCAAGTGCGCCAGAACAAGAGTTCGTCGAAACGATGACATTCCTGAAGGAACGTCGGGGACACATAATTGCTCGAGCTTTAATCAACTTGGTAGACACTATGGCAAGTAAAAAAGTAGATGGTTGAATGACGCAAAATTCAAGTCGGTAATAAATAATGTCCTCTTAAATACACAAGAGGTGCAATGCTATGTCACGTAAGTTAAATAAGTCATGTGTCTGATGTTTTAGTGTACCCGACCCTCCTTCGGATGATGACACCGTGGAGGACATGGATACACAAGTGCCAAACATTGCGGACATGGAGGCACAGATACCGAAGATCAGCACCGATGCCTCTTCAACGCCAAATCCGTATAAAAAATATTTGCAGCCAGATGATAATTGCGGGTAAGTTATGGACTTATTGTATATGAACTTGTTGCCTTCAAATATTTGTTGGTTTTGTAATTACACGATAATCTGTCACACCCCACTCCGTGACAAAGTTCTAATCGTAATTATTATTTCCTTTAATATTATTTAGCAATTCTAAAAATAAAATGAACAAAACCTCCTCCCTTAATTATCTTATGTCATTTGACAATACATACAATAGATGGATATATATACCCATCAAAGTTTAATAAAAAGTTACAAGACATCACATTCACATGTTATCACTATCATTTCACAACCCATTTCCCATTTCACACCCCCACAGGATCATGTTTTATACAACCTTATAAAATGATTCTAATAAATTCTAGTATAACTCTCGAGTTTATCTATTACATGCATGCTTTCAAAAACAAAAGTGAAAGAAAAATAAAGTACTCCGGCGGTTCGACATCTTCTATATGCATCAAAAGCAAGCTTCGAGTCGACTTAACTTGAAAATTTGAAATTATCTAAAAAATTCAACAAGGATAATGTGAGCAACAATCGTTTGCTTAGTGAGTGGAATAAAAGTACAACATAGGGGAACAATACAAGTGCATATAACACTTAAATAATCAGATTCTTCATATGAGAAAACATTTAAAACATAAATCATATAACATAAGTTCCCAAATCATATAAACTTTAATATCCATATAAGTAACTCAAGATATCATCATGTTCATAATTAAACGCCACACATGTGTCATCGCACATACTCATCATGGGTCAATACATATTCCTCCATGATCATGTGTCATACAGTTAAGTAGAACTTCATAATCAAGAGTATCAAATACGTAGAGCAAATCATGGGTCAATACGTATTTCTCCATCTGAAATACGCATAGCATATCATGGGTCAATACGTATTCCTCCATTTCGAATACGCAGAGCGTATCATGGGTCAATATGTACACATAGAGCAGCCCCCAAAGGGCAAAGACACCCGATATACGTCCCATAGACTTCATGTATATCGAATGCGATCTCAAAGACCTTTTTCAACTAATATGGCTAATGAACACATGGAGTTTAACAATATCAAAATACACATGTCATAATCACATATCATTATCAAGTAAAACTTATTTTCACAAGCATTGTTCTCTGAAAACATTTTTGTATAAGATGTTACTCCATCTCATATGAAATCCTTGAAACATATCATAAATAGTTTTCATAGCTCAAGATATGTTTCAATAATAACAATAATAATCTTTGCTTGAGGTAATATCATAAATAAAAAAACTAACATGTAACATTTTGCTACGTTGTAAATTTACCCACTCACCTTGTATTTTATCCCTTCAAGGAGGTTTATTAGATTTCCTCCTTTTCACTTGCAACTTAATGCCTACAAGTAATAATGTCTTTTTACTTCTCAATCACTAATAAGGTAATATGCAATGCATGCTCATGATGCATGAATGTTTATGCACCATAAAATGATCATAATCTCCTCTAATACCAATTTCTAACTTTAGGTATTTTTGCTTATAGACTATTTCACAATTGGAACTTCTCAATCCTCCATAGTTTAACTAGGTGCTGTCTCAGGATTTCAGACTGAGTACTTGTCAATAAATAATTCATAACTTCTTAATCACATAGGTAAATCTCATGATTCAGGATAAATTAGAAACTAGACTTACAAAGGTTTCCAACCCCCAAATATCATTAAATAAGTCCAAGTGAGTAATACATAACATCCTAGGAAATCTGACCTAGGATTTGTATCCTGGCAGACTGTGTGTCATTGAATGGTTAATTTATATCTTTAACAATACATATTCATTTGATGAGATCCTAATTTTTTCTAGAATCTAGACTTTAGTACGTTTACGAACACAAATTGTAGAATTTAACTCCATGTATGCTATTATAACAAAAATAGTTAATTAGTGTCGTGATCTATCCATGTCCTAGAATCTCACAACAGGACCATTATGTAATGAAAAATTCATTTCTCCTAAAATACAAGTTCAAATAAGATGATTCTACTTCTCATCAAACCTTTAGAATGTCTAATTAATCATATAAAAATTGCAAACCCTAATTTATTATTTTAGAACCGTCTAATTTACAAGTTGAACTTGTATCAGACTTGGGACAAGATGAGAGACCAGCGAAGTTAAGTAGATAACTTCCTCTATATAACTCCGTTTTAGGTGATTCTAGAGTCCATGGAAAGCTAACTTCGAATAGATGGACCATATAACATTTTAGAATTTATGGAGAAAGTAACATGAATCTATGATCTCATGAATTGGAAGATCAATTTCGGAACCAGGGATTCACCTTAACCAATCAATGTTGCCGAATTCCTTTCGTCTGTTTCAGTAGGGATCTCGACTTGAAAATTTTTCTTCTCTTTGAAGATAAGATTATTTAATTTATAGATTTTTTAGAGAATTTTAACACATCATATGGAGGTTTGGAAAAATCATTTTCTAAGTTGTTGGTGAGCTGTTGCTTGAAACCCTATTGGTTGAAATGAAGGTCCAATCATATTATTTGGTTAAAAATTAGTGTTAAATCTCTAATTAACCTTAATTAATCATAATTAAATATGTTTATTATTATCATTGTGGAATATCCTCGATATCAACTTATTGTTGATACGATATTTGGGAGAAATCCGTAAACAGATAGTGGAAGAGTAATAAGAAATCACACAGAGAAAAGATACAGATTTTACGTGGTTTGAAGATTGTCTCCTACGTTCATGGCCGTCACAGAGTTTCACTCTATTCAGATGTCTCAGCACGAATTACAAACATTACCTAGATCCCCATCATATATGGTGTATAACTGTTACGAAATATATGCCTTGGGTAACAACATAGGATAACTGCATATCTTATTCTGATTCTCCATAACTCCATATTTAACAAATAAGGTAGTTATGATAACCACTCAATCTCCCAAGATTATGATTACAAGAAAGTTACAATCTCTCATATTCTTTCTACCATATCTAACAACAAATTAGTTAGGCCTAGAATCAGGCTCCACCTAACTAACTCCAACAATCTCTCACTTGGAGACTGATTCTCTTGTGATTGAGCTACACCTGTCTGTGCCCGAACTCTGGAGGACTCCTCTTTGCAACTAATTTTGGAGGGAATCGAGGTTGCACTGAACCTCGATTTTCTGTGATCGTCACATGACTCTTTCTTGGTTTTGTACAACCACTTCTTGTGCAATGCCTTTTCACTTTTAGGCAATTTTGTCAGCACTCAAATTTTATCCTTGTACAACGAATCAATTTCATTCGGCCTTGCTAACTCCCACTTGATCGAATCATCAACTGTCAAAAATTTTCTGAAACACTTTGGTTTATCAACATTAGTTAGCAATATAAAATTTTGTGAAGGAGAGTACCTCAAAGGTGTCCTTATCTCCCGAGTAGATCTCCTGATGGGGGGTGGAGTACTCGGTCCGGCCTGTATCACCTTAGGTTCCCGCTAAACAATCTGACCCAACCACATCTTCATTTGAAATGCCCTCAAGTTCCACTTGACCCTTGCCTTTTTCTCCTGCATTACCAGATTCTGCAACACACTTGTCTTTATACATAGTATTTTCATGGAACACCACGTTTCTTTCTCAGATAATTTTCCTAATCTCATTATCCTAGAAACGATATCCAAATTCATCAGAACCATAACTAATAAAAAACCTCTCTGAGACAACATCTAACTTGTCTCTACATGCAGAATCAATATGCACAAATTCATCAGATGAGAAAGATTTACCTTCTTATCACTCCAGATCTCCTATGGTAGTTTGTTCTCCAATGGTACAGATGGCCCGCGGTTGATCAGGTATGCCATTGTGTTCACTGCATCTGCCCAAAATAATTTTGGTAGACCTGCATGGATCCTCATGCTCCTGGCACGCTCATTCGACGTCATATTCATTCGTTCAGTAACTCCGTTCTACTGTAGCATCCTCGGAACTATCATCTCCATCCTGATGCCATGTTCCCCATAGAACTCCTTGAACTCATGCTTCACATACTCACGACCATTGTCAGACCGCAAATACCTGATCTTGATGCCTGCTTCATTCTCTACCCGCGCCTTCCATTTCTTGAAAGTAGATAACACATCAAATTTATTTTTTAAAAAATAAACCCATACTTTCCCGGAATAATCATCGATGAATGTCACATAATATAGTGACCTGCCGAGGGATGGAACTGGAGATGGCCCCCACACATCTATGTGCACAAGCTCCAACTTGCTACTCTTCGGCATCCTTGATACTTTGCTGAAGGTGACTTTCCTCTGCTTTCTCAGCACACAGTCTTCACAAAGTCCACAATCGATTGACTACAGATCTAGTAGATGACTCATCTTTTGCAGAACCTTCATCCCCTTTTCACTCATATGTCCAAGTCTACAATGTCAGACTTCAGACATATCATCTGAATCAGCTGCTGCAATAATTCTTGTGTTCGACGGCCTGTACAAAGTACCCAGCTTGTTGCCTCGTGCGATCACCATGGCTCCTTTGGTGACCTTCCAGGTGTTATCTACAAATACCGTAGTGTAACCTTCTGTGTAAAACTGTCCAACCGAGATCATATTCCTTTTCAGTCCCGGTATATGTCGAACATTCTTCAGCTTCCAAGTTATCCCATTATCAGTGACAATCTTCACGTTCATTTTTTTCACAACATCCAAGGCTTTATCATCAGCCAGATAAATCTTGCCAAAGTTACCGATAGTGTAATCTTCCATACACTCCCTTTGTGATGTGGAATGGTACGAAGCTCAAGAATCCAAAATCCAGGATTCTATCGGACTGTTCACAATCAGAACCAATGCATCTGAGACTTCTTTTGTAGCAGTATTCGCCGACTCCTCATTGATTTTCTTCTTGGGTTCTATGCAATTCTTCTTCAGGTGACCTTTCTTCCCGTAATTCTAGCATGCGAATTCGCTAGATCTAGACTGACTTCGTCGCTTTGTGTTTGATCTTTCTTGGTTTTGTCCTCGCTGTTGCGTTCTTCCCCTTCCTCTGCACTCAATGCCGAGCTTGAGGCTTCTTCTGATTCTCTTTTGCAAATGACTTCGCTCAGAATCAAATCTCGAATATCATTGAGCTTCAACTTCATTGAACCGGAAGAACTGCTGGCCCCCATCACAGTTGCACCCCAACTTTCTAGCAAAGAAGACAACAAGATCAAAGCCTTCACTTCATCATCAAAAGTGATACTCACGAATTCAGCTGTGTGATGATAATGTTGAATTCATTGATGTGATCCACGACCGAAGCTCTCTCAGACATCTTCAGGTTGAACAACCTTCTCATCAAATACACCTTATTTGATGCAGACGACTTCTCGTACATGTTTGATAACACCTTCATCAAACCCGCTGTGGTCTTCTCGTTCACGATGTTAAAGGCTACGTTTCACGCCAACGTTAGCCTGATAACACTAAGCGCCTGTCGGTCGAGAAGCACCCAGTCCGCGTCGTTCATCGCCTCTGGCTTTTTCCCAGAGAGAGGCATGTGCAATTTCTTCTAATACAGATAGTCCTCGATCTGCATCTTCCAAAAATCAAAGTCTCTACCATCGAACTTCTCGATCTTCACCTTCCTGTCGTCTGTCTCCATCGTTCCCACTACCCACGAACTCCTTCACCGAAGTTCTGATACTAGTTGTTGCAAAATATCATCGATATCAACTTACTGTTGATACCGATGTTTGGGAGAAATCCATAAACAGATAGTGGAAGAGTAACAAGAAATCACACATAGAGAAAAGACACACATATTTTATGTGGTTCAGATATTGTCTCCTACGTCCACGACCGTCACAGGATTTTACTCTATTCAGACGTCTTAGCATGAATTACAAACATTACCCAGATCCCCACCGTATATGGTGCATAACCGCTATCAGATATGTGCCTTGGGTAACAACCCAGGATAATTGCATATCTTATCCTGATTCTCCATAACTCCATATCTAACAAATAAGGTAGTTATGATAACCACTCAATCTCCCAAGATTATAATTACAAGGAAGTTACAATCTCTCAGATTCTTCCTACTATATCTAACAACAAATTAGTTGGACCCAGAATCAGGCTCCACCCAACTAACTCCAACAATCATATTTAAAAAATATTAGAATTTATTCCTAATAATCTTATATAATTTCTTGTAATGCTTATCGATTATCATGCTTTAATCCAAAATTTAATTGCTACACGCAACCATGACTATATAAGCATCTAAACTGACTTAATATGCTAATTAAAAGAAAAATTATGTTAAAATGATATTTGTGGAGCACGTCCGTGACAATTATAAAATTATGTCAATCTTGGTTTTGTAGGTTCTACCCATCAAAACATGTTGCAACTGCGTGCACTAAACTAATTCGCCAAAGATATACGGAAGCATGACTCACCTGGAGAGATATTCCATATCCTACTAGACATATGCTATTTTGGAAATTTCATGTAAGTGCTTGACTTTTATTTCAGAGATATTCCTGGTGGGATTTTATTAAGTGCTTGGCTCTCTTTATAGGCCGATGTATGGTGGGATCCCGAGCACATGAAACAGATGTGGAAAGCCTTCAATTCTAGGTGCTCGAAGCATTCATCATCAATGTTGTCAGACGCACGGGCTGCAGGAGAGCAGCCCAATTGGATTGGCGAGTCAGTTTGGATGAGCTACTAGCTAGGTGTTCGACTAAGGAAAATAAATCTAAGTGCCAAAAAGTGAAGACGAATTGCGATTCCTCGTAGGGAGCATGCTTGCATGTGGGTGGTTGTGTTTTGACGTCGAGTATTTCCAAGCGACTGGTACTTTTCTATGCCTTAGTTGCAATTCTGATTGTTCATTTAATTGGATCAAGTGCTAACCATTATTTCAATTGTAGGAAAAGGAAATGGGTAAAATGCCCATCGAAGATGAGATTTTTCTAAGAACTCATCAAAAAAAGAACTCGGAATGGGTTTCATCGCATGCTCGAGATACATATGTAAGTTAGTCACCCTCGTAATGTAACTTTTGTTCTCCACCCATCTCGTCCCAAGACGTTCTCCTGCTCGTGAACCCTTTGGCCTTCATGTCAATATGTTTGCCATGACACTTACTTGCTCGCATGTGTCCTGGTCTTCAAGGATCCGGGCATGTGCATGTCCCAGCCACGTCCTGGGACAAGGTGCACTAGCGTGGTGTGACATCCTCCCCCACTTAAACCATTGCCGTCCTGGCAATGTCTCACCCTACATGCCTGAATTACTGTTCCAGAAGAAAGTCTTCAACCTTGACTGTCCAAGAACCTTCTCGCATACCTTCTCGCATAAATAGGCTAAATGTTGCTTCCTGCCATTGTGTCCGAAACCTGCTCGTCCCCAATCGATTTGGAAATCTGCACTAATGTCTTGCTCATTGATTTGTCTTCCTCCTGTTTGGGACGCTGCCTACTCGCATGCGTCCCAGGGATGTGACTTCTCGCCACGCCCCTGCTTCTTTCCGGTTGGGATGCAGCCTGCTCGCGGACATCCCAGGGATGTGACCTGCTCGCCACGCCCCTAGTTTTTTTTGGTTGGGATGTTGCCTGCTCGCGGAGTCTCAGGGATGTGACCAGCTCGCTACGCCCTTGCTTCTTTCTGTTTGGGATGCTGCCTGCTCGCGGACATCCCATGGATGTAACCTGCTTGCCACGTCCTTGCTTCTTGTGGCCTGGACACGCTGCTACTCTAGGTTGGTGTCCAGACTCTTGATCAGGTTTCCTTCCGGTTGGGATGCTGCCTGCTCGCGTGCATCCCAGGGATGTGATCTGCGCGCCATGCCCCTTCGATTAGATTCCTTCTCGAACTGATCACTTGGTGTTGACAATACCCATCTTGCTATCTAGACACCCTTGATTAGGTTCCTGCTCGAACTGATCACTTAATGTCACTCTCATGCAATCTTCATTGTGACGCCCTACTACTTCTTTTGGCGCCACAAGGGGTGAAACCAAAAAATCAATCGTTTAAATTTGAATGCAAATACTCAACAAAAAACCAACGTTAAAAAATAAACTAACTCTGGAAATTTCCAAAAATTTTGGCATGACGTATGTGTAAATTCGTCTATACGTCATGTACAATATTTCATATATATCTCTTCACAGACAATTAACTTCAATACTTTAACATCACAGACAGTTATAAGGACATTACTGGCAATTCATCGAATAACAAAAAGGATGGGACACATGCCCAAAATAGTGAGTCACAAGCTCACTCTCAGACCAAAATCACGAGTCAGATGCTCGTAAACCATATAACGTGAGCGTCCATCGCCCCACATCATGAATCTAACATCTCAAAATTTTGCAAGCATTCTTCAAACTAGCAATTCGTATAAGAAGTCAAATGAAATACAAGGTAACTAAAATATCGACCACATCTCTCACACATAACCAATCCCTGCCCCTTTATATTTCTTATTTTATGCCAAACAAGCAAGCATGTAAGACTTTCATTCAGTACCTAAAAAAAATTAAACAAGAGGAGTGAGCATAAAGAGGCTCAGTGTGTAAAACGACTATCTCAAATATTAAAACAGCGAAGAAAAAACTAACCTCTTCATTTTCAGAAATTATTCCAAACCCTTCTCATTTCTCCAAGAAAAATTCATTAAAATAAGTATCAGACCGAAATGAATGCCATGGATGCACATGCATGATAATAAGATAACATCATAAAACTTGGGGAAACATCATCAAATATGGATATCCAATCTCCTCAATGGAGGAATCAATCTCACCCTTCGTATCCCATTGACATAGGATGATTATTCCAATTTCGTCCCTCGTATCCCATTGACATAGGACGTTGAACTGCCTTTCGTATCCCATTGACACAGGGCTTCTTATCTCTTCTTTCCAACCCTCGTATCCCATTGACATAGGATGGTTGTTCTAATTCCACCCTTCGTATCACTATACTGACACAGGGTGTTGAACTTTCTCTTCGTATCCCATTGACACAGAGCATATCGAGCCCCAAATCGATCTACCCGGAGTTGGCCAATCCTCCGAGGTGAAAACACTCCGCCTTATGCAGATTTTACATGTAATGCATGAATGCAATTTCAAAATGAAAATCTAAAACTTGAAATCATTATAGTAAAGAAACATTTCATTTCAAAAGTAAATCCTTCATTTCAGGTAACAGGCGAAACTTCTATCAATTAAATACTTCCACAATTCATAAATAAAACATCACAAGTCATATGATAGCACATATAAGAATCATACGAATAAATGATTTTTACATGGGGGAAAACTATCACAAAAATTAGTCCCACATCAGATGGGACAATATCATCACTCAAAGGAGTTAAGTGGTTCATATCAATTGAGATAAGTTCTCTCACCTTGAATTCGTCGAGTCCCCCCCTCGTCCGAATCCAATCAAAAGTAACACAACCTATCATATCCAGTACTTGATAAATTAATATTATAAAATTTAATTGATAATTCACTCTTCGCAATAACTCAACGTACTTATCATAAGACAAATCATATTATGGATTTGCTAAAATACTTACCGAGAAGGAAAAGAAGGCTTCATCGTCTAGTAACCGCCTAATCGAATATAAACAACCGAACCGTCGCCTCCGATTAACAACCCCTATAAGCGAAGCTCAAATCAATTTTTAGGACAACTTCTAATTAGGACTTTCACTACATTATAAAAATTCACTTCTAGTTATCCGAGCATTCATACCACAACTTAGCCACCGCTCTCAAAATCACCGTCGCACTCGCCAAAATGTCAAAAAGTCGTCGAACGCCTTATTCATTAATAATAAAATAAGTTACTTTAAATTTGTCACATCACTTAAATCTAATCAAATGCACGTTCTTATTCGCTTACCAATCACGATACGAGAACGAGTCGCCGGTAAGGTCGCCAGAGAATGATCAAAATTCGAAACCTACGAACTTAAAAAGGATTAGCGACTAATTATTATTCGGATAGTAATCTGATTTCTTTTTGCCTCATGTGTGCACCTACCAGAATGTCGAGATGAGCTTGACCGAAGTTCTCCATTGGTTCGCAGGAAAGTTCGTCGGAAAACTCCAAATCTCGGCCTCCTAGGCGATTTGGACAAAGACATGATTAAAACCCCTCGAAATGATCCTAAACAACCTGAGAATGATGTACAACTCACCATGAGAAGGATCGGTGCGAATCGGAGCCAAAATCATTGCCGGCAGATTTTCCGTCTTCCTCGCGTTTTTCCCTCACTGCGTCGCACACAGTGGACCGATCATCTCATACCATATGTCAAAATGTTCGTCTCATCATCCTCTTTCCAAAGACCATGCAAAAAATGATGGCCGGATGGAGGAGATCCGGTGGCCGGAAGAGGGCGGTGGCTGGGCTCGTGCATGAGCACTGTAGTAAGTCGGGAGATGGGGGACGAGCGCCCTTCCTTTTTTTTGTACACGTCATTTTTTTATTTTTGTTTTTCTTTCCTGCATGTTGACCAAAATATCCACACCTTTTAACCAAATTCCACCTTTTTTCTTTTTAATCTATTAGGGTGTTACAATTACAACATTCATAAAAATAATTTCATCCTCGAAATTGCTAAGGTTTAACTAGATGATAATTTATTATATATATGTATATACATCACATGTCTTACTCTCTTAATCATTATATAAATGAATCAAAAAATATATATATATACTAATTGTTATTATTATGCTTGTATTTAAAATTTAAAATAACCCTTTTCATTAAAAGTAGAATTTGATTCAAATTCAAATTCAGGCTAAAATTTTTATCCCATCAGACTTTGATCAAACCATCGTATAATTCGGGATAGTAATATATATATATTTTCTACTTTATATTCCATAGTGGGTCAAACTTTTTAAGAAGATTGGTTACAATTACAAATTAGAGTTCGTCATGAATTTGACCTCCACAAATTTTAACATCCTTGGAACTCAATAAAACTACCATCTATAGCACCGACATCTTTAGATTTACAATGACAATACAAAAACTTCAAATATGAGACTTATCTTTCACTTCCACCGAAATTTATTTTAAGGAATTTTCCTAACACAATCACAGTTTCCTCCCTTTTTTTTTGTTGACGAAAATTAAAACCAATGAAACTCTAGATACAACAATGTTATCAAAAATCTACTTTACTCTAAACTAAAAATATGATCTCTACCCACCACCGAACAATCTCTTCATTGGCTAAATCCCACAAACTTTAATATAAGAATCTAACCAATTTGATCTTGTTATCCATCAATCTTTAAAGTATTTGAAATGTATCATCAAAATATAATTTAATATGCCATTAAAACTTAGATCCAACAAATGGCACATAACGATGAGTTAAGTTCTAGTCCCTCAAACTCAAATAATGACTCATTGAGCTTTTCCGAAGAAAATATTTCTTTAGATGTGAATAAAAAACTTTCTTCTATTATAAAAAGATATTTTTCAATTAAATAGGAAAATGAAAAATTATTATATAAGATAGAAAAATTAAAAGAAGAAAATGATGCATATTTTGTGAAAAATGAAAACCTAAAAAATGAAATTGATACTTTTGAAATTACACATGCTTGTGAAATAGTAAAACTAGCACGTTCTTTAGAAAAAGTAAAGCAAGAAAATATTTTTTAAAAAATACACAAAATAATGATAAGACTATTTCTCATATAACGAAAAATAATCTTAGGAATCATTTTAGACATAAAAACTCTTATTGGAAATCTAATTATTCTTATGATAGAAAATCATATTTTAAATGTTTTACATGTGGATTTTATGGTCATTATGCATATTAATGCACAATAAGAAAGTCAATACAACATGGCATGATTTGGGTTCCGAAAGGAATATTTTCTAATAAAATAGGACCCAAAGAAATTTGGATACCAGATGTTACATAATTATTTTTCAGGTGTACCTCACATGTAAAGCAATGGACAAGAGGAATTGAAAATGTGAAGACATGAAGGTTATGGTAAAAAGTATCATTTACTTTTTTATCTTTCAAATTTTAAAATTCGTCATTTCTTTAAAAGAAATTTGATCATAGTGATAGGGGGAGCATGTTAAAATATTCCAACCTTATTTTGACATATTATTTGATATCATTGTTGTATCAAAGTTTTATGCGATATTTTGATTCTTAACGCAATTTTTTTAAAATTTATGGCTTTCATAACATATAGATCAATTTGATTTCATTTTTAAAACAGCATATATTTAGGGGGAGCTATTTTTCTAACTCTTTATGATGTAATACTTTTTTATGACCAAAGGGAAATAAATTTTTCTAAAAGACAAAAAGGGAATTAGCTACTTTTTGATGAAACAAAATGGGGAGAAATATAGGAGAGATATGATCTGAATATACTTTATATGAAGAATACCTTACAATTAATATTTATGTGAATGTCTACCATTGTAAGGAAAGCTAATTTTGGGGGAGTAAAATTGATTTTACAAGATTTTACAACCATTTCGAAACTTATATATTTTTCATATTTCTCGATTTGTCTTCATAAAAAAGGGGGAGATTGTTGGAACAAAGTTATAATGACATATTAAATTATATTTTGATGATACAAATCTCGAAAGATTAAAATTAAATGCTGAAAAGGTTTAAAGAAAAAAAAAAGACAACTTTATGCACTACACTTTGATTAAATACTTGACTATGATCTTATTAGATTCTGGATAAATCATAAATATCAAAGTTGTAGAGAATCCTATTAGCTATCCATAGAATCTAAGATTATCTAATTTTGATAACTATGCAAAATGTTATGCTCAAAAGGGTGCAGGTTGGTCAACCTGTCGGTTGACAAAATGAAAGCCGGTCGAGACATCATCGGTCGACCGAACTGAGATGCCGATCAACCGATCAATGTGTGCACTGCCTAGGTTCAATGAAGAGATTATATCGATCGACACCGAGATGATACCTATTGATGTACTAGTCGACCGACCAACTGTGGTCAATGAAGAAAATGAGCTCAACGGTCACAAAGACCGATCGACCGGTCCATATGTGCGGTCGACTAGCCTCCGGATTAAATGAACAGTAATGGTCAATTTTGAAGGAGAAATTTATGAAATAATTTTTGGACAAAATTTTCACATACTAGAGCCTATAAAAGGAGTGCCAAAGTTAGAAGTAAAGGCATCCATCCAAACATTGAAGAAAAACCACAAGTTATCAAAACAAGACCATTTCTCTTGAAGTTATCATTTAGAGCTTTCTTTCTTTCTCTCTTCTCTTCTTGTGATCATTCTATTGTAAAAGAGAGAAACCATTTCTCAGAAAGATTGTCAGAGCTCCTGTATGAAAAGAGGTTCAAAATCTTACCTCTTGAGCGAGAAGTCGAGAAGTCAGAGCGGGGGCATAGTCCAAAATGTGACCAAACCTTATCAACAACCATTGTGTTCATTGTGTTTGAAATTCTCTCTCTCTCTCCATCTCATATTCGTTGATGTGATCTGAATTATATTGTTTTTAAAAGGATTAACGAATCAATTTTAAACTTTCGCAATGATTTTAGTGAAATCGATATTCTGTTTCTAAACACCAATTCACACCTCCCCTCTCCCCCCTCTTGGTGCCCTTTGGGATCCTATACCATCCTTCTTCTTCACAAATAGGACATGTGCACCTACACTTGACCTGATGAAACCTCTATCAAGCAATTATTGTAGTTGAGTCTTCAACTCTTTCATTTCTGCTGGTGTCATCCTATAGGGAGGTTTTGAAATAGGAGTTGTCCTTGGCATGAGGTCAATGTAGAAGTCGATCTTCCTTTCTAGAGGTAATCCTGAGAGCTCATCGGGAAATACATACGGAAAATTCCTTACCACTTCAAGTTTTTATAGTGGATTGGATTGGAAATCACTTTGACGATGCTTAATAGAAATCCTTGGCAGCCCTTATTTAGCATCTTGATTATCTTTATGTAGGAGATCATCATCTTCTTCCCTTTTGATGGAATTCTGCCAAAAATCACAGAACTACCATCTTTGAACCTTCTTCTCTCGACATCTCAAGTAGGCATCATTGTAAGATTACCAATTCATGCCTAGAATAACATCATAGTCTACCATCGGTAGCACTACAAGGTCAGTAGAATAGTTTACTCCTTCGATCATGACTGATGTCTCTAGGAGACCCTTCCAAGTGGAGTTGCTATATCTAATTGCCACTTCATATTCACTCTCTCAACATTCAATAAATCAGGAAATGCAATTGATATGAAAGAGTGAGTAGTACCAGAATCGAACAATACATTTGCATAGTGATCGGCAAAAAGGAGATTACCTTGAATCACTTCATTAGATTTCTAGGCCTCATCCACTTGTGTAGTGTAGACCCTTCCAGGTGCTCTCTGCTCGCTCTCAGCTTTGCCATTGCCCTTGTCTTGGTAGTCAGGTGCAGTCTCTGACAAAGTAGTCCATCTTGCCACAATTCAGGCAAGCTCTTGACTTCATCCTGCACTCACCAAGATGAAAATTATGGCAGAAGAAACAGGGCTTGCGTCCTTGTCCACCGTCGCCTCTGGAGTAAGTCTTAGAGTCCTTGTACTTCTTTCCTTGTCCTTCCTGGACTCCTTGCCTTGTTCATACTTCTTTTGTGCATCAATCTCTCAGGCCAAGTTGGTTGCTAGGGAGATAGTCTTTTCCATAGTCTCCGGGTCCCCACACTTAACATTTATCCTCGGGCAAGGATTCAGCCCCTTCAGGAAGTGGTCAACCCTGATCTTCTCATCTTCTTTCAGATGACTGTACCTCTCAAGTTCTAGGAACTTGTTGGGGTACTCTTCCATAGTCATGCTGCCTTGTTGGAGGTTCATGAACTCAGCAGCCTTCTTCCCTTGTATACATGGGGAAAGGTAGTGATCTCTGAAAGCTTTCTTAAACTCCCCACAGGTGACATCTTCATCATCATTGAACTAGGTCCTACTGACAGACTTCAACCAGTGACGAGATTGGTCAGTCAATTGGTGAGTGGCCAAATTGATTATGTGCCCTTCAAAGCAATCCATTGTCCTAAACTTCTCAGTGATCACGTCCGGCCAAGCTTGAGCCTTATCTGGATTTCTATCCCCATTGAAGGTAGAAGGATGCAGCTTCAGGAATTTCTCTATTCTTAAACTCAACCTGCTGGAATGGCCTGAGTTTGCATTCCTCACCATTGCCCGCACCATGCGTGTCATGCTCCTAATGAGCTCTCTCTATCTTCCGAAACATTGGAGGTACCACCGTGTTCCATCCTTCACATAACAATAATCAACCAGGCATTAGTTGCTTAATTTAAACAATACATTGCACAATAATCACATACTATTTACTTTGGATGGCTGCTCATGACGATTGCACATGGGCCTAGACTACTAACAATTCTATAACATACTTACCATAGGTCCTAAGCATGTTCTGATACCAAACTGTAACATTTCAAAATTTCATTCCCAATTGCCAAGGACAATTAGGTCATTTGATTATATTAGCCCGTTCACCATCACATAATCATAATAAAATATGATTCACAATTAATACAGTGGAAATGTTAAACCATTAAAGAGATAAAATAGTCTTTCAATTAATGCAAAAACTTCGTTAAAAAATCAAAGTAATGTTATAGAATTGAAAACACTTCTATACATCATCACTAATAGTAATTAAAATATTTGAAAAACCATAATCAAACACCACATTGAAAATATAATCAGAATACTCTAAAACATAAATACTTTAAGACTCCTAGACCAATGTGCAATCTTTATTGTCATGAGCTGAGCCTCCATCCATCCAATCATTGGCTACCTGCATGGATACAAGGTGTAGAGGTTTTACTAGTTAGAGTATGTAAAGGTCATGCAATGTGATGTCATGATCCTAATCAGCATACTACATGATATGCATCATCATCTTTATATAAAAAAAGTAAACAATATGCAAGCATGTTCATAACATAAGATCTACATGTCAAACATTAATATCAATCTATCATCATGCACATAAAATAATTGCATGGAAGACATGTAATCATATCATCATACTAAAAGTATGGACATTCATAACAATCATCAATTCAATTCATAGAAACATAAGTGAAGTACACTTACCATGACCACTGCCTCAATACCTCTCCTCAAGGTTGCTTCATAACCCTTTGGACTTCCACTTTCGTGGGACATCATTTCATTCCTTCGATAATTGGCCCTTTCATTAACGCTATATCTTTCGATAGTTGGGGCTTGTGTCATTGCCCTCTCAATAGGCTAGCTAGACCTTGGAGACAATGCTTCCCTCTCGCCCTATGGCGACATTAGAATGCACATACCATTCCTGATGTGCATAATGATCATTCTGGACTCTCGCCCGAGGGCGACATCTGAATGACACACCGTTGTCGATGTATGTAACGATCATTCCGGGTGAAATCCAATAAATGACCATAGAGGGTTGACATGTCACAACATCCACAATTGGGTTTATTATGTTTTTCAATCAACATACAATTATGTCGCTCAATCTTTATGTTTTAACCTAGTTACATGGGAACATGCATATACGTGTATCTAGGTTCTTGTACAACCAACAAACATCAATACATATTAGTTATGCCTTGAAAATAACATTTTATATCATATATATATAGTCTCTACTATCTCTTACGGCCGTGAAACATGTTGTTACGGCCGTGATAGAGGCCCTGAAAAAATGCCCTTCGATCACGGCCATGCCAGAAAGCAGTCATGCCCGTGCCGGGCTATTGTCACGGTCGTGACATAATCTATCACGGGTGTGACAAAAGCACAATTTTTGGGCTTCCTTCGGCCCTTCTGTCATGGGCGTGATGAGGGACATCACGGTCGTGATAGAACTCTGGAGTTCCACCACCCAGCTCGATTTTTCACGATTTTTTATTTAAAACTTTGGGAAATTCAATATACATCATAAATACTAGTACATACATATTTTATGGGCAATATAGGATCAAAAGAACATGAGAAATCATGCAAAAACATTAAATTCCAAGATCTAGGGTTCAACCCCCAATTTATTAACGAACATATGAACCCTAGCTATTAGATCTAATAAAAAAGCTTATATGTGGTATAGATCTAATCATGAAAAGTCATACATGTATAGTCTAGAGATTTCAACAAATTAAAAACCCTCAATGACAATGCAATACGAGGACAAGGAATCATCATACTCTCAATCCAATCATAAAAAACTATTGAGAAAGGAGAGAGGAGTTTGGATCCCCTTTACATATCTTTCTTTTACACCTTCCTCCCCTTTCTTCCTCTTCTTCCTCCTCCTTATTCTTCTCTTTCTCTTTCCTCAAGCCCTAGCCATCAAGATGTGGAGAAAAGAGGTAAACAAAGAGGATAGGAGGCTTTATATAGGGGAGATCATGAGGGATTGGACAAAAAGTCTAAATTGCCCCTGATTAAAATTTGGGGTATTACAGAGACAAACCAAAACCATCACGAACATATCTGTCTTCTGCTGCTGCAATAGTCACGAGGAGGGGAATAGAGAGAGAGAGGTCCCATTTTCATGTTTGACTTTGTTGTGGGTCATGTCGTGCTAGTATGAAAAATTTTCATCCCGACACGACACGACTCGGCAGTCGGCCCATTTTTTACCTTTTAAGTTCAAACTTTCTAATTTTTAATTACTTTTTATATAATATAACTATTATTATTCTATAATATATGATATATGATTTTAATGACTACTTTAACTATTATTATATTATTATATAATAAGTAAGTCATTAATTCATAATTTTTATGTAAACAAATTTGTAAAATGAATAATTGAGTCATAATAATAACTAATAAGTTATAACCTTATACATAAAATTAATCGTTAAGTAGTTAATAAATATATTGTTTATTGTATAATTCATAATAGTAGAATATCATATTAGTATAAGACTTAAGTTATACTAGGTAAATTAGTACTTAAATATTTATAATTTGGTTACTATATACTAAGTTATAAGTTATAACTAAGATATACTAAGTAAATTAGTACTTAACTATCGTGCATATGTATAAAAATGGGGAAAAATGGATAAAAACATGGGACACTCTGTCCGGAGCTCGGGCACGGCTGTGACGAAATATGGCACTGCCATGATGCATGTAGTGGTTACATGTCTTAGTGGGAAAAATGTCAGACGCAGAAATAGGGGCTTTTGTCATCGCCGTGACCTTATGATTGCACGGTCGTGACATCCTTGAAGGCTCATGTCGAAGAAAATTTTCGAGAACAGGTGAAAAATGACTGTTCTGTCACGAACGTGCAAGTACGAACAGGAGAAATTCACCTATGCCGGAAAATTGCCAACCCGTGAACGCATGCCACCCTGGCACGACCATGACGTATGTAAACACGATCATTACGATATGCTGTTTAGAAAATCCTCTAAGTGTTCGGCCGTGCCGAACAGAGGCATGCCTGTGCCCATGTGTAAGCACGATCGTGACCCAAAGTGGCACAGCCATGATCAGTCCAGGACTCATGTATATGTTTGAAATGTTCACGCTTAGAAACGTATGACCTTAAATAGGATTAAGACATGCAACATGTATTGTATGATTGTATGTATTGATGAATGTAATTAAAAGATGGATTGGTATAAAGGTGTCTTATTGTAATCGTGGAGGAGAACAAAGTCTTTACTAGCTAGCTTAAGTGATGTGTTCCTAGTGGAAGTAATGTCGGCCCATCGTGGTTTGTACTTTCAATGGGACAAAGATGATTTCGGTCTAGCTAGTCAAGTCCCACGAATCAACATGGTCTTGCCAATTACCAATATAAGAAGCTATCTAATTAAAGATAGAAGATGAAAAGATGAAGTCACTTAAAGTGACTATGATGAATGACTTGGGACATAAAGATGAAGATGATGTTAATGAAAGCACCTAAAAGGATGCTAATGTATGTCTCCTTGTCATACGATGTTATGTAAGAAGATGTTAAAACAAGTTAAATGATGATATGTTTTAGCATAATGATAAGTTATGATATGCTTTGATATAATGCTTATAAGGTTAAATGCTTATCTTATCTTTTCGTAATGAATGTTCACGTGCCATACAGTGTGCATAAGTAGCTCATAGCATGCATATGTCCTATGTTTCATTATGATGTATATGTCATGACATCTAGAGAACATGTTATAGTATCATAACATGCATGAGCCTCGACATACTCTTACGAGAGAAATTTCCTACACCTCATAAATTCGTGTAGGTATGGATGAGGCTTAGGTTCGACGGCGAGAGCCTCATGACGGAAACATTGCACATGTGATGGTCAAACCACGGCCCATGTTATCTTATCTTATGTCAACTTATTACGATGAACTCTCTTAAGAGTCAAGTATGTATGGCTTATGGGCGCCTTTGAGTCATTACTTTTATTTGAATGCATTTATGTATGATGAATCATACGTTGAGTCTCATGTTAGAGTCTATGCGGTCCATGGGCTAGTATTATTATCTTGGGATTTTATATGTGAAAAGTCTTCCACAATATTTTATGTTAATGAATTTTACTATTATTATGTTTTCCGCTATAATGTTTTATATAATTAGGTTATAAAAATAACTCCACCTAGAATTCGATTTGTAAATTGAGACTGAATTTTTAAAAGGTTAAATATATTCTTGAACGAAACGGTTTTACGGTACTAGATCCAATTCGAACACGTCGTACAAGTTGGAGGATAATGAATATTATGCTTCTCTCTCTCTTAGACACCGTGACACGCGCATATGTCACGGGTCATTTTTCGCTCGATCGACCCGTGCGGCGCCTAGACGTGCCCAACATCTAGGCAAGATCTTTTAAGCGCTTTGCAGAAACTTGCTTGTGCCACTTTCTCGAATGTCACAGTTTTGGGACACTCGATCCCAAGTGGACATTTCGGGTGAGGCATTTATGAACAAACGGGGCATTTATGAACAAACGGGCACCTCGGTGAACGCTCGATCGCTTGGGACGCTTTGAGATGCTTTTGTAGGTTACCACCTCATGCTCGGGGCACGATGCTAGATTTTGGGAAGCTTGAAATCTTTGTTGAGTAAATAAGAAGGGGGGAGCTCCCGTCGCAGATGTAACAACACCTTGTGTTCCATATCAGCCTGCTCAAGCCTTTCATTGAAGACCCTGAAGATCCGGACATGGGGTTCAGACCATGCCCCACCGGCTATCCGTCAGTACTTCACTGATCAAGTTGAAGAAGTACTTGTCATCCGCATGAGGAATTGGAAGGAGTATCTTGTTCAATGAAGCGGAAGACCGGACGCCGACACAAATTGGGAGACAGCCGAAGACCTGTGGTAGTTCAAACAGAAGATTGAAGAATTCCAAGTTGCAACTCTAGAGACATCACTGACTTGAGTGGGGGAGAATGTCCCGGGGGTTTTTCTCGAGGCACGTCAAGTTATCTTACTTTCATTTCATGTATCTTCCTTTTTCAAGTGTGATAGTGATAGTTTTATAATTCTGCACTCCAAAAAAGTGCACCCGGTGGACTTGTTCTCCACATCACACGTCTCATATCTACCATCCGAATCGGTGGTATAATAGGGGAGACTCTTAGTGCTTCCCCGAAGCGTTGTAGTCATTCATATTTACTCAACAAAGATATCAAGCTTCTCTAAATCTAGCACCGTGCCTCGAGTGTAGGGTGCCAGCCCATAAAAGCGTACCAAAGCATTCCAAACGACCGAACATCTCGCCGAGGTGCCCGTTTGTTCACAAATGTTTCCACCGAAGCTGCCGCTCAGAAGCGAGTGTCCCAAAATTATGGCATTCGAGAAAATGGAACAAGTAAGCTTCCATAAAGCGCTCAAAAGAGTTTGTCTAGACGTTGGGCACGTCTAAGCGTCGCACGGATCGGTCGACCGAAAAATAACCCGTGACAGAAGAGCATGAAGTCATCTCCAATTGCATGCAAACACGGATCCGTACAAAGTTAAAACAAATGTCAGGGGAAAACGAGGACAAATAAAGTAGATGGAATTTTAGTATGCACAAATAAATTGCTTAAAAAAATTTTCATTTTTGCTATGAATAAACTTGATGGATTTGGCGTTGGAATTGATTCCAAAACCAGTAACATCAGCAATATATGCTTCGAATCTACAATGTATGAAGAAGGATACAGCACCCCATTAATTTTGATCTCAATCTAGTCATGTTTTTCTTTCAATTTAAAAAAAAATACGCTGAGATATGTATTCCCGTAATACTACAAAATAAATAAATAAATAATGATATTAGGAATGATGTGGATGACGGAAACAGAATGCCTCGGCGGAGACCAAAAGCATCACGAGTGATGCCTCCCGAATTGTAATTGAATCGACTTGTGAACCACCTCCATTTGTACTCATCACGCGCAACTTTCCACATCCATAAATTCATTAAACTGATGCAATTTCTTTCTTTTCTTTCAACAACGGCATTTAGTCTTTTGGATTGAAGCTTAATATATATGAAAGATAAAAAAAAAAAATCTTTCAACAATTAAAAAAATAATATTTAATTTCGAGATCACGTTATTCTAAAGTTTAATGTGCTTCAAGTGAATCATCAAATTATTTTTTTTCTTTGGTTTGCCAATGTTTTCGAAAGCTTTATTTTCGACTATTTTTAACAAACAAATAATATTCTTACTATTTGAACAAACCTACTCGTTGTTTTATTTCTAGTGCCCTAATTCTAACGGTTCATTTGAGTGGATAACCTCGCTCTATGTAAGAACTCGGAACTCTATATTCATTTTGTTGATAAATTCTTTGTGGTCGTCCTATGTAGTTAGACACTTCAGCAGATTTCTTCTATGTAATCTAGTGTCCTAATTTTTAGGGGTATTCTGTATGTAATTCGTAATTAATTTATTTCCTTATCATGAGATAGATTCCTATTTTAAGGATTAATTTAGAGTCTCAAATTTGTAATTCTTATCATTTGTAAAAGAAAAAATATATATATAAACTCCATGATGATTGGATTATTTTTTATTCTTATAATCGTTATTATTTCATAAAAAAGAGTCGTCATCCGAGGACGTAATCCTGTTTAAGATGAACCTCGTAAATCTCTGTGTTCGTGCGATCTCTTTCTTCGTCTTTTGATAACACATTTCATTAATGATCATGATGACAAATAACATTATAATTAACCTGACAATCGCCAGGAAGAATCTTTCCGAAATAATCAATCAGGGACAACGCTACGATCAAGTGATTGGAATGGGGTTTCATGCAGCTATAGTACTATACATAATATTATCTTGCTCGCAATTAGGAGGATACTATGCACCATGAAACAGAAGGCTTCAAAACCCTACCCTCTATCCGCACCGATTAAATTAATATAGGGGCATGCACCATGAACCCTACGACCAGAAATAGAATAAAAAAAGAGCACAAGCTGATGAATGAAAATGAGGATATATAGCCACAATTAATCCACAAAAAGGGGAAGCGGCTCAGTGCAACCTTTTCGGGTTCCTCTCTGTACTTTGCCACAAAACAAAACAAAGCAAAGATAAAAACATGGTCAAACTACACTGTTCAAAGATTTACGCATCTCTACGTGCCTAAAAACAAATGCATAGGTCCAAAACAATTCCAACTCCCCAATTAAGAAGCCCACGTACAGCCTACATGTAACGTAACAGCAACGGGCGTTTAAAAATCTTGTTACAGATGAGCTGTGCACGGATTATGTTAATTATTTTTTTTACATCTTCAATTCCGCATGCGTTTGAAGTTGTCAAAATGCATACAACCAAGGTTGACAAAGCCCTTGGTTTACTTGGGGAATTAATAAAACATTAAATATGGGCATTGCAAATTAACTGCACCTGAATGCAAAGACTAAGAGGAGTTACACTTATTGCATGTGATTGACCCGTGGGCTCCCTCAACAGTTACTTCCTTTATAATGAAGCGATCGGCCTTTCTCTATCACTATATTATGTGGGAACAAACCCCACTATCTTGTGTCAGATCAACAGCTAAAGATTAGTCATAATTATGTCAATTCCATCATGCACCACGCACACACTGCCCTGGCCTCCTTTGGATCTAGTCTCCACGCTCATTATTACTAATTTATTTTATAAAGTATGTATTGCTGGACATCGTGCCTCACCAAACACTCTTTCAAAGTTCTACAAAAAAAAAAAAAAAAAAAAAAAAAAACACTATCAAAGTAGTCATAGTAATGCTTTTCTTTCTAATATACATGTAGTCAACTGTGTTATTATTCCAAGTCCTTGACCACATTAATCCAGCTAATTATGATTCCCTTCTATATATCCACTTGTGAATGCATTTAATCTCCTCTATGCATCTTAACTATGCATCCAATAGATAATTTTTTTTCTTCTAGTTCAAAACTATTATACTAATTCCATATCCTGTACAGTCCCTTTCCTAATAATGTCGCATGTGGTAACTTACTTGTACACATTTGCTTAAAGCACTCATTGTAGCTTATGCTAAAAAGTGGTAAATCAATGATACATAGAAACAGCTTTTATGCGTGATTAAGGAACATAATCATATTACATAACCACACTTGAGAATAATTAAGGAGGAGGATTAAGTACATCCTTATTTATGTACTTATCTCGGACCGGAAACAGCACGGGTTCGAATGGAAACGGGAGCGGCGTTTCAGCTCCTTTGAGATCCGGACCGGCGGGCCGGGTCAACCAGGGCGTAAAGAGAACCCGATCCCGGACGGGGAATCCGGACCGTCGCCTCCGCCACGGTGCACGTGGTCTTGCACGATCCGTAGAGCTGGAAGATTGCGAACCTTCCGGCGACCACCGGAGAGGACGGAGCTGACGATGCCGCCGCGCCCCCTCTCGGACGCCGCGCCTCCACTGCCTTTTCCCAGAGCTGCGCCAGACTGGCGTCGTCGTCGCCGCCGCCGCCGGTGGCGAGGTCCTTCGCGCATTCCGCGAGTGCGATGGCGAATGGGTCGTCGCGGGCGATGGCTGTCCGCCCGCCGGGCCGCTTCTTGCGCGGGGAGGACAAGATGTCGGATGAGTAGCAACGGAGCGGCGGGGGAAGCGGAAGGGCGACCGCGGCCTCCTCGTCTCCGGCGGTCTTGGTGTTCTTCGGGATACCCGGGCGGTGCTCCCAGGAGAAGGGGACGGCGGAGTAGAGGGGGGAGGGGGAGCCGGAAGGCGTGGTGGTAGTGGAGGAGGAGGAGGACGTGGAAGACGACATGGCGGACGAGAGCGAGGTAGTGCGGGCGCGGCGAGGGCTGAGCGAGGTAACGCGGGCGCAGCGAGGGAGGAGGTCCGGCGGAGTACCGGCGGAATGGGTTGGCGGCGGCGTTGCCGCCGTCGATTCCTTCATTGAATCCGATCGAGGCGGAGACGCAGCGAGCGCAGAGGAGTTGGTCATCGTGGTCGATCGTCTGCTTCGATTCGAACGAGGCCTTTATGTAAGTCGCCGGTCCAGATTTATTTTTTGTAAATGTTAACGTGGTCCAGCGTGGGGTACTACTGAGATCAAGCTGATCGCATCTCATCCGTCGGATGGGATGAACGGGAATCTAGAAGGCAGGCGATGCCATGTCTTGTCATGTTCGTGTATTTGGGATTATTGTTAATTTATTATGATTGAGTGCTGATAAATCATATTGTTTCATTATTTTGGGAAAGAAAATACTAAAAAGCATTTCTTGCTTTAATGCACCAAGCCTTCTTTTCTTCTTTGTTCTTTCAGTTTTCGTGTTCTTTAATTTATTATTTAACAAAAAAGAAGAGAGATTACAACTTGAGTGTCATACATTAGCAATCAATGCATGGAACTTTGATATTAACTACTTTGGGTGTGTGGAATGGAAGATTGAATGGTTAGGTCCACGGCTTTTTCTTTTTTCTTTTTTTTTTTTATATGTCCGACCAGCGTTAAGGGTTGTTGACATTTGACTACTTTGATGGAAAAAGTGTAGGATGTTAAAGATTTACTCTTCTCTCAATACTTTCTTCTCAATCAGAAATAACAAATTGGCCAACTCCATTTGATGTTAGCTCAAGGGCTTGATTAGTTAAATTCAATGTTTAACTATAAAGCTCATTGATAATTTGCTTGGAAGTCGTTCTTTAGCTTCTTGATTAAATACTTTGGGAGGGTAGAATTGAAGATTGAGAGATTACGTCAAAGAACTTTTCTTCACTTGTTCAGATACACCAATTATTAGGGAAATACTGATGAGAACTTCTAATTTATCCAAAACTACTTTCTGACCATATTGATTAACTCCCGTTGATGTCATGTTAGAGAATTTGATTCGTCAAGTTAAACATTAATCTAGTTTTTTTTTTTTCAATCAAAGAGAGAAGGTCAAGATTTAGTACAAAGAAAGATAAATAATTTGATCACTTACAAATAACATCACGTCTACTTTTGTTTATTTATACAAATTTGGTTAACAAAGAAAATGAAAGTTGTTTATTATACGCGTGAATATATCTTGTTGTGCTATTGTCGGAATATCGAATAAGTGAAATGCTAATAAGGAATCTTAAACACAGTGAATCTCAGAGAGTAATCTACTGGATCAGCAAAGTAACATGGGAGTTGCAATTAAGAAGAAAAGAACGCCCCAACGACAACGATGAGGCGGGGTGTTGTCTGTGACATATTTAATTATGAACATAACAGAGATAAAGATTGGTACATCGTTGTCAGGTTCTAAGTACTTTATTTTGAATCGAGAGCTTGCAGGGTGGTGACAATATATAATCTATCGTCATTACGTTTGCTTTTGTTTGATGTGTTACTGCCTATTTTGGTCATAATATATGTAACTAAATTTGTTCGTTATAGATATAGCTAGGTCATAATATAATTCTGAGGGTTATTTTCAATATTTTTAATCATATAGTTGTGCCATCTATAAGAATAAAGAGACTAAAGTTAGATGCTCACCTGTTGATAATTTGATATTGTTAGCCGATCGAGAGAATACAATTGTTCAAAATGCATCCATCATGCTTCGATCCAAATGATCTCTTCACGATAATCATGAATCCATGCATGTAGAATATTATATAATTACTAAAAGGATTTAATGGGGTCATACGCCATGTGAAGCATATGATCCTCATGCGCCTGCTCACATCGTCCGATTAGGTCAGACGGTAGATGATAGACGTCGTCGAGCTTCATAGACGACTGACGGCGCTAGATTGCAGCGATTTTGGCTCTCTGCGCTTGCCGTCGGCGATGGTCAAGTGCGGTTGAGAGGGTCGGCGGCATGGCAGTCAGCGGCGCTTGCAGCCGTTGAGGATGTAAGACGATGATTGCAAGATGTGGAAGAGAGGGGCAGACTCAAGGGCTCGGGTGCTCATAGGAGAGCTCGATCCGGGGTGCCGATGGTAGCGACTTGCAGGGAGCGGTGGCGCGGAGGTGGATGGTGGACGGCGGCAGCTCAAATCTAGAGAGGGCCACGGATTAAGGACAGCGGACGGCAAATTGAGGATGGCGGCACAGATCTCGAGAGGAGGTGCGCAGACGTGAGATCGATGACGATGATGGAGGGGAAGAGGAGAGGAGGTCGATTGGATGGCGGTTGCATGCAAGAGCGAGGTTCCGGCACGCCCTCCGTCGCATCCTCTGCCGTCGCGAGGACATTGGAATGCTTGACGATGTATATCACATAGTTCAAGCCATTATCCTCTTCTAGGTCTCTCCGCCGATTGCAGTTGCCGTCGCGTCTCGCTCTGCTGATCGTTGTCATCATCGCGACCCCTCCTCCGCCGATCGCAGTAACCGTCGTGTCCCGCTCCGCCGATTGTAGTCGTCGTCGTACCCCCTCCTCCGATCATAGCCGCCATCGTGCCCCCTCCGCCATTTCCTGCAGGCATATGACCCCCATTAAATCCTTAGTAAAAACCATTAGATATATAGTTTTGATTCTTTCGGATAAAACATCAGCCATATTTTATACGCAAACTAATTAAAAGCCCTTAGTCATAATCATTCTACTATAAATTTACTAACTCATATTTGGCTAACATCAACCATAATCATTAATTCATAAAAAAGATAATATATTTATCATATTTGACAACCAAATTAAAGTGGTTCTCGAAAAAAAGGGTTGTCGCACTGATGTCATCAAAATGGACACCCGCCAAGAGAAATAGACACCCACTAGATCGTGACTTATATCGAAAAGGCACAAGCTCACTTATTTATCTTGTCAAATTCAAATGAAACGAAGGAACACCCAAAAAGTTACCTTTAGGGTAACCTTTGAGGGACACCAATCCCACCTTTCAAAAACCTATTTAATGACACCCAATACAAGAAAACAGCCAATTTTCGGTAGTTCATTTCCGACGGGTGTAAATCCATCGGAATTATCGATAAATTTTTCGATGGATCGAAATATCCGTTGTAATTGTCGTCGGATAACTTTTCGACGGTTCTAGCCGTCTCAACTTACGACGGTTTAAAATTCATCGAAATTGTCCGTCGCAAGTATCGATGCTCGTAACCGTCGAAGATAGTAAGACCGGGTGATCAGTTTCCATAGTGTTTTTTCGACGGTTCGGACCGTCAAAAATATTGACAGTTCCCCTATCCGTCAAAACTTTCAGCGGTCATAGCCGTCGAAATATGTTAATGTTAATAGGTTATCTATATTTTTATTTTCGACGGTTTAAGGAACCGTCGAAACTTTTAGCGGTCAGAACCGTCGAAATTTGAACTCGTAGACAATTATAATTTAAATGTTTTCGATGGTTTCGACTGTCAAAAATGAAGATTTATAATTTATATATTTCTATTTTAGTTGATATATAATATTATATTTTGTGACATTAGAAATCATCGAAAGTTTCGACGGTTCCAAGAACCATCGAAAGTTTCGACGGTTCATTCAGCGGTTTAGGCCGTCTGAATTTGAGTTAATATTTTTTATAATTTACCTACATTTCGACGGTTCTGACCGTTGGAAATAGACTACATAAATATTCGACCCGTCACTATTTCGGTTTCCCTCCCTTGATCCTGATCTCTTTCTTCTCGATCTCCGACGTCCTGGCATCCGCGCTCTACCGCCGCCTGCGTACGTGCGCTCTGCCGCCGCCTCTGCAACCTTTCGTCTCCGACGCAGGTATGCTCCCAGGCCCCATCCTCCGGCCTCTCTCCTAACCTCCGCCCTTCGTTCCTGCCCGGCGGCTAGATCCAACCGCGCACGGCGGCCAGATCCGGTCATGACGGACAGATCCGACCGACCGCCACTGCCACATGCGGCCGCGGAGGCCCGATCCTGCCGCCGCGGCCAATTCCGGCTGGCGTGGCCAGATCCGGCCGCGGAGGCCCGATCTGGCCGCGGCGGCCGGATCTGAGAATTATTTCATTATTCCTGAATTAATTATGTGTTGATCAGTTGTGCTAAGCATGTCTGTGTTCGAATCTGACAATGCATGTACTGAGATGAACAATTAATTATATAGTAGATTGATTAGTCCACGACATGTGCCGATGTTTTTGTTTGTGTTGGAATCTAGCCGAGACGGCGGCCAATTCTGGCGGGGTACGACTTCGTGAGAGATGTTAATGTAATGTTTTTTTTCCTGATGCATGTTAATGTATTTTCATTTTTAATGCAGGACTTTGTTTTCTTGCGAGAAGAGCTTTGTGAGGTTTCTCCTTTTGACAACTTTCAAAGTGTAAGAATGCAAAAATTGAGTGTGTCATAAATTTGGAGATTATATTTTTTGTTGTCTTATGTTTAATTTAAATGCAGGTTATTGAAATTATTTCATTGTCTCTGTTACTCCAAACGACGTAAGTTATTTATTTTTAATTCATTACTATTTTATATGTGTTGACAATGAAATATGAATTCTATTTATTATAGTAGTTATTAAATACGTAATGTTTTAAATTTCTTATTTTAGATTTCATTCATTAGTTGTAATTTGTTATTTTATAGTGCAAATATGATTACTTTTAATTAATGTTTATGATGTTTATGATTAGTTCTAATTAGTATTTATGATTAGTTCATATTAGTGTTTATGATGTTTCTGATTAGTTCTAATTGTTAGCGATGCATGCTGACGATCATCCAGATCGACGAATACCTGACGAGGATGGTGCATTTTCATATTCGTTTCCATTTCGTGAGTATTTGAAATAATGATCATAATTTTACAAATAAAAATAAGTGAATTAATTTTTTTATTTTTTATAAGCACCTCCAGATATTAGGAATTAGTTCTCAAATTATACCTACAATTTCATTCCTGAAGATGCGACACAAGACGTAGCCGAACGTCAGATCGAAACATTGTCAATTTAAAGTTTTGTATCAATTGTAAATTTGAAGTGCATTAAATTTTGTATCATGCAAATGTTTCATTTTGGCAAAGGAAAAAATAAGGGAAAAGAGAAAGTCGTCCCTAGAGATACTTCTTCAGATCGAGTACCTAGATCAGTCACGAGCATTCGCATAATTGAACGACAGTCTCCTCCGCCGACTCCTTCCTCTCATGCTGATATTGCGGAACTGGAGACGCAATTGTCAGAAGAACCCGTTAGAGCTCCTGATTCCGTGGAACCCTCAGGTGCAGCCTCGTCAAATCGTGTGCACAAAGCATACTTACAGCTAGATGGTAATTTAGGGTAAGTGTTATTTGATGTCTTTCGAAACGTTTACATTTTGTGATTCATCCATCGAATTTTATAATTTCATATTCGTAAAGGTTTGTACCATCGAAACCTACGGCTGTCGCAGTTACTACGACATAGTATATTGATGTGTGGCTTACATGGAGGGAAGTTCCTTATGCCACGAGACAGATGCTATTTAATGAATTTCAAGTATCCTCAGAAGCCAACTTGGTCATTTAAATTTATCTTCATACTAATTTAATTATTTTTATATACATGCAGGCTGATGTGTGGTGGGATCCTGAGCATATGGAACAAATGTGGAAGGCTTTTAATTCTTGGTGCTCAAAGAGATTGTCCGTGATGCTTTCGGAAACTCGAGCTGCAGGAGAATGACCCAATTGGGTCCCTGCGGCTGTTTGGATCGAATTGCTACGAAAGTGGTTTACCGATGAGTACAAATCAAAGTACAAAAAGGTGAAAATAAGTCGAGTCCGACCAGGGAGAATGCTTGCATTCGGGTGGATGTGTATCCATGAGCATGATTGTGAAGAAAATGGTAAAGTCTTTCAATATTGCATGGACAAAATATTATATTTTATTTGACATTTTTAACTGCAGGAGAAAGAGATGGGTAGATCACCTACTCAAGACGAAATATTTCTCCGAACTCATCAGAAGAAAAATAAAGAATGGGTTTCATCATTTGCTCGGGTAAATCTACTTGATGTTATTTTTTAAAAATTTCAAGTAAATCTATAAGATAGTAAATTCATCATTATAAATAATATAGGTGATTTATTTTTTTTTTAATTTCAAGAGGGTTACAAAACAAGAGAAGTCGAGCACATTACGCAAGCCATGCAGGAGGGGACCATCCTGCTAACCCCAAGACAACTTTGGACGGACCACGCCGGGGTTAAGAAGGGTCGCATTTAGAGCCTCGAATCTTCTGTTAGTAGTGCAAATATTGGATATGGTTGTAAATCGGTATCAGGTTCCTCTGGTCAAGGTATGCAACAAATGTTTGACTTGATTAGGCAAGAGATCAAGCAAGAGGTTATGCAGGAACTCAGAAAGGAGTTCGAAGAACGTGAGCGTTGTACGAAGAAAGAGATGAAGAAAATGATGCGTGACATGATGCGTGGCGAATTCGACGACGAGGACGATGTTGTACTATAGCTTCTTTGTGTTGTGTTGGACATTTGATGATGTTGTGTTGGACATTATGTGTTTGGATTTGTGTTGGACATGATGTTGCATTTGTGTTGGACATTTGATTATTGTCATTTTGACATTTGATGTATTATGTGTTTGGACATTTAATTTCTGTCGATTTTTTTAAAATTTTTTCGATGGTTAGAACCATAGATAAGCATTTAATTATTACGATGATTATCGACGGTTCTAACCATCCGTCCAAACTTATAGACGGTCATACCCGTCGATAAGCATCGACGGTTTTAACCGTCGAAAGTTAACGACGATTTGAGCCGTCGAAACTCAATGGTGTTATCGATGGCTTAAATCGTCGATTTACATTTTCAATGGTTTGAACCGTTGATAGTATCGACAGTTCAAACCGTCGATACATATCGATGGCTCAAACCATATGAAATCTTCATCAGTCGATGGTCGTGCCCGCCAGCTGGACCATCAAAGATTTTGATGGTTCTGAGATAACCGTCGCAAATCGTTTGCGACGCGTGGTTTTTGCACGGATGGTATCCGTCGAAAAACGTCATTTTTCGACGGTTCTCGGCAAATTACAGACGATTTTGACCATCTATAATTGGCTATTTTCTTGTAGTGACCGGTTGACTCATTTCTCCTATCTTTTGAAATTTGACTCATTTCCAAACTTTTTGCTCTTAGTGCACTTGCTCCTCTCACTGTGGACGAACTAGAGAGTGAAGGAAGGAACTTGGGATGTAGGCAAGGTGTCAGAGAAGAAGAAGGAAGCAAAGGGAACTAGGGAGAAGAAGGAACAACCAAGACAAGGAAAGTTTTCGGCAAAAAGATGTGTTTAATGGGATCTTTGCCATAGAACTATATTCCTTATAGTAGAAGCATGTTAGGGAAAGTTAATTAGTGTTTTTAATTGATGAACTATGATTGAAAATTATGTTACTATGTTTAGGAAGGTAGTAAGCATGATCTATGCAAATTTTTATGTTCTTATGAATTAATTCTTCATGCTTATTATGGTTGGAATATGTTTAGTGTAATTTCATGCCTCTAATGATAGTAGTGATGCTTTATGAGGATTGCCGACAATTGAGAATGATGATCTTTGGTGATAGATTTTCATAGAGTCCAAACTAGGATGCATTATAAGATAATATGACTATAAATTGATTATTAGTGGCTCCATGCACCTAAGATTAGTGAATTTTAATGCATGCCTAAGTTTACTTGATTGTTATGAAATGGATCTTGAGATTGGAATTGCAATTTGAGGACTTCAATGTTATTTGAATACTTCCTACTGTTGATATACAATTGATACTTGTTATATTGAACTTTGGAAGTGTTCTTAGGTGATAATAATTTGATTGAAAACTTAAAGACTGCAGTGACATGCACCTCAGGTATTCTATTGGACGTCCGTTTAAAAATCAAGCATCTAAAAGTTCTCGACCAGGAGTAGACAATAATAGGAACAAAATTTGAATCTAAATCGGATTTCTACTATACGATGAAATGGTCGACCATTTGACGAAAATACACGATTGTCATATCAAATTTTTTGGATTGTTTGCAGACTATATATTCAATATGGAGACTGGTCAACCACTATGATATCATAATATGTTAAATGTCAAACCCCCTTCCAGATCGAGTGGTTAGTCATCAATCTAGGCATCCCACAAAAGTCTGAGAGTTGGCCAGAATATCGGGCACTTGTTCCATGGGTCGGACGCCCGAGAACTTAGACAAAAACCTCATATGATTCTTATTTTAATTTGATCAACATCAACTTTGTTTTTACCTTTCCATGCACTCTTATATTATTCCTGCCGATGATTAGGAGCCACTTTTGCTCCTTATGATTTGATTTGTCCTTATGGCTAAATGTTAAGGAAAGATAAAGTTTGTAAGATGTGGTTTGTCTTTGCGTATACCTATGAATTGGGGAGAACTAAGTAAATGTTTTAATGAAGAGTTGTGAACCCTTATTGGCCACTTGCTCATATTCCTATTTCCGGGGCTACTCATTCTAAACAACGAAGAGGATTTTTCACACCATTGTGGGATGTAATCCTCCCTTTATCATAAGGGCATTGCCATGGCACTGATCCCCAATGTCCTATGGCATATGTTGTATCGTTTCACAAGGCACATCCTTAACAAGTGGAGAACTCTTCTAATAATGAGAATAAGGTGTTTATATCATGTGGTGTTTAAAGATGGAGGAACATAGTTCCTAGTTGTTTATTGACAGAGAACATAGTTCCTAATTACGTAAAGATGTTCATATTGATGGAGGAAATTAAGTTTTCTCAATTTCTTAATGATGTTATGGCCCTCCTAGACAGTGGCAGAGCCACATGGGTGCTAGTGGGTGCACGTGCACCCATTGGATAAGTAGAATTGGAGTAGCTGTTAATTAGATGTTGCCATTTGCTCCACTGGTTCGGTGAGGGTAATGCTCTTCAAAAGATCCGTTGTCTGAATCATGCATCCAACCTTTTATTGCAATTATTTCAAGAATTGATAACTTTTTATAAGTCTCCACCATCTACTTTATTTTTTCACAAAAAAACATATAGATGGTAAATTATACATGCTCATTTATTATTTTATTCAATATTTAAATTACTTTTGTAAAGTTTAATTTTCCCAACCTAATAGTTTAAGTTTCTCTAAGAACATTAATTGAACTTGAGGTCAAAATTATCAAAGATAATTTGAATATGGAATGTTGTGATTTATCTTTACAAAAATGTTCAATTTTATGCCATCATATTTAAATAATTTATATGTTATATATATACGTTTAACATTATTATTTTATTTCATATTCATAAATATTTTTACATTAAGAAATATTTTTAATTTAATTAACAATAATGCAAAATAATATCTTGAAAAAGTAATTTTCATTAAAAAAATTATACTTATAAATATTTTTTTTCATTTTAATTTGCTCATTATTTAATTTACATTGAAATTACTATTTCATACTATTTTCTATATCATCGGGAGAATATATTTCTTTATCATGCAATTGAGTATATCCTTTTTTAATATCAATTCATATTTAAATTGTTCATGAATATATCTAATTTATTTATGTTTATATATAGAACTAAAATTAATTTTTTTTAGTCTTCTTGTTTATCCTAAAAATTGAATGATTTTAAAAATAGATATTTTGTGACAAATGTTGAAATTGAAAAACTAATTAATAAAATTTTTATATTTTATATGAAAAAGTTTTAGAGACATCTTATTATTTGTGAACCCACTTAACAAGTTGGTTGGTTCCCCCACTAGGCCCTCCCATTTGGGAGAGGAATGGTTCTAAGACTACAAGAAATAGGTTGATTCGAAAAATAGGAATGCATATGTAAAGCGACACCAAATTGGTGTTAAAACAGCACCAGAGAGCATGTCAGACTGGCTACTCCAGAGAGATACCTAGCATCATCATCGCGTCACTGGGCAGGTGGCACAAACATTTTGGTGCCAATAAAGTCACCATTGCGCCAATGACATGTCGACACTATCAGTGTCAACAGTTGACACTATCGTGCCACTTTTTATATCATGGGGAAAGACTTTTAGTGTCATAGGCATCGACGCCAATGTGCCATACGCCATGGTGACATTACCATGGCGCTAAGATGCGGCATTATGTTGATGCTATTCAGACGTGAAAGCCATCATCACATCGCCTACTACATTATCATTTGTGGCACTATTGTGACATTAAGATGACGCTATTATCTGGTGCTATTGCGATGTTGTTTTGGCGCTAACGAGTGATACTAAGTCGACGCTATGGTGACATTAGTTGCGATATGCTATGACACTAATCGAATGCTAATATTGGCAAAATTTTCACCCTACCACCCCTAATATTGCCTCCCCTCCCCTAACAATATAAGCTAAAATAATTTCAATGCTTCAAAGTAAAACTAACAAGATCATCACAAAATTAATAATATAAAAATAGTATTATCATCATCCAGAATTATGAAATTAATAATTATATTCAAAGTTACAAAAATTTCTATCATCCTACATCATTATCGTCATCCCTAACATTCGATGATGACTTACTCGTGGTGTCATCTAAGGTTGCAAAATAGTCTATAGGGACTGCAAGACTGGCACCAACTACTCAACAATGAGTCCTCTAATGTTGTCCAATGTCACCTCAGGCACCATTGATGAACTCGGAGTAGACGAACCACCAACGTATCCTCTTGTCTTCTTAGGAACCCAAACAACTATTCCTAAACCCCTTAGGTATCCCCCTTGTGTACCACCAACATATCCTCTTGTCTTCTTAGGAACCCAAACAACTATTCCTAAGCCCCTTAGGTATCCCCCCTTGTGTCGTTCCTGTCATCTCCTCCCTAATAGTAACATCCCCAACAAAATAAAATAAATTTTATAACCATAGTATTATATAGCATAAAAATTATTAATCATTTTCATGATATGTTGCTTGCAGTTGGCTACGTATTAGGATCATCCCCATACTTCTTTGTCATCCTTTCATTATATGCATCATAAAAGATTTAAACATTGTAATTTTGATAAATCATTCGGACTAGTTTGAACAATCAAATAAATATATAATGACACTTACTAAAACTCTACGGACAGTGGATGTGACCATGTCATTGGTCTTCATGCTCTTCATTGTGGTTCGTAGACTACAAAAATCCATAGTACCACCTTCTCCTCCTTCAATAAAATTTTAAATATTTCAAAAAGAACTAAATGAAAGATAAAAGTTTTACCATATGTCAATGATGCTCATCAAATCGAATCGATCCTCCTAAATGAATATGCGCTTCCATCTTGGACAATCTATTAACTTTAGTTTTTTAGGACTTTCTTTACCAATCTTCATTCATCCTGCGGCATCAGTACCAAATATTTAAAACTTGTAAACAAATTAAGTAAAAACAATTCAAATATAAACTTACTTACCGTATTATATAGAGGGACTCCCAAACTAGACGTCTAATATGTCTCGGGCATCTCTGCATGTCCTGCTCAATAGAAAGGTTGGTAGACGAGATGACCTTACAAAATTTATACAAATGATTTTAGAGGAGTTTCAGAACAACCTCCTCAAAAGCTATTTGGATCGTCCCTAAATTATGGTCGGGATGAAACTAATTTGAATCATAAAAAATATGAAAGTTAGTAATTTATAAATAATATAAAATAAATTATATAACATAAATCATACCATAAACGTGTGAAAGATCCTTCCTTCACTTCAATTATCCCATTCACTCAATCTTCTTGACGCAATCTAGGTGATGCAATCTAACTTAATCTATTGTTCCCCTTTCACTAGATTCCAATTGCATCTACCACTGTATGTAAATTGAAAGAATTTTTTTTCTTATTGTGTGCTAGCCTTGCATTCATTGTAAAAATCAATCTTTTTTTATAGAACCCATCAGCTTATTTGTGACATTCTAATTTTTCCTATGGACTAATATAGCCTTGAAAGAAATGAAATCTTAAGGATAGTTTTGAAGACTTAACCCAATGATTCTTTTATTAATTGTTCATTAGTTCATGTTATGCTATGTTGTGCCATGTTTGATACTTTTATTGATATGATTTCCATATTATTAATTGACTCATCTAAAACCCCACTTTGCATGTTAAACCATTGGATTAAAATGAATCAAACTTATTGTGGTTTAAGCTTGGCCCTCGGCAAATCAGATTATTATTATAGTATTATATTAACATTGAACTTGGACGTGGGTAATTGAATTGGCATGCCCTCGGGGTGCCACCCGACTTGGCCAACCATTATGGCGACAAGGACCCCAAGTATCACAATACATCGAATGGCTCACTAATATTGATTGCTAATGTTTGCTAACCCTATCACATGAATCATGAAATGGTTAGATCGTTATTGTTATCGCTCATGGGCATTAAATGTTAATGCAATCATTTATCGATTAGCCATTAATTGATATTGTATTGAGCATTTATTGTAAATAATGCAATCGGACTTGTTGTTATCAAATGAAATTGAATTGATCATGAATAGTTTATCGCCATATTTCATAGTGTTGTCTTTATCATGTTTTATTGCTTTATCACAAGTTATCATTTTATTCATGGTCCTTACATACAACTAATGGGAGGTGGGCCCCCTGCATCCAAGTTCGTGTAGGTATGGACGAGTTGGATGAAGTTGGTGACGAGCTCATGACGACAGTTAGCACATGGTGTCGCCTTATGTGGGCTTTATTGTGTCATAGTATTTATGGGTCATGTATTAGATGACTATGGGCCTTACTATGGATTATGTCGGATTTATCATATTGTAGACTTTGAGTCTTATGGTGTATTTGGGTTATCTTCTATGGTACATTGATGTCATTGGGCTTATTTCTATATGGTCATTATGTTATCGTTTCCTCTATGTTTTCATGTAGGTTAGTTTTGAGTGTTTATCACTTTTCACATCTTAATTTTGTCATATTTCGTTGACATGGTGTCAACTATTGCATTGTCCATCGTGTGACGCACTTCGAGACCCACTCATGACAAATGTCGTGGGGTTAATTTCGGGGGCGTTACATTATCATTTAGTGACTTGTTGATCTTATTATAGTCTTGATTGATGTATCATTGTGCAGACAATGGATTCATTTATGCATGAGAGCTTGAAACCATGTCAACTCTTTCAAACAAACAACTTAAGCTAGAGTAGCATGACCCATTAGATAGAATAGATTCCTTTTATTTTTTTCTTCTTTCTTTGTTATCTTTAGTTGCGTTGGCATTTGTCATTTCCCATATTTGACACATCGATCATATTTCCGCCAAGGAATAAGGACATAAAGAGCATATCCTTGACATCTACCAATTAACTTCTTTCTTACTAGAGTTTAAAATGTTAATCATGGTAAAACAACAAATCCAAGCCATAATCCAATAGTAAAAAGGCTAGTGGCTAGGGATAATAAACTGACTCAACTTTCTCTTCATGAAATAAGAGCTACGAGGATAGACATATACTAGTCACTAAATTATGTAGCCAAGCGATAGAGCTCTATAGCTAATTTTATAAATGGTTGAATGATGAATGGAATCTTGTAGGAAAAAAAATGTTGAATAAGTCTTTATATCGGGAACAACCAGAGAATCAATGTAACTTACTATAGATGGTCGTATAGTTACGACGGCGATGGACACAACGCGAGGAGTTGGTGAAGGAATTGGGGTCGGTGGACAAAGTCACTAGGAGGAGACATCAATGGAAGGCATTGGGAACAGCAATGTCAGGGGTCGGTGGTCGGATGAATCGATGGCAGTGTCGACGATGAATGACAACTCGGTAGTGGCAGCATTGTGGAAGGATGGTAGGCAATGTGTGATGGCGAACATGGTGGAGCAGGACGGAGGTCAGTGAAACGACGACGATTGACAACAGTAAAAAATTTAAAACAAAAATATCGGGGTAGGATTTTAAGGTTCATTTTTAGTGACTCCAAGATGGCGATGCTAAATAGACACTACTATGGTGCTGAAAAGTCCATGAAAATATCAAAGTTTATATGAAATAGTGTGACAATAATGTGATGCTAATACGACTCTATAGTGACGAGAAGAAGGTGACGCTACTATGATGCTAAATTGAAGTGAATCAGACACATCTTATAGTTGACTCTATATTTTCTTAATTGTGATGCTAAATATATATATCTTAATTCCATATTCTCATAAATGTATGATCAAGAAGATAAAAATATGATCTTTTTTATCATTATGATATAATATATGTTGTATATGTAAATTATATATTGAAATATGTGTGTATATATATGTGTTTAGGTACTTAAATTAGATGAACTATGTTATCTATAAAATTCATTTTAAAATATTCAAAAATTTCTAATTAAACTATTGACAAAATCATATAGCTTATTTCCACGGTCTTGATTGTGTTATTAAGAAGACAAAACTAGAAATTATAGATAACTAACTATGATATGATTTATATCATATATATATATATATATATATATATACATACATACATACATACATTGTCACAGACGTGCGCCACAAATATCATTTCAACATAACCTTGCTTTTAATTAGAATTTTAAGTAAGTTTAGATGCTTGTATACTCATGGTTGCGTGTAGCAACTAACCTTTGGATTAAAGCATAATCAAAATTAAATTATCGATAAGCGTTATAAAGAAATTATATATGATTATTAGGAATAAATTCTAATATTTGTAAATATTATAATAAACATATTTAATTATGATTAACTAATGTTAATTAGAAGTTTAACACTAATTTTTAACCAATAATATGATTGGGACCTCCATTTCAACCAATAGAATTTCAAGCAGCTGAAGCAGGCAGCTCACCAACTGCTTAGAAAAAGATTTTTCCAAACCGTCATATGGCGTGTTAAAATTATGAAACAAATATATAAATCATTTATTCACATTATCTGCAAGCAGAACAATTTTCAAGATCAGATCCATTGCCTAACAGCCTGAGGAAATTCGACAAGTTTGCTGGGTTAGGGTGAATTTGTCCGAAACCGACCTTCAACTTCGTATGATCACATCTTCGTAAATAGTTCTTCATAAATCCTTGATTGCATATTTCATCCTCTCGATGTTACCTTTCCATTACCACAAGAATCACATAAAAATGACTTCTGTAGAGAAAGTTATGAACCGAGCACCGTAGGTCGCTCACTCTATCCCGAGTCAGAGATAGGTCTGCCTTGTAGATTATGGTATGATTAGGGTTTGAAATTTATACATGTTAAATTATACTTCAGTTCGGCGAGAAGTGGAATCATCCAATTTGGTTGTATAGATGTGGAGAAATGAATTTTTCATTTCATAGTGAGTTTTCTGTCAGGTTCCAGGAAATTAATAGAATACGACTCGAATTGACTATTTTTGTTATAGAGTTATATATGGAGTTAAATTCTCTAATTTTTATGAAAAAATACTAAGGAAGTCTAGTTTTCAGAAAAATTATGATATGGTTAAATGGACAAGTATGAATAAACATATAAATCAATCTTTCTGTGACACACAATCTGACATGGCACAAACCCTAAGTAAGATTGCCTTAGATGTTATGACTTACTCACTTGGACTTAGTTAATGATATTTGGGGATTGGAAACCTTAGTAAGTGTAGTTTCTAATTTATCTAGAATCATGAGATTTGCCTTTGTGGTTAAGAAGTTATGAATTATTCATTGACAAGTACTCAGTCTAAAATCCTAAAATAGCACCTAGTTAAAACTTTGGAAAATTGAATAGTTGGGAGTGTGAAGTAGTATATGAACATAAACATCTGAAATTACACATTAGTATTAGAATATGCATTTTAAGGTGAATAGGTGTTCATGCATGAGCAAGCATTGCATATTGTTATTATTAGTAATTGAAAAATAAAATAGCATCATTGCTTGTAGAAAACCAACAAGCTACAAGTGAAAGGAGGAAAATCTAGTAAATCTCTTCGAAAACATAGAGCACAAGGTGAGTGGGTAAATTTACAACATAGCAAAATGTTATATGTTAGTTCTTTTATTTATGGTATTACTTCAAGCAAATATTATTATTGTTATTATTGAAATATATCTTGAGCTATGAAAAGTATTTATGATATGTTACAAGGATTTCATATGAGATGGAGTAACATCTTATACAAAAATATTTTCAGGGAACAATGCTTGTGAAGTGAAAATAAGTTTTACTTGATAATGATATGAGACTATGACATGTGTATTTTGATATTTTTAAACTCCGTGTGTTCATTAGCCATGTTGTTTGAAAAAGGTCTTTGGGACCGCATTCGATATACATGAAGCCTTTGAGGCGTATATCGAGTGTTTTTGCCCTTTGGGGGCTGCTCTGCATGCACGTATTGACCCATGATTGCTCTGTGTATTTGAGAATCATGATTGGGGTGACACACAATCATGATTGGGATACGTAATTGACCAATGATTTGCTCTGCGTATCTGAGACTCTTGATTGTGAAGCTCTGCTTAACTGTATGATACACAATCATAGAGGGATACGTATTGACCCATGATTTATTCTGCGTATCTGATACTCTTGATTATGAAGCTCTGTTTAACTGTATGACACATGATCATAGAGGGATACGTATTGACCCATGATGAGTATATGCATTGACACATGTGTGGAGTTTAACTATGAATATGATGATATCTTGAATAATTTGTATTTATGTAAGTGTTCATATGATCTGAAAAGTTATGTGATAGTAGTTATGCTTTAAACGTTTTCTCATATGAAAGAAATATGATTATTTAATTGTTATATGCACTCGTATTGTTCCCCTATATTGTACTTTTATTTCACTCACTGAGCAAACGATTGTTGCTCACATTACCCTTGTTGAATTTTTTAGATAATTTCAAGTTCTTAAGTTAAGTTGACTCGAAGCTTGCCTTTGATGCATATAGAAGAGGTCGAGCCGTTAGAACACTTTTATTTTCTCTCCACTTTCAGTTTTAAAAAGCATGCATATGTAATAGATAGTCTTAGATGTTGTAATTAAGTTTGTGAGAAACTTTTTGTAAGGTTGTATAAAACTTGATCCTGTGGGGCATTAAGTGTGAAATGGGTTGTGAAATAATAGTGATAATATGTGAATGTGATGTCTTATAACTGTTTATTTAAACTTTGATGAATATATATATGTATCATTTGTATGTATTGGCAAATGACATAAGTTAAATAAGGGAGGAGGTTTTGCTGATTCTATTTATAAAATTGCTAAACATAATTAAGGAAGGTAATAGTTTGAATTCGAACTTAGTCACAGAGTGGGGTGTGACAGAGTTTGGTATCAGAGCTTAGGTTATAAGATTCTGTAGACAGTATGAGTTAAGTTTAAGGTTAGGTGACATTATGTGCATTAGATTGATAGTACATGTTTTTTATTGTTTTTCTTATTTTATATTTTGAAAGGGTAAAGATATCACCACATGAGTAATGTGGTGAGGGTCAATTTGATATTATTGGCATTTGTAAATTTGCTCCGTCTGACGGTCGACCTATTAGGAGTTCATTTTCATCTCATGCATTATGCATCGGTACATGGTGTGGCATTTGATGTTGACAATGATCCTCCCTATGTGATGATGTGATCATAATGGGTCCATCAATAATGTTTCATGATAGCAATGTTATGGATCAAACTAGTAGTACTTGCAAAAGATATAAATGAATATAGAGTCAAATGGGACTAAGTGGGAAATGATGACATATTTCATTTCTTTAAATATCTAAGACTATAATGTCTTACCCAAAGGTGATTGATTAGTTCATCAACATGCCACTTCACATTGTTTTAAGGAAGAAGTTTACTTTGAGTTATCAGGAATATTAAGAGTTACATTTTTTGATAAATGTTAGAATTTTCTCCTCTTGCATTATTTATATAATAATGATAGATAAGTTAATTAGAAAGGGATGAGAAGTTTACTTTGCTTTTGTCATCTAGATAAAGGAAAAAGGGGTCACGATTGGAAGATATTCCAATCATATAGGAATTTGTAAAATATTCCTAGAAGATCTTCCTAAATTATGACCGAGGAGATAGATGAAATTCTTTATGGATCTAGTCCATAGAACTATTCCTACTTTTTAGACTCCTTATTGTAGAACACCTATAAGATTAAAAGACTATTGGAGCATTCCAATGAGGTTTGTATTCAATCAAAATTATGAGTTTCAAACTTATTTTTGAAGAAGAAAGATATGTTCTTTAGTTGGGCATCAATTATAGACGTCTAGACTAAGTGATTGTGAAGAATAGTTTATCAAGAATGAGTTACTTGCTTGATGAACTACAGGTATCACTCGATTCTAAAAAATGACTTTAAGAAATGGATACCATTAGCTAAAGTTAAAAAAAATGATATATCTCAACCTCTATATCCATGGAATCGATATGATCATTGTGAATTTTGACCATCAAATCACTCATAAACTTATGATCTTTCAATTTCGAAGGTTGTGCACACATGAGAGATATTTAAACACTATTTCACAAAATTATTGTAGGAAAAATAAAATTAAGAGCCAAATTATGAGTGAGTTTTGGCATGACTCCATGGTATTAGATCATGTCAATTTTAAGAAAAACAAATCATGTCTTGGTTACATATGATCATCTGATATATCTGAATGTCTTTAATCAATTATTTATCATGCAACCTTTCTTCCTAATATAGAAAGAAAGTATAATGTGTTCCTTTGTCTCTAATCTAAGAAAATGTGAACTAATCATTTACATATGATTGAGTATGAACAACTTATTGATTGAAACAAGAACTTGTCACATAAAGAATAACTAGTTTGTATCTTATATCAGAAAGAAATGGAAAAGATAAGAAAAGTCACATCCTAAGATATTGTGTTATAAAAGTTTTGTAATGAGACATTGTGTTTTGGAATAAATACATTTGAACCTTGCGAAAGTATGATGAAAGGATACTTAAAAACCACCATTCATAGTTTTGTATTTAACATACATTGGATTACTTATATGTATAAGAATCAGATAATACTTATGTATTACATCATGGATATTCAAAGAAAAAAAAACTCTTTGAATTTGAACACTATAATTGTTCGATTTTCAAGTGATTATTGTTATCCAAAATTTTGAATAGCCTATGTATAAATCAACTTTGAAGCTTAATTCTACAATATTGAGATTGATCCAAATAAAATATGTGGATAAGAAGATAGGAAAAATTGGAATAAAATATAATTATGTTGTTTTGAATAGTCAAAATTAATTTGCAAATGTGCTATAAATAACATAAGTGAAATATGAATATGATCCTGAAAACTTTATAGATATATATATGAATGATCCTTATTATGAAATTAGAAATCACTTGTGTTGGTTGTGTAGATAGTAAAGTATGAGTTTTGTTCTTCGGGTTTGATAACATCAAATCTAACAAGATTATACGAGATATTGAATGTTCTGTAGGTAGAATCAATAAGAGAATAGATGCTTGTAATCCTATGAAGACATTATGAGATGTCTATATTAATAAGAAATGATAAACATTTTATAGAAATGGATAATATATTAAACTACGCATAAGGGTTGGAGAACCAATCATCAAATCAGTTTAGTGTTAGAAACTGATACCTATTTGATAGGATTCAAATTATATGATGATCATTAAAGAAACATTGTCTAATGTGATTATTGTTAGTGATTTTGAAATCACTATGAAACCTTGAATTGCTATTATTAATATAAGAATTATTGTCAACTTTCAACCCATAGTTGTCAAATAACATTCATCATTATTCATTCTGGACCATTGACGATTCTTGACTAGCTGTTATCGATTACAATTCCTCATATTTGGGAAGTGAATTTTTACTCATCCTTATCTATCACATCTCATATAGGGTGATTGATTAAATCACCATTGTCACTTCTTTATGGGTGATAAATGATTTGCCATATATTTCGGACTTTAGTACGTTCATCAATTTCGGAAGTTTCGCGAATGAGTGATTGGAGGGGGACGCCTCTCTGATTCTCGATCGCAAACTCAAATCGACTCACGAAATGTTATTTTGAAGTTTAACGAATGAGCGATTGGAGGGGGATGCCTTTCTGATCCTCGATCGTGAACTCGAATTGGCATTTCACTATTGTAAATCAATTAAAGAGGGAAAGTCTTATTCACAAAACTCATTGTTGCTTATACTCTGACCATCATTCTTACGAATAATAGTGATCGTATTTGACTTATGGACACATAATAATCGATGGTTATTCTGTCGTTCCCTTTATCCAATGTGTCATCTTCTTTTGCTTGTCATGATAGACTCATATAATTGTTGAAGTACTACCCATTGTTCTTGTTATCCATAAAGTTTGTCAAATATTTGGAAATTTCCTTGCACTTAGTTTTCCACTCATAACATTGGTACTTATCTTTATGGGAACTTTGTATAAAATTAACCATGGTAACAAGGCTAGATGAAAGAATTAATTCTTTTATGAAATTTTAAATATGCACATTAGGAAAATGTTATAGACAAAAGAATATGATATATACAGGATTATTGTGATATATCAAGAAAATTAAAAGGAGATCACAATAGTGAATTTACAAGGACACATTACCTATAAAAAAAATGAAGGAAAGTTATGTCCATGATACATAGTACCATGTGAGATTTTGACATGTATTGGGTCAACTATTTATTTGTTAAGTTCTATCATCAAAGATATTGTGTATTTACAATATCTTCAATGTTTCTATGTTCAATGATATTGATGAAATCCTTTGTAGACAAGCTCATCAATCAACAAGTCATCAACAAAAGTTTTTGTCTATGTCCATCTCTGGGCAACTGGATTAAGATCTTTTTTCTTTCCTTGTCTAAAGTCTCTAAATTGCAATGAGTCACTGGATGCTATAACTATGATGACCAGGAATATGTTAAGAAAAATTCCTAAACCATCGTATGTATCCTTGGGCTAATCTTCAGTTAGAAGTCCAACAACTGCAGATATCAAAGCCAAATCATAAGAATGATCAATGTCAAATCATTTAAAATATTCCAAACAAACATCCAAAAGCTTTTTGATGGTTTTTCGACATACTTGTTGACACAAAAAAAATATTTTTCTTGTCAATATGTCATCAGCAAGTGAAATAGAGATCTTCCTTGCTATTCCATGTAGTCCTCCATTGTTTTTCAAAGCCTTATTATTATGTTCACGTACAATGGATGCTAACTCATCTAGGTTAATGCAATAGTCAGTTTTTCTTATCTTTTTTTAGATATGATATTTTTGTGTGTTATGCCTTAAAGCAAAAATCAAAGGGAGCAGAACATCAACAAAGAACCAAAGAGAGCAGAACATCAATAGAGAATAAAAAATTGTACCATCAATAAATTGTAGAGCAACCTTATGCATATAAAGAGAAACTCAATCTAATCTAGTATAGGAATGTTTGTCTCGAGAAGAAAATATAGTATAAATTACAAGGGTCAAGGAAAATGAATTTTGGAAAAGGAATTTTTCCTTAGTGTTAGAGTGATACGGAAAAAAAATCATTAGTTAGAATGACCAAATAAGAAGGAAGTATTCATTCTTATCCTTCATAATATATATCTAAATTTTGGGGACGAAATTTTTTAAGGAGGGGAGAATTGTCACGGACGTACTTCACAAATATTATTTTAATATAATATTACTTTTAATTAGTATTTTAAGTAAGTTTAGGTACTTATATAGTCATGGTTGCGTGTAGCAACTAACATTTGGATTAAAGCATAATCAAAATTAAATTATCGATAAGCATTATAAAAAAAAATATATGATTATTACGAATAAATTCTAATATTTGTAAATATTATAATAAACATTTTTAACTATGATTAACTAATGTTAATTAGAAGTTTGACACTTATTTTTAACCAAATAATATGATTGGACCTCCATTTCAACCAATAGGATTTCAAGCAGTTGAAGCAGGCAGCTCACCAATTGCTTAGAAAAAGATTTTTCCAAACCATCATATGACGTGTTAAAATTTTGAAAATAATATATAAATCCTTTATTCATATTATCTACAAGCAAAAAAATTTCCAAGACCAGATCCATTGCCGAACAGCCTGAGGAATTTCGACAATTTTGCTGGGTTAGGGTGAATCTGCGGATCTGAAACCGACCTTCAAATTCATATGATCATATCTTCGTAATTATTCTTCATAAATCCTGAAAATTGGCATGTTTCATCCTCTCGATGCTTTCCATGATCACAAGAATCACATAAAAAAGACTTCTGTAGAGAAAGTTATGAACCGAGAACCGTAGGTCGCTCACTCTGTCCCGAGTTAGAGATAGGTCCACCTTGTAGATTATGATATTATTAGGGTAAATCGAATTAGGGTTTGAAATTTATACATGTTAAATTATACTTCACAAGGGTTCTGTGAGAAGTGGAATCATCCAATTTAGTAATGTGGAGAAATGGATTTTTCATTTCATAGCGAGTTTTCTATCAGGTTCTAGGAAATTAATAGAACACGACTTGAATTGACTATTTTTGTTATAGAGTTATATATGGAGTTAAATTCTCTAATTTTTATGAAAAAATACTAAGGAAGTCTAGTTTTCAGAAAAATTATGATATGGTTAAATGGACAAGTATGAATAAATATATAAATCAATCTTTCTGTGACACACAATCTGACAGGGCACAAACCCTAGGTAAGATTGCCTTAGATGTTATGACTTACTCACTTGGACTTAGTTAATGATATTTGGGGTTTGATAACCTTAGTAAGTGTAGTTTCTAATTTATCCAGAATCATGAGATTTGTCTTTGTGGTTAAGAAGTTATGAATTATTCATTGACAAGTACTCAGTCTAAAATCCTAAAACAGCACCTAGTTAAACTTTGGAAAATTGAATAGTTGGGAGTGTGAAGTAGCATATGAACATAAACATCTGAAATTACACATTAGTATTAGAAGGGATTATATGCATTTTAAGGTGAATATGTGTTCATGCATGAGCAAGCATTGCATATTGTTATTATTAGTAATTGGAAAATAAAATAGCATCATTGCTTGTAGGAAACCAACAAGCTACAAGTGAAAGGAGGAAAATCTAGTAAATGTCTTCGAAAACATAAAGCACAAGGTGAGTGGGTAAATTTACAACATAGCAAAATGTTATATGTTAGTTCTTTTATTTATGATATTACTTCAAGCAAATATTATTATTGTTATTATTGAAACATATCTTGAGTTATGAAAAGTATTTATGATATGTTACAAGGATTTCATATGAGATGGAGTAACATCTTATACAAAAATATTTTCAGGGAACAATGCTTGTGAAGTGAAAATAAGTTTTACTTGATAATGATATGAGATTATGACATGTGTATTTTGATATTTTTAAACTCCGTGTGTTCATTAGCCATGTTGTTTGAAAAAGGTCTTTGGGACCGCATTCGATATACATGAAGCCTTTGAGGCGTATATCGAGTGTTTTTGCCCTTTGGGGGCTGCTCTGCATGCACGTATTGACCCATGATTGCTCTGTGTATTTGAGAATCATGATTGGGGTGACACACAATCATGATTGGGATACGTAATTGACCAATGATTTGCTCTGCGTATCTGAGACTCTTGATTGTGAAGCTCTGCTTAACTGTATGATACACAATCATAGAGGGATACGTATTGACTCATAATTTATTCTGCGTATTTGATACTCTTGATTATGAAGCTCTGCTTAACTGTATAACACATGATCATAGAGGGATACGTATTGACCCATGATGAGTATATGCAATGACACATGTGTGAAGTTTAACTATGAATATGATGATATCTTGAATAATTTGTACTTATGTAAGTGTTCATATGATCTGAAAAGTTATGTGATAGTAGTTATGCTTTAAACGTTTTCTCATATGAAAGAAATATGATTATTTAAATATTATATGCACTCGTATTGTTCCCCTATGTTGTACTTTTATTCCACTCACTGAGCAAATGATTGTTGCTCATATTACCCTTGTTGAATTTTTCAGATAATTCCAAGTTCTCGAGTTAAGTCGACTCGAAGCTTGCTTTGATGCATATAGAAGAGGTCGAGCCGTTGGAGCAGCTTCCTTTGGGGGCTGCTCTGCATGCACGTATTGACCCATGATTGCTCTGTGTATTTGCGAATCATGATTGGGGTGACACACAATCATGATTGGGATACGTAATTGACCAATGATTTGCTCTGCGTATCTGAGACTATTGATTGTGAAGCTCTGCTTAATTGTATGATTTGTTCTGCGTATTTGATACTCTTGATTATGAAGCTCTGCTTAACTGTATAACACATAATCATAGAGGGATACGTATTGACCCATGATGAGTATATGCAATGACACATGTGTGAAGTTTAACTATGAATATGATGATATCTCGAATAATTTGTATTTATGTAAAAGTTCATATGATCTGAAAAGTTATGTGATAGTAGTTATGCTTTAAACGTTTTCTCATATGAAAGAAATATGATTATTTAAATATTATATGCACTCGTATTGCTCCCCTATGTTGTACTTTTATTCCACTCACTGAGCAAATGATTATTGCTCATATTACCCTTGTTGAATTTTTCAGATAATTCCAAGTTCTCGAGTTAAGTCGACTCGAAACTTGCTTTGATGCATATAGAAGAGGTCGAGCCGTTGGAGCACTTTTATTTTCTCTCCACTTTCATTTTTAAAAAGCATGCATTTGTAATAGATAGTCTTAGATGTTGTAATTAAGTTTGTGTGAAACGTTTTGTAAGGTTATATAAAACATGATCCTGTGGGGTGTTAAATGTGAAATGGGTTGTGAAATAATAATGATAATATGTGAATGTGATGTATTATATCTGTTTATTTAAACTTTGATGAATATATATATGCATCATTTCTATATATTGGCAAATGACATAAGATAAATAAGGGAGAAAGTTTTGCTGATTCTATTTATAAAATTGTTAAACATAATTAAGGAAGGTAATAGTTGGAATTCGAACTTAGTCACAGAGTGGGGTGTGGCATACATACATACGTACGTACGTACATACATATATACATATATACATACATACATACATACATACATACATACATACATATATGCCTATATATCTAGGTATTCAAATTATATGAACTATTTTATACATATATGTACATTTACATCTATGTACATATATGTGTATTTGTATAACACACAGAGATATATATATATATATGTAGTTATTCAAATTAACATTATCTACTTAAATATATATATCTTTTTATGTAAATACAAACATGTGTATTTGTATTTATGTACATATATATAATTTGTATTTATACACATCTACGACTACATTTATAATTAATATTCAATCAATTTATTCATTAAAGTATATTATAGGTAACTATTAACTTAAATCAATATAAATGTATATATATATGTGTGTTTTTCTATGTATATTACATACATGTGTACTTGTATTTATGTATATATATTTTGTATTATATTTATATACATCTATGAATACAATTATAACTAACATTCAATCAATTAATAATTAGCACTTCAAAGGATTGCGCCTCATTGGAGTCGCAATAGCGACGCATACAAGATAGCGATACCTTATACTCAAAATAGCTTCATCATTTTTGTGGGGTAAAGAGTTTAGCATCGGTCGTCGACACCACTATGTCACTGGGCAAACGTTGCCAGGGCACTTTAGCATTGAAATGAAGTCCACTATGCTTCAACAAAAAATTAGTGTTGTCAAATGTCAACTCTAATGTAGCATTACTGTTTACCGTGCATTTGCTTATTTTTGCTCGTAGTATCAGTAACATTGTAGTGCCAGGAAGACATTAGCTTTGGTGTCGACAATTGGTAACACAAATGCAATGCTAATTCGAGGGTATTGTGAGGCAATTAGCTTCATTGGCTCTTCGACAAAACGTCGTCTGTATGTCGATGCTATTGGCGTCGAATTGGCGTCTTGGCATTTGAGTCGCTATTTGGCAAAAGACTTGATAGTTTATTAATAATTGAGCATAATCCCTACTTTTATTTTGCTGTCCAGAAATGGACTATGACGATACTTTATAAAGTTTTCATTATTATTTCCTCTTTATTATTATATGACCTCCTTTCATGGACATGATCACTTAAGTTATGATTATCGATGCTTATACTAGAATGACATATATTATGACTTTTTAACGCACTAAGCATTATTGTTACGGGATTTTGATGTTTTTCCTGATCCTCACTAGTATTGAGTAGTTTGAGCTCGGATGCTTGTATTATACTTGTTATTATGGGATTTCCGAATTTTCGCATTTATATATTAGTTATTGTTTCATCTTCTGCATTTATGAACCCTTATCGTTTTGGCTTTTGCAATTATTGATTATAAGTTAATATAGATGTCCACGTAACAATCTCAAAAGGAGACTTTAATCACGTGGCGAGATTTGAAATTTAGGGACGTTACATCTCGTATCCGGTAGTTAGAAAATACATCAATTAATATCACTGTCCTCTGATCATGGACTAAATTGTGATGTGACCACTTGGGCCAATTTTCTTTGTTTAAGTTTCTTTCTTTTTTCTTCATGAACTGATTGCCTATTGCATGCGAGTTATATTGTAGTTATCAATTTAACACAATAATTATGCAAAAGGGTAATTAGCTCGTGGAAATGCTGTCTTAGCAGCCATTAAGATTCAGTCATGTGCAGTGCATTAGAACTCAGCGCTGATTTCAGACTTCCACGACTCCCATGTTATCTCTCTCTCTCTCTCTCTCTCTCTCTCTCTCTCTCGTTTTTCTGTCTCCGTGATAGAGAGGAAGACATGCATTTTTTTTGGTAAATGGCAAGACATGAATTGATGATGCTCTAGATGAGTTGAGATTAAATAAGAATGATATTGAGATCTTCTTTGCACATGATCCGATTGGTCTGATATCAAGCTCTTAGCCCCCACCAACAAAGTGCATGGAATTATTGCAGACGGCAGCTCAAGTTGCTCTCCTGTCGGAGGGCCTGCAGAGCCACTATTATTGAAACGTAAAGAGGCTATCCACCACCTTTTAATTTATACAGATGGCCAGGGAAATTCCAACTATTGACCAGTACTACAATTCCTGCAAATCCGGGTGTGACCATATTTTGCTTTAAGGTTTGGTAGGGCAAAGACTCGGGAGGTGGTAACAATAAAGTGATCGATGAGATGAGCATGAAATGGATGTCCACTTTGTAAGACCGCAGTGACTTGTCGAAATCTCAACACTTGTATTTTACGTGTGTGGTTTGTAGTATTCTTCTCTGTGATCATTTCCTCTTTGAAGCATTCATTCGCGGCAAAGTTAATTACATCACATGAACTCGCAAGAAATGATCATGCATGGTTCATGCATATGGCCTTAAGATCATTAATTTGCTCTGGCCTTGAAGAGTTAATATATTAACGCCGTGCATGCAGTAAAAAGTAGGTTGAGAAATATAATTGCATGCACTTAGTTCTAAAGAAGATAGGAAAAAGAATAATTAAAACAACTTGGTAGATCGAAGGGCTTCGGATGGAGTGTTCCCCTTCTAAGCAAAGCAGACGAAGATTACAGCACAGGCAAACTGCTATATTTTCCTTTTTCTACCGCGAGGTGAATACAAAACAACGAGAGTAAAGGAGATGAGCTTTGAGCAAGAGGCATTGGAAAGGTAGATACAAATGAATATATGCCACCTGTTTTTTCCTTCTTTCTAGGCAGGAAAGAAATATTAAAATTTCAGAAAGGAGTAGATAAAAATTCTAACACTTGAAAACGTCTGGATTTGATTAGTCAGTACTATCTATCCATTGTAATGTATGTTAGATGGGGATTTCTGATTTATTTAAACTTTTCTAGCATCACCTTCGTCTTTTTCTGCCCCGTATACCTTTTACATATGTTAAATTTCTCCTATTATTTTCAGATTTACTGGTCATTTGTGAATTTGGTATGCACACGTAGACACACATATATAAGAACATTAATTTGCGAAATGCGACTTCATCAATGGACCACTTGCTAATAACATTAATTATTGTTATTAATTATTAATTGCTCAGAAGTACAAAACTGGACCAGCCAATCAAACTAGTCAGAGCAGGGGTCCGAGTTTTAAAATTGGTTGAGTCAAGGCAGTTGACCCAAATTGGACCAGTCAAATCCGTGGTTGAATTGTAACAACCGAAATTTCACCCTCAATTTGTCAAGGACAATTGAATCATTAGACTGTATTAGCTCATTCGTCATCACCTTCAATAAAATATGATTTTGATTTAGATCAGCGAAAACATAAATCATTATATAAGATAAAAGAATCCTTTAATAAAATGTGAAAAACTTTATTAAGCATCAAAGTACTATTATAGAATTGAAAACATCACTAAATGTAATTAAAACATCTTAAAATCATAATCAAATGCCATCGATAGCTCGGGCCATCGGAACTTTCGAGGATTGAGCGAACCGTCCGAACATCCAATGGTTCGAACTGTCGAAATTTGAATTAATATTTTATATTAATAATTGAACTTTCGATGATTCTAATCGTCGAAATTTGATTTTCATAACCGTTGTAGGTGCGAAGTTTGATGGATTACGTGGAAGTTTCCTCTATAAATAAATGCCCCCTTCGTTCCCCGTTTTCCCTTCTCTTCCCTGTTTCCCCTTCCCCTCCCCTTAGGGCTGAGCACGGGCCGGGTCGACCCGGACCGGCAAGACCCGGGAAACCGGGTAAATAACCCGACTCGAATTAGATCCGGGCCGGGACCGGGTCTCTTGGCTGGAAAGCCCGCCGGGTATTGGGTCAGGACCGGGTTTGCTGTGTAGATACCCGACCCGGACCCAACTCGATATTACTTACTATATAAACCCCATCTCTACTCTCTCTTCTCATTTAAATCTCTCTTCTTATCTCCCATCTCTCTCTCTCGCCCTCTCCCTCTCTCTCCCACTCTCTCACGACGGCAGGCCCTCTCCCTCTCTCTCCCTCGCTCTCACGACGATGGCGGCACCGACGACTCCGACGACCGTGACTCCGGCGGCCCTCCCCCTCTCCTGACTCCCTCTCTACTCCGGCCGTCTGGTGCCGGATCGGCCACCAGGTGAGCCGATCCGGCCGCCAGGCGCCGGATCGCTGGCAAGCCGATTCAGCCGCTACTGGCAGGTCGATCCGATGCCTGACGGCCGAATCGGCCACCAGGCGAGCCGATCCAACCATCTGGGCCGGATCGGCTCGCCTGTTGGCCGATCCGATCGTCTGGCGGCCGGATGGGCCACTGGTAGGCCGATCCGGCGCCTAGCGGCCGGATCGGCTCCGACCAGCAGGCGAGCCGATCCGGCCGATTGGCGCCGGATCGGCTTGCCTGGTGGCCGATCCGCTCGCCAGACGGCGGATCGGCTCGCCGGGTGGCCGCGGCGGATCGTGGCCGCCAATCGCGCGCGATCGAATCCCGGCCGCAAACTCGGTCGCATTCCCAGATGGCCGGGACCGACCCGGAATCGGATCCGGCCGGGTTCGAGTCTGGTAGTGGGTCGAAATTTTTTTGACCCAGCATAATTCGGGTCGGGATCGAGTCCTCTCAGACCCGGACCCGGTCCTGGGTTTGCTCAGCCCTACCTCCCCTGCAAAAAGTTCGCTGGTCACCGCCGTCGTCCACCCGCCTGCTCGACCTGCCTGCCACCTGTCCCTGCCTGCTCCATCGGCCTACTGTTGCAGCCACTCCGCTTTGCTGATCCGCCCGATGGTATGTTCGACCGCCCCCCTTCAGCCCGATCCATCGCTTGCCCCCTCCTCCCACCCCCCAACGTCGGTCGATCCAGCCGTGGGTGGCCAAATTTGATCGATCACGGCCGCGTTCGGCCACATCCGTCCGCTCGTGTCCGCGCGGGGCCAGATATGCTCATTCACTGTCGTGGGCGACCAGATCCGCCCGCCCGCAGCGGCGAGGACCAGATCCGATTGTGTTTGAATTTTTTTCATTTAATGTATGTTTATCTATTTGCATTTGACTAACAGGAGTTTGAGCCCTCATTTGATAAGCATTTGAGCTTTCTCCTTGCGGCATCATCAAAAGTGTAAGTATGTTGTTATCTTGTTACATAACTAATATGTAGCTTTGTTGTTGTCTTATGTTTCATTTATATGCAGGTTATTGGAATTCATTTATGATCTCTATCAGTGTTTCCTATCATTCTAAAAGATGTAAGTTCTTTCTTTTGTCAAATTTTTATTTTTATGATTTAGAATGCAAATGATGTAGAAGGAAATATTTCTATTGATGCATGTATCTATAATGTATATTTAGATATCTACTCACATGTTAGTGATTTGTATTTATAAATTATGTAATATATTTAGATTCTCTACTTTAGTTTCCATTAACTTGTAGCAATGTTGATGTCTCTTTTTAAACATTTGATTAGTTCTATAAAAGATGCATTTTCTAAAGCGAAAGCAAGATGTAGGATAGAAGTTGATGGTGCATTACAAGCTGCACACCAAGATGACTCGCATACATCGGTGGCGGCAATTGTAGACACCGAGTTAGTTGAAGATCTATGAGATTCGGAATAGTTATTTGAAAACTTTAATAATGAAGAGCTACAAATTGATGATGATAGCGTGGAGGAAGATGAACTTGAAACTACCTCATCTTCAGAGGATGATGATGATGAATATCAATCATGTAATTCAGATAATGATGAGTGATGCTATGTTGTAATTTATTACTGATTGTTTTAATTTATTACTATCCATTGTTTTATTTGTTACTCTTTTATTCAAATGGTTTTATTAGAGTTTTTTAAAATTCCAAACATAGTTTGAGATGCATGCTGACGAGGACGATTTGTTTCCATATTCTTTACCTTCTCATGAGTGTTAAAAATAATGACCACAAATTTAGAAATGAAACAATAAGTGAATTAATTTTTTTCTTTTTCAAAAGCACCTCCGGATATTAGGAATTGGTTCTCGAGTTATACGTACAATTCAATTCCTGAAGATGTAGCCGAATGTCATGTTATTATGATGCAACTATAGTAATTGCTATATGACTTGTAAATTTATTATGCATCAAATTTTGTTTTATGTAGATGATTTGTTTTGGGAAAGGAAAGTGTAAGGGAAAGGAAAAGGTCACTCCTTCTAGAGATAGTTCTTCCGACAGGATGCCTAGACCGCCCACGAGCATTCGCATAGTTGAGAGGCAGTCTATACTAGAGGCTCCTTCATCCGACGATGATTCAACAGAGCCCATTCGAACTCTTGATATTCTCAACGTGGAGACACAATTGCCGGAAGAGCCTTCAGATGCAGGCTCATCAAATCGTGGGTTTAAAGTATACATACAGCCAAATGGAAATTTAGGGTAAACATACATACTAGTCAACATTTATATCATATAATGTTTTTTAATTTATAAATTTATGTTTTTAAAGATTTGTACCATCGAAAAACATGGTTGTCGCTCGTACCAAGGTAATACAACTTAGGTATACTAATGCGTGGCTTACATGGAGGGAAGTTTCATATGCCACGAGACAAATGCTATTTAGAGAATTTCAGGTATCCTCAAAAGCCAATTTGGGCCATTTGAATTTATATTCATATTAATTAATTTATTTTTGTGTTTGGTTGAAGGTTGATGTGTGATGGGATCCCGAGCACACAGAGCAAATGCAGAAGGCTTTTAATTCTCATTGCTCAAAGAGATTATCCTCGATACTCTCGGATGCACGAGCTGTAGGAGAACGACCCAATTGGGTCCTTAAAGCTATTTGGTCCAAATTGTTAGGCAAGTGGTCTACCTAAGAGTACAAATCGAAATGCGAAAAAGCAAAGACAAATCAGGAATCCGACTAGGGAGTCTACTTGCATGTGAGTGGATGTATATCTATGACCACAAGTGCAAAAAGAATGGTAAAATTTGTGAATAAATTATTATATTTAATAAGAAATACTTTAATTGATTGTTTTAACTACAGAAGAAAGAGACGGATAGAGCACCTACTCAAGATGAGATATTTCTCAGAACCCATCAGAAAAAATAAAGCTCGAGAGACATGGGTAAGAAAATAGTTGATAATGTACGATACTAAATTCATGGTGTGAAATTGACTATCATTTTCTAATTTTTAGGAGGGTTACAAAACAAGAGAAGCCGAGCATATTACACAGGCCATGCAAGAGGGCACAACACCGCTGACCCCTCAACAACTTTGGATGGATCACATCGGCATCAAGAAGGGCCGCATTTATGGTCTTGGATCATCTCTTAGTAGTGTAGATATTGGATAGGGCTGTAAATCGATATTCGATACTCAGGATCAAGATATAACAAATTTTTAACAATATGTGGGAACAACGCTTATCGGATGTCTGACATAAGCTCAGACAGGAGGTAAGATAGGAGGTCACTCAGAAGCCCAGACAAGAGTTCAAACAAGAGTTTGAAGAAGGAGAGTGACACATGGCAAGAGCTCAAAGGAAAGAGATGAAAAAAATGGTGCGTCAGAGAATGCATGGCGAGCTCAACGACGACGAGGACGACGATGATTGAAATAAATTTATAATATTGTAATGGCATTGTCTTTGTTATAATCATTTTTGTAATGACATTTAGAAATTTCTTGTTATAATAATTTTCATTTTCATTTATGAATTTGTGATTTTCATTTTCAAAGTAGTTTTAATCTCAAAATAAAATTATAAAATATCAGAATTAATATAATAATGCATCAGAATTTGTAATGATAAATGAAATTAATTTTTCATTTTTTATTATTTTTAAATGATTCCGACGGCTTGGACCATCGAAACCTTCGACGGTCGAAACCGTCGGTAACCTTTGACGGCTTGAGCCATCGAAATGTTTCGACGGTTCAAGCTGTCGAAAGTTAAGATGGTTCAAGCCTTTGAAACTTAAGACGGTTTGAGTCGTCGATAGTTTCGACGGCTTGAGCCGTCAGAACTTTTCGTCGGTTTGAGTTGTTGACTGTTTCGACGGCTCAAACTGCCAAAATGACCGTCGAATGTCTCGATAGTCATTTCATGCCCATCGGAAAAAACTTGCGATGCTTAATTTTGGCACTGATTTTTGTCATCGATAAACTCGTCGGAAATGATGTTTTCCAATGGATTTCACCTCATTTCCGTGGCCGTCGAAAAATGGTATTTTTTTTGGAGTGTTTCGTGGATTAAATCTCATGCATGGTTCAATAACCAAGATGTTACGCATTAACTTTTGAAATTGACGTGATAATAACATGAATTATCATGATGAGACGAGGTCTTGAACTTATGTTTTATAAAATTGAAGGAATAAAATATTAAAATTAAACATCGAAATATCTGCACATTGAAATTAGCTCACACTCTTCTATTCGGCACGTCTAAATTTTAACATTTAAAATGGATCAAAACTGTATATATTGGATGTTTGGCAAGCATATTCTTAAAATAAAGTTTAAGATTTAAAAGATTAATCCTTATTCCGTTCTTTCATCTAATAAAACATAATTGAATATTTAAATATTATGTTCCATCTTTCTTAATGTTTTTCTTCTCTATTTTCTCTTCTTATTAACATGAATTGATTTTTTATATTTTTGTTTTAGATCGCTTAGTTTTAGTCTTTATTTTCACAGTAAAATAATATTCCATATAAAAATGTTTCTTAAACTAAAGTAAATAAAATGTTATGTTATAATAAAAAAAATCTCATGTCAACGATGTTTTTTATGCCCTTGTATCATTTTTAATTAATCAAATTACTATATTTATCAAATATTTCTGTTAATCCTATTAGCAATGCTGTAAAATCTGACCTGGGCATTGATCCAGATTGATCGACGGGTCAGGCGGATTGGTCCAACCGAGTCGGATCGAATGATCGAACCAGAATATAATATATGGGTAAAATTGGTATACATATATTTTATATCACTAATGATAATATACTTATAATCACATGACTCATAACGCAATTAAAGAAATTATGATGTATGGCAGATCATATTGAATTGGCGCCCGACTTAGGAGGTAAACTAAAATGTTGAAAGCTTGATGTCCTCGATCATCATCGGAATGCTATTATTTTGTCAAATCTTCCACCATCGTCAAAATTCATTGAAGCCGCCGAGTTGTGACTGACCTATCGAAGTCGAATCGATACGAGTAGAGGCCATTAGGGGACCATTTAAAAAAATTAAAAAGAAATTGGACTGGCCGGGTTCCTTGAACCTTCAACTATTTAGGTTAACCTGACAGGTCGATCGGTCAAACACGGGGTTTGACCGGATTTGACTGGGTCAACACGGGACACTGGTCGTTGGACCGGTCAGGTTTTGCTTATTAGCCGAATCATAATTCACCGATGCGGTTGCTTCAATCAAACAACTATTTGCTGCTTATTTTGCCAAACAAGGGTGTAAGAAAAATCCTATTTATAAAAAAAATGAAAAGAATAAAAATTAAGGGACCGATTAAATTTTAGTATTATTTGATAAATCAAAATCGATTTCATCAAATTAAAGTTCCATAAAAAATCTTAAAGATCCAATGGGGCATATATAATTAATATATGACTTATAATCTTTTCATTCGGCATAAATTTTTTTTGTATAATGCAATATTCTTTCTCTACAAGAAAAATGTGCATTTTGCACCACAATTTCTAAGAGACAAATCCTTCACAATTTTCGAGCATTTGTGATGGTAAGAAAAATGCTTTCGAAATATCAGCGGACAAAGTCTCCTTCGCTAGTAATGACGGTCAAATCCATCGGTAATTTATCAACGGCGGGTTCCTTAGAAATTACTGACCGAAGTCTCATCTGTCGGTAATTCTGAAGGCACAATCCGTCAGTAATTATATTTATAAAAAAATATATAATATAATACAAGTATATATTTCATATTTATAATATTAAACTTTTTAACTAGTTTACCCTTCAGGATGACCGACGAATAGAGATCCATCGATAATTTCGAAGGCTTCTCCGTTGGTAAGTATATTTATAATAATATATATAATATAATATAAGTATATATTTAATATTTCAATATTAACATTTTCGATGAAAGTAACCTTTGAAATTACAAACGTATTAACATCCATCGATAATTTTGATGGGTGTAGCCTTCGAAATTATCGATGTATCGACATTCATTAATAATTCCGGAGGCTTGACCCGCAATAAGTATATTTATAATAAAATAATATATAATGTAATATAAGTATATATCAAATATTTTAATATTTATATTTATGAAGGCTAAATTTGGTAATAATTTTTATTGGAAAATATAATATATATTTATCTTTCTTTATTTTCTTATACTCTTTTCTTGAAGCATTAATTAAATAATATAATAAATAAGTTATCATTATTTTTCATTTTCTCATAATTTTCTTTAATATTTTATTTTTTTTACTCATTTGTTCACTTTATTTTTTTTCATTAGTAATAGAACAAAACAAATTAATAACGTTAGATAGGTTAATTTAAGGATTTTTAAATGTATTATTCAACTTCATAACAAATTTGATTTTTAAATGTATTATTCAACTTCATAACAAATTTGAATTTGTTATATTTTTTGGCCTTCGCCTTCATAAATTTTTTTTATATATATGATTAAAATTGGTTATATCTTGGGTAAGAAGTTAACATATTTTAATTTTATTACAATTTATCTATATTATGTTCTAAATTCATCTATAACCTATAACATATATATATTAAAAGGGAAAACGTTTTAGGACAAAGCAATTGTATTAAAACTATGTATTAACTATATTCATTCGTTTGGTCAATATCCAAATAAATATGCAACTAACAAATCAGGATCGTTAGATCATGATTGTATGATTGAGATTCAACCTCAATTAAATTTAATGTTAAGTTATTAAATTTAATCTCAACCATGTAATCATCATCCAACGGTTCAAATTAATTGGATGTATATTAGTTGTACAACTTTTGGTCGCGTATTACTTAAACCCATTTTTTCATGTATATGAATAATTTTAAATACTAGATATGATAGATAATATAATATGTAAACTATTAACTAAATAATAAAAAAATTGAAAACTAGCTACTATTTATTTTAGTACAACTCTAAGAGTAAAATTATAAAAGAGGAAGAATTTATGTCTTGATGGATGCTTCTTTAATCAATCAACATTATACATATGATCAAAGATATATGCTAAATGTTAAAATAAAAATATTTAAATAATTTTTAATATTAATACATCATATCTAATCATATTAGAAGGTAAACGATATTTATATGTTATTTACCTATATACATACATATCATGTAGTATAATAATGATATATATATACCATTATATATATACATACATATATAAGCAGAGAACACTTTTAAATTCTGTAACATACTCAATGCCCTTTTTGATAGAGAAGAGAAATTTAACTATAATTAATAATATAATATATATTATCTATAACTATCTATGTATATATAAGTTTACTTATATAAATTTCTAAGAAGAGAAATTACCAACTAACGTAGAGAATTTATCATTTCAATTTTTAATTATATTTTTTATAATAACTGAATATCAAAATAATGTTAATTTATAATATAAAACTTTTCGATAGGTATAGCCTTCGACATTAATCTGTCAGTAATTCCGAAGCCTAAATCCATTAGTAATTATATTTGTAACAAAAAAATATGTAATATAATTCAATTATAACATTAATATTTATTATATTAAATTTTTTTGACGGGTTTAGCCTTCATAATTATCGACGGATCTATAGCCGTCGATAATTCCGAATGCTCCACCCGTCGATAATTACATAGTATAATATAAGTATATATTTAATATTTTATGTTAATATTTTCGCCGAATTTAGCCTTCGAAATTAGCGATGAATCTTCGTCCGTGGATAATTCTGAAAAATAGGACCATCGGAAACTTTAACTTTTCCTGCCCACTTTCGCGTCTAATTTTTTGCCTCTCTTACTCTCTCCCATGCCCTCTCTACTTCTCTCTCCTACATCTCTCCTTCCTCTCTCTCCGTCTCCCCCGCTCTTTGTTTCTCTCTCTCTCTCTCTCCCTCACTCTCTCGATGCGATAGCTGATGTGAAATGTGTGGAGTGTGATTAATGGATTGATTTACAGCACAAAATTGAAAATGCAACTAAATAATATATGGTCTAAACTCCTCACTTCACTAAACTGCAAGTGCACATATCAGAGTAGTAGACCCGAACGTCGTATCCACGATGATTTGAGGTCTAAAGATTCACTAACTAATCTAGATTAATCATAAACTAAGTTAACCATTTTTGGTGTTTTTAAGTGACTGATATAATAGATATGAAATGTTCTCTTAGGAAAGGGGTTCATCTAATATTCTGTTATGGAATGGATTAAAATAACTTAGCAATATAAATCAAACCAGATTCAACCTACAAAGACTGCTCTCACAGTGCATTAAAGTTAGAACTAAGTATCATACTTTTATATGAATATTAGTTAGGTTGATTCAACAAGGGTTTTCACTAATATTAGATTATCATGAAACCTCTAGCTCAATGCATAAATACAATCAAATCCACAACTAGTTTTGTTGCTCTTGGTTTATCTCTAAATAACAAGGGAATCTAAAATCAATCTCTCGGTTGTCATTCCAATACGAGATTCACATCAACAAAAGTAAATGCATCCATTCTCAGCATGGATTACTTAGAACCAGGAAACCGACTCAACATAAATCACAATAGAAATCGAATCCAGAAACTAATTGTTAATGTTCTTGATTCATTTCTGAATAACAAGAGAATCTAGAATCAGCCTCTCAGCTGCCATTACAAGATGAGATTCACATTAGCAAGAAGTAAAAGGATGCATTCATATCTTGATAAGGATAAACCTAGAAAACAAATGGTGATGCTCTTGACTCATTTCTGAGCAAGAAAAAATCAAACATCAACTTCTCAGTTGCCATTGTAAAATAGGATTCTCATCAACATAGAACTGATTTGAAAACATTCAGAAATGCACTAACATCAATGGCAAAAGTGTTGTTCAATCATCCATCCATAAACAGAAATTAAACTACTATCCTATCCTAAGAGAGCTAAGATTTAGCTCCTCATAACTAATCAAAACAATATAAAGCAGATGAGGAACATAATCAAAACGATCCTAAAACATAAAGAAGAACACAACTCTTAGCTCCAAAAATAGCAAGCAAACCCCAACTTCCAGCCCAAATGGTTAGAAGAGGAGATCCCTCATTTGCTCCTCAACATCCCCTTTATATATGGGATTATCATCACCCTTTGATCATCATTAGAACCTTCCACTACATCTGATTTTGTCACCTGTCCCTGGTCCTCTTTTTGCTTTTGTGCTGTGAAAAGATTCCTTTCCCATTGCTGTTGGCAGTTTGCATTATGGTCCCCTCATACTTTTCCAGCAGTATTGTTTGTCTCTTATGCTTGATTTTGATGCTGCAAGAACATGAACAACAAGCATCAATTACTCAAATGAAAATTAGACAAATAAGAACTAAATCAGTATATTATTCTGCTCAAATGTGCAAATGTAGGATAATATTATGTTGAGAAGATAAATGCATGTAGATTAGACATGATTATCATAATATGAACATTTAGGGCTTATATGCACATGAATTGAGATGAAAAATGAGTAGAATTGTAGTATGATCAGCTAGTGATCAACAGCCCATCACCACCGGCGACTCGACGATGACCTCCCTATCCCTCTCTCTATACTCCATGTGTCGCTGGCCAGATCTGTCCTATAGGGCCGTAGATTGGGAGCTAGGTGGCCCAATCCAGTCGCCTCTGATGCCAAACAGCTCGGGGCTGCTCGGGCTGCTTGGCAGCCGATCCAGTGCTAGGTGGCCAGATCACTGGCCGCCCGGGCTGCCTAGCACCGGCGGAGACTGGATCGGGCCGCTTATTGTCGGATCCACCCACTAGGCAGTCCGAGCAGCCATATTGGGCACTCGCCGATCCTATGTCAGGTGACCAATGACTGCAAGATTGGATGCCAGCGATCAGATCTGGACACAAGCATCCAATTTATTTTAATATTTTAGAAAAGGTTTTCGACGGGCTTCGACAAGCATCTCTCGTTAAAACTTCCGACGAGCGACAAGAGGATGCTGTCAAACTTTCCGAGGGGTGCTCCAACTCTCCGACGGTCGACGCCCGTCGGACTCTTTGATGGGTGCTCTGCTGTCGGAAAGTCTGACGATCCTGCCCATTGAAATTTTCGAAGGCAGAATGTCCATCGGAGGTTTTGACGGGAGTACCCATCAGAAATTCTAAAGGAAGGTTGCTCCCATTGGAAAATCATTAACGATGAATATTTTTCAATGACCATGGTTTCATCAAAAGATCCGAACTTGAGTTTCTGACGGATTTGATAAGATTTTTACTGATATATTCATCGAAAATTGATAAAATTGTTGTAGTGTTCAATGCAAATTATGCAACTTTTGTTTGATGCTTTAGTGTTAAGTTTACTAAATGTGTTTACACAAAGTCTTACTTTATTATTTTAAGTCTTACTTTATTATTTTAATTTAAAACATTATAATATTAAAGTAGGGTTTTAAAAAAAATCACCCATTAAATTTGACCCTTTATTATTTTTAAGAATGGTTTTATGATGATTTTTTATTGTTTTACTTGATTATAAAAATTGATAATTATCTCCCTATGGCAGTGCTTTTTTTTTTGTTCATTGATCCAAGAGTATAAAAAATAGCACTAGCATAGTATTGAAGTTGCAATCCTTCCTTCTGAGTCACTAACTTGTGCCAAAATTTTTTAGGCTATTACATTCTGGATAGCAATCCCAACGACTCCAACTCATAACCTCTCGTAAGCAATTAAAACATATCCAATAATCTTGTTCCTTTGTACATTATACATAAATTGATTGCGAGAAAATTAATCTTGTATCCTTGCACATAAATTATATTTGTTGTTTCAATTATATTTTTTGTCGTATATTTTTATTTGTTTTTGTGTAACGACTCGAAAATCCATCCTAAACGTTTTGGACATTTAGGAGATTTTCACGTCGTTAGCTCATTCGTCATATATTATTTAACAATGAAAGATTAAACAATTGAGATAAACTCATAATAAATAAAAACTCTCTATTACTCATAAAGACTAATATTTCAAAAGACATCAAATGCCCAAAACATTCATTACATTATTAGCCCATTATTCATGTATATGACTTATTTAATCCTAAGCATGTGCAACACTTTGTCATGAGCTTGATCTGCCATCCATCACTTAACATTGGCTACCTGCACAAATCAAGAGTGTAGGGTTTCTCAACTAGAGTATGTAAAGGTCGTGTGTGCTATGATATCCTGACACATGATATTACGTGTGATGCATCATCATAATAACAATAATATATGAACATGCATGTCATAAATTATATGATAATCATTATGATATAACATTACATCATTCTTACATTCATATTCTTACAACATACCTTCTTAATTTTATATCCATCATATGGAAGTGTCATACAATAAGAATATTCATTCATATAATTCACAAACAATCATAATATGTAACATATCATTTCGTTTTACTTTCATTGTCATGTACAATCTAAGAGTTTCTTTATAACTCTTTGATCTTTACTTATTCCCTGACTTCTTTCATACTTTACATTTTCTCAAACTTGCTTTATAACCATTTGGACATTCTCTTCTTCTTCTTTCTTTCTTTATTATGTGATACTTGAAGTGTTATCTTCATCCTTCTGCTTTGTCACATAATATCATCTTGACTTTCATTCCATATTATAAGTCATAACTTAGGAACACACATATCATAATAGTGAAGAAATTTATTCATAGTCATCTTTGAAAATACACGCACTTTATGATGAGGGACATTATTCCTTGGTAAGTGCATACATAAATACATGACTTTACTTCTCAGGCTTAGGTCCCCTTGAAATACATAACTTTACTTTTCATCTTTACTTCATCATCACCATCTTAACTTTCTTTGCTATAAGATATTTTGAAGTTAAACTTCACTTTTATTCTTAATTTATCTTACAACATTTTTTCTCTTAACATTAGTTCAAAGAATCATGTCAACATTATCACATTGGCTAACTAGGCCACATCCTTGGGAACACACATCATAATAGTGAGGGACTTTATTTCAAAGAACACACACATCATAATAGTGATGAACTTTATTCCAAAGATTATGCACACTTTCTGATAAGGGACTTTGTTTCCTGAGAAGCATATATACAAATACGTGTCCCCTTGAAGTAAATACATAGGTGGAGGTTAGTGACAATGACATTATTCAACTTTAGGTGCCTTATGTATGAAACATCATAAAGCATTATACATCAACAAATAAATGTATCTAGAATGTATTTAAACATTTTAAAAAATGCATAATATTAATATAACAATTGTTGACAGAAATAATAATATGTCAATTTTCCTTATTTGACAATTGTGATACATCATCAATTAAAAAAATTATAACTCAATAAATAGACGTTCATTTTGATTGATTCTAATTTTCCTGCAAACTATACTTCATAGGAATCACATATAAAATTCATGGATTTTATCTTTTTGACATTTAATTAAAAAATTCATACAACTACCGAGATCTATTCTTTACATAGTATTCTCTCATCGAACACTTAAATATTAATAATTTAATCTATACTTGTTCTTTTCAGATGATTTCAATAGCCACAGAATGATAACACAAACTCTTAACTTCTGCATAAATTTTGAATCCTAATTCAATATTTTTAAATTAAGATATATTTTACAAATTAATCTCACTATTACTTGAGACAGCATGATAGTAGTCCTATATTTGGATCATAGCAAGTTTTACACATCTTCAAATCGAATGAAATAAATTTCTATGAGAACTAGACTTCAAGGAGGGCTTTCCATCCATATTATAATTTTTGGATAAGTAAAACCTACCCAAATAATTAGTTAAAGACAACCACGAATTCAACAGATTCATGCGACATAAATTATGAAACACTCATTCATGCAACCCTCATTTATGCAACTCTCAATCAAAATCCCTATAAAAAAATAAGGTTTCTTGAAACTCTCAATCCAAACAAAAACATCATTGAAAGGGGAGAGAGGGGTTTGGATCCCCTTACATACCTTTTAGGTTTTAGATCTAAAACCCCTTTTTCTAATCATCTTGTATCATTCATCATCATCTAAAAGTTTCTAGGTCTTCTTGTCCTTTTCCTAGAAACCTTGATCTTCTTTTGGTTGATCTTGAAACATAACCACCATGAAGAATAAGGCTCTAGATCTCCTAGCCTTAGGATTTTCTTGGTGGAGTAGAAAAGAAAGAAGAGGAGTTGACAATTAGGTTTTTAAGGAATTAATAGAATTGTTGGTCCTTTATATAGGATTTACATTAGAAGTTTGGTCCAAAAGCCCAAATACCCTTGGCCCAAAATTTGGGGTTGTTACATTTTGTCAATATCTTTAAGTATAAGCAAGTCATATAAATATTTTTCATCGTATCTCGTCGCCTCAACACGATAATATATCATTAATACTGATTAAAGTTGATGATATTTATACTTTGATGGTATTTTTTATTATAAAATATGGAGTTAATTCAATTTTCCTTCCATAACCTATACCATATTATTATTATTTGGAAAAGAAAAATAAATAATATATCTTACGATCCCGCTAATCTTACAATCCAATGATCGAATCCAAGTACGATCTTACATTTTCGATTTTTAAAGTGAGATCAGGATCGCTTGTCCTTGGATCGTAGGATCATATCATCTTACAATCCGAAAAGTGATCCTGACAACCATGCCGCCTGCTGCATTCCTCGCCAGTGCCCCACGGATGAACGACCCCCTCCGCCGAACGATACCGCATTGTCGTCTACTGCATTCCTCGCTAGCGCCGCCTAAATGAACAACCCCCTCTGCTGGACGATACTACGTTGTCGTTGAAGGACACTGCCACATTCCTCGCCAGTGCCTACGAATGACCCTCTCTGCCATTTTCAGGTAAGGTTGGCTGCAATGTTCTAGATTTTAATTTCCTCCTTAAAATTAATCTCATTTTGTTTGAGCTCATTTAATATAGTTTTTTCATCAATATTGGGTTTACGTTTTCTCTTTCGGTTGAGGCTCGATCAGTCACCATGTCCTTAGGTTTGATATTTGCACTATGACTCATCTTTTGTGGTTGTGAAAATTATCATGTTTCCTCTCCATCCATTCTTTTGCACTTCTTAGGTTAATTCACTTGTTAAGAACCCTCCCTCAAATTAGACTTCAATAATTTATTCTCAAATCTCAACTAAGATAATGTAATTAATGAATCCATTGTAAGTTAATCCTTTGTAATTAATAATTATTTTGTCTGTTAATGACTTGTAACATAGATTTGTAGCATACCAATTTTTTTGTCTATTAATTAATATTCTGTAATTAGATTTGTATCATAACACTTATTTGTATGTTAATTAGTCTTGTATAATTGGATTTGTAGCATATGACTTTTTTTGTTAATTAATCTTTTATAAATGTTGTAAGCTTCTGGAGTTAGTGTAGGTAATGCATGGACTTGTAACATGCCAAGATGAAACACAATTAGTGCAAGGTACATTTTTTGTGTGTTCTAAATGTCCACCCATAAGCTTCATTTAGGTATCATGGACATGGAAGATGTTGAAGTTGAATCTATTCGAGAAGTGATTGGAAATGATGATATCGAAGTAGGGATGGAATTTGACAATTGTAATAAGGAGTTGCTTCTCGAAGATAATAATGAAAAAAATGAATGTTGAAAATTGTCAAGATTCGAATTATGCAAAATCTTTAGATCCACCAAAGCCATCCATTAGCATGACATTTGAAAGTGATGATTAAGCATGCAAATATTACAATATGTATGTCAAATTAATGGATTTATCTTTCAAAAAATATACTTCACATAAGTCCAGAGTCAAATTAAATGGTATCAATAGAACATTTGTTTGTTCTAAAGAAGGACACAAAGATTTGAAGGAAGATGTTGAAAAGATGTCTAAATGAAATAGAGAAGTTAGGGATAATTATCTTGCTCATTTGTATGTTGGCTTAAGAAAGGATGACAAATGGGAAGTAAGAAAATTCCAAGAAGAGTACAATCATCCTTTAACAACTTTCTTGAAGGTAAAATTTCTATGTTCATAAATAGTTTCTCTGCTACTTCTAAATAAGCAATTATGAACCTACACAAGTTTGACATGAATCTATGGAGGATAGCTAGAGCACTTAATATGTTTGGTGAGCCACTCATAACAGTTCAAAATTGTATTCACTGTTTGAGAGCACAAAGAAAAGGCAACTTCAATTTTAAATGTCTAAGTATCATATCATATTTTCAAAATAAGTTGAGTTGTGACACAAGTTTTTTTGATAGATTGGAGTTGTATGCAGATGGCATTGTAATGAATTTCTTTTTGGCTGACGGTAGAGCAAGAGATAGTTATCTAACTTTTGGAGATGTTGCATTTGATACAATATATAGAACAAACAATTTAAGAATATCATTTTCTCACTTCACCGGAGTCAATCATCATATTTATTTGGATGTGCTTTACTAGCTGACGAAATTGAAGAGACATTTTATTGGTTATTTACCACATGGGCTGAATGCATGAATAGAAAACAATTCACTTCCATCATTACCGATCAAGATGTTACTATAGGTAATGCTATTCATAAGGTGTTTCCACACACGAAACACATATATTGAACTTGACATATTGCAAAGAATGCATCTACAAGATCTTTATGAACTTGTCAAATTTAAACATGAATATAACAAATGGCTTTATGAATCTACAAGAATAGAGATGTTTAAAGATGGTTGGCTTTCCTTGAAGTAGAAATTTGATACTCCAAATGATCATTGATTAGGGAGTATGTACAACAAGCGTAGACAATGAGTTTCATTATATTTTCTAGATCTTTTAACTGTTGGCATGCATACTACTCAAAGAGTATAGAGTATCAATGTATTTTTTGAGGGATTTGTTATACACAGACATCACTATCAGACCTGGTACAATAATATGACTAGACAATTCTAACTAATAGTGAACTTGAAGAACAAGAATATTACCATATGATGAACTCTACTCCAATGTATCTCTCAACTAAACCATTAGAAGTTGAAGCACGCATGATATACACACACAATGTATTTTGCAAGTACCAAAAGAATATGCACAAACAATCAACCTATATGGACGCAAAATTTTGAAGGATGATGACAAAATTTCTACTCAATATACCCTATACAAGGTGTGGATGAATGTAAATATATTGTTAAATTTGGTTAGCAAAACAAATCTTGTGGTTAAATATTCTTGTAAGAATTTTGAACAGGAAGGGATTCTTTGTTCTATTCTAACTATTCTCCATAAAAAAAAAGGTGTGGGATTTTTACCTAAGGAATATGTTCTTTATCGTTGGACAATGTTTTACATGTTCTATGGATGTTTTTTGGTACAAATATCTCCACTCTTTTAATAACCATTAGTTTACTTATTGTGTCACACCCAACTCCGTGACTAAGTTCTAATCCCAATTATCATACTCTTAGCTATGTTTAGCAATTCCAAAAATAAAATCGGCAAAACCTCCTCCCTTACTTACCTTATATTATTTGTCAATACATACAAAAGACACATATATAATCATCAAAGTTTAATAAAAAGTTATAAGATAGGACATTCGCATTTTGTTATTATATATTTTTTTCACAAACCATCTCACATATAACTCCACAGGATCAAGTCTTATACAACCTTACAAAAAGTTTCTCACAAACTTGATTACAACATCTAAGACTATCTATTACATATGCATGCTTCAAAAAAACAAAAGTGAAGGGGGATTAAAGTGCTCCAGCGGCTCGACCTCTTCTCTATATGCAAAAAAAACAAGCTCCAAGTCGACTCAACTCGAGAACTTACGAGTATCTGAAAAATTTTAAATGGGTATTATGAGCAACAATCATTTGCTCAGTGAGTGGAATAAAAGTACAACATAGGGGAACAATACGAGTGCATATATCATTTAAATAACCACATTCCTTTCATATGAGAAAACATTTAAAGCATAGCACATATAGCATAACTTGTCAAATCATATGTACTTTCATAGAAGTAAAAGTAACTCAAGATATCATAATTTTCATATTTAAACTCCACACGTGTCATTACACACACTCATCATGGGTCAATACGTATCCCTCTATGATCATGTGTCATACAGTTAAGCAGAGCTTCATAATCAAGAGTCACGGATACGCAGAGTAAATCATGGGTCAATACGTATCCCTCTATGATTGTGTGTCATACAGTTAAGCAGAGCTTCACAATCAAGAGTCTCAGATATGCAGAGCAAATCATGGGTCAATATGTATCCCAATCATGATTGTGTGCCACCCAATCATAATTCTCAGATATGCAGAGCGATCATGGGTCAATACGTGCACGCAGAGCAGTCCTCAAAGGACAAAGACACCCGATATACGCCCCAAAGGCTTCATGTATATCGAATGCGGTCCCAAAGACTTTTTTCAAATAGCATGGCTAATGAACACATGGAGTTTAACAATATCAAAATATACATGTCATAATCTCATATCATTATCAAATAAAACTTATTTTTACTTCACAAGCATTGTTACCTGAAAACATATTTGTATAAGATATTACTCCATCTCATATGAAATCCTTGAAACATATCATAAATACTTTTCATAGCGCAAGATATGTTTCAATAATAACAATAATAATCTTTGCTCGAGATAATATCATAAATAAAAGAATTAACATATAACATTTTGCTATGTTGTGAATTTACCCACTCACCTTGTACTTTATCACTTGAAGGAGGTTTATTAGATTTCCTCCCTTTCACTTGCAACTTGATGTTTTCCTACAAGCAATAATGCCTTTTTACTTCTCAATCACTAATAAGGTAATATGCAATGCATGCTCATGATATATGAATGATTATGCACCCTAAAATGCATGTAATCCTCTCTAATACCAATATTTAGCTTCAGGTATTTATATTCATAAGCTATTCCACACTTAGAACTTTTTAATTCTCTAAAGCTTAACTATGAGCTATTTCAAAATTTCAGACTGAGTGTCTGTCAATAAATAATTCATAACTTCTTAACCACAGGGGAAAATCTTATGATTATGGATTAATTAGAAACTAGACATACTAAGATTTTCAACCCCCAAATATCATTATCTAAATCCAAGTGAATAAGTCAGAATATCCCAAGCAATCTGACCTAGGGTTTGTGCCCTGGCAGACTGTGTGTCACTCAAATATTGATTTTTATGTTTCTTCATACTTGTCCATTTAACTACGGCATAATTTTTCTGAAATCTAGACTTCATTAGTATTTTTTCATAAAATTATAGAATTTAACTCACGATATAGACTTATAACAAGAATAATTAATTCGGGTCGCAATCTGTCAATGTCCTAGAATCTGACAGAAGCATCACTATGAAATGAACAATTCATTTCTCCAAAAATACAAGTTCAACTAGGATGATTCCACCTCTCACCGAACCCTTGGAATGTCTATTTAATCATATCTAAATTCCAAACTCTAATTCACTCTATTCTAACCGTGTCCTAATTTACAAATGGAATTTATATCAGACTCGGGACAGGATGAGTGACTTGCGAAGGTAAGTTCATAACTTCCTCTATAGAACTCATTTTTAGGTGATTTCAGAGGTCATGGAAAACTAACTTCGATTGGATGAACCATACAAAATTTCATAATTTATGGTTCGTTTATCACCATGTAATGATTCTCTCAATCAGAAGAAAAATTTTCGGATCAAAACTCACATGGAACAGACGACGTTCCCGATTTTCCCTAGGTCGGTTCGCTCGAATTCTTCCTCTGGTAATTTTTCTACAGTGAAAATATAATGTTAAGTGGCTTATATATTTTTTTCAGAATTTTCTGAGGTTTATGGCGGTTTGGAAAAATATCCCTTTGAGCAGCTCTCACATGTCTGCTTCAGCTGCTTGGAACTTAAGTGATGGCCAATCACATTTTTTGTCATAACTAAGTGTTCTAACCCTAATTAAGCTTAATTAATCCTATTTAAACATATATATTATAGTATTTAGAAATTTTATGATTTATTCCCAATAATTCTATATAATTACTTTATAAAGTTTATCGATAATTAAGTAGTCATTATGCACTAATCGAAATATTAATTACTATATACAAATATCACTAAATGGACATCCAAACTAACTTAGTATGTTAATTAAATGTATGATTATATACAAATGATGTTTCTAGGGCACGTCCGTAACATATTGAATACTTGTAATCCCTCATACACAATGGCAAAAGCTTGTGGAGCTCCTTCTCTAACTTCAATCTGAACCTTCTATCTTCTCACATGGATGTCATGCTCTTTTACCTTTTTTCCTTCAAAGTGTTGGGAAAAAGGTTGAATTGATAGTCACGAAATTATCTTCTTTTTTTCTTGCGCACAATGATAATGGTATGATGATAATAATATAAAGGAATTAAATCAGACCAATGACACAAAGAATTTACATGGAAAAATCTCTCAACGTGAGAGGAAAAAATTACAGGAGCAAGGAGCAAATCTTCCACAATGAAATAATAGTATGTTACAAAGTCTCTTCTCTGAACTATGTAGAAGAATACAATAATAATCTCAAGAAACAATCTTGGATGCCACATAATAAATGTCTCTCAAAACTAAGGATAGAAGTCAGAACGATCTCATCGGAATATGAGAAATAGATGAGAAGGCTGCTAAGAATTAATGCCTAAAGTTTCGTTGAGAACGGATAAGAACTCATTCCCGAATCGAACCCCGAAGTTTCTCTCTCTCCTCTCTCTTTCTCTCCCTCGATGGACACAACTGTAGAAAGAATTTCTTTCTTCTCATGTAGCTTCGTTCAGTGGCTCTCCCATCAGGATGTCTGCACCCTTTCTTTTAAAGCATCAAGAGAGGACGTCTCTGTCTCGGATGCTTCTTTGACTCGGACAGGTTTTTCTCTTTTTTTTTCTTTCCTAAGATTCGCATAGCAAGAATCCAACAAACTCCCCTTTCTTGTTTATGCGAAGGAATCCACCAAGCATGCATGATCCCTACAGAACTCGGTCTTCTCTCTCAGTAGAGGCTTCGTCATCATATCTGACATATTCTTGTCAGATGGATCTTACGAAGAAAGAATTTCTTCTTCTTCATTTCATCACGAATTCAATGATATCGGACATCAATGTGTTTGGACTTAGAGTGAAAACTAGAATGCTTACTCAAATGTATCGCATTCTAATTATCGTAGTGGATAATGTAATTCTCCTACGTCAAATCTAAGTCTCTCAGAAACTGTCTCATCCAAAAAATTTCCTTGCATGCTTTAGTAGTTGCGATGTATTCCACTTCAGTTGTTGATAATGCCACACACTTCTCCAACTTGGATTGCTATGAGACTGCTGCTCCTGTGAATGTCATCAAGTAATCAGAAGAAGACTTTCGACTAGGTCAGCATCAGTAAATCCTTCTAACACTGACTCAATGTTCTCGAAACATAGACATATCTTAGAAGTGCCTCGAAGATATCTAAGAAGCCACTTGACTGCATCCCAATGTTCTATACCAGGATTTGATAGGAATTAGTTCACCACACCAACTTCATATGCTATGTTTGGCCTTGTGCAAATCATTGCATATATTAGACTACCAACTACAGATGTCTATGGGACATTGTTCATCTTCTGCTTCTCGATTTTGTTCCTCGGACACTGTCTATAACTCAACATGAAGTGATTTGCAAGTGACAATGTGCCTTTGCGTTCTTCATATTGAACCTTTCCAAAACTTTATCGATGTATGTTTCTTGGGATAACCATAGCTTGAGCTGCTCTCGGTCATGGGTGATCCTCATGCTAAGAATATTCTTTGTTGCGCCTAGGTCTTTCATGGAAAAACATTGACTCAGCTCTTGTTTTAACCTGTCAATCTTGCTTTTATCTTGACCTACAATAAACATGTCATCAACATATAACAATAGGATAATAAAATCATCATGTAAAAAATATTTCATGAAGATACAATGATCTGGTCTTATTGTATCCTTGCTACGTCATAAATGACTCAAACTTCTTGTATCACTAACGAGGTACCTGTTTGAGTCCATATAAACTTTTCTATAATACACGCCAAATTTTCTTTTCCCTTCTCTCGAAAACCTTCTGGCTGCTCCATGTAATTTTTTTCTTCCAAGTCACCATGGAGAAAAATTATCTTGACATCTAACTGTTGAATATTTAGGTCCTTGGTAGGAGCTAATCCAAGAACCACACGAATCGATGATATTTTGACCACTGGTGAGAATATCTCGTCAAAATCAATTCCTTTCTTCTGACTGAAACCCTTGATAAATAACCTTGCTTTGTATCTCAGGTGTGGATTATTTTCTTCACTTTTTAGTTGAAACACCTACTTGTTCTTGAGTGCCCTCTTTCATCCACCCATCCTTATGCTCATGTGACAACACTTATTGATAACATACTAGTTCCTCCTCCTTCAGTTAATAACATGTATTCTGTTGGGGAGTACCGCTTTTACTCTTTTCTTTGCCTATTCGTTCTTCTCAACTGAGGCTCTTGCACTGGTGCATTACGCTGTACATGAGGCTCATCATCACTGTCTTGACTATCCGAAGGTATATCTAAATTATATGAGCCGTTATCACTGCTACTGTAATCTTAATCAGCTTCTGGAGCAATGCCATCTTCTATCGGTTCGTTAATAGGATTCAGCCTAGGAAGATACATTCTTTTAATAAAAGTAGTTTCCTCTATGTCCTTCGACAAATCTTCAATTGTTTGATGTTTTATGAACACATCTCTGCTTCTGATAACCTTTCTGTTAATAGGATCCCAGAGTCTGTAGACAAATTCTTCACCTACATCCTAGCAAGATACATTCTTTCAATTTGCTATCAAATTTTGAATGCTCATCACTAGGTATGTGAAGAAAGGCTCTTCAACCAAACACTCTGAGATGTTTGTACGAAATATCCTTCTCTGACTAGACTTTCAGAGGTATGTCACCATCCAGAGGTACTAACAGTGAGTGGTTGATCAGTTCAACCGCAGTCATCATTGCTTCACCCCCAAAATCCCTTCGATAGCTTGGCATGTAGAAGCATACATCTAACATGTTCTTCAATTATTCTGTTCATCCTCTCATCAACACCATTTTGTTGAGGATTCTTGGGGACTATTTTCTCAAGCTTGATGCCATAGGTGTTGCAGTATTCTTCAAAAGGTTCCCTGTATTCACTGCCATTGTCATCCCGAATACACTGAGCTTCTTGTCGATTTCTCTTTCGACTTTAGCATGAAACTTCTTGAATTCTGTCAACACCTGATTTTTGTGTGCTATAGGAAAAGCCCAAACTCTTTTAGAATGGTCATCAATAAATGTAACAAAATATATAGCACCACCTAGAATTTTAGCCTTCATATAGCAGGCATAAATATGCACCAAATCAAGTACGTGTGAACTTCTAGATGAAGAAGTTCTATTAAATGTAACTCTAATCTGCTTACCAGCCAAACAATGAACACATACGTCAAGTGGAGTGTCTCTCATACCTGATAGTAGATTTCGTTGAGTTAATAACTAAAGTCCTTTCTCTCTTATGTGACCAAGACGCTTGTGTCATAACTCAAAGGATGACATCTCTTGAGTTATGTTTATCTCTTTGGTGCAATGTTGTACTTCAATCTTGTAAAGAGTACCATATTTGTGTCATTTCGCTAGTAGGAGTGAACATCTCTTGAGTTTCCACACTCCCTCTTTAAAGTTACTCTCATAGTCATCGTCGCCTAATTTTTCAACTGAAATTTGGTAAAGGACGGATTTATGATACATGCCTCACATCTTTGAGCACACAATCTTACATCCTGTATTGGTATTCAACTGAATTTCTTCAATACCAACAATTTGAGACTCCGACTTGTTCCCCATCTTTACTAACCTGAATGCTCCCTTGTTATATGTTGAGAATACATCTCTCCGAGGGGTAATATGAAACGAAGCTGCAATATCTAAGATTCAATTACACAACATGGACACCATCTTCTTCCTCTTTTTGAGTAAGAAAGTATACATCATTCGGTGTAGCCACTGCAATGTTGTTTCCAACACTGCCCGGTATCTTTAGACTTTTCATGTGATTGAACACGCTTTAATTTTTTGCACTCTTTCTTGAAGTGTCCTGGCTTGCCGCAATAATAATATGTGACTTTTTTTCTGAACTTCGACTTGCCTCTTGACCTTGATCCATCATGGCTGTGAGAGTTTCTCCCACGATCTTCTATGATGAATGCCTCTGATTTATTGTTGAGATTCTGCTCTTGCCTTTTCGTTTCTTCATTGAACAAACTATCCTCGATAATTTTTAAAGATAATTGTCCACCTAGAGCAAAGTTATTCAGAGAGATAACGAGTGTTTCCAACTATCAGGTAATGAAATCGACAGTAATAGTGCTTGGATCTCATCTTCAAACATGGTCTTTACTGAGGACAACTTGTTAATTAATTCCTAAATGCTGTCAAAATTTTTTGTAAAAGAATGACCATCCATGTACTTCAGGTTAACAAGTTTCTTCAACAATAGCACTTTATTCTGCAGTGATTTGCGCTCATACATTTCTTGCAATCAATATTGGCAATATGATGAAACATCGACCCATTGTCGAATTTGTGCGACTGTCTTAGTCTTAATCCTCCCCCACTTTTTAACATTCATGTGCTCCGACTTTGCAGCATCCACTTGGATTGGATCATAAAGGTCCCTGCAATTTAAGTAGTCCTTCATCTGAGGCTTCCAAATAGAAAAATTTGTACCTGTGAGCACATGCATCTGACTGGAGGCATTATTGTCCTCCATTGTAATATGCACTTTTCTGACTAGCCTCTGATATCACTGTTGGAAAAAAAAGCCTGAACTGATAGTTGCAAAATTATCTTTTTTTTTTCTTTTTAATGCGCACAATAATAATGGGATGATGACAATAATATAAACGAATTAAATCAGACCAAAGACACAAAGGATTTACGTGGAAAAATCTTTCAATGTGAGAGGAAAAAAATACGGGAGCAAGGTGCAAATCTTCCACTATGAAATAATAGTAGGTTACAAAGTCTCTTCTCTGAACTACGCAGAGGAATATAATAATAATCTCAAGAAATAATCTTGGATGCCACAGAATAAATGTCTCTTGGAACCAAGGATAAAGGTCAGAACGATCTTACCGGAATATGAGGAATAGATGAGAATTGCAGAGAATTAATGCCTGAAGTTTCATTAAAAATCGAACACCAAAATTTCTCTCTCATTTCTCTTTCTCTCTCTCGGTGGATAAGACTGTAGAAAGAATTTCTTTCTTCTCGTGTAGCTTCATTCAGCGGCGTGCCTATCAGGATGTCTGCACCTTTCTTTTCTAGCATCAAGTGAGGACGTCTCTGTCTTTGTCTCGAATGCTTCTTTGACTTAGAAAGTTTTTCTCTCTCTTTTCTTTTCCTTTCATACTTGTATTCACATTGCAAGAATCCAACACAAAGGAGATAGAGTCTTCTGGATCAATGAGTGTGGGTACCAGGAGATGCTCTTTGATGAAACATTAGATGAACACACAACAAGTTCATCACTAACAAGCTAGCTCAAGCTTCTTGTTCCCTTTAAACATGATATTCTTGTTGTGGATATGTAGGCACCGATGTCGATCACATTTTGTTTCGTTGTAATTTGTACTACAGGTGTTTTTCAACATTATTTTTCTTATGTGGCCAATGGAGGAATGCTAGTAAAATTTTGCAGAAATGGTTCTGGTCAAGTTGTTGTTAACTTTATCTTAATTTGCATCTTAACAATGATCTATAGAATTTATTTGTGGATGAGATAAAGTTTACTATTTCCATTGTAATGTTGTTAAATGCATGGTGGATGTCTCTTTTCGGGGAGTTGAATTATATTATGCACTACTTTTCCTATCACATCCATTATTCTACTTCTATGCTGCCAGTTACTTTGGCAGTGATTTGTGATTTACGACTTGAGGATCTAAAAGGGGCTATGGGTCAAGATCCTTTTAGTAGAGGTCGTTCGATAGCGGCGATTGTGAGCAGCGGCAACTATTGCGAACAATGGCAATATCTACGAGTGTTTGCAGGCGACTCCAATCTAGGACGTCTATGAGTGTTGGTGGACGACTACTGTGAGTGACTACAGGCGACGTTGGGCGGTCTCCTGACATAGATCTAAGGCATCGGGGTAGACAGCCTGCAAAAAGCCCTCACCATTTTTCTATAATGCAAACCTATTAGCCGAACTTGCACTAGCACTGAATTGTGTGATGGATGAGGCACTGTTGATCATGGATCAAACATTTTAACGGGTAGGGAGCAAGATGCTCCCCGCTAGCATTAAATCTTTATATAACTAAAAAGGGTTAATTCCTTAAACCTCTCCTGAACTATAACGATTTTTTATCTGTCCCCAATATATAAATTTATCGCAGTACCTCGCTAAATTATGTTTTGATTTTCACTTTAATTCATTCGTCATATTATGTTAAATTTTTTATTATTTTTAATTTTTTAAATTTATTAAATGACTAAACTCTCCTCGGACTTAAAATAAATGTTCACTTTTTTCATTGAGGGCAATTTAATCATTTACTAGATAAAAAAACAATGAGAAAGTTAATAAAATATGATGGATGGATTGAAGTGAAAATCGTGATATAGTTGCGGATATATTAGGGACAAATACGAAAAATTATTATAGTTGCGGATATATCATAAGTGGTATATGCATCACATCTGGTAGAGTCTTCACCGTGCCATCACTCATCCTCAACTTCACCCTGCCACGTCCAACAATTTGAACCGCAGTATCATCTCTGAGCATGACATCCCCACCATTATATTCCTCATATTCACAAACTAGTGTCTATGAGGTGTCATGTGGTACGAAGCACCAGTATTGATGAGCCAGACATCCTTATCTGACTGTGCCATACATGCAGAAGCCAAATACATATCCCTTGAATTAGCTTCCATTTTGTCCGAGAATGATCCAGTTTCTTTCTTATGAACCGGCTTGTTTTTGCAATCTCTCTTCTGATGGCCCCACTTTTGACATCTCCAGCATTGCACCTTCTTATCTCTACTCTTCGAACGCCCACGAGATTTGGATCTGAACCCTCTCTGATTTTGAGTCCTTTCTTGTTGCTTTCCTCTAGCTGCCAACGCCTCTTTACCAAAACTTGTCGATCCCTTTCTCCGTGTTTCCTCTGATAACAAGGCAGCACCTACACTTTCATACGAAAGTTCTTTATCCCCGCCATCAATCATGACAATTAGATTGTCCCATGAATTCGACAGCGAATAGAGCAATGTTATTGCCTTATCATCATCTTAAAACTTAACACCGATTGATACAAGTTGAGTTATCATCGTGTTAAAGTTATAAAGATGTGTAGAGAATGACTCACCCTCATGCATTCGAAGATTGTAAGTTTCCTTCTCAAAAATAACTTGTTAACCAATGACTTACTTTGATATAGATATTCTAACTTCTTTCACAGATCTCTGGCAGTAGGTTCGCTCATCACATTCGTAAGAATTGAATCCGTGAGACAAAGTCGAATCAAATCCTTCTCCTTTCTATCAATCTGATCCCACTCTTCAACCGCCTTTGGATCTGTCTGAATGGAGGAAGCCGCATCTGCAACCTTCATTGCTTCCATGCCAGGCCTCTCCTTCTCAATTGCCATCTAAAGATCTCGATCATAGAGGAGATCCTCCATCTTCATCTTTCAGAGATCAAACTGTATTCCATCAAATTTTTCTATCTCGATTCGCGACCCTCCTGACATCTCAAATAAACCCTAACTCTTCAAATAATTTGTGCTTTGATACCAATTGATGGGAAAATTCGAGAACAAGAAGAGAAGATCGTAAAGATATTGTAGAAAAATTAGAGGAGACACACGATTTACCTAGGTTCACCCTTGAGGTTAGGGCTACGTTCTGCAAAAAGGTTCCACTATATCTTTGTTGGTTACGGCCGTCACACAGATTACATCTGAATATAAACTATAAATAAGGCTCTTCCAAATGGGTTCAAAATCCGAACAAAATAGAGAAAAATCTAATCCGAACCACAAGGGCCGACTAAACAAAAGCCCAAATCCGTCTAGGTTTCGGGGGCGCTACCCCCCGAACCCCCCTTTTGTCAATACGCCAGCAGCACAGGTAATTGGATAATACTCAGATTTCCCTAAACTCACGTGGGCGAACTCGGTGTGAGAAATAAAGGGTCCTAAAGTATTCACCAACTCCAACATCACCTTCATGGCCCGTGAGTAGAAAAAAAGTCAAATTTAATTTCTCCTCTTTTTCCACCCCAACTTTTGGAGATTTGAGATATTTCTCCAACTTCATGACTCTTGAAATTTTGGGAAACCTTTCCTTTCCTTGACTCTTGGGAATGAGAGGACACAAAGACCCATGTTCACTCTCTTTATAAACCCAACACCTTCTCATTTCACCCTTTTCTCATCATCTTCACATCTCTCCTTTCCTCCACCATTGTTATGAATGACATGATTATGGACTTTATATGATGATTATGAACATGAGAGGATGCACGCTTAAGGTTTTGAAGTTAGGCTATAGTTTCCATCTTATGATGGTGCCTAGAAGTGCTTGATGTTAAGATTTTATTAGCATGTTTTGCTATGTAGTTTGATGATGGACATGAATGGTGCTTTATGTTATTGATCATGAATTGGATGGTGACTGAAATGATGAATATAGTTGCTGAAATGTTAAGTTGGTCACAAGAAAAGGTCAATACATGTTTAAAACTTAGGTTCATGTTAGATGAATGGTAGATTGATGCCACGAAGTATTGCCTTGATTACATGATTTATTGCTATGATTACGGTCTATTGCTTGAATTATTAGCATGCTATCTTGCTATCCAAGAAAGGTTAATATATTCGAATGAGGCATGCTCGAGATATTGGAAATTCAGGTTATAGTTTTCTCACACAAGGATGATGCCTTAAGGTTCATGTTAAGTGGGTCCTATGAATTTGCCAAGTATTATGGAAATGGATAATGTTTTCTCTTATGCTAATGCTACTAAAAAGGGATGATTATTGAAATGTTATGGATGCTAGAAAGTTACTTGTTTCACCTTATGAATGAAGCATGGAAATGAGAAGATTTTGGATGTCTTTATGTTTATTGATGCATATGATGAAATTATTATTTATCAATCATGCTCATATGCTCTCTAAATGTTAGAATATGTTGGATATAGTTTAGATTGTTTGGGGAATACTATGTTATGAAAATTGATTGAAAATATAAGGACTTCCGCAACGACCTGCGGTTTTGCCTAGTACAAACGATCGATCGATCCAGAATTGGGTGCCTGTTATCGAACGACATAATATAATGGATTGTCGGATCAGATGATCGAACCTCTTTCAGATGTCTGTTGTAATATTCCAACATGATATCGGTCGACCTACTGACCATCTCAGTAGATCGATGGGATATGTATGAAATCATGTTACTTGGACAAAATGGACGACCACTGGACTTTCTGCCAACTGAAACGTCTAGGCCAAGGGTTCGTAATTTTGTCCAAGGAAGATCAGATGTCCACCAACGCTTCAGGCATCTCAATCAAGTCAGCCTTTGAACGGCCGAATGATCTCATGATTGGGTGACTGCTCGACTTTCGGATGTTTGATAAACCTATGGATGGGACAACCGCTCGACATTCAGCGTCTGAAAGTGGACATAGGATTATATGAATCTAATTACAAGAATATGCTATAATTTGCTCATGTCCACATGATTACTTTCACACCCATGATTATGAACATTAACCTAGAGTCAACTTTGCTTCTCAAAGCCATGATTGATCCTTGTGGACAAAAGATAGGTCAATAGGTTAATAAACATAAAAGATGAAATGGAAGAATGTCACGATTACCTAGATGGAAAATCTATTGTTCATCGTACTTCCCTCATGAAGGCATGCAAGGCCTTTCTCATACTATTATGAATGTTTCTACCTTGTGCGAGGTCATTTCTGAGAATGTTTCCGTCTTTGGCCACCTAGTGCGAGGTCATCTCCACTGAGGGGCATTATCGCTTAGGGTGAGGTCATCCCCATCCTTACGGATGTTGCCGCCTAGTGCGAAGTCAACTCCATTGAGGGGTACGCTACCACCTAGTGCGAGGTCATCCCTCTCCTTTAAGGGCATTGTCATGGCACTGTCCCCATTGGCCCAGATATTTGCACATTGTGTGTGCATGACATACCTAAAGAAGTGGAGAGTTCTTCCAACTCATAGATAAGATGAAAGATGATAAATGATTAAACATGAATGAATGAACTATGTCCACATGAAAATGAACATGAATATAAAATGAAATGAAAAACAAAATAGAACAATAATGAATGTTATGTCTTCTCAATGGAAAGATGTATGCTCTTATGAGTCATGTTACTGACCATAGATGATGACCCTTTTCCATCATGGTCCATGAATGAAAGAATGATTGATAAAGATGTTATATGAAAAGAATTGAAAGATCCAATGTTTCACTTAAGATGATCTACATGAATATTATGAAATTATTCCTCTCAAGATGATCTTATGAACCATATGATCCATTTGTTCCCTCGCATGATGATTCTCATGTATTTTATATGATATTATTTATGACTTCCATCATGATTATGCTCTATGTATTATCCTTATGACTTGTTTGTTATCACATTTAGTCTTGTACTAACAAGAGGGTTCTCCTCTCTTGTGTTGATTTCCATAGGTACTTAATTTACTTGTTGTCCTCGTGTGAGTGTGAAGACTTCTGCTCGGATGGTGTGTGCACATGGTGTAGTAGTTGGTCTTTACTATTTTGTGTCATCGAGTTGTATGTGAAACCTATGTGTATATTGTATTATGGCATGATCCATGGACGTCTTATTATGTCATGTAATGTACCTTTTATATTACAGAGCTTCCGCACTATGTATTCGGATTTATGAGCTTTTATCTATTCAACTTCCACATTTATGTTTTAAAAGTTATATATTTTATTTTCTAAGTTATGTGGCACCCTTCTTGACCACCCTGATCAACAAAAGGATCAAGATTATCAAAGAAAAGAGAAAATTATGTACCATTTCGAAAGATGATTTTGTCACATGACGGGGTTGAATTTTGAGATGCTACAAGTGTAAAGCCCAGGCCCAAACAAAAGAAATATAAAAAAATAATAAAATTAATATATATAACATTTATAATTTAGGCATTTTTAAAAAAAATGTAATTAAAATACTCTAAGGGGCAATGTGGTATTTTGCTAAAACAAGGGAAAAATAATAATGGAAAATGTAAATACTTTTAAAAGGAGGGGCTTTTTGGTCTTTGTGCAGGACTGGACAAAAAAAAAGAATGGCGTGTATGAAAAAAGAAGAAGCAGAAGCATCCTCTTCTTCCTTCTCACCCCACTCGACTGCTACTGTGCCACGCGAGTTCCAGCCGCCACCACTTCCGGTGCTCGGCTCTCTGTCCGGCCATCGTTTTTCACGTGTGAGGTGTCGTTGGAAAGAGGACGACGAGACGAACATTTTGACTTGGGATAGGTGAAGATCGGTCCACCATAGATGACGTAGTAAGCTTCGAACACGAGGAAAGGGGGGATTCACCAATTTTTGGTTTCGACTCCGATTCACGCTGATCTTCCTTCCAGTGACTTTTGTAACATCCTCAAGTCGATTAGGTTCATGTTGAGGGGTTTAAACACATTTTCACTCCCAATATGGTAAGTGGCCAAGATTGGGGTTTTTCGATAACCTATCTGGAGATGTTTTCCGGAAAGTTCGACGAGAGGATTCTATCGGTGTTAATATGAGAAGATTTTGTGGACTGTACTGATTCCGATCGAGGTTCGAAGTCAGCGCAATGAATCTTGAATGTTGGTTGATTCCGAGTTCGAAATCATTCATCGGTGAGTAGCTGAGTAGTGAAGCTTGTCAAGGTCAATCGGATTTCTAGTTAGGATTTTAATGGATTTTTGTTTTTCATCTACCGATTTCATCTTTTGGCACTGCTATTCCATCGATTTCTTGTCGTCAAAGCTCCACCGGCAGATCTGGATGTGCTACCATGTAGAGCTTGGAGAGGAGAACACATCGGCATAGGTTGGAGGAAGGTCGAGTGAGCATGGAGTCCGCATCCGCGAGGGGGAGTTTCATTGCCAATGTTGGGGAAAGGCGCACGTTGCCGGAGCAGTTTTGACCTCATTCCACGATGGTTCTCCTCCGGTGAGTTCCTAATGATTTGTAATTGGTAATGTGAGAATGCATCAAGGATTGAATGGGGTCTGGTTTTTTGTTTGTTCATTGGCTTTCTGGATGAGGACTGCTGCTTCCTTGATTTGGGATTTGTTTAAAGATGATCAATGTTGGTCATCCAGAAATAGCTTGAGGTTGCTATCCAAATGTCAAAGTGATTCCTGCTGGATTCTTGGCTAGTGAGTCCAGAATTGGTCTTTTAAACATTCTTGTCAAGTTTCCATTGGTTGTTTGTTTGACTTCGAGGCCAATTTGATTGTTGAAGTTGACTGTCGGTGGAAACAAGGAAAAAGGGACACATAATTGGAGAGATTAATGTGTTAATTCAATTTATTAGTAATTTCCTTGAATGGGTTGTCTGATATATTTGAATGTGCAAGTGCAAATATGAGATACTCCACTTCCAAAGGCATGCTTAGTATGTGAGTTAATAGAATTTGATTACCATTCATTGGATAAGTATTATATTATGGAAAATTATAAATTCACAAATTAGATTAGCATCCTGTAGTATTTAAGGTTGTATAGAAAATTCAAATATGGCTACATTAGTAACAAAACGAGGAGATTATCAATAATTAAAATTTCTATTGTTATATTATAGGCATAGGAATTTTATATTGAATAATATATAGGGCATAAATCAATTGTGATTTTTGGATTTAATAATTTAAAATAAATAAAAAGAGTTTTTATGACATGAAAATACTTTATTTTTGGATATAATTTAAATTACACAGGAATTTCATCCTATTAGTTTTATTTGCGTATTGTTCTTTTATTTTAAAAATGTTCATTGAAATGTTGTTTTAATTATCATTAGATTTAATTTAGCAAATAATGGAAAAAATATTATTATTAGGACATGAGTGATTATTTTATCATATATCTCAAGTATGAATATAAGTAAATGCTTTTAGGTCGTGATGATTAATGTCTAAGTCAATGAAATTCCCATAATAGGTTGATTGTACACTTGATTGAATTCAAACGAGGAGGTAATTTGGGACTTGAGGAATCCAAGGTGAGTGGATTTATACAATAACATTAAGTAAACTCCTAGTAGCTATCCATAGTCTTACATTGAGGTAAGACATGTTTTCTGATACAAATTATGATTCATGTGAATGAATTTGCATCATATGAAATGGTTGTTTGCGTGCTACGTGGTTCACTTGCAAATTATTTAACATATTATTTATGAATAAGATTGATCTTATGGCTTTACGGTGTTTCCAAAGATTTTATGAGCTTTATGTGATTTTATGAAGTTTTCATTGCATAGAAATTTTGAAATTATATTGAGCTTATATTCAAATTCATGCCCATTCATACATCATAGCACATATCATGCAAAAGAAATCGCTTCGTAGAGATATTTATTTCATTGGAGCTTGATCGACTCCGAGTGGATGCGGCAATCATTAAGACCATTCCATGACGGCAAAACATTAAGATCATTCCATGACGGCAAAATATTAAGACCAAAGTATATAGTTGTGCATTCCTCATGAGGACGATATCGATTTGGCAAACATTAAGTCCGTAGATGGTGGCAACCTTTTTGTCCGCACAATAACTTACTTAGTAACCAGATGACGATTTGGCCTAAGTGAGGTATTCTCCCTTTGCATTACTTCCTTTGTAATCAAAGAGGGCAAATATTTTGATCATGGCATGCCATACATGAATTTTCTTATGATTTCTATCGAATTGAATGTGGGTCCGATTTTCATGTTTTGTTATATTTGTGTGCCCTCCACTCATCGAGCTATTAGTGCTCACACCTATTGTTTAACATTTTTGCAGGTAATAAATGAAGTATGCTTGCTTGCTTGCTATGAAATAAGAAATGAAAATAAATGGGCTAAGGCATGAGTGTGTGTGAGGGACGTGCGATGTATTTGTGAAATCCTTTTAATTCATTCGAATATGATTGTCTAAATTGATATTTCTAAATTTTGTACTCAATGTTTTTGGAGTATGCATGATTAGGAGTTGCCAAATCATATGAGAACGATTGTCGCTCATATATGATTATTGAGCATATGGCTCGTGAATTTAGTGAGAGTGAGCTGCTGACTCGTTATTTTGGGCTTGAGTCCCACTCTTTTACTTCTCTTATGAAGTGTCAGAGATGATCTTTATAACGCCTGCAATGGTTAAAATTTTGAAATTTAATTGTCTAAGATAAATTATATGAAATATTGTACATGACGAATGGATGAATTTATGCATACGTCATGTCGAAATTTTTAAAAATTTTCAGAGTTAGTTAATTTTTAGAACGTTAATTTTTATGACATATTTGAATTTAAAATTTAACGTTTGATTTTCTAATTTCACCCCTTGTAGTACCTAATGGGGAGTTGGGCGTTACAACAAGCCTACAACATGAGTAGGAGTAATATAACATGGGTAGGAGTCATATTTCTGTTGTTAGAATGTGAATGAAAGTGTAGTTTAGGATTTTGATGCTGCGTTACTTGATATTTTTGTTTTCATCTGTGGCAATTATCTAGTTATTGCTGAACAATTATAGAATCGCATCCATAATGAGAAAAAATTGTGCTACAAATTCTTGCCCTTCTGACAATTGTTATCCTCAGCGTTTTATCTTCACAACTTTTTTAATGCCGACCATTGTTAAATCTTTCTCATGCATGTTGGCATTAAATTCGTTTGACATTACTATGTGATCTCACCTAGAGAGACTGCATTACCACTTAATATCTCATATTTTGAATTGTCTCATGTATAAAGAGGTGCTATTTTTATCCCCATTATATAACTTACAAGAACAAAGTAAAATTTTGCATGTGAAACTTTCTATAGGTTTTTCTTTTTTGCTACCAAGTAATCGTTTATATGTTATACATTTTGAGTTTAATTTTTTACATATGTATAATTTTCATTAGAATGGGTGTTTTAAATCTGTTTGCAAGATCTTGACCATAAATTCAAGGAAATAAATAATATGATGTACATCATCACTCTGCAATTGCAAGTCCTTTCGAATCGTGTGGATAGGCACAAGCCCACGTGGGACCCACTTGGATGCATAACACGTCAGCAATGAGACAAGAACGTGCCAATCCGCAATCAATCTGACACGTGGAGCCGTCCACACGACAATAACCGAGCACTATATTCTCACAGACAAGCCAAAGGTCGGATACAAACAAATCTACACTCCATTTTTATTTTTAAAGATATATTCGTGCATTTTTATCATTTTGAAAGCAAGATTTAAATGTGCATCATCGTAATAATTTGACAACCCAAATATGGGTAAGAGTAAATCTCTTGATCTAAAATAAATTTGCGCAAGAGAAAATGCGATAATTATTAATGACTTCAATTCAGAATATATAGCTATAAATGGGTATTTGCACACGTACATGCATATTATTTGAGAAAAGCACAAACACCAAACTTACCTATAGGAAAATTGATTTTTTTTCTCCAAAAATTATAAATATTTTTTTTCAAAATTTTAATACAATTTGGGCCATCTTTTCATGAAAAAATGGCAGGTGAAAATAAATGATGGTTTGATCACACGATTAATCAATTTAGAAATGGGTTTTAGTAAGATAATTACAAAATGTTACAAGTTAAAAGAGAGATCAGGTGCTCCGTGCACTTTTCATTTTTTTTTTTTTTTTTTTTTTTTTGGAACGAGGGATGGGGGGGGGAGAGAGAGAGAGAGAGAGAGAGAGAGAGAGAGAGAGAGAGAGAGAGAGAGAGAGAGAGAGAGAGAGAGAGAGAGAGAGAGAGAGAGAGAGAGAGAGAGAGAGAGAGAGAGAGAGAGATGAGAAGAGAGAGAGAGAGAGAGAGAGAGAGAGGGCGATGATGTGAGAGGACGAGGAAAGAGATCCAAAGGTGGCACCTTCCCCATGGGAAGAGGCCTGCGGTGGTGGTTCCCGGCGAGCTTCGCCATCGCCGTCCTGTCCACCGCCGCCTCCGGCGGGTGGCGGCGAAGGGTCTGCCTCCTGATCACCGTGATCTGCTGCTCACCAGTGCTCCTCCCTCTGACCTGTCTGTCATTCCTCCTCTTCTGCTCTTCTGCGTCGCCGCCTTCTGCCTGCGGTTCGGGTGCAGGCGGAAACGGCCGGCGGACTGGGGCAGCGCCGCGTTCCTGAAGCGATGCGAAGAAGGCGAGGCACCGGAGCCGCCGCTTCTGCAACGGTACCTGGAAGACCAGCTCGAGCTCGTCGTGGCGTCCGGGGATAAAGATGCCACTTTTGACGTTATTAGTTAATTCATATTATTATAATTTTTTTTCTTGTTTTTTCTTTGTTTTGAGCAAATTTTCTAAACCAGGATAAAATAACTGGAGAAAAAAAAGGCATCATTATTTTCACACCAAAATACACTGGCAATAGTGGTGCCAAAAAAAAGTGGGAAATGTGAGAGTGAATCAACTGATGCAGTTTTGTGATGTTAAATTTGCTTTTAATTGATGACATGGAGAATAATCAAAATAATGTTGTATAGACATTAAAATAGCTAAATAGAGGTATGGAAATTTTTTTGAGGAGATTATTATTATTATTATTAACTCCGTCTATATTTTATAGCCGGTTGCAAGTCCGGATAAAGGGGGAGGGTTGTGTTAGGTCCCGACAGCCCAGCATAAAATCATGTCGAATCTTATGAACATGAATGAACGAATGAGCGGAATGGCGTCGTATGATCCATGTAGCCGACCCCACCTTGTGGAATAAGGCTTTGTTGTTGTTGTTGTTGTATTATTATTATTATTATTGTTGTTGTTAGAATTTAACGTAGGTACTACGAATCATATCTTTTATTTATTCAAGATTATGATTCACTCTTTGTCATATTCGTCATTGATCTAGTGACGCTTAACATAGATAGCATCATGATATTTATTTAATGTGGTAGTATATCCATTAAATTATTATTATTATTATTATTATTATTATTATTATTATTATTATTATTATTATTATTATAGTGTCTCATCGGCAATTATATTGATAAATTTGCCATAATCAACTAAAATGATTATTGTTGAAATAAGTTATTAGTTAAATGAAAATTTAGTTACAAACAAAAAAATAGATAATCAAGTTAACTCGGAAAGAAGGCCGAAGATTGCAATTTATCCATGAATATGTATGTAGTTAAAAAATAATAAACCAAAATATAAGTTGTCACACTATTTTTTTATTTATCAACCTTAATTATCTCAGCATTTTATTTTCTTTTCAAAATGGAAAAAAATTATTAGTTGACGCATTAATAATTTGAATGTCACTAAGATAAATTACACATTCGTACTACTCTAAAAATATTACTGACATCAAAATCAAATACAATAATTTGTTGAGCTCTCGGAATTTTAAATTAAATAACCTGAGAAATTATTTGGGTCTAATATTGAAGCGCAGAAGTTCAGGATTCCAATTTGATAATATAATGATCGAATGTGGTTAGAAAGAATATCGAATGATGCACCACTAGGGCATTCGGGTAACCCAATCAACAAATTTTCTCAAACTAGGGTTAAAATATATCAGGTTAAACCTAATCAACAAATCATCTCAAATTTTTATCGAGAAATTTAAATTTTATCAACGATGTTAGATTGATGAAAGTGAAGGCTTTAATTTAATAAGAAATATTTTTTTAAGAATCCGGGAGACTTTGGGTGTAACACCCTGACTTTTTTTTCAAATTAAAAATTAATTTTCATAACTAAAATAAATTCAAATTTTAGGATTTATCAAAGAAAGATAAAGTTTGAAAACAAATATAAATATATTTAGAATATGGATAAAAGAAGAAGATAAAACAAGATAAGAAAAGTTTGAATCAGAATAGAAGTCTTATTAGATAAGAGGTAGGGAAAGATAATTCCTAATTATATTAGGAGTTCAAATTATAATGAAATTAGGAATTCAAAATTTAATTTGAGTCTAACTAGAAGTTTAGGATACGAAAGAAGTCATAATGAGAGTTAAGATAAGAATTTTATGTCTTAGAAGATAAAATAATATTATTTTATTTTGAAATTAAAAGAAAAGAATAATATTTATTTAATTAATTCCAAAATTCAAGAATAATTATATTTATGAGAAATAAAATAAATAAAGAAAATATAGTTAGAAGTGGATTAGGGTTAAAGTTTGTTGAAGGATTAAATTATGACTCCTTTGAAATTAGGAGTTTTAAGGATAAAAATAATTCAAGAAATAAAATAATATTAATTATTATTTTAAATTCTGAAAAGCAAGAAATAGTGTTATTAATTAATTATTTAATTTCGAAATTTTGTGAGAAATAAAAGATGAATTATAGATAAGAAGTATGGATAGGAGTTGTAATTATATTAGCAATTGGGAGACTCTTCCATATAAATAGGACCCAAAGGGTCTCCTCCAACACATCTTTCCCCCGCTCTATTTGAGTATTCCTCCACCTTTGTGCCACGCTTTCTTCTTGCTTGATGTGCGTGAGCGGGAGTTTCGACCGGCCATTGAATCTCGAAATTATCCTCTGTCCAAAGACGCTGATCTTGTGGCTAGTCATTGCCGAAAATCGCGTCCCAAGTCTCAGGTTTCAGATAATCTGAAAACAATGAAGGTACGTAAGATTTCGGATTCACTTTTGGATATGAATGGATGAATTAGGATTGGATTATGTTCTCTTATAATGCATGAATAGTTCTAGATCATTTTTGTGCCGAAAGAAATAATGTACCGAAAGTTATAATATGTTAAAGTCTCGGTAAAACATCATCGGAGTTCTGGCCGACGAAACTCAGCCTGTGTAAAGAAGAACCCGGCCTAGGTTCTTTTGTAAGTTTGCAACCCGACACGGCTTTGCTCTGAACCCAATTCGGATTCAATGTCAACCAGGCCCGGGCTCTTGACAACTCGGCCCGGGCTCTGCCACGATTTGTCTCGGGTAATTCTGACGACCCAGCCTGAGTGGTGTTCATACTCGACCCGACAGTATTACATCACGATAAAAAAGATGATGTCAGAGAACTCGGCCCGAGCCACCCTCAGATCTGGCTCGGGTTCTACCAACAAAAAAGGTTGTGTTCCATGCGGAACTCGGCCGAGCCATCCTCGGATCCGGCCCGGGTTTTGGAGAATAGAAGCGAAGGATTTTTTGCAGGTAACCCAAACCGAGCCATATATGAACCCGGTCCGAGTTTCAGCGAAGAAATGTTTAAGACGTTGAATTGGAAAGGACCCGGCCCGAGTTTGACCACGCCCGGCCCGAATTCTGCACAGATTACATATATGATTTTATATTGATTTGTATATATGTCGAATGACCTTTTTGACCTTATATTGTCACGTGATGAATTGAATAGAAAAGATATCTAAATAGGAAAAGATAAAAGTTGTAAAACGGGATCCTCATGTGCACCATTGTTATAGGCCACAAGATGAGTATTAATAGTCCTACCACGGTAACGTCATGAGGCGGGTATTAATAGTCCCACAGTGATGATTTTAAAAAAGACCAACAGATGGTATTAATAGCCTCACCATGGTAACGTCATATGAGGTGAGTATGATTCCTCTATGGCACTTTTAAAGAAAGGGGATCCCTGCGGTCCTACTTGAATGAATATGTGAAGCTCAAGCCTTTTGTGAGTAAATAAACGCTCACCTGGTCTTGGTTTGATCAGTGTTGACCTAGTGTTATAGTTATATGAAAGTGCCTGATCCATAATAAAAGAAGTCGATCTTGTATTAGAACGTCACATATGGATGTCCGAGGAATTTCTTAAAGTAAAAGATGTAGTGAAAAGACTAAATTGAAAGAATAGAAAAGAACGGAAAAGAAAAGAATATAAAAGAATGGAAAAAAGAGAATGAAAAAGAACGGAAAAGAACTTAATTGAAAGAATGAAAAAGAACCGCATGGAAAGAACATGACAGAAAAAAGAAAGAATAGAACGAAAGAAAATAGAAAGGTGAAAGAACAAAAAGAATAGAAAGGAAAGAATAGAAATATTTTTTTCTCATACTGAAAGCTTGCCTATTTTTATTAAGTCTTCTTATCCATTTGTATTGTCTTATATACTGAGTATTTTATACTCATGGAAATTCTATTTTCCTATGTGTTTGAATCCCATAGATAATTGAATCGAAAAGTAAGGATGGAGACGTGAACAGTAGTGATGTTCGTGGTGTTGTAAGTATGCACATGGAAGTTGAGTCAATTAGAACTCCTATAGTTATATGATGTAAAGTTAAGTTACCTTGAGAGGACTATTAGGAAAGAATAGTTAGAAAGAAAAGTCGCCTCCGCACTCTGATAAAAAAAGATAAATAATTATTTCGCTTCCACACCTTATGTAAGAAAAGCCCAAGAAGAATTTCGGCCCAAATAAATCCAAATGCCACGTGGCAGGAGGGTGAAATTTCGGGGCGTTATATTGAGGACGTTATCTTCATATATTTCATATAATATCATATTAAATTATTTAAGTCCACTACATTAGACTGTTCACTTATAATAATTACTTACACAATTCACAAGACAATGCATACAAATGACAATCCAAATTGCCACTTGAATAGTAACTTTTTAATTCCACTTTTGACTTTGTCCTTTGAAGTTTATTTAAATAAACTATAAAACTAACTAAATAAAATTTAATTAATTATTATGAATATATATTATCATATTTTTTAAAATATATTAATTATTTTATATTTTTTTATTTTATGGATGAAAACATGTATTTGTGATTTAACTTTACGAAATTCAAAATAAATTTTATGTAAAAACATAATTATTTGAGTAGAGTATATTGATAAAAATTGTATATTAACTCATAAATCTTTATTTTCTTATAAATAACTAATATGAATTGTTAGATAGATAATGTACATACTAAACAAAGTAATGTACATTATTGGCAATCTTTATGAGAGAAAATTCACATTGCCAAATAATTTTGAATGACATTGCAGTGAACATACCTTTAAAGTAGAGTAGTACACCAATTAGGTAGAATAGTTCACTAAAACTCTTGTAATTATTTTTAAACTTATCTTTCCTTTTATCATTCCATTGATCCTCCACACATCAACAATGTACAAGTGTCACACCCAACTCCGTGACTAAGTGTTAATCCCAATTATCATAAATCTTAGTTACGTTTAGCCATTCTAAAAATAAAATCGGCAAAACCTCCCTCCCTTACTTTCTTGTATCATTAGTTAACACATACAAAAGATGGATATATATTCATCAAAGTTTAATAAAAATAATAAGATATGACATTCGCATATGGTCATTATATTTTTTTTTCCACAAACCATTTCACATATAACCCCATAGGATCAAGTCTCATACAACCTTACAAAATGATTCTAATAAACTCTAGTACAACTCTCGAGTTTATCTATTACATGCATGCTTTCAAAAGCAAATGCGAAAGAAAAATAACAGTGCTCCGGCGGTTTGACCTCTTCTATATGCATCAAAAGTAAGCTTTGAGTCGACTCAACTTGAGAACTTACGAGTATCTGAAAAATTTAAAATGGGTACTGTGAGCAACAATCATTTGCTAAGTGAGTGAAATAAAAGTACAACATAGGGGAACAATACGAGTGCATATAACATTTAAATAACCACATTTCTTTCATATAAGAAAACATTTAAAGCATAACTCATTTTACTTAACTTTTCAAATCATATGAACTTTTACATAAATACAAATTATTCAAGATATCATCATATTCATAGTTAAACTCCACACATATGTCATTGCACATACTCATCATGGGTCAATATGTATCCCCCTATAATCATGTGTCATACAGTTAAGCAGAGCTTCATAATCAAGAGTCATGGATACGCAGAGCAAATCATGAGTCAATACGTATCCCTCTATGATTGTGTGTCATACAGTTAAGCAGAGCTTCACAATCAAGAGTCTCAGATACGTAGAGCAAATCATGGGTCAATATGTATCACAATCATGATTGTGTGTCACCCAATCATGATTCTCAGATACGCAAAGCGATCAAGGGTCAATACGTGCACGCAGAGCAGCCCCCAAAAGGCAAAGACACTCGATATACGCCCCAAAGGCTTCATGTATATCGAATGCGGTCTCAAAGACCTTTTTCAAACAGCATGACTAATGAACACAAGGAGTTTAACAATATCAAAATACACATATCATAATCTCATATCATTATCAAATAAAACTTATTTTAACTTCACAAGCATTGTTCCGTCTCATATAAAATCATTGAAACATATCATAAATATTTTTCATAGTTCAAGATATGTTTCAATAATAATAATACTAATAATCTTTGCTTGAAATAAAATCATAAATAAAAGAATTAACATAGAACATTTTGCTATGTTGTAAATTTACCCACTCACCTTGTACTTTATCACTTCAAGGAGGTTTATTAGATTTCCTTCCTTTCACTTGCAACTTGAGGTTTTCCTACAAACAATAATGTCTTCTTACTTCCCAATCACTAGTAAGTTAATATGTAATGCATGCTCATGATTTATGAATGCTTATGCACCCTAAAATGCATATAACCTCCTCTAATACCAATTTCTAATTTCAGACATTTATATTCATAAGCTATTCCACACATAGAACTTTTTAATTCTCCAAAGCTTAATTAGGTGTTGTTTCAGGGTTTCAGACTGAGTGTCTGTCTATCAATAATTCATAACTTCTTAACCAAATGGGAAATCTTATGATTCTGGATTAAATAGAAGTTAGACATACTAAGGTTTCAAATCCCCAAATATCATTATCAAATTCCAAGTGAGTAAGTTAGGACATCCCAAGCAATCTGACCTAGGGTTTGTGCTCTGACAGACTGTGTGTCACTGAAATATTGATTTATATATTTCTTTATACTTGTCCATTTAACTAGGGCATACTTTTTATGAAAACTAGACTTCATTAGTATTTTGTCATAAAAATTAAAGAATTTAACTCGCTATATAAACTTGTAACAAAAATAGTTAATTCGGGTCGCAATCTGTCAATGTCCTGAAATCTGACAGAAGACTCACTATGAAATTAAAAATTTATTTCTCCGCCTCTACACATCCAAATTGGATGCTTCCACTTCTCACAGAACCCTTGTGAAGCATATTTTAACATGTATAAATTTCAAACCCTAATTCTATTTACCCTAATCATACCCTGATCTACAAGGCGGACCTATCTCTGACTCGGGACAGAGTGAGCGACCTACGGTTCTCGGTTCATAATTTCCTCTATATAAGTTCTTTTTATATTATTCTTGTGGTCATGGAAAGCTAACACCGGGAGGATGAGTCATGCAAATTTTCAGGATTTATGAAGAACTATTCACGAAGATACGATCTTATGAAGTTGTAGGTCAGTTTCGGACCCGCAGATTCATCCTAACCCAGCGTACTTGTCGAATTTCCTCAAACTGTTCGGCAACTGATCTGGTTTTGGAAATTTTTCAGCTTGCAGATAATACGAATAAATTATTTATATATTTTTTCCAGAATTTTAACACATAATATGACGGTTTGGAAAAATCATTTTCTAAGCAGCTGGTGAGCTGCCTGCTTCAGCTGCTTGAAACCCTATTGGTTGAAATGGAGGTCCAATCATATTATTTGGTTAAAAATTAGTGTTAAACTTCTAATTAATATTATTTAATCATAATTAAACATATTTATTATAATATTTATAATTATTATAATTTATTCTTAATAATCTTATATAATTTCTTTATGGCACTTATCGATAATTTAATTTTGATTATGCTTTAATCCAAGGGTTAATTGCAACATGCAACCATGACTATATAAGCATCTAAATTTCGGGGACGAAATTTTTTTTAAGGAGGATAGAATTGTCATGGACGTGCTTCACAAATATCATTTCAATATAATCTTACTTTTAATGAGCATTTTAAGTAAGTTTAGATGCTTATATAGTCATGGTTGCATGTAGCAATTAACCCTTGGATTAAAGCATAATCAAAATTAAATTATCGATAAGCGTTATAAAGAAATTATATAAGATTATTAAGAATAAATTATAATAATTGTAAATATTATAATAAACATATTTAATTATGATTAACTAATGTTAATTAGAATTTTAACACTAATTTTTAACCAAATAATATGATTGAACCTCTATTTCAACCAATAGGGTTTCTAGCAGCTGAAGCAGGCAGCTCACCAGCTGCTTAGAAAATGATTTTTCCAAACCGTCGTATGATGTGTTAAAATTCTGGAAAAAATATATAAATCATTTATTCATATTATCTGCAAGTTGAAAAATTTCCAAGACCAGATCAGTTGCCGAACAGCCTGAGGAAATTCGATAAGTTCGCTAGGTTAGGGTGAATCTGCGGATCCGAAACTGACCTACAAATTCATAAGATCATATCTTCGTGAGTGGTTCTTCATAAATCCTGAAAATTTGCATGATTCATCCTCCCGGTGTTAGCTTTCCATGACCACAAGAATCATACAAAAAGAACTTTGTAGAGGAAATTATGAACCGAGAACCGTAGGTTGCTCACTCTGTCCCGAGTCAGAGACAGGTCCGCCTTGTAGATCAGGGTATGATTAGGGTAAATAGAATTAGGGTTTGAAATTTATACATGTTAAAGTATGCTTCACAATGGTTCGGTGAGAAGTGGAAGCATCCAATTTGGATGTGCAGAGGCGGAGAAATAAAATTTTCATTTCATAGTGAGTCTTCTGTCATATTTCAGGACATTGACAGATTACGACTCGAATTAACTATTATTGTTATAAGTTTATATAGCTTTTAAATTCTTTAATTTTTATGACAAAATACTAATGAAGTCTAGTTTTCAGAAAAAGTATGCCCTAGTTAAATGGATAAGTATAAAGAAATATATAAATCAATATTTCAGTGACACACAGTCTGCCAGAGCACAAACCCTAGGTCAGATTGCTTGGGATGTCCTAAATTACTCACTTGAAATTTGATAATGATATTTGGGGATTGAAAACCTTAGTATGTATAGCTTCTAATTAATCTAGAATCATAAGATTTTCCTATTTGGTTAAGAAGTTATGAATTATTGATTGACAGACACTCAGTCTGAAATCCTGAAACAACACCTAGTTAAGCTTTGGAGAATTAAAAAGTTCTAAGTGTCCATGATGAGCTTTGGAATAGCTTATGAATATAAATGTCTGAAATTAGAAATTGGTATTAGAGTATGTTATATGCATTTTAGGGTGCATGAGCATTCATAAATCATTAGCATGCATTACATATTACCTTACTAGTGATTGGGAAGTAAGAAGACATTATTGTTTGTAGGAAAACCTCAAGTTGCAAGTGAAAGGGAGGAAATCTAATAAACCTCCTTGAAGTGATAAAGTACAAGGTGAGTGGGTAAATTTATAACATAGCAAAATGTTATATGTTAATTCTTTTATTTATGATTTTATTTCAAGCAAAGATTATTAGTATTATTATTATTGAAACATATCTTGAACTATGAAAAATATTTATGATATGTTTCAATGATTTTATATGAGACGGAACAACCTTTTATATGAAAATGTTTTTAGGGAACAATGCTTGTGAAGTTAAAATAAGTTTTATTTGATAATGATATGAGATTATGACATGTGTATTTTGATATTATTAAACTCCGTGTGTTCATTAGTCATGCTATTTGAAAAAGGTCTTTGGGACCGCATTCGATATACATGAAGCCTTTGGGGCGTATATCGGGTGTTTTTGCCCTTTGGGGGCTGCTCTGCGTGCACGTATTGACCCATGATCGCTCAGCGTATCTGAGAATCATGATTGGGTGGCACACAATCATGATTGGGATACGTATTGACCCATGATTTGCTCTGTATATCTGAGACTCTTGATTGTGAAGCTCTGCTTAACTGTATGACACACAATCATAGAGGGTACGTATTGACCCATGATTTGCTCTGCGTATCCATGACTCTTGATTATGAAGCTCTGCTTAACTGTATGACACATGATTATAGAAGGATACGTATTGACCCATGATGAGTATGTGCAATGACACATGTGTGGAGTTTAACTATGAATATGATGATATCTTGAATAATTTGTATTTATGTAAAAGTTCATATGATTTGAAAAGTTATGTGAAATGAGTTATGCTTTAAATGTTTTTCTCATACGAAAGAAATGTGATTATTTAAATGTTATATGCACTCGTATTGTTCCCCTATGTTGTACATTTATTTCACTCACTGAGCAAACGATTGTTGCTCACATTACCCTTGTTGAATTTTTCAGATAATTATAAATTCTTGAGTTGAGTCAACTCGAAGCTTGTCTTTGATGCATATAGAAGAGGTCGAGCCGTTGGAGCACTTTTATTTTCTCTCCACTTTCATTTTTAAAAAGCATGCATGTAATAGATAAACTCGAGAGTTGTACTAGAGTTTATTAGAATCATTTTGTAAGGTTGTATGAGACTTGATCATGTGGGGTTATATGTGAAATGGTTTGTGAAAAAAAATATATATATATAATGACCATATTCGAATGTCATATCTTATAGTTTTTATTTTTAAACTTTGATGAATATATGTCCATCTTTTGTATGTGTTGGCTAATAACACAAGAAAGTAAGGGTGGGAGGTTATGCCGATTTTATTTTTTGAATGGCTAAACGTAACTAAGATTTATGATAATTGGGATTAGCACTTAGTCACGGAGTTGGGTGTGACAGAGTTTGGTATCAGAGCCACTCCGCGTGAGCCTTTGTGCGTGGTGGGCTGCGATCACTCAACGAAGGCGTTGAGTCCCCTAAGGGGGGAAGGATGCATGGGGCATGTCTTGGATTAGTCCCACATGCATAAGTCACGGGAGAAATGCTGGGTATATATGGTAACATGTCCTTCACCAGGTGTGACGCGTTAGAAAACCGTGAGCCCAGGGAAGTGGCAGAGCGGACAGTATCACGCTGAGTACAGAGGTGAGCCGCTGCGCTACTCTGATACCAGGTGACGCGTTTTGGGTAAAATCATGCGGGCCGAGGCCCAGAGCGGATAATATCACACGCTGATCAGGAATGTTTCAACAAGAGCAAGGATTGTGCCACACAAATTCATGAGCAAGATATGTGTACATTGTAATACCCTAGATTTTTAAATCAGGGGTAAATCAATAAAGTTGTCAAAAGCCCTAACCTCCCCTATATAAAGGTCCAAGGCTCTTGTTTACCTTTTTTCTTCATCTGAACTCTTGACGGCTAGAGCTTGAGGAGCAGGGAGGAAGAGGAAGAAGAGGAAGAGGATGAAGGGGAAGAAAGAAGAGAAAGATCAACTAGAATCAAGATATGTAAAGGGGATCCATTCTCTCTCCACTCTCAATGATTTTTATGATTGGATTGAGAACAATAGGGCACTACCTATTTAGGGATTTAATGAGGATTTTTATAGGTTTTATGAGATCTGAGATGTTTTCTGATGATTCATGCTTAGATATTAGGGTTCACGATTAGAAAAGTTTGTTGAATCAAGGGAAGAACAGTGGATCTTGAGGCATGCATGATTTGATGCATTTTTTTAATTTAATTTATGCTTCTTTATCAATTGTAAATCATGTCTAAATCACACCAAGGATTGGATGTGGTTTTTTCTAGCAAAATCTATGAAAAAAATCGCGTTGTACGAACGGAAGTGGGCTTCTATCATGGTCGTGACGAACCTTGTCACATCTATGATAGAAGGGTTGGAAAATGACAAAAAAGAACGTTCTGTCATGCTCGTAACTATGTTAGGCACGGCCGTGACCATGTAGATCACGATCGTGATAGAAAGGGGTGAAGTTTCAAGGTTCTGTCATGGCTATGACCAACCCTATCATGGCTGTGATAGTCCGAAAAATGGATCTAAGTTATATTTAAGCTATTTTTAAGTTATTTACTATTATGTGATAATGAATGATGATTGTATATGAACCTAGATATATGAAATGTATGAACAGTCATAATTAGGTTAAAATATGAAGACTAAGATATGTAAATTATTTGATGATTGTGATAATAATGCACCTAATTGAAGAATAAATATTGTTATTTGTCTTCCCTCAAACTAATGATAGGAAATATTGTGTCTTACTCCATTGTATTAGAATTTCTCACAGTGCCTTGCACCTTGGAGTTAGCATTTCTTTAAGGAATAACTATATCTTACCGATAACGGTATGTATATTCCCATTCGCCTTCGGGTGATGGAGCCTTGGCTCCAAGGCATAGCTAGCCTATTGGAGAGCAACGACTTGATTCTTCAATTACTGATAAGATCAAATATTGTTACTGAACTGACTGACTGAAAGGATTGATGATCACAAAAGTGGGATCCAATGAGTTATAAAACAACCTCGAGAATATTACTTAGACAAGGTAATGACAAGTGCTAGTCATTCGGCATGTCTACTCTTACTGACTGAAGGATGTACTGACTGTTACATGTTTCATGTCCCTTCATGTTACTATTACTGATATACATTGATAATATGATATCGATATGTTTATCATATGATTATGACATGACATTCATGCGTGTTTATTTCATGCCTATCAATTGTTTATATATGTCAAGTCATATCCTGCTTAGGATGCACATCATTGCATGGCATTTACATACTCTAATTGAGAAACCTTGCACCCTAGATCCGTGCAAATAACTGAAATGCTTGGATAGATGGCTGATCAACTCATAATGGTGAACACATGACATAGGAATAAATAAGTCATAGTTTTGTTTAGAAGAGTTTTATGAAATAATAGATTCTTCCTAGTTCTATGACAAGATGATGAAACTATGTTGTTAAAGTTTTTCGCTGGATTATTGATGGTTTTATTTTATTTGAGTGAATAATAGTTTCCGCTGCTATTGTATGAATTATTTTATTTTAATGATGTGATGATGAATGGGCTAGCACTGTCGAATTCCCCTAATTGCCCTCTAACTTGTAGGGTGGATTTTCAAGGTGTTATAGTTGGTATTAGAGCATGGTTAAAAACTATATTGAGTATGTCACAGAACTATTAAGTGTCTAAGTCCATGTGCAATCGTCATGAGCAGTCACCCAAGGTAAAGAATATGTATGTTTTGTGCCATATGTTTGACTGTTATATTAACTATCTAATGTTGGTTGATTATTGTTATGTGAAGGATGGAAGAAAATTGTCTTCCAATGAGAATGCTAATGATTGCATTCAAGTGTGATAGTATTGTCAAATTGACTGAGGGCAATATGTAACATGAGATGTGTGAATCTCATTGTAAATTTTAAGGATGATGAATATGTAATAAGAAATTGCACAAAATAGTATGCATAATTTTTCATGACAATAGAACAAGTTTTCATGATCTAAAGATTATGAAATGATTAAGAAAACTATGGCAAAATTCAATTTTCACAAAGCCAGATAGAAAGTTCACTGACTGATAAGATGACAAGTATGAAGTGACAGTTCACTTAACAACGCCACTAGGGAGGATCTCGACAAGGCAATACCTCCCAGAGACACCGGTAAAGATAGAGGGAGATGATTACTCGGCTGACCTCATAGTGTTATGGTGGACTATGATATTATATTGGGTATGGATTGATTATCATAATATGATGCCTACATGATTTGCCGGCAAAAGAAGGTCAAGATCAACAAGAAGGATGGTAGTTTGGTGATCTTTCATAGAATTCCATCGAAGGAAAGAAAGATGATGATATCTTCGGTCTAGGCAACAAGGATGCTGAAGAAGAGTTGCCGAGGATTCTTGGCTAGTGTCGTCAATGGCGATTTCCAACCTAAGCCACTCCAAGAAAGTGAAATAGTGAAGGACTTTCTAGATGTGTTTCCCGATCAACTCCTAGGATTACTTCCGGGAAGGGAGACCGATTTTCATATTGAGCTAATGCTAGGGATGGCCCCAATCTCCAAACCTCCCTACAGGCAAAGTTGAAGAAACTAAAGGCACAACTGCAAGAACTGCTAGACAATGATTTTATCAAGCCAAGTGTGTCCTCATGCAGTGCACCTATCCTATTTGTGAAGAAGAAGGATAGATCACTGAGGCTAATATATTGATTATAGGATGCTCAACAAAGTGATCATCAAGAACAAATACCCCCTGCTCAGAATAGATGACCCATTTGACCAACTATCCACAGCATTAGGCTTCTCAAACATTGACTTAAGGAGTGGATGATACCATTAGCTCAGAGTAGCTGATGAAGACATAGCTAAGACAACCTTTAGATCAAGGTATGACCATATGAATTCTTGGTTATGCCCTTTGGACTAACAAACGCTCCTGCAACATTTATGGATTTGATGAATAGGATATTCAAACCTCAACTGGATAAGTTTGTAATTGTATTTGTTGATGACATCCTATTTATTTATCTAAGTCTTGAAGAACACCAAAAATATTTATGGATTGTTTTGGAGACTTTGCGGCAACATCAACTGTATGCAAAGTTCTCCAAATGTGAGTTCTGGTTTGGAATAAGTGATTTTTTATCACATTATGTCAAACGAAGGGATTTCTGTGGACCCAGCAAAGGTTGAAGACTAGGAAAGACCAAAGTTAGTGATTGAAATCAAGAGTTTTCTGGGATTGACCGGTTAGTACAGAAGGTTCATCCAAGATTTCTCCAAGATTGCTTCACTAATGACCAAGTTAATAAGGAAGGAGGAAAAGGTTAACTAGAATAAGAAATGTGAGGAAAGCTTCCTAGAACTGAAAAAGAGACTAACTTCTGCACTAGTGCTAACAATTCCTACTAGTGTTGGAGGCTACACGGTGTACAATGATGCTAGTGATACTGGACTAGAATGTGTACTTATGCCGCATGAAAGAGTGGTTGCATATGCTTCAAGGAAATTTAAAACTCATAAGAGGAACTACCCCACTCATGATTTGGAACTAACGGTTGTGGTGTTTGTCTTGAAAATAAGAATCACTATTTGTATGGAGAAGAATTTAAAGTTTACACAGACCACAAGAGTCTCAAGTATGTGTTCTCCCAAAAGGAATTCAGATGAGACAAAGAAAATGATTAAAGTTTCTAAAGGATTACGAGTTTATTATTCTCTACCATACAGGGAAGGTCAACTCAGTGGCAAATGCTCTAAGTAAGAAATATGAAAGGTCAGTGGCATGTCTAAGAGTCTACAAATGGACTCTAGTTGAAGGGAGCACACAAGGGAAGTTAATGATGCACTATGTTGTTCAACTCGAGTTGGTGATAAAGATTGCACAGGCACAGAAGGAAGATTCAGAATATAAAGATATGAAAGATTTGTGTGGGAAGGGACACCCAGACTATAAGACTGATGAAGACGGAACTATTCAGTTTCAAGGCAAACTGTGGGTACTTGAAGACAAGTAACTTAAGAAAAAAATTCTGACTGAGTGCCACAAGTCATAATTTACTATTCACTATCAAGATGTTCAAGGATTTTTAGAAGACATTTTGTTGAAAAGGACATGATAAGGGAGGTGATAGAATTTGTGTTTAAGTATTTGGTCTGTCAACAAGTCAAGATTGAGCACTATAAGTCACTAGGACTACCAAACTCATTACTCATACCTTATGAAAATGGGAGGAGATCACAATGGACTTCATTGTTAGTCTCCCAAGGACATAGAAGGGACATGATGTCATTTGCATCATCATGGACAAACTGACCACTTCTCACCAGATAACATGGGACTTGTGATCGTGATACAATTATATGTGGATGAGATTATTTGACTACATGGAAATCATGTTTCCATAGTATCAGATAGGGACCCAAGATTCATAGCAATGTTCTGGAGAGGATTGCAGCATGATTTTGGGACAAGACTGTAATACAGTACTGTTTTTCACCCACAGAGTGTTGGGCAATGCGAAAGGACAATCCAGACCTTTGAAGACATGCTTAAAGCATGTGCCATACATTGGCAAGACAACTGGGATGACCACCTCACCTTAGTTGAGTTTGCCTACAACAACAATTACCATTCTTTCATAGAGATGTTGCACTATATAGAAGACCTTGTAAGTCTCCCACCTGTAGGAGTGCAGTTGGTGAAGGAAGACTACTAAGACCCGAACTAGTAGAAAAGTATGTAGAGAATGGATCTGATCAAGAAAAGGATGATGGCGGCTCAGAGCTGTCAGAAATGTTATGCAGACAAAAAAAGAAGGGAAAAAATCTACCAAGTTGGGGACCATGTGCTATTGAAGGTATCTCCTACCAAATGAGTCATGAGGTTCAGCAGGAAGGGCAAATTAACTCCTAGGTATATTAGCTCATTTGAGATTCTGGAAAATGTTGGAGAAAGAGCTAACAAACTGGCATTACCTCCTTCATATGTTAGTATCCATAATGTCTTTTTTATGTCTATGCTTCGTAAGTATACATATGATAGCTCCCATGTGGTGGTGATTGAGGAACAAACCATCAAAGAAGACCTCACACATGAAGAGTACTCATATAAATACTAGAGTATGGTGACGTGACGTCGTTTGAGGAACAAGGCGGTGAAGTTGGTAAAGATAACATGGAACCACCACAACGACACTAAAGTAACATGGGAACTGGAAGATGAAATGAAAGAACAATTTCCAAAATTATTTGGTAAGTGTTCTAGTGTTAAAAAAATTTGAGAACGAATTTTTTTTAAGGGGGCAAGGATGTAATACTCCGGATTTTTAAATCAGGATAAATTAGTAAAGTTGTCAAAAAAAAGTCATAACCTCGCCTATATAAAGGCCCAAGACTCTCTTGGTTGTCTTTTTTCTCCATCTGAACTCTTGATGGCTAGGGTTTGAGGAATGAGATCTTGATGAGCAAGGAGGAAGAGGAAGAAGAGGAAGAGGAAGAAGGGGAAGAAAAAAGAGAAAGATCAACTAGGATCAAAGTATAAAAGGAATCCAATCTCTCTCTCTTCTCTCAATAATTTTTATGATTGGATTGAAAGCAATAGGGAACCCTGCTCCTATTCAGGAATTTGATAAGGATTTTTATAGGTTTTATGAGATATGTTTTTTTATGATTCATACTTAGATCTAAATATTAGGGTTCATGATTAGAAAATTTTGTTGATTCAAGGGAAGAACCCTAGATCTTGAGGCATGCATGATTTGATGCATTTTTTAATCTGATTTATGTTGCTTTATCAATTGTAAATCATGCCTAAATCGCACCAAGGATTGGATGTATTTTCTCTAAAAGTTTCTATCAAAATTCGTGAAAAATCGCATTGTACGGACGAAACTGGGCTTCTGTCACCACCATGACGAACTCTATCATGCTCATGATAGAAGGGCTGAAAAACAATAGAAAACAACGTTCTATCATGCCCGTGACATTTATTGTCACGGTCGTAACTATGTCAGGCACGACCATGACCATATAGGTCACGAACATGATGGAAAGGGGTGAAGTTTCAAGGTTCTGTCACGACTGTGACCAACCCTATCACGGTCATGACAGTCCAAAAAATGGATTTAAGTTATATTTAAGCTATTTTAAGTTATTTACTATTATGTGATAATGATTGATGACTCTATATAAACCTAGATTGCAAAATGCATAGACAACCGTAATTAGGTTAAAATCTAAAGACTAAGAGACCTAAATTATTTGATAATTGTGATAATAATGAACCCAACCCAATTGAAGAATACTATTACTTGTCGCCCCTCAAACTAATGATAGAAAAAAACTATGTTCTGCTCCATTGTGTTAAAATTTCTCTCGATAAAATTATTGTGCCATGCACCTTGGAGTTAACATTTACTGGGGGAATAACTATATCTTACCGACAACGGTATGTATATTTGCATTCACCTTCGGATGATGGAGTCTCGACTCCAAGGCCTAGCTAGCCTACTGAAGGGCAATGACTTGATTCTTCAATTACTGATAAGATGAAATATTATTACTGAACTGATTGATTGAAAATATTGATGATGGCGGCGAATAGGACCTTCTTGTCTTCACCGCAGTTCATTTGTTGCATATTTTCCTTTATAGTCCGCAACCATCTTTCAGCTTTGTCAAATTCACCTAAGCCATCATATTCTGGAGGGCACAACTTCATGAGTACTTGAATAATATCCTTAGAGGGCACTAGCGGAACAGGCAAAGGTGCTAACGACACAAGCAAGGGCTGTACGAGAGGAGACTGTACATACGAAGGCTGGATCGGTGGTGCCAGTGCTGGTGCAAGGTGGACTAATAGTGTCAACATTGGTACAAGCTAAACCGTGGGTGTCCGTGCCAGTGGGGGCTGCACCAGTCTGAACTATCGGCTCTACAACATGAGCTTAACTCATTTGGACCTCATTTTGATCTGTTCCCTCTTGTTGCGGATTCGCATTCCTGCCGCTACCTCGAGGCCGTCTCTGACCCCAACCTCGACCAGTAAGAGCGCGGCGTGAAGGCATCTACATCATCATACGTCATAACATTTAGAAACATCATACATCTTATGAGATAAAATAAACTTACTTGACTTCAGGTGGTGCAATGACTGCTCATGGCACTTGCACATAGACCATAATATCATACATTAGGACATGAGAATGTCCTAACTTTAGGCTCTGATACCTAACTGTAATACCCCCAAATCGCACCCCACTACGTGATAGAATAGCTTCAAAGATGTTACGAGTCATCCTTATGTGTACATCATATTGACTAAAAAGAAGGCTTTGACTAGTCAACTTAACATCGATAAAAGTGAAAGATTAATCATCATTAAATAATAAAAAGAATATCACATCTTAACATGCGGAAGACCGATAAAGAACTTCATATGAGTCCAAAAGAAAGCTAATATATCAAACTAGTATGCGAAAAAGGAAAACCATCCCATCATCTAAAGGACTCAAGATACCCTGTGCAGTCACCTACGAGCTCAATTGATCACCGTTGATCACCTTCATCATTCTGACTTTGGCCTGCATTTAAGAACATGCAGGGAAGAAACTTCCCTATGAGTTTTGCAACTCAGTATGGAAGTAAGATAAATATCAACACAAGGTTATGATACTAGACATGAATCAATATGGACATCATTATCATATAAGAGGGATAAATCATGATCATCATAAAAGTAACGGAAACATGTAAAGTGACATATGAATAAGAGATCAAAAGATCATAATTAAATCATCAAAAAAGGGTGGCAAAAGTCGATTATCATAAGAGTGATTCTTTATTCACATGTGTTCATCTTCTTCATCATCTTATTATTCATTTTTTACTTATTTGGAGTATATTTCAACTCACGGGGAAGCTCGCCTCAACCCGTTTATCATCATCATAACTGGTAGAGCCAGCCGATAACTGTCCGTAGTTAGCCTATAATCTAGTCTTCACTAATCCATCATATTTAATTATTTTCATCTTTTATCTGTAGCTTTTAATTAATCATTATTATTACTTTAATCAAGACTACATGGCATAATCATCATCATACTTAGATTAGAATTAATTATATAAATCGAAGATCAAAGGATCATAAATATCAACCTAATCTGGTCGAAACCCAGGCCGAGTAGGGTAGAACTCGGGCCGGGTTGGGTCATCTTCTTGTCAGGGCAGCCGTCGCGTCGACTGTTCGTCGTGCGTGAAATTCGGGCCGGATCGTTTTCAACTCAGGCCGGATTCGTTCGGTTGCAGAGCTCGGAGAGCGTCGGTAATGATGGATTCAGGCCGAATTCCAATGAACACGGTCTAGCGATGGACTGGGCCGAGTTCTTACGCAGAAATTGCGTAGTATGCATTTCGATCATCTTTTTCGACGATGGCCGACACCAATCATTATCATAGAATGTTGTTCTATAACTAGGGACTAAGTAGAGCATGCTCCAAATCTAAAATCAATATTCTATCACGAATCTATCCTAGTTTCATACTTTGTAAATTTCTATCTGAAAAACTAATTACTTCTTCTTCTTCCTCTTCCTCCTCTGCCCACTCCCCTCGGTTTAGACGCACGGCTGGCATCGTCCATGTCCTCCAGTGTGTCCCCTGTGTGGCTACGATGATTTAGGGACGAGCAAAACAAGGACACGAAAATGGGAGAAAAATCTAGGCCGGATTCGCAGAGAGAAAGGGGGCTTCGTGATTCGTTTTGACCTCTTCTTTATAGGGGAGGAGTTTGAGATCAATTGAGACTTCAAGATAGAGATTTGAATTTATCTTTTTCCTTTTTATTCCTTTTTCCTTTTCGCTTAAAACTTTCTCTTTTGTTTTTTTTTTTTAATTTTTGATCTCTAACTCAAGTGGATTTTCGGGTAATCCACTTGATATGGTCGCAATTTAAGTTTGCATATAAACTAATTAAAAAAATGAAAGATCAATATAAAAATAAAGTGATGTTTTGAGGAGAAAAAGAAGAGACTGTGTAGTTACGTGTTTCCTTGAATTCAGAGATCAAATAAGTTACACAAATAGATTTGGCCTTCACATCCAGCTAGAACTGAAAGACTTATTACCGACGCATGATTCTGCAAGTGTACGTGTGAGAAGTTTCTCTATGAATAGAATATTTCTTCCCATATTTACATCTGGAGGCACCAACAAAAGGCCACTTTACAAGGAGGTGTCTTTGATTTCTGTACAGAGGAGGAGCTCGTTGAATAACTTTCTCTATTTGGAGATGCAAGTTGTTCTTGGCAGGTGCATCTGCAACTCTGCACCCGTCAGTTGTCTTTCGCCTTGGGTAATAGTTGCACGATCAACATGCTGTTCTCGTAAGAAAAGAAAATAACATCAATTTCGTCAATTGCTCAGCGACTTACTGGAAAAAGGAGATCTGAAAGTTTAAAGTTTGATCCAAAGAGAACTTACGACAGTTTGTTTGCAAAATGAAAAAGTGGAATCTTTCTCAGTCCACTGCCTCCCCATGATTTGCTTATTGAGTCGATCACTTGCTCTTCCCTGCAGCCTGCAGCTGCCAAAACAAACTGAGATGTCACTTGTTAGCACACCAGTGGTGACAGCGTGAAGGGTGACTGTAAAACTTAGCTGAAACTGCAAATAAACTATTAACGTTAAAATATTAACATAAAGAATCTCTCAGATGAGATGAGGTTGAAATGTGGTACTTTAAATTGACCGAAAAACTACGTAAAACCTATAAAAGAAAAGGGGGAAAACTGCTGGCATTGCTATCAAACCTTTGATGCAATTATGTGTTGCCTTCCAAGACAGTTTAGATATGTTTCCTTTCACTTGACCACATATTCTCATTCTTTCTAATTATACCATGCTGTCAATGAATTTGGCAACACTAAACTCATTGGTATATTAACAGTCTTCAAGTTGATAAACCCCTCATCTATACAACAACGTATTAGAAGCTGATGGGGACATTTTAAAGATTACACTTAAGCAAAAAGTGGATGATGAAATGATTCAGCTGTACACTAAACAGCCGTTGGGCGGTTTTTCCTTATGTTGCCAACTTACCAAATAGAAGTCCACATCAACAGTTTGGTATCCTAGATTCTAAGAGACTATAATCGCCAGGCTCAACTTGCGCCTGAATCGGCGAGTTTTGTTGGTAGGCATAAAAGGAAATAACAAATTGTTTCTTAAGAATAAACATGAAATGATTAAAAAAAATGATTGGAAATTTTCATAAAAGACATTGTGGTTCCTCAACGAAAATTACACATGCACAAAAAAAAAATAAATCCAGGGCATACCAGAGGATAAAGTATAGCCATAACACCATAGCTGACAAGAGGAGAGAAGAAGAATATTGCAAGGACACATGGACTTCCTGTTAATATAATATAATGTGTCAAATAAATTGCACACAAGGATGCAAATGTAAATAGCACATAAAGAAAGAATCACAAATTAGAACCTGAATAAACCATGATGCCAAATTTATAACAACTAACAAAATAGAAAGATGTCTCATGAAATTGAGGCGTATTAGCTTACAATCACAAATTGTAAATGCATCATGCAATGACACAATCTAGTCTCTTGAATCAACATCATTTTGATCTAGTGATGCACATCATTTGCATTTTGGATGATGTCAGTCTACAGCTCCAGCTTGTGTGATTGCATATTGCAATAATAATTTATTGCACACCCTCTCAAAAAATAATTAATGACTGCACACTAAATTAACTCATGAAATTATATAATATATGTACATAATATTATATTGCATTTGAGAAAATTAAAGAGAGATTGATAGAAGAATTTTCTCCCTTGCCACATCTCAGGGATCCTTTTCTATTATATATGAAAGGTTGATCCTACATACCATATATGTCAATAGGAAAGTGCTCTGTGCATATAATTATCATTACAAGGAAATATCCCCTAATAGAATCTTTCTTTATATGGAAAGATATATTCCTAATAGCATTGTTACATATGGTCAAGCAGTAAGGACAACTATACACAAGAGCTATAAAGACACCCTTCCAGAAAGAGCTAAATGCATTCTGGTGCTTTCTTCTCTAAGCCTAATTCTAATATGCTCTTGTTTTGACCATAAGAAAGTTCACATTTTGATTTTTGTATAGTATTTTTCTCTTCGTTTTTTGCATCCATCATTTTTTCTGTTTCTTTAATACCTGGAATCATATTCTCGCTTACCATAGAAAATAGAACAAACATGTTGTCACAAGATGACACTCAGAACTAAAGTTTACTTGTTTCTCAAATTCATTTCCCGGAATGGCTATCAGGGTGGTGAAAAGCTAACAAAAAGGTAAACCTAATGAAATAACATTAACCAATTGAGGAAATCAAATATGCAAAAAATGACATAACAGATTTGGGAGAATAAAACATATCAAGAATCAGTGATTCAACATGAATGACATACCAAATCCTGCAAAAAATGCCCAGTTGGACTGAAAGAAATCAAGCCTTCTGTTCAAGCTGACCTCTGAGTGATTCCATTTGTACCTCAACAGTGGTAAAAAGCGTAGTAATTTAACATCATGTTCCTCTTCTTGTATGCAAAAATGCTTTAAACAATGTACCCAAAAGATGAATCAAATATCCTCAAATTAAAATTCGAAGATGTTATAGATGCAAATTGATGTTTATCGTAGTCCTAAATAGAATTATTTATTCTTAATACATACTCAAAACAGTAGTATGAATACATCCAGGAAAGAAGTAGGAAATTAATTGCCTTGCCAAAAACAGGTATAAAACCCATTACAAACACCTGCACTTTAAAAAAGAAACATCTATTGTAAGCATACCCCAACTACCGTACTGGGAACAATTGAGAGAAAGAAACAAGGGTAATTTAGAGGGAATGTCATCAAACAGAGTATTACCTCCATGAAGAAGAAGGTTAGCAATAGGATAGAATAAAGCTGCTCACCAATTCCAAGACAGACCCTATGAAAGATTAACACATTTTTCTTAATGCCATGATAAATTCCTGCACTATGAATGGCAGAATAACAACAGATGCATACCCCTCAAATCCACCTGGCACAGTTGAATGATCGCTACCTTTTATATTTGTCAAATCGTCTTTGTGATGTGATTCCCTATGAGAGGTTCTTTTGCTTTCCAATACTTCATAAGCATGCTTTGCAATATCATTGTACCTAATTTCAAACAATAGACATAAGTACAACAACCTTTTAAAAGAAATGATAATGAGCATTTCATATGAATTCATACATGTAACATCAAGTATTGTGCTCTCAAAAAACATCAAGTATTATGACAAAACAGCATCCTCCTTCCACATAATGCACTCAATGAAATAATTTATTTTTCCAACAACTGTTAGAATTGCAGAACAATCAAATGTATTCCTTCAATTCCTTTTATATTAGATCCCTTTCATTACTAACTGTTCATTTGATATATGCGATAGAATCCTCTCACAATATTGTCAAACACAAAAAATGGACTCAACACCAAGGAGTTGGGGAAACACGAAATTATATATACCTGATATGACACAAATGATTCTGCCAGAAATACATATAACTAATTAGCATGGACCTAAATATAATATGCCAATTTTTTAAAATGAAGAAGAGTTTTTCAACTTCAAGCTATCAAATTAACAATCAAAAGACCAATGGAGAATATAAGAATAAGATTACTGCCATCAGCCCCTCATAATTCACAACGAGTAATCCAAAACATAATCTTTTTGAGAGAAATAGGGATGCCCGCCAATTGTGTAAACCAACTATATCATCCTTAGTTATCCCGCAACCTTAGGGAGTGGGAGGTAGACGCGGCCCTCCTTCATGAGACTAAGCTCTCGGATTGCAGTTCGACGACATGGGCTCAGATCACAGGCCCACGATGTCGGAATACCTGTCCATACCGTTGGACATTCACATGGCTGCATCATCGGGTGCCGCGCCGACTTCTTTTCCTTGGTGGACTCCAAGACGGTAAGATTCTCGATGACAATGCACCCAATGTTGTCAAACACGTAAAATGGACTCGACACGGAGGACCGAAAAAACTCGTAAATCGTGAACACATAACACGACACGGCCGATTCTACCAGATTATTTTTTAATATTAAATGTATATATTAATATATAATAATATATACAAATCATGATATTAGTAGTGAGATGCAAATTATCTTTGAACTTATAAGTACAAAATGTAATATTACATGTCCAAATTTCTAATTTTAACATCACACTTCATGATATTCATACCTATTTAATTATATATATATATATATATATATTAATTCATGACCTTAACAAATTGTAATAATAACAGAATAACATCAGACAAATCAATATAATTCATTCATGAAAAATTAACACATCAATAAATAATTTTCATTATTAATATATAAAAATTAACACTAATAAATTCAGAATATTAAAAGCAATTGATGATTCCACTTTATTAAGAAAATATTAACCATAGTAGAGATATAAAAATGTTTTAAATTTATAACATAATAGAAAATAAAAAAGGTAGCCAAGACCCTTGTCCACCAATGGGGAGAGAAACTATTGGGTTCGTGGAAAAAAAAAAAGGAACCTGCTTTGATTTGTAGAGTGAAAGGGAGCGTGAGAGAAAGAGAAAAGGAGGAAAAAAACATATTCCCGTGTGTGAAGAGAAAGGGAGAGGAAGAGGGAGGAAAAGAGAAAGGGCGAAGAGCGGAGAAAGAGAAAGGGGGAGGACGGGAAGAGAAAGGGAGAGGGAGAGAAAGAGAAAGCGAGAGAGGGAGAGGGGAGGAAAAGAGAAAGGGCGAGAGAGAACGAGGGGAGAAAGAGAAAGGGAGAGAGTGCGGGAAGAGAAAGGGAGATGGAGAGAAAGAGAAAGCACGAGAGAGGGAGGGGGAGGAACCTGTTAGGTCAGTGGCGGCAGCATTAGGAGAGCAAAGGCGGCGGAAGCAGCGAGAGCAAACGGCAAACACAGCAGCAGTGAGCGGCGACAGCAGGACAGCAGTGGTGGCGGCGACAGCAACAGTGAGTGGCGGCAACAGGACAGCAGTGGTGGCGGCGACAGGGCACAGCGGCAGACAGCAAACAAAAAGGAAGAGATGAGTGCCCATCACGCTTATAAAACATAAAAAAAAGGTATTGTGGGATCGGTGGAGTCGTGCGTCTCCACCGATCTTACGGGTCAGCACGCGATTCTTCCGCGTGCTGGCCAAAAACGTTTCCAGGTGAAATCGAGCACGAATTGCAAAGGTGCAGACGTAAAATCGTACGCTTTTACAAGTTAACACGCGTTTTTGACAACACTGAATGCACCTTCATTAGTAGGCAAACGACGGTGCATATCTTCTGACGCAGCGATAAGGAATTCGGTATAGAATTTAAATATAGCCAAGAGCAAACCCTAGGCCCGATGAACGATGTTCTATTACACTGTGCAAGTATGCCTCTGTTATGCTTGAAAGATCTGCATAAAATAAACGTCGATGTCGCCGGTTCAAGCGGACGATAAACGACAAATAAACTAACAGGAATCCACCTGCACCTTAGAAGAAATCCAAGGCCAAGATCGTGCGCACACGAACTCAAGAATTCAGAAAACTCTGAACTGGAACTTTAATTAAATAGATGATAATAATGTCTTTAACTCTTACAAGTCAGGCCAATATATAGGGATTCCCAACTAGCAATACTATTAGCACTAAAACTCCTATAACAAAAGGAAAACAGAATCCCACCAGCATTAGGACTTTTATAACCTAACAGAATAGGAAATAAACTAATAGGAAATAACAATCCTAATAGCATTAGGACTCCTAAGAAAAATAAACTAAAAAGCAAATAACAATCCTATCAGCATTAGGACTCCTAAGAAAAATAAACTAAAAAGGAAATAACAATCCTATCAGCATTAGGACTCCTAACAGATTCTTCAAATCTGAATCAAACTAAGTTGATGACCACTAGAATTCTGGACAGCAACAGAATTCTCTCTTTTCTTCTCAACAGGATCTACATCAGGCTCCCCTGCTTGAAAAGAGCTCGACCCCGAGCTTGGTAATAGGAAACTTGACGGATGGTACATAAAGAGATCTGAAACATTGAAGGTAGATGAAATTCCCAAGTCTGTTGGCAGGTCGATGATATAAGCATTATCATTGATACGCTTCAAACCTTTGCAAGGACCAAACTTCTTGTTCATTAATTTATGATAAGAACCCTTGTCAGCACGCCCCTTATACTTAGCATTAGATTCTTCCAACTTCTTCTTGGTTTCTTCATGGATATGTTGGATACGCTCAGCCATATCGTCAACAGCAATACTTTTGCACAAAGTTTCGAGTAAATTGATGAGGTCTACGACCTGGCGAGGCATTCTACCATAAACAATTTCAAACAGTAACATGTCATCCAATCTAGGAATTGAAAGTCTATACTTGATTGTGATCTTGTTTATAGCTCTACTATCAACATACATTCTCCATGTGCCATCCTTTTTTGGTACAAGGAGTGCTGGTACTGCACATGGACTCATGCTTTCTCGAACAAATCCTTTCTTTATTAATTCATCCACTTGATCTTGTAAAATCTGATTTTGTCTTGAACCTAGTATTAGATCAATAAGATGTCGAATGTCTCGCATGGGAGGTAATCCATCAGGTAATTCTTCAGGAGTGATGTCTTTGAATTCTGAAATTAAATTTTGGATTGCCTCTGTAGTGTGTTGATCTGGAGGAACCTCCCCTATGCACATAAGTGCATAAGCCTTTCCACGGTCTTTTATCTCAGAAATGAATTCATCTGCCCGTTCAATCAAGTGGCCATTCTTCAAGCTATTTTCTTTAATTACTGAATCATGCTGTAATGGTAATAAAGAGATGCATTTTCCGTCTTTAGAAAACTTGTAGATGTTGTCTCGTCCTAAATGGGTTGCATTAACATCAAATTGCCAAGGATGACCCAAGATGATGTGGCTTGCATCCATATCCAATACATCACATGTGACCACATCCTTATAACTCTTGCCAATTGATAAAGATACCTTACACAATTGTGTAACTTCTTTGTTAGTGCCTTTACTAATCCAACTAACTCTATATGGTGAATAATGAGGTTCTATTTTCAATTCAAATATGTTCACCATTTTTTTTGAAACTATGTTTTCAGAGCTAACTCCGCCTATGTTTTATAGCCGGTCCCAAGCCCGGATAAAGGAGGAGGGTTGTGTTAGGCCCCGACAGCCAGCATAAAACCCTGTCGAATCTCATCCATGTAGCCGACCCCACCTAGTGGGATAAGGCTTTGTTGTTGTTGTATGTTTTCAGAGCTCCCATTATCACTAATGACTTTACAAAGTTTACCTTTCACTGTGCAACGGGTTCGGAATATTTCATGTCGCCGAGGGTCCTCTTCTTTCTTAGGCATTAATAATAGGCGTTGCACGACACTCGAGAGATGTTCTCCATCTTCATCAGCACAAATTTCTTCTTCAATATCATATTCATCATTAGCCTCTTGATCATTAGTTTCTTATTCATCCTCTATTATTCGTGCTGAATGAAGTGCTGGACGTTGTGGGCACTCATTGGATCGGTGACCTAATTGTCTACAACGATAGCAAACAATGGAATTGGACTTCCCATATGAGTTAGAAGTCCTCTTAGCATTATCAGCACCCGCAGGTTTTGATTTAGGGCTGGCAGGTAAGCTTTTGTCAGCACTTTCAACCTCTTCAATTGTAGGAAGTTTAGATGAATTGCATGCACTTGCCATCTTACTAGTCTCAGCAGAACGAAATTATGCCTTGGCTCCTCGTTCTAGTTGACGTTCAGCAGTTTCTGCCAAGGTGATTGTAGTGGCCATGGTGCTAGGAGTCTGCATCCCTACTTTGTCTTTGATGTTAGACCTCAAACCATTTAAGTATCGAGCCACTTGTTGTGGTTCTAGTTCAACCAGGTTGTTGCAAGATGTTAGACGATCGAATTCCGCTGTATAGTCCCGCACTAGCCTTCCGCCCTGTCTGCAATTCTGGAACTGTTGATGTAGAATCTGTTGATAGTTTGTTGGAAGATATCGATCCCACAACATTTGCTTCATTTTCCTCCAACTCCGTATTGGTTGTTTATTTTTTTGCACTCGCAAAGATTGAATTTGCTCCCACCATGCAGATGCTCCTCCTTTTAAACGATATGCCACCAATTTTGCTTGCTTATGTTCTGGGATTTCCATGTCCTCAAAGAATCGTTCGACCTCCGAAATCCAATCCAAAAAGTCTTCAATGGGTAGATGACCATTGAAGTGAGGTAATTCCATCTTCATCCTAAAATCAGATTGTCTGTGTGCAAAATTTCTTCTTGGCTCTTCTTCACTATTGTTGTCCACCGAAGAAGTGGCTATTCGTTGTCGTCGATTTTCTTGGGTTGCTTCTGGTTGGACACGTGTGTGAATAGGATCTTCATTCATAAGCAATTTTTCGATGGCAGCAGTAAGGAGATCTACCTTTGCTTCTAATCCGTCAAACTCTTTTCTACTTAGAATATCAGTCATGATCTCTTCCTCGCTCTGATACCACTTGACGCAGCGGTAAGGAATTCGGTATAGAAATTTAAATATAGCCAAGAGCAAACCCTAGGCCCGATGAACGATGTTCTATTACACTGTGCAAGTATGCCTCTGTTATGCTTGAAAGATCTGCAGAAAATAAACGTCGATGTCGCCGGTTCAAGCGGACGATAATCGACAAATAAACTAGCAGGAATCCACCTGCACCTTAGAAGAAATCCAAAGCCAAGATCGTGCGCACACGAACTCAAGAATTCAGAAAACTCTGAACTGGAACTTTAATTAAATAGATGATAATAATGTCTTTAACTCTTATAAGTCAGGCCAATATATAGGGATTCCCAACTAGCAATACTATTAGCACTAAGACTCCTATAACAAAAAGAAAACAGAATCCCACCAGCATTAGGACTTTTATAACCTAACAGAATAGGAAATAAACTAATAGGAAATAACAATCCTAATAACATTAGGACTCCTAAGAAAAATAAACTAAAAAGCAAATAACAATCCTATCAGCATTAGGACTCCTAAGAAAAATAAACTAAAAAGGAAATAACAATCCTATCAGCATTAGGACTCCTAACAAATTTGAATCAAACTAAGTTGATGACCACTAGAATTCTGGACAGCAACAGAATTCTCTCTTTTCTTCTCAACAGGATCTACATCATCTTCTCTCATGTGTCTATGGCCCCTGCTCGGCATCCTTTCGGGCTACCTTATGGGAGGAGCTTAAAGACCCGCCTCCCTGACGTCTGGTGGCTGATTGGGGGAGAGACTTCAATGTCAATTTGGACATGGATGATTGCCCAACCATACGATGCGGAAAGGACGCGGGGTAGAGGAGTTTAGGAATTTCATTGACCCACTTGACTTTCCAGCCACAAACTGCAAATTCACAGCTCTGTCCGCAAGATCGAGGATTGATAGATTCCTAACATGACCGGAATTAGAGGATGCCCATCACTTGGTGAATGTCTAGGCGATTGATCGACCGTTCTTGAGCCACACTTCCCTCGTGTGGCAGTCCAACAATGCTCCCTCTTCCGGTTTGACCGTTCCAGGCTTTTGGAGGACGACTTCCGCCATATGATGGCAGCGCACTGGCAAAGAGTTGCGGCATCGGACACTACTACCAGGGCCTTGGCCACCCGCTTGGACAATGTACGGTCATTCCTTCGACTGCACCGACAACAGTTCAGGGAGGACCATGAGGGGCGGCGAACGGAGGCTTTGGGAGTTATTGCCAAGATGGATTGAGTGGACGACTCACTGCATCTCACAGACATAGAGGCAGCAGAGCGCAAACGAAACCAGGAAGTCCGGAAGATGAAGATCTAGTGGAAGCAACGTTCGAGGCAGACTTAGCTTCAAGGGGGGATGTCATCACTCCGTTCTTCCACCTGCATGCGAGCTCATGCTGAAGGGCGAAAAGGATTGATAAAATTGAGGCGTAGGGCTAGTGGGTCTTCGGCCATGACAACATCAGGATGACGATCACCTTCTTCGAGTCGTCTTGCCAGCGGACCCAGTCCCATTGAAGTGGTCCCTTGGGGACATTCCCCGACTCACTATCAGTCTTCTTTGTTGGTATAGGGCATTACATAGGACGAGGTCTCCGAGGCGCTCCGGGGCCTCAATAGCGAGGTTTTGCCCGGCTCCGATGGCTCAATCTTCTTTTACAAGTTCTGGTTAGTCGTACATGAGGGCGTGATGGCTGTCATCAAGAAGTTCGCCAGTGGGACTTGGGACTTTGAGTGCCTCAACCTATTCCCGTTCCTGATGTTCATGCTACTAAAGCGCACCCTGGGTATTCTCCTTGTCCGGTGGCCAGGGCAGATCGTGGGACTTGAGGACAGCTTATGGCACACAGTTTTTGTCGCCTGCTATAGGCAGAACTTATCTTGGGACACCTGGACCATCTTACCGCATGGCACATCATCCTTTTGGCAGGCAGTTGCAGAATTAGCCCCACAGGAGCGCCCATTCATGGTTCCCTCGCTTGGCTTTGGAGAGATCTTCTCGTTCTGGCAGCATGATTGATCTTAAGGGGGACCGCTAGCCGGCAGCATTCCTCGGTTTTGGGCTCTAGGAGCATCCTGGCGCGTAGGTGGCGGTGACTTGGTCCAAGGTCCTAGCTCTGGACCCCCATTTTCATCTTTCCACTCTTAGATCAACGCATCACTAACACTTTAAAAGAGAATCACCCCATTCCGCACAGACTTCCTCTAGGTCGGTTGGTTGGCTATGGCTACTGGAGTCAGGTTGAGTATTGTATACATCTCTTTTCTTCGGGAGTGGGGTTTTGGTTAATGACTTCACATCTCCCTTTTTTTGCACTCTCCTAAAGAGCGCACATTTGTACATGATCCTCATTTCGTAGATATGCATATGCATATATATATATATTTATATAAATATATACATGGATGACAACCACAAACCCTTTCGGTCATCCTTTTTCTCAAAAAAAAAACCCATATCATTCTAGCCATCAGCCCACAACTTAGCCAATTTTACAGTATGTGACACGATGATTTTCGAATACCAATGCTCCCTTCTGAAAAGACAAACATTTCTTTGGTGTCAGATTGACCATAGGAAGCTAGAGCTAACCCCATTGACATCGTGTGCCATATAATCTTGTGGTCTGCTGTCTCCCCCAAATCAAAACAATCGCTAGAATGAGATGTCAAAAGTGACATCAAATCATTGTCATCCCGAAACTCTCCAAACTGCCATTGCAACCACACAACCAAAGAAGAGGATATTAACTCATTCCCCCAAAATCTGCATAAAACATCTGCAGCATAATTCATACAATAAACCTAACTCCACCAATAATGAAACAATCTAACTCATATAATCAAAGGCATACTTCAAACTGTAAAAAGAAAATGTCATTCCCCTGGTCATGGGGCTGCCTGCTTGCAAGCAACAAGCAGGAGAAAGGCTGCAAATCATGAGGGTATAGAAAGAAAGAGAGGACTTGCGAGCAAGAAAGAGAGAGAGGACGCGACAACTAGAGAAAGAGAGAGGTTGCGAGCATGCAGAGGGGGAGAGAGAGGGAGATGCCATGACAGCAAGAAAGAAAAAGAGAAAGGTTGTCAGCAGCGGCAGGATAGAAGGAATGACAGCAGAGAGGGAGGGAGGGAGGTTATTGGTGGCAGCAGAAAGCAGAGCACACACGACAACAGCAGACAGGGAATGATACTAGCAGCACTAGCAGAATGCGAGTATCAGCTGCACAGCACGAGCGGCAGCAGCAGAGGGCAAACAGTGGTCGCAGGGTGCGAATATGGTGGCTACAGGGGGTGAACAACTGCATAGTGGACAAACGGCGGCACAGGAAGCAACAGCATGAATAGCAGACAATTAGAGATTAGAATGATTAGGAAAAATATGTGAGCTGGTCACGCAGGGTAATCACATGGACAAATGAGTGATTAAAAAAACGGAATCAATGGAATCGAGCATGCTGATGCCATCAAGCTATGCTCCAATAAGTGATCCCACCGTGTGCTAGCCAAAATGGATCCAAGTTGCAATCAAGCTCAAAATCCTGACTTATACTCATAGACTCATCAGATTTTACAAGTATGGTCATGTTTTTGACAACTTTGCCCTCACTACCCCACATTGCATGCCTCATAAAATCTTTAATCCTCTTATACAGCACCTTTTGCATGCATGTATTCCTCCTTGTAACCTATACTACATGGATCCTCATGGTCTCATGCACGCCTCAAAGGCACAAAATTTACTTGGACAGGCCCAAGCAGATATGACACAGGCCATGAAGCTACATCTATAAAGAATGGTGCATAGACAAAATAAAAAGGCAGTAAGAAAGCTCAAAACTGTACTGTAAAAGGGAAGGAAAGAAACCTACCATAATGTGCTCAGAATGAAGCTGAAAAGATAAAGTGGATAGAACCAGAAAACCTGAATTGATAGCCAAAGTTATGAGCAATGCCAAACAAAGTTTTTTCTTCGAAGATAACAAGGATATCAGACCCTTTGCCTGATATCCATATTTATTCATAAATAACGACAATGCCAAACAAAGTTTATGGAAAACAAACATAATATCGACCTTCTAGACCTGAAAGATAAGAGAAAATGTAGTTGTTTGTCCTCTGAGGAAGTGAGGGGATATTGACATTATCCTTCAGAAAGTAAATAGAAAAACCTACTTTCCCTTCCCTATCCTCGAAGCACAACAACAACAACAAAGCCTTATCCCACTAGGTGGGGTCGGCTACATGGATCATACGACGCCATTCCGCTCTATTAGTAACCAAACCTTTCGGTATATTATTCACCAATAGATCTTTCTCTATTAGTTTCCCTATCCTCGAAGCATTTCATTTTTTAACTTCTACTACTATTCGCATGGAATCTTTTTCTTACATTCAAATATTACCACAAAGAAATAACTTGGATTATACAATTATGACAAGGGAGCAGATCGCTAAGCTGTTTGTTTGACCAAGTAAGTTGTCAGATTTTAAACAATGGCTTAATCCAAAACAAAATGGACAGCACACATACAAGCTCAGTTTCAAGCTAAATGTGAAAGACCTACCACTACCTAGCAATTTGGGGAGAGAGTCTCTGGTATGGTTTTATTACTTGTTCTGCTGATAGAATTTACATGAACTGTAATCGCCAGTGCAAGTTGAACCAACTTAAGGAGAAATTCATATTCTATTTTAGTGAGACCAATGGTTAGTAAAAACTAAGATGTAAAGACATCATAAATACGACTTACATAAAACACTTCGATAAGAACAGAGCGTAACATGGAATAAAAAAGTATAGCAGCTTGATGGTTGCAAAGATGTTCTGGGATTTCTTCGCACTGCTCGGGTAATATCCACGAAAGAATCGGAATGACCACAGACCTTAGGGTAAATAAACTGCACCAACAATGAAGACATGTTCAATAAGAAAATCTCAATATAGGCATAAACTGAACATTTCAAGTTCAAAAAAAGAATTTCCTTAAGCGCATGAACAAACTATAGCCACGTTGCTTTGCATTTCTTTTCATGGGTAGGAAGACAAAATGGTTATGTGCACAATGAGGAAACCTACAACATGGCCATCAAACTTGCTGGAAGTGCCAAAGATTTCAAGCACATGAGACATCTTTTCAAGGAAATGAAAAGGAGCCTCCCTGTGACATCAAATACATGGACCATTATGATAACCCAATATGGTCAGGCAGGTCTTACTGAGATCTCATTGAGGACATTCAAGGAGATGAAGAATGAAGGATATGAGCCAAATGGTAGTGCTTATAAATATCAAACTCATGTCATTATTATTGAGTATAACATCTCCATACTATCTTAATGGTCTTGTAATTTGAGTTACACTTGCATTTTAAATTTTTTTGCACATAAAGATGCTGATTGCAACTGAGGTTGTTGATGTTTCTTGGATTTTTCTGAAAGGTGCAAGAATTTGTTTTTGTTTTTTTTTCTTTTTTTTTGAGGAGAAAAAGGAACTCCGCCTATGTTTTATAGCCGGTCCCAAGCCCGGATAAAGGGGGAGGGTTGTGTTAGGCCCCGACAGCCAGCGTAAAACTCTGTCGAATCGCATGAACATGGATCAACGAATATGAATGGCGTCGTATGATCCATGTAGCCGACCCCATCTAGTGGGATAAGGCTTTGTTGTTGTTGTTGTTGTTGTTGTTGCATGAACAAACTATAGCATCAAACAATTGCCATAACGAACCTAAACAATACTGATCAAATTTGATTTATCCCAAAGAGAACAAATAGTATAACTATTTGATCAGAAAAGATAACATGAGTATAATGATTTGATGACTAAGGTTCTCATCTTCATGGTGCAAAGAGGTCAGAAAATCCATATCCAATAGTAAATACATTAAACAAGATGTAAAGAATTGTATAAATGAATGGTTACACAGGGCCATCCATTGCCTTTCCAGAATAAAAAAAAGATGTGAAGAACTGTACAAAAACTATGTTCCATCGATGTACAGGATGTATTGATTGTTTTTTTTCTTTTTTGAGAAAAAAGGATGATCACCAAGATTGGGAGTCATATATTACTATGAAATGTAAACTCTCATGGAAAGAGCGACAAAAGAAAAGGAGAAATATGCATCCTAACCAAATCCCCACTCCAGAAGAAGAAAATATGTATTGTGTAAAATATTGTCAACATCACATCTCTCTCCACAAAAAAAATTCGGTAGCACCAGCCAAAAAGGTCACCGGAGATGCTCTCCAACGATGCCTTTGACTGCCATGAGCTATGAGTGATTGCCAGAATGTCTCAGACGCTGAGGGGAAGGTGCCCATGATGCTCATACACAATCAAACCTCCCGAGCCACAAAACACTCAAATAATAGGTGAGTGATGTCCTCCTCCGCCTCACCACCTTGCCCTATAGTAACCAAGCAAAGATCTTAACTTTAAGCGGCACACAAGAACGCCATATGAGCTTAGAATCCACCCTGAAGTTGTCCGGATATGAGGCAGCAGGAAGAAGACAGAAGTAAAGGCTACGAGTTGAGAACTCCAAAGCCACATGGATATCTTGATTGTTAAAGCTAAGGAGGGTTAAAACCATATCAACATGGCAAATGATCAAATGCTGTGATGCCTAATCAGTTAATACATTATCTATGATTAATAGGGCTTGGGAATCTTGATTGTTAAATAAACTAGGTATCCCTTTCTATTCTTCTTTCTATCATTTTAACATTCATCAGCTTTCTGAAGAACATCACATGGACATGACAAATAAGATAAAGTAACAGTGGGACTATTTTAAAGGAATACGAAGCATAAACGTTGTTATCGCATTATTTTCTAAAGTGAATGAACATGACATCAAGAAAGGAGGAAATGAAAGAATTTCTTTCCACTTCATTCAAAAAGATCATTTGAAAGGGAATGAAGGTGAAATTTTCACTTCCACATTCATTTTCTCAATTAAAAACGTTTATCCAAACTAGGTGTGTTTCCCCTTTGCTTCATTCTCCTAATTTTTCATCTCAATTCAAACAATTCTGACTGAAACTTCAAAACAACATAAGACATATATGCTCCAGCAGGTAAGGCATGAAACATGTCTCAGGAAATGTTTTATCAATTCCGCTATGATATTTCCCTCCAAATCTGAAATTTCCATAAGATTTCTTAGTCGCATAGCATTGTTTTTTTTTTCCTTGAGAGAAAGTTGCATACTATTGTGATGAATGGATTATCAGGAAGATCTCCATAATCAGGAAATCTAATATCATAAGCATAAAAAAGAAGAGGATTTCATTAATAAGTAATGAAATCACCTATATCAGTTCCATGAGGAAAGCACTGCATAAAGGAAACGACAAAATAAGTGCCCATACACTGAGTTATCAACCAAGCAGAAGCGAGATATTCATAGAGATCCTTAATGGAAGATAGTGGAAGCGAGACACTGATAGAGATTCTTAACAGAATTTATCAACTCTACAGTTAATGTGATCCTTAGTGCCGATACACTGAAAACATATGAATCATTAGAGATTCAACAGCTAAGATTATCAAAAGAACAAAGACAAACCCTAACCATAGACATTTCATAGAGAACTTCATAGTTGTGCATCCACAACCACTGTAACTATTATTCGGACTTTACTACTATGCTGACATTGAATTATGCAAAGACAATAAATTCCAGCAGTATTTAGCTACACCACATCTATGTTCAAATACGAAGACTGCAATATCGATTACCTTCCCAAGAAGATGAGGCCATTCAAGAGGAAGCACTGGCCTGTTCGAATCAGTAGCAAACGCGACCTGAACCAAGATCAAGAAGAAGAAGAATGAGCAAACTACACAGAGTTTGAACCAAATCTGATGTAGGAGATGGAGTTGGAGATTACAAGACATGAGATTACTTGGAGTCCAAGTTTGAGTTACCTTAAGAATTGAGTCTGAGTTATTTTAAATATTTAGTTGCTGATTAATATTTAGTTTTGATATTTAGTTGTTGTTAGTATTTAATTTCTGTTGAGTCAATATTTCCTTATCTAGTCTATTAAGAGTTCTACTTAGGATAAAATTTGTATTGCTGAACCCTATAAAAGGGAACAGCTAAGTTATTTGGTGGAATTATTGTTATTCAAACTTTTCAGAAACAATTGTTTCTCTCTCTTGGTGTTCTCCAAGTTGCAGTCGTCTCGTGCTGTGTTTTCTTGACATCTTTGTGTCTCATTGTTTTCTTTGCGTGCCAATTTTGATACGCTAGTCGTATCAGGTTACTACGGTGACCCGTATGAATTAATTCTGCTGCTGTGCCGCTGCTGCCCCCTCATCAATTGGTATCAGTGCAACTTCTATGACCAACTAAGACAGCATTGAAAGGTGCAACTTCTATGACCACAAATGATCAACCTACTGGCAACATGGCAGCCAACACTTCATCGGCAAGAAGGGCAAGCAATCCTTATACTCAGCAAAATACCATTATATGTTATAGATGTCGCCTTCCTGGACATCGGTCTAATGAATGTCCCTAGTGTCCTACTGTGAATTTAACACAAGGAGAAGCAGCAATAGATAGTGAAGATGAAAATGAGAATGCTGATGATATTGAGTATGCAGACGAGGAAGGAGAGCACGTGGCCTATGTAATCCGACGCCTCATGCTCACACCAAAGAAAGAGGATGACATACAAAGGCACAATATTTTTCGGACACGAGGTACTGTCAATGAACAACTATGTGATATTGTTCTGGTGAAGCCAAAGAGTTCTGACTCTTCTGATAGCTTTAACTCTGCCGACATCCTCAGCTCACTGCAACATTCTTTAGACGATTTTAAGGATGTCATGCCGAAAGAATTGCCACCTAGTTTACCATTGTGTGGAGCTACTATTTTCTCCAAGTTTAATCCAGCTACTATTTTCTCCAAGTTTGATCTAAGGCATGAGTATCATCATATTTGAATTCGAGAAGGAGACGGATGGAAGACAACCTTCAAGATGAAAGAAGGCCTCTATGAGTGGCTTGTTATGTCCTTTGGCCTCTCAAATGCACCAAGCACCTTCATACATCCCATGAACCAAGTCCTCAAGCCGTTCATTGGTCGATTCCCGGTATCACAACTGTTGTTATTGGGGTTTTTAGTTGGAGCTGACGACATAAAAGTTAACCCAACTAAGGTGCAAGTTATCACTAAATGGCTGACAGAAAGGAATGTTGCAGAAGTGCGAAGTTTCCATGGTCATGGTTTTTCTCCGACGAGAGTGGTTCATAGTTGGCACTTACAACAAATTTATTCGAGTATGTTCCAGAGGGATGCTGATGTTACTCGCTCGAGGTCGAGCTCTTTTCAAGATGGGGGGACTGATGTAGGAGATGGAGTTAGAGATTACAAGACATGAGATTAGTTGGAGTCCAAGTTTGAGTTATTTTAGGAATTGAGTCTGAGTTATTTTAAATATTTAGTTGTTGATTAATATTTAGTTTTGATATTTAGTTGTTGTTAGTATTTAATTTCTGTTGAGTCAATATTTCCTTATCTAGTCTATTAAGAGTCCTACTTAGGATAAAATTTGTATTGTTGAACCCTATAAAAGGGAACAGCTGAGTTATTTGGTGGAATTATTGTTATTCAAACTTTTCAGAAACAATTGTTTCTTTCTCTTGGTATTTTCCAAGTTGTAGTGCAGATTCGTCTCGTGCTGTGTTTTCTTGACACCTTTGTGTCTCGTTGTTTTCTTTGCATGCCAATTTTGATACGCTAGTCGTATCAGGTTACTACGGTGACCTGCATGAATTAATTCTGATGTTGTGCCGCTGCTGCCCACTCATCAAAATCTTATACAATATGATTTGATTTTCTTTTATTAGTGTGATTTCATTTTCTTAGTGCTGGTCTTGAATTGGGCTTCCTGCCTAAAAACATGTACAATCAGAATTTAGAACATTGAGTAGAGAATCATTTGAGATGGTTTGGTCATGTTCAGAGAAGACCATTAGATGCGCCAGTAAGAAGAGTAGATCAAATAATCTGGAGTCCGATTAAAAGAGAGAGAGGGAGGCCAAGGCGGACACTTGGTGAACTAATAGAGCAAGATCTATTGGTGAATAATATACCGAAAGGTTTGGTTACTAATAAAGTGAAATGGCGTCGTATGATCCATGTAGCCGACCCCACCTAGTGGGATAAGGCTTTGTTGTTGTCGTTGTTGTTGAGAGATGAATAGTAACAATCTTGGAAATCTATTCCTCAAAGATATCATTTTAGGTTTCTAGTTGTACTTGGATCCTATCATTTGGTACATGAATAGCCGTTCGATTTTGATAGGATGAGTTATCGGTTGCACTGAGAATCCATCCCTAAAATAACCTTCTCAAAACCTCCAGCTGTACAAAATACTCCTATTTTCAAGTAATTTCATCATCTACCGGCAAAATTTAATCTCCCATTCAATACCGCTCTATCATTGTCTCGAGGAGTAAAAGGATAACTAGAAATAGATAACTCTATCGTACATAAATATAATATCCCCTCACCTAATTTATTCTTTTTTTCAAATCTGGGTCATTACCTCTTGATTAACTTGTTACCATCTGTTTCCTTTCCAAGCTTACATGGTTACACAATCACACTGAAGATTATTCTTGTTTACATTTGATTATTTCAATTTTTAAAGATATATTCGATTATTTCATATTGAGTCTCCAGTAGAAGAGAGAAAAAAGTAAAATTTTGCAAAAAAAAAGGTATAAATGACAATATGGCTGCACAATCTTAATTCATTTTGGAGTTTTTTATTTACAATTTTTAAATAAATATGGTAGGATGTTCAGCAAAATCATGAAATGACTTTTTATAGAAAATGTGAAATGCCTTTTTGAGAAGAAATCATGAAACAATTGTCAATTTTTTTTTTTTGGGAGAAACAATTGTCCAGTTAAAGTGAAAAGGTTACTGCAACTTGTTCATTATGGAATAGACATGAATTAGAAGATCGATCATTAAAGCTTATTGTTCACAATGGTTAACAACAAAAGAGGCATATTTTCCAAAAGGAGCAGTTGTCCATGATTGACCCTGTCAATAACCCGAAGCTTGGGATTACCAATGAGTCAAAATGAATCTTTAGACACAAGTGTAATTTGGTGCAGAATCAAAAGGTACCAAGTCCAATGCCAACATTAGTCAATCCAGCTGCCAGATCGACTGCAAAGTTTGAAATGAAGATAGCCAACAGAGAAATCCAAAATTTCACGGAAATTATGCTTGTACTAAATTCTCTTCCCGAAGTTTAGTGGCCTTGAAGGAAAAATAAAAAAAAATGTATTTATATTTTCAGTTATTGCATGCGGAAGAAATTGTCAAAGTATTAAAGTTGCCAAAGTTCAGAAGAAAACCTCATGTAGGGACAATTGCCAGGTTTTTTCTGCATAAACTTAATTCGGACTGATTATTATTTATTTCACTTAATTTCATAGTTGAAACATAACTAGAGCTGACCTTGATTGGGGCCTCTCCCTGTTCATGGTGATTCAGAACAATAGGAGATGCAAAATATCATTTGACATCTACTTGGAGCAACTATCTTGAACGTCGAAGGGATCATACTATGTTTTATGTCTCTAATTGGACTAAGTTTTATTAGAACACCCATGACAAACAAAAAAAGGGAGCGCAAGGAAGAGTTAGGAGGCAAAAGGAGAAGACCTGGAGCAGAAGACAACAGCCCGGTGAAGGGAGCAGGCTTCTCTGAATCCGGCGAGCCAGAGTATTCCGGCTTGTGTGACCCCCTTCGCCACCTCCGCCGCTGGCGATCCCATCGGCGACGGCGAACTTTGGCGACCAGAGAAAGCAATCCGACCTGCGTACGTTTGATACTACGCGAACCTTTTCGCCAAATAACATTAACAAAAAAAAAATGAACGGAAAGGGTTGTTTCAGGCCGCATCTTAAATGGAGCACGGCCCAAGATTGTACGGAGAAAATAAAGTTGAATGCCAATAGGCCCATTAAGAGTTTTAACGGGTTAATATTCTTTTTAATGCATCGCTTGCCTCTCTGAATTGGGGGAAACTTTCATCGATCCAGGGAAGGCTTCTAGAGGGAGGGGGCAGCTGATGGCGATGAATCGCGTCTTCCGATCTGGCGTCGGTCTTCTGATGCAATCCGAAGGAGCCTTCTCCAAATCGGGCAAGTTTTCCCTCGCAATTCCAGCCAATTTGGGAACACTATTTTGTGAAATTTTCTATGTTTTGCTTTTCCTTGTTTGCTGTTTAAGGGTGTTATTTTTTTTTATTATTTTATCACACTTGCTCGGAAATTTATTTCCTTTTTTATTGTCCTTGTCGGTGAATTCCTCCGGTTGGCATTAATTTGCAATACAATGAGCAGTGGTATGCTAAGTCCGGGTTAATCTGGAGGGGATTACCGAGGACCATGCTTTGACGGTTTCGTAGACTTGGTCACCATATTGCTCTTATTATCTTGTCTGATGTAATAGCCATGGGAAGTTTAGTAATATGCTTAATTTTTTTTGGAGATGTTACCTTTTTATTAGTAGCTTTGTTGGAGAAATAAAAAAACGCAGATGACCACATTGGTTTGTAAAATGCATTTATGGTGATCTGCAAATGGGACTGCAAGTTTTGGAGTGCTTAAAAAACTCATGACATTAGACTTTGCAGGTGGATAAAAGAAAACTTGGCAGTTGATTTAAAAAGTCTGTTGACTGGAGACATCTTGTTATTCCAGTATTATAATTTTGTTGCTTGTTCTATGCTGCATTTTGTTGATTGGTGATTTGGGATTCTTTCAATGCAATTGGCATTAAAAATTTAACTATAACATGTGCCTGATAGGTAAGTCCTGTGAATACTAGGTAGTTTCAGTATTATTTTATCTGCTTGGCTTTACCAACAGTTAAAGGTAAGTGGGATTAGGGATTGGTATATTCTTTTATGAACGTTTTCCAGTTTTCATTAATGTGGTCTTTATTAGTAGGACAATAAGAAGTGAAGATTTACTCGAGCTGGGTACTAATGCTTGACCCATGTTTGCTGCTAGCATCGATGCTGAGTAACCATCATTTGGGTTTTCAGTATTGTAGTTAGTGGAATTTTGGTCATGATTGTGCTGCATCCATGTTTGACCATGGTTGAGGTCCATGCTCAATCAAAATATGTGCCATGTCATGCTAAACGAGGCAAAAGTCGGCACGAAGCGAGCACAAGCATGGTCGGACTACCATTTATTATCTTACTAATATTTTCCTTATTTGAGAAATTAAAGGGTGGTTAATTTTGAGGGCAAACCTAGCACATCATATCCACATGTATAATTTTTCTGTTCAAATGTTATTCTTATTTTATGGTTCTGTCTCTGAAGCATAAGGCACTGATCGCAAGCAATATTATGAGTAATCGGTAATCCAGAACTTCAATGCTTTCTGGTTTGAAAATTTTGCACTTTTTTCATTATAAGATGGAAAGTAGAATTGTATGCTCAATTGCAGTGTAGAAGAACTATCTTGATCCAATCATGGCATCAACACAGATTAAAATGGCATTATTTCATCATGATTTTGAGGTTATGGCTTTGTAGGATGAAGTGATCAGATGTGAATGCAAGTTTTTTATAACTTGAGAATCTCATGATAGTTCATTTTGTGATTGTTTCAGTATCCAGGGAGTTCCACGCAACGGGGTTAAAAAGAATAGGGGCGCACGGCCATGACGAACCATTTTATGTTCACGCAAAGCACATGTACAACCTTGACCGCATGAAGCATCAGCAACTGAAAATGACTCTCGCCGTGCTGTCTGCCTTCAGCATTGGTGTTGGTGTTCCAATCTACGCTGTTATGTTCCAGCAGAAGAAGACTGCCTCTGCATGAGATATGGCACTGGTGAAAGAAGAATAAGTATCAAGAGTAGTAGTATGTTCTGCATGGAATGCATTCTTTTTTTCTTTTTCGTTTGTTTAGCATTGGGAGTAAAATGAAGTCGGTAGTTTGTACTACCTGGTGGTTGCTACATTTTTAGGTAACTATGAAATGAGACTACTACTACATTTTGAAGCATTGGATTGTTGCAGTGCAGGTCCTGAAAGCATTATATATTTGGTGATGTGTGAGTTAATGAATATTACATTTCTCGCGTTGATGCTTGTGGAAAGCGTGGAGCCTTCACAAATCACAACATCAATTATCATCATTATTTGATAAGTAGATGATTCACTGGCTAAGAACTTTGTTTGTTCTTCCCGAGATAATATTATGGGTTCATAACATGTATACGTATGGGTGTAGTAGCAAAATACCGGCAATAAAAAAATTGTTGTGAGAAATCGAATTTAAATGTAAAATCGCTTAATATGTATGGCATTAGTGTAACATCCGAAGGTTAAAAAAAAAAGATAACAAGCAAAAGCCCCAAGCCAAAGCCCACAGCCCACAGGCCAATACCCAACATCTAGATGACCTAAAAGCAAAAGCATTTTTTGCTTTTCTCCAAGACTTGTCGCCACACCCCCAAAGAAAATCACCATAAACCCCCTCTCACACTCTCACTATTTCTCTCTTTCTTTGACAAGAGAGAGGACTAAGGAAGAGGAAGAAGAGAGATGAGAAGAAGCTAGAGTTAGTTCGTTGCTAAGCATGTAACGTCTTTAAAATTGGGTTTAATTTAATTGTCGAATTTTAGGTGACGTTAGTTTCATAACATAATTTCATAAAATATTATAGCAGAAACATAATAATAAAGTCCAATAACATAAAACACAACGGAAGATTTCACAAGCTAATAATTTCAAGATAATAAACTAGTCCATGATAGACTTTATTGGGTCACATAGGTTCTAACGACCCAACGTTGGGTTCATCATATATAGACAAGTTCACATAAAAGTACAATACTCAAGGCCCATAGGTCATACCTACTTGACTCTTATAACAGTTCATCATCATAACATAACATAATATAAGGTAATATAACTTGGGCCATAGCCCAACGAACTCATGTGTAATATCATCATCACGAGGCCTTACCGTCGAAGCTATATCTCACTCATATCTGCACGGATCCAAGAGGTGCAAGGGATTTCTCTCGTTAGAGTATGTTGAAGCTCATGCATGCTATGATCCTACATATGCATTCTACATGGCATGTGAACAATCATTAAGGTAAGATAAGATAAACATATAACATTGTAAACATCATGTTAAGACATATCATAATTTATCATTATGCTCAAGCATATCATCATTTATCTTGCTTTACTTTAACATCTTCGTTCATAACATCATATGACAAAGGAACATACATTAGCATCATTTTAGATTCTTTCATTAACATCGTCTTCATCCTTATGTCCCAAGTCGTTCATCTTAGTCACTTTAAGTGACTTCATCTTTTCATCTTCTATCTTTAATTAGATAACTTATTATCTTCGTGATTGGAAAGACCATGTTGATTCGTGGATTCTTGGTTAGCTAGGCCAAGATCTTTCTAGTCCCACTTGAAAACCTCACCTTATAGGTGTAGTAATTTCCTTATGAACAAGCCACTTAAGCTAGCTAGTGACGACGTGTTCATCTATGAACGAGCCACTTAAGCTAACTAGTGACGACGTGTTTCCCTCCACGATTACAACAAGACACCTTCGTACTAATCCATCTTTTAATTACATTCATCAATACATACAATCGTTCAATACATGTTGTATGTTTTAATCCTATTTGAAGTCATACATACTTTAAATCATGCTAAGTATGGACAAACAATCATAACATAGGCATCTAGGACTAGTCACGGTCGTGCCCACACACAAGCACAGGCGTGCCAAGGTGTGTCACGGTCGGATACTTAGTCGATCTTCTCGGCATAACATGGTCACAGTCGTTCCCAGTTATAGCACGGTCGTGCTGACTTCATTAGTCATCCACGAGTTGGTGTTTGGGCCGACATGACTGAAATGCCTATGTCCATACGTGCACACCCGTGACAGAATGATTCTCCAAAAATTCTAAGGCATGGGCATCTTGGGATGTCACGGCCGTGCGACCACAAGGTCATGGTCGTGATAGAATGCCTATATTTGTCCTTTAGACGTTCAAATACTAAGGTATGATTTCCCACTATGGTCACGGCCATGCTCAAGAGCATCACAGTCGTGCCAAAGCCGCAGACGACACTTCCCCTATTTTACCCATTTTTTTCTCATTGTCAATAATATATGAACAATTTAGAGATAAGCATTCATCTTCACATACGAATTATTCTACTCAGTAGCCATCACAAGATTACAATAATAATACATTTCCAAGATGTCCAAACATGAAGATTAATAGAGGATTTGCATGTGAACATCTAATCCACTAATCACAATCAAATATAGACATATGACAACTTCGAGCATGATATAATTAATAAGAAACATCCTACTTCTAATCATGTTTAGCAATAAAATAGTAACCTAAGAAAAACAAGAAACATCATATGCACATTCCCTAACTTTCATTCTAAGAACAAAGGGTTTGTTCTTCATGCTCTAATCCACACATTCAACCATGATTAGGGAGAAAGTTAGGGAAAGTTGGATCCCCTCAAACATATCTTTAGAGTTTATGTTAAAACCCTATTTTTTTCTTTCTTCTTCTATCTACGTCTTCTTCTCTTTTCTCTTCTTCTTCTTCTTCTTCTTCTTCTTCTTCTTCTTCTTCTTCTTCTTCTTCTTCTTCTTCTTCTTCTTCTTCTTCTTCTGCGATTCTTCTTCTGTGGTGAGGAAGAGAAGTGAGTTCTTGTGTCACTCTTGTCGTGAGTGGATGAGAGGGGAGAAATATGGTGAGTGAGCAATTGTGATAGTGTTGGAGCAAAGTTTTAATGTCCTATAAAATTATATTTTGATGATACAAACATCGAGAGATTACAGCTATATGCTAAAAAAGTTTAATAAAAATATGAACAAAAATTTGATTGAATAATTTTCTATAATGTCATTAGATGTGGGATAAATGATGAATATCAAATTATAGAGAATTCTCCTAGATTTCCATAGAATCTAAAATTATCTAATTTGGATAATCATGCAGAAAGTTATGATCAAAATAAAACAGGATAGTCAACTTGCTGATCGAAGCAATGAAGGCCGGTCAAGACTACACCGATCGACCGATCAGATGTGGAATAAATGATGAATATCAAAGTTATAGAGAATTCTCCTAGCTTTCCATAGAATCTAAGATTATCTAATTTGGATAATCATGCAAAAAGTTATGATCAAAATAGAACAGGACGGTCAACTTGCTGATCGAAGCAATGAAGGCCGATCGCTACACCGGTCGACCGATCAGACATACTCGTCGACCGATCAATCCATGAGTTGCCCAGATCAACGTCAAGACTACACTGATTGATAGACTGATCGATGCATCGGCCGACTAACTAGCTCAACGGAGAAAATAAAAATGTCGAGACTATACTGGTCGACCGATCAAGCGCTGACACTAAAGAAATCACGCAACGGTCATATAAATTGGTCGATCGGTCCATTAGTGAGGTCAATCGGTCCCCCGCTGTGATGAATAGTAACGAATAGTTTTGAATGAAAAAATTATGGAAAATTTTCTGGACAAAATTTTCACATACGGAAGCCTATAAAAGGAGTGCAAAAAATAGAAGCAAATGCATCTATTTAAGCATTAAAGGGAAACTTCAAACATCAAAGGAAAATCATATTCTTGAAGTCATTATTATATTTTCTCATCTTTCTCTATTCTTTTTTTGTGAGGTTGACATTGTAAAAGAGAGAATTACTTTTTTAAAGATTTGAGTGCGATCTCTTGTGTAGTAGAGATTCTATCTTGCCTCTCAAGCTAGAGAAAGATAAGCTTCTTAGGAGGAGAGGTATGCTTCACCTCTCGAAACGGAGAAAATGTGTTTTGGTGTAAAGAGTTTCTTCCTTGTTCCATTTGAAACAAAGGAAGAGTTTAATGAAATCTCCAATGATTTTGAGATCGAAAAGTCAGAACGGGGACGTAGACTAAGGTGTGACCGAACCTCGTCAACAATCACCTTGTGTTTTTGTGATTGCATTCTCTCTCCCTCTCCTTCTCATATTATGTGTGTGATATGATTTGATTAGTTTTGATTTAAATATTGTTGAATCAATTTTAAGCTTGCACGACGTATTTTGTGAAATTGACAATTTCATTATTAATACCAATTCAACCCCCCCCCCCCCCTTCCTCTTAGTGCCTTGGGATTCTACAAATAGGGGGTGAGTAGGAGAGAGATGCTGAGTGGCTCCTTTTTGGTGTTGCTGTTGAGACTTATGGAGAGGAGAGAGAGTGAGTGAAGGAGAGTGAGTGAGAGAGAGGTGGAGGGTCTTCTTACTTGTGTGCTTCTGTGAGGTTTGGGAGGGAGAGGAAAAGGAGAGTGAGCTCCCTTGGGATGCTGTCGGGAGAGGTTGGGAGAGGAGAGAGAAATGCGAGGGTAAGTGGAGTTTAGGGCAAATAAATCTATTTATACTTTAGGCTTAGGGTTCAACAAGACTAATGGTCTTCATACGTGGGCTTTTAAATAGTTATTGGTTTCTTTTTATTTACTTCATTTTTTATATCTATTTGATTTTTGAGAGTATTACAATATACCCCCCTTAAAATAAAATTCGTCTTCAAATTTTGTAGATCTTATACAATAGATCTCTTCATCCACGTTTCTCCATTTGTCTTTCGCTCCTCGTATAAACCGGCATGATTCCTTTGTGAACATACAATGCGCATTTCTCGGTGGTCTCACTTTAATGGCCTTTGCACTTCATCTTCGCTAGTCGGTCACCAACACTTGTTATTCCAAGATTTTTGTGGAAATCTCATATCGCTAATCAATCTCAAGAAGTCGAGATCGTTCTTGAGCCATGCTTCCGTTGCCGCGCTCTACTCCGTAACTTTGTCTAAGTGTCAAATCATCTAGCTTAACACTTGACCTTTTCATCTCATCGTTTAGATCATATAGACCTAAGTAGAGTCCTTTTAATTTTCCTTCATACCTTTACCATCACAATTATGACCTTAGTCATCTTCCTTAACTTTCTTTATTTTTAAGAACCATGATTATGTGTCTTATCCTTAGAATACTCCTTTTAATATTCTGAGTGGTCTTCATGTCTCTTATGCATACACATTAGAATTGGTATGATTATTAAATGCTAAGCGACGATTACCTTGAATCATTCTTGAGGACTTGACATCTTGTTTCTCCAGGCAATTCTTCTTATAATGACCTCTCCTTCCACATTGCAAATATGCTCCAACCTTGAAGCGACATTCACCCAAATGAAACTTTCCGCAATGGCGGCATTGACTTTTGCTCCTACAAGATTCTCCCCTCTTGGAACTCATATAGGGTCCATTCCTTTGCTCCTTCCATTTTTCTTCCTTGGTAGTCTTCTTTGATGTGTTACCATTATAGTCCACAACTCCATTCTTGAGCTTCTTTGCTAGTTTAACGACTAATTCAAATTGCTTCGGCCATTGTCTTGGTGGCTTCACACATCATCCTAGCCTTTAGTTCGGACTTGAGTCCTTTAACAAAGATATTCACTCTCATTCCTTCCATCTTTACAAGAGTACAATACTTTTCTAGTTGAAAGTACTTGATCGAGTAGTCATCCACGGATATGTCACCTTGTTGGAGGTTAAGGAATGGACATCTCATTACTTTGAAGATATCCATCATACTATCCAACCATGCTTCCGCTTCTTTCGAATCATCAATCCCGTTGAACATAGGAGGATTGAGGCCTAAAAACCTCATCAAACATTCTTGGCGTGAACCTCCATCACATTCCATAGCTTGGGTTGTACCTTCGTTCGTTGGGCAACTTATATCCATCTATCATCATACAATAACTATGCATCAATGTTTAACATTACCTAATTAAAATAAAATATATACTTTTAGGCTCAGTGGCACCTCATGATGATTGCACATGGATCCTTACATTTAGACATAACACAGACATTTTAGCCAACCAATAGCTTACATGTCCCAAGACTTAAAACATATGAGTCAAGTCTATAACTTACATCTACTATAACATAACATATAAGAGCTCAACCATGGTTCTCGACTTTTAGAACTTACAACACTCAAACCAAAACTATGGCTTACACAACTAAAACTCTACATATAGAGCCAAAACTGTGGCTTAAGTCATTCATCTTAGTCACTTTAAGTGACTTCATCTTTTCATCTTCTATTTTTATTTAAATAGTTTCTTATCTTGATAATTGAAAATATCATTCGCAAGTCCTTGGCTGGAAAGACCATATCGATTTTCAGGTCGTTGGCTAGCTAGGCTGGGATCCTCGTAGATCCCTACTTTTGGAAACCTCACCTTGTAGGTGTAGTAGTTTCCATGGGAACACATCCTAGCTAACAAGTGAAGACTTTGTTCTCTCCACGATTATAATAAAACACTTTCACATCAATCTGTCTTTTAATTACATTCATCAATACATACAATCATTTAATACATATTGCATGTTTTAATTCTATTTAAGATCATACATACTTCAAATCATTCTAAGTGTGGAACATACAGCACATCAGTCCATCTCCACTAGTCACGACCATGCCGGATAGTATCATGACTGTGCCTATGTCCAGTCAAAGTCATGAGGCTGCCTACTCACAGTTGTAACAAAAGCATGATTTTTAGTCAAGAGGGTCATGGCCATGCCATGATTTTTAGTCAGGTGGGTCACGGCCATGCCTGACATTAGTCATGGCCGTGACCTAACGTTGAATTTTTGTCCTATCCTCAAAATATTCTAAAGCATGAGCTTCACTGGGTTGTCATGGCCATCTGACTCCATGGTCACAGTCATGACAAAATGCTCAATTTCATCCTTTGGACGTTTTAATGCTAAAGAATGGGATTCTATGGGTGTCACGATCGTGCTCCTATGCATCACGGCCATGCCCAAGTCTCGGACACCTTGTTTGTATTTACCCATTTTTTCATCTTTTACACATATATATGAACACTTTAATAACATACATTCATCCAAATATTTGAGCACACATTTTGCTCCATTCATCATATAAATCATACACGAACTTTACTATCATAATAATCTTGAACATATAAAGAGTTTTCCAAGAAGAACATTAAAAGTTATTAATCACATTTATATAAGAAATGAAATAATGAGCTAAACATGGATCACAATAAATATGATTAGAAATAGAATAGTAATCTTAATGAAACATACTATCCTAATGCAAATGTGGACATCCATTAATCATCCATTCCAAGAACACACGGTTGATTCTCCATGCCCCAATCCAGACATGCAAACATTGTTAGGAGGAGATTTGAATATTTGGATCTCCTTAACATACCTTGCTTTGTAGTATTCTCATAAATCAAATAGATATAAAAATAAAATGAAATAAATAAAAGAAACCAATAACTATTTAAAAGCCCACTTATAAATTCCATTAGCCTTGTCGAGCCCTAAGTCTAAAATATGAATAGATTTATTTACCCTAAACCCTACTTACCCTCTCATTTCTCTCCCTCTTTTCTCACTCCTCTCCCAACCTCTCTGGCTGGCGGCACCCCAAGGGAGCTCACTCTCCTAAACCTCACGATAGCACACAAGGAAGAAGACCCTCCACTCACTCTCACTCACTCTTCTTCACTCACCTTCTCTCCTCTCCATCAAGTCTCTGCAGCAATACCAAAAAGGAGCCACTCAGCATCTCTCTCCTACTCACCCCCCTTCCTTCATCCCATTCTCTCTCTCAGCTCTCCTCTCACACGAACAACACCAAGAAACAACTCACTTCTCTTCCTCTCCCTAGAAGAAGAGAAAGGAGAAGAAAAAGAAGTAGAGAGAAGAAGAAAGAAAAAGGGTTTAGGCATAGGGTTTTAACGTAAACCTTAAAGGTATGCTTGAGGAGATCCAATTTTTCCTAACTTTCTCCCTAATCATGGTTAAATATGTGGATTATGGCATGAAGAACAAATCCTTTGTTCTTAGAATGAAAGTTAGGGAATGTGCGTATGATGTTTCTTATTTTTCTTAAGTTACTATTTTATTGCTAAACATTATTAGAATTAGGATGTTTCTCATTAGTTATATCATGCTCAAGATGAAGTTGTCATTTTTCTATATTTGATTGTGATTAGTGGATTAGATGTTCACATGCAAATCCTCTATTAATCTTCATGTTTGGACATCTTGGAAATGTATTATTATTGTAATCTTGTGATGGCTACTGAGTAGAGTAATTCGTATGTGAAGATGAATGTTTATCTCTAAATTGTTCATATATTGTTGTAAATGGGAAAAAATGGGAGGGAAAGTGTCGTCCACGGCTCTGGCACGGCCGTGACGCTATTGAGCATGACTGTGACCATAGTGGGAAACCATACCTTAGCATTTGAATGTCTAAAGGACAAATTTAGGTGTTCTGTTATGGCCATGATCCTTGTGGTCGCACGGCGGTGACACCCAGGGTGCCCATGCCATAGAACTTTTGGAGAACGGACGTAAAACGGTCATACTGTCACAGACGTGCAAGTACGGACATAGGCATTTCATCCGTGCCGGTCCAAACACCAATCTGTGAACGACTAATGAAGTCGGCACGGCCATCCCATAATTGGGAACGATCATGACCATGTTATGTCGAGAAAATCGGCTAAGTATCCGACCATGATACACCTTGGCACGCCTATGCTTGTGTGTGGGCACGATCGTGATCCAAAGTAGTAGAGCCGTGATCAGTCATAGACGTCTATGTGATGATTGTTTGTTTACACTTAGCATGATTTGAAGTATGTATGACTTTAAATAAGATTAAAATACATAATATGTATTGAATGATTGTATGTATTAATGAATGTAATTAAAAGACGGATTGGTAAGGAGGTATCTTTGTTGTAATCGTGAAGAGGAACACGTCGTCACTAACTAGCTTAAGTGGCTCATTCCCAGATGAATACGTCGTCACTAGTTAGCTTAAATGGCTCGTTCCCAAATGAACACGTTGCCACTAATTAGCTTAAGTGGCTCATTCATATATGAACACGTCATCACTAGCTAGCTTAAGTGGCTCGTTCGTAGGGAAATTATTACACCTATAAGATGAGGTTTCCAAGTGGGACTAAAATGATCCTGGCCTAGCTAGCCAAGAACCCGCGAATCAATATGGTCTTCCCAATCGTTAAGATAAGAAGCTATTTAGTCAATGATAGAAGATGAAAAGATGAAGTCACTTAAAGTGACTAAGATGAACGACTTGGGACATAAAGATGAATATGATGTTAATGAAAGCATCTAAAATAATGCTAATGTATGTTCCTTTGTCATATGATGTTATGAACGAAGATGTTAAAATAAAGCAAAATAAATGAAGATATGCTTTAGCATAATGATAATTTATGATATGTCTTAGCATGATGTTACAATGTTATACGTTTATCTTATCTTGCCTTAATGTTTGTTCACATGCCATGTAGAGCGCATATGTAGCACATAGCATGCACATGTTCTATGTTTCTATTATGATGCAATGTATATGTCATGACATGTAGAGATTATGTTATAGGATTATAGCATGCATGGGCCTTAACATACTCTAACGGGAGAAATCCCCTATACCCCTTTGATTCGTGCAGGTTGGGTGAGACATAGGTTCGACGACGAGAGCCTCATGACGGTGATATTGCACATGGGTCGGTCGGGCAACCCAAGTTATCTTACATATGTTATGTTATGTTATGTTATGTTATGATGATGAACTCTTATAAGTGTCAATTAGGTATGGTCTATGGGTCTTGAGTTATGTAATTTTATGTGAACTTGTCTATGTATTATGAACCAAATATCGGGTCTTGATGTTAGAGCCTATGTGGCCCATGGACTAGTTTATTATCTTGAAAGTATTAGCTTGTGAAGTTTTCCGCTATGTTTTACGTTATCGGACTTTTAACTTATATATGTAGGATGAATCTTATTCTAAGTCATATGTTATCTTATAATTTATTCACTTATGAGGTCTTTCGCTGTGTTATATTAGTATTATGTTTATTATTATTATTATATTTTTAATATAATATTTTGTGAAATTAGATCATAAAGAATTAAGCGAAAGTAACACTCTTTAGAATCCGAAGGTAAGGAGATACAATTAGAATATTAATCTTTATATTCTTACTTTTGTATTTGGATGTGAATGTGCATCGCGAAATAAGACAATTTTACGTAGAGGATAACTTTTACAAATCCGACAACAATTCTATTTTCTTTTTATTTGAGAACGTGAAATACTTCTGGCGCAGACGCGTGGCTTAGCATTCGGAACATGAACCTGTTTTTCTCGTATTTTTTTAATAATAATATTTCAGAATCGTTCATTTTTTTATGCTGGTCGTCTTGATCACACATTAATTAGAAACTAAATTTGTAACGCCCCCAAATCGCACCCCGTCACATGGCAGAATACGCTTCAGAGATGCTACGGGTCATCCTTACGTGAACATCATGATGACCGAAAACTAAGGCTTTTGACTGGTCAACTCAACATCGATGAATGCGGAATAATTAAATCATCACTAAGAATAAAATAGAGTAACATCTTGAAATGCGGAAGACTAATAACTGACTTTATAGGAGTCCAAAGGAAAGCTAATACATCAAATGATAAAATGAAAGGAGACATCTATCCATCATCTAAGGACTCGATAACCATGTGCAGCCACCTACGAGCTCGATCTGTCATCGTTGGTCACCATCATCATTAGGACCTTAGCCTGCATTTAAGAACATGCAGGGGAGAAACCTCCCTATGAGTTTTACAACTCAGTATGGAAGTAAGATAAACATCATAGTAGGATCATAATACTAAACATGAATCATAAAAAGATAGCATCATAGAATAACATCATCATCAGATAAGGAAGTGAATCATGATCATAATATGGAATGATAAGAGCATGTAAAGTGACATATGAATAAAGATCATTAATAATCATCATAAGAAAAAGGCAAAAGCCAACATCATGAGAGAGATTCTTTATTCACATGTGTTCATCTTCTTCTTCATCTTAATTTTCATCTTTGACTTATTTGGAGTATATTTCAACCCACAGGGGGCCTGTCTCAACCCGTCCATCATCATCATAACTGACAGAGCTAGCCCATAACTGACAGAAGTCAGCCCATAACTGTCCGAGAACAGTCCATAACTGGTCGTCACCAGTCCATCGTAAAAGAGCTCTTCATTTAACGTTTTACGTCTTTTATCTTGCATCTCTTAATTAAACAAAACATATTTTGATAAGAACTTTAAATCAGGATAAAAGACATAATCATGGAGAGTAAATCAGGGATAAATCGACATCATCATCATCATACATAGATTAGAATTAATCATGTGGAACATGGATTAAAAAATCATAAACATGTGCATAATCTGGTCGGAACCTGAGCTGAGTAGGGAGAAAACCCAGGTCGGGTATAACATAGTCATCATCGGTACAAATCAAAGGACAAGCCCGGGCCGGGTTCAGGTTACACCCGAGCTGGGTCGAATCATCGTCGAGTCGGGGCGTCTGTCGCGCCCGACGGTTCATCATACTCGGAACTCGGTCCGGGTCATCTTCAACCCGGGCCGGGTTCGTCCGATTGCAGAGCTCGGCGAGCGTCGGCAATGGCGATCCGGGCCGAGTTCCTCCGAACTCGGTCCGGCGAGGGACCTGCTCGGGCCGGGTTTGGGTGAACCCGGGCCGGGATCTTCTTTCGCAAAAATTGCGCGTCGCGTAGTTCGCGTTCCGTTCGTCTTCTCCGGCGATGGCCGATATAAAATTAACATCATACTTCATCATACAATAACCAGAAACGACCTAGAACATGCTTCAAGTCTAAAATCAAGATTCTATTACGAATCTACCCTAGTTCCATACTTCGAAGTTTCTGTCCGAGAAACTTTACTGCTGTCCTCTTCTTCCTCTTCCTCTTCCTCTTCTTCCTCTTCCTCTGCCCGCTCCTCTCTGTCTAGGTGCGTGTCCAACATCGTCTACGTCCTCCGGTGTATCCCCTGTATGACGGCGGCCGTCAGGGATAATGAAGAACGAAAAGGACGCACGTAGAGGAGAATTTAGGACTGATTTTGTGGGAAAAATGAAAATGGGGTTTTGATTTGATCTGGCCTCATATTTATAGGGAGAGGATTATAGTTTAAATCAGAATTTAACTTCTCCCTGATCAAATCAAATCCAACTCAGATTTTATTCTTTCTTTATTCTTCTTTTTATCTTTTTCTTTTATTCTTTTCTTTTCCTCTTTTCTGTTAAAAGTTCGGGCGTTACAAAATTACTTAGATTGGATTGATTGAAATTTCAGTTAGAATTCATTTCATATATTTGATCATCATATTCGTTATCTTTTTTCCTATTTTATTATTAGTTTTAATTTAAACTTTTAATCGCAATCATTTTTAAAAGATATATATTTTTTATTTTCGATCTGATTACATTGTTAGACGTGGTCGACCTCTACACAACAAAATGATTGGTCAATTCAGAGGCGGACAGGATAAAATTTCGGGATCATCTTTGAATAATAAGCTATAATATTTATCGTTTACGTTTTGATGCAATGTTTAAACAATTTTTAACATTAACTACATCTACTTAATATTATAAAATATTTTTTAATTGTTCAAACATGATAAAAAAATCGTGATTCTAAGGACATTATTTGTCATCATTATGATTTTATTATTAAAACTATTTTTTACTCTTTAGATGTGATGTATTTAAATTAAGAGGTCCATTCTTTTGGAGAAAAAAGAAGTGAGTTGATAGCTGATGTACTACGAACCCAAAGTAAACCAGACCGGACGGCTTGAGCCAACGGCTTGCCACTGGTCTTTTAATTGTGCCTTCCTAAACATCTGTTCCGACGAGCAGCTACGGGCAGCCCAAAACCAACCGGAGATGGGGACCGAATCGACGGCGTGGCCGCTGCTGCTGTTTCTGCTTCTACTGATCCCACCGTCGCTTCCCAGCGCCGACGCCGCGGGCCACGAGTTCCCCCGCGACGGGACGGTGATAGAGCTGGACGAGTCCAACTTCGACGACGCGATCGCCGCCTTCGTCTTCATCCTCGTCGACTTCTACGCCCCCTGGTGCGGCCACTGCAAGCGCCTCAACCCCGAGGTCCTCTCTCCTTCTCCACCGTCGCATCTCTGATTGGCTGACTGCTTCTTGTCTGCTCCCTCTTCCTCGTTTTTTTTTTCTCTTTTTGTGCTCGAATTTTTGTATCGGTCGATTGATTAAGCCGACGTAATTCGATCCAGACATATGTTATGTGTATTTAAAATTTAGTTTCTTCACCTCCCCTTTTTGTCATATTATACGAATACTTCGCTGCTAGGATTCTTGATCTCTGTAATGACATCTTCTCAATCGTTGCATCTTCCTCATACAGGTGGACGCTTAATCTCTCTCATGGGTATCTTGACCCTAAACATAGGTTAATTATGACTGGAAATTGAAATATCGTAGTTCTGTACCCGTGGCTTCTGACAACATGCACGCCAGAAAAAATTTCAAGCTCTTAATCAATCGAGTCACCCATTGGTTTTATTGCTGAGCGGACTGGAAAATCATTTAAAATTTATAAATGTATTCTAATCTTGTGTTAATATCAGGTGGTGAATTACTTTTAAAAGGAAACAAGATGTGGTTTTTATCGATTTGTGGTGGATGGTATTCTTGTCACACTTTTTCTTCGTTAAAAGTGGTTGATCTTCATCAACGCATAAGGTCACTGGAATCCATTTATTCTGACTTTTCTCCTATTATTTTTCAGTTAGATGCAACTGCTCCGGTGCTAGCTGCGCTCGATGAACCCATTTTTATTGCCAAGATTAATGCTGACAAGTATACGAAACCCGCTTCCAAATATGAAATAGAGTATGCTCTTTTCTATCCTTTCCCTATGTTCTCATCGAGACAACACATCTGTGGTTGCAAATATTCCATGGATGTTGTTACTAATTAGTATGGTTGAATTTGCAATATTGCTCTGAGTCCAAGAAATTTATGTTAACCAAAATTGCTCTCATTTATAGCATACAATACACATGGAGTCCTTTCGAATCTACATGGGTTTCTTCCATTTTTCCATATGCAGTGGGTTCCCAACAATGAAAACCTTCATGCATGGTGTGCCGGTTGAGTACATGGGTCCAAGGAAGGCTGATTTGCTTGTTCGGTATCTTAAGAAGTTTGTTGCACCTGATGTTACTTTGCTTGAGTCTGATTCAGCAATTCAAAATTTTGTTGAAGCAGCTGGTACAAATTTTCCCATATTCATTGGCTTTGGCTTAGATGAATCTATCATTGTTGAAGCTGCTCGTAGATACAAGAAAAATGCATGGTTTGCTATTGCAAAAGGCTTCTCCGAGGAAATGATGGTCGCATATGAGTTTGACAAGGTTCCAGCATTGGTATCCCTCCATCCTAAATACAATGATCAAAATGTGTTTTATGGCCCTTTTGATGGTGAGTTGGGATAATCGTTATCCAGATCATACAAATCTTCTTTTCAATAAGCATAAGAATCTTTTAGAAGATAACTTCATTATCTTATTACTTGCCATTATGTATACCTAACAGTAATTTGTTGTTCAGGGCTCCTTTATGAATCTTTTAGAAGATAACTTCACAATAACTCCTTTATGAATATTTTTTGGACAATCTTGCACACTACTAAAGCATAGTCATATTTATGGCTTCATCTCTGTATGTCATTAGTTCATGCATTATTAATTTCCATATGTAGATATAATGATTATGCATATTGATTTAGCGATTACTTTTTTCTTCACAATGTCTTCTAATTAAGGATATCAATATATGAATTTTGTTTTCCTTTTTTGCGGTCTTGCAGGGGAGTTCTTGGGAGATTTTGTACAAAAGAATTAGTTGCCTCTAGTTGTGCCCATTAACTTTGACACACTCAAGTCAATGGATGGGGACAAAAGAACAATAGTTTTAACAATTATGAAGGATCAGGTAGATGATGGTTCATCACAATTAATTAAAAGATTGCGTACAGCTGCTACTGCAAACAAAGACTTAATATTTGGCTATGTCGGGGTCAACCAATGGGAGGATTTTGCTGATAAGTTTGATGTCAGTCAGAGCTCAAAATTACCGAAGATCCTGATTTGGAATGGAAATGAGGAATATCATATAGTATGTTGATATCAAGACCCAATAGAATCTGACTCAGATATCAGTTTACAAATTCTGCTTCAAGAAGATTAAACTGTGAAATCTATGCATGTGCAACTGAGATTTATTTATTTCGATTTCTTTTATTCTGATTATCATCAAGTAATTTCAGTTAGATTAATGTTCGTCTTTTTAAAATCATTACCAAAAAAAGGTCATCTGACATTAGTGATGCAATCTAATCTCATCAGCAGTGTGCTGAAAATAGTGCTGCATTTTGCAATCATGAAATCAATCTATCTGAATTGTTTTTGCTTACACATCATCTATCATGAGCTGACATGCATCATCTTTGATTTAACACATTTTATATTCTGACATTCTATTTGGATATCTTATCTTTCCTCTCTTTCTCCAATGAACTCTTCAAAATACTCCAATGTTTTATTTTGCATACTTAACCTAATTATTAATTCATCTAGTGTCATATAAGACATAGGATGTTTCATTTTTTTTCCCACTGCTTAAAAATGTGTATGAAGTGGCAACCATGAATTTAATTTCTTACATATAAATGAAAGCTCATAGTCTAATCTATGAAGAGTTAGATTCTGCTAGACTTTCCTATACAGAAGTTTATGTGTCTTTGGTGTGCCATGTTTTTGCCATCCATCATCAAACTTTTGGGCGACTTGCCATACACATGTTTCTAGTATATTTTTTATGTGCATGTAACTGGTAAAATGTTCCATCTCATTGGTGTGTAATTAAGATGATTTCTTTAGATCTAAAATGGGCAATAAGTTCTCCTGGTCCATACATTATTTGAAATCATGGGTTAATTGTAATTACGACTATTTTTAAGGATGTCGGTTGTCATGTAAGTCTTATAAGACATTCTTTTTTCTTGAGAGGGAGAAGGATGACTACTAGAATGGTTGTCATCCACGTATATATTATAAGACATTCTAATTAAGTATTATCAAATATTACTTTCATTTCACATATATGGGAAATTAAAAGAACAAGAAATTATAACTGCCTGGGTTTCAAGAGTTTTTTTTTTGCTACACTTGTACAATTTTTCCATAGCTTTTATACATAGTTGGATGACAACCACAACTCTAGTGGTCATCTTTTCCTTCTGAAGAATATATATATATATATCCTAAGGTGAATAATATAGAGCAAGATCTATTGGTGAATAATATACCGAAAGATTTGGTTACTAATAGAGCGGAATGACGTCGTATGATCCATGTAGCCGACCCCACCTAGTGGGATAAGGCTTTGTTGTTGTTGTTGTTGTTATATATATATCCTAAGATGTAATTTGATTTGATTGTGTCATGACTTTTTGTCGTGCAGATTTGGTAGATTTTTTCAATGATATTTGCTTTTGAACTTGTTGATCTGTAACACAAATTGCAAAAGTTGACCTTTTCGCATGGATTGATTGATACAACATGCTTCTTTACTACTAGACATGTTTTTTGTTTGAGAAACTCATACTCCAACAATTGCCCGTACCCTTCTATACAACTTTTTAAAGAATATCTCAAACTCTTTCTTACTTGAAATTGCATACCTAGTTTTGAGTCTTCTGACCGGGCATTCTTATATTGTGAAGGTTGAAGGTTCGGAGAACCTAGAAGACAATGATCAAGGGTCTCAAATTACTCGTTTCCTCGAAGGGTTCAGAGAAGGAAGAACCATAAAAAAGAAGATCCGAGGCCCCTCACTGCTTCACTTCATTAACTCGTTAATTAGCATGAACACAGTTTACATCATCATTTTCGTAGTTGCTCTTATTATGGTTATTCAAATGGCAAGCAATCAGAGTGCAGATGTCCCTATGACTAGAAGAACTCGAGACGAAACTGTAATTGCAGGAGCTGAAACCCAAAGGAGTCATCAGTCTGTAGACAAAGAAGACTAACATCAATCAGTCGGCAAAGAAGGCTAAGTAAGCATTTAAGGATTCTTATCTAGCTGAACTCCTGTTTTTTCTTCATTTTGTGTTTAACAATTATAGCGTATGGAATCAAGCCAATATGTAGATTGTGCTTGCATGAAGGTAAACAAATATGTTTGTTCTAACCCCAAATAAGGCTTTATCTATGTGCATGTAACCTTAATATGGAGGAAAAAAATATTATTTACTTGGCTCCTTCCTTAATACCTAATGTTCCTGAACCCAAATATGGAAAAAAATCAGAAAAAACTAACTATAAAACTTTAAGAAGAAAAAAGAACGAAACTTCTTATTTTTGTCATGCTAGCATTGCTATCATAATATGCCAAATTCAAATCGAAGCATTAAAAATGGAGGTCTCGACGGCTAGTTGGATAAATGAAACACTGTAATTATTAGTATTAGTTATGAATATCAATAATCATGGAGGTTGAATATCTAAGTAATTTATTAGTTGAATTGATAAATGAAATTATCTTCTACCAATCAATATTCAGTTCTATGATATATGAATTGGTGATGTGTTAATCCTCAGGATTAAGCTCAGGTTATAGATAAAAAAATGTTATAAGTGTAAAGTATATGCTTAAAATTAAATTAGTCGATAGACTTAATTCTAAATACTTAAGTGCATTATTCATATAAAGTTAATAAACTAAACGTGAATCAAAGTTAAAAATCAGGAATCAGTTCCATATAAGGCCTTGTTTCCTGAAAATTACTTTTAACTCATGGATTTTAAAATTCTATACTATAACACATTTAAAAAAGTGACATACCATAGAAAAACGCTATGAAAAATTTCATCCAAAAGTGTTTGGGAGCAAAAACATTATCATGGTAAAAATTAAAAATAAAAGTGAAGTGTCATTCTTTTGTTTCTGCTAGGACATGTAACGATTCGAAATTAATCTTAAAAATTTTGGTGATTTAGAGCAATTTCGCATCATTAGTCCGTTCCTCATACATCATTTAATAGCGGAAGACTTAAAACAATAACAATAATAACAACAACAAAGCCTTATCATACTAGGTGGGGTCGGCTACATGGATCATACAACGTCATTCTGCTCTATTAGTAACCAAACCTTTCGGTATAAGCAGAAGACTTAAAAATTTAGAGAAAATTGGAATAAATAAAAACTTTTTCATAATCATTTCATAACTAATACTTCATGAGACAATAAATGTAAATTCTTCATTACATCATCAGTCTCATTGTTCATTTAAAATTGTAAAGTTATTAAACCTAAACATGTGCAACACTTCTTCATGAGCTTGAGCCACCATCCACCGGTTAATTTTAGTTACCTATACGGATCTAGAGTGCGGAGTTTTTCAGTTAAAGTATGTAAAAGTTATGCATGATATCCTAACACATGATACTACTACATGCGATATATCATCATCATAATAACTATAACATATGAACATGCATGTCATGAACTATATCATGAATCTTACATGACATTACATCATGCTTACATTCATTCTTCATACAACATTCATGAAACATAAACATCATGTCATACCTGTGTAACTTCAGATTCTTCATATGCACTTATCAAGCAATAGAAATATACATTCATATCATTCATAAACGTTCATGACATAACTTATCATTTTATTTCACTTTTATTGTCGTATGCATCTTAAGGGTTTCTTTATAACTTCTTGATCTTTACTTCTTGACTTCTTTCATACTTTACATTTCATCAGAGTTGCTTTATAAACCTTTGGATCTTCTTTCATTCTTCTTTTCTTTCTTTATTATGTCTTTTTCATCTTTCATCTTTATCACGTAATATCATCTTGTCTTTCTTTTCATATCATTTCATATTTAGGAACACATACATCATAATAATGAGGAACTTTATTCCTTGGAATACAAATATTTTATGATGAGGACATTGCTCATTGAAAAGTACATATACAGATGCATGACTTTACTTCTCAGGCTTAGATCATATTGAAGTACATACATAGGTGCAGAACTTTACTTCTCATCATTGATGAGTGACAATGACATTCTTCAACTTTATGTACATTATGCTTTGCAATACATCAATCATTCATATCAATCATTCTTCATTTTTTAGCCTAATTATGGTTGAGCATGTTTAAACGTGTGTCTAGATTCATTAATACATCAATCAATGTTTCATAAATAGCATCATATATAAAATATAAGCAACATCATAAAGCATTATACATAAAAAAATAAATGTATCTAAAATTTATATATGTTGGAGCAAAATTTTAATGATATATAAAATTATATTTTGATGATATAAATCTCGAAAGATTAAAGTAAATTGTTGAAAAAGTTCAAATAAAAATGGATAACTTTATGCACTACACTTTGATTAAATAATTGACACTAGTTTTATTAGATTCTGAATGAATCATGAATATTATAATTGTAGAGAATCCTGTTAACTATTCAAAGAATCTAAGATTATCTAATTTGGATAACTGTGTAAAAAGTTATGCTCAAAATAGTGCAGGTCGATCAGCCTGTCGGTCGAAGTAAAAAAGGCCGGTCGAGACAATACCGGTCGACCGAATGAAGATGCCAGTCAACCAATCAATACTGAGCCTGCCCCGGCCGACGTCGAGCTGATACCGATCGATAGTCTGGTTGATCGACCAGTTGCGGTAATTGAGCAAATCAGCACAACGGTCGTATAGACCGGTCGACCGGTCCATAAATGCGGTCGACCGGTTCAATGCTGGAATGAAGAGTAACGGCTATTTCTCAAGGAGAAAAATGTGAAATAATTTCTAGACGATTTTTTCACATGTTAAAGCCAATAAAAAAAGTGCCAAAGCCAGAAGTAAAAGCATCCATCCAAGCATTGAAGCAAAACTTCAAAAAATCGAAAGAAGATATTTTTCCTTAAAGTTATTATTTTAGCTGTTCTCTTCTTTCTCTCTTCTCTTCTTGTGAGTTTGTTATTGTAAAAGAGAGAAATTATTTTTAGAAAGATTGTGAGAACTCCTGTGTGAAAGAGGTTCAAAATCTTACATCTTGAACGAGAGAAAATATTAGCTTCTTAGGAGGAGAGGTTGTGAGAAAAGGTGGTTGATATAAAATATTTTCTTCCTTGTTCCATTTGAAACAAAGAAAGAAATTCTAGTGAAATCTCCGACGGTCTCGAGATCAAAAAGTCGGAGCGGAGACGTAGGCCAAGGTGTGACCGAACCTCCTTTGTGTTTATTTTATCTCTCTCTCTCCCTCTCACACTATGTTTATGATAGATTTAAAAGGATTAGTGAATCGATTTTAAGCTTTCGTAATGATTTTCGTAAAATTGATATTTTCGATTTAACATCAATTCACCTCCCTCTTGGTGCCCTTTGGGGTCCTATAATATAAATATTTTAAAAAAATGCATAATATTAACAAAACAATTGTTGACATAAATAATAATATGCCAACCTTTCTTATTTGACAATTCTGACACATCATCAATAAAAAACTTATAGCTCAATAAATAGATGGTCATTTTTATTGATTCTAATTTTCTTGCAATACTTTGATAGGAATCACATATAAAATTCATAGATTTTATATTTTTGACATTTAATTCCAAAAATTCATACAACTACCAAGATCTATTCTTTACATAGTATTCTAGCAATAGATACTAAAATATTAATAATTTAATCTATACTTGTTCTTTTCAGATGATTTCAATTGAGATAGAATGGCAATACAAACTCTTAACTTGTACATAAATTTCAAATCTCAATTCAATATTTCTAAATTAATATAGATTTTACAAATTCGTCTCGCTATTACCTGAGATAGTATGATAGTAGTCTGATGTTTGGATGATAATTATTTTTATACATCTTCAAATCGGATGAAACAAATCTCTATGAAAACTAGACTTCGAGATCTTTCCATAGATATTTTATTTCTAAATTTGGATAAGTAAAACTTACCCAAATAATTATTGAAAGACAATCACGAATTTAACAAATTATACACATAAATCATGAAACCTTCATTCATGCAATTCTCATTTGTGCAACCCTCGGTCAAAATTCCTATCAAGAACAAGGTGTTTTTGAAACTCTCAAACAAACAAAAAATATCATTGAGAGGGTAGAGAGAGATTTGAATCCTCTTTACATAACTTTTAGGTTTTAGATCTAAAACCTCTTTTCCCTAATCGACTTGTATCATTCTTTATCATCTAGAAGCCTCTAGGTCTTTCTTTCCTTTTCCTAGAAACATTGGTCTTCTCTTTAAAATATAGCTACTATGAAGAATAGAGTTCTAGATTTCCTAACCTTAGGCTTTTTTTTTTGTTGAGAAGAAAAAGAGAGAAGAGGAATTGATGGCTAGGTGTTTGGGGAATTAATAGGGTTGTTAGTCCTTTATAGAAGATTTATATTAGGATATTGGTCAAAAGGCCCAAATGCTCTTGGCCCAAAATTTTGAGTTATTACATCCTTCCCCCCTTAAAAAAATTCTTCATCGAATTTCAATATTACATATGCACTCTAAAAATTTTTCTTCATTATCTTTTACTTCAATCATAATCAAAGCAAAAAGGTATCTGTTATCTATAACATTGGTATTATGGACATTACCTAAAGCTTACCTTAGTCATCATCATTTATGTTTTTGAACTTTAGACAACTTTTATTTTCTATCTGAGGGTATCCTATGATACCATCAATATCACTTAGGTCTCATGCACCATTATACTCCACTTTTTTTTTATTCTAACATCTTATATTCATATCCCTCATTTTACATATTGCCCATAATCAACTTGATAATACTATCAACTTGAATGCCATCATTAGCATTAGCATTGGAAGACTTTTTTTTTCTTCCATCCTTTTCAAAAATTAACCAAACATTAATTGATTACTTCAAAACCTACATAACATTAAACATTACATATCTTTTGACTTTAATGACTGCTCACGACGATTGTACATGGACTTAGTGACACAGCGGGGGATCGTGAAGTGGAGGAGAGTACAACTTTCGGACGAATCCTGAAAGATGTTGATAGTTCAAAGCACCATCAATAGCTTGATAATCTCGGAATCCACCGAGGCTCAGAATCCACTGAGGAATACAATCACATAGGTTTATAGAATAATTGGATAATAATTGAATTATCTAATAATGGAAGAGGTTATGCCTATTTATAAGCATTTACAATCAAATCTAAAAAGAATCTAAAATCTATAAATATAAAATAACAACAATATAAAAATCCTAACTAACAATACTTATCTTCTATCATATCTATCCTACATCAGTCTCCCTTTTTTCAAAAGAGTTCGACCTCGAACTCTGAAAATTGAATCTGGAGGATCATGCGTCACATATTATTGCGGTCTTGTCTTCTTTCTCAACTTATCATATAAATCATTTATACAAATTACCACCAAATAACAACGTATTGTCTTCAAATCTTGACTTGAAAATCCAATCCGCATAAAATATTTGGTGTTGACAAAAACTTTCGTGCATCTCAAATCAACTTGAAGCATTTGAAGTAGATCTTTTTTCTTAGTTGACGGATTTAATTCTAACATTTCGTCCACCTCTTGAATAAATTTATCTTCTTTTGACTCAGGAGAAAAATTTAAAATAACCAACTCTTCAGTATTTGGATGGAACTTGATATCTTCAATAGTATCTGGCAATTCTTCAATTGGAGTTGTAACAACTTCTAAAAGAAATCGATCTTCACAAGATTTTATAGATTGTGAAGTCTCAGGAATTTTATTGATTATATTCTTCAATAGTTGTTGAACTTTCTCAATTGAATTCTTGATGTTCTTCAAATGAACTTGCACTTCTTGCAATAAATTTTGCCTCTCTTGATGATATTTGCTTGATTGCTGCAAAATAAGATAATGATATGGTGAAGGCAAAAAATATTCGACGCGTACTTTTTTCAACTTTCTCCATGTCCGAATAGGTTGTTTGTGATAGCAAACTCGTAATTGTTTATTATCTTTCCACCAAGAAAGTGCTCTGCCTGTAAATTTGTTGGCAACTAATTTGGCTTGTTGAAATTCTGGAACATCCCAATAATCAAAGAAATAATCGACCTTAGAAATTCAATACAAAAATTCATCGATATCGAAATAACCATTAAATGAAGGTTGATCTACCCTCATCTTATTAGTTAAATAAAATTAAATAAAAGAAAGAAAAAGAAAACAAGATAAAGATAATGTAATTAACAAATAATGAGAGAGAAAAGAAAGAGAAAGAAAAAGGATAAAGAGGTAGGCAAATAAGAAAATAAAGAAAACAAAAATAATGGAGACATTTCGGTTAGGAAGGAAAATAAAATAAAATAATAAATGGATAATGAAAAAGAAAATGAGCACCGGGACGAAGAGATAAATCTCCTCGAAGGCTCTGATACCACTTGACGCAACGGGGGATCGTGAAGTGGAGGAGGTTACAATTTTCGGACGAATCCCGAAAGAGGTTGATGGTTCAAAGCACCATCAATAGCTTGATAATCTCGGCATCCACCGAGGCTCGGAATCTACCAAGGAATAAAACCACACAGATTTATGGAATAATTGGATAATAATTGAATTATCAAATAATGGAAGAGGTTATGCTTATTTATAGGCATTTACAATCAAATCTATAAAGAATTTAAAATCTATAAAGATAAAATAACAACAATATAAAAATCTCAACTAACAATACTTATCTTCTATCATATTTATTCTACATCACTTAGACTTCTTAACATCACATTACTTAGACTTAGGTCCTAACTATGCTCTGATACCAATTGTAACAATCTAAAATTCATCCTAAAAAATTTGGTCATTTAGGGCAATTTCGCACCGCTAGTCTGTTTACCATACATCATTTAATAGTGGAAGACTTGACAATTTAGAAAAATTGGAATAAATAAAAATTGGACAAGAAATATTCTCTAATATTGGTTGGTACCCTCTCGTGTCCCTACACGAACGCATCTATCCCCGCCTGGTCTTTATGTTTTACGCAAACATGACTATTGAGAAAAAGTGCAACCTGACTTTTGTTCTTGGACGTCGCATCATTGCCGACCCCATTGTCCTCCATCGCATCTTTGAGTTTCCTCCACTGCCAAACACCGCAGAACTCGAGGCGTACGCCATTCACTCCTGGCCTCCTCGTTATCCCTCCATTCAAAATGCGGTGGAACTCGTCTTTTGCACACACTCTTCAGTACAAGACATATGACTTCCACAAACATCTTCCTCCTGACTTAAGGTGGCCCATCACATCTTGACTCGTATCATAACCCCTCGCTTTGGTCATTTCAATGAAATTCAACACTTCATTCTTTTCTTTCTCTATTGACTTTGTATTTGTGATGGTTCACATCTCAGCTTTCCACACTATCTTATATATCATCTCGACGCCATGCAAAAGAAAATTCTAAATAGAGCTATTGGAAACCATCCTTTGTACTTTGGTTCCTGGATTACTAAGATCCTTGTTCACTTTGGAGTCATCATTCCTCTTGATGAGGAATTCATTCTCGCCCGGACTTGGGACACTATCACCTTTGACAACCTACGCTGGAAATGTCTTCCACGTGGTCAAGGCAGTGTCAGAGCACCTGAAGATATTCCTTCTGACGCCATGAACACGGATCACATTCAGGGGGGTGAACCCCACCCATAGACTCCTCCTACTTCTAATGCAGCCTCCTCCTCTGGCACGCTCGACATGACTGCTCTTACTCATGAGGTGCACGCCATGTAGAGGGACATTTGGCGTGAGGGTCGTGACATACATTATCTTACCGGTGTGACACTTGACTACTATGTGGCTAAGGGGTTTGTCTCCACAAGAGTTCGCAAGGATGACAGTCCCGATGAGGGGTAGATTGTCATTTATGTACCCCTCTTTGATGATGTCAAAAGGGAGAGAAGTATGTAGCATTTATGTTAGGATGATGTGTGTCCTGGAACCTACATCTTTTTTTATCCTTTTTGATGTAAACAATATCCATGCAATGTTTTGGTTATTTCTGATATGTTATGTAATGTTATGCGAACAAAGCACCTTTTTGACGATATGAAAATGAAGGATGGTCATGTTATTTTGGTAAAATGTATGCTCTCGAACATTACTTATCATCTTATGATTGTCATATATATGAAAATAGTATGCATGTATTTAGGGGAGCATGAAACATCTTTATGAAATATTTGTATTAACTCTCCATCGACCAATATGTTTGTCATCATCAAAAAGGGGAGATAGTTGAATCACATATTATTCCCATGTTTTGATGATAACAAACACAATTGGCCGACAAATGTTACTAAATGAATTTTTCAAGTGACATATACAAGAACAAGTTTAACTGGAAAAGGTCTGACGAAGAAACAATGAAGAAATCAAAGACACAGTCGTACGACCGATCGACCAAACGAAAATAGAAGCGTGAAAACTATTGAAGTTATGAGACCGATCATAAGGTCGATCGACCGGATGAGCATCCGAAGAAAATAGAACATGCATTACGATAAATCAATGATCGGTCGAAGGACTGGCCGACCGAATGCAAGACCAAAGTAAATAGAATACAAAGATGTTGAACAAATCAATGATCGGTCAAGTGATCGGTTGACCGGATGCACGTCCGAACAAAACAGTAAGTAAAAACAAGTCTAAAGCAAGAAGTTGGTCATAGGACCGGTCGACCGAGTATACATCTGAATTGAATAGGGAATTAAAACCAAATGTAAATGAGGAATCGGTCATACGATCGATCGATCGAAATAAATAGTGAACTCAAACACCGTGGAAAACTTCTAATCGGTCGACCGCCCTTGTCAACTGGTTGACCGACTCGGTGCGATCTGCTACAGTAATGGCTATTTTCTCATACCAAATTTTTTGATTACTTTTCAAATATAAAGGATCTTGTCAAGTATGCTATAAAAAAAGTCCAGATCGTATGAGAAGGACCTTAATCAAGTACAAGCAATCAAGGAATTAGATCATTCTCAATCGTTTTTCTCCTGAAAAAGCCCTATATCCCTTTCTTCTCACTACTCTCTACTGTAATCATTCTGGTGATCATTTGTGAAAAATAAAGATTAAGAGACCTACAAATTTGTATTCCTGAAAGCTCTTATGTGAAAAGAGAATCGCCTTTCCTCTTGAGTGGAGAAGAAGGTGGTGCATGTGTAAAAGGGTTTCCTTCTCCTTTTGAGAAAGAAGGACGATAGTGGATCTCTAACGGTCTCGAGGTCAAGGAGTTAGAACGAGGTCGTAGGCTAAGGAGTTGGGCCAAACCTCGTCAACAAATCTTGTGTTTGCTCTCTATTCTATTTCTATTATCATTTTGCATTAACTGCATTACATTTAGCATTCTCACGAAAAACTTCTAAAAGCAAAAGTTTGAAATTTCAAGATTAAAAAGTTATACACCAATTCACCCCCTCCCCTCTTTGTGCCCAACGATCCTACATGAACCACGCGAGTTGAACATGTGAATATTTATAAGATCTTAACTAAAACTTAATGGTGTGATAATCTTAATTGGCATTAAGTTAATTAACTTAGGGAATTCAGCCATAATTTCATGCGAGTTAATTAGATTTTTAGTAAACTCCCATTAGTACTTGAATGAAATATTATATACTTGTTGTTAAATTCAATATTATTAATGTAACGATCCGAAAATCCACCATAAAAGTTTTAGTCATTTAGGATAATTTCGCGTCATTAGCTCGTTCACCATATGCCATTTAATTAATGAAAGTCATATAAAATAAAGCTTTATTTAAATCACATAAAATTTTTTTCAACTAATAATTCATGGGACCTCAAATAGCTAAAGACTTCAGTACATAACATCAATATTCAACTAGAACTTTAGGACTTATTTAACCCTAAGCATGTGCAACACTTCATCATGAGCTTAAGTTATCATTCATCACTTAATCTTAGTTACCTGCACGAATTTAAAATATAGGGTTTTCGAGTAGAGTATGTAAAAGTCATGCGTGTCATGATATCATATCACATGATACTACATGCGATGTATCATCATAATAATAACAATAACATATGAACATGCATGCTATGAACTATATGTAATACCTCATATTTTCTAATTTGGGGCTAATAGTTAATCTTGGCCCAGTACTCTTTAAGTCCCCCTATATAAGAAACCTTAATCCCTTGTTAACTTCTTTTTCTCCACCAAAAAGTCTCTTGACGGCTAGAACTAAAGAGGGATAACCTGAGGAACAAGGAGGAGGAAGAAGAGGAAGAAAAATGAGGAGATCAAACAAGGATTAAAATGTATGTAAAGAGGATCCAAATCCATCTCTCCTCTCTCAATGTTCTTCCTATAATAGATTGAGAGTAAGATGACACCTTGTTCTCTTGTTGGATTGTGATTGAGGGATTCTTGTTCATGAAAATCATTAGATCTATGCATGTATTGGTTTCTTGATTAGATCTATGCATGTACAAGTTTTTATAATTAGATCAAATAGTTAGGGTTCATAAATTGTTCATACTGTTCATGATTTGGGGATGAACCCTAATATTTGAAATTGAATGTTTTAATATATTTTATGAAGTTCTTTCGATCCTATAATGTATGGAAAACATACTTGTGTTGATTCTAATTGTGATAATCCCTAAATTTTGGGTCAAAATCGTGTAAACATTAGGTTAGCGGCGATGTTCCAGAACTCTGTCACGGCCGTGACACACACTATCACGCCCGTGACAGAAAGAAAAAGAAAGCAGCCAAAATAAGTTTGTCATGCCCGCGATTCCGGCTTCATGCAGGCGAGTTGCAGCCTGCAATCCGAACTGAGGACGGGTTTTTGGAGTTAGCTCACCCTCGCGGGATCGCGACCCTTTGTCCCGGCCATTGTAGCACGTGTGTCGCCCAGGGCATAAGGGGCATGATGACTTGACGTCATCCTCACCTTCCTCCGGCTTATCACCGGCAGTCTGTTCAGGGTGCCCGTGACGAAAAGTTGGGCGAAACGAACTATGTCACGACCGTGATGAGGCCTATTACGGTCGGATTAACCCTGTCACGATCGTGATAGAACGAGGAATATTTCAGGGCTTTTGTTACGGCCACGATGACTTATTTCACAGTCGTGACCATTGCTGAAACTTTATATATCATAATAAATGTTATTTCCAAGGTATTAATAGTATTGATTGATTCTTGTTGATTGTATAAGAACCTAGATACACGTATATGCATGTTCCTACATAATTAGGTTAAAATATGAAGATTGAGATACATACATTTTTGTTGATTGTAAAATATAATGAATCCAGTTGTGGATGATGTGACATATCGATCATCTATGGCCCTTTATCGGATATTTACCCGGAATGATCATTACACACATTAGCAATGGTGTGTCATTTTGATGTCGACCTCGGGCAAGAGTTCAGAATGAACATTACATACATCGACAACGGTGTGTGCATTCTGATGTCACCTTTGGGTGAGAGGGGAGCATTGTCTCTAAGACCTAGCTAGCCTATTGGGAGGACAACGACATAATCCTAACTATTGAAAGATATAACTATAATGAAAATGCCAATGATCGATCGAATGGAATAATGTCCCATGCAAATGGAAGTCCAAAGGATTATAAAGCAATCATGCGGAAAGTGATGAAGGTAATGATTATGATAAGTGTATCTCACTTATATGCCTATGGAAATGAATGAATGATTACTATGAATATCCATACTTTAATGTATGATGATATGGTTCTCCCATGCTATTTGCTATAATGCATGATGATAGGTTGTTATTGATGACGACATGTAGATCTCATATATAGAGCATGGCATGCATATTGTTTACTTCTTTTATATAAGGATGATGCATATCATGTAGTATCCTATTTAGAATCATGACATCGCATTGCATGGCCTTTACGTACTCTAACTAGGGAATCTCTACACCTTGGATCCGTGTAGGTGCTCAATGATTGAATGCATGGCGGCTCCGCTCATGACAAGAGAGATTGCACATTGGTCTATGATGTTAGGAGTCATGTGTCATTGAGTCTATTTGATAAAGTTTTGAAAGATGTTTTTACAATGACTATTAGTTTTGTTTTCTCAATTCTATAACATTACTTATGATGTTTTCATGAAGTCTTCCGCTATCTTTTGAAGAGTTATTTTCTTTCATTTAATGGTTTTATGCTTCCTCTATATTAATTGAAAATTATATTTTACTACCATTTTGTGATGGCGAATAGGCTAACACAACCGAATGACCTAATTGTCCTTGGCATTTGGGGATGAAATTTTGGAGTGTTACACTATATCATGAACCTTACATGACAATACATCATACTTGCATTGATTCTTCATATAACATTTATGAAACATAAACATCGTGTCATACCTATTTAACTTCGGATTCATCATCTGCAAGTATCAAGCAATAGAAACATACATTCATATCATTCACACATAATCATGACATAACTCATCATTTAATTTCACTTTCATTGACATGTACATTCTATGAGTTCCTTTATAACTCCTTGATCCTTACTTCTTGACTTCTTTCATACTTTACATCTTCGTAGAGTTGCTTTATAGTCCCTTGGATCTTCTTTCATTCTTCTTTCTTTCTTTATTATGTGATCCTTCATGTGTCATCTTCATCACATAATATCATGTTGACTTTCATTCCATATCATAAGTCATATCTTAGGAACACACATCATAATAGTGAGAGATTTTATTCTTAGTCATCTTTATGAATACACACACTTTATGATGAGAGATATTGTTCCTTGAAAAGTATATATACAGATGCAGGACTTTACTTCTTAGACTTAAATCCCCTTGAAGTACATACATAAATATATAACTTTACTTTCCATCTTTACTTCATCATCATCTTAACTTTCTTTTTTATAAAGTACTTTGAAGTTAAACTTTACATTCATTCTTACTTTATCTTATAACATCTTTAATCTTAACATAGTTGGAATCATATCAACTTCATCACATTAGCTAGCTAGGTCACATCCTTGGGAACATGCACATGGACTTTATTTTAAGGAATATACACACTATGATAATGGGAGACTTTATTTCAAGGAGTACTCACACCATGATAGTGAGGGATTTTATTTTAAGGAATACACACACTTTCTGACGGCCTGAAAAGCACAAATGTAGGATTTTATTTCACGAACTTAGATCCCCTTAAAGTACATACCTAGGTACAGGACTTTGCTTTTGAACATTGATGGGTGACAAGGACATTCTTCAATTTTATGTGCATTATGCTTTGCAATACATCAGTCATTCATATCATTCATTCTTTATCTTTTAGTCTAATTACGATTGAACATGTCTAAATATGGGCTTAGATGATAGTTAATACATCAATCAATGTTTTAGCATCATATATAAAATGTATGAAACGTCATAAAGAATTATACATCAACAAATAAATGTATTTGGTATGTATATAAATATTTAAAGAAAATGCATAATACGAATATAACAATTGTTCACATAAATAATAATATGTCAACCTTCCTTATTTGACAATTCTGATACATCATCAATAAAAAAAATATAACTCAATAAGTAGACTTTCATTTTGATTGATTCTATTTTTCTTGCAAATTATACTTTCATAGGAATCACATATAGAATTCATAGATTTTATCTTTTTGACATTTAATCCCAGAAATTCATACAACTATCGAGATATATTCTTTACATAGTAATCTGGCAGCAGCCACTAAAATATTAATAATTTAATCTATACTTACTCTTTTTAGATATTTAAATTATTACATAATGACAATACAAACTCTTAATTAACTTGTGCATAAATTTCAAATCCTAGTTCAATATTTCTAAATTAAGCTAGATTTTACAAATTCATCTCATTGTTACCCGAGACAGCATGATAGTAGTCCGATATTTGGATCATAATTATTTTTATATCTCTTCAAATTTGATGAAACAAATTTCTTTGAAAATTAGACTTATTTCATCCATATATTATTTGTAATTTTTGGATAAGTAAAATCTATTCAAATAATTACTAAAAGATAGCCACGAATTTAATAGATTATGCAACATAAATCATAAAATTTTCATTCATGCAACTCTCATTTATGCAACCTTCAATCAAAATCTCCATCAAGAATAAGGTATTCATGAAACTCTCAATTCAAACAAAACATCATTGACAGAGGAAAGAAGGGTTGGATCCTCCTTACATATCTTTTAGGTTTTAGATCTAAAATATCTTTTTTCCTAGTCATCTTGTATCATTCATTAAGTCTCTTGGTGTTCTTGTCATTTTCTAAGAAACCATGATCTTCTCTTTTTTAATCCTAAAATCACTATAAAGAATATGACTTTAGATCTCCTAATCTTACTCTTTTCTCGGTGGAAAAAAAAATAGAGAAGAGGAGTTGACAAGTTTTTAGAGAATTAATAAAGTTGTTGATCCTTTATATATAATTTACATTAAGATTTTAATCAAAAGATCAAAATACCCTTGACCTAAATTTGGAGTTATTACAATTAATCACTTGATAATTGTTAAATAGGTGAATAAATAAATAAATTAATTAGCTAGAAGTGTATTTACGCTATTGCATATGTACTTATTATCCTTGTCAATTCGTGCTACTGGGTAACGCGTGCATTAAGGGTAAGAATGGTTGGGCATTTCATCATGATACATAATTTCACCATTCAAATTCCACCGAATACTAATTGAGCGAATTACATTTATCATAATAATATTTACTCTTCGTCGTATTCTCTATTTTTTTTTCTCCGTCTTTGGTTGCCATGTATTATCTCACTACTCATGTATTATCTCTAATTTTTATTTCTGATAATGGAAAATTCTATTTATTCCAGCCTATTTATCGTTTTCTATCTTTTATTACATTTATTTAACCTCTATAATTGTACTTTCCTTATACCCTTTTATTATTTTTCCTGTCCTCCCTCTTTTACGTACCTTCTTAAATTTCCTATCTCATTAAATTTATCATATAAATATTCCTTTTCTCTGTCGTTTCTTCTTTCTTTATTTTATCATGTAAATTTCCTATATTTATTTCCTTCCTTAAATTTTAATTTTTTTTCATCTTTTACGTTTTTATTTCGTTCCTTTCCATTTATCTTCCAAGGATATTTCCTTTTTGTTACTTTCTCAAATTTGAAGTTGAACCGTTTTTTTTACTGGTTACCAGTTCAAAGCAGTATAATAGCTCTTACAATGAACTAAGTTAGTTCGAACCAGATAAATGGACAAATCACGATTAACTGAGTCGATCCAATTGGTCAAGTTGCAATAACATTTGTCAAGATAGTTATCCAAAGTGATAAGGGAGAAAAATATACTATTGTTGTTTAGGAAAAAAATAAGAAAATTATATATAAAAAAATCCCAACTTTTGTTTTCATTTCGAATCTAGCTTAAACTATTAAATTATTTTAAATTTTAGCATATATTATTATAAGATATATAATATTATAAAAAAATGAAATGTCAGCTTTCGACATAAAATGTTTGCAGAATATATACTAGTTTTCCTCACTAACTTAAAAATAATTATATGTTAATTTATTTTATTAATTAAATAGTGAATTTGATGATGATCATTCAATCATTCGATATTTGTAATCAAGCCATTATAACATATATGACTAATCCATCATACACGATTTTTTTTAATCTTATATGATGTTTTCTATTGTCAAATTAATCCGATAAGTATATATTATTGATCTATAAATCTATACAATTAATTTAAATTAATCAAACAATAAAAAGTAAACACTATGTTGCATCCCAGAATTTTCATAAAAAATTAAAGGATTATTTCTATAATCCTCCCCTAAACTATCATTATTTTTCGCATTTAACCCTAAACTACGAACTTATTTTTTATATCCCTAAACTATCACAATTTTTTCACTTTAGTCCTTCCATCAAGTTCTATTACGTTTTTTTGTTATTTTTACCTTTTTCCATTTATGAAAAGACAAAATTATCCCTTCCTCTAGAAAAACATGAATAACAAATAAAATAAATAAAAAAATCGTTGGACGGATTAAAGTGGTAAAAAAAAAGTTTCTGTTTAATTTAATCTTTTCATAAATGAGAAAAATTAAAAGTAACGGAAAACGTAACAGAGGTAGACAGAAGGATTAAAGTAGAAAAATCGTGATAATTTAAAGATACAAAAAAAAAATAAGTTCGTAGTTTGAAGTTAGATGCGAAAAAATCATGATAATTTATGATGATTTATGGTAATAACCCAAATTTAAAATTTAAAACATTAAATGCATCGGTCCACCGGTCGACCGAAACACTTTGGAACTTTCTATGTATGAAGACAAATCAAATTTTAACTCCTCATTTCCCACACAACCTTTGGAACTTTGTGCAATCCCTTCATGTTCATGACTCTTGGGGTTGAGGAGGCACAAAGCACCATTTCTCGTCTCCTTTATAAACCCCACACCTCTCATTTGCACCCTTTCCTTTCATCATCTCATTTCTCTTTTCTTTCCACCATTTGCTTGTGTGTGCTCCATTTCTTGGGCTCAGCCAGAAGCTTTTGGATAAGGACCCCCAGGTGTTTATCGTGAAGGAGGATGAAGGAAGAAGGATTAGCACTTTAGCCACCCAGAGAACAATAAAAAACTTAGGTTAAAAGATGTGTTAATGGAATTTGAGTTATAAGGTTACTTCAACGTGTTTAAGCATGTTATCTAAGGTTTTTGTAGGCTTAGAATCATGCCAGTAAGTGGGTAGTTTAATGCCTTAGATAGCTATGTCTATTTGAATGCCAAGTTACTATTCAACGATGTTTAAATAGATGAAAGCATGCTGAAATTATTACTGCCCATGTATGTGTTATGTGATGAATATTATGACATGATTATGTATTTGATGACATGATGTGTAAGGCCTTAAGTGCTCAGATTTTTTTATTCATGATAGTTGGCATGCCTAGGAATGTTTACATTAAAGTTTGATAGCATGTATTAACTTGCGTTAAGTATATTTGATATGAATGAATTTTCTTTGATATGATTCTTGAAATTGATAACTATGGGTTGTTCATCATAGTTGTTGAAATGTTGAGGTATGATCACATGAAAAGTATTAATGGGTGTTATTGAAATGAGAATGATTATGATGTTTTATGATTCTCATGATGAAGTTAAGGATTAAAAAATCATGCCCACATACTTTCTGTTGTGCTAGTTAATATTAGACGTAGTAGAATTGATTGTTGAATGTTGTGTTATTAAAATTGATTGAAAACGTAAGGACCCCGCAAGGACCTGTAGTTCTGTCGAATTGGAGCGGACGACCGATCCTAGATCGGGCATCCGTTATCGACCCGACAAAGGATAGCGAACTATCGAAACGAACAATCGAACTTCTTTCGGGCGTCCGCTATGATAGTCTGAAAATGATAACGGTTGATCATCCGACTCGGTTGTTCGATCGATAAATGTTGATTATGCGACTTGAGTAAAAATGGATGGCCGATGGACTTCCCAAGCGATCGAAAGTTCCAGGCTGAGAACTCGTAGTTTTTGCCCAAGGAAGAATCAGACGACCGCCGACCCTTCAGACGTTCGGTTCGCGCATGGCCCTGGAACGACCGAGAGAAATGTTATGAGTCGAGCTGTCGCCCGATGAACCTATAAACCGGACGACCGTTTGACTTTAGGGCATCCAAAAGTGGACAGAGAATGAAATGACCATAAAACAAGATATGATTATTTTCTCTCGTCCACCTGATTGTTCCCACATCCCATGATTATGAACATTAACCTAGAGCCAACCTTACTCCCAAAAGCCTTGATTGATCCTTGCGATCAAAAGATAGGTCAATAGGTTAATAAGAATAAGAAGGAAATAGAGAAATGTCATGCTTACCTAGACGGGAAGTTACATCCCTTGAGAATGCCCCTTTCCCTTGGGCAAGGCCCCCTTCTCTTATTGTCTACGAATGTTTTTGCCTTTGGCCGAGGTCATTCATACGAATGTTGCCGCATTGAGGGAGGTCATCCATATGTGGTATTGCCATCTTAGCAAGGTCACCCATCCCCTTTAGGGGCATTGCCATGGCACTGATCCCCCACCGACCCATATTATGGCTAGATATTCACATCACGAGTGTGCATGACATATCCTAAAGAAGTGGAAAGCTCTTCCAATCCATTGATAAGATGAAAGATGATGAACGTACTATGTCCATATGAACATGCAATAAAAATGAAAGGAAAAGAATGGAACAATGAATGTATGCCTTTTCAATGGAAAGATGAATACTCTTATGAGCCATGTTATTGACCATTGATGATGACCTTTTTCCATCATGGTCCATGAATGAAAAGAATGAAAGATAAAGATGTTACATGAAATAATGAATCATTGTTCCTTATAGGATGTTCCCCTTGATTTCTCACTACAAAAAACTGTCATTTAGCGACGCAAAATAGTGACTCAAAATGATGCGTCGCTAATTCGTCGCTACTAGCATCTAAATAGTGACGACGTTGGGTCGACAAGATGAGACACTAATTGCCTCCCAGTAGCATCGACTCAGCGTCGCATTCGCGTTACAAAAAAATGACGCTAAACTCGCCGCCATCGCGACACTATTTAGACGTTATTACGACGCGTCAAGATTAGAAATTGCATGATAAATTATAGCGTCGTATTAGCGTCAACAAGACGCGTCGTAAGTTGGCGCCAACAACGGTGCAGCGCTAAATCGACGCAAGTTCAGGAGGCGATTTTGGCGCCTGCAACTTGCATTGTATTGACGTCGATCAGTTGTGACGCTAATGAGCGTCACAAAGCTTGCGTCGCTAATGTGAAGCTAATGCGGCGCCAACATTAGTATTTTAAGAATATACAAGTATTTATATAAGTAATGTTAATTATTATTCATATTTAGGTAATGTTAATTTGTATACATGCATTATACTCTAATTTATATGTTATACATGCATTATATTCTAATTCCCAAATTTCAAAATCGGAGGAATAGTACTTCTTCATTTTTTAAGAAATTCAAATGACGATTGCTGGAGATCCGACCGTTGGATCATCACAAAATTTGTACCTCCCGTAGAGCACAACAACATAGATTTTTCAGTATTGTTTGGTGATTTTAGGAAATCGTACGATAGAGTTAAGAACTTAGGAAAAAAGTCTTTCGGCGGTCTTTGATGTAAATCCAGCGGAATTAGTCGAAACGAAAATTATGGACTCATAGAGATTGACACAAGCTGTCCACCCGCACAAGAATCATGGTGATCGGAGGTTGGAAGAAATTCAATAAAATGGGCAAAGTTTCGGAATAAAAATGATTGGTTCTCCGCGGCCCTAGATCGAATTGCTACGAAAAAATAGGCATTTCGAAGGGCTCAAGAAGGTTGGGCGATGCAAACATTTCACGTTTCACGTATTTTCTGTTTCCTCCGATTCTCAAAATATATATTTTTTGTAATTATAAAAATTCCTCAAAACTTCTGTCTCACCTAAGAAATTTAAAAATGTCCGTTCTAAAAAATCGGACCTTTCGGGAGTGCTCAGAATGGTCCCGTTTAGTTGACATAGAGTTTTCAAATTTTTTTGAGAAATTCTGATTTTATTAGAATTTTTTTGTATCCAAATTTGAAAAGAGTATTCATCTATTTTTCTTCGTGCGCTTAAAAAATATTAAAAATTACTTTTCTTGAAAATCAGACATCTTGGTACTTCTGAGAATGGCCTAATTTGATTGACATATGACTTTCAAATTTTTTAGACAACGTTGATAAACATATACATATACATATACATATATACATATCCATATATACATATAATTACATATATGCATATACATACATATACATATACACATACACATATACATATACATATATATATATATATTACATATATATTACATATATACATACATATATACATAGTTAATAACTTTATAATACTTTAGCGCCACCTTTGCGACGCATTGGCATCGACAGTTTCGTCGCTACTCCATTTTAGTGTCAGAATAGCGTCGCCATTTTGTGACGCTAGTTTAGCGCCTCAAACTGTCGATGCCAATGTGACGCTATATGCCGCGGACTTCGACATCGTAGGACTTAGATCATCTAATTGTGATATATGTAATTTGATGTAATAGAAATGTATATGTGATGTAATGTAATTGGATATAATGAAAATGTATATGTACATGTAATGTAATTTGATGGTGCTTCAATTGTAATATAAAAAAATAGCAATCATTTGTGGATTTCAATGTAATGTAGTAATTCAATGGCTGAATGAGAAAGGTGACATATTTGTGGGTGGACATATAGTTCTTAGCGTCACATTAGCGTCACAGTAGCGACACAGAAAAATAAATTATAGCGCCACATTAGCATCCGATTAGCATCGCAATGTAACGCCAACTCAACGTCGGATGAGCGTCGACAATTTTAGCGCCTCTTTAGAGTCGGAGTAGCGACGCATGTTGGCTCTTCATGATGACACTTTTCGCATCATTATAGTGTCGCATTAGCGCCACCGTGCGACGGTAATTGCGTCGACATACCCATAGGCACGAAGTCGACACTATTAGCGTCAAAGAAATGGCATCGCGAAGCCTGTGGCGCGAATGCGTCACTATTGTATTTAGCGCTGAGTTAACGACGCATTGGAGTCTATATTGATGCGTCTCTAATCGATGATTTTCTTGTAGTGTCTTACGATATTTTTTATGAATTGTTATCATGCTCATATTCTATGAACTATCCTTATGATTCATATGTTATCACATTTAGCCTTGTGCTAACGGGAGGGTCCTCCTCCCCTATGTTGATTCTCACAGATACTTGATTTACATATCATGTTTTGTTGCTGTGTGTGCGGAGACTCTTGCTCGGGTGGTGTGTGTACAAGGATATAGTAGTTGGTCCTTACTATTTTAATGTAATCAAGTTGTATGTGAGACCTATGTGTATTTTGTATTTATGGCATGGTCCATGGACGCCTTATTATTATATGTGATGCACCTGTTATATTACTGAGCTTCCACACTATGTATTCGCATTTATGGACTCCTACCTATTCAGCTTCTGCATCTATGTCATAAAAGTTGTATAATTTATTTTCCAAGTCTTCACTTACGTGACACCTTTCTTGACCGCCCTAGTCAACGAAAGGGTCAATAGGACCGAAGGAAAGAAGAACACCGATTGTACCGCTCCGAGAGAAAATCTCGCCACGGCGGGGTCACTACAAGAAAATCGCAATTTTCCGGAGGATAATTTCCGACGGTTCTAAATCCGTCGCAATTTGCGACGAATTTTTTGACGATTTTGTTTCCGACGGATTTTTCGACAGTTATGATCGTCAGAAATAATTTATATTATTATTTAATTTTTTGACGACTAGGAACGTCGATATTTCCGACGGATATCCATCCGTCGTAATTTCCGACGACTTTTCCGACGGTTACGACCGTCGGAAATAAAAAATTAAATTATGTATTTTTTATATTATTATTAAATTTTTTCGACGGATTTTCCGACGGTCACGATCGTCGGAAATAAAAAAATTAATTATATTATTATTTAATTTTTCGATGATTAGGAACATCGATATTTTCGACGGATATCCATCCGTCGCAAAATCCGCCGTAATTTCCGAAGGTCGTAACCATCGGTAAATGTATAATAATATCATATAACAAGTATTTTATTAATATAACTAGCGACGGTCCAAACCGTCGCAATTACCGACGGTTTTGACCGGCCGCGAGCACCCTCTCCCGCGCGTCGGACGCCGGCGACCCTCCCACGCCGGACGCCGGCGACCCTCTCCCGCACCGGCGACCCTCTCCCGCGTCGGCGTATCTCTCTCTCTCCCGCTCCACGCCGGCGTATCTCTCTCTCTCCCGCTCCGCGCTGGCGTCTCTCTCTCTCTACTGGCGGCCGGATCCGGCCCCCAGCGGCCGGATCCGACCTGGCGGCCGGATTGGCGGCCGATCTGGCCACTGGAGGCCGGGCGGATCCGGCCTCCAGCGTTCGGATCGGCCGCCAGGCGGCCGGATCCTGCCGCCGGGCGTTCGGATCCGGCCTCCAGCGGCCGGATCCTGCCGCCGGGCGTTCGGATCCGGCTGCCTGGCGGCGGATCCGGCCCCAGCGGCCGGATCGACCGGCTTGTGGCCGCGGCGATCCGGCCCCAGCGGCCGGATTGATCAGCTTGCGGCTACGGCAATCCGGCCGCTAATTTTTTTTATATTTAAAAAATTATTTGCGACGGTTGCGACCGTCAAAAGATCGACGATTGCGACGCCCATTCAAAGTTTCGACAGTTGCGACCGTCGAAAAGTTGCGACGGCTCGAACCGTCGGCCTTTTTCGGCGGTTGCAACCGTCGAAAATATCGACGGTTCGGACCGCCGACCTTTTCCGGCGGTTGCAACCGTCGGAAATATCGACGGTTCGAACCGCCGGGGACTTTTCCGGCGGTTGCAACCGTCGAAAAATTTCGACGGGTCGAACCGCTGGGGACTCTTCCGACGGCCAGAACCGTCGATATTTTCGACGAATGATTTTCAACCGTCGCAAATTCGTTTGCGACGAGCGTTTTTTCGACGGATCGATTCCGACTGAAAAACCGTCGGTAATTGCGTTACCGATGGTTTTCGGGCTGAGTACCGAGGGTCACTACAAGAAAATTGTCATTTTTTACGGGCAATTTTCGACGGACAGAAATCCGTTGTAATTTGCGACGAATTTTGCAACGAAAATGTTTCCAACGGAATTTTTGACGGTTACAACTGTCGAAAATAAAAATAATAAATTATGTAATTTTTTATATTATTATTTTATTTTTTGACGATTAGGAAACGTCGATATTTCTGATGGATATCCATCCGTCGCAATTTCCGACGGAATTTTCGAGGAAAATGTAAATAATAAATTATGTAATTTGTTATATTATTATTTTATTTTTTGACAATTAGGGATGTCGACATTTCCGACGCAATTTCCGACGGTAACAACCGTCGAAAATGAAAATAATAAATTATGTAATTTGTTATATTATTATTTTATTTTTCAACGATTAGGAACATCGATATTTCCGATGATCGTAACCATTGGTAAATGCATAATAATATAATATGAGGAGTATTTTATTAATATAATTAGCGACAGTCCAAACCGTCGCAATTTCCGTCAGTTCCGACGGTCGATAATAATTAGCGACAGTTCAAACCGTCAGTAAAATAAAAGATAAATATTATATATAACTAAATATAGTATTTTATTTTTATAATTAAATAATTTTCAACGGTCACAACCGTCGGTAATTTTAAAAATAATTAATATTTACTTTTCTGACGATCAAAGTCGTCGGTAATTAAAATTTCATTATCCCGTTTTTTTTCGTTTTCCCACTTTCTCATCTTTCCACCTATATAATATATATTATATATATATATATATATATACCCAATCCCTTTATTTCTTTCCCCCTCTCCTCTCTCTCTCCCCCTCTCCCTCTCCCTCTCCCTGCCAGCGAGCCTCCCGACCGAACGTCAAGCGTCGACCGCCGGGGACCCTCTCCCGCCGGCGTCCCTCTCCCCTTCTCTCTCTCTCTCTCCCTCCCTCCCCTCGGCCCGGACCACCAGGCGGCCGGATCCAGCCGCTCCGGCCGCCCGCTAGCGGCCGGATCCAGCCACTCCGGCCGCCCGCCCGCTAGCGGCCGGATCTCGATCGCCGGTCTTTGGATTGGCCGGCTGGTGGCCGAATCTGGTTGTTGGCTGCCAGCGGCCGGTTAATTTGTTTATATTATAAATTCTTTTGCGATAATTTTGACCGTCGAAAGTTTCGGCGGTTACTACCACCGAAATTCGAGACCGTCGAAAGTTTCGGCAGTCGTGACCGTCGAAGTTTCGACGGTTTCGTCGACCGCTGCAAATATCGGCGGTCACGTCCGTCGAAGTTTCGACGGTTTCGTCGACCGCCGCAAATATCGACGGTTTCGTCGACCGCCGCAAATATCGACGGTCGTGACCGCCGGACTTCCGTTGAAATTTTCGACATTTTTTTCCCAACTGTCGAAAATTAATTTGCGATGATCATTTTTCGAACGAATCGATTCCGTCCAAAAAATCATCGGAAATGATGTTTCCGACTGTTTTCGGGGAAACTCCAACGGTTTCGACCGTCTGTAATTCCCATATTTCTTGTAGTGGGTCGAATTTCGGGGTGTTACACTTATGTCAACGTGTAAAGCGGAGTGCTCTACGTACTTATTAAACACACTATCAAATAGTGATTCAATGATTTTAATGTGAATAGTTTTGAATATTAAGTCACAAACATAACATTTTTTCTTCATTACATATAAATATAACAACATTATTTTGAACTTTTGGACTAAACTTTGACTAATTTTCTATAATTATAAATTTTATGAAGTAAAACTATAGAATTACTTTTTTTAAACTTTTTTTTAAGTAAAAATGTTTGTGATGTATCTTCCATATTTATGTGGCAATTAATGTTACACTAATATTTAAGATTCTTTTAAATAAAAATATGATAATGAGTTACATTTGTAATTAATTTAAAAGTTTAGAATAGATAGTGAAACAAAATAGAACTTCAGACTTTCCTTTTGTTTTTTACAATTTCCCAAAGATTAAACACCGCATGCAGCCTAGAAAGGAAATTATTATTGCAAAAAAACTGGGAAAATAATGGTTAATGAGACGAGTACTAGTGAATTAATTAAATCACCAATTCATTCACTTGCGTTTTTTTTTCTCGTATTTTGCGAGAAGATGCAACAACTCACACCCTTCTTAATGAACATTTAAATCACGGAATAGCTGGTTACTTTCCTAATTGATATACTTTTTAATTAAAAAATCCCATACAACTCGCCGATAAATACTGCCCAACCTGCATCCTGAAAATACAACCACCAGTCCCTATCTCAGACGTCGTTCGGGAAAGATGACTACAAAACTACTGCTCGCCGTAGTACTCGGCCTCCACCTCTGGGTGCAATGCTGCGTCGCAGACATCGACTACACGCAGGCCCTGATCAAGTCCATTCTCTATTTCGAGGCGCAAAGGTCCGGGAAGCTGCCGGCAGACCAGCGGGTGCTGTGGCGCGGCGATTCCGGCCTCAACGACGGCAAAGACGCTGGAGTGAGACCTCTTTCCACATTATACCTTGTTCTAAACTTTTTACTAAGTAAATTATCAATAGTGACTGAAAGGACAAAGCTATCGTCCAACTGATAAATGAGTTGCATGCTGCTGCAGATTGACCTGGCCGGAGGATATTACGACGCCGGGGACAACGTGAAGTTTGGATTTCCGATGGCCTTCACCGTGACGATGCTTGCATGGAGCGTGGTAGAGTACTCCGAAAGGCTCTACGCCAAGAGCCAGTACGGCAACACGCGGAAGGCCGTCCAATGGGGCGCGGACTACCTGCTCAAGGCGCACACCAACCCCACCGAGCTCTACGTGCAGGTCGGAGATGGACAGTCCGACCACGAGTGCTGGGAGAGGCCGGAGGACATGACCACCCCCAGGAACTCCTACAAAATCGACGCGTCTCACCCCGGTTCCGACGTTGCCGCCGAGACAGCGGCCGCCTTGGCAGCCTCTTCCATCGTGTTCGCCAAGTTCGATCAAGGTTATTCCGCTACCTTGCTGAACCACTCAAGGCAGGCAAGTAAAAATTTCCAAAGCTGGTCCGATGCGTACATTTTTTTTATTAATTTCTGATGATTTGATTGATGTGTATCACGCGCTCATGCATGCAGTTGTATGACTTCGCTAATAAGCACCGGGGCCTGTACCAAAACAGCGTGCCCTCTGCCGGAGCCTTCTACGCCAGCAGTGGAGACGATGTGCGTAAGCATATACATGCATGCACCTGGAAGGATATGCATTGATTAGTATCGATAGAAAAAGTATATTCATTAAATGATAAGTTAATTACATAATACACGTATTTATATAGGATGAGCTGGCGTGGGCTGCGGCATGGCTCTACCTCGCTACCGGCGAGAAGCCCTACCTAAAGGCGCTCGCGTCCGGAGACGACGGCGGCGTCAGAACCATGCTCTCGTGGGACGACAAGTGGCTCGGCGTCCAGACCCTCGTCAGCAAGGTAATTATAACGCTGCAACTAATTTGTTAATTAAGGAATACGCATGTTACTTATGCATCTAAATTACTTCATCTAAGTATGCATTTTGAGAGTGTTAATTTTGCAGCTTATTATGACGGGGAAAGTACCAGGGAGTAGCCCGTATGCGGAGTTCAAGGACAACGCTGAGGAGTTCTTCTGCAACATGATGCAGAACGGCAACAACAACGTGAAGATGAGCTCCGCAGGCATGCTCTGGTGGTCGGAGTGGAATGACTTCCAGTACACCACCTCCTCCTTGCTCGCGCTCTCCGTGTACGCCGATTACCTCGCCGTCGCGAAGAGCTCCCTGAGCTGCACCGTCGACGACGCCACGCCGCAGAAGATGATCCAATTTGCTCAGTCCCAGGTGAAAGAAATTCTAAAAAGTAACGGCATATATTTATCGACTTTGCATGCACGGTTAAGTAATTAATTGCTGTGCATATAGGCGAACTACATTCTAGGAGCCAACCCTAAGAACATGAGCTACATGGTGGGCTTGGGGTCGAGCTTCCCACAGAAGGTGCATCACCGGGGGGCGTCAATCATCTCGATCAAGAAGGATCCCACGCAGGTGACTTGCAAGGGCGGGTACGATGCCTGGTTCAACAAGGACGCGCCGGACCCCAACCAGATCGACGGTGCTATCGTTGGCGGCCCCGGCATGGACGACCAGTACAGCGATGCGAGATCCAACTTCCAGCAGGCGGAGCCGGCCACGGCTAACACCGGGCCATTCGTCGGCGTGCTGGCGAGGCTAGCAACACCGGTTCTTTAAGTAGTGTAGTGTACCAGTTCTTTTATTTAGTTATTATGTACGAGGTACGAGAGACCTCTCTAGAAATGTGTGCTCTAAAATATTTTCCAATAATAAAACAATATATAAAGTTTATTCAGATAAATTACATCAAATGTCCTCTAACTTTAAGGTTTGCTCAATGATGTCCTCCAACTTTACTTTGTAATACAAATGTACTTAATTTTTTAACGCATTTGATGCCCTCTTTACCTGGGATAGCCGGTTTTTCGGTTTTTCGTCGATGTGGCGTCCACGTGGCTATCTCCTCTCTCCTCCACGCAAATAGTTGTCCGACGTGACATGCTTTGACGTGGCACATAAAATTACATCAATGTCCTCCAACTTTAAGGTTTGCTCAGTGATACCCTCCAACTTCACTTTGTAACACAAATACCCTTCATCTTTTAATACATTTCACCCGATGCCCTCTTTACCTGAGACAGTCGGTTTTCTAATTTTTTGTCAACGTGACGTCCATGTGGTCATCTCATCTCTTCTCCATGCAAATAGCCGTCCGACGTAGCATGCTTCGACGTGGCACCACATATTAAACAATCTTACTTACCGTAAGTTGACCCACTCACTGTTAATTTTTTTTCCTTATTTTCCTCTTTATCATCGTTCGCATGAAACTTCCTCCGTCAGCAAAAAGGGAACTAATAAAATAATTTAATAGTGAGTGTGTCAACTTACAGTAAGTAAGATGGTTTAATATGTGGTGGCACGTCGGAGCATGCAGCTATTTGCATGGAGGAGAGATGAGATGACCACGTGGACGCCACGTCGATAAAAAATCGAAAAACCGACTGTCCCAGGTAAAGAGGGCATCGGGTGAAATGTATTAAAAGATGAAGGACATTTATATTACAAAGTGAAGTTGTAGGGTATCACTGAGCAAATCTTAAAGTTGGAGGGCATAAGTGTAATTTTATGTGTCACGTCGGAGCATGCCACGTCGGACGACTATTTGCGTGGAGGAGAGAGGAGATGGCAACGTGGACGCCACGTCGACAAAAAACTGGAAAATCAGCTATCCTAGGTAAAGAGGGCATCGGGTGAAACGCGTTAAAAGATGAAGGGCATTTGTGTTACAAAGTGAAGTTGGAGGATATTGCTGGGCAAACCTTAAAGTTGGAGGGCATTTGGTGTAATTTATCCAGTTTCTTCCGATGCTCTTATTTGTGTGTATGCAGTTCTCTTTCTCGTATTGAATTTATCTCATTGAAAATATGTTTTGAAGGACTTGTTAATAAATAAACAAGAGTATTATCCGAATACCTTGTAGCGGAAGAACGGATCGTCGATGCTTTTTTGCTTCGGACTCCTAGTCAGGACTTCAATCACGTACAGAAAAAAGCCACATGTTTCACAATTCAAATACTTCGGAACCCATCAGAATCACGATGAACTCTCATTCGTCGAACTATTGATCAAGTACAAAAAGGAAACGACATCACTCGTTGAACTCCATCATTAAACCTGCATAGCCTCTCAACCTATTTATAGTAGTAACCTAAACTACTCAAGGAGTTAATTAAACTGCTATATGAAGTTCTTATAACCGAATGTGGGCAATGATGCAAGGCCGATTTGGACATAAGGTCCAACAATCACCCACTCACACTAATTGGCCATTACCCATATTTCATTATAGTAACTGTCCCTTATAGTAAATGGTTCATGCGACCCATGAGTACATCCACAATTTAGGGAGTAAAAGACGTACTTGACCACTGTCAATACAGGAGTAAAAGAATTTATTTAACCAGAGAGCTTCATATCATCATTGGGTATAAGACAAACTCAATTTTCATAGTTAATGACTCATATAGTTTTGCTTTAGCTAATCTTTACAACGAATGTTATTTTATAATGTGAAGACATAATTGGAGATAGACTTTTATTGATTAATATCACCATCTTAAGAAGGGTCTATTTATTAAGCAAGTCTATAAAATAATCTCCATTATAACACAAAACAAGTGTAAAAAATGCCCATAAGGTATCTCATTATTCTCTTAATCATCATTGAATATAGGAGCCTTGTATAAATATGTAAATTCCTTATTTGACCAATGACACAAATATCAGGCTGCTCATTTTTTTGTTAATGTCTAATCACTGACCATGTTTACTAAAGGACATTTCCTTTTATTACTCATAAAGTCTTAGAAAATATTTATGAGATTTAAATTTATCTCTTCTAATAAGGGTATCATTGGGTTTATAGTTCTCCATAGAATATTCAATTCGTCTTTATGGTAGACGACTCTTGCTACAAAAAATAAATTTACTTGAACAATTCTTATTTAAATTCCACACCCTGTGTGAATAACTATCACACCCATGTCATTTCTATAGAAAGACATAAAATTCTTCATTAATAGAAAAAATCCCTTATTACTTCTAGCTATACATAATATTGTTTCACATATAATGTGATGATGAGATATTTATCCATAAAAAAATTTAAAATGGATATACACATAATGATACTTATATCATTATTTAGATTAATATTAAATACATAAATGAATCATCACGAACTAAATATTGTGCTCAATACTTTTACATTTTATCATTCAAATAGCTTTACATAATTTTCATCTAATACATATGTGAAACAATAGTTAGATTTTTGACGAACGAGAGAAAAAACATAATAATTTTTCTATAGTAAGCACTTCTTTTGCGACTATTGATTTTCGTTACTTTAAAATCTCTTATCATCTATATCGACTTATTTCGAGGCAAAACGAAAGATTTAACAAGTCATGACTTGATTTTCTTCTTTAGACTCTAACTCTTTGTGTTAATTCATTTTCTTTATCCAGGCATGAGGGAGCCTCCATTACTTATTTTTAGACTCATGTTCATTTCATATAGTTTTTCGACATTGTCAACGTGAAACACAACTCATATGTTTCAATAAATGAGCATTAGTCATAAATTGGCTATGAATTGCTCCACTCGGATTGAGGTGTGGGAAGAGAATATGGACAAACAAATTAATCTGCATGCATTGTTAATTGTGAATCTTCAACTTCTAAAGTGAAGATGTTAATCTCATTCAGCCAAGAAAATATATACCTGAATGTCATATCTCTATTTATTATTTTCAGTAACTTTTACTGATTTTGGCAGCATTAATAACAATATTCCAAATATAACATTGGAAAGCTATTTCCACAACACATTTAAGTATATTATGGTTTCTCATATTCGTAACACTTATCATTGCGAATTATAATTGGTCACATAATTATATCATTTTCATCACTAGACTATTTGAATAAGTCTCAACCATTTCGTAATATCAATTTAGTCAGCAAGGCATTAATCTTGCGATCATATAAATTGAGTCTCTATCCAAGTTCATGAATTTGCATAAAATAATTCATGTTACTAACTTAAATAAAAATATGTATACTTACATAATGAGAAAATGTGATGAAAGAAACCATGTAGACACTTAGACAATCAATAAAACACAAATGGATTATTCCATATTTTCTGTTCATAAATGATTTTCTTATTTCCATGTCAATTAGTCATTGTCACAGAAATAGGCAAAATAACTTTAGAGAGAAAATATATTTCTCAAGCTAATCAATATTTATATTGCCTCAAAAAATGACACAAATTGACTAGCCAAATCTTATGGAATATTTATTTATGTCATATATGACATAAATATTCAACTTCAATACTTAAAGTAATCAAGTCATAGAAAATCATTTTTCAGAAAATTATCATAAAGGAACTTCATTAAATACAAAATTTAATGATCTCAGTGAATACACATCTATGTTTGTCCAAAAATAAAAATAAACGCATATCCACTTCAAAATAGTGGTACAGTAGGATAATGAAGATAAACAGATTCATTTATTGCAAAAGAAAATTTTGCAAGTCATAATCTTTTTAACTCCCACTTTCATATTGTTTCCAACTATGTCCTTTGACTTCAAAGTTAAGTCATATAAAAGAATTCATTATTCTTTAACTGCATAATAAGTTGTTACAAGAATCTACAATCCACATAGGACGAGTTTCACAAACAACATTATCATAAAGAAAAAAATGACATATGGTCATTTTTTTGACTCAATGCAATCATGAACGAAAAATATCATATTTGCCACATGAATAGCACATTGTTTTGCTTATATGAACTTTGCCATCATGCTTCCCTCAACAAAATGAGTTAGGGCTAAGCACGGTCTGGTCGACCCGGACCACACCGACCCAGCAAATCGGGAAAATAACCCGGCCTGGATCTAATCTGGGCCGGGTCTGGGTTCAAATGTTAAAAAACTCGGCGGGTTTTGGGTCAGGACCGGGTTTGCAATCCCAATACCTGACTCGGACCCGATCCGGGTTATTAGTATATAACATCCGATCTTTCCATTTGCTTCTTCATTTTACCCTCTCACTTTCTCTCTCCCATCTCTCTCTCCGTCTCTCACCCTCTCCCTATCTCTCTCTCACGGCGAGCTACAACGGCAATGACTCCGGCCGACCTCCCTTCTCCTGACTCTCTCTCTCCTCGGCCGTCGGAGCATCGTGATCCGGCACTTGGCGGTCGGATCGGCCGCCAGGCGTCGGATCTGGCCATTGGCAACCGATCTGACCGCCAGGCGCCACGATCTGGCACTTGGTGGCTAGATCGGCTGGCCAGATCCGACTTTGGATCGGCCTCCAGTTGAGTCGATATGGTCGCCAGGTGCCGAATCTGGCCACTAGGGCCGACCTAGCCGCCAGATCGGATTGTGGAGCGATTCGAATGGCGTCCGCCCTCCCTGTTTCTTGATGATTCCCGACCGCAAACCCGGTCACATTCTCGAATTTTCAGGTCCGACCTAGAACCGGATCCGGTCGGGTCCGGATTCGATACCTGGTCAAAAATTTTTTGACCCGACATAATTCGGGTCGGGACCGGGTCCGCCTAGACCCGGACCCAATCTCGGGTTTGCTCAGCCCTAAAATGAGTAGCATGAGCCCTTCTTAGTATATACATTGTTGTTTTAGGACTATGATAAGAGTTGCAGTATCCTTATTTTAACATGGACAATAAATGTCACAATTAAAAATGAGACATCATTCTTCAATTAATTGTCAAAATATTTGATACTTTCACTAAATATTAATTATATGTGAAAGCTTACTATACTCATTAGAAGTGAGTAACTTATTATCATGTGGTCATTCTAAAAGATATGATCAATATTCAGCCAATAAATTTATCATCACATATTGGTATAGTACATATCTGTTGAATAAAACATGTCACTTTTGACATGTTCCTTTTGACTTGGACATATTTGCAACGACTCTTTTTTTTTGTGATTCACTATGTATGGTCAAACTTACATAATGGAAATGAGTTAGTTTTTGCATGTCTTCTTGTCGCATATATTCATAAATAATAACATAATAATATTTTTAAGGCACTGACGTTGGTTATACTCCCACTCATCTCCCACTATCCAAAAAGATAATTATCATTCATTAAAATAATGTAATGCGCCAAGGTACTATTATAATCATTTTGGAAAAAAACCACTCAACAAAAATTGCTAAATGATCATCATACAAATTAGATGCCTTAGTCCTATTTGGACTATCTATGTTTCATAATTTCAAACTTATTTCATCCTAAGTTTTATGAAACATGTCACATTCATAATTCACAAATATATATGCATTCAAAATAAATATTGCATAAATCACATATATGAATATACATTATGCACACAAATAAGCATACAATTCATTTACATAAAAATGAATATTATCTGTTACACTCATATAATTAACATAAGCATGATAATAGACATACACATAATCACACAATTATTATCACATGTCTAATTCCACATTTATGTGATGTAATTCTCCATCATGTGCATAAATTCATATCATACATATCTTGTTAATTAAAATTTATTGCATCAATTTTCATGTGTAACAAAAAACATATATGCACATATTTCTATTCATAAAGAAATATGATTTGTCATAATTAATGTGCATATTTCACATAAAAATGTAACAAAAATAGCTTGTGCATTTAGTACAACCATGTGAATTAATTACTCACGAATTCAGATAACACATATTATGCCTAATATGTAACAAAATTTCATTATGCACATATTCTTTCTTAAAGAAAATAAATTCTTATTACATAGTCCAAATCACATAGTGAACTAATAATGTGCATATTTCAATTATCATGTCAATATACATAAGTGTCACACTTAAATACACTTTAAATAAATATAACATAATTATGTGAATGAATATCTAATTCATATGGAAATTTGATTTAAATGTGACATACTACACTTAAAACATATCATGTAATAGCATATATGAATGAATTTACTTAAATTCATAATCATATATAATGCGTGACTATTTCGTGCACTAATAAAATATGCATAATAACACTAATTAGGCATAAAACATATGTCATACAATTTTTAGAAAATTTATTCGAAAAATTTTCTTATTAACATTACATGGTCAAACAATTTCCATTTTCATATTAATTCATCACACAATTATTCAAAAGTACAAAATTTCATAATCAATCATAATCTGATTATTTTCTATTAAAACTAACTAAGTACATAGCACTCATACATAGAATTAAATGTCACATGATAATTTATAAGAATACCAATTACTATTAATTACAAATAGTAACATGGCATGATATGCAAAATCCCATATGCTCAAGTGCAATGGGCTGAGGCCCGTGCACATGCCACACTAAACGGTGCCGCGCAATAGGTCAATTACCCGTGCGCGTTGGCACATTCAGTGCCGCACAGCGGGCCATAGGCCTGTGCGCGCTACAGTACCTAATGGCACTGTAGCACCATTTTTACCTTTTTCTTTTTTTGAACAATGATGTTTTTTCTCTTCTCTTTTTTCGAAATTGGGAAAATAATTAAAATGAGTGTACAATAATTCAAGTTGTATTTTGTAAAAAAAATGACAACAAAATTTTTTCGGTCTTTGATTATGTTCCTATAATCGAAGACATAAAATATTACGTAGTCTAAGAAATGAAAATGACAAAAGTTGTTTTGACTCTGATACCAATTGAAGGAATTGGTAATAAATAAACAAGGGTATTATCAGAACGTCTCACAACGGAAGAACGGATCGCCGATGCTTTTCTACGTTGCTTCAGACTTGTAGTCGGGAATTCAATCACGTATGGAAAAAAGTCACATGTTCCACAATCCAAATACTTCGAAAACCCGTCGGAATCACGACGAACTCTTATTCGTCGAACTATTGATCAAGTACGAAATGGAAGTGACATCACTCATTCAACTCCATCGTTAAACCTACAACAGCCTTTCCACCTATTTATAGTAGTAACCTTAACTACTCAAGGAGGAGTTAATTAAACTGCTATGTGTAGTTCTTGTAACTGCATATGGGCCATGATGCACGGCCCATTTGGGCGTAAGGTCCAAAAGTTTGGATGGGGATTTGTGGCTCACGGGAACTTTCGTTTCGGTCACACTACAGGAAAACTGTGGGTTAGCGACACAATATAGCATCTCAATTGCTAGTGATGCTAAGTCAACGCCATTAGCGTCGGTATAGCGTCTCAGTTGAGTCAGAAAACAGTGACGCTACTGGTCTTCTAATAGCGCCACATTAGCGTTTACTTAGCATTTCAAAAATAGACGCTAAAGTCGGCGCCATAAAGACACCAATTAGACGCTATTATTGCGCGCGATGGAGCAAAAATGCACTGTAGAACTTAGCACTATTGTAGTGTCGACACTTTTCGACGTGCACATAGCGTCTCAATCATCGCGACGCCTTGTGGAATCGATATGGGCGCCGAACGTTTGTGCGGTTTTGGCGCCATGCTTCGCGATGCTACATGGTGTCACGGGTGATGCGACGCTGTGTAGACGCCAATATAAAAATATATTAACAATACTTTAATTAAAAAATAGATTAACTATACGTTATATATCTATATATGTTATATCTATTTTGACGCAACCCCATATACGTTAATATATATTATATGTGTACCTTCAACATATACATGCATGTATTCCTACATAATTACTTAAGTAGCATTATATATGTTACTTATGCATACAATATATACAATATCTTAATTATTCATATATTATTTTTATATTCTTAATCATGAATTATGATGGTTGAATTAAGTGATGATTTGTTATAAAATAGTCTATTTTGGTACCATCATGGAGACTCAATAGTGTCTACGTAGCGCCACAATAGAGTCGCGATGATGGTCGACACAATAGAGGCACTATTGGCATATCATTGTTGAGACACTAAGATAACCGGGATGCTAATGCGACGCTATTGTGTAGCTAACTAATTCTAGCGACTCATTAGCGTCCCTACAGTGCCGCATTAGCCGACTTTTTATTACCCTTATTTAATCGGGCACATTTTGACACATAAATATGCATATACAACACATATACATATTATTATCACTTTATCTCACACATATAAACATATACACACACATATATACTTTCTTAATTAGTATACATATACACGTTATTGTCACTTAATTTTGCACACATATAAATATATACATACACGTATATAGTTATAATACATATACATATACACATTATTGTGACTTAATTTCGCACATATAGACTTATAATATAATATAAGTTTAAATCCCTACCTCCTTCTAAATTAGGAAAAGAATCAAATTAAGAAAAATATTCGAAATAGCGTGAGTACAGCCTCGAAATGACGCCTCATTGTGACTTAATCTCACACATATAAAGACATATACATATATATATATATATATAGATATACATATAAACTTATAATATAGACGTAACACATGTATTTATGAAATACATATGAACTACATATAATATACACTTATAGTTTATATATAGACCTAACGTACGTGCATACATACATTATATATTTCTATAGCTATACATAGATATAATATAAAGTTTTAAAAAAATCAATATCGTGTCTACATAGTGTCGACATATATGCGACACCAAGATCGAGTCACATCAGCATCTAACTAGTGTCGCAACACTTGGCGACGCTAAAAATGACCTTAAATCCCTAGGCTCTTCCCCATTTTTTTACTTTTCACTATTTACTATTTATTGTTCGACTGTGCCGACAGACGATTGCGACCACCAGCCTCGTCCTCCGTTGCCCTCCTCCAGTGCCTTGCTCTGATGCCACCGCAGGATGCCGACCTCCTTCACTGCAACGACTTTGACCTCGCCGGCCTCCGCCTCCTCCGCTGCCCTCCTTCGACCAATGACGTCGATGGCTCTGAGGACGTCAACAACTTCGGCTCACGACATCGACGGCTCTGACGACTCGACCCACTGCCTGTTGCCTTCCTTCACCAACCTCCTTCGCTCGGTGCCACCCTCCTCCGTCGTCTTCCACCTCCCCCGCCGCCCGCCGCCTTCCTCCACCCTCCCCTGCCCTCCTCCGCCCGGTGCCACCCTCCTCTGTCCTCTTCCAACTCCTTCACCACCTGCCGCCCCCGCCCGTTGCCTGCTGCCTTCCTCCACCCTCCGCTGCCCTCCTTCGCTCGGCGCCGCCCTCTTCCACCTCCTCTGCCCGCCGCCTTCCTCCTCCGCCCTCTTCCATAGTCAGCGCCCTCCGCCGATACCCTCCACCGCTCCCCTCTACTAGCGACCTTCTCTGCCCGGTACTGCCTTCCGCCGGCCTCCTCGCCCAACCGCCACCTGACTTCCTCTGTCGCCTGAATTGCTCGGATGCCTGGAATTGCTCCGCCGCTGCATTGCCGGATAGTAAGTTCTATTTGTTAATTGTTTTTTGTTAACTTGATGTTGAAGATGGTCATGTTCTTAATTGCCTTAATTTAGATGAATATATGAACAAACTAAATTATTTCTTAATTATGTCTTACTTTAGATGAATATATGAATATATGTTCTTAGTTACGTTAACTTGAAACTCTGCTTTCAACTATATGAATCTCATAACTTGAAAACTAGATGAACAAACTAAATTATTTCTTAAATTTATGCCTCCAATTAGATGAACGTTGTGACTTGAAAAATAAATGAACAAATTAACTATATTATTCCGAATTATGTATCAAATCTGTATTCGATGAGATTCAACTTGAAATCAAATACTGATCAAATATTATCAATTTTTTTTGTCTTTTTTATCATGTTCTCATTTTAGGTAACATAGAATGTGGATAAATATTATTGTTAATTAAAATGAGAACATTGAAAAAAGTGATTAGAATATGATAATTCATTGATCAGTAACGACGATCAAGTACTTGAAACATGTGATTTTGGACTTCATAACTTCAAAATCACATGTTTCAAGTACAAGAATTTATTGACATGTGGCTTAATGTTGTCTATTACAGAAATGACAAAACTATATCGTAGTTGGATTCGTCATTTGAAGGATAAACGTGGAGTTATAATAGAAGAATATAATGAGGGTTTTGAAGAATTTGTTAATATGGCATATCAAAATGAAGGTGTTGCTTCTTCATATAGCAAAATCTTATGTCCATATCGAAAGTGCAAATGTTATCAGTGGAAAGTAAGATATAATGTGCAGAAGGATTTATATTACAATGGTTTCTTATTGACATACACAAATTGGCTCTTTCATGGCGAAGAAAGATGCGCTAAAGAGACAACTAATGTACATACCAATGTGGGCGAGTCGAGCAATCCGTACATGGACATGATATGAGATGCAATCTTAGGAGAAAATATTGGTGAAACATTAATTGAAGAAGACTCGAATCCTTCGACTTCTAAATTTTATAATCTTCTCGAAGAAACATACGAACCTTTATGGGATGGATGCATGAAGCAAACTACACTTTCTACAATAGCACAACTAATGAACTTGAAATCAGAATTTAATATGAACGAAAGTTGTTTTGATCGGATGATAGCCATTATTAGGAGTATGCTTCTAGCTTTAGAAAAATTACCGAGAAATTTTTATAGGTGCAAAAGATTGATGAGAGATTTAGGGTTGGAATTTCAAAAGATTGATGCATGTCCCAATCATTGTATGTTGTAGTATAAGGAAAACAACTCACTTATGAGTTGTTCTGTTTGTGGCGAGCCCAGATATAAGTCGAGAAAAAATTCTCAAAGTTCGAAAAAATGTGGCAAATGCAGTATTCAAATACTTTCCCATAGTTCCAAGATTGCAACGACTATTTCTTTATGAGAAAATTGCATCATTTATGATGTGTCATAGAGAAGGGGCATGTGATAATCAAAATTCCATTACACATCCTTCATATGCTGAGGCATTGAAATGATTTGATGCACTTCATCTAGCTTTTTCAGCAGAATCATGCAATGTTAGATTAGGACTTTGCATCGATGACTTCAACCCATTTGGCCCATCAAGTGCTGCTTATTCATGTTGGCCGATTTTTATGACACCTTATAACTTGCCTCCAAGCATGTGTATGAAATAAGAGAACATATTTCTTACCTATATGATCCCAGGTCCTCGATCTCCTAGTAAAAGTTTAGATGTTTAAGACCTTTGATTGATGAACTCAACATGTTGTATATTCCATAAATTTAAATAGAAGACAAATTTTATGTATTTTTTTATGATGGCAACTGTTATGCCAACGCCACCGTCGAGATTACCAAACGCTTCACCACATTCTAGTGTTGGCGAGTGGCATCTTACCAGGTGATATATTTATTATTATTAAAATTATATTTCTCGTTTAATTATATTAATATTTTTTTAATAATGTCAGTTGCTACGCCGCCAATAGCATAAGCACCCGATCTGTAACATTTTGACGAGCAGACTGCCACGGATCATGTAGCGATATACATCACTCGAAGTGAGAACTTTACTGTACATATATCAATTATCACTAGTTTAATTTGGTATGACACTAATGATTTATTTTGTAATAGGTCCCGTTGATGATGTCGGACCTTCTCAGCCTGCTTTAGTTGAACCGGATGATGATTCCTCTTCGACAGATGAAGAGGGATTACATGATAATGGGGTGGTCACCATGAATGATATTGCTCAGCCGTAAGTTAAATATGTTATAGAAACTTTATTATAGTTTTGCTTATCATTGAAAATTATTCTTCTTTCTAGTTTGCATGACCACTTTCATACCCACTAGTACCATACAGGATGTCAGTGCTCTTGTTCTTTTCCACTTGCCGCAAGGGGCAAGATCATGAAAAGGTGTCCCAATTCAAGTGGGGATGACATTTTTTATGCCTTTACGGTACGATCTTATTTTTGGGTTGCATAATTTATTTTATATTATTTTTAAATTACTAACTTTATAGTATTGTTTAGGAGGCAAATCCCGGATCAGTTTGCGGATAATCCGAAGAGCTTTTGAGAAGGTAGTTGCAAAACACCTTTGAAATCGATTATATAAGTTTCGCAAGGTCGTTACGTCTACCGGTCTCACTTTGGAGCAGGGCAACAAAGATGCCAAGGCATATTAGGCACTCGGTTTGGGAGTCCTTATGTACGAAGTGGTAAGTATGTTTACTTCTAAATTATTTTTATTAAATTTATAATTTTTCAAAGTCTAAGTACTTGATGTTCATATAGGATGGATGAACAATGGTAAAGAAAGTCGGAAAAGGCAAGAGTTAACCAATTTTCAAAGCTCGAGACCCACATCCACAAAGGGGGGTCGATGCGATTTGACGAGCATCGACGTTGCATGGTAATTTACATACAAAATCGAATAATCAAACTTTTATCTTATACTTATTTTATAAAATATGAAACTTTATTGCAGGAAGAAAATAAAGTGATATTGTAGATTTTTGTGCGGTCTACGAGGCCACACATAAGAGCCGAAACACTAACAACTTGGTCACGTCCACTACTCGTAGGAGTTTGGTAAGTCTCATCACATGTTCACTTGGTTGGTGACATTAGTACGAATAATTTTTTAAACACGTAATGTTTAAATTTTTTAGGATGACTATAATGCGAAGATGGCTGAAAAGTACGAAGATGATCCGAGTACTCAGCCACTAGGTAACGTTTCTCGAAAGCGATTCACATTTTTAATTTGTGTTTTTTGATGTTATACTAATTTATAATGTTTATATGATTGTATAATTTTTCTATTTCGTAGAGGACCCTACTGTTTGGGAGGAGGTGGCCAACAGGACACGAGGAGGATACCAGCGTGGCCTAGGCACAATCGCTCAGATACCTAGGAGGAGCAGAGGATATGCAGGCAGTCCATCTGCTCCGAGTTCATCCGTTGCACCTGATATGATGCAGTTATTGCAGCAGATATCACAACAGGTATCGCAGCAGGTGTCACAACAATTGGCTCCTTTATTGCAGGCAATTCAGGGATTGATCCTGCTGCAGAATCAATCCCCACGAGGCTAAGGACCAAGCACGTCGGGATCGAACGTCCGGAATGACAACAACTCCCAAACTTAGGATAGAAAACTTTTGCATTATATTAGATATGCTTTTGTTACTTATATGTTTGTTATTAGATATACGTGTTAGTTCTACTATACATTTGCATTATATTAGTTATACTTTTGTTAGTTCAGTTTATTACTTTTCATAATGTTATATTTGATATGATGCATGTGATGCTTGTGATCAATGATGAATGCATTTATATGCATTATATTTGTATGGTGTGAGAAGGGAAGAAAATATGGCTATAATGGGACAAAAATGTCGGCAATTAACACCTCCCTAGGATCTCAATGGCGTCGTAAGAATATATGACGCTATTTTAAATATATCATCCTTAGACATTAGCATCGGCATAAGTATAACATTAGCGTCACAGTAACGCCAGCCTAGCGTCGACGTAAGTATAAAACTAGCATCACTTTAGCATCAAAATCGCATCACAGAGTTTTGCACCACATCCATGTCTCATTAGCATCTCAGCTCTATTGCTTGCAACGACAACTTTCGCATCAACGTAACGTCGAGTTAGCGTCTGCAATTGACGCTACTTGGGCCACTTTATGCATTGGTGCTATTGAGACACTATTAGCTACCGATTTTAGGCGTCTCATATTGTCGATGCTAGAACGACGCCAAAGAGACGCTAGTTTTTCCAGCCACACAGTAGCACCCCATTAGCGTCGCATGTCCTGTGTCACTATTTGTCAATTTTCTTGTAGTGTCAAACCAAAAAATTTTGCAAATTCCCGGAACAAAAGTCTTGCGACTGGCGAGAACTCGTCGTTGTCAAATGAGAACTAGGAAAGAAAACATCATCTCGACCAGGGAAGTTTTGGGATTTCGTTCGATTTTTTGCCAAACACCGAGTGAGAACTTAAGGGTCACGTCATTAAGTTTCAAGAACTTAAGTTCTCAAGTTTCGTCCTTGCCGAACACTACCAAAATGAACTATTTTCTCTTATAAATTAGATATGCACAATATGCATGGGATTTTAATACGCCTTGAATACAAAACATCACAAAACTTGTAGGTAACCAAAGGGCCTAAAATATGGTAAAAGGAACCTAGCTAGAGAACACTAAAACTTTGCATCCATGCTAAGCAGTTAATCCACCATCCAAGTGAAGATATGCAGCTAAGATTTCAATTGGAATAAGTGATTAATCATGACCGTTCTTCGTGAAGTGACGACCCAGATTTAAAGAGATGTTCTAGAGAATGGAATCCCTAGTTGCCTCATGCCCTTAGTTCTCCCGTATCTCTCTCTTATTGCGTTACAGGTTCTCCTGATCGTGAAGGCTGGAGTTCAATGGAGTTTTAGCTTCATCTTTCCTCCATTGTTGTCAACTCCACTGATAATACTTGCTGCCTCTTGTTGCGAAGCTGTTGTTCTCCTGTGCCCCTTGCCAAACCATTTTTTCCTCAGTTGTTGTTGGCCACATAGTTGCCCTATGGTTGCTTTATTGTGTTGCATACTGCTTCATTCTGTTGTTGTAATATGAGCTCTCAAATGATATAATACAAGTCCATTATGTTTTTTTCTATATAATTCTGCTTTATGCAAATATTGTAATGAACCCATTATGATTTTTTGAAAATGTTGCAATGGAATCAATTGTAATTCATTTTGATTTTCTAAAAGCGTTGTGATGAAATTAGTTGTAATCCGTTATGATTGTCTTCGAGTTATGCAATGTTATAGATTTTTTTGACATTTTTTTGCAAGTGTTGTAATCAACGTTGATTTAGAGTAGTCCATCCTGATTTTCTCCAACTACAATATTCTTCACTTATTGTAATTAAAATCTTGGTCGCATATTTTTCACTTAGACGGTGGATCAGCCGTTCAGCATGGATGCAAAGCCTTAGTGCTATGTAGGTTCCTTTTACCCCCTAAAATATGTAAGATACTTTAAAACAATAAAAGAATTTACTATACACTTATTGTTACATATGTATGTTCAAGAGGTTTAGATAAAGAATTATAATATAAAAATAAATGGGATATGATATCAATTTTTTAAAAAGCTTAAACGTTTAGAAAGAAGTTTAAAATTTTAATCTTAAACTTTTACTAGTGAAAATTGATCTTTTGAACAAAAATGCTTAATCGTGACCACCACCGCCATCAAACCATCATGCCCTATTGCCCTTACTCCTATTATGATTTATCATTATGAAATTAAACTAAACATTAAGATAGTCTTAATGCTTAATACATGTGGCGCTCAAGTTAAAGCAGTGCATTGATCGACATATATAACCCTTGTCGTTTAAAATGATCTGCAGCATGACGCCCAAGTTTACACGACCATCAGAAAATGCTAGAATAGCACGTAATCATCTAAGTATGTGGCTTTGAACCTTGTCTCTTGTTGTCAATTATATTGGTGAAAATAATTCATTTATTCATTTCCTCCAAAAACACATAATTTAGTGCAGTCTTGATTCCTATTGGTTGATAACCTAAAGAAAACAATCTTATTAGAACCAGAATGCACCCTGTTTCCGAGTACGCTATGAAAAACGTTATGAAACATAACTTACATGTATAAAATTTTGACAAAAAATTATGCTTAGTCAACAAAATGGTGACATAATAGTGGAAGGTAAAGACTAGAAATTATAAAATGTGGAAATTTTAATCAAATAACATAATCATCAAAGTTTGCATAAGTTAAATACAACTCAATAAAAAAACTAAAAAGACTCAACTTCATGAACCAAGGACATCACGAGTTTGATTAGTCACTTGTGTCATCATCTTTTTATTGGGTTAGATTATTACCTGTGACATTCAGAGAAGTGCATTTCCCATGAGTTTTGACACCCAATACATAATTATCACGTGGATATGTAATAAATAATGACAACATAAGAATAATCATATTAACATAATCATATATGCTAACATTATGAAGGTAATCATAATCATAATGATGACGTCTTAATCAATATACATAGAATAGAATATTATAGCATGAATGATAACATGATGAATGTAAAAAGGGAGTAACATAATCATCATTAATTCATAGGGCATAACCGATCATGAGATTTAGAGTCATCATCATAAGAGATCAATAGCATCATTGGGCATTGCCCATCATTAAAATATTCATCATCTTTCACTGTAAGAAATCTACCGATTAGTGACGTACGAAGGAGTTGCTAAAGCGGTGCTAAATCATGGCTAAAAAATATAGCCACACATCATGTCGACACTGTGTCACAACATTGGGACGCTGACCTTAGGTAGCTGTTAGTGTCGCCATGGCGCCAAGGACACAGAGGACGCTACTAGCGTCACATGTTGACGCTACTCTGACGTTATCATGGCGGGAAGAGTCACATTGCGAAATAGTAAAATGAGTCGCTACTTCGGCACTAAGATGGCACTTGTTGGTCGACGCTAGCTCGATGCCATGTTGACGCTGAATAAGACACTAATATGGCGCTAAGACAATCTCTAACGTGACCTTTTGCTGCAGCGTGTGGCGCTACTTGGACGCTAACGCATCACTAAAGCTCGATGCTATGTAGACGCTCGTGTGACGCTAAGTTGCGGCGCTATAGAGACACTAAATGAACACTAACGTTATGTCATTTGGAGTCTCTATGGTGACGCTAAAGTTGACGATGCTAACTTGACTCTAAGTACGATATGTTTCATATGGCGCCAAGCCCTGGTGCGTCGCTATTGTGATGCTAAGGAGGGGCTAATTACCAACTACTTTGCCCCATTTCACCCCTATTCTTCCCCTCCCACCTCATACGATTTACAATGCATATATATAATGTATTCTTGACATTCATCACAATGATCTAAGTATTCATAACAATAAGTAATAATGAGTAATGCATATAAAAAACAATAAACATCACAAAAGTGTTAATAACATAACAAGCTTAATCAAGCTTCAATATAGGAATCAAAATGTTACAAAAGTTTTTATCCTAAATTATTATTGTCATCGATGTCATTTCTAGCATTTGAGGCCGACATACTCGGTCCTTGGCCTCGTGGGGACTAGGTTTGTGCCTCTGAATCGTCTACAAGACGGGAGAATAAATTTCATTCATGGTCATCCAAAATAGGGGGTGGTCCCAGTAAAGTCATCAAACTTCATTTGTAACATCAAGGTCATCGAACTTTAGAAATGTTTCATCCATGATCATCACGATCAGTTATAGAGAGTAAACCTGTTAACTATTGACGTGGCATTGACGTGGATGCTTATGTGTCACCACGTCAGCATTTTTTTCTCTCTGTTCTATCCAAACTTAATTCTGTATCTACATGATCATCTAACTTTTCAAAACTTTCAAGCAAGGTCATTCAACTTTCCGAATTTTCAATCGCAATAATCATTAAAAGATTAAAATAATAAATAATAGATAAATAAATAAATTGAAGGCACTTAGACTAACTCAGTACATTTTTTGTTACAACCCAAATCATATAGGGTCATCTAGTGGAGTGCTGGGCATGATCTGACATCCAACAGATTGTTGAGCTAAATTATTAATTATCATAATATTAAAAATTAAAATTATTAATTATCATAATATTATATAAAAAATTGTATATGGCTCAACAACCCGTTGGATCTTAGGTTGTGCGCAACACCCCTCTGGATGTTCTTGTACAATTTGGTTCGGCCCCTGATGGAATCTCGCATGAAAAAATATTTTTATTTTTTGAATTGTAATATTTTTATATTATTTCAAATTTTAGGCAAAAAAACAAACACTAAAAATTTGGTCTTATATTATTTATTATTTTAAGCTTATATTGATGATCACGATTGAAAATTTACAAAGTTGAATGACCTTGTCTGAAAGTTTTGAAAAGTTGGATGACCATGTAGATATAAAATTAAGTTTGGACAGAACAGAGAGAAAAAAATGCTGACGTGACAATTTTTATTTTTTTCAGTCTACCATGGTGGAGAGAGAAAATGTTGACATGGTGCCATGTAAGCATCCATGTCAAGGGTTAATAGGTTTACTAGCTATAATCGGTCGTGATGGCCGCGGATGAAATATTTCTAAAGTTCGGTGACCTTGATATTACAAAATGAAGTTAGATGACCTTACTGGGAACATCCCCTAAGTTGGATGATCATGACTGAAATTTACTCCAAGATGGGAGCCCAATGTTGAGGAAGCTATTGAGAAAGTTGCTCCGAGATAAGTCCCCTGACATTGTCCAACGTCAGCTCAGGTGCGGCAGATAAAATCAGAGTGGATCACTTGCGTATCCTCTTATCCTTCTAGGAACTTGAGGTATCCTCCTCTTGTCGTGTCGGCCACCTCCTTGCAAATAGTAGCGTCCTCTACAAAAAAAATTATATAACCATATAAGGTATTATATAACATTAAATACATGAATCGTTATGAGATACGTTATCTGGTGGTGAGTAGTAGAATCATTTTCGTACTTCTCGGCCACCTTCTCATTGTACGCATCCTAAAAAATTTAAACATTGCGCATTTGAAAAAATCATTTACACTAATGCGAACAATCAAATGAACATGTGATGATATTTACCAAAATTCTACGGGTAGTGGGTGTAACCAAGTCATTGGTCTTTCTGCTCTTATGTGTGGTGGCCTCTTAGACCACACGAAAATAGATAAATCAGCTTCTTTTTCCTCCTGTAACAAAGTTTCAAATTTTACAAAGTATAAGATAAAAGTTTGATTATTTGACTTCGTATCTACATTAACATGCATTGCCGATGCTCGTCAAATCGAATTGACTGTGTAGAAGTGGCTTGAAAATTCAAAAGTCCATTAACTTTTGTCTTTTTAGACTTTCTCTATCATTCTCCATCCATCCTGTATCAAATACTTAGACTTTGTAAAATTATATATTAAATAAAAATAATTCAAATGTAAACTTACTATGCTCTTCCTACGTAATGAATCCCAAAATGGGCGCCTAATATGTCTTGGGCATCTTTGTATGTGCTGCTCCAAACTGAGCCGGCAGACGTGACAGCCTTGCGAAACTTATATAGGCAATTTTAGAGGCATTTCACAACCACCTCCTCAAAGGATCTCTGAATCGTCCCAAACTAAGCTCAGGATAAAACTAATTTGCTTTCTAAAAAATATTATAAAAGTTAGTAATTTAAAAATAATATAAAATGAATTATTTAATGCAAAAAAGGATCATACAGCAAACGCCTGAAAGATGTCATCCCGCACTTGAATTGTTTTGGCAAGTGGGCAAGGACAAGAGGACTGACATTCCCACATGACAGAAGCGGGTATGAAAGTGGTCCTGCAATTACAAAGAAGAATTAATTTTATAATTATAAGAAAAACTATAATAAAATTTATTTAACTTACGGTCGAACAATGTTGTTGATGATAACCACCCCATTATCGTGGAATCTTTCTTCTTTTGTTGATGAGGAATCATCATCTGCCATAGTTGGGGTAGGTCGAGAAGGTATAGAATAAATCATTAGTGTAATATCAATTTAAACTAATAATAATTGATATATATATATATATATACAGTAAAGTTCACCTCATGTGATATCTACCATTGCTTGATCTATGTCAGCCCGTTCATGACGATCTGACTGCTCATCTCATCCACGGCGTGGCAATTAACACCATATGAATAAGTAAATATTAATGCAATTACATGATAAATATAAATTAAAAAATATAAATATATCACCTTGCGTAATATATTGGTCGACATCGTGTGGTTGTGTGGAGTGGACGCAGGAATGTGGAGAGCGTCCATCACTCTCGATGGTAGGGTAGCAACTATCACCACAAAAATAGTTAAAACAATTACATGTATTTAAATTAAATACATATAGAATAACCTGGACTGATATGTCGATCGTCGTCATGCAATCGAGACGATCGACCAATGGACTGCCTGCTATGTGACGCTATGAATATGTGCCCATTGAAGATGGAACAACATCAAAAAATAGTTAAAATAGTTGCATGTAGAAGATATATTAAATACACAAGAAATAACCTAGAGTGATACATTGATCGTCCTCCTGCGCGAAAGATGACCCATCAATGGACCACCTACTATGTGACGATCCGGTTATGTGCCCCATCGACGGTGGAGCAACTGTCACCATTAAAAAATTAAACTAATTATTACATGTTGAATATAAATAAGCTACACAATAAATAAATCACCTAATGGTTGAGGTGGCTCACTCATGGGGAGTGAGTGCCGGGAAGAGCGGGATGATCCAGAAGCTCAACCTCTAGTAATCATACTTGAAAGAAAACTATCAACCTCGTGTTATAAACACATAATTTTATAATTTGTTAAAACAACTATATGATTCAATCATTTGTCTCATATTCTGATTTGTTTTCATTATCTTCATCATTGTTAGTCTAATCTTGATTCGAGCCATCATTAATGAAATTGACAATGTTCGCTTCTAAAGGGTCATTTGAGTTGAAATCTTCCATTGGTTCAGTGTGGTCTGCTAATTGAATATGCTCAGCTTCTATGACTACATCAATCATTTTGTTCACTTATTGAGCAATCCGTATGTGGACATCATACAAGATGCAATGGTAGTAGAAAATATTGGCGAAACATTTATTCAAGAAGATCTGAATCCTTCGACTTCTAAGTTTTATAACTTTTTCATAGAATCCAACAAACATTTATGGGATGGATGCATGGAGCAAAGCACACTTTCTCCAGCGACACAACTGATAAACTCGAAATCAAAATTTAATATGTGCGAAATTTGTTTTGACTGGATGATTGCCATTATCAAGAGTATGTTCCGACATCAGAGAGGTTACCAAGAAATTTTTACAAGTGCAAAAAATTAACAAAAAACTTAGGTTTGGAATATCAGAAGATTAATGCATGTCACTATCATTGTATGTTGTATTACAATGAAAACAACTCACTTATCAGTTGTTCTATTTGTGGCGAGCACAAATACAAACCGAGAAAGAATTTTCAAATTTAAAAAATGAATGTGGCAAATGTTGATCGGATACTTTCTCATAGTTCCAAGATTGTAATGACTTTTTCTTTCTGAGAAAACTACGTACAAAGAAGAAGCACATGATGATCTGAGTTCCATTACACATCCTTTAGATGTAGAGGCATGAAAACTATTTGATGCACTTCATCCTTCTTTCTCAGTAGAATCACATAATGTTAGATTGAGACTTTGCACCGATGGGTTCAACCCATTTGGCTCATTAGGCACTGCTTATTCATATTTTCCAATTTTTGTCACACTCTATAATTTGTCTTCAAGCACATGTATGAGATGAAAGAACATATTGCTTACCTGTATGATCCTAGGTCCTCGATCATCAAGAAAAAAATAGATGTTTACTTAAGACCTTTGATTGATTAACTCAACATGTTATGAGAGGATGGCATGCTTACTTATGACAATTATAAGAAGCAAAATTTCAGTTGTATTAATGTGGACCATAAGTGATTTTTTAGCATATGGAATGCTGAGTGGTTGGATCTCAAAAGGTAAACTTGCTTATCCCATATGCAGAAAGGATACAAAATCATTTTATTTGAAAAAGAGTAGGAATGTATGCTTCTTTGATTGTCATAGGATGTTTTTATCAATGGAGAATTCAATGTGTCATGATCAAAATTCATTTTAAAAAAATGCAATTGATTACACATTGCCTTCTATTTGTTTCACGGGACAAGAAGTGCAAGAGCAAGTAAACAAAATTAATCAAGTCTCATTCGGGTTGAAGGTCGGTTCTTACAAGCAAATTGGGTTTGGAAGTGAACATAATTGGAAGAAAAGAAGTATCTTTTGGGAGTTGCCTTATTGATCTTCAAACTTAGTATGACATAACTTGGACGTCATGTATCTGGAGAAGAACATATTTGACAACATCTTCAACACTATTATGGACGATAAAGGAAGAACAAAGGATAGCATACAAGTGCACGAAGACGTAAAAGTTATATGTAGAAGATCAGAACTAGGTATTATTTATCTTCAAAATGGAAAATGCAAGCCAAAAGCTATTACGTCTTGGACATGACCAACAAAAGGTGGTTTTTCGAATGGGTCAAAAAATTGAAATTTTCATACGGATATGCATAAAAAATATCTCGTTGTTTTAATATGAAAAATGGGAAGATACATGGTATGAAGAACCATGACTAGCATATTTTCATGCAAAGGCTACTCCAATTGCCTTTAAAAAAACTTTTGCCAAAGGCTATTTGAGAAACTTTAACAGAGTTATCTATGTTCTTTAAAGAGCTTTGTACATCCACCATTCGTGAAGAAGACATGTCTCAGTTAGAGTATTCTATTGTGATTATCGTGTGCAAGGCTAAGAAGATATTTTCACCATCTTTCTTTGATGTGATGGAGCATTTAATTATACATCTTCAATTTGAAACAAAAATTGCAACCCGATTCAATATCGATGGATGTATCCTTTCGAAAGATGCATGTTATATTTGAAAAGGAAGGCGAAGAATAAGACAAAGATCGAATGCTCTATATGTGAAGCATATTTCATTAAGGAAGTGTCCAACTTACTTCAATGTACTTTGAATCACACATATAATCGCGACATACGCAAGTTCCAAGAAATGATGACGGTGATGATGGGGACGGTAACAAAAATATTTTATCAATGTTCGAGTGTATTTTAGTAAGAAACCCTTGTAATATAAATCCTTCCCCACATCATATTTGACTCATTAAAATCGTGTTGCGAGGAACTCAAAGTAACAGAAAGCACTACACTTCATGTGGAATGATCACATATTAGGAGCAATTACCCTTATATGTATGACTACCCCTACACAAGCAACTACCCTTACTTCATAGGAAAGAATATCAAATTAAGCTTTAAAATTTATAAATTCTCTACACTATCACGACGCGAACCGCAAGTATATGGCATGTCATTGTAGTGCTTCAGGTTTGTCAAGGAAATCCTTGCTAATTTTGAATCCATGTCGAAATGTAAATTGCTGAAAATGAAGAAAAAACTCAAGCAAGTAAAATAAAGAATTCTTTTGGAGTAACGATTATGCTAATTTTTAGGGTTTTACAATGTTTAAGAAAGACAACAGAGAAGAAGAAGCGAGAACGGTGAGGATCCGTTACTCAATTATATTAGTACTAAGGACTTACAGGGGATGCTTTCACTTGGGATTAGTATTCTCTAGATTTTAAATCGTGGTTAAAATTGTAGACTGCCCTCTCAGCATGCACATAGATATATATTCATTATAGATAACACTTAACTCATCAATGACACTCTCATGCACATGGATGGCTCAAGTTGCTCACTCTGATGGGATCAACTATCCAGCTTAGGCAACACTCTCATATGCTCAGAACCGGTAGAAGAACAGATTTCTCTCGGCAGGGAGCGAGCTGGGTCTCATGCAATCTCTGTCTAGCAGGTTCTCAGGATGATAATGGAAGTTCCAATTAACCTCTCGGCCTGTATTGGACTTCCATTGTTAAAGATATCCTCTCAAGTGAGAAACCTTTGTGGCCAAAGAGCGCATAGACCTGTGTTGTTCATATGAATAAAATCCTGAGTAGAAATGGAAAATCTCGCCCCTTGGTTGCTTCTCTAAGTGTGATTTTGAAAAGTCCATCTCCTTGCTTTGAAACTTTATATTTGTTTGATGTTCTAGTTTGCAGGGTTTAGTTGAGAGAGGTGTTCAATTTCATTCTTCTCTTTCATTTTTCTTATTTTTTGGGTGTTGGTTCATTTTTTATGCTTTACATTGAATTTCTGGAATGAGTATTTTCTAATATTGAGCATCTTTGATTGGCTTATTTTGATTTTCTGATAAGAGTATAATCTTATTCATTTCCTTGAACCAACCATTGTGTCTTACTAAGAGCATTTTTTCATATAATTATTGCAGTCTGTCATATGATTTATACATCATAAATGAGACATTTGCATCAGTTGGAATATTATGTGTTTTTCATAGAAGATTTGTAATTATTTTCTTAGGAGAGATTATTATTTATAATAACCATTTGTGTGATCATTTGAGTGATATTATGGTAGTAGCAGCGACTTGCATTATTCTCTCCATGAGCCAAGTTGTTTGCGAGATTAGGAATCTTATGATATTTTATTTGTAGATTTTAAAGATTTGTTTTATTTTGAGAAAAATGATATTATTATTTTGGAACCAGATTTCTCATATGCTCAGGCAACACTCTCATATGCTCAGAACCGATAGAAGAACAAATTTCTCTCGACAGGGAGCGAGCTGGGTCTCATGCAATCTCTGTCTAGCAGGTTCTCAGGATGATAATGGAAGTTCCAATTAACCTCTCGGCCTGTATTGGACTTCCATTGTTAAAGATATCCTCTCAAGTGAGAAACCTTTGTGGCCAAAGAACGGATAGACCTGTGTTGTTCATATGAATAAAATCCTGAGTAGAGATGGAAAATCTCGCCCCTTGGTTGCTTCTCTAAGTGTGATTTTGAAAAGTCCATCTCCTTGCTTTGAAACTTTATATTTGTTTGATGTTCTAGTTTGCAGGGTTTAGTTGAGAGAGGTGTTCAATTTCATTTTTCCCTTTCATTTTTCTTATTTTTTGGGTGTTGGTTCATTTTATTTATGCTTTACATTGAATTTTTGGAATGAGTATTTTCTAATATTGAGAATCTTTTATTAGCTTATTTTGATTTTCTGATAAGAGTATAGTCTTATTCATTTCCTTGAACCAACCATTGTGTCTTACTAAGAGCATTTTTCATATAATTAATGCAATCTGTCATATGATTTATACATCACAAATGAGACATTTGCATCAGTTGGCATTTTATGTGTTTTTCATAGAAGATTTGTGATTATTTTCTTAGGAGAGATTATGATTTATAATAACCATTTGTGTGATCATTTGAGTGATATTATGGTAGTAGCAGAGACTTGCATTATTCTCTCCATGAGCCAAGTTGTTTGCGAGATTAGGAATCTTATGATATTTACTTGTAGATTTTAAAGATTTGTTTTATTTTGAGAAAAAATGATATTATTATTTTGGAACCACCTAGCAATCTCCATATTGGATTCCTGCTTCGTTGGAATATATTGCACACCTTATTTGATAGGACACTTATGGGCAAAGGTTCCTAAAGTTTCGTAATTTGTTTCTAAAAATACCAATGTCTCATGGGCATAAGATATTTCATCCTGGTGAATATGAGAATTATATTACTTTTCATACTACTTATGTTGTTCTTGGTCTACACTTGTAGGATCTATAAATGAGAAATTATCTTGTAGTTCTCATTGAGATACATTGTGCAGGCCATTTGACACATGAAAGGGAAGTATCAACATCTCCATTATGCATGTCTTAAATTGTTTAATAAATTCAAATATGTGATAGGTTATATTCTCCTTATTATGAATACAAATTCGAGGATAAATCCATTTCAAGAAGAAGGGAATAATATGAACTTGGAAGTTTCCATAATTGCAACCAACAATAAGTAGCATAATTTAGGCTGCATGAATATTCGACATAAGTGGGCCAAATAAATCATGCTTTAACCATACTTATTTGGAATTTTCAAAATTAATTATATATGAAAATTATGTTGAGAGTTGTAAGAGGAATTGATTTGGTTATTTTAGAAAATAGTTACCTTACTTGTAGGCTAAGTTAGGATCTTTTCTTCCACCCTCAAATTATGCTATCTAGGGCCTATAAATATTGGTATGTGTTATTATTTTAGACATCTTTGAATCTATTAAATTTTGGTTTAATTGATTTTGTTGTGAGGGAACTCATGCAACTCGTTCTTCGAGAACTTTCGCTGTTAATTACAAGATTTTTAATATTTGATTAAATCCATCTATTTATAATATTGATTATTTGGTTCATTGTTAATCTTGAGGTTGATATTGTGTTACCTGAAATTCATTTGATTTCGTTTATCTTGATTGCAATATATCGTTTTAGTCACTCAATGTGTTATTCTTGGGTATCATATCAACCGGTGATAACCACTCTGCAAGCCCATATTTTTTTAAGACGAAATGACCTTCATTAAGATAGCTTTAAAAGTTCATTACACAAAATTTGGGCAAGGCCTGGAGGGGGCAATCACTCCAAAAGTACTCGCCATGTTGGCGGCCAAAAGCTGCAAGGTAATATGCTGCTGTGTTATCAGTGGGGGGGGGGGCAAAAATCTAGGTCCATGGGGGCAAGATTACAGAGATGTGTGCGGATATTCTTAGCTATACCACGAGGACTCCAAGTATAGGTATGATGATTGGTGACGATGTGAATGAGGAGCGGCGAGTCCGTCTTCATGCATATATGTGTGATCCCAAGCGAATGACATTTGAAGAGATCCATAAGTAAAGCCCATGCCTCAGCGTGTGAAGCCGATACAAAAGTGTGTCCCCAGTACTTGAAAAATAGAAAACACCCATATTAGATCTTAAGATGAAACCATATCCCCCATTTCCACCGGCCCTGGTAAATGAGCTGTCAGTATTGAGCAAAACCCAATTCTAGGAAGGGAGCTCCCACCAGATCCGCTGGGGATCTTGGGGGAGAGTTGCCTCAGGGGCGTGGGTATATGTAGTATCAAATTTGTGTTGACAGGCAAGTGCCTTTTCCCAGAGCGCGTCGACAGTTTCACGTTTGTTCCGAAAATGAATATCATTGTGCAAAAATAGACAATAAGCAAAAATATATTGTAGTTCATTTCGAGATTGCTGATCCAAACTTGGTCCCTCCTCGACCCAGGACTCAGTCGACTAGGTAGAGAAGTACTATAAACTGTAACGAAGCTTGTGTTGAAAAAGATGCCAAAGTTGATTTGTCATTGGGCAAGAAAAAAATAGATGATTGACGATTTCAAGGGCATTGCCACAGAGGAAACATGATGGATCAACAGAGGGGATGAAACTATGAATGAAGTCTAAAGTAGGTAGGCGGCCACGGAGGAGCTTCCATAGGAAAAAAAATGGATCTTGGGGGGAACCCTAATGTGCCAAACGTTGGTCCAAAATGGCCCTCTAGACGGACGCAACGACAAAATCTACCTGCTAACAAAATTCTACACTACTTGACCAGATGGGTGCCCATATGTATTTGTCTCCCAAACCCATGCATCATCACTAGCCGAAAGAGGTATATAAATGCCACAAATATCATCACAAAGTGCCGAGCAGAAAATTGAGAATAGAAGGGGGGTATTCCACTAGTGGTTAATAATTAGGTCTGATACTTTGAGGAAGCTAATGTCGACGTCCATATTTAGGTACGTTGGTAGGAGAGACAATGGTAAATGAGAAATCCAAGGATCGTAGAGGACAAAAGTAGTGGTACCAGAGCCAATAGTTTTCATGAAACCCTGCGGAGTTCAGGGATCGAGTCTAACACAAGATGCCATGACCGAGTAGTACCAAAGAGATGTTGTGTGTCCCATAAATTTAACGATGGATACTTTGCAAAGATTATGTTGGACCATGGTGAGTTTACGCAGTTTAATAAGCTAAGGATACGGCGGGCGACCAAGGAGGAACGAATAAGTTTAAAACTTCTAATTGCCAAACCACCTTGATCTTTAGGCAATAGCACAATCGACCACCGATGAGATGAGAGCCATGCCGATTGCCAGAAGGGTCCCAAAGGATTTCTAGAGAGTTTTTCGAGAGACGCAAGAGTGTCAGCCGAGAGGTATGTCGACCCTAAGTAGTACGAAGGCATGGATGTTAATGTGGATTTGATGAGGGTAGTGCGCCCTGCCTAGCTCAGTAGGAGCCGTCTCCCTCCGAAGAGGCATGGGGAAATATGATCTACAAGGAACTTCTGATCCTTAGAGTTAATTAATTCGTATGAGATCGGGGCACCGAGATATTGGAATGGGTAGGTGCCAATTGGGATGTCAAGATATGAAGAGAGTTGTTGCTTCTGGCGAGCGGATATATGCCTAGGTAAGTAGATGGCTGACTTTAGAGGATTTATTCTCTAATTCGTTAGGTAATTGTACACATGCAGGATCTAGTTGAGGTCGTGGCAGTTGGATTTAGTAGCACGGACGCAGAGTAAGATATCATCCTCATGTAGAAGGTGGCTTATTGAAAAGGAGTTTAAATGGAAAGGAATGATGTTTCCACTGGACACAACCTAGTTCATCAGAGCCGAGAGAACTTGTGATGTGATGATGAATAGGTACGGTGAGAAGGGGTCGCCCAGTCTAATACCACTGTGGGCTTGGAAGTACTGGAAAGGCTGTCCATTGATGACACAAGAAAAAGATGGACTACGAATACAGAGGTCAATCCAATTTATAAAGAGTGACGAGTATTGCATTAGCTTGAGAATTCAGGTGATTGTGTCACGGGGTCATTCTCGGACACTAGACCATGGCGACTAGGCGGATAGGCACCTAGCCAAGCCTGTTTTGAGTTTTCAGCGGAAGTTTTATGGTCGAGACGACTATGCCGAGAGTCGCTCTTATAGGCATTCAATCACGGACATGGCTAGAGTGTTGGACTACTCGTCACAAGACCGTGGCATTAGCGCGTTGTGGCACTAATGTAGGCGCTTGGGCGCTTAAAGTCCGAAGGGGCGACGAAGGGACCACGGGACGCCACGAAGGGACACCGATGTGGGTTGCCACCCCACGCTCAAGGCCATGACACTAGAATTAAAGGAAAGCTTACTTGTATTAAATATGATGAAACATAACATACAATTGAGCCTCGGAAGGCACTAGTGAACTCCTCCCAGTGTACCGTAGGTATAGGAGTCTTGTTACATATTGAAGATGCAAAAGACGTACCCTACGGGAACGTCACCTATTGGCCATTCATAAGGACGGCCTTACAAGATAAATGCCCTAAGGGCGGATAACTTGGTACTCCGCAATATTACGCAGTGCGGGGCGGCTGCATGTGTTCTATGTTCTCGGCGCTAAGCGGCCGAGGGCTATAAGTTGAGCGGCACTGGTGCCGCGAGGCTTCACGCTTCGTGTCACGGGAAACGCCCCGTGACATTCTCCCCCACCAAAGTCGGCGACGTCCCGACGCCGCTGTCCGAGCTTCCTCGGGGCCTTCGTCTTGAGTCTTGTCTTCGCTTGTCTCATTCAATTCTGCCTTCTTTGCCTTGACTTCGACTTCACCAGCATCACGCAACGCCAGGAATGCTGGCTCCTTGGGGTCTCGCTGAGGACTCCTCCCTCAGGCCAGCTTCGCTCGCTGATCCTTCGTCCAATCCGGGGTCATCACTTGTAAAGCGCCTGTGGAGTCTGCCATGTGCGGTCTGACTTCATCAAGCAACTATCCGTCCATCAAGTCTCTGTTGGCTTCACTTCTCTTCGACTTGCAAAGCGTCAACTTGTGTGGTTTGGCTTCTTTGGGGGTGAAACAACTCTTGTATGCCTTCAGGAATAGCGTGGAGAAGAGTTGTCTCAGGGTCGTGTAGAACACGATGAAGAGTCTCGCCATTCGACCTGCATGACTTGACTCGATGCCTTCATGTTGCGGATGGTCGCAGCATAAGGTCTCCCTTCCGTCGAATGCAAAGTACGGGACCATCTCACCCTCGATGATCATTCATGAATTTCGACGGCTTGAAACAGCACAAGCTCTCCGATGCCGATGCTTGTAGCTTGTCTGCTTCGAGTGCCTGGGGTCGCTATGATGAGCGACGAGAGTCTTCCCACGGATACTTTGGGACGCTTCAGGTCTCTTTGTGGGCTTGACTCAACGTCTCTATGTTGCAAATGATTGCAATGTAGAGTCTTCCATAACTCTGCCGAACGAAAAGCGCAGGACCACCTCCTTCTTGGTGATCACCTGATGTTTCGGCAGTCTTGAGGCGGGACAAGGTTCTTTGATCTGACAATCCATGCCTTGTCCATCCAAGTCACCATAGTGGGCGACGAGAGTCTCCCCACGTTCCCTTGTGGTTCAACTCGCTATCTCCAAGTTACAGATGGCTGCAACGTTGAGTCCTTCGTCCGCCGAGCGTTGAGAACAGCTCCACCTTACCCTTGGTGGACAAGAGCTATCTCGACGGTTTGAGGTGGAGCAAGGTTCTTTGGTATAACATTCCGCACCTTGTCCACTCTCAGTCGCTATAGTGAGCAACGATGAGGGTCTCCCCACATGTGCCTGTGGTTCGACTCACTTCTCCTGCTTCGATGGGCGATCTTTGTCTTTGGCATAAGTAGCTTCCTCCTTGCGACTTGAGCTTCTCTCCCCCACCATTGCCCTTGCCCAAGGGCTTTGGTGGTATGGCACTTGTCCGGTCGTTCCAACTCCTTCCTAGTCCAAAGCTTCTAACCCCTCGGCTTGAAGAGCACCAACACTGGGTCTTCATCCTCCTGGGAACACTGTAGGCGGAGCTCAGTGATTCCTTTCACTTCCTCCTTCAACATGCCTATCTGGTCGATGCTGAACAATGCGATCTTGACCTCCAGTCCCAACTTGTCAGGGTTTGCATAATTGATGAACTGCCACTTCTTCCGTCCCATGTCTGGGATGCATGTTTGCCACATTCTACATTGTCGCGATGGCAACATCATCCTGAGTTTGTCACATCTTGCAGGGTTCTTGGGATATGCCTTCTTCCGATCCTGGGACCTCCTTTGAAGCTTTGACAATCCCTTTGGGGTATGGACGGGGCGAGATCGTTGTGCTCGTTCACGAAGAGGATGCACCTTAGATGCTCGTCCGTCCGCACCTTGGACAAAGTAATGTCACTGTGCTTGTCATCTTAGATTATACACCTTTGAAATACTCATCCACCGGGCGGCTTGACCCTTGCGAAAGAGTAGCCGTTCCGGGCCTTCACTGATCCGTGTGGATGCTTGTGAAGAAGCTCCGCTCGGATAAGCGGACTGCGGTTGGTGAACTCGTGGCATGAGCTCCCAACATTACCTCCATCTCCATTCGAAGGGACGACATCGCCAATATGTCCTTCAAAACCTTCGCATTGCGATCCTTGGAGGCCGCTTCGATTACTCGAGGCGATGTCCGAAAGGAAAGGGCACTCCTTCCTTCGGTTGGTGGCAGAACGCTTGACAGCAGCATGCCAAGGTTCGCCGATGCTCGACGCTCTGACCATTTGCCAAATTGGTCGCTGAGTTGAGGCGTCGATTTGCGTTGGCATGTATCTGGTTCGTCCCACTCCTTGATGGATGACATCGCGCCGCTTGCGGGGCGACACTTGACGAGGCAGGCAAGGCTGACAGCTCGCTCGCGAGTGTTTGCAAGTAATCAACGCTTTGCTCCATTCCCGAAAGTCATCATGGCATGGCAGGCAATGCTGCGACATGACAAGATGCTTGTGATTGATGCTCCTTGGCCGAAAGGATTCTTTGGCCGAAAAGGGACCATGAACCTTGATATTTGTCTTTAAGCCAACTTCTCCCGTGAAGCGGTTGTGCACTTCACGTTGTATGACTGGGCATGCGATGCGACGTCACGAAATACCGAGCAGCGCCAGGTCGTCATGATAGTCCATGACCGACAGTCCCTGAATGTGACACGGGTCCTTCGAGTTACACGACGCTCGTGTAAGCGACCTCATGATATGAGCAGCGCAAAACCATCATGCGGAGCATATGGTCACTCTTTGACGCAGCGCGACACTTCAAGATTCCCGACTGTATACCTGGGGTGGTTGATCTGCTCGAGTGAGCGACGCATGACCGTCCCGGTTAGGCGGGGCGATCAATCCGCCATCATGATGCATGACAGACGTTCCTTGACACGACACGGGTGTATGAGGAACATGTTGCGGGGCACGACTGGGCGTGCGGCGAGGAAGCTTGCCATGCATTCCTCGTTGGTGTCCACGATCAAAGACCATGGTACCAGTGCGCCTGGGCGTGATGGAGTATTTGAGCGGAAGCACATTTCATACGCCAGGGCACGTTGCGACGACACAAGCGAGTCATCGTCGCTGGATAATCCGAGCAGGAAGAAATACCACTTGTCACGGGGTCATTCTCGGACACTAGACCACGTGCGGCGACTAGGCGGATAGGCACCTAGCCAAGCCTGTTTTGAGTTTTCAGCGGAAGTTTTATGGTCGAGACGACTATGCCGAGAGTCACTCTTATAGGCATTCAATCACGGACATGGCTAGAGTGTTGGACTACTCGTCACGAGACCGTGGCATTAGCGCGTTGCGGCATTAATGTAGGCGCTTGGGCGCTTAAAGTTCGAAGGGGCGACGAAGGGACCACGGGACGCCACGAAGGGACACCGATGTGGGTTGCCACTCCACGCTCAAGGCCATGACACTAGAATTAAAGGAAAGCTTACTTGTATTAAATATGATGAAACATAACATACAATTGGGCCTCGGAAGGCACTAGTGAACTCCTCCCAGTGTACCGTAGGTATAGGAGTCTTGTTACATATTGAAGATGCAAAAGACGTACCCTACAGGAACGTCACCTACTTGGCCATTCATAAGGACGACCTTACAAGATAAATGCCCTAAGGGCGGATAACTTGGTACTCCGCAATATTATGCAGTGCGGGACGGCTGCATGTGTTCCATGTTCTCGGCGCTAAGCGGCCGAGGGCTATAAGTTGAGCGGCACTGGTGCCGCGAGACTTCACGCTTCGTGTCACGGGAAATGCCCCGTGACAATTGCAGGCCAAGAGACACTGTCAAAAGCTTGTTCATGTCCACTTTGATGATCATGAACTTTTGGCATCCTAAGCCGAGTGAATGAGTAATTTCTTGATAATGAGGATGTTATCTTGAATGTTTCTCCCAAGAAGGAAAGCCAACTGTGCTTGATCAATGATGCCCTCTAGTGACGGACGGAATCAATTAACTATAAGTTTAGAGACTATTCTGTATAATGTGTTGCACAACGAGATAGGTCGGTAGTCTTTAATTGAGGATGGAGTTTTTGTTTTGGGAATAAAGATGAGGGATGTTAGTTTCCACTCGGGAGGCATGTCTAGGTGATTGAAGAAACCTAAGATAGAAGAAGTGATCTTAGGTCCTACAATGTCCCAATATTCCCGATAAAACTATGAAGTGAAGCCGTTAGGTCCAGGGCCCTTCCCTAGTGGCATATTCCAAACCACTTCCTTCATTTCCTCAGGAGTTATGGTGCGAATGATCGAGGTAGCTTGTGAGGGGGGAAGAGCTAGGACAGGAGGCCAATATTCTTCTACGATGTCCTGGGGGGGGGGGGGAAGGTTCCCGTAGGATTTTGTAATGATTGACGAACTATTGCTGGATTGTAGTGGGGTTGTTCGAGCAGGTACCAGGGGTTGTCTGAATTCATCTAATGGGGTTCAACTTACGGTGAATGGTAGTTTGTAGGTGAAAATTTTGGTATTTTAATCGACGTGGTATAGCCAAGAGATTATGGATTTGCACCACCACTTGATGCTAATTTGGTGAAGTAGAACCTCATGTAAATGATAGGCAGAACGTAGCTCAGAGAGGCCATCCTCAGTGAACATGGAGCGGGAGTCTAGTAGTTCAAGGAGTGTGATGCGGGTGAGTTCCTCATCGGCATGAACAAAAAGCCGGCCCAAGGCATCTCGGTGAGGATAGGGGTAAACTGAGTATCTTGGCCGCATCAGGCCAAGATAATATCTTTTGACATGCCCATACCTTCGTATTATACGCCGCTCCATGTGGGACCGAGCCGGCGAATGACCTATTTAGCTTTTACAGAACCCAATGGTTGTCTTACACAATTACAAAATCTAGAGAATACATGGAAATTAAATCCCTAATCAAAATGGGGGAGATTTTTGGAGCAAAGTTTTAATGCCATGTAAAATTATATTTTGATGATACAAACCTCAAAAGATTAAAGTTAAATATTGAAAAAGTTTAAAGAAAAAGGGATAACTTTATGCACTACATTTTTATTAAATAATTGACTATGGTCTTTTCTTATTTTTGATGAATGATGAATATCAAAGTTGTAGAGAATCATGTTAGCTATCCATAGAATCTAAGATTATCTAATTTGGATAACCGTGCAAAAAGCTATGCTCAAAATAGTGCAGGTCGATCAATCTGTCGGTCGAAAAAATAAAGTCGGCCGAGACAATACCGGTCGACCAAATGGAGATGCCGATCGACCAAACAATGATAAGCTTGCCCCGATCCACGTCGAGATGATACTGGTCGAGGTACCAGTCGAAGGACCGATCAACCGATCAAGCGTAGAAGCTGAACAAATAAGCGCAACAGTCATATAGATCGGTCGACCGATCCATTAATGCGGTTGACCGGTCCCCGGCTGGAATGAACAGTTTTGAATGAGAAAATTGTGAAACAAATTCTGAACAAATTTTTCACATGCTGAAGCCTATAAAAGGAGTGTGCCAAAGCCAGAAGCAAATGCATCCATCCAAGCATTGAAGAAAAATTTCAAGTTATAAAAAGATCCTTTCCTTGAAGTCTTCATTTTAATCTTTCTCTTCTTTCTCTCTTCCACTCTTGTGAGCTTGTCATTGTAAAAGAGAGAAATAATTATTCAGAAAAATAGAGAGTGCTACTGTGTAAAAGTGGTTTCATATCTTACCTCTTGAGCGAGAGAAAAGATTAGCTTCATAGGAGGAGAGGTTGTCTTGCCTCTCGAAGCGGAGAAAATGTAGTTGATATAAAGGACTTTTCTTCCTTGCCCCATTTGGAACAAATGAAGAGTTTAGTGGAATCTCCGACGGTCTCGAGGACGAGAAGTCGGATCGAGGACGTAGGCCAAGGTGTGGCCGAACCTCGTCAACAACCACCCGTACACTTTGTGTTTGCATTCTCTTCCTCTTCTCCCTCTTATATTATGATTGTGATTTAGTTTGACTTGTATTGATTTAAAAGATTTAATGAATCGATTTATGCTTCCGCGATGATTTTCGTGAAATCGACATTTTCGGCTTAAACACCAATTCACACCCCCCCCCCCCCCTCTTGGTGCCTTTGGGATCCTACAATTGGTATCAAAGCGGGTTGCATTTGTTTTAAGAACTAATCATTTTTAGATCTAATCATTTTAATATTTAACCATCTTAAGAGCTATGGCATCAAGTGTATTTGGTTTTGCTGAAGGACAATCAATTAGTCGTCCTCCTCTTTTTAATGCATTAGATCTTGCTTATTGGAAAATTAGGATTCAAGTCTACATATGTTCAATTGATATTGACATGTGGGACATCGTTGAAAAAGGTTATTATTTAAATGAAAAATTACCTTCCGAATATACTCAAAGAGAAAAGATTTTTCAAAACTTGATTGGATAGTAAAAAATATATTTTATTATACTTTGAATTCAATGGAGATTAATCGGATTTCAAGTTGTAAAAGTGCAAAGGATATTTGGAACAAACTAATTACTACTTATGAAGGAACGAATAAAGTCAAGGAATCTAGATTAAATATTCTAAATCATCAATATGAATCTTTCAAAATATTATAAAATGAATCCATAAATGATACAGTTGTTCGGTTGAATGATATTGTGAATAGCTTAGCCTCCTTGGGCGAGCCAAGAACTAACCCCCAAAAAGTGAAAACGTTTCTCAGGTCTCTCTCCTCCAAATGTCGTACAAAGAGGATCATGATTGAAAAAAAGGACTTGAATAGCCTGGATTTTGATGATCTAATTGGTTCACTATTAACCTATGAGATCGCAATCCAAGAAGATGCATAAGAAAAAAACTCCAAGAAGAAAACACTGACATTGAAAACAAACAAAATGGAAGACTCAAGTGAAGAGAAAATAGACGACAAGAGACTCGCACACTACACAAGAAAATTAGATAAATACCTCAAGTTGGTGAAAAAGAAAGAGAAGAATGAGAAGACAACCAAAAGATCATACAAACTGTAATGCCCCGAAATTCGATCCCCCACGTGGCGCAATCTCCTCTTATGTGCTACCCTTTTCTTCTTTTTCTTTGACTCTTTTGTTGACACAAATGGTCAAGGGAGATGACACATCAGCGGAAGACTTATCAATCAAAACAATATAACAATTAGAGAACAATGCGTAAGCCAAAGGGGAAATATGCGACAAACTATCTCGATATAAAGCATAGTGCAGAAGCAAAAAGATACGTCCCATAGTCTCATGTCTGAAGTAGTAAAGGTAAAAGTATGAATACTAAATATAAAAATACTACGGTCGACCATGACCTGATAAGACCCATCTAGATAGATATACCATCTAATATAATGGATAAACATACGACTCATACTAGACATGACCATAATCATATGCATAGGCCACCAAAAGCGAAATCTCCGCGTACACACCATCACGTCATGAGCAATCATCATGTACCTATGGGATCACAGAGATGAGCAAGCTCAGCCATTAGCATAAAACTAAATGTGAGTTCATATAGATCATACGATAATTCTGTAGGATCCCAAAGGGCACCAAGAAAGGGGGTGAATTGGTGTTCTTAAAAAAATAGCGATTTCACAAGAACACGTTGCGGAAGCTTAAAACCAATTTAACAATCAACACAAATTAGATCACATCAAACAATATGAGAGGGAGAGAGAGAGAGAGAAAAAATTCAAACATAATGCACGCGGTGGTTGTTGATGAGGTTCGGCCATACCTTGGCCTACGTCCCCGCTCTGACTTCTCGACCTCGACTAGAATTCTTCTTTAATTCCAAATGGGGCAAGGAAGAACGCCTTTTACATCAACCACCTTTTCTCCGCTTCGAGAGGCAATGCAACCTCTCCTCCTAGGAAGCTAATCTTTTCTCTCCTCAAGAGGTAAGATTTTGAACATCTTTTACACAAGAGCTCTCCCAGTATTTTTTTAAAATAAAATGTTCCTCTCTTTTACAATGCTAAGCTCTCACAAGAGGAGAAGAGTGACATAAGAGAAAACTTAAAAATGAAAACTCCCTTAAAAATGAAAACTCCAAGGAGAATGCCTTCTTTTGATAACTTGAAGTATTTCTTCATGACTTGGATGAATGTCTTTGCTTCTGATTTTGAAAGTCTTTTTATAGGCTTCAGCAAATGAGAAAGTCGTCCAAAAACATGATCGTTACTGTTCATTTTCTCCTTCAAAATTGATCGTTACTGTTCATTTAACTCGGAGGCCTGTCGACCATACATATGGACCGGTTGACGGGTACACTTTCTTTTATGAAAAAAAAATGACAGTTGGTGAATTCTGCACTGTCCGGTCAATATGTGTTCCGGACCGGTCGACTGGTACTTCGACCGGTATAGTCTCGACATTTTGTTTGTTAAAATTGGACATTTTCTGCACTGACCGATCGACTAGTGTTTCGGATCGGTCGACCGGGGTTAGCAACTAGGTCGACCGGTGTTTCAGCCGGCAGGTCGACCTTCCTGCACTATTTTAAGCATAACGGTTTGCACAATTATCCAAATAAGATGATTTTTAATTCTATGGAAAGCTAACAGAATTCTCTATAAATTTTATACCTATGATTAATCCAAAATCTAATAGGATCATAGTCAAATATTTAATCAAAGTGTAGTGCATAAAGTTATCATTTTTCTTTAAACTTTTTCAACATTTTAACTTTAATCTTTCGAAGCTTGTATCATCAAAATATAATTTTATATGTCATTAAAACTTAGATCCAACGAACATTTTTATGTTCTTATGTACTAGAAAAAAGCACATAAAATAAATAAAAACTATTTAATAGGGGTGTAAGAAAAATCTGGCCAACCTGAAAAATCCACCCGACCTGAAAAAACCGAACAAAAAAAACTAAAAAATAGGGGTCTGAATATGATTTAAGATGGTTTTTAATAAATTAAAATCCATCCGCTAAAATTAGGGCCCCATCAGAAAAAATCATAGGGGCCCGTGGAGCCCATTTTTTATTTATGATATTTTATTTATATAATTAATACATATGTTATTAATTCTTTTATTATAGATATAATATTTTTTGTATAAAATTTCATACTTTTCTATCACATTATCAAACTCTAATTTAATAACTTTAAAATTTTAGTAGTATATTTTATATTCAATATAAAATTAAATATTTTTATATTAATTTTAAGTTATTAAATATTTTTAAAATATAATTATATAAAAGTAGGGCCCCAAAAAATTGACCCGGTAGAGGTTTTTATTTTTTTTCAAATTAATTTTAGGGTGCTTTTTTTAATTTTAAAAATCGACCCAAAAAATAGCGGTTTGTTTTTTTATACCGAAAACTTACCCGACCCAAACTACTTTCACCCCTACTATTTAATAATCTTACATGAATCTATATGCTAAGAAAGAATCTATATTATTATATAAACAAAGAAATATATATTTTTTATATGTATGAAATTAATATTAACAGTATATCCTAGTGTGTCTATATTAATAATCTTACATATATCTATTAAGTAATTGTCTGCATATATATATATATATATATATATATATATATATATATATATGGGTTCAATTTTGACGTCCCCAACCTTAGCTTGTTCTCTATCTTTTACACCATCAGATCTTCATCCAATGGTTCTTTTTTCAAATTGTATGTATGCATGTGTGTATGTATGTATGTATTATAAGACATATTAATGTGTTACTACATATATACACCACAAATCTATCTAAAGGAGACATTTTATAAAATATTAAAAACTAAATTATATAAGTAGTAAATTCCAAATCACAAATATAATACTTTCACCTTATGCCAAAGAGTTAGACGCCCCCTTAATTGAGATATTGTCATATCAACATCTAACAGTATTCGGAGATGCGACCCGTTCGGTTCATTGTGATTAAAGCAATGAGAGGCAAGTTCGTAGCAATGAGGTATGAACGGTTCACATCCAAAAAAATGGCATGATAGGGGGTGGGAGTTTCCTTTTTTAGTCCGAGCAAGCGACACCGCGTGATCGGGCGCCTTCAACATCGTCATTGCTCACCGTCACTATCTCAACAATATGCTATTCTGGATTATTGTATAAATATTCATTACAAATCAATAGAAAATTTTGATATCAATAATGACAAAATTATAACTGATTAGTGACAAATTATAATTTAGAGACAATTTAATTACATATTTGTTACGATAAAGCCACTAATATTAGGGACACAATGTTTTTGTAAACAAATTGATCACAAAATAGTCACCATAATGATGAATAAGTATGAAAGAAAGTATTATATGTGTCTCGAATATGTCATTGGTTTGTGCAAAAAAGTATAATCATTTGAGATACTCATCATTATTCAATCAGTGGCGCCTAAAATGATGTCACTTATTATAAAATAGTAATAAAAAATGTCACGAACGTGCTCTACAAACATCATTTCTACATAATCATGTATTTAATTAACATATTAAGTTAGTTTGGGTGTTCATTTAGTGATATTTGTATATAGTAATTAATATTCCGATTAGAGCATAATGACTACTTAATTGTCGATAAATTTTATAAAAATAATTAGATAAGTTTATTAGTAATAAATTGTAAAAACTTTAAATATTATAATATATATTTAAATATGATTAAGTAAGCTTAATTAGGATTAAAACACTTAGTTATGAGAAAAAATGTGATTAACCATCATAACGTCCATAACGTCTGAAAATACAGAAAAAAATATATAAATGACTTAACTCTATCCTTTGACGGACCAAAAATTTCCAAAGGAAGAACTCGAGCGGAACGACCTGGGGAAAATCGACAACATAGGCTGTCCAAGGTGAGGTTTCCATCCGAAAATTATTCTTCTGATTGAGAGGATCTTTCCTTCATGATTACTGCACCATAAATTATGAAATTTTGTATGGTTAATTCATTCAAAGTTAGCTTTCCATGACCTCTTGAATCAGCTAAAAGAGTTTAATAGAACAAGTTATGTACTTAACTTCGATGGTCACTCATCCTGTCCCGAGTCTGATACAGGTTCAACTTGTGAATTAGGTCACGGTTCGAATATAATGAATTAGGGTTTGGAATTCGTAGTGATTAATTAGACATTCTAAGAGTTCGCTGAGAAGTGAAATCATCATATTTGGACTTATATTTTGGGAGAAATGAATTTTTCATTTCATAGTGATGCTTCTGTGAGATTCCAGGACATGGACAGATCACGACCCTAATTTACTATTTTTGTTATAAGGTCATACAAGGATTTAAATTCTATAATTATTATGCCTAAACACTACTGAAGTCTAGATTCTAGAAAAAATAGGATCTCGTCAAATGGATAATTATTGTTAAAGATATAAATTAATCATTCAGTGACACACCGTCCGCCAGGACACGAACCCTAGGTTGGATTTTCTAGGATGTTTTGAATTACTCACTTGGACTTAGTTAATGATATTTAATGATTGAAAACCTTAGTAAGTCTAGTTTCTAATTTATCTAGAATCATGAGATTTGCTTTTGTGGTTAAGAAGTTATGAATTATTTATTGATGAGTACTCAGTCTGAAATCCTAAGACAGCACCTAGTTAAACTTTGGGAAATTGAATAGTTGGGAGTGTGAAGTAGCATATGAACATAAAAATCTAATATTTCACATTAGTATTAGAAGGGATTATATGCATTTTAAGGTGAATAAGTGTTCATGCATTGCATTTATTATTAGTAATTGAAAAATAAAATAGCATAAGTGCTTGTAGGAAACCAACAAGCTACAAGTGAAAGGAGGAAAATCTAGTAAACCTCTTTGAAAACATAAAGCACAAGGTGAGTGGGTAAATTTACAACATAGCAAAATGTTATATGTTAGTTCTTTTCTTTATGGTATTACCTCAAGCAAAGATTATTATTGTTATTATTGCAACATATCTTGAGCTATGAAAAGTATTTATGACATGTTTCGAGGATTTCATATGAGATGGAGTAACATCTTATACAAAAATGTTTTTAGGGAATAATGCTTGTGAAGTGAAAATAAGTTTTACTTGATAATGATATGAGATTATGACGTGTATTTTGATATTTTTAAACTCCATGTGTTCACTAGCCATCCTATTTGAAAAAAGTTTTTGGGACCGCATTCGATATACATGAAGCCTTTGAGGTGTATATCGGGTGTCTTTGCCCTTTGGGGGCTACTCTGCGTGCACGTATTGACCCATGATATGCTCTGCGTATCTAAGAATCATGATTGGGTGGCACACAATCATGATTGGGATACGTATTGACTCATGATTTGCTCTACGTATTTGAGACTCTTTGATTGTGAAGCTCTGCTTAACTGTATGACACACAATCATGGAGGGATACGTATTGACTCATGATTTGCTCTGCGTATCTGATACTCTTGATTATGAAGCTCTATTTAACTATATGACACGTGGTCATAGAGGGATACGTATTGACTCATGATTTGCTCTATGTATCTTATACTCTTGATTATGAAGCTCTGTTTAACTGTATGACACGTGATCATAGAGGGATACGTATTGACCCATGATGAGTATGTGCAATGACACATGTGTGAAGTTTAACTATGAATATGATGATAACTTGAATAATTTGTATTTATGTAAAAGTTCATATGATTTAGAAACTTATGTGATATGAGTTATACTTTAAACATTTTCTCTTATGAAAGAAAAGTGATTATTTAAATGTTATACGCACTCGTATTGTTCTCCTATGTTGTACATTTATTCCACTTGAGCAAACGATTGTTGCTCACATTACCCTTGTTAAATTTTTCAGATGATTCTAAGTTCTCGAGTTGAGTTAACTCGAAGCTTGGTTTGATGCATATAGAAGAGGTCGAACTGCCGGAGCATTGCTATTTTTTTTTCACTTTTATTTTCCCTTCACTTTAGTTTTTGAGACATGCATGTAATAGATAATCGTAAATGTTGTAATTAATTTGGTGAGAAAATTTTTTGTAAGGTGGTATAAAACTTGATCCTATGGAGTGTTATATGAGAAGGGGTTAGTGGAAAAAAAACTTTTGTGAGTGTGTTATATGTGAATGATATATTTTATAACTGTTTATTTAAACTTTGATAAATATATATATGCATCCTTTGTATGTATTGGCAAATGACATAAGATAAATAAGGGAGGAGGTTTTGCTGATTTTATTTTTAGAATTGCTAAACGTAATTAAGGAAGGTAATAGTTGGGATTAGAACTTAGTCACAGAGTGGAGTATGACAGAGTTTGGTATCAGAGCTTAGGTTATAAGATTCTATAGACAGTAGTACTTAAGTTTTAAGGTTAGGTGACATTATTTGCATTAGATTGATAGTGCATGATTTTGATTGTTTTTCTTATTGTATATTTTGAAGTGGTAAAGATATCACCACATGAGTAATGTGGTGAGAGCCAATTTGATATTATTGGCATTAGTAAATTTGCTCCGCCTGACGGTCGACCTACTAGGAGTTCATTTTTATCTCATGCATTATGCATCGGTACATGGTGTGGCATTTGATGCCAACAATGATCCTCCTTATGTGATGATGTGATCATAATAGGTCCATCAATAATGTTTCATGATGACAATGTGACAAATCAAACTAGTAGTACTTGCAAAAGATATAAATGAATATGGAGTCAAAATGGACTAAGTGGGAAAATGATGACATTTCATTTCTTTCAATATCTAAGACTATAATGTCTTATCCGAAGGTGATTGATTAGTTCGTCAACATGCAACTTCACATTGTTTTAAAGAAGAAGTTTATTTTGAGTTATCAGAAAAATCAAGAGTTACATTTTCTGATAAATGTTAGAATTATCCCCTCTTGTATTATTTATATAGTAATTCCAGAGAAGTTAATTAGGAAGAGATGAGAAACTTACTTTTATTCTGTCATCGAGATAAAGGAAAAAGAGGTCACCATTGGAAGATATTCCAATCATATATGAATTTGTTAAAATATTAAGATCAGATTATGTACCGAGGAGATAGAGGAAATTCTTTATGGATCTAGTTCATAGAACTATTCCTACTTCTAAGACTCCTTATCTTGTAACACCTGTAAGATTAAATGAACTATAGGTGCATTCTGATGAGGTATGTATTCAATCAAAATTCTGAGTTTCAAACTTATTCTTCAAGAAGAAAGATAAGTTTCTTAATTGGGCATTAATTATAGACGTTCAAATTAAGTGATTGTGAAGAATAGTTTATCAAGAATGAGTTACTTGCTTGATGAACTACAAGTACCACTCGATTCTCAAAAAATGACTTTAAGAGATGGATACCATTAGCTAAAGTTAAAAAAAATGGTATATCTCAACCTTTATATACATGGAACTCGATATGATCATTGTGATTTTTTTCCATCAAACCACTCACAACATTATGATCTCTCAATTCTGAAGGTCATGCACATCATGAGAGATATTTAAACACAATTTCACAAAATTATTATGAGAAAATAAAACTAAGATCCAAATTATGCATGAGTTTTGGGTTGACCTCATGATATTAGATCATGTCAATTCTAAGAAAAACAAATCGTATCCTTGGTATGTATGATCATATGATATATTTGAATAACTTTGATCAATTAATTATTATGTAGCCTTTTTTCCTAATATAGAAAGGACGTATGATTTGTTCTCTTGTACCCAATCTAAGAAAATATGAACTAATCATTTACATATGACTGAATATGAATAAAGAAATGCAAAAGATAAGAAAAGTCACATCCTAAGATATTGTGTTATAAAAGTTTTGCAATGAGACATTGTGTTTTAGAATAAATACATTTGAACCTTATTAAGGTGTGTTGAGGGGATATTTACAAGCCACCATTCATAGTATTGTATTTAACATACATTGGATTACCCATATGTATGAGAATCAGATAATAGATATGTATTATATCATTAATATTCTAATTTGAACATTATATTTGTTCGACTCTTTCAAGTGATTATGGGTATTCTAAATTTGTGAATAACATACGTGTGAATTGACTTTGAAGCTTAATTCTACAAGATTGGGATTGATCCAAATAAAATATGTTGATAGAAAGATTAAAAAAAAGAATAAAATATAGTTATGTTGTTTTGAAAAGTAAAAATCAATTTGCAAAATGTGCTATAAATAACATAGGTGAAATATGAATATAATCATGAAAATTTTTAAAATATATATGAATGATCCTTATTATGAAATTAGAAATTACTTGTGTTGGATGTGTAGATGGTAAGTATGAGTTTTGTTCTTCGGGTTTGATAACATCAAATCTTAACAAGATTATACGATATATTGAAGGTTCTATAGGGAGAATCAATAAGAGAATAGATGTTTGTAATCCTATGAAGACGTTATGAGATGTCTATATTAATAAGAAATGATAAACATTTTATAGAAATGAATAATAATATTAAACTACACATAAAGGTTGGAGAACCAATCATCAAATCAGTTTAGTGTTAAAAATTGATACATATTTGATATGATTCAAATTATATGATGATTATTACATTATCATCGTCTAATGTGAATTATTATCAACGATTTTGAAATCACTATGAAACCTTGAATTGCTATCATTGATATCAGAATTATTGTCAACTTTCAACTCATAGTTAACAAACAACATTCATCGTTATACATTCTGAATCATTGACGATTCTTGATTAGTTGTTATCGATTACGATTCTTCATATTTGGGAATTGATTTTTACTCATCATTATCTACCACATCTCATCTAGGGTGACTGATTAAATCACCATTGTCACTCCTTTATGAGTGATAAATGATTTGCCATTTTGGACTTTAGTACGTCCATTAATTTTGGAAGTTTAAAGGAGTTGTGAGAAAGCTTCTCGAAAGATTATTGGAGTGTTGCATCCTCTGGTCATCTATCGAGAACTTTAATTGGGTGTTCATCAATCATGAAATGTTGGTTGGATGTATAGCGAATGAGCGATCGGAGGGGGACGCCTTTCTGATCCTTGATCGCGAACTCAAATTGACATTTCAATATTGTAAATCGCTTAGAGAGGAAAAGTCTTATTCATAAATTTTATTATTTCTCACACTAACCGCTATTCTTACGAATGATAGTGATAGTCTTTAACCTATGAATACGTGATAATCGGTGCTCATTCTCCTTATCTATAATGTGTCATCTTCTTTCGTTTGTCATGATAGACTCTATAATTGTTGAAATTCTACTTATAATCTTTGATATGCATAAATCTTGTCAAATATTTGAAGATTTCCTTATAATTAGTGTTTCACTCATAATCTTGGTACTTACCTTTATGGAACTTTGTATAAAATTAACTATGGATAACATGATTAGATGAAAGAATTAGTTCTTTAATGGAATTTTAAATCCGAACATTAGGAAAATGTTATAGCCAAAAGAATATAATAAATGTAGGATTATTGTGAAATGTCAAGAAAAGAAAAGTAATCAAAATATGGAATTCACAAAGACAACATCACCTACGGAAGAAAAATAATGAAGGAAAGTTATAACCACGATACATAGGACCATATGAGATTCTAGAATGTATTGGGTCAACTGTTTATTTGTTAAGTTCTACCACTAGAGATATTGTGTATTCACGATATCTTCAATGTTTCTTCGATGATATTGATCAAATCCTTTGCAAACAAGCTTATCAATCAACAAATCATCAAGCTTCAATGTCACTTGGATTAAGATCTTTTCTTTTCCTTATATAAGTCGCTAGACTGCAATGACTGCTTATAGTTATTGTAATTATGACAATCAAGAATATACTAAGTAACACTTCTAAACCATCGTATGTACCTTTTGTCTGATCTTTAATTAGAAGTCAAACAACTACAGAGCAAAGCTTAAGTCATCAGAATGATCAATGTCAAATCGTTGTAAAGCAACGTAAACAAACATATAGAAGCTTCTTGGTGATTTTTCGGCATACTTATTGAAAAAAGTTATTCTGCTTGTCATTATGATAGCATCAAGTGAAATAGAGATCTTCCTTACTTTTCTATCTAGTCCTCCATTGCTCCTCAAAGCCTTGTTATTACGTCCACGTACAATGGATGCTAACTCATATAAGTTAATATAATAATCAATTTTTCTTATCTCTTTTGAGATATGATATTTTTGTGTGCTATGCCTTCAAGCAAAAACCAAAGGGAGCAGAACATCAATAGAAAATCAAAGAGAGCAGAACATCAACAAAGAATAATGAATAATGCACACAATTACCTTCTGCTCATATAGAATCAAAGATTGCACCATCAATAAATTGCAGAGCAGCCTTCTGCATATAAAGAGAAACTCAATCTATTCTAGTATAAGAATGTTTTTCTCGAGAATAAAATATAGTATAAATTATAAGGGTCAAGGAAAATAAATTTTGGAAAAGAAAATTTTCCTTAGTGTTAGTGTGATACGGAAAAAAATCATTAGTGAAAATGACCAAATAAGAAGGAAGTATTCATTCTTATCCTTTACAACATATATCTAAATTTCGAGGACGAAATTTTTTTTAAGGAGGGGAGAATTGTCACGGACGTGCTCTACAAATGTCATTTCTGCATAATCATGCAATTAATTAACATATTAAGTTAGTTTGGGTGTTCATTTAGTGATATTTGTATATAGTAATTAATATTTCGATTAGAGCATAATGACTACTTAACTATCGATAAATTTTACAAAACTAGTTACATAAGTTTATTAGTAATAAATTATAAAATTTTTAAATATTATAATATATATGTTTAAATATGATTAAGTAAGCTTAATTAGGATTAAAACACTTAGTTATGAGAAAGAAATGTGATTGGCCATCACTTAAGTTCTAAGTAGTTGAAGCAGACAAGTGAACAGCTGCTTAGATGGATATTTTTCCAAACCTCCATAACGTCCGAAAATTCTGAAACAAAACAACTTAACTCTATCCTTTGACAGACCAAAAATTTCCAGAGGAAGAACTCGAGCGGAACAACCTGGGGAAAATCGACAACATAGGTTGTTCAAGGTGAGGTTTCCATCCGAAAATTATTCTTCTGATTGAGAGGATCTTTCCTTCATGATTAACACACCATAAATTATGAAATTTTGAATGGTTAGTTCATTCAAAGTTAGATTTCCATGGCCTCTAGAATCAGCTAAAAAAGAGTTTTATAGAGGATGTTATGTACTTTAACTTCGCTGGTCACTCATCCTGTCCCGAGTCTGATACAGGTTTAACTTGTGAATTAGGTCACGGTTCGAATATAATGAATTAGGGTTTGTAATTCGGATATGATTAATTAGACAATCTAAGAGTTCGGTGAGTAGTGGAGTCATCCTATTTGGACTTGTATTTTGGGAGAAATGAATTTTTTATTTCACAGTGATGCTTCTGTGAGATTCCAGGACATGGATAGATCACGACCCTAATTTACTATTTTTGTTATAAGGTCATACAATGATTTAAATTCTACAATTTTTATGCCTAAACACTACTTAAGTCTAGATTTTAGAAAAATTAGGATCTCGTCAAATGGTTAAGTATTGTTAAAGATATAAATTAATCATTCAGTGACACACCGTCTGCCAGGATGCAAACCCTAGGTCGGATTTTCTAGGATGTTTTGAATTAGTCACTTGGATTTAGTTAATGATATTTAGGGATTGAAAACCTTAGTAAGTCTAGTTTATAATTTATCTATAACCATGAGATTTGCTTTTGTGGTTAAGAAGTTATGAATTATTCATTGATAAGTACTCAGCCTGAAATCCTAAGACAGCACCTAGTTAAACTTTGGAAAATTGAATAGTTGGGAGTGTGAAGTAGCATATGAACATAAACATCTGAAATTTCACATTAGTATTAAAAGGGATTATATGCATTTTAAGGTGAATAAGTGTTCATGCATGAGCATGCATTGCATATTGTTATTATTAGTAATTGAAAAATAAAATAGCATCATTGTTTGTAGGAAACCAACAAGCTACAAGTGAAAGGAGGAAAATCTAGTAAACCTCTTTGAAAACATAAAGCACAAGGTGAGTGGGTAAATTTACAACATAGCAAAATGTTATATGTTAATTCTTTTCTTTATGGTATTATCTCAAGCAAAGATTATTATTGTTATTATTGCAACATATCTTGAGCTATGAAAAGTATTTATGATATGTTTCGAGGATTTCATATGAGATGGAGTAACATTTTATACAAAAATATTTTCCGGGAACAATGCTTGTGAAGTGAAAATAAGTTTTACTTGATAATGATATGAGATTATGACATGTGTATTTTGATATTTTTAAACTCCATGTGTTCACTAGCCATCCTGTTTGAAAAAGATTTTTGGGACCGCATTCGATATACATGAAGCCTTTGGGGCGTATATCGGATGTCTTTGCCCTTTGAGGGCTACTCCGCATGCACGTATTGACTTATGATATGCTCTGCGTATCTAAGAATCATGATTGGGTGGCACACAATCATGATTGGGATAGTATTGACCCATGATTTGCTCTGCGTATTTGAGACTCTTTGATTATGAATCTCTACTTAACTGTATGACACACAATCATGGAAGGATATGTATTGACTGATGATTTGCTCTACGTATCTGATACTCTTGATTATAAAGCTCTGGTTAACTGTATGACACATGATTATAGAGAGATACGTATTGACCTATGATGAGTATGTGCAATGACACTGTGTGGAGTTTAACTGTGAATATGATGATAACTTGAATAATTTGCATTTATGTAAAAGTTCATATGATTTAGAAACTTATGTGATATGAGTTATATTTTAAACATTTTCTCATATGAAAGAAAAGTGATTATTTAAATATTATATGCACTCGTATTGTTCCCCTATGTTGTACATTTATTCCACTCACTGAGCAAACGATTGTTGCTCATATTACCCTTGTTGAATTTTTCAGATGATTCTAAGTTCTCGAGTTGAGTTAACTCGAAGCTTGGTTTGATGCATATAGAAGAGGTCGAACCGCCGGAGCATTGCTATTTTTCTTTCACTTTTATTTTTCCTTCACATTTGTTTTTTAGACATGCATGTAATAGATAATCCTAAATGTTGTAATTAATTTGGTGAGAAAATTTTTTGTAAGGTGGTATCAAACTTGATCCTGTGGGGTGTTATATGAGAGGGGGTTAGTGAAAAAAAAAACTTTTGTGAGTGTGTTATATGTGAATGATATATTTTATAACTGTTTATTTAAATTTTGATAAATATATATATGCATCCTTTGTATGTATTGACAAATGACATAAGATAAATAAGGGATGAGGTTTTGCTGATTTTATTTTTAGAATTGCTAAACATAATTATGGAAGGTAATAGTTGGGATTAGAACTTAGTCACATAGTGGGGTGTGACAAAAAATCCAATCATCACGTGACGATTGATTATTGTTCCCAAACTGATATCGTATTGGCGTTTAACCCTTATATGCAAAAGAAATTGTATACAAAATTGATATATAGTATAACCTATAATAAGAAAAATAATCACAAATCGGTAGCAAATTAGTAACTATTCATGACAATAATTATGACATATTCGTGACGGATTAAGGTCAAACTTTAGTGACAGATTACTTATAGATTTGCTACAATTAACCAACTAGCTTTAGTGACCACAATTTTCATAATTAAATTGGTCGTAACTCTATCACTATATCATCAGTTAGGTTTGGGAAAATAGTGCATGAAATCTGTCCCAAATCAGTAACAAACTCATAATTATTAGTGACAATAGTTAGGTCAAATTAGTGACAGATTAAAGTCAAACTTTATGGACAGATTAGGTACAGATTTGTTATCGTATACTAACTAATATTAGTGACAATAATGTTTGTAATTAAAGTGGTCATAATCTCGTCACTATATCATGGATTAGATTTGTGAAAGTGACGCATTAAACATGTCATAAATCTGTCACTAATATGTCGCTACCTATGACTATAATGAGACGGATTTTGGAGTCACAAAAATCCGTAGCTAATGGATCAAATTCTTGTAGTGGAAAACAATTTGATGAAGGCCAAAAAAGATATATTAATAATCAAAATATGGCATAAAATTTTGATACAACAATAATATCCATGATATGTCAAAATAAAGTTTAGTATGCTCCCCCTATCACTATTACCAATTTTATATGATATCTCTTTTCAAAGAAGTAATAATTTTGAATTCTTTTAGTGAAATCAAAGATAGATGATACTTTTACCGTAACCTTTGTGCATTCACATGTCCAATTCCTCCTTTGCTTTACGTGTGAGGCACGCCTGAAAAATAATCATTTAAACCTTGGTACCCAACTTCTTTGGGTCCAATTTTGTTAGTCAAAGTTCCTTTTGGAACTCATATCATCCCATGTTGTGAAGATTTTCTTACTTTGCATTGATAGGCATAATGGCCATAAAATCCGCACGCAAAACATGTACTATGTGATTTTATATCATAAGAATGATTAAATTTGCAATAAGAGTTTTTATGTCCAAAATTATTCTTAAAATTATTCTTCGTTATTTGAGAAATAGTCTTATTTTGTGTATTTTTTAAAAAAGTATTTTCTTGCTTTACCTTTTTCTAAAGAACATGCTAGTTTTACTATTTCACAAGCATGTATTATTTTCAAAGTATCAATTTCATTTTTCAGGTTTTTATTTTCCACAGAATATGCATCCTTTTCTTCTTTTATTTTTCAATCTCATGTATTAAATTTTCATTTTCCTCTTCAATTGAAAAATATTTTTTTTTATAAGAGAGGAGAGTTCGGAGGAGCTTGTCGAGTCACTTGTTTCACATGACTCTTCATACTTTTTTTTCTTTTTACCTTTTCGAGATGTCTCTTCTTTGTGATTTTAGTATGATATTCGGGTAGGCTTCTCATTCTTCTCTTTCTTCTTCACCAACTTGAGATATTTGTATAGCGGACGAGTCTCTTTTTGTCCACTTCTTCTTCACTTGAATTATCTTCATTTTCGCTTACTTTCAAAGCCAACGTCTTCTTTTTGGGAGCTTTGGATTCTTCTTCTTCTTGAATTCCGATCTCATAGGTTAGAAGTGAACCAATAAGATCATCAAAATTCAATTTGTTCGGATCTTTTTCTTCGACCACCGCCCTTTTTGTATGCCATTGGAAGGAGAGAGACCTGAAAATCCTTTTCACTTTTTGGGGGTTAGTTCTCGACTCGCCCAAAGAGGCTATGCCATTCACAATATCATTAAATCAAGCAACCATATCATTGATGGATTCATGTTCTAACATTTTGAAAGAATCATATTGATGATTCAAAATATTTAATCTAGATTTTTTTTACTTTATCCGTTCCTTCATAGGTAGTAAATTTCGGTTGCACTTTCACAATTTGAAATCCGATTAAAATTCGTTGAATCCAAAGCACAATAAAAAATATTCTCTTCTTTCCAATCAAATTTCGAAAAAAATTTCTATCTTTTGTCATGTTCGGAAGGTAATTTTTCATGTAAATAGTAGCCTTTTTCAACAATATCCCACATGTTGATATCAATAGAACATATATAGGCTTGAATCCTAATTTTTCAATATGCAAAATTTGATGCATTTAAAAGGGGAGGACGACTAATTGATTGTCCTTCGGCAAAATTATATCCATTTGATGCCATAACTCTTAAGATAGTTAAATATTAAAACAAGATGATTGAATCTTCAAATGATTAGATCTAAAACAAGAGCAACCCACTCTGATACCAATTGTAGGATCCCAAAGGGCACCAAGAGGGGGGTGAATTGGTGTTTTTAAAAAAATAGCGATTTCATAAGAACATGTTGTGAAAGTTTGAAACCAATTCAACAATCAACACATATCAGATCACATCAAACATTATAAGAGGGAGAGAGAGAGAGAAAATTCAATCACAATGCACGCGGTGGTTGTTGACGAGATTCGGCCACACCTTGGCCTACGTCACCACTCCGACTTCTCGACCTCGAGACCGTCAGAGATTCCACTAGAACTCTTCCTTAATTCCAAATGGGATAAGGAAGAACACCCTTTACATCAACCACCTTTTTCTCCGCTTCAAGCGGCAATGCAACCTCTCATCCTAGGAAGCTAGTCTTTTCTCTCACTCAAGAGATAAGATTTTGAACATCTTTTACACAAGAACTCTCTCAGCATTTTTTTAAAATAAAATGTTTCTCTCTTTTACAATGCTAAGCTCTCACAAGAGGATAAGAGAGAAATAAGAGAAAACTTAAAAATGAAAACTTCAAGGAGAATGTCTTCTTTTGATAACTTAAAGTTTTTCTTCAAGGCTTGGATGGATGCCCTTGCTTCTAGCTTTGGCAGTCTTTTTATAAGCTTCAGCAAGTGAGAAAGTCGTCCAAAAATTATTCCAAAATTTTTTTTCAAAATTGATTGTTACTGTTCATTTAACTCCGAGGCCGATCAACCGCACATATGGACCGGTCGATCGGTACACTTTCTTTTATGAAAAAATATGATCGTTGGTGAATTCTGCACTGTCCGGTTGACCTGTGCTCCGGACTAGTCGATTGGTATCTCGACCACTACAGTCTCGACATTCTGTTTGTTGAAATTTGGCATTTTCTACATTGATCGGTCGACCTGTGTTTCGGGCCGGTCGACCGGTGTTAGCAACCAGGTTGACCGGTGTTCTAGCCGGTAGGTCGACTGTCCTGCACTATTTTAAGCATAACATTTTGCACAGTTATCTAAATGAGATGATTTTTTATTCTATGGAAATCTAACAGAATTCTCTACAATTTTTATATTATGATTAATCCAAAATTTAATGGGATCATAGTCAAATATTTAATCAAAGTGTAGTGCATAAAGTTACCCTTTTTCTTTAAACTTTTTCAGCATTTTAGCTTTAAGCTTTCGAGGGTTGTATCATCAAAATATAATTTTATATGTCATTAAAACTTAGATCCAACAAATTCCATCAGGATAAACATGGAGTAAAACATATAAATCGTATGTGATGAAAAATGGATCAATGTAAAGGATCAATAAAGCAACATGAGCACTTATTCATCATTCACGTTCTTTCGTTCATTTGGGACCATTCATTCATTCATACTTTCATTCTTTGGTTCTTTCATTCTTTCATCCTTTCTTTCATTCATTCATTCATTCATTTATTCATTTTTTCTTTCTTTCTTACTTACTTTCATTTTTTCTTTCTTTCATTCATTCTTTCTTTCTTACTTACTTTCATTCATTCTTTATTTCTTTCTTTCGAAGAGCTCTTCATTTTTTTAGGGAATACCATTGTCGGTACTCGTAGTGCAACTATCTAGACCATTATGGGTTAGTGCGTGATCAGTGCTACGGCCAGCCCCGTCGAGCTGGGATGACCTCGTACCAAGAGGAAACATCCGTAAGGGAGAAACTCCCATCTAGATAGGACAAATGGTAACCCGTGAGGAAGTGCCTTGCTCAGGGCTCGCTTAACTTCCCCCATCATAGTGGACCTTTCTTTCAATCCAAAGATCGATCAAGGTTGTATGGAGCATAGCTACGAATCATGTGGACCTATCTTCCAATCCGTAGATTGGTCAAGGCCATATGAAGCAAAGTTCCGAATCATGTGGACCTATCTTCCAATCCATAGATTGGTCAAGGCCGTATGGGACAAGGCTCGTAATCTTCTTTAAGTTCATTTCATTCTTTAACAAATCAGGTGGACAAAAGCTTTATAAATCAGAGTAGTTTGATTAGAGTAATGTTCTCTTATGTCCACATAACGATCGACCATTAGTAAAACGGTCGCCCGTTATAAGTCACATTCAGCGGTCATCCGATAGGAGGAAATGGACGCCCGCTTATCAATCTTTCGATCGACCAGAAAGATAGCAGTCGACCGTTTGATATTCATTCTTCATTCATTTCATAATCATACTTTTGGTCGACCATGAGGGAATTCGGTCTTCCATTATGAACAGTGTCATCTTCTCCGTCAACGATCAATTGGATGTTTCCGTTGATGGTCAGAAGTTATTCCGGTGAGAAGACCCAGAACGGTCGATCGTTTATGATATCGGTCGCCCAATTGGTCATCGTCGGCATTGTCGAGTCTTGATATTTTTCAGTTCGGACATCCGAAAGGATTTCGAACTTCTATTCTGGTCTGTAACGGTCGATCGTTATAGTAACGGTCGCTCGTTATAGATATCGTATACTCTTGCCGAACTAAATCGGACGCCCCAAATGGTATCGGTCAACCGTTTCTGTCAGTTTTCAATACAAAACAACCCTAAACTTATACCAACATGATTCTTAACATTTAACATGCTTCAGAAAACATATTCTAATCCTAAACTTCATACTTAATATCTCATTCATATCATTTATCTTCACATGAACAACCTACCGATTCCTTATATTTAAGCATGAAACGATTTTCAGATTTCTCTTGATTCCAATCAACTCTTTCTACCAATTAATGACATTAAATAAATCGTGAAGTGATATCAAGTTATAATTCAGCAGATATTATCATGAAAACATATTAACATCATACCAACAAATTATGCAATCGATCAAGATCATAAATCAAAGCAAACATCTCGGTATCATCATACTATTTGAGAATATGATTCCCACCCCTTCTAGCATGAAAGCTTAATCTAAACCAGTCCTTAAAGCATGCGAAATCCCTCTGAAATTAACCCATGACCCAGATCCCGAACAACACGCCTTAACGCCTACAAAATTACGGTTCGTCCCCGCAGTGTTCATCCTCGGTCACCTACTGCCGTCCGCCGCTATCTGCACCTGTGGGCATCACCGACGTCGTCCTCTGCTCCTCTGGTCGCGCACGTCGTCGAAGGAGAGACAACAAAGAGTGAGAGGGAGAGAGATGAAGGTGAAAACATGAGAAGAGGTCAAGGCAGGGGGTTTTATGGAGTTGGAGATGTCCCCTGGAGTCCCTTGCCTCTCCATTTTGCAACTGGCCGGACATATTGATGAGAGGAGAGGAAGAGTTCGGCCAGTGCATTGAAGGGGAAGAGGGAGAGAGGGGTCAGGTGCTGGTTCGTTTTATGTTTTTTCTCCTCTTTTTTTTTGAATGAACCGTCGGGCGTTATACAAACATCACAAAAAAGAGACATCTTAGAAAGGGAAAAAGAAAAGGTATGAAGAGTCAAGTGAAGATTAATCAAATAACCCATCAAACTCTTCTAGTGAGGATGCAAACCTATGCTTAATGGTACACAACGATGAGGTAATTTAAGCCCTTCAAACTTAAATAATGACTCATCGAGTTCTTCCGTAGAAAACCATTCTTTAGATGTTAATAAAAAACTTTCTTCTCTTATAAAAAAATATTTATCACTTATAGAGGAAAATGAAAAATTACTACGTGAGATTGAAAACTTGAAAGAAGAAAAGAACACATATTTTGTGGAAAATGAAAATCTGAAAAATGAAATTGATTCTTTGGAAAATTACACATGCATGTGAAATTGTAAAACTAGCATGCTCTTTAAAAAAGTAAAGAAAGAAAATGTGTCTTTAAAAGATATATAAAATAAATTCATGTCTCATGTAACGAAAAATAATCTTAAGAATCATTTTGGTCATAAAAACTCTTATTGAAAATCCAATCATTCCTATGATAGAAAATCACATATTACATGTTTTGCATGCGGATTTCATGGTCATTATACTTATCAATGCAAAATAGGAAAAACATTTCAACATGGCATGATTTGGGTTCCTAAAGAAACAATGTCTAACAAAATAGGACCCAAAGAAATTTGAGTAACAAATGTTACATAATTATTTTTGTAGGTGTGCCTCACACACAAAGCAAAGGACATGTTGAATTAGAAATGTGAAGGCACAAAGGATATGGTAAAAGTATCATCTATTTTTTTATTTCACTCAAAAATTCAAAATTACTATTTCTTTGAAAAGAGGAAACATATAAATGAAAATTGATAATAATGATAGGGGGAGCATATTAACCTTTATTTTGACATACAATGGATATCATTAGTATCAAAGTTTTATGTGATATTTTAATTCTTAATACAATTTGTTTTCTCTTGTGGCTTTCATAACCTCCAGATCAATTTGATTTCATTTTGCCATTATAAAATAGCCATAAATTAAGGGGGAGTTATTTTTGTCTATCGCACATTTTATATATGAAACAACTCTTTTTGTGACTTTACAAATGTCTTATATGAAAAAAGGGGAGAATAACAATTTTAAAGATGACATGATTAAGGAGGAATTACATATTGTTTCCTATATGCTTCATGTGCAAATTATTTTTTGATGAAACAAAAGGGGGAGAAATATAGGAGAAATATGATATGAATAACTTTATATGAAGAGTACATTACAATTAGTACTTACATGAATATCTATCATTATAAGGAAAGCTAAGTTTTAGAGGGAGTAAAATTGATTTTACAAAATTTTACAACATTTTTGTAACTTATATATTTTTCATATTTCCCAGTTTGTTTTTATCAAAAAGGGGAAGATTGTTGGAACAAAGTTTTAATGCCATATAAAATTATATTTTGATGATACAATTTTTGAAAGATTAAAGTTAAATACTAAAAAGTTTAAATAAAAAGGGATAACTTTATGCAATAAACTTTGATTAAATAATTGATTATGGTCTTTTCATATTCTGGATGAATGATGAATATCAATATTATAGAGAATCATGTTACTTGGCCATAAAATCTAAGATTATCTAATTTGGATAATTATGCAAAAAAGTTATACTAAAAATAGTTCAAGTCGGTCAACATGTTGATCGAAGCAAAAAGGTCGATCGAGACAATACCGGTCGACCGAATGGAGATGTCGGTCGATGGATCAATGCTAAGCCTACCATGATCGACGTCGAGACAATACTGATCAGTGTATCGGTCGAAGGACTGGTTGACCGATCAAGCATAGAAGCTGAAGAAATAAGTACAACGGTCATATAGATCGGTCGATTGGTCCATTAATGCGGTCGACCGGTCCCCGACTGGAATGAACGGTAACGACTAGTTTTGAATGAGAAAATTGTGGAATAAATTTCGGACGAATTTGCCACATGTTGAAGCCTATAAAAGAAGTGCCAAAACCAGAAGCAAATGCATCCATCCAAGCATTGAAGAAAAACTTCAAATTATCAAAAGAAGATCCTTTGCTTGAAGTTTTTATTTTAGTCTTTCTCTTCTTTCTCTCTTCCGCTCTTGTGAGCTTATCATTGTAAAAGAGAGAAACAATTGTTCAGTAAAATAGAGAGAGCTCATGTGTAAAAGATGTTCTATATCTTACCTTTTGAGTGAGATAAAAGATTAGCTTCTTAGGAGGAGAGGTTGTCTTCCTCTCGAAGCGGAAAAAATGTGGTTGATGTAAAGGACTTTTCTTCCTTGCCCCATTTGGAACAAAGGAAGAGTTTAGTGGAATCTCCGACGATCTCGAGGTCGAGAAGTCGGAGCGAGGACGTAGACCGATGTGTGACCGAACCTCGTCAACAACCACCCGTGCACTTTGTGTTTGCATTCTCCCTCTCTCTCGCTTTCATATTATGATTGTGATTTAGTTTGATTTGCATTGATCGATCTCCATCCAGGCACTGCCCCCATCTCAAAGGCTTCATATCGAATGGCACTATTTGAAAATGCAAGAACTCAAGAAGCAGATCTAGGAGTTTTTAAGCAAGGGGCTTATTAGACCCTATGTTTCATCGTGGGGCGCACCAATGTTCTTTGTGAGCAAGAAAGATGACTCCATCATAGATTACATAATGTTGAATAAGGTCATAGTGAAGAATAAATACCCGCTACCACAAATTGATGATTTGTTTGATAAGCTATTCAAGGCTTATGTATTCTTCAAGATAGACTTGGGCAGAGTTTGATTTTACCTCAAAATCAGAAATATAGAAAGTGTTTGCAGCATTGCCTTGGAAGGAGTTAATGCGTTGGTGAGAACAGATCCAATGGCTCTCCACGCCCCTCTCCTTCCTCCCAGCTCCCCTCCCTCCAAACCGAGGGCGCCCCCGTCTCTGGCATCCCACCATCGGAGGTGCACGACTCCTTTCTCCAGCATCCCCTGTCGGAGGTGCTATGAACCTATTCCGGTCTTTCTAGCTAGCTGTCTTCCCCTCCACCCCCTGTCAAATCCGGCACCCCCATACTAGGGGAACCCCAGTCTCCGACATCCCCTGCCGGAGGCAATCGATCTCCTATCATGGTGGCAGTCCAGGGACGCCTTCTGGGAGGTCCACCTGAAGTGGATTTGTAACTAGACCATTTGTCTTCACAATGCTAGCCAGATAACCTCTACGACCTTTATGTAACATCTTCTATGCCTTCATTATAAAAGTTATCACCTTGACTTCCTTGCCAATGGTGCCCTTAATTGTAGCCTTCGGCTTGTCTAGAATTAATGTCAATGATAATCTTCTTTTGATTACATACTACTACCGCGTCATAGTATGATAGTCGGTCCATATCAAGTACGACATCATAGTCTTTCATTGGGATCATGATCAGGTCTGTAAATAAATGTGTGATGCACCCGAAACAAGTAAGACTGTACTAGGCATGCATGCTATAGGTAAAGTACCTCCAATGATGTTGACATTTGCTAGCGTGGCATCTGTCTGCATATCATAAACTTGCCTTGCACTATAGCATTGGCACCTCCGCGCCACACCAAGCGTGTTCCTCCTTTGTCTTCTTAGGACAGTCACGAACAAAGTGGCCCTATTGTTCATAGTGAATACATGCCCCGGTCCTCTATCGGCATTCTATCGGATGAAAATTTCCACAATGATGACAGGCTCTACTACTTTGTTGAGGCTATTGTGGTGCCTGATGTTGTGGAGGCTAAAGTCATTGATTCGTTAGTTATCATAATTTGCGTAACTTATAATTACCTACTTACTTCATTTGTCACCTGATGATAGAGCTATTGTTATTGTGGTTGGCGTCAAGCATCACTGAGCTCATATGGCCTCGCACGATGGTCCGCTGGTTGTCCCTCTGATTTGGACCCCGTTTGAATGTCTATTGTTCCACCTGTGTCGACCCTACTCAATGGAACATGTGGGGGCCTTCCCCTTCTATTCTTCCAATGTTTGTATGTGGTTTCATTCCATGTAGTCTCCAGCTCGACTACCTCTTTCAAATTTTGTAATTTACCAGATCATGCCTGATGTGATGGTGGTGTTCAGGCCTTGGGCAAATTGGTATGCCCTTTACATCCCACTCAGGCCCAAGGTATTATAGCTTTCCAATTTTATGAACTCGATGTGGCACTGAGTAAAAGTCATATGTCCCTAATTAAGCTATAGGAACTCCTGCTACTTCTGAATGTGCTCATACTTTGAAAAATAGCATTCCTTAAACGCCTTATAAAAGCTCTTCCAAGGAATCACGTTATGGTTTACAAACTTTGTCTCCATGACGCTCCTCCATCAATCAAGGGCATCATCACTCAAATGGCTTGTGCCATACAAGACCTTTAGGTCCTACCCACTGCATCAGTACGAACATATCCTTCATACTGAGGATCCATCTCTTGCCTTATCAAACTCACTGGTGCCATAAAACTATGTCGAATGTAGTTTTAGGAATTCCAATATGGTGTCCTTTGTGGGCACATGTTGTACCGATGGCGGTGGGGCTATAGGGTGTTGTGTCGGTGACTCTAGAACTAAAGGCACCTCCTGCTACTGTGCATTTAGAGCTTAGATACTCTAGCCCACATTCTTCCCCACTGGTTGCTCCATTTCTTGTTTTACATTGGTCGTCAGCTACATCCATGGCCTCGACCTCGGCCTCGGTCTCGACCTCTACTAGCAGCAATGCATCATGGAGGCATCTACATTTTTACATATCATAGAAATATTTAGTAAAACATTTAAATAATTAAAACACATCTTTCTTACTTGATTTGGCATTGGTTGGTGCAACGATTGTGCATGGCTCTTTGCACGTGGATCATTAGACATACTTAACATTTCAGGACATAAAAAGTGTCCTGACTTTAGGCTCTAATACCAAACTATAATGCCCCCGGAATGCACCCCACCATGTGGTCGAATACAACTCAGAAACATCACGGGACATGGCTTACATGTACAATATTTTGACCAAAATATGACTTTGACTAGCCAATAAAGTGGGGACATAATTGTGGAAGATAAAATGACTATTATTTGACTAGAACAAAGCATAATGATGCATGCATTTTACAACATATAATTAGATTCGCATTTAGATTTATTTCGTGTAATTTGCTCATAGCATGCATATATTTTTACACTTATTTCTTTGAATTCTTTGAAGTAGCCATCTTCCTCTAGTTGGTGTAATTTTGTAAGAATTATTAATGAAAATGGCGGAGGAATGAAAGAAAAGAAGAATAACATCAAACAAAGTCAAATTTGTTGCTGAAAATATAAAAGAACACTGCGTCGCAGCCCGTTACAAAATCTCATGGCCATAAAAAGTACAACTCATGCCCTACAATCCGGCATTCACGGCTCTCACTGAACTATTTTGCATATACAAATACATTTCACGGGTCATGATTATCGTCTCACGGGTCGTGAAACATGCGTTAATGCTCAACCGCCCATCCTCACGGCCCTGACAGGAGCATTTGAATGAAGAAATCACGATCTCACGGGTCGTTAGATATTTCTCACGATTGTGAAGACCAAATCTCACACCGATCATCGAGTTTCAAGGACACGAGCGACTCCTAGTTCACGCAAAGACAACTTACGGACCATGACGGATTTTTCACAGTCGTTATATCAAGATTTTCACGGATTGCGGAAGTCTCACGGCTCCTATAGTGAATCGGATTTTGAAGTATTATCACGGGCCGTGAGCAACTAGTAATGGGCCGTTACGCTCCCCAACAAGTATCATCATTGGTCGTTACACTTTTTTCACGGACATCACAGAAGGTTTGAAATCAGCAATCATCCACTAGCGGGCCGTTACACGTTGAAGACACCTCAAGACAAATCTTTAACGGGATGTCACAACTCCATCACAGATATCACAGAATGACCAAGTGTTCCAAGTACAAGTTTCATGGGTAGTTAACTGTTTATTACGGGCCGTGAAAGCACACAAGTCATGCGACCAAAGAGGAATCGCTCATATCACGGTCATGAAGCTACTCTCATGCCCTGTGAAGGCAAATAGAAATTCCAAATCCAACTCTGATTAAGCCATTAAATCTGCTACATGGGGCGTGATAGACACCAAATTCGGCACAAAAACATATTTTCGAAAGAATTCTCAATGCACAAGGTCTCCAACTCCTACTGTATGTTGTAGGATCAATTGGAAACTAGTTAAACTACAAATTTCGGAGTTTCACAAGGCAAAACTTTCTGAATCAATGGGACTCTGATTACCCTATTTCACATGGAAACGGTTTCTGTTTGTTAACAAACCCCTTGGAAACCTGAGACCCTTTAAAAAGAGATGTCCGACAGCCAGAGATGATTATCTAGGGCCTGCAATCGAAGCTTTCAAGCCAAGGACAAGAAGAGCTTTTGAAGAATGAAGGAGAAAACTTCTGCGCAGTAGATCGTGCGAGGATTGCGTAGCGATTCATCATCATTTCTATAGAGTACTTCTTGTTCTACATAATGTTGGGATGATATTTTAGATTTTCATGTTCTGTCTATCTATTGTAGCTCTTTGAATTATTAGTTATAATTTTACCTTCTATTTTAGTTGCAAAAGTTTTACTGTACAAACAATTTCCGAGTTCTAGTTAATCAAATAATTAGTTTAGTTTCTATGAATATGGTTGCTATGTGTAATGCTTTTTCTTCATAATTTAATGATTTCTAAGATGATTATTGACTATGTAGTGTAATTAATCCTTAATTCATAGTTCGAATTGATTCTTAACTCTAGGTTGAAGCAATACATGTCATAATCTAATAACATCCGTGTGGAATATTAAATTGTGTGGTTTGCTTAAGTTGACCCGTGCGGACAATTATGTAGTTTAGGGATTACAGCACATTGCATCTTAATTTCAATATAACTGAAGGTATATCCGTGTGGAATACTTTCATATTATTATCGTATTAAGATAGTTGCTTTACCCGTGCGGGAGATCATATTTTTAGTGTCCTTAATCCGTCTAAAAACTAAATCTGAACTTCACACTTAGCCATGATTTTACAAAAATTACAGATTTGTTCATATCATTATAAATCATTCTAAGGACCTACGCATCGTTAGTTTTAGATTTTACTTTTCGGTTATTTTACTTTCTACACATCTTTTATCAGAATTTTATGTCATCTCCTATTAGCTTTTGAGATTTGATAAATAAGTAAACTAGTTCCTCATGGGATCGACAATCTATACTTTTTACTTTATTATTTAAGTGACTAGTGCACTTGTTAGATTTATTGTTATTAATTTTTGCATCACATAACCATAATAAAAGTGTAGAAATATTAAACAAATAACATAATTAAGTTATTTGATTAAGATTTCTACACTTTACTACTTGAGCGACTAGTGCACTTGTCTGCCTCAACCCGCCATCATCATCATAATTGGCAAAGTCAGCCCATAACAGACTGAAGTCAGCCCATAAATGATCGGAGTCAGCCCATAATTGATCAGAGTCAGCCCATACCTGATCATCACCAATCCATCATAATAAGAACCCGACTCGAGTGTCAAGGGAACTCGGGCCAAGTTAATCCAACATCAATAGGAGAAATCATGGGTAGACCCAGGCCGGGTTTGAATCATACCCAGGTCGGGTTGGGCATTGTCGAGTCGGGGCGACTGTCGCACCCGACTGCCTTTGTCATGGGTGGAACTCGGGCTGGGTTATCCTCAACTTGGGTCGGGCTCATCCTATTACAGAGCTCCGAGAGCATCGGCAATGGAGGATCCGGACCGAGTTTCGGTGAACTCGATCTGGGCATGGACCTACCCAGGCCGAGTTATAGGTAACTTGGGTTCGGTTCCTTTACGCTAGAAATCACATGACAAAAATCGAAAACTTTTCAGTCTTTTCGATGATGGCCTGCATCAAGCATCATCATAAATCATTATTCTATGATTAGGGATCAACTAGAACATGCTTTAAGCCTAAAATCAAGATTCTATATTGAATCTACGCTAGTTTCATATCTTGTGAAGTTTCTATTGAAACCTCACGTTTCTTATCTTCTTCCTCTTACTCTTTCTCTTCTTCCTCTCATCATTCTTCTTTGTTCTTGACGTCGTGCTCGTCCTCTGAACGTACAGGTGGTTCATGGACAAGTTTGTGGAGAGGGAGAAGTAGAGTGGGTGCAAAAAATTAACGCTTTGGTCCTATATTTATAGGAGAGCAGAGATATGATTCTTATCGGAGTCAAAATTTATTTCCTTATCTCCAAATTTATTTTCTTTGGTTTTATCTTTTGTCTATTTATCTCTTCTCTCTCTTTTTTTTTCTTTTCCCCAATTCGATTTCCAGTTTTATCTTTTCCTCTTTTTTCTCTCTCTATTTGGTTACGTTTTTTTATCTTCTTCATATTTTTCTTTTTATTCAAGCCGGACATTACGATAAAGGTACAAATAGAGATTATCTTTTAATTCTTGTGAAACATTAAATTTATTTCTAAATAATTATGAGGGGTAAACATGGAATTAAAAAAGTTTTTATCCTTGTCAACAGAAAAAGAGAGAGAGAGATAGAAGCATGAATTGATTAATCCATGCTTCAATCTCCAAAAAAATTATTTTTTTGAAATAAATTAATCTTATTTTAAGAATAATTTTAAAAAGCTGGCAAAAGATCAGTACATTCCAGCTGGATATTGCTCTCTTTGTTCGCCTATCACCCGCCTAGGCCAAGGTCCTAGCAACTTAATGCAACCACAGGATGCTATGCCCATTGGTCAATCACCAATTGCCTTAAGTTTTGTAAGGCCCCCATCACCCTTGCCACGTGGGAAGATCCAACTTGAGGGTCTCTATCAACAACGCTATACATTGACTAAAACCTTGACTTTGACCAATCATTTGACCCAAATAAAAGCGGAAGACTTAATAGCAATAAAAATAGCGATTAAAAATAAAGATTCAAATAATACTCTTTAATATAATACAAAATAGTTTAAAACATCATCAAACATCAAAATAATGTGAAAACCTAATGACATGGACTCAAAGTATCTAAAACAATGGAAAAGAAACACTCTAAAGCACCACATGTGCATTGCACCATCACGAACGTCGTCAGCTGCAGCTCATCCTTAATTATCATCATTACTTGTAGGATCAATGCAGGGGAAACAATAACCCGTGAGCTTCGCAGCCCAATAGGCGGATAATAAACTAATGGATAATCATTAACAATATTTAAGTATGAAACAAATAAGCATAAGTAGGAAAATCGATGGGAATAAAATCAATGCCACGCTATATCAAAATCAATAGAATGGATCAATGCGATGCTCTGAGTAAGATCAATATGCCATGAAGGGCGAATCAATGCTCTGAATCAATGTCATATATGCAATATTATCAATGAGCGTTTTGGTTACAATGAGGTTCCATGTACTTCATAGGGCCAGTGATTGTGCACATTACGGCAAGTCATCCTTGCTATAGGGGAGGGTATCCTCTTTCGTCACATGACGAGGAGAAATCATGAATGAGGACAAGGCCGAGCTAGTGCTCCAACAATGCCATGAACAATGCCATGAGCTCTCGTCAATCCGTAACATGTGCACCCAAGCTTTTATCGTTAATTAATTAGGTTCTCGTCTTCGCCCAGATTGGGACTTCAGATCATGTAATGCAATACTATACTATAAACCAGGCATAACAGATATCATGAATCAACATTGAAATAATACAACAACAACAACAACAACAAAGCCTTATCCCACTAGGTGGGGTCGGCTACATGGATCATCCGACGTCATTCCGCTCTATTAGTAACCAAATCATATTCGTTGATCCATGTTCATAAGATTCGACAGAATTTTATGCTGGCTGTCGGGGCCTAACACAACCCTCCTCCTTTATCCGGGCTTGGGACCGGCTATAAACTATAGGCGGAGTTCAACATTGAAATAATAACGAACGTAAATCACATCATAATATAACATCTCGGCAGAACCCGGGTTGGGTTGGGTCTAATCCGAGCCAGGTTCTTCGCTTAGTAACTCCCTCGGGCCGAGTGCAATCCAGACTCGGTCCGAGTTGAATTCGGAGAAGGTCCCCACCAAAACTGGGGCCAAGTTCAGTGGAGCCCGAACCAGGTTCTTATGGCTATGCACTCGGCGGCGTCGGCGCAGGTCGGGCGACATTGAACTCGGGCCGAGTTCAATGTTGGTTCCGCACGATAGGGTCAATGTGGGTGAAATGTAGTACTAAAGTTCAGGCGAGTACCAAAAGCATTTTGTAGGCTTTTCCAAAATCTAGCCATAAATCTGGGATCACAATCCGAAATGGTGGATTTTGGGATTCCAAGGAGTCGGATGATCTCCCGAACATATAAATCCAATAAGCTTGGAATTGACTGCTTCCACTTGATGGAGAGGAAGTGGGCGGTTTTCGTCAATCGGTCCATGATTACCCAAATGACATCGTGACCCTTCTACATCTGTAGCAAATTGGACACAAAGTCCATAGTAATCTTCTCCCACTTTCATTCTGGGATTCCTAAGGACTTCGGCAATCCATAAGTCCTCTGGTGCTCTATCTTTACTTGCTGACACACAATGCATTTGGAGACATAGTCAGCTATCCCCCTTTTCATATCATTCCACCAGAAGCTGCGTTGTACCTCCTTGTACATCTTTGTACAGCCAAGATGAATGGCAAACTCTGATTTATGACACTCGTCCATAACTTCTTGCTTGAGAGCTGCATCATTCGGGACCCATAGTCGTCCCCTATATCTGAGTCCTCCATTGATTTCGACTTTGAAGTCGGTTTGCTCATTGTGACATCTCTTAATTAAGTGGGGGTACTCTCGTCGGAGAGCTGCGCTGCGATGATTCTATCTATCAAGCTGGGGTGAAGCTGATGTACCATCCACAAAGCTCCATTAGACCCAATCCTTGGATTCCATTGGCTAAATCCTTCTAGCAGCTCATGCTCTCACAATCTCATGTAGGCCAGTGACCCTTCCCATTTGGGGCTCAGTACATCTGCTACAGAGTTCGTTTTACCAAGATGGTAATTAATTGAAAACTCATAATCTTTTAAAAATTCTGGCCACCTATGCTGCCTCAAGTTTAGATCTGTTTGCTCAAAATTGTGTTTCAGGCTCTTGTGATCAGTAAAGACTTGGAAGGTTTCACCATAAAGATAGTAACGCCATAACTTCAGTGCAAACACCACTGCGGCAAGCTCCGAATCGTGTATAGGATAATTGACTTCATGCTTCTGGTGTTGTCTAGAGGCATAAGCAACTACCTTGCCATGTTGCATAACTATACAGTTGAGTCCTGTGCCACATGTGTCACTGTACACCATATATCCGCCACTACCCGATGGAATGGTAAGTATTTGTGTCGTCATCAATCGAGTCTTCACCTCCTAAAAACTCTACTCACACCTCGGAGGCCATACATAACTTCTTTTCTTGTCAGATTCATCAATGGCACTACTATTTTTTAAAAATCCCTGATAAATCGACGATAATAGCCTGTCAGTCCCAAGAAGCTTCGAATTTTCGTGATGTTCTTCGGCTGTGACCAGTTTGACACTACTTCAACTTTGACAGGATCTACAGAAATACCTTGCTTCGATACGATATGCCCAAGGAATATTATTTCCTTCAACCAGAATTCATACTTAGACAGTTTAGCGTAAAGCTGTGTCTCCAACACAATTTGAATATATTGTCGATGCTCCTCGGGGCTTGATAAATAGATCAAAATATCATCGACAAAAACGATGATGAATTGATCAAGATAAGACCTGAATACTCTATTCATGAGATCCATAAATGTCACGGGGGCATTATTAGTCCAAAAGGCATGACGAGAAACTCGTAGTGGCCATACTTGAACCAAAAGGTAGTTTTCGGTATATCCTTTTCAGCAACTCTAAGTTGGTGGTAATCGTTCCGTAAATCTATCTTTGAGAATACCGATGCTCTGGATAACTGATCGAACTGATCATCAATGCATGAAAGCGGATACTTGTTCTTGACGTTGGCTTTGTTTAGTAATCTGTAGTCGATGCACAACCTAAGTGAGACGTCTTTCTTTACAAACAAGACCGGTGCACCCCAAGGTAAAACACTCGATCGAATGAAACCTTTATCAAGCAGCTCCTATATCTGCTTCTTTAGTTCATCCATCTCTGTCGGTGCCATGTGATACAGTGCTTTAGATATAGGAGCTGTTCCTGGCAATAGCTCGATGTTAAAATCAATTTCTCTATATGGTGGTATTCTAGAGATGTCTTTTAGGAAAACATGAGAAAAGTCTCGAACAACGTCCAACTAGTGCAAATCGTTTATAGTGGACTCAATGTTGATGATGCTAGCTAGGTACCCTCTGCATCCTTTTGTAAGCATCTTCTATGCTTGCATTTCGGTGATTAGTACTTTGCGCTCCCCTGGGGGAGTACCTCTAACTATGATCCGTGGCCTATTATGTGCATTTATATTTAGTTGTTTGTTTTTGTAGCAATAAAACATCATAGAGGGATAGCCAATCCGTACCTAAAATGATGTCATAATCCACCATGGGTATGACTACTAGGTCTACGGAAAACTCTTTTCCTTCCACAGTGATCGGTGCATTAGCGATATATTTCATGGTATGTAGAGTGTCTATCGGTGTGGTCACATTCATGCGACATATTATATCAGTGAGTGGAAAGTTCAATGTCTTAGCGTGGCTAACAAATATAAATGAATGGGTAGCACCCGAATCGAATAGGATAGTAATCGGTAATCCAAAGATAAATGAGGGTACCTCTAATGACATCAGCATCGTTGTATTCTGCGCCATTATGCATGTTGTAGACGCGGTGTTGGACAATTGTGTTCCCGCCTCTCTGACCTCTCTGATCTCTACAACCCCTCCGACGATCTAGGCAGCCGCGGATGTAGTGGCCGAAACCGTCGCAATGTACACACGCGCCAGTCTTCCTCCTACACTCCCCAAGATGGTTTAGCCCACAGAAGTCGCAAGTACCTCCATTCTATGCACATGGTTGCCGCAGAGGTGGCAACTGTCGCAATGGTTTGTGGACGTTGATTAGCATTCTCTAGAATTCTTTCATTATTCGATGGTTCACTTATGGTTAGCGATTCTGTGATGGTGGCTGATTCCTTTGCTGAGGAGGCCTCTGTGGTTGTTACTGTTGTGGCGGAGGAGCATTATGTAGAGGAGGATAGGGCCTCTGACGATTATTGTGACGATTATCACATCGCTCTGGTCCTCTCGCTGGGCGGCAATCATCCCACCTGTGTTGGTACTATTCAGGGGGGCGTACTGGTGCTTTGCCCCTCAGTGTTCTCAGGGATATTTCCCTCTTGGGCATTGGCTCCCCAGCCAAGCCCAGCAGCTCTACGTCTGGTCATCATCTATAGATAGAGTATATAATTAGGAATAAATCAATGAGGTCAATGCAATGATTCTTACTTGATTGGATTGGATGGCACAGCGACTTGTCCACGATGCATGTGGTGCAATGTTATACTATAAATCATTATCCTAGATAAATCATGCATAACGAATATCATGAATTAGCATTGAAATAATAACGAAACTAAATCACATCATAATATAACATCTCGGCAAAACCTGGGGCGGGTTGGATCTAACCCAGGCTGAGTTCTTCGCTGAGTAACTCCCTCGGCCCAACGCTGGCCAGTGTAATCCGGACTCAGTCCGAGTTGAATTTAGGGAAGGTCCCTGCCGAAATTCGAGCCGAGTTTAGTGGAGCTGGGACCGGGTTCCGGTGGCTGTGCACGCGACGACGGCGGCGCGAGTCGGGCAAAGGAGAACTCGGGCCGGGCTCAATGTTGGTTCCGCCCGATAGGGTCATACCCGGGCCGGGCTCTGTGATTCCAACGAAAATGTGGTTGTGGCTTCATGATCTTTCGTGCGATTTTGCCGAAATAAACCACTTAGGAACGATCATAAACTCCTAGAACAACGTAGGGTAGATAGGAGAAGATACTATGGCGCTAAGTGGGTCCTTAAACATACAAATCTTTGTTAAAATCGATCGAGAGGTTGATCCGGCTTTCCCTATGATTTTCCTCTACTTCTTCGATTTTGTTCTATTTGTCCTCATCGTCGGTCGTCCCAGATGGGCCCCCAATCTCGAAGGTCGTGCTCCCCTCTTCCCGTTCACCCCGGGTCGTGTGGTTTGGTGGAGAAAATGATTTAAGAAAAACAATGGCCGAACAATATGAAGAAAAGGCCAATAATGGTAATTGTTCACCTTGATTCGCTCGGGCATGTCTCCGGCGATCTCTCCGACTTCCGGCGGCAACCTCTTGGGGTCCTGGATGTGGGAGTACGAGAGGGGCACGTGAGGTGATGAGGACAAAAACTTGTTAATGTTGGTAGAATGTGGATAATATAGGGAGGGGAAAGTTGGTTTATGTTGGATAAATTTCCAAGTATAACTAGAATTAAATTTTGACTTATTTTAATTTGATTTGATTTTTTTTAAAACAAGGCAGGGTGTTACAAGCTTGCTCCAATCGGAAGGGTGAGCACTCCAATCAATATAAATTATGATATTTATTAACTTATTTTTTTATATAAAGTACAATAATATTATTAAAATAATTCTAATTTAAACTAACAATTTCAATGTTAATAAGTTATTTAATTAGTTATTAAATTATAATTTATAAATTCATATTTGTCAAATTTAGCTACTAGTATCAAATAAAATTAGAAATACGAGTCTATTATATAATTTTTAGATTTAATTATTTTAAAATTTTGATATTTAAAATATCAAAGGATAAAAATGATTCTCGTACAAAATCATTTGAAAAATGAGTCATAGTAACAATTGTATAAAAATTATATAATGAAAGCCTTGGCCTTTCAAAAAGTTAATGTGATATAGTGGTCTCAAATAGAAATAGTTAATCTAATAGGTTTAGGGTTCAAAACAGAGGTGGAATAAAACCAAATATCCAAATAAAATTAGAGACTACTAGCACTCCGGACCTTCTCAGACTCATATCTGCGTACCATGCCAAGAAAATTTCTCTCAATTGACCTTATATATTTTAGTTTCTGTGCCAAGATCAAAAGTCAAAACTCAAGCTCTTCGGGAATTAGAAAATACTTGAGCAATTTTGGGCCTTCGGTCCCCGTTCAATAGCGGAAAGAGGATTTCCCGGGCCGAGGTCCTCTTTTGTTTTTTTTTTCTTTTCTTGTTGGCCTGTTTCCAAGAAATTAATGGAAATGTATTATCATGCCAAATGATATCAAGGTCAGTGACCAAATCCTCAACTGTATCATTTTGTTGCGTTGCTTATCCTTCTATCACTTACTGGACATATGTAAAGAAAAAAACAAACATTTATAATAAGAGAAGAAAAAGATGCGTAAATTTGGCAAACAATCTGAAATCAGTATCTCAGGCAAGTGCCTTCTCTAAGTTCTCTTTATATCTAATAATATTGAAGCTTTAAAAAGTGCACGAGTAAACTGGTAAAAAGAAAAGAAAAAAAAATAGTTATATATCCCGATTGATTGGACGCCTATACCAGCTGGATACCATTAACACTGCTCTCAGAGGGAAATAGGAAAACAAAAAGGTGGTAAAGCCTTTCGTCATGATCATGCTGTGGAATTGAAGTTATAAGAAGATAAATGTTCTTGGTTCATGAATCCAAAACAGCAATTGACCAGGCACTCTTCTTTCGGTCCATGATGTCCATGACCATCTCATGAATCGCGATGCATTCACCACTTGACTCTGCCCAAGAGCCATTTGCACCTGACATGCAGAACCTCTCTCTCTCTCTCTGACAAAAACTTCATGCTTGTTATCTCCATTCATCGATCTCTCACCCCCCAACCGACCATATCCTCCCAAATGGACCACCACCACCACCATCTCGCCATTCCACGCCAAATAAAACCTCCCCATCTGCATGCCAAATTGCTCCTAATTGCATGCCCAATCTTTTCTCCCTCACCCACATAGCCCAAGGTTTGGTCCACACTCATTGCCACATCCAACCCAAAAGAATTGGCTTATGAGGTTAGATTTTAAGGTTAGCTCCACTCCCACTAAACATTGCCCCTCCCCCTCCCTCTTCACCTGCTGTTCCCATATCCACACAAATCCTATGAATTCAGATTCGGTTGGCTCGTCTGCGCCCAACTTCACATCAAGCCGTCTCTTGGCATCTCGATCCTTTGCAACAAACTTCCTAATGGCTGCTCAGCATAGCCCCCCTAAGATATGTACAAATAAACAACACATGACCAAAAATTCCTTCTCCTTTAAGGAAGATCTCAACTTCAAGTACATATAAACGTCAAAAAAGAAAATTACTAAAAATCTCATCTGTCAGACGATCTTATTAGATTGTCAACCTTCAATCTATGAATAATACGCATAGTCATTAGCGTCGCGCGAATTGAACCGTCGATATCACATGTGAAATTAAAATTTTAATATATCTCCAAAGCATATTTCTTTTGAGAGAGATCTTAAGTGTATCTCAATCGTCGATCCACTAATTAATGAATTTAATAAAAATAAAATTTCATCAATTTAATGGATCAACTCGCGAAATGCATTCAACCTTCTTTCAAAATAAAAAGATGCTATGAAGATCCATAATTATATATATAGAGAGAGAGATATGTGAGTAATCCTAAACTTATTTGCATAATTAATATTTTTTATTAAGTTGGGGGATAAGGAAAAATAAATAAATAATGGATGAAAGGAAAGGATTAAAAGTCAATTGATAGCGGATAATAATAATTTCTAATTTGAGAAAATAATTTTTTTATAATTTTATCTTCTTAATTTCAAATTATGCTCGAATATAGAAGACCTCCTATAAAAAAAAAATATAACAGGCATTTATATTAGGATCGGATTCCGGGGAGGCACCCCATCAACTGTCCGTGATGTCACTGTATATGTCCCTCCATCCGACCCCACCGCTATCCGGCGAATCATTTAAGCGTAGGCGTGTAAACCTACGCCATTTCCTGAGAGGCTCTACTCCCGTCCTATGCCGTCCGATCGCATCATCGTGCGCGATCCAACGGATTACAAAATTTGGGGTGGACGTAGGGCGCGTAGGAGCCCGTATGGGCGTACGCCGTCGGAGCACGTTAAACGGCATGAACCCCCACGGGAGGCATCATATTTAGGGTTCACTATGCTCACCCCTCCTCTCGCACTGAGATCGCGCACTCCCTGGGCGCGAAACGCACTCGCTTGAGAAATGTTTTGATGACGTGAGAATAGATAGGCGGGGCCCGCATATCATGGTTCGCGGAGAGCGTGACGTGCGTCCTCGACCGCGGTCCGCCATTGGACCGAGCCTCGGTCACACGAGCTCCGATTTCAGGAATTACCACCGTCGGATCCCCCCATCCGACGGTCCAGAGTCCGCCTTCTCCTGCGGTTGCCATCGACCCACGTGGTGGGCCCCGCGAAGACACGATTATTACGAAATGGAAAAGGCAGGAATATCCAATCGAAGTCCGACACGTACCCAATCTCACTTCCCAGTTCTGTCTAATCAACTCATCACGTGGCGAGCTCCCTAATCCTTCAGCGGATCGCCGCACTCCGAAATGCCACGTGTCGAGGCGCACGTGATCATCACCGATGGCCGTCTTAAATGCCTCGTTCACACCTCTCGGGGGGAGCGGAGGAGAGGGAAGGAGACGAGTTGCGTTGCAGCGGTGGCAAGTCGCAGAGGCTGCAGCAGCGGCAGAATTTTTTTTAACCATCAGATTAAAAAGACGTAACTTTACAGAGGCTTCTACTGCGAATTGGGTGAAGGATTATAAATGCTTTAATTTGCTTTATCTTCGGGGCGAGAGGAGAGAGAAAAAAACCACCCATTTTGGTTCGGTTTGGTTTTAGTTTCGGTTTATTAGCGCTAAAACAAAGAAGCGGAAAGCGATAGAAGTGAGGGGGAAATAGAAGCATCGAGAGAGTGAGATAGAGCTGTGGGATTAGTAGTAATGGATTTAAGCGTCGAACCTTATACCGGAAGCAGCGAGGGGTGCACCGCGTCGCCGGCGGCGGAGATGGGCGACGGTGCCGACGGGAGGTATCGGGAGTGCCTCCGCAACCATGCGGCGGCGATGGGCGGCCAGGCCTACGACGGGTGCGGTGAATTCATGCCCGGCGGGGACGATGGCAGCGTCGAGGCCTTCAAGTGCGCCGCATGCGGATGCCACCGAAACTTCCACCGCCGCGAGGGACCGGCCTCCGCCGCCCGGCCGCTCGTCGTCTACGACCCCTCGGCCGCCGCCGCTGCCGCTTGGGATCGGAAGAAGTTCCCCCATCCGATGCCTCCCCCGGTGGCGGCCTTCCCGGCCGCGTTCCTCCCCCCTCCGCCGCTGCCCTACCACGCCATCCAGCCGACGCCGGTGGCCGCGGCGGCCCCTCTGCCCACGCCGCCGCCTTGCCGGGAGTTCGCGGATCGGAGCCGGGTCGGATCGGAGACGCCGCCCCGGCGCGAGGACGAGGGCGTCCGCTCCTCCCTGACGTCCGCCGCCGAGGCCGGATCCCGCAAGCGGTTCCGCACCAAGTTCACACCGGAGCAGAAGGAGAAAATGCAGGCCTTCGCGGAGAAGCTCGGGTGGCGGATCCAGAAGCACGACGACGCCGCACTCGAGGAGTTCTGCCTCCAGATCGGCGTGAAGCGGCACGTTCTCAAGGTGTGGATGCACAATAACAAGAGCCACCACCTCTCCCCAACCCCCTCCGCCTCCTCCTCTCCCCACGTCGCTTCCGCCACCGCCGCCGCCGACCCTGCCGCCAACCGTGACGCGGCCGCCGCCGCCGCAGCAGCAGCAGCGTCGGCCACTCCCATTAGCGTCTAATCCACTTCAACATTTGTATTACTACACGTAGTATTAGCCGCCCGCCCCACGAGAAGGTAGCGAATGCTTAACAATAATAACAATCTCCATTCCTTATTGTTACTTGCATCATATTTATTTACTACTACTTTCTTTAGCTTGTAGTATTTTACGACAGTGCTCGGGTGGTGCTGTGTGTTTGGGGAGCATTAGAACCGGATTAAGTTTAATTAATTAATTAATTAATTTTTTATTATTATTATTATTATTATTATTAATCTATGATTAGTCATCGCGTTTCCTTTCTCGTTACCTTTGTTGTGATATGTTTAGTGGTACCTTGGCTTAGGCTGTCATTAAGAAATATATAAGCGTTTACTGATTGGGAACAACAACAAGAAGACTGACTAGTATAAAAGAAAAGTTTGATTCGATAAATTATGTTCGTGACGGATTAAAAGGATGGTGAGAATCGACATGCGCTTGGGGACCATGGATTTTGTTCCTTTCCGCCTTCTTTTGTTCGTGTTGAGCGGGTGTGAGAGGTGTTGTCTGTGTGTGCGCGTGTATGTGTTGCTGCTGCTGCTGCTGTTGTGTGTGTGTTGTCGGGGCTTAAGCTTTGGCATTTGTTTATTTATGTGCCCTGCGGCGTGGACAGCCCCGTGCTCTGTCGCCAGATGCCCCCTCCCATAATTCTTCTTCTTCTTCTTCTTCTTCTTCTTCTTGCGATTAAATTTGTATATATATGTTAATTAGTGTTATGCTGAGTTGTTGGTGTCAAGGAGAATCAAAATGTTAGCACTGCACAGGGTTGTTGGTGTCAAGGAGAAAGGTGCACGCCAGTAAGTGCGTCCATTATTCGAATCTGTTGTCTGTTTCATGGTGACAACAGTGTCCACATCCAGCAGCAGGGAGCTGTGATTTGCTTTTTGAGTTGAAGAAGAGCATCCAGCCGATGATGTGTTTGTGGGCAGTATTTCTCACTTTTCATAATAATAAATTAGCGTCGTGATCGCCAGTTTTATGAAACAAAATTAGACTCCGAAAGTAAGGTCTTGGTGGTGACTTTGGATATTGGAAGAAAGGGGAAGCGAGGGTAAAAAAATTTGAAATTTCAATTTGGGGTAAATTAAGTTTAGTCCATTTGGAGGACAAATAGGACTTGTTCTTTGCCTCATTTTGTTTCTTTGTTCAAACAAAGGGAAAAAGTGATTAAAGTTTTATACTTCTCAATCCCCAATCCATTTTTTTTTTAAGGAAGGTCAGTTATCTATTGATATAGCAACGTGAGTTGTCCAAGTACAAAAATTGGAACGCGTCCGAAAGAGGAGTGCCGTCCCAAAAGGCATCGTGCGATACACGACGATTATACATAGTAAAAAAATGGGCAACAGAGTTTGCTTTTCTATTGCAGTGAGAGAGTTTATAAAGTGTAAAAAATGTAAGCAAACTGTGAATATCCCTCGTAATGTGTCGAATGCTTCAAGGTGGCTTCCATATGGTCAGTAATGAATTTGACGAGAGAAAGAGAATTATACTCAATATGGATATTCACCCTTAATGATGTTTTTTCTTCACTGTCCGTTTATCACCTGAACCAAATGAAGAACACGAGCCCTCTCAAAGATAAGAGAATTGACGGAGTTCGGGCTGATCCGAAGGTGGCTTGGAAAGTTGTCTGCTTTGACAAATTGATTGGGGTTCATAATTGATGGCGGATAAATTTCAAATGGTCAATAAATTTTGTAAGAGTAGTGACCTTTTTTTAAGTATGTTTCTTCATATAACATAAAGTCTTTTCCCCTTGCAGATCCAGGCCTGAGGCTGAGGTGTCTGAATAAAAGCAATAAGCAAGTAGCGAGTTTGTTAACAGGACAGGAGGCTTTATAACTGGTCAATTCAGACAGCCCATCTCGTCCCACTGTTTTGACCGGCCAGGCTTTATAACTGCGACCTCTCTTTTCTATTTGGTTTGGCAACGCTGCCTTCTACTGTCTATTGCACATCCAAGTTGGGATATCACACAATTAGCCATGTTGTCTCTAATGTTGGAGAGTGCTTTGGCATCGTCAGGAAGAAACAGAAAAAGACACTGCAGCTCCCCTGGGACCCTTGAATGCATGCAAATTACGATGTCTATCAAGCCCAGTATTTCATTTGCCGCAATATTATTGTAGAATTATGAGACAATGATTATTTCGTGTTACAGGGCAATTAACAAACATAACTGAAATCAAGAGGCACAAAAGAGACAAGAACATTTATCAGGCCAGCTTCCTCAATACTTGGTAATGTACTGAGCACCTGCTTATGAGTTGCTGCAAAGAACAAAAAAGAAAGAAAAAAAAAACACCATTGATCAACAGAAACATGTCTCGTCCAACCCTTCTGCACTCTGACAGTTTTCACGAGCATCGAGAAAAGCCTGTGAATCAAAGGGGTCGAGGTAATCCTCCAGCTCCCCCAGAGGACAGCAGCTTGCTTGCGGGCAGTGCCAAACTGTACTTTACAGATTCAAGCATGGGCGCTCACAAGGGTGACAATGCGCAAGAAATCAATACAAGTTCCCTGAACGAAGACGAGCTGGCCTTCATGTCCTGTAAGCGGAAGCGAAGTCAGAGTCAGCAATCAAGTCATGGCAGTGCCTTTACCTTACAAAGCTGCACCCATTTTGACCCTATGCCATGATTATCGCATTTCAATTGATAACCTACAGAGTGACTAGACCCTGGCCCGGTGACTTGAAGCAAGCTGAACGTTGGATTCAAGCCCAGGAACAACCTATTGTCGGCTCAGCCCCACAGGTCACAGGAGGTGCGGACTGCGAACATGAAGGTTCCATATCCCTGTTCCTCTCATGAATCATGACACATCAAACATCACCCACCGCATACAATAACTTTCAGATTGGTTTCCACCTTGAAACACTGTACAGAAGTAGAAGAGCGATGGAGAGCACGAGCTTCTTCTAGCTTTGGCTCCTCGTCAACGGCAGAAGAGGTCACCAAAGGAAGCCACCTTACTGCCACTGTCACATCTCCGTCATCTCCACTTTTAAAGAAAAAAATACTAGAGACAAAAAAAATAGCGAAGTTGCATTACTTTCCGTAGTGGTTTCTGATATAAAGGTTCCAGGCAAGTAAAGCAATCATGCGAGGATATTTGCTTATCATGATTAAGCAAAAAACTTGAACTGAACCTCCATGCTAAAATTACCCATCAATCCTTCATGAAAGACCACTTTTTTGGGGAGAGAGAAAGACCACTTGCACGGCCCATTCTTATTGGTCATATTAAGTTCAGCACGCTGGTTTTCAACATGTATTCCCGCAGTAAATTCTCAAGAAAAGTTGTGTCATCTTTGTATGATATCCAATAATAATCAATGACATCTAAAGCATAACTCAATAGTAATCTTTTGACAATCGCAAAAAGTTACTAGACATTTCTAAGGCAAAAGATAGTACCTGATTTCTTGTATTTTGCCACATGACTGATGATATGATCATAGAATCTCGACAAGCCTGCAATTAATCCTTGTCCACATTATAGGAGCAACATTATATGGCATTCGGAAGGAAACAGCCAGAGTTTTGCACTCCGAGGAGCAAAAATGAGTATACCATCACAAACCCTCAAGAGGTGGTTGAGCTGAAATTCCAGGGCAAACATTCATGTCACGAAGATGGATTTTAGTCCGCTCATTCACTGTCTTTTAGCTCATCCGAAGAACATTTGAACATCCTTATGTAAGAATTTCTAGCTGCATTTTCAGAGTAAACAAGGATAATATGTAAAAATAATAAATCAATTCATCAGCATTCCAGATTTTTTCCCAAAATCTCATTTTTTGTCAATTGATAACATGCATACAATTTTGAACTGGCTGCAGCAACAATACAGGAATTATGGCATGTCCTTTCTACTATCAAAAGATGGAATAGAGCTTCAATTTGCAACAAATCATTTGGGTATTCAAAATCTATTGTATGATATAGATACCAGAAGAAGTGCTGGTTAAGATCCAAGGTTATGACAATGTTCAAAAGTTAAGGGCAGAACGTGGTTCCAGTTAAACTAATGATTGTCTTTGATAAAAGAGACAATTCTTGTGGTGGCTTCTACAGACTAAGAAGAATTTGCAAATGCCATGATATTCAGTGATCTTATGCCTAATTAATGTTAGAAACAACAACTCCCAAATATATCATATATTTTTTGCAGAAATGCCACAGGAAATTTGTTGCTGACAAATCCCCTTGATAAGTTGAAAACAACAGCCAAACAAATGAGACTTCAAGGGAGAATAGTAATTATATAATCAACTGATAAATTAATTGATGGTTCTTGTTTCAAGATGAATAAGATTTTTTTGAGATTCAAGATGAATAAGATAAATGATCAGTCAAGTTATATCCCAGCCTCATAGAACACATTCAGAATATATGAATAAATTTATTGACTGCTTATGTCACTGGTAAAGTTGCTCAAAGATAGCCAACATACTTCACACAAATGAATTATCTAGGAAATTACAGGTCAGTACAAATGAAATCATAAAAATTTCAACTACGATTTTAGACACAATGTGATCACATCATCCATCAGCTTATGGAATGTAAAAGTCCTAAAAGAATTCCAGGTTAGACATTACACATCCTGAGTTACAAATAATAATTGAATGAAAGCACACACTTGTGTGATTGCAATTAGAGTAGCCAGAAGCTGAAGATATTAGAAAGACATCGAATTGATAAGAACTTAGAATTGCTATTGCCAAAACCATTTATACAATATTGCCATTCAAATATGTTTAAGATAGTTTTGTTGCAAAAAGTTACAATTTTTTTTAGAAGACAAAATGTTACAAATTATCTAGCACATTTTCTCTTAACTCACATGCGAGGAAATTTGCAGTATTTTCTTTCAATGAATTTGTATTTTGTAAATCATATTACTATCAACTAAAATGGGAAAAAGGATTGCAACAAGACATGTGATGGGCCTCAAAAAAAAAAAAAGGTGACAGGGATTCATCTAAGAAAAAGTGATACGGATTTGATGGTTGCAGGAAGAGAGATCCAATGTGGTGACAGTGAACTCATTACATCCAGGACTCATACCAACTAATATATCTCATCATCTTAACATAAACCTGAGGAAGCATTCGACTCTAATAGAGATTTCTCATGAACTTGAAGATAATTGTTTTCTTTCTACTTCTAGCTTTAATGACTGCACTGGAAAATTTGACAAAACCATTCATAAATAACATTCCCCAAGTAATATGTGCTCTTGCACCTTTTTTTAAGGACTGGTTGAAGCCAATGTTGTTATCATTATTATTATTTGCGGAAAAGAAGGATGACCAGCAAGACGGTACTCATCCAAAATTTCATTGATAAAAGTTGACATTTCGGTACATCTCGAAATTGATTCAGTGCTTAAACTGAAATATGCAAAGAAGAAGAAAAGATGCAACGAACAGAAAGCTCAGGCCTTTATTAAATCATATCAGCATACTCTGTTTATTTCCAGAGAGCTTCAACAAGTTGTTACTTAGCATTGCACCCAACCTGAAAGATGTTACTGGGAACTACTTGTTTGACTCCAATGAGGCAAGTCCTTCGAGGAAATCAAGAAATCAAGATTTAGGGAGAAAGCCCTAGAACTAAAAGTCAGGGACTTTTAAATGAAAGGGAAAATGCAACATAAATACACAGTAATTTTTAATCTAACAGTCTATACCTTGTGATAGCATACTTCGCTTATTCCATCACAGCGGTCAGCAGCTTCTGAATTTCTTAATGAGTATCTTCCTAATACTACTTTCTTTTTTAAAAAAAGGTTTCTCCCTAATACTTTCCATTTTGTTTTAATATGCGCTATTTTAACGGTCTTCCAGCATAATGTTCCATTAAATAGTATGGCAGAAGCTTCTCAAAAAAAAAGTATGGCGGAAGAACATTTTTTGGGCGGTGATCATGAGGTGGTCATCCAAGCAGAAGTGACACTAACATCAAATTCTTTTTGGGGGGTTCCTACCATGAATAATGATGAAAATGATGACAGTTGTACTTCAGGGGCTGCTGCTATGAATTATGATGAAAATGATGTCGGTTGTACTTCAGTATGCAGAAGTTGCCTCAGTCAGGAAATATTAATAAACAAGTATTTGGAGGTAAAAAACGAGACATTAATACTGAAACTGTTATGACTTACAGTGAAGAAGAAAGTTATTTTTTATGGAACTAAGAGGTAATTAGAAACTGATATTTCTAGCTAATGTGTTTTGTTAGGTAGTGTTGCGATGCAAGAACTTAAATTCTTATTAATTCTTGAGAACTAATCGATTAGATAGAAAAAATTTGTTTTGGTATTTCGATGAAAAATGTAACGATGGAAAATTAAAAAATTGATTAGACGGATAAGTTTTACTGGATGTTTGATAAATGATAAGAACAAGAGATAAATTTATTTATATAATATAGAAAATATTATATTAAAAATATTGTTGAGAAAGATGTTTTCTCTTATTAATTGACCAAACACTAGTCCCACCTATTTATAATCAAGGTAGGCAATACAAGAAGGGAGAATATTACTCGAGAAAATCAGGGATATTATTCCAAAATATCTGAGATACTATCCCAAGAAATTTGGGATACTAATCCTAACTAATATTACAAAGATATGCGAATATATGGAAAGATACGAAGAGATATGCAAATCATATCTCAACACTCTCCCTCAAGCTGGAGCGTAAATATCATTTAGGCTCAACTTGGAACATACATCCAGGAGCTTCTTCTTGGGAAGTGCTTTAGTAAAGATGTCAGCAAGTTGATCTTCAATGGTCAAGTGTGGAGTGGATATCTTCTTAGTTGTAATAGCATCACGAATGAAGTGACAGTCCACTTCTATGTGTTTAGTCCTCTCATGAAACACAGGATTGTTTGCAATAAATATTGCAGCCTTGTTATCACAATACATAAGTACTGAAGAAATAACAGAAATTCCAAAATCACGTAAAAGAGAGATGACTCATAAGAGTTCACATGTAGTATGAGCCCCTATATTCTGACTCAATGCTCGAGCGTGAGACCACATCTTGTTTCTTGTTGTGCCATGTTATAAGATTTCCACCAACATAAGTACAATAACCAGTGGTTGATCTTCTATCTTCATAAGCTCCGGCATAATCTGCATCAGAATAACCCCACACTTTTAAATGTCCATGATTTTTTAAGTGAAGACCTTTTCCTGAAGAGGCCTTTAGATATCGTAAAACTTGACATACACCTGCCCAATGTACTTCACGTGGTTCCTGCATAAATTGACTTAGGCGACCAACGGCATAAGAAATATCAGGACGAGTTACAGTGAGATACAAAAGTTTACCAACCATAGCTCTATATCTGGTGACATCTTTTAGAATAGGACTGCTCAAATCAGCTAGAGGTAGTTGTGGATCCATAGGAATGGTGGCTATTTTACAACCCATCATACCAGCTTTAATAGGTTCAAGACATATTTTCTTTGAGAGAGAATGAATCCATCATCAGACTGATTTACTTTAATGCCTAAGAAGTATTTTATTAGACCAAGATCTTTGGTCACAAACTGAGATTGCAGAAACTTCTTTCCTGCCAAAATACCGTCAGTGTCACCACCAGATATTAAAATGTCATCTACATAAACTATGAGGATGACTGAACCTTTAGAAGTATGTAAAGAGAATGCTAAATGGTCTGAAGAGGATCGACTAAAGCCATATTCTTCAATAGCTCTGCTGAATTTTTCAAACCATGCTCTTGAACTTTGTTTGAGTTCATAAATTGCTTTCTTCAACTTGCAAACTTTCGAACACTCCCCCTGAGTAATATACCCAGGCGGCTGTTCCATGTAAACCTCTTCAATAAGATCACCATATAAGAAAGCATTTTTAATATCAAGTTGGTGAACTTGCCACCCAGAGTTGACAACAACAGAAAGTAATATTCGAACAGAATTAAGGCGAGCAACTGAAGAGAAAGTCTCAAAATAATCTACTCCATAAGTTTGGGTGTAACCTTTGACTACTAAACGAGCTTTATAACGATCAACCGTTCCATCAGGGAGATACTTTAGGGTGAATACCCACCGACAACCAACTACTGTTGCATCAATTGGGAGGTCTACGAGTTCCCAAGTCTCTCTAGATTGCAGAGCGGACATCTCCTCATTCATAACAGTTTTCCAGCACGAATGGCGGAATGCCTCAGAATGGTTGCGGAGAATAAAAAGACTATCTAAGAGAAGCTGAAAAAACTTTGGCAGTAGAAGACAAATGATCAAAAGTCATAAAATTAGATAGAGGATATTTCACACAAGACCTAGTGCCCTTGCGATGTGCAATAGGAACATCTAGGTAAGTTACCTGAGGAGGATGTCCTTCCAACAAGTCAGGATTGTTTGGAGGATCACGTGATGGAATCGTGGAGAGTGGTTCATCATCAAGGTCCGATGGAGGTTGAGTATGTCGGCGGCTATAAACTCTCAGGGATGGTGCAGGCGATGGAGGAGGAGATTGTGGCTGTTGTGACAGTAGATCCTGTGATGGGTCAGAAATTAGAATTAGATGACTCTCATGGTTATCCGCAGGGTTCGAAAAGTAAGGTTTGTCTTCAAAAAAGGTAACATCGGCACTAATATAGGACTTGCGAGAAGTAGGATCATAGCACCTGTAACCTTTTTGAGTTCGTGAGTACCCTAAAAAGATGCACTTGATTGCTCGAGGAGCTAACTTATCAATGTGAAAGAGGTGAACAAAACATTGACATCCGAAAACACGAGAGACAGGAAACAAAGACTTTCCTTGGAAAAGGAGATGGAATGGAATTTGTCCATTGAGAACCGACGATGAAACTCGATTAATGAGATAACATGCGGTGAGAACGGCATCTGGCCAATAGGTGGAGGGTACTTTCATATGGAAGAGGAGGGTGCAAGTAGCATCCAGCAAGTGGCGAAGTTTTCGTTCAGCAACGCTATTTTGCTGAGATGTTTTTACACAGAAAGTTTGATGAATTACACCAACAAATTTAAAAAATGATGAAAGATCAGAATTTGCAAACTCAAGTCCACTGTAATAGAGGTAGAGAACTGAGTTTTTATTTCTGTAAAAAATTCTCGAATAATTCGAGTTTCTGCTTTATTTTAAAACATATCAGCAACTTTGACATTAAGTGGATTCGATAGAGATTTGAGGGATGAGAAGAAAGAGGCATCACCTATTATGTGTGAGGAGGCACCCGAATCAGCAATCCAGTCAGATTGAGAACTAGTAGAGAGAGCAAGAGTACCTGAATGATGCATTACAGCAGCCCCAGTTGATGGAGATGCAGATTCAATAATAGACAAAGAACGAAGGCGATCATATTCTTCTTTTGATATTAGAATATCCGACTCATTAGTAGTGGCAGCATGAACCTTTGGATGTTCAGCAGGATATCCAAACTTTTCCCAACAACGGTCAGAGGGATGATTGGATCGATGACAGTGGTCACAAAAGAATTTACCACGTCCTCCAAAGTCGTTTCCTCGTCCACGTCCACGGCCTTTGCCTTTGTTAGGGATAAATCCTCTTCCTCTTTCACGTGTAGCAAGTACAGATGCATCCGTATGAGGTGAGAAATCATCGATACAGGAGAGTCGAGCATAGATTTCTTCAGGGGTTGGAATAGTTTCCTGTGTCATCAACTGATCCTTGACCGATTTATATTCAGGACCCAGACCAGAGAGAAACTGGACGGATCTAATTTGATCACGTTGTTCAGCCAACAATTTGATATCTGCAGAGAGAGGCTGATATATATCTTGCTTATTCCAGAGGTTAGTTAATGTCCCAAAATAATTTGATCATTTTTCTTGCATGATTGGATTTCTTCAAGAACCTTGTAAAGGCGAGATATATTGCTTTTATGAGAGTGAAGTTTTTGGAGTACCTCTCACATAGTCTTGACTGACCTATAAATCATGACCTGATTGGCAACAGATTCGGTCATGCTATTGAGCATAGCAGAGGCGACCCAATCATGGTCAGCATCCCGATCTTCTGTACGTTCTTCAGATTTGATGAGGATATGCTTCTTCCTGTGGGACCCTACGTAGCGCTCAAATGCCATGGACCAGAGGAGATAATTGGTACCATCAAGTTTGATATTGATACCGAGTGGAGTGCTGAGGGTGGATTTAACACTAGAGTTGCTAGATGAAGCTTTCTGATTGGCCATGGTTGAGCACGACGGGTTCCACGGAGAAAAAGATCAAGCGCCGATCTTGAGAACTATGGATCTAGGTCGGAATAGACCTGTCATCCATCTAGAGGGAAGGGAGAGAAATAAGGATCAGATCATTACTGCTCTGAGACCATGTTGAGAAAGATGTTTTCTCTTATTAATTGACCAAACACTAGTGCCACCTATTTATAATCAAGGTAGGCAATACAAGAAGGAAGAATATTACTCCAGAAAATCAGGGATATTATCCCAAAATATCTGAGATACTATCCCAAGAAATCTGGAATACTAATCCTAACTAATATTACAAAGATATGCGAAGATATGGAAAGATATGGAAAGATAAGAAGAGCTATGCAAATCATATCTCAACAAATATTTATTGATTATTATTTAAGATAAATATTACAAGATAATTTGATGAATAATATTAAAAATAAATATTAATTAATAATATTTACTATACTATAATACTAATTAAAGCATAATAAATAATTAAGAAAAAATTTAATATTGAACTAAATAATCCATTTTATAAGCTGAAGGACAATGTATTCAACAAATAATTATATATATATATACATTAAAAACTAATTGAACGCAAAAAGAAATAAAAGAATAAAAAGCAAAAAAAGAATGTCGTCCTTTTTTTCGGAGAAGAAAAAGATGGCCACTGTGGTTGTCATCCAGATATATATATCTATGAAATGGGAAACATATACAAGTGTGGGCTCCTCAACAAAAAAATGGAAAAGTATATCAGCTAAGCATAACCCCACTCCCGAAGAAGAAAGTAGACGCGGTGCACAATATGCTCTGGTTGTCGTCGCTCCCACAAAAAACATCTGATTACGCTGAAGCCAAATAGCTCAGGAACCGGCCAAAAAAGATGCTAGTGGCAGTCTCCATCTCTGTTTCTATCAAGTCAAAACTCGGAGGAACCGTCAAAATGTCTCAGGATCGGTGGAGTAGACCCCCAATGGTCGTCGGCCGCCAAATACATCGTGCACGCAAAAAGTAGGTGGGTAATGTCCTCCTCCACCTTGCCACACATCACACATGAGGTGTTCGTGTGGAGTGCCCACCTCGTCCTATACGTCCCGGTGAGAAGTTTGTTCTGCTGCATAAGCCAAGAAGATCTTGTGATAATACCACTTTGTATTACATAGTGGTTGGTTAATCAAATAGTGAGTAGTTAGAAGATACCACTTTGTATTAGTTAGTCGCTGGTTAAGAGAGTAGTGGGTAATTATATTTGTAGTTTTATTATATTTATTGTAAATAGTTTTGCATGTTATAAATACATGCATGGGTTTTAAATTTAGGGGAGCCTTTGAAAGTGTTTACCAATTATGTAATTGGAGATTGGTCCATTCCATATGGACTCATAGAGATTTGTCATCTCGAATTGACAAGTTATTAGTAGTAATTGTATTTAAGATTCTTGCACTTTTACTACTAATAATAGTTATCCTATTTTTATTCAGTCATATTGTAGTCGTATTTTCAGTTTATATCATCTTGACTTTCAGCAGAACCCGAGATTGCCAAATGAGACTTCAATCTATCCAGAAATCGTCTAATGTCATCATGTCGGGAAGGAAATGACTATAGAGGCTGCAAGTGGACCATGATTCTGATAACCATACCCATCTGTCCAACCTAGAATGGTCGAGGCGAAGAGGGGAGCGCTAGAAGCTCGGTGATGCGTTGATCCAAAAGTGCTGATTTGAAGAGAGGGGCCCAAGAGCCCGAGCCAAGTACCCTAGCCTCAAACAAAAACTCCGCCATTGTCGCAAAAGAATGCTCCGCCAAAGCATGTAGTCAGGGAAAAGCCTTCACAAGCGAACCTCAGGAGTAATGTCGCCAAAATGAGAAATCTACCAGACCTCCCAGAGAAGTGGGGCGGCAGGCACTACTCCATGCAATAAGGTGGACCCCACGTAGACCGAATCCACAACCCTACTCCTCAAGGAGTCCATGCGTTTGAGAATCTGAGCTGATGTCCGAAGGACCATCATGTAATATGTCGGAACAAAGCGAAGGAGAATAAGCCTACCTCCCCGAGATAAAAGTCATGAGCTCCAGCCTTGAAGCCTCTGCTCCATGCGCTCAATGACTGGAGTAGATGATTGACGGGGTGTTGATCGGAGTGCGGAGCTCGGCTATGCACCGAGTTGCATCCTCAAAAACCATGCCAAAGGGGGTGAAAGAGAATTTGACATGGTTTATCTCTACTAGGACGAAGAGCATGGGAGCCAACAGGCAGTCCCAACGTACTCCACGATGTGAGTATGTCACGGGGTCATTCTCGGACACTAGACCACGTGCGGCGACTAGGCGGATAGGCACCTAATCAAGCCTGTTTTGAGTTTGCAGCGGAAGTTTTATGGTCGAGACGACTTTGCCGAGAGTCGCTCTTATAGGCGTTCAATCACGGACATGACTAGAGTGTTGGTCTACTCGTCACGAGACCGTGGCATTAGCGCGTAGCGGCACTAATGTAGCCGCTTGGGCGCTTAAAGTCCGAAGGGGCGACGAATGGACCACGGGACGCCACGAAGGGACACCGATGTGGGTTGCCACCCCACGCTCAAGGCCATAACACTAGAATTAAAGGAAAGCTTACTTGTATTAAATATGATGAAACATAACATACAATTGGGCCTCGGAAGGCACTAGTGAACTCCTCCCAGTGTACCGTAGGTATAGGAGTCTTGTTACATATTGAAGATGCAAAAGACGTACCCTACGGGAACGTCACCTACTTGGCCATTCATACGGACGGCCTTACAAGATAAATACCATAAGGGCGGATAACTTGGTACTCCGCAATATTACGCAGTGCGGGGCGGCTGCATGTGTTCCATTGTTTCGGCGCTGAGCGGCCGAGGGCTATAAGTTGAGCGACACTGGTGCCGCGAGGCTTCACGCTTCGTGTCATGGGAAACGCCCCGTGACATTCTCCCCCACCAAAGTCGGCGACGCCCCCGACGCCGTTTTCCGGGCTTCCTCGGGGCCTTCGTCTTGAGTCTTGACTTCGCTTGTCTCGTTCAATTCTGCCTTCTTTGCCTTGACTTCGACTTCACCAGCATCACGCAACGCCAGGAATGCCCGCTCCTTGGGGTCTCACTGAGGACTCCTCCTTCAGGCCTGCTTCGCTCGCTGATCCTTCGTCCAACCCGGGGTCATCACTTGTGCAGCGCCAGTGGAGTCCGCCATGTGCGGTCTGACTTCATCAAGCAACTATCCGTCCATCAAGTCTCTATTGGCTTCACTTCTCTTCGACTTGCGCAGCGTCAACTTGTGTGGTTTGGCTTCTTTGGGGGTGAAACAACTCTTGTATGCCTTCAGGAATAGCTCGGAGAAGAGTTGTCTCAGGGTCGTGTAGAACACGATGAAGAGTCTCGTCATTCGACCTGCATGACTTGACTCGATGCCTTCATGTTGCGGATGGCCGCAGCATAAAGTCTCCCTTCCGTCGAATGCAAAGTACGGGACCATCTCACCCTCGATGATCATTCTTGAATTTCGACGGCTTGAAACAGCACAAGCTCTCCGATGTCGATGCTTGTAGCTTGTCTGCTTCGAGTGCCTAGGGTCGCTATGATGAGCGACAAGAGTCTTCCCACGGATACTCTGGGACGCTTCAGGTCTCTTTGTGGGCTTGACTCAATGTCTCTATGTTGCAAATGATTGCAACGTAGAGTCTTCCATACCTCTGCCGAACGAAAAGCGCAGGACTACCTCCTCCTTGGTGATCACCTGATGTTTCGGCAGTCTTGAGGCAGAACAAGGTTCTTTGATCTGACAACCCATGCCTTGTCCATCCAAGTCGCCATAGTGGGCGACGAGAGTCTCCCCACGTTTCCTTGTGGTTCAACTCGCTGTCCCCAAGTTGCAGATGGCTGCAACGTTGAGTCCTTCGTCCGCCGAGCCTTGAGAACAACTCCACCTTCCCCTTGGTGGACAAAAGATATCTCGACGGTTTGAGGTGGAGCAAGGTTCTTTGGTACAACATTCCACACCTTGTCCACTCCCAGTCGCTATAGTGAGCGACGATGGTCTCCCCACATATGCCTGTGGTTCGATCCGCTTCTCCTGCTTCGATGGGCGATCTTTATCTTCGGCATAAGTAACTTCCTCCTTGCGACTTGAGCTTCTCTCCCCCACCATTGCCCTTGCCCAAGGGCTTTGGTGGTATGGCACTTGTCCTGATTGACTTGGCAGCGTCGACTAGTGAGCGGAGGTTGGACGGTCCGGTCGTTCCAACTACTTCCTAGTCCAAAGCTTCTAACCCCTCTGCTTGAAGAGCACCAACACTGGGTCTTCATCCTCCTGGGAACACTGTAGGTGGAGCTCGGTGATTCCTTTCACTTCCTCCTTCAACATGCCCATCTGGCCGATGCTGAACAATGCGATCTTGACCTTCAGTCCCAACTTGTCAGGGCCTGCATAATTGATGAACTGCCAATTCTTCCGTCCCATGTCTGGGATGCATGTTTGCCACATTCTACATTGTCGCGATGACAACGTCATCCTGGGTTTGCCACATCTTGCAGGGTTCTTGGATGTGCCTTCTTCCGATCCTGGGACCTCCTTTGAAGCTTTGACAATCCCTTTGGGGTATGGACGGGACGAGATCGTTGTGCTCATTCGCGAAGAGGATGCACCTTAAATGCTCGTCCGTCCGCACCTTGGACAAAGTAATGTCATTGTGCTTATCATCCTAGATCATACACCTTTGACATACTCGTCCACCGGGCGGCTTGACCCTTGCGAAAGAGTAGCCGTTCCGGGCCTTCACTGATCCATGGGGATGCCCGTGAAGACTCTCCGCTTAAATAAGCGGATTGTGGTTGGTGAACTCATGGCATGAGCTCCCAATATTACCTCCATCTCCATTCGAAGAGACGACATCGCCAATGTGTCCTTCAAAACCTTCGCATTGCGATCCTTGGAGGCCGCTTCGATTACTCGAGGCGATGTCCGAGAGGAAAGGGCACTCCTTCCTTCGGTTGGCGGCAGAACGCTTGACAGCAGCATGCCAAGGTTCGCCGATGCTCAACGCTCAGACCATTTGCCAAATTGGTCGCTGAGTTGAGGCGTCGATTTGCGTTGGCATGTATCAGGTTCATCCCACTCCTCGATGGATGACATCGCGCCGCTTGCGGGGCGACACTTGACGAGGCAGGCAAGGCTGACAGCTCGTCCGCGAGTGTTTGCAAGTAATCAACGCTTTGCTCCATTCCTGAAAGTCATCGTGGCGTGGCAGGCGATACTGCGGCACGACAAGATGCTTGTGATTGATACTCCTTGGCCGAAGGGATGATATTCTTTGGCCGAAAAGGGACCATGAACCTTGATATTTGTCTTTAAGCCAACTTCTCCCGTGAAGCGGTTGTGCACTTCACGTTGCATGACTAGGCATGCGATGCGACGTCACGAAATACCGAGCAGCGCCAGGTCGTCATGATAGTGCATGACCGACAGTCCCTGAATGTGACACGGGTCCTTCGAGTTACACGACGCTCGTGTAAGCGATCTCATGATATGAGCAGCGCAAGACCATCATGCGGAGCATATGGCCACTCTTTGACATAGCGCGACACTTTAGGATTCCCGACTGTATACCTGGGGTGGTTGATCTGCTCGAGTGAGCGACGCATGACCGTCCCGGTTAGGCGGGGCGATCAATCCGCCATCATGATGCATGACGGACGTTCCTTGACACGACACGGGTGTATGAGGAACAAGCTGCGGGGCACGACTGGGCGTGCGGCGAGGAGGCTTGCCATGCCTTCCTCGTTGGCGTCCATGATCAAAGATCATGGTACCAGTGCGCCTGGGCGTGATGGAATATTTGAGCGGAAGCACACTTCCTACGCCAGGGCACGTTGCGACGACACAAGCGAGTCATCGTCGCTGGGTAATCCGAGCAGGAAGAACTGCTCTGATACCACTTGTCACGGGGTCATTCTCGGACACTAGACCATGTGTGGCGACTAGGCGGATAGGCACCTAGCCAAGCCTGTTTTGAGTTTGCAGCGGAAGTTTTATGGTCGAGACGACTTTGCCGTGAGTCGCTCTTATAGGCGTTCAATCACGGACATGACTAGAGTGTTGGTCTACTCGTCACGAGACCGTGGCATTAGCGCGTAGCGGCACTAATGTAGCCGCTTGGGCGCTTAAAGTCCGAAGGGGCGACGAATGGACCACGGGACGCCACGAAGGGACACCGATGTGGGTTGCCACCCCACGCTCAAGGCCATAACACTAGAATTAAAGGAAAGCTTACTTGTATTAAATATGATGAAACATAACATACAATTGGGCCTCGGAAGGCACTAGTGAACTCCTCCCAGTGTACCGTAGGTATAGGAGTCTTGTTACATATTGAAGATGCAAAAGACGTACCCTACGGGAACGTCACCTACTTGGCCATTCATACGGACGGCCTTACAAGATAAATACCCTAAGGGCGGATAACTTGGTACTCCGCAATATTATGCAGTGCGGGGCGGCTGCATGTGTTCCATTGTTTCGGCGCTGAGCGGCCGAGGGCTATAAGTTGAGCGGCACTGGTGCCGCGAGGCTTCACGCTTCGTGTCACGGGAAACGCCCCGTGACAAGTGCACCCAATTGTCAGACCTCGCCCCATTGACCAGTAGTGATGTATAATTTCATCCATGCAATCTAGGTCTCAGGTCCCTGAAAGCCTCTGACAAGCAAAGAATGTCAAAGAAAAGTCCATGAGACAATGTCGTATGCTTTAGAGAAGTCGATCTTCCATAAGGCTTGGCAACTATAATCTTCGAGGTGATGGTGTAACTGTGATGATGGTCCTGCCCTAGATGAACACCGACTGTGCTGGATGAATCAGTTCCGAAAGCACCTCCCGAAACCGATTTGCCAATACCCTAGCCATAAGTCCTTCACTTGCTATGCCGGTGTGCGCTTCGGGAGCAGAACAACAGGAACCGATTGAGGCGATTTAAGCTTCGGTTCCCGTTGAAAAACTCTTGGATGATGATCAGCATGTCCTCGCGCACGATCCGGCAAACGGCCTCATTGTTGAGGTCCTAGAGGGCCTCAATAACCTCATCCTCCGAGATGGCCTGCACTAAGAAAGAAGACTGATCAGTAAGACAAGGAATGTCCCATGGGGCCAACGCCATGGGCCTAGAGTCCGCCACTAAGTCGAGGCATGGTAGTAGGAGGTGATGACCACCCCAATGTTGTGCGGGCCAGTGATCCGCTCTCCTTGCACCAATCTTGTTCGCCCTCCTATGAGAGCTTGCGTACAAGTGGGTAAAACGAGTGCTGGCATCTCCCTCCTAAAGTCAGATCTAGTCCTCCACTATCCGGTCCTCTAGCTGGATAGTCCTAGGCTCTCCTGTGCTCACCTATCTCTGTGTCTGTGAGGTGGCAGGAGTCCTCTAACTAAGCAATCACCTCCAAGGCATCCATCCCATGTCACACCCGGTCCTCTTGGATCTGACATCTGTGCACAGAGGAAGGTCCGCAGGCTATCTAGGCGGAATGCTAACGTCCGGATTGTAGAGTCTGAAGCTGCCACACACTGCTCCGTCACCAACTGTCAAAAACCCTTCTCTAGTAGCCAAGAGCGCTCGAACGGAAGACTGAGCATTGACTCTAGACTATCGTTGACTGCCACATAAGTGGGGTGTGGTCCGAGAATGGTCGGTCCAAAGCCTAAACTACTGCAAACTGATGAGTGTTTGCCAACTCCACCGACCCAAGAAAACGATCGACCCTCAATGTACCTGTGCTCCTCCATGTGAATCAATAGTTGAAGGTCGAGAACTCGACCGACGACTGGGAGTTAATGAAATATCTGAACTCTTCTACTCCAACATCCCTCCCTCATCGTCTGACAAGGCGATCTTCCATGTCTAAAGTGACATTGAAGTACAATCAATCACCAGACGTCCGTGAGATGGGTACGCACATCACTAAGCTCTGCCCACATAGTACTGCATAATGATGACGAGCATGGTCAGCAGTCAACAAAAATATGGCTGTCTACAAGTCCACCAGGGAAAAGAGATCCGCCCGCCAACCAATGATGCATCCTCCCAACTCTCCCACCGCATGGAGAGATGTTCTGGCATGCGCTAGCCCCCAATTTAAGCCCACAACCCCAAGTTGCAATCAGCCAACTGTCTCCGGAAGAAGAGCCACATCAATCTCCCACTCCCTGAGATAGCGACCCAACGTTCGCCGCCTCCTGAGGTTGCCCAGACCGTGCACATTGCACATGAGGACCTTGAGCAAATCACCAAATCACTCCCATGGGTGACCAAGCCTCGTATCAACCCCAACGGCAAGTGGGCCCGCCGACGTGTGGCGTAACTCAGCATCATTCGCCACTAGGTGAACCTCCTCATCACTCCTCCATGCAAGGATGGGTTCTCCCTCTGGTTGAACAGGGGCGCTCGTCGGCACCCTTCCCACTGCCTGGAAGTCCGGCGACTCGGGTGCTGGATGGTCTGCTGGCGACGGCAGGTGGCTCACTGGCAGCGGTGATGGGGCACCTGTGTCACCGGGGAGGGGTGGTAGTCCGGTCATCGGTGTCCGTAACGGGAGTGGAGCCAGCACGAAAGGAGAGCTACGCGTGGCGGGCCTAGGAGGTGTCGGAGGTTGGCCAGTGGTCTAAGGCTGTGTTGGTGGAAGTACAGCTGTGAAGAAGGGGGGGGGGAGGGGGGGGGGAACGTGGCCGCCGGAGGATCATCGGGTTGCCAGAGAAGACGAGAATCCAGAGAGGAGGAAGGCGAGTGGTTCAGGTTCAGGTTTGGCAGGTGGATTCGACCCGTCTCTGCGCACATGGGACACGGATCGGACCCGATGGATGGGCTGGAGTTTGGACAGCGGTTTGGTTCAAGCTCTGGATTTGAGTGGGGACTGGGTTTGGCAGTTTGGTTCAAGTTCAGAGAGCGGATGTGGGATGATTGGATGGGTTCGAAAGGGGTGGGCGGGCAGTTTGAAGGCTCGTGTGACTACTCACAAATTGTCATGTGCTGCGCCAGGGCTGCGACAGGCTGGCTTGCTGGCAACACTAGCATCTGCTCCATCGCCAATCCTGCAGCAGCAGGCATCTGGCTCTATGATGTCCGCGGTGACTGCCCTGTCCCCTGGCCGGCGACCACCTCCACCCAGGAGGTGGAGCCCGGGGAAAATTGCAGCGAGATCACAAAACTGTCGACGCCTGCATGGAGGATCACCGACGCTGGCAAGGCGCAGTCCGGTTGGAGCTCAACCTCGACGGAAATGCATGACAGATCCGACAACCCAAGTGCAAGCAGAGCAACGGAAATGAGTTCGCCCGCGCCACTTCCATTAGTTGGAGGGGCAAGCCGAGGATGTCAGACTGAATGGCATACTCCAAGTGACGTGGGCGTTGCGCCGTCGTCCATCCCCACCATCGCCATAGGACCTCGGAGTGCAGTGGCTACTTGGTCAGAGTTGTCGGGAGAGCTTCACGCTGTTGTACAGATGCCGGAATAAGCAGCCAGAGTGCCGGAATACGCAGCCAGGTGTAACGGCGGCACCACACCTCACCGCAGTGATGACCTCTGATCGAAGCACGGCTAGATCAGGTGGACCGCCATTGACCTCGCCGACAATGCAATCATTGAGGAGGCTGAATTCCCGCTGGATCTCAGCTGACTAAGGAACATTGATGCTGGAGATCGCTGGAATGGCCTTGGATTGGTTTGGCGGTCTGACCGGTGGCCGCACACGCTCGGTACGAATCGGGTGTCATCCTTGCTTCCGGCAAGAACTTGAAAAGTTCTTGCTAGAAGTAGCAAGAACTAATGTTCTAAAAAATGGGCCATGTCATATGTTGACCGGAACTAAAGTTCGGGTCATCATTACTTTTTTTTATGTTTGGCCAAATCATCCGGAAATTCGGCAAGTTCTGACCCAAGTTCCAATAGCCAAACACACCTAGAAATTAATGTTGGACTTTTAGGGATAGAACCTGCACCTTTATCTCTATGGGCTCTTTGGATTCAACTAAATGGGTGTATTTTTGTGGGAGAGAGGTGTTACATAGATAATGTGGTGTATCATGCCAAGAGCTTGGTCAGAGACTGGAGCAGAAATCTGTGAGATAGTGTGTGATCGCAACAAACACTGTTGATCAATTGTAACTAATGCAGTGCATAAATAATAATATTGATTAGTACACACTGTGAAACCACATCCTTTTTTCTCTCTCTCCCTCGAAAAAAAAAATGGCAACTGACATTTGCACTTCCAAATTTAACAGATATGTGAGCTTCTATCTAAAGTTCTCGATGTTCATGAGTTGATTTGATAAAATTAGCTGCTGTACAAACAACACCAAGATGGAAGTTTCATAATGAAGATGACAATGAAATCCTTAGTTACATTGACATAATAATAAATGCCACAATTGTTGTGTCTAATGCATATTTTTCTGTTTCAATTGTAGAATTCAAAGCATAACATTAGGTCAAACATTAGTTCAGATGAATTACCCGAAACAGATCCAGGATTATTAGGGATTCCACTCTGCAGGATTCGGCATATTTGGTCCATGAATTGATCTGAAAGACTCGCCAAGAATGTACATGACTCAACATGTTCTGCAGCCTTGATGCAATTCTATTGAAAATGCAACACAAGGATTTGTAGCACCTTGGACTAACCAATCTATATTCAAGATTAAATTCATGTATAGCATATGTAGGACCCTTACTTTAGCATCTTTCATCCATCGCTTCAAAATATATTGTGGTGGTAGCTCTTTGATATTTAAAACATCCAGCGTTTTGAGTACATGACAAAAATGAATTCCTGAATATTCAAATTTTCTACAACTGCATGTAATTATACCATTTGACGGGTCAAAGCTGACAATGCACTCCTTGGGGTTGCCCTCAACTGAAACCTTGTACTTTAAAACTGACTCTCCTCATCCACAACTGTTTACCATACAGTCCACGGATAGTTCAAATTCTGTCTGGAACACCATATACACTGCAGGAGTATATGCATTTATATCCTCTTTCAACATCCTTGAAAAAGGTATTTTCACAATAAGTCAATGTCCATGCACAACAGCTTGCAGTTCAAGTTCTCTTTGCACATCTATAATTTCATCATTGTGCTTAAAGAAGTTTAGGAGATCTCTTTCTGTGCCCAAGTATTGTTTAATCTTTTTAGTCATGCTTCCTCTAAACAGTATGGTACTCATGTCTGCACGGAATGTCTGCCTTCCATATGCTACTGCCCATTTTTTTCGTATCATCATAAATTTTACACAACCATTCATTTCTATGTAGATCATAATACTCTATAAAAGTTCTCCATGACATTGAAAACTCCTCTTCACCCTCATAGTCAAAAAGACATCTACTGAAATATTTAGCAAAAGTTGTTGAACCTTGGCAAGCTTGTGTCTCGGCAAGCCTGCAGACATATATCTGATTGATGAGCCAAGTGCATACCTTGATTCAGAGCAACGTATTGTTGCCTCAAAAGTGATAAAAAGATTCATCCTCCATGCAAAGAAAACTGCCTTTGTGGTTGAGCACGACTTCATCATGGCAACTTACCTCACTGACAAAGTCATTGTCTATGAGGGAAGGCCCTCTCTGGATTGTGTTGCTAATGCTCCGCAATCTTTGGTGTCTGGAATGAACCTTTTCTTGTCAGTAAGTGACTATTATTCCTTTTTTTTATTCCGTTGTGACATTGCCTGTACTGATATGATGAATCTATCATGTTGAAACATGCCCCTGTTTCACTCTATAAAGCATCCATGTTTCATGACAAATACATTAACATTCTATTCCTTGATTACATTTTATTATCTTTTCTCTTTCTCTCCCTCCTTTTTCTACCTTTTCTTTCCCAGTCATCTCAACAGTCAACACCCATTTGTCCATTTTGAACAGATTAGTTCACATGGATAAATTGATGGAATTTTAGTGGATCAGTTGTTAAGTTTCTAAAAGATGTAGGAACATCTCATCAGCTGAGGGTAGGTATGGAGAAATAGAATCATACGGAAGTAAGTAAAGCAGAAAAATTAAGTTCAACACGTCTACTGTTCTTGAATCCATAATTTTTTCAAGCCTCGGAGACAGTTTTGTAGAAGAATGAATCACATGAACTCACGTTAATCTGAGTTCTTTAAAGCTCAAATAAAATTCTAGCTTGAGTTCAAACTTTAATTGTTCAATTACTTGCTTAATAAAGGGAGGGGGAGATGGATGATGGGGAAGGAATGAGAGGCCGGAGGGTGAACACCAGGGAGAGAGAGAGAGTAGCGAAAAGAGATGGAAGAAATAGAGGGAGGGGAGATGACAAAGAAGAGAGAATGGCATGAGAGGGCCAAATCCCATGAGAGAGATCAAAGAGGGGGAGAAGAGAGAGGAGGGAAGGGGTTGAGGAATGGGAGCGCAGAGAGTGAGCAACTCTGAGGGGAGAGGACTGAAAACGAGGCAGTGCATTTCAATGGGATGAAAAGAAATGTTGGATTCCACCGAAAAAAAAGGTGTTGGACTCATCGTTCGATTCAAATCGAACAAATAGGAAAACAAGCTGTAATTTACAGTATATGTATGTGCTGTATATTCCTTAAACCCTATTTTGTTAATGAGATTCTTTGGAAGGTATTAATGGAATTGAGACTATGGATCTTTATTCTTTTACACTTGAATAGACTTTAAGCAGGTAATAAGCCTTCTAATGTTTGGGGTTTCTGAAATTTTTAGCTGTGACCAGTAGTCATGGATCCCATAATTGGGATTGAGCATATGAATAGTTTGGGGTTGAAGGTAAATGGTGATTCCCTGCTTTAGGAATGGTATCACAAGTAGCAGGCATAATTCTTTTTCCTGATTTGCTATATTTTATAGCCGGTCCCAAGCCCGGATAAAGGAGGAGGGTTGTGTTAGGCCCCGACAGCCAGCATAAAATCCTGTCGAATCTTATGAACATGGATCAACGAATATATTCCGAAAGGTTTTGTTACTAATAGAGCGGAATGACGTCGTATGATTCATGTAGCCGACCCCACCTAGTGGGATAAGGCTTTGTTGTTGTTGTTGTTGTTGAACCTTGGAAAATCAAATTCAGTTGTGTTACAGCATCAATATAGATATGCCATGCAGAAAGTTGATGCATTGTACTTGGCCACACGAAGCTATGGCATTACTCATTTCAGTGGATTGCCCTGTTAGGATCACATTCGGTTGTTTACCATTCATGACATCCTTAAACGTCTCAAATAGCCACTTCAGTGATTCTTCTGTTTCATTATAAAGGATAGCTGCCCCGAATATGATAGTTTTTCTATGATGTTCACATCAATGAAGAGAGTTTTTTTTTTTTTTGAAAGGACCAATGAAGAGAGTTAATGGACGACCATGGTCATTCATCTTATATGAAGCATCAAAACATAGCACATCACCAAAGCATTCAAAGTTCATGATAGACCTACCATCCGTCAAGGCATTGGTTATTTGATCCTAGGGGTCCAATTGCAATGCATATAAAAAAGGGTCCGAGACTTGTCTTTCATGAAAGTACTGCATCATGGTTCCTAAATCATGTTAACAGACACAAATTGAGACAACTTGAAAAGATTAGTTATGCAGTAACATAATAATCATGCTAATAATACCTAGCCAAATTGGGGTTCTTCGATAGGTCTTGCCTGTACAATTTGGGAAACACTGTTCAACAGTTGATCTGCCTGACATAAAATATACCTATATCCATCAGTAGTTTCTGCTGCCTTTGTTGCAATTATATTGAACATGTAACAGAGAGAGCTAAAGCGCCTTTCTTTAGTTGAAGTTGGGTGAATATCAATTGATGGCACATGCTTGTCTCTGGAAAAACCAAGCTTTGCATCTTTTCTCCATCTTTTCAAGAAATACCGAGGAGGGAGCTCCTTGATGTTTATTATGTCCAGTACTTTCAGGACATGACGACACTGAATTCCTACAAATTCAAATCTTTTGCAGCTGCAAACAACAGAACTGTCTAAAGTGTTGAAACTCACCAAGTGCTCAGGGCTCTCTTCACTCTTAACCTTATATTCATAGATTGTACCAAGGACATCAGAGCTGTATACTAAGCAGTCCATTGACATTTCTAGCTCTTTTTGAAACATATCGAACACTTCTGGAGTATATAGACTTGCAGCTTGCCTTAACATCCGGGAAGATGCGAGAATTGAGTTACTTTCAGTTGAACGAAGGTCAGTAAACAACTGTGCTGCTCTCCTCTCATTAATTGCTTTTCCATAAACTTCAAGAAATTGCAAAAGGTCATGTCCAGGTTTCAAATGTAGTTTGAGCATGATCTGCAAGCATTCCGTTTGTTGTGCTCTTTTTATGTCTGCACAGAATATTTCCCGTTGATATGGCATGGCCCAACTTTGCCTCTCATCAAACAACTGTTTCAACAACTTATTATCTTTCAGATCATACTTCTCTAACATTTTAACCCATTCTGCTATGAACTCCTCTTCCTCCTCACAGTCATAAACACATCTACTGAAATCTGATGCAAAAGTTTTAGAGCCTTGGAAAACTTTCGGCAAATGCTTTGCCACATAATGATATATATGCCACGAACATATCCGGTGTGTTGTACCTGGCCAAACAGTGGTGATGGTGTTATGGATTTCAGGATTTCGATTTGTTAGAATGACTGTTGGCGGCTTTCCAGACATTGCAGTCGTGAAAGTTTCAAACAGCCATTTGAAAGATTCTTCAGTCTCACTGTACAACAATGTCGTACCAAAAATGGTAATTTGCTTGTGATGGTTCACACCATAGAACAAGGCTAAGGGCCTTCCATAGATACCCACCTGGTATGTTGTATCACAACAAACAACATCGCCAAAGAAATGGTAATCAGCCATACAATTTCCATCTGTCCAGAAAATATTAGAAAATTGCTCACTGTTATCTATCTGTATCGAATAATAGAAAGATGGATCATCAGCCTGCCTATCTTGCATATATTGCAAAGCAGCTCCCAATTCTCCAGGACTAAGGGAGCATGCTGACTTTTCAGGTATGCATTGTTTGTCTTGGATAGAAAGGGATGTCTTGAACTAAAAGAGATTTTTGGCTCAAATGTGTATTAGTTATTTTGTGCCCTATACTTGTTTCATTTAACAATTCCATTCCAGCGAAACAGTCCTTCTTGGAAGGCCTGTGTGATTTCAATGTATGGGCAGTTCTGGCTGTAACAAATTCATGGTTGTGCATAGGCTGAAACTCGGTCACACGATATCTACCATTACTAGAAAGTTTGATAGTCATTTTTGCAGGACAACCCGTCCTATCACTCAGACGCCATGTATGTTGCTGAACCTGGTTTTCATCTTTTTTGTTGCCATAGAATCCTTCTTTGTAGCACACGTATGTCCTTGATACGATAACACCAGATGGTCTTCGATTGATCCAAGCCTTTCTCACATCAAAACCTACCCTCCTTGCATAGTCATAGTAGAACTGATAAGCTCTCTCATCACTCTCAAACTCCATACCTGCTTTGGGAGCCCAACCTCTGTTTGCAGCCTCCTCCAAAGAAATAAAATGGACTTGTCGATACCCACCAGCTTGCCTCACCAAACACTCCAAATTAACCTTTTGTGATCCCACGTCTCCATAGACAATCCGCGGTTTTTTGGCTACCCTATGTGACCTCAAGGTGTGAGCATTTGTTGCTGGAACAAGCTCGTGATTGTGCATTGGGTGGAATTCACTAATGCAGTATCCACCATTCCCTGAAAGCTTGATAGTCAAATGTGCAAGGCATCCAGTCCTCTCATTCTGTCGTGGCTTCTTGACCTCACTCTCATCCTTCCGATTCCCTTGATACCCTTCTTTATAACAAACATAAGTCCTCGATATAACAGTACCAGATGCTCTTCGGTTGATCCAAGCTTTCTGAACACTGAACCCTACTATCCTTGCATAATCATTGTAGAATTGATAGGCTGCCTCATCAGTCCTGAATTCCATATCAACTTTAGGTACCCACGCAGCATCACCAAGATCTTCAGAAGATGGATCACATTCTATCGTCTCCTCCATTATCTTTCCCTGAAATCAAAATTCAACCTTTCCAGCATAAACATACAATAACATAAAATCTAGCAAGCCATCAAGTATCTTCAACTCGAAGAAGCAAACTCAAGAATAGATAACAAACCCAAAGATGAAAAATAATCATTTTTTTCTGTTGCAGTTACTTCAGAACACAACAGGATGGTGATCGAACTTCTCCATAATGGGCACACAGAAAGAAGATATTCATAAATTATGTGATAGAGCGAAATTTTCACATGTGGAAAAACTACAAACCGTAAACAGCACCAAGATGGAAGTTTCATAATGAATATGACATTGAAATGCTTAATGACATTGACATAATAATAATCCCACAATTGTTGTGTTTAATGCATATTTTTCTGTTTCAGTTGTATAATTCAAAGCATAACATTAGGTCAACCATTAGTTTAGATGAATTACTCTAAACATTTTCAGGATTATTAGGGATTCCACTCGGCAGGGTTTGGCATATTTGGTCCATGAATTGATCTGAAAGACTCTCCAAGAATGTACAGGAGTCAACATGTTCTGCAGCCCTTGATGCAATTCTATTGAAATGCAACACAATGATTTGCAGCACCTTGGAATAACCAAACTATTTTCAAAATTAATTTCATGTTTAGCACGTAGGCCTGTTACTTTGGCATTGTTCATCCACCGCTTCAAAATATCTTGTGGTGGTAGCTCTTTGATATTCAAACATCCAGAGTTTTGAGTACATGATGGCATTGGATTCCTGAAAACTCAAATTATACCATTTGACGAATCAAAGCTGACAATGTACTCCTTGGGGTTGCCCTCAACTGAAACCTTGTACTTGAAAACTGACTCTGCTCGTCCACAACTGTTTACCATACAGTCCATGGATAGTTCAAATTCTGTCTGGAACACCATATACAATGCAGGAGTATATGCATTTATAGCCTGGTTCAACATCCATGAAAAAGGTATTTTCACAATAAGTCAATGTGCATGCATAACAGCTTGCAGTTCGAGTTCTCTTTGGGCATCTTTAATTTCATCATAGTGCTTAAAGAAGTTTAGGAGATCTCTTTCTGTGCCCAAGTATTGTTTAATCTTTTTAGTCATGCTTCCTCTAAACAGTATGGTACTGATGTCTGCACGGAACGTCTGCCTTCCATATGCTACTGCCCATTTTTCTGTGTTATCATAAATTTTACACAACCATTAATTTCCATGTAGATCATAATATTCTACAAAAGTTCTCCATGCCATTGAAAACTTCTCTTCATCCTCATAGTCAAAAAGACATTTACTGAAATCTTTAGCAAAAGTCGTTGAACCTTGGAAAATCAAATTCAGGTGTGTTACAGCATCATTACAGACATGCCATGCGGAAGGTTGATGTGTTGTACATTGCCACACTGAAGCTATGGCATTACTCTTTTCAGTGGATTGCCCTGTTAGGATCACATTTGGTTGTTTACCATTCATGACATCCTTAAACATCTCAAATAGCCACTTCAGTGATTCTTCCGTTTCATTATAAAGGATAGCTGCCCCGAATATGATAGTTTGTCTATGATGGTTCACACCAATGAAGAGTTAATGGACGACCATGGTCATTTATCTTATATGAAGCCTCAAAACATAGCACATCACCAAAGCATTCAAAGTTTATGATAGACCTACCATCTGCCCAGAAGCCATTTGTAATTTGATCCTTGTGGTCCAGATGCAATGCATACGAAAAAGAAGAGTCCGAGACCTGTTTTTCATGAAGTACTGCATCATGGATCCTAAATCTCCTACCTTCTTAACAGTTATCTGCTTGGAAGGGATGTAGTTACTATGACGCAGGGATTCATAACTCTCAACCTCAGTAATTTGGTCGACGGAACGACTCGCTTCGTCACAAGACGCGTGTCCGCGTCCGACTGCGGACGCGACGCCGACTTTTCCATTAGGATTGAGCGCCAAGTCGTCGAGTCCGACGCCTTGGATCGAATTGGGATCACATCTATTTTATAAAGATGGATCATCGATTAAATCGAATCCGATTGACTCATATTATCATATCATTTTGCATTATTTAGTGTAGAATAATATTAATGAATATTTTTTAAAAGCATAAAGTAAATATTCATTTTTTTAAAATATATTTATTTTAATATTCTTAAATTTTTAAATAAAATCTAAGTTTAACGTTAAATAAATGAAATGTTAAGCTTTTGGGAATCCGATGGACATGGATTGAGAATATAATCCCTACTAAACCAATCATTAATCGGGTTACACCAATGCTCTTCGAAAATTGTAACATTTTTTAAAGAAGATACAGTGGTAATGTTCAGATGAAGCTAATTTTATGTTGTAGTAATAATATGATGTTATATTGGATTTGAGGTACCTAATCTTTTGAAAACATACGTTAACATTTTTAATTTTTAAATAAAGATATTTAAATCATTTGAAGAAAATGCTAAAAAAGTATAGGTTAGACTTTATAAAAAACGAACTAACTTTTTAGTAGCAAAAGATGTCACAGGTGTAGTTATCATCCAGCAATATATAAAATTGTGAAGAAATATATAACTACCAGGAAGAGCGGGAAAAGTGACAAGGACACGAAAAGAAATAGCTAGTTAAAACTCCACTTCCTAACAAGAAAAGAGATGTGGTGTACAACATGCTCAGGCTGACATCGCTCCTCACAAAAAATGATGCAGTTGTGTTATAGCAAGATGGCTCCGGTCAAAAAGGTTGCCAATGGCGCTCGCCAACTCTGTCTCTGACGCGGTGTGTCTCTGAAGGTCTGTCTGCCACATGGACTCTAAATTTGTCGTCAAATTGGACGCAATGGTAGCCTGTTGTCATATGCCACCTAGACTCTAAATTTGCCACTAGTATGCTGCCAACTAGTAGGAAGAAAGTGAATATAGAGGTTGCGCACCGAGAACGACTCTGCCAGTCAAACTCATTCATTGGACTTGGACTGATCCGAGCAAATCCGCACCAATCGTTGATGAAGGACTAGTAGCTCTGTGAAGCGCTGAACCGACAAATTTGCTCTAAATAAGGGGGACCATGTATCAGAGTCCTCTCCTTCCACGGATCAAGTGTCTGTAATTGTCACCTCTGGAAAAATCGAGAAGGCTCAAAAGTGGGGAAATGCCTTTGCTAGTGAGCCATTGGCAATCCAGGTGTGCTGCCAAAAGAAGAAATCAAACCCCGAGCCAAGGGATGGGACCATAAGGAACAAACTCGCGACGCCATGACTACAACACCCCGACAGAAAGATGATGCCCCTCAGGGTAAAATGAATCTCGAGTCCCAAGACAAGCCCCGGCCATAACAGGTATCAAAAATTGATCGCCAGGAGCTATCCTCCGGCCCCATAATACGCCTAAGTTAACGAGCTAAAAGAGCTCGATTGGCATACTGCAGATCACGAACCCCCCGGCCTCCTAAAGAGGTAGGTCGACATATGCTGGTTCTGTCGACCAAGTGTACTCCGCGATGATCAGGGTCATGCCCTGTCAGAAAAATTGCTCCTGAGTGCGTCTAAGTGTTTGAGGACCTAGGACTGACATATAATATGTCGGGAGGTGCCGAGAGCACCGACTGTGGCAGAACGAGTCAGCTCCCACGTGATAATAAACGAGCACTCCAACCGTGAAGTAGTGATGCACCCGTCATCGCCCCCGTTGACCAGGACTGAGAAAGAAGCAGTAGTAATGCACCGCTTCATCCATGCAATTCAGATCTTTGGGAAGCCTCTGCCCTGTAGGGCATACCATATAAAGGCCATGATAGAGAATCATAAGCTTTGGCGAAATTAACCTTCCATAAGAACTAAAACATTGTAAAAGACATCTGTAATGCGGATGGAGCCCCGAAACTAGATGATTTTAGAGTTTTTATTTCCTATTTTGTATTGGAATTTCCTATATAAACTCCATGATGGCTAGTTTATTTTGCATCCTTGTAATCATCGTTATTCCATAACAAATAGAGCGCCGCCGCTCGAGGACGTAGCCTGATTTATGGTGAACCTCATAAATCTCATGTGTTTGTGCTATCTCTCTCCCTCTTTTCATAACAAACATAGGATTCATTGGTGATTCTCGATCAAGTAAGGATGAACGTGGAGAAGTTCACCGATAGAAATAGCTTCAGATTGTGATAGATCAAGATGCGGGCGCTTCTGACGCAACAAGGAGTTTGGAAGCCGCTCGCGAACGTGTCGAAGAACAAATGAAGACTCGAAGGGCAAAGAAAAGAAGATCGATCTCGCTACTTTGGCAGCACAGGAGGATAATGCACACTTGATGATTCTATTGTGTCTGACGGATGAGGTGATAATCGAGGTCGTAGATGAAGAAAAGGCGGTCAGCGCTTGAGGCTAGAAAGTTTGTATATGACGAAGTCTCTCACCAACGAGTTGTTGTTAAAGCAACGTCTGTTCGCCCTCCGCATGCAAAAAGGTATCTCTCTGAAGGAACATCTTGATCAATTAAATTCTTTATTGATGGAACTGAGAAATATTGATGTTAAGATCGAGGATGAAGATATTGCCTTAATTTTGTTAGTTTCGCTTCCTCCATCATATGAGAACTTTGTTAAGTTTATTATTATCGAGAAGGAAACTATAAGTCAGGAAGAAGTAAAATCGAGTCTCCATACTTGTGAACTTTGGCATAGGACGTTTGAAAATTCACTCAAGTCGCGAGTTTGATATCGATCGCGGATAAGGAACATGCCTCAGCTTCGAAGAAATCCAAGCGAAAGAAGAAGAAATTTCTGGGAAAGACATATGTAATTATTGTAAAGAATCGAAACATTGGAAGAAGATAGCCCAAAGAAGAAGAAGGCCTCAATTGTTGCGGTGGCACATGAAATGAAAAATTCTGAAGATGACTTGGTTATGACTGCTACTGACCAAAGATGTTTGGAGCATGGTTGGGTTCTTGATTCAGTGTGTTCCGATCATATGACTCTAAATAAATAATTATTATCATCTTATCAAAAGATTGATGATGAAAATGTCATTACGAGTAATAATGCATCATGTCAGATAGTTGGGATCAATTTTGTGTAGATCAAGACTCATGATAATTTTATGAGAACGCTGATAGATATCCGTCATGTTCCACAACTAAAGAAGAATTTGATATCACATGAAGTCTTGGACTCTAAGGAGTGTCAGATCAATGCTGATGGAGGCATCCTCACGGTCATGAAGGATAATGCTACAGTTATGAAGAGAGTCATATAGAAGTCCTTGTATATGCTATAAAGCGAGACAGTCTCTAGCGTTGCTCAGTGGCAAATTCATCAAAATAAGAAATGTCCAGGCTATGGCACATGCGGCTTGGGCATATGAGTAAGAACGAGACGAATATTTGATCACTAGTTGATCATACTAAATTTTTACTCATTTGTCATCTTAATTCATGTGCATATATGCTATGATATCTTCATATTCTAATGATTATACTTAATTTACATGCATTTATCTTCTCGAAATAATATTATTTCACATTTGCACATTTGAGCTAGATAATATACGGATTTAGTACTTATGTGTTTAAATTTTATTTGAAGAGTTTGATGCTTGTTATTCATATTACAACAGAATTCAAATCCAGCATAAAAGACAAATAATCCTACTGGAAAAGAAGAAGAGGACCACTTGCAAGCTGCCATAAAATATGTAGGAAGGAATCTTTCGGCAGAAAAAGAGGATTAGAAGACATGTTACAAAATCATAATGAATAGAAGCTTCTGATGATGATAATGTCATATATAAAGAAGATGTTTAGGAGCAATAGGGCTATCTCCTCTTCTAGCCTCTTGGCCGGAGGCTGGGGTTTTTGCTGAAGTCTGGAGTTTTACGACTGATTGTTCTATCTTTATGTTTTAGGATGTTTTTTTATTCTATTCTTCATCTGCTTTGTATTATTTTCATCACTTGTGAGGAGCAAAATCTTAGCTCTCTTAGGATAGGATAGTAGTTTAATTTCTGTTTATGTATGGACGATTGAACAACACTTTTGTCACTAATGTTAGTGCAGTTTCTCTATGTTTCTAAATAAGTTTTTTTGTTAATGTGAATCATTTTTTTAGAATGATAATTGAGAAGTTGATGTGCGATTCTTTTCTTTCTCAGAAATGAGTCAAAACAATTAACATTTGTTTTCTGGGTCTAATCAATGCTTAGATCTGAATGCACCATTTAACTTTTTGTTAATGTGAATCTCATATTGAAGGGGCAACTGAGAGGTTGATTTTAGATTTTCTTGTTGTTCAGGAATGAACCAAGAACATTACCAATTAGTTTTTGGATTTGATTTCATCTGTGATTTATGTTGACTTGGTTTTCTGGTCCTAATCTTTTCATGCTAAGAATTGATTTATCTATTTAGCTTTTGTTAATGTGAATCTCATATTGAAATGGAAACCGAGAGGTTGATTTTAGATTCCTTGATGTTTGAAAATACACCAAGAGCATTAGCATTAGTTTGTGGATCTGATTTTATTTATACAGTGATGTAGAAGTTTCATGATAATCTAATATAAGTTCAAGCCCTTGTTGAATCAACCTAACTAATATTCATATGAAACTATGATATTTAGTTCTACTTATAATGCACTATGAGAGCAGTTTTTATATGTCGAATCTGGTTTGATTATTACTTTTAAGTTGTTCTAATCTATCTATAGTAGAATATTAGATGAACTCCATTCTGAAGATAACATTCCATTATCAATTAGTCATCATTTTATATCATTCATTTTAAAACAAACACTACAAGAAAACTATCGAATAGCGACGCAAATTAGCGTCTACATACTATGCGACGCTAATAGCGTCACGATAGCGTCGTCATTGGATTGACAAGTGAAGACACCAACTGCCTCTCTGTAGCGTCAACTTAGCGTCACATTAGCGTCAAAGAAAGTCGACGCTGAATATGGCACCATTGCGACACTATGTAGGCGCTATTATCACACGCGAAAATTAGAAAACGCGTGGCAGATGGTAGCGTTATATTAGCGTCGCAACCCCGTGATGTTAATTAGCGTCAACACGACCGTGATGCTACGTCGAGGCTAAAATAGGAGGCGTCTTGCGTTGTATTGGCGTCGGCATTTGTGCCGCTATACTAGCGTCGGAGGAAGGGCGACGCTAAATTGACGCTATGCATGCATTATACTCTAATTCCCAAAATTTAAAATTGGATGAATAGTGTTTCTTCATTTTTCATGAGATTCAAATGATGATTGCCAAGATCCAGCCATCGGATTATCGCAAAATTTGTACCTCCCATAGACATTGGCAACACATATTTTTTAGTATTTTTTTACAATTTTAGGAAGTCGGACGAAAGAGTTAAGAACCTAGGGAAAAAACTCTTCCGACATGAGTCTGGCAGTAATCAATCAAAACGAAAATTATAGACTCGTAGAGATCAACGCGAGCTATCCACCCGCACAAAAATTGCTGTGATCGGAGGTCGAAAAAAATTTAATAAAATGGGCAAAGTTTCAGAATAAAAATGTTCAGTTCTCCGCGGTCCTCACTCGGATTGTCACAAAAAAATAGGCGATTCGAAGGGCTCGAGAAGGTGAGGTGGTGCAAACATCTCACATTTCACGTGTTTTTCGTTTCCTCCGATTCTTAAAATACCTATTTTTTATAATTATAAAAATTCCTCAAAGTTTTTGTCCCACTAAAAAAAATTTAAAAATATGAGTTCTAAAAAATCGGACCTTTCGGGAGTGCTCAAAATGGTCCTATTTAGTTGACGTAGAGTTTTCAATTTTTTTGAGAAATGCTGATTTTGTTAGAATTTTTATGTATCCAAACTTGATAAGAATATTCAAAATGATATATTTTGCTTCGTGCACCTAAAAGAAATATCAAAAATTACTTTTCTCAAAAATCGGATGACATCGATATTCTTCTCATTAGTGTTTAATTTTTTTTCTTATATATGTTATTTGTACTCAATACAAACATACATGTGTATATGTATATGCTATATATACATATACATATACATATACATATACATATACATATACATATACATATACATATACATATACATATACATATACATATACATATACATATACATATACATATACATATACATATACATACATATACACATATATTACATATGCATATACATATACACATATATTACATATGCATATGCATATACATACATATATATTACATATACATATATGCATATACATACATATATACATATATACATATATATGTATACACATATATTACATATACATGTACATATACATATATACATATAAATAAACATATACATATACATAAATATAAATATACATAAACATGTACACAATTTATTGTTAATAACATTGGCGCCACCTCAACGTCGCAACAAGGACGCAACAAGGTAGCGTCATAATAGCGTCACATAATTATGATGCCACTGTTGCGTCTTGTATATTTGTGTCACAATAGTGTCGCCTTCTTGTGATGCTAGTTTAGCGTCGCACATTGATGATGCCAAGGAGACACGATGTTCTCCTTTAGCGTCGCAATGTTGGAGTCGCTAATGTGCGGCATAAAAGCTATTTGGCATACTTTATAATTACCCATCTACCAAAATCGAATTAACATGGTGGCACATTAGTGATGCAATAGCGTCGCAACATTTGCGTCGCTAATTCACGATCCGTGTGCTCGTCGAAGAATGAATCCTGGCCATCATTTTGTTTTAATCTGACGATTCGTGTTCACCGCCCACCTGTGTTCATCCCTTTTTAATCCATTTCCTATTTTCTCTCTCACACAATCTGCGCCCCTCTTTCTCTCTCAACATCCACCCTCCCTCTCTCAACCTCTGCTTTGATGACGGCGACTGCCACCACCACTGCTGCTCCGACGACAACGACCGCCACCACCACTCCGGCGACAGCAATTGCCTCCACCACCGCTGCTCCAACGACGGCCGCCACCACTGCTGCTCCAACGACGATGACCGCCACCACCGCTGCCCCAACACCTTCGCCATTGTTCCCCTCTCAAGCTGGACAGCAGATCAGACGCCATGACGCGGAGGCCCAAGATGGAGACCTTCTACTATATGGATCTCACAACAGAGAGCATGGGCGGGATGCGCATCTCCGGGGTCTCAGCCTCGGACCTCCGGCTATATTCATGTTATTTGATGTAATGGAAATGTATGTGATGTAATGAAATTTGATGTAATGGAAATGTATGTGATGTAATGAAATTTGATATAATGGAAATGTATATATGATGTAATGTAATTTGATGGTGCTTATGTAAAAACATAGCAATCAATGAATGAAGCACCATTGTAATGTAATTTAATGGTGGAATTAGCAAGGCGACAATCCATTCTGTTGAACGTACATATTGGTCTTAGCGTCTCTTTAGCGTCACTATAATGTCTCAATATTTAGCGCCACGTTAGCGCCATATTAGCGATGCAAGAAAACTGAGTTGTAATGCCATATTAGCGCCAACACGGCGTCGGATGAGCGTCGACAACTTCAACATCGCTTTAGAGTTGGAGTAGCGACGCATATTGACGCTCCACGACGATAATTTTTGCGTCATTATAGCATCTCGTTAGTGCCACTGATCGACGGTAATAGCGTCGACAAACCCTTGGGCGCGATGTCGACGCTATTAGCTACTGAATATTAGCGTCGCCAACCCTGTGGTGCGGAATCGACGCTAATGCGTCACTATTGTCTTTAGCGCTGAGTTAGCAATGCATTAGAGTCTATATTACTGTGTCACTAATCGATGATTTTCTTGTAGTGAAAAAAAGAGTTAGTTTATGAATAATTTAGATTAGTTAGTGAATCTTATGTTTCAAATCACTATGGATACGATATTCGAGTTTACTACTTCGATCTGTGCACTTGTAGTTCAGTGAAGTGAGGAGGGTATAGTCTACGCTTAGACCTTGTTCGGTTTCATATTATGCATAGTCTATTCTTAGACCTTATCTAGTTTTCATTTGTGCATAATCTACACTTAGATCTTAGTCTTTTGCATAGAGTCCAATAAACCAGTCAACTAATTGCACTCTCCAAAATTCACATCAAGTTTTTGGCACGATTGTCGGGAATTTGATGCTTATTAGATTCATTTTCTATAGTTTAGATTAGCCTATTTTTTAGTAGTTATTTTATTTTATTTAGCTTAACTTTTGTTTATATTTATCTTTGCACTTTCTTATACTATCACTGTTTATATCACATTCCATTGTTTACATTCAATCATATTCAGTCTTCTTTTTCTGATTAGGTTAGTCATTTTTGAAACTTTTACTAATATCAATCTTATATTAATCTCTATTTCATATGATGTTTACTCTTGCTTTTGATATCTTTGCACTTAACCTCATTGTATGATAAGTTTCAATGGTGTAGAAAATTTTGAATTTGATCTCTGAGATAGATTAAGTATATGATGGATATGAGTTGGCAGACTTGGCCCCAAGACTATTATCAATCAAGTGAAATGCCAATCAGCCAGAACGAATTATATTCCAAAGTTGAAGATATCGTATCTTCAGAAATACGATTTTGATGTTAGAGAATCATCACAAATTCACAGTAATCATCACAATTTCGACAACCTTATAATGCTTACATGTATGCCTCACATGGTCATGAAAGTTCGAATTAAGGTCATGAAAGTTCGAATTACTGGAATCTTGAGAAAGACTTCTCAAGCAGTAGCCATTATGTTTCAAATTACTAGAATCCTGAGCAAGACTTATCAAGCACTAGTAATTATGTTTGTGACTCACAAAGTCAATCATATTACCATCACAATCAAGTAAAGTGTTAGAATTCCAGATTGTAGCCATGGGTATTTCAAACAATCAACAAGCACGTAGTTAATCCACAAAAGAGTCAAGACTAAAAATTATGTTGAGAACTTCCTCAAGAAGCAAGATGCATATTGGAAGGAGCAAGATGCATTCTGGGAGAAGCTACATATGGCAGCAGATGCCTTGGAGGCTAAAACTTTTCTTCTATCAGAAACTTCACAAGCTCAATCTTCTCATCTAAAAGAATTTCAGGAAATGAAAATTGGAATTGAGAAAGATATGAATGAAGAAAAAGAAGTGATCATGGAGGCTGAAGTTGAAAAGGAAGTTGTCACACTTAAAGCACAAGCTAAGAAATAAGATGAAGTTGCCGAAGTTACTGAAAAGGTTAGTCCAATGATATCAACAATGAATCACATTAAAGACCTACTCATAAAGTTCTCATCCAATGAAGAACGAATTCTAGAAGACCATGATTTTGATTTTTTGAAAAAATTATGAGATACCTCCACTAGTTTGCCTTCATATTGCCCAAAAGTAACAAGTACATTCACCTTTGATGAAAGTAGCAACTCAATTCACTTGTTGTCTATCCTATGAATTACCTAGTGCACTTAAAGCAGAGACAAAACCATTCTTGCCTACTTCCATATGTGATGCTCCTGCACCCAACTATCCAATTGAAGTTCCACTTGAGACAATTTCTTCAATAGACCAGCATGAGATGCTATCAGTTGACGAATGGCAACATCTTAGAACCAGAGACGAAGAAACATCAAAAGAGAAGAAGTAGCCTGATCTTAAAGCAACACTAATTCATTTGAAGGAAATATTCAAAGTTCCAAAATCTCACTCATGTCATTATCCATTTGTCAAAAAGTTGTAATAGCAAAGTCACATGATGAAACTGAAGTGGTCAAGGAGGATACAAAGGCAGAAGAAATTTCTTTTCAAACAGAGAAATTTACAACAGAATTCAAATTTGTAGAAGCAATGAAAAATCTAGTTAAATAAGATTAATATTTGCCTACTGAAAGTTAGGATTAAGAGCTCAAAGATCTTCCAACAATAATGCATTTAAAGAGGCCATTAAAGAAATGGCTACTTAAACAAAATGGTGACCCAGGAAATTCAAATTTCATACATGAGAATTATGGGAATGAGAAGTTAGTAGACTTTTGATACATTGAAGGAGGGATACATCCAACTGAAAAATAAATGTCAACCATTGACAAATTAAGAGATCCATACTTAATAGTGAAGCTACCCACGGATTGGGATCTCTATTTGATCACATGATACTATTTAAACCTCTTTGAAATAAAAGAATTTGTAACAAATATCTAGCCTATTCTTGGGAGGCAACCCAAGTCTTTTTACATCTAATTTCCTTTTGTTCTTGCAGGAATAAATTAGAGAAGAACTTGATATACCACTAAATTCAATTCAGCTCAGGGAGTACTCTTTACTCACAACTTTGATTTTTTATTGAAATACAATTGATAACTAATTATTATAATCATCCTTACTTAGCTCATGTTATGATCATCATAATGATAATTGTGATTTCTTGTTCATATCAGTTGTATATATCCCATTTAACCAAATTTTAGTGAATTTTTTAATCCTTATGAATTTTATTGATTGCTAAATGGATCATTCCTCATTAGTTCAGTTCCAATCAATTGTAGATTTGATTCATCAAGTGCTGAAAATAATGGACCCAAAAGAAGAAATGAAGCAAGACATGCCTACCTCTCATTTGAAAAGTTGAACATCCACCCAACCCTCTCTCTTGTTTGGATGATTCATCACCGAGGACAATGTTGATGATAAACTTGGGGGAGGTACTTGATATTTTTCTGAACTCTGATAGTATGCTTAATTTCATTTTAAAGTTGATATCATATTTAGAGCCAGATTATCACTATTATCATTGTAATTCAGCTCTACTCATGTTATCATTTGTGCTTATCATTGTTAAGTAGAAATCTTTCAGTATAACAGTTAGTACACTCCAACACCAAGTAATCAGTTTGGCTATTAATCTTTTTGCATCAATCAGCTCATATTCAAATGCATTTGAACTCAATTTAGCTGAAATTTTTCTTTTCGTGGATAACACTAGCTAACACTCATGAATTAATCAGAAATTAGAAGATGTCTAGAATGAAATTAAGGCTTTTGCGACTATGTTAAATAGGAAATTTAACTATTTGGATTAAGGAATTTAAACCTTACTTGAGTTTGAACTACTGCTCACTTCATGAACAGAAAAGAAAAAAATGAAAAAAAAGAGAAAACCAAAATTTGCATTTTATATTGCATGCATGCATGAATAAAAAGAGTTAAATGGGAAAAGAAAGCTCTCCTAAATAAACTAGGATTTTTATTTTGTTGTAAAAATTAGGTTTCAAACTTGTTTATTTGCATCATCAGAAATAAATGTTAGGTTTATCCTGTTTAAGCAATATCAAAATCTGTTCATGAAGAGATTGACAGTTCAACCTTTTTAGTAAAGTTAAAAATCCCTAAAACTCAAATTAGTTATTATTAGTACTTCTTTCATGGCTTAAATTTGTTTTAACCTTTATGATTCTTCAGTTAGAAATTGGGAATAGGAAAGAATGACAGGGAGTGTTAGCAAACTGAGAAACTCATTTGATTCTAATCAGCTGAATCTGAACTCATTTGTGAACTCTTTGATTCAATCCTTGTTTTTAATATCTGAATGTTTTGCTTGAGGATAAGCAAAAGATTAAGCTTGGGAGAGTTTGATCAATCATACTAAATTGTTACTCATTTTCCATCTTTATTCATGTGCATATATGTTCTGAAATCTTCATATTCTAATGATTATGCTTAATCTACATGCATTTATCTTCTCAGCATAATACTATTTTATATTTGCACATTTGAGCTGGATAATACATTAATTTAGTACATATGTATTTAATTTTCATTTAGAGAGTTTGATGCTTGCTATTCATATTACTACAGAATTCAAATCCAACAGAAAAAGACAAATAATCCTACTGAAAAAAGAGAAGGGAACCACTTGCAAGCTGTCGTAAAGCATGAAAGAAGAAATCTTTTGGCAGAAAAAGGGGACCAGAGGACATGTGGCAAAATCATAATGATAGAAACTTCTGATGATGATCAAATGGTGATGATAATGTCATATATAAAGGGGATATTCAGGAGCAATATGGCTATCTCATCTTCTAGCCTTTTGGCTGGAGGCTGAGGTTTTTGCTAGAATCTGGAATTTTAGAGTTGATTGTTTTATCTTTATGTTGTAGAATATTTTTTATTTTGTTCTTCATGAGCTTTGTATTATTTTCATCACTTATGAGAGCTAAAATTTAGCTCTTTTAGGATAAGATAGCAATTTAATTTATGTTTATGGATGAATGATTGAACAATACTTTTGTCACTGATGTTAGTATAGTTTCTCTATGTTTTTTAATCAGTTTTTTGTTAATGTGAATCCTTTTTTAGAATGACAACTAAGAAGTTGATGTTTGATTCTTTTCTTGCTCAGAAATTAGTCAAGAACATTAATATTTATTTTGCAGGTTCTAATCAATGCTTAGATCTGAATGCACCCTTTAACTTCTTGTTAATGTGAATCTCATATTGAAGGGGCAGCTGAGAGGTTGATTTTAGATTTTCTTGTCATTCAGGAATGAACCAAGAACATTAGCAATTAGTTTTTGGATTTGATTTCATTTGTGATTTATGTTGACTTGGTTTTCTGGTTCTATTCCTTCCATGCTAAGAATTGATTCATCCATTTAGCTTTTGTTAATGTGAATCTCATATTTGCAACTGAGAGGTTGATTCTAGATTCCCTCGATGTTTAGAAATAAACCAAGAGCATTAGCATTAGTTCGTGGATCTAATTTTATTTATGTAGTGATCTAGAAGTTTTTGATATTAGTTGAAACCCTTGTTGAATCAACTTAACTAATATTCATATGAAACTATGATACTTAGTTCAAGCTATAATGCAATAGGAGAGCAGTTTTTACAAGTTGAATCTGATTTGATTATTACTTTTAAGTTGTTATAATATATACATAGCATAATATTAGATGAACTCCATTCCGAAGAGAACATTCCATTATCAATTAGTTTTAATTTTATATCACTCATTTTAAAAGACAAAGAAGAGTTAACTTAGTTTAGGATTAATTTAGATTAGTTAGTGAATATTATGTTTCAAATCATAGTGGATATGACATTCGAGTTTACTATTTCGTTCTGTGCACTTGCAGTTCAGTGAAGTGAGGAGTGTATAGTCTACGCCTAGACCTTGTTCGATTTCATATTGTGCATAGTCTACGCCTAGACTTTGTTTAGTTTTCATTTGTGCATAGTCTACGCTTAGATCTTAGTCTTTTGCATAGAGTCCAATAAATCAGTCAACTAATTACACTCACCAAAATTCACATCAATATTCTCAACAAGCGAGGTCTTCTGGGAAAAAATATCTAAAATTAATTTATGTAAGTATTGCATATTCGGCAAACAACGAAGGCTTCAGTTTGGCAAAGTAGTCCATAAGACAAAGGCGACACTCGACTACATTCATGCTGATTGTTAGGGTTCCTCTCGTGTTTCATTATTACGAGGTGTTAAGTACTTTCTATCTATGATTGATGACTACTCGAGGATGATTTGGGTATTCTTGATGAAGCACAAGAGTGAGTTCTTCAAAGCTTTCAAGTAGTGGAAGGTTTTGATGGAAATTCAAACTTCGAAGAAAGTTAAGCGTCTTCGCACTGATAATGACCTAGAGTTTTGTTCTGCTGAATTTGACCAGGTCTACAAAGATGAATGCATTATCATACATCACATTTTCAGGGATACTCCACAGCAAAATGGAGTTGTAGAACGAATAAAAATGAACTTTTGGAAAGAGCAAGGTGCATACTCTCTAATGGTGGCCTGAACAGGACGTTATGGGCTAAAGCTATTAACACAGCCTACTACTTGGTGAATCTAAGCCCGGCGACTGTGATTGATCTCAAGAATCCTACTGAGGTATGATTAGAAAATCCTACTAATTATACTAATCTAAAAGTTTTTTATTGCCCAACATACTACCATGTCAGCTAAGGAAAGTTGGAGCCAAGAGTCAAAGAAAAGGTGTTCGTGGGATATGGTGCAGGAGTGAAAGGTTATAGGATCTGGTCCCCTTCAGAACACAAAGTCATCCATAACATGTAAGGATCGTGATATAATTCATGATAATAGATGTAAGGATCGTGATATAATCATGACATGTATGTTTATATTGTTATGATGATAATAGATGAATCACATGTATCATGTGATAGATATATATGTCTTTTACATACTCTAACTGAAAACCTACATTTTGGATCTGTGCAGGTAAACAAAAACAAAGATGGCAACTCAAGCTCATTATGCAGTGTTGCACATGCTTAGGGTTTATTAAGTTTTATAGTTCTGGCTAAAAATTGAGGTAATGAAAGTTTTAGGCATTTAATGTCTTATAAAATATTAATTGTTATATTATAATGGCAACTTTGTATTTGTTACGATTTTCACTAAAATGTCAAAGTCTTTCGCTGTTAAATGATTAAAGTAACATATGGTGAACGAGCTAATGACGCAAAAATTCTTTTAAATGTCCAAAACTTTTTATGATAGATTTCAGAGAGCATGATTAGGACCTAAGTTAATGTAGTGTTAATAAGTCTAAGTCCATGTACAATCGTCATGAATAATTGATGTTGCCAAGACTCAAATAATAACCTTATTTAATTGGATTGTTGCCAAGACTACTTGATGTTGGATTCTCATGTTTAATCATTTCTTTCAGTTAGGAGTGGACATTTCATTTTTGGACAATCATATTCTAACTTTGAGCTTATTAAGTTTTTTGATTGATTTTTTTCAATAATTTTGTATTTTATAACTCTTGAAAACTAATAATAAATAATTTAGCTCCTAATACGAAATGGAACAATTAATAATGTCTTGAATCCTACCTCAACTGAAAATCTATCTAGTTCCTCGTTGTAATTAAGACACTCCGCAATAAAAAGTGTCCTCTCATTATGGATTAGGGGAGCAATTCAGGTGTTCCCGCTACTAAGGGTGTGAGCATGAAGTCCTTGGGACAAAATTTTAGGATGTATCATGTTCTAAATTAATTTAATGTCATATGATGTTATAATTGTTTTATTTCTTAGAGATTAGTCTAGAGTCATAGTCAGATTGAAACTCCTATTATGTATAATAGAAATGCTTATATAAACTCCGTAAGAATTAGAATTAGAAAATTAATCTGGTTGTAATACTCTTCTAAATTTTTTTCATCTAGTAATATTAAATCATCCTCTTAAATTCTCAGTGCATAATTTCTATCATTCAAAATTCCTAACAAGAACTAATCAAAATTGACTAGTTTTAACCATAACTCTAAGCACCAAATACCAAGGTTGTCGGTATCCGAAGCACGAAGTGACACCCCAAAATGTTGCCCTCAGGGTTAGAAATACCGTTAGGGTTCAAACAAGGATGTTTGGTAGATCCATGACTACACCACGTCCCATCTCAAGTCTCATTGGTTACACAATCAAATCCCCAAGTGAACATATGTGATTCATGATGCGCAAAATGATGTAGCAAAATAAAATCTCTTAGCAAGTACATTAGTCGTTCAAGTAATATAGTAAAAAGAAGTAAAAGTGTCGAACTCACAAGGAATATTATTAATTAAATATCTAATTTTATAAATTAATAAGAGAGGGAAAATATGGATTTTTGAAAATAGGTTTTGTAATTATAAAATAAATAAAGAAAATAAGATAAAGATAAGATAATGGTGTTGAAGTTGGTCTTAGGATGATAATAAATTAAGGATAAATATGTGAACTAGAAAAGATAAATTAAAATTCTTAAGATGAATTAGGAATTTTTCAAAGTTATTAATTTACAAAATTAAAATCACATAGTCCATAAACTAGTAATTCTGCTATTTAATCTGGCAAATCAAACTATCTTAAATTTAATCAAAACTGAAGTCCCAAAAACTAGTATTCATGCAGATGAGATTAAATTTAAGATGCATTAATATGAAAATTCTAGACTATTAATCACTCCACAAACTGATATAGATTAACAGACCATATAGATCTAATTCTCCACACACTAGTTATTAGACTTATGTCAATTTTTAATTTCATAATAAATCATTTAATTAAAATAAAATCTGAAATCAAGTAGTCCACAAACTGGTAATTACTTAACTAAAAAATTTAAGTAATTAAATCAAAAGCACTGATCATAATTAAAAATTGAACAAAAGAAATTTAATAATAATAAAATAAGGATTCATAGAATTTCCCTTCAATAATAATCTCCTAAAAATAAAATAACTAAAACATGGAGTTCATCCTAGAATTGTAGAGAGATAATAACAAAATAACAATAATAATTAGAAGAATTACACCAAGAATAAATCAGGATCCTCGAATGTCATCGGGGCATCTGGATCAGCCGTCCGATCAACTCTCTCTCTCTCTCGGTCGAAACCTGTAGACTCTCGACATCTGTAGAAGAAAACCACACTTCAAAGTACGAGTTGGATTGATAATTTCGTCCTCTATTTATAGGTGTGAATGAGTCTTCATGTTGATTACGACTTAAATCCTACGGTTGCGTTTAAATTCACTGCATAAAAGTTGATACGGTCCCAGCCAAAATGATAAGTTCTTTTAATCATTACGCCCAAAATGATAAATTCTTCTTATTTTTACTCCCTTCTTCTAATCTCGACCAAAACGATAAGTCCCTTTGTTCTAATCTCAACCAACACTACAAGAAAATGGACGCTTAGCGACGCAAGGTAGCGTCGCCAAAAATCGTGACGCTATATAGACGCCACTAGCGCCTCCATAGCGTCTACTTTGCGTCACGCGAATCATACGTTACTTGCCTCTCGATAGAGTCTCATTCGCGTCTTCTTAGCTATTCAGCGGGTTGACGTTAACTCTAGCGCAATCGAGATGCTACGTAGATGCTATTATTTCGCGCCACGAATCGTAAATGCGTGGCAGCACCTAGCGTCGTTCTGGCGTCGATGACTTTAGACGCAACACTAGCGTCTCATGTCTGAAGACTCTAAAGCGACTATATATGGCATCTCAAACAAAGGAGACAAATAAAGGAGACGCTACTGTATATATTTAAACACTATATTATATATACTATATGTCAATCAATAAATTAAACAACAATAATAACAACAATAACAAAGCCTTATCCCACTAGGTGGGGTCGGCTATATGAATCATACGATGCCATTCCGCTCTATTAGTAATCAAACCTTTCAGTATATTATTCACCAATAGACCTTGCTCTATTAGTTCGCCAAGTGTCCGCCTTGGCCTCCCTCTCCCTCTTTTTCAATCAATAAATTCATTAAATATTATATTAGTATTAATTACACGATTATCAACATATTATCAATAGCATATTATCAACATATATATGTATTAATTACACAATTATATATATATATATATATATGTGTGTATTTTTACATGATAAGAGTGTTCCTAAATATATAATTTGTTACCTATATTATTTATGTTATCTATACATATAATATATATATAATATCTTAATTATGCATATATTATTATATACTTAATCATGAGATTGCGATGATGGATTAAGTGAGTGATATTTTAGCGTTACAGTAGACACTCAATAGCGTCTATGTAGCGTTTAACGAGAGCCTCAGCTTGTGTCGACGCTATGGTGACACTATGGGCGTCTCTCTAGCGTCGCATGTTCGAGACGCCATGTGGTTTTAGATGCTAGTTTGGTGCTACGGTGTCACTAAATGAATCTAGCGACTCAATGGCGTCTGTATTGCGCCTCCTAAGCCGACTTTTTACCCCTCGCTCAATCGGGCACATATAAACAAATACACACATATATATATTCACTTTTTACCCCTCCTATGCGTATATGCTGATACTTATATATAATAAGTGCATATATACATATTATTATAACCTAATCTGACACATATAAACAAATACACACATATATATATTCACTTCGAATACGTATACATATACACGTTATCTATATATATATGACTCGCACATGTATAGACATATACATACACATATATATTTATAATACATATAGATAAATACATTGTTGTAACTTAATCTCCCACACGTAGACATATATATACATACGCATATATTACATATGTATATATATATACACACACAATTGTGTTATATACACATATACATACATATTTATAATTTTGTATACATACATGATAGATTATTGAAAGAAAATAAAACAATTGGAATGGGGCACAATGCGATGAGACGTTACATTGATAATAAAATTTCATACATACTAAAAAAATTTGAAAAAAACTTTTAATGAGCGTCTCAATGGCGTCACGATCATGAGACGCTACACCGTTGAGATGCTCCGATGACGCTATGGTGTCGCAACATAATCTTAGTGACACATTAGCTTCTCTATAGCACCTCTCTAGCTGTATTTTGACAGTGTCGGCGTCTACGTAGCGTCGCGTTGTATTGCGACGCTAAAAAATTAATTAAATCCCTAACCCCTCTTCTTCGTTTTCACTTTTATTGTTTACCTTCGTTTCATCCCGCCCACTCGACGCGCCCCGACGCCCGACCTCTGACGCCCTCCACTGCGGCCTCCGCCCTTCGCCCGACGACCACCCTCCACCGCCGCCGCCGCCCTTCGCCTCCGCCGCCCTCCGCATTCGATCGCCGCCCTTCGCCTCCTCCTCCTCCTCCTCCTCCTCCCTCCCCGACGCCCGCCGTCCACCGCCGTCGCCGCCCTCTACATTCGACTGCCGCCCTTCGCCTCCTCCTCCTCCTCCCCCTCCGCCTCGTCCGCCCTCCACCGCCGTCGCCGCCCTCCTCATTCGACGGCCGCCCTTCGCCTCCTCCTCCTCCTTCCTCCGCTTCCACTGCCCTCCACCTCCTCCACCCTCCGCCTCCGCCGCCACCTCGTCCGCCCTCCGCCTCCACCGCCGTCCTTCGCGTCCACCGCCGCCTCGTCCGCCCTCCGCCGCGTCCTCCCTCCACCGCCGCCGACGTCCACCTCCGCCACCACTGCCCTCCGCCTCCGCCACCATCTCGGTCGCCCTTCGCCGTCCTCCGGTTAAGAAGGTACTAGCCCGCCACCATGTAAATTAAGTTAATTATTAATGCATGAAGTTAAATTAAGTTAATTATTCATGTTAAGTTGAGTATTATTTATTCATGTTATGAATTAAGTTAAGTATTACTTAAGTTAAGTATCATCTCTTTGGATCAAGCTAGTCTTCGCGGAAGAATAGAAATTATAATATTAAGTATCATATCTTAGGAATTAAGTTAAGTATTACTTAAGTTAAGTATTACTTATTCATATAGCAATGATGAAGTTAACTTATGTTAATTGTTAAGTTAACTTATGAACTAATTCATGTACTTCCACATTCGTGGTGATAAAATGAGATTATGATTCGACGATGAAGTACTTGAAATATGTGATTAATTCGTAAGTTCAAAATCACACGTTTCAAGTACACGAATTTGATTACTTGGCTTAATGTTCTCCGTTACAGAAATGATAAAGCCAAATCGTTATTGGATTCGTCGTTGGAAGGATGAACATGACATCATAACTGAAGAATATAAGGATGGTGTTGATGAATTCATTAATGTGACATATCAAAATGAAGGTGTTGCTTCTTCATATGGCGAAATCTTATGTCCATGTCGGAAGTGCAAATGTTATCAGTGGAAAGTAAGATATGATGTGCAGAAGGATTTATATTATAATGGTTTCTTACGTACATACACCAATTGGTTCTTTCATGGCGAAGAAAGATGGGCTAAAGAAACAAGTAATGTAGATACCGTTGTGGGCGACTCAAGCAATCCGTACAGGGACATGATATGAGATGCAATGTTAGGAGAAAATGTTGGCGAAACATCGATTGAAGAAGACCCGAATCCTTCGGCTTCTAAGTTTTATAATCTTCTCGAAGAGGCAGATGAACCTTTATGGGATGGACGCGTGAAGCAAACTACACTTTCTGCAGTGGCACAACTAATGAACTTAAAATCAGAATTTAATATGAGCGAAAGTTATTTTGACTTGATGCTTGCCATTATTAAGAGTATGCTTCCAGTCCGAGAAATTAGGACATTTTTACAAGTGCAAATGGTTCATGAGAGATTTAGGGTTGGAATATCAGAAGATTGATGCATGCCGCAATCATTACATTGTTGTACTACAAGGAAAATAACTCACTTATGAGTTGTTCTATTTGTGGCGAGCCCAGATTCAAGCCAAAAAAGAATTCTCAAAGTTCAAAAAGAAATGTGGCAAATGCAATATTTAGATACTTTCCGATTGTTCCAAGATTACAACGACTATTTCTTTCTAAAAAAACTGCATCATTTATGAGGTGGCACAGAGAAGGGGTACGTGAAGATCAAAATTCAATTACACATCCTTCGGATGCGGAGGCATGGAGACGATTTGATGCACTTCATCCGGATTTATCTGCAGGGTGGCACAGAGAAGGGGCACGTGAAGATCAAAATTCAATTACACATCCTTCGGATGCGGAGGCATGGAGACGATTTGATGTACTTCATCCGGATTTATCTGCAGAATCACGCAATGTTAGATTAGGACTTTGCACCGATGGCTTCAACCCGTTTGGCTCATCGAGTACTGCTTATTCATGTTGGCCTATTTTTGTGACACCGTATAATTTGCCCCCAAGCATTTGTATGAGACGAGAGAATATATTGCTTACCTGTATGATCTCGGGTCCTCGATTTCCTGGTAAAATTTAGATGTTTACTTAAGACCTTTGATTGACGAACTCAAGATGTTGTGGGAGGATGGCGTGGTTACCTATGACAAATCTAAAAAGCAAAATTTCATTATGAGAGCCGCATTAATGTGGACCATAAGTGATTTTCCGGCATATGGAATGTTGAGTGGTTGGAGTACAAAAGGAAAACTTGCTTGTCCCATATGTGGAAAGAATACGAAATCCTTTTATTTGAAAAATTGTAGGAAAGTTTGCTGGTTTGATTGTCATAGGATGTTTCTGCCATTGGAGAATTCGATGCACCGTGATCGAAATTCATTTAAAAAGAATAAATCCGAGAACACTTTGTGTCCAACTCATTTGACAGGAAAAGAATCGCTAGAGCAAGTAAACAAGCTTAGTGAAGTCTCATTCGAACTGAAGGCTGGTAGTTATAAGCAAATTGGGTTTGGAAGTGAACATAATTGTGAGAAAAGAAGTATTTTTTGAGAGTTACCTTATTGGTCTTCAAACTTGGTACGTCATAACTTGAACGTCATGCATGTGGAGAAGAACGTATTTGACAACATCTTCAACACTATTATGGATGTTAAAGGAAGAACAAAATATAGCATACATGCTCACGAAGACGTGAAATTAATATGCAAAAGACTAGAGTTAGATATCATTCATCTTCAAAATGGTAAATGCAAAAAGTCATAAGCTACTTATGTCTTGAGCAATGATCAAAGAAAAGTGGTTTTCGAATGGGTAAAGCAATTGAAATTCTTCGACGGATATGTATCAAACATATCTCGTTGTTTTAACTTGGACAATGGAAAGATACACGAGATGAAGAGTCATGATTGTCATATTTTTATGCAAAGGCTGCTTCCAATTGTCTTTAAAGAACTTTTGCCAAAGGCCATCTGGGAGGTTTTAACAGAATTGTCTATGTTCTTTAAAGAGCTTTGTGCATTCATCGTTCGGAAAGAAGACATATCTCGGTTAGAGGCTTCTATTGTGATTACCGTGTGCAAGGCTGAGAAGATATTTCCACCTTCTTTCTTTGATGTGATGGAACATTTGATTGTACATCTTCCATATGAAACAAAAATTGCTGGTCCAGTTCAATATCGATGGATGTATCCTTTCGAAAGGTGCATGTTATATTTGAAAAAGAAGGCAAAGAATAAGGCAAAAATTGAAGGCTCCATATGTGAAGCATATTTCATTGAGGAGGTGTCAAACTTCACTTCAAAATACTTTGAGCCACACATACAATCACGACACACCCAAGTTGCAAGAAACAATGATGGTGGTGAAGGAGAAGTTGACATGAATATTCTATCCATCTTCAAGTACCCATGTCGACTTCTTGGTGCAGGACGCGAAGTTATCTTGAATGATAGAGATCTCACCGCCATTGAGAATTATGTTCTTGCAAATTGTCTCGAAGTGACGCCATATTTCGAGTAAGGCAATTTGTTCTAATTTGTTATAAAATTTAAAGCTAATTGTTTCTATATGGTTGTATTAATTGAAACTATGAATTCAAGAAATTCAAAGAATTACAACGAGAAATAAATCCGTTAGTTTCAAACGATGAGTTATTGAAACTACGAGACAAACATTTTGCCGATTGGTTGAGATGTGAAGTGAGAAATCTTTTCGCTTGTTCTTAATTGTTATAAGTTCGTAACTTTTAATAATTTATAGTTATTTTTTGTAGGTTATTAATGGCTCAGTCATAGAGAACAAAATATGAGATCTCGGCCATGGCCCGAAGAAACAAGTTCTTAGCTACTGCGGCGTCATAGTCAATGGATATCGGTTCCATATAGAAGAATATAGCCGACAACATTCAACTATTAATAGCGACATATGTGTTCTAGGAAGCATGTACGGGGACGACGACTTTGATTACTACGATGTTATAGAAGACATCCTAGAATTATCTTATTTGGGAAAATCTAACAAAGTCGTGGTGCTAAAATGCCGTTGGTTCGATTCTGAGAAAGGAGTTCGGATCGATCATAAGTTTAAATTGGTGGATATTAACCCTCAATAGAGACTTTAGTCATACGATCCATTCGTATTGGCGGAACAAGTACAACAAGTGTACTACACTAAGTATCCATCGAAAAGAACCAAGGATGAATGGTGGGCGTCATGCAAGGTGAGGAGTAGACTATTCTTAGCAGAAATAATGATAGATGACAATGAAACATCATCCGTACACAACGATGTGCTCATGGACGATTACTATTAAGAAGATAGAGTGAATGAGACGATTGATGTGGCCGATGGAGTTGACAATTTTCAATTGGTCGATGACGCTGAGCCAATGGAAGAGTTCAATTCAAATGACCTCTTGGATGTGAACTTCGATAATTTCATTGATGATGACTCGAACCAAGATTATAGAGATGATGATGAAGATGATGAAAATGAATCAGAATACGAAACAAGCGAATGAATCCCGTAGTTATTCTAATGACATAAGCTTTTTACTTTTTTTTAAGTTATATATGGTTACCGATAATAAGAGAAGTTTCTTTCTTTTTTTTTTCAGTCATGGTTATTAGGGGTCGAGCATTTGGGTCATCTCACTCTTCCAGGCGTTCACTCTAGATGAGTCAGCCATCATAACCACCAGGTAATATATTTATTGTGAGCTGCTTATTTATAGTTGATTATAATAGTTAAATTCCTTTTTTAATAATATCAGTTCCTCTGCCGCCGACGGGGCACGTAGTCGGATCGTCACATAGTAGGCGATCCATTGGTGGGTCTGCTCAGCGTATCACTCCAGCTACGTGACACATTGTTGGCAATAGACAGTAGGAGATAGAGTTTTTTAAATATTTTGCTTTTGTGACAATTGCTCCACCGTCGACGGGGAACATAATCGGTACGTTTCGATCGAACGATGACGATCATCATGTCACACCAGGTTATTTTTTGTATATTACTTAATTTTATGTAGGAGCCAAATTTTATGTATTTTCTTATGATGACAGTTGCTACCCCACCGCCACCGCCGAGAATACCAGACGCTTCATCACAATCTAGTGTTGGCGAGCGACATCTTACGCCAGGTGATATATTTATTGTTATTGGCATTTCTCAATTAATTATATTAATTATTTTTTAATAATGTCAATTGCTATGTCGCCGATAGCACAAACACCTAACTCAATTCATTCAGATGAGCGAACTGCTACTGATCATGCGGTACACATCAATCGAGGTAAGAACATTTTTGTACATCTATCAATTATCATAATTTTAATTTGGTATGACACTAATGATTTATTATGTATTAGGGCCCCTAACTGATGTCGGACCTTCACAACCTACCCCAACTGTACCAGATGATGATTCTTCTTCGAGTGATGAAGAGAGGTTACACGATAATAGGGTGGTCACTGTGAATAATATTGCTCGACCGTAAGTTAAATAATTTGTATAGATTACTTGTTATAGTTTTGGTTATCATTGAAAATTAATTCTTCTTTGTAATTGGCAGGACCACTTTCATACCTGCTAGTACCGTGCGGGATGTCAGTGCTCTCATTCTTTCCCACTTGCCGGAAGGGGCAGGATCCTGAAAAGATATCACAATTCAAGTGTGAGATGACATGTTTTGAGCCTTTACGGTACGATCTTCTATTTGAGTTATATAATTTGATTTATATTTATTTTAAAATTACTAAGTTTTAACGTTCTATTTGTAGGAGGCAAATCAGTTTCATCCAGATCTTAGTTTAGGGACGATCCGGAGAGCTTTTGAGGAGGTCGCTGCGAAACGCCTTCGAAATCGATGATACAAGTTTCGCAAGGTCGTCACGTCCGCTGGCCTCACTTTGGAGCAGGGCATACAAAGATGCCCAAGACATATTAGGCGCTCGGTTTGGGAGTCCCTCTATAGAAAGTGGTAAGTATGTATACTTTTACATTATTTTGAAAGTGTAAGTATTTGATGTTCACAAAAGGACGGATGAACGATGACAAAGGAAGTCGGAAAAGGCAAGAGTTAATCGTCTTTCGAAGCCCGAGGCCCACATCCACACAGGGGGATCGATGCGATTTGACGCGCATCGACGGCGCATGATAATTTACATATAAATTCAATTTATCAAACTTTTGACTTATACTTATGTTATCAAATTTGAAACTTTATGTTATCAAATTTGGTTGTTGCACTATTTTTGAAATACATAATGTTTAAAATTTATAGGATGAGTATAATGCGAAAATGACTGAAAAGTATGGAGATGATCCGAGTACTCAACCACCAGGTAATATTTTTTCGTTGGTTTAGTCATGTTTTTAATTTATGTGTTTCTTGATATATAATTTATATATTATATGATTGTATAATTTTTCTACTTCGTAGATGACCCTGCTGTTTGGGAGGAGGTGTCCGGCACGACACGAGGGGGATATTTGCGTGGCCTCGGCATAGCCACTCAGATACCTAAAAGGATCGGAGGATATGCAGGAGGTGCATCTGCTCCAAGCTCATCCACTGCACCTGATATGACGCAGTTATCACAGCAGCTATCGCAGCAGTTATCGGCGTAGATATCGCAACAGGTGTCGCAGCAGTTGTCGCAGAAGTTGGCTCCTCTATTACAGGTGATTCAGGGATTGATCCCGACGTAGAATCAATCCCCGCGAGGTCATGGACCGAACACGTCTGGGTCGAACGTTCGGAGTGATAATGATAACTCCCAAACCTAGGATAGAAAACAAACTATGCATTTGTTAATTATAGACTTACACATACATATAGTTTGTTAGTTCGATTTAGTAGTTTTCGTATTCTTATGTTATATATTATGCCTTTGATGGTTTTATATTGCCTGTGATGCTTTTATATTGCCAGTGATGCTTTTATATTGCCTGTGATGAATATCAATGCATTTTGAGATGCATTATAAATTGTATGGGTGTGGGAAGGGAAAAAATGAGGCTGGGATGGGTAAAAAAAATGTGCAAGTAGCGACTCCATAGCGTCTCATTGGCGTCGCAAAACATGTCGACGAGGCTTTAAATATATCGCACTTAGCGCCCTTTGAGCGTCTATTTGGCGACGTGTGCACGATCATATTTGCATCAATTTGGCGCCCTCCTAGCGCCTACAGTTGCGACACGTGGGCGCCGGAATAGCGCCTCAAAACTAGCCCCCCTTGCGCATCGACTTAGCGATGCGCTCCTGCTTCACATAGCCGCAAACGTAGCATCTTAATAACGTCGATATAGCATCAATAAGGGGCCTAGTTGCGTCTCATTATCTTTGACTCTAGTGCGACGCCACTAGCCACCGATTTCCAGCGTCTCAATATTGCGGCGCTAGTTAGACGCTAAAGAGATGCTCTTCGCAACGGAGACGTAATAGTGCCTCCCTAGCGTCTCCTATGTTGAGTCGCTAATCGCCAATTTTCTTGTAGTGCAAAATGACTTATTATTGACCAATAAGTTTCGACCGTGTAAGCATTGATTACTTCATGTTACGCCCAAAAAAATCAAGTTGCATTGTTTTTACCCCCAACGAAGTCAGATGTAACTTTATCCAATGAAGGTGATAAACTCAATTTTACACCCTGGCTGTGATCATCTCGGCCAACACGTAATTCCTTCATACATATTTTGCCCAAAATATGTGGATTACGATCGATAGCAACTTTGCAATTATCGTTTACCCTCAAAGCTTCTAAATGATATCCAAATATGATTTTACCCCTTATCTCAATTATGCCGTGACCATCCGTTAGTTCGGCTTGCTTGCAAAATAATTATAAAAATTAAGTAAATCCCTCCTTAGTTAAAATATTCAAGCATTACTAATCAGAATCAATAAATCCGGGATTATGATTAAAAATGATCTAAAATGATGCATGCCATGATCAAATTACAAAAAAAAATCAATTAAAATAATAAAGTAAAGTATGTTATATTTTGCATGCATCAATTCACATCAATCGTTAAACAAATGAAACCAGAGTTTTTCTAAATCGTGTGTTTGAATGAAATTAAATATACTGATAAGAATTGATAAAATGGAAACAATATTTTGATATATTTGTTCTAATTTTTTTTTATTTCATCTCATTTTTTTGTTACCTATAACATCATTTGATAGAATCAGGTCACTAAGGGGTTAGTTCCAATTTATTCATGTTGTCAAACTACATGGAACGTTGGTTTTTTCTTCCTTTTTTCATATTAATTTTCCTTGTTTTGCTTTCATTTTTTAATTTTATTTATTATTATGTTATTTCATTTTTGCTAAATTTAATTTGTTTTATGTGTTCTATAATATCTTATATGATTTTTTATGCTAACAATGAACTCATCTATCTAATCATATCATAATTGTTTTTATTTCAAATACAAAGTTATTAATTAGTATAATGTTAAATCATATTTTGATTAAAATTTTCAATTGATCTTTTGTTCTTCAACTATTTAGGTCGCCTCATTTTTTCAACCTTGTTATATTTGTGTATGATATTAAATTTATTTTATTAATTTTTAGTCACCCATCCTTCTAATTTACTCACATTGTTTTAGTAGTTAGCCAAATTTTTAACTGACACTAGTTTTCTTTCTTTTTTATTTGGTTAGTCATTCATTTTATTATTTAGATATGAATAATAAATATTAATTATAAAAAATTTTCCTAGGAAATATAATAAAAAAATGGATTTAATGGGTGTCCACCACTTTGAAATGGGTTGACGCTCCTTCCTATCACCTAGGAATGGTTCAACACCTAGTTCAGTGGCCAACTGTTCTTCCTTGCATGCTCACGCGTGTTTGGGGAAAATGCTCGTGTGCCCTAGAGGGAGGCATCCATCGTTGCCTGTTGTCATTGCTGCCATCAAAATCTCTCTTACTCGTCTCCTCCATCATTGCCCTTGACCTCGTCGCTCATCATTGTCCTCGAAGTCTCTTGTTGTCACTATGAACGTCGTCGCTCGCTATCTACCCTCAACCTCATCGTCGACTTCGAACTCGTTCGCTTTCCATTGATCCTCGACCTCTCCACTCTTCATCGACCTTGAACCGACAGCGAATCCCAACTCCTAACTGATGGTTGGAGGTGTAGTTGGTCGAAACTAGTGAGTGAGATAGAGTGACGCAACAAGTTTGTAGGTCGGCGTAGGCGGCGTATAAGGAGGATCTCGACATGCATAGATGGAGGATGTTGCTGGCGGAGAGGGTTGACATCGGCGATGACGCCCGTTGATGTCTAGGGCACGAATCTTTCGAGGCGAGCTTGAGGGCAAGCAAGATAAACCTTTTTTTGGTTAAAATATAGGCCAACTTTATTATGATTTGTTAACTGGACTTATTAAAACTTGGACCACTCTCGTTAGGTTGATTCGTGCGCCCATCATCTAGCCCGTTCATCCTACATTTGATGATCTAGTCGATAGGAGGAGCGTCCACCCCCAAAAAGATTCTAAATCAAATCATAGTTATTTTTTCTCATTTTATCGAAATAACCCCTAAACTTATATTTTTTATTTTTTCATTATTGTGTTTTTCATTCAAAGTTTAAATCAAAAGTTTTTGGTTCAATTGATAATCTCAAGAACTACTAATACATGCAAAATTTAACATATATTTAGTATTGCATTTAATCTTATTTCGAATCATTTTCTAATAGCATGCATAATTTATGAGCTTATTTATATTAATTTTACAAAAATAAAAATCTACTCAAATAGTATTTTATTATTTAGAAAGAAAGAAAATTAAATTACAAAGCCAACAGAGAAAATCGCGCTCAAATCCGAATTCAAACGGAGTCAAAAAGTGAAAAGCTGCCCTTGGCTGAAATTACGCTAATTACGGGTGGGCCATGAAAGCTCTTTTACGAGCCGTGAAATACCGCAATAGGCCATTAAAATATATATTTTATCCAATAAAAATGCCCGAAGCATGACTGTGACTAGCCTACGTGAAACCCACAATTTTTATACGAATCAGACATGGCCATGAAGGCACCATCATAGGCCGTGAAAACTCATTTCTAACTCGATTCAGACACTGTTTAGATCGTGAAATCACTATTACAACTCACGATGAAGTTTGGATTCGATATTTGGATGAATTTTTTGGAAGAATTTCAAGTGCATAAAGACTTCTACTCATACTATATGATCCCAAGATAATTTGAAAACATACTATGGAACAAATTTCGGAGTTAGACAAGGTCAAAATTTCAGAATCAATTATACTCCAATTTTTTTTTATTTTGAATAGTAAAAAGATTTTCATTTTTTCTTCGATTACTTAGAAACCTGAACCACTATAAATAGAGGCATTCTTCAGTCAGAAGTGAGGATGCTCGGGCTTGTAACATGTGCTTTGAAGACAAAAATATGGGAGCATCTTTATGAACAACTGAGAAGATTTCTACACGTTGATCTCGCGCAAGGATCGTGCAGTAGTCTTCAGTTCTGTTTCAAAGAGTACTTCTAGTTTTATTTTATGTTGGGATGAATCAATTCATGCTTTAAAATTCTATCTTTTTAATCTTATATGGACATTTTAGTTTATCTTTTGAGTTAGTTTATTTCTACAAAAGACTTATTGTTAAGACAACTGTGAATTTTTCTTTAGTATTGATTATAGTTTGTTTACTTTTAAGAACATGATAACTATGTTTAAAGCTTTTCATTAGTTTTATTTAAATTATTAATTGATTATTAATTAGGTAGTGTGATCAATTTATTAATTCATAATTTTCTTTAAGCAATTCACGTCATAATCTAATTGAGTCGGATGGAGTATTGGATTGTATGATCTTCTAAGTTGACTCGAGTGAATGATTTGGTAGAATAGGAATCACAACACATAGAATTCTAATCTGTGTAAGATTAAGAGTAGAGCTGAATGGAGTATTCTCATCTTATTAGGATTAAGAATAGTTTATTTATCCAGTTAGGGAGATCATATGTTAAGTGTTCCTAATTCATCTAAAAGTTGAACTTGAGTATCTTTAGATTAAATCAATTGCTACAGAAGTGAAATAAGTTTGTTCTTATTTATTTTAAACCATCCTAAGACACTAGGCATCAGTAGTTTGGTTTTTTATTATTTATTATTTTTTTTATTTTATTTTTTGCAATTCTTTTATCCAAACCATGTTGTCTCCTATTAGTTTAATTAAGTAAATTAATTGCTCGTGGGTTCGACACTCTACTCATTATATTTTATTACTTGAGCGAATAGTGCACTTGCTAGTATTTAATTATTATCAATTTTTGCATCAACTACTATGAATACAAGTAGTTCAGATTTAAACAACAAAAAAATGTCATGTCTATGAAACATATGAATGTCCGCCTCATTTTGGATGGAGAAAATTATTTTGCAATAAGGTTTTTATGATTTTATACTTGTTCCCTTTTGTTAATCCTATTGGAGCAATAAAATTCTTGGGAAAACAAAGACCACGGAGATTCACGACATTTGCTACACGATTTTCCTTTAATTGGGAGCATTGGTGGTGGGAAATCCGGTGTACAATTTGTGCTCAATAATAATAATAATAATAATAATAATAATAATAATCTAATGGCATGATTGGATTATCCAACCAATAAAGGATCAATTTGGACTCATTTGACATATCCAATGGAAGATTGGTTAGGTTGGATTGTTGGGAGTCGAGTATGCTCTTGACCTAGGAACACACTTAGGACATTGTATTCCTTTTGACATTTATCTTTAGTATAATTTAATTAGAGAACCCTTTTACATTTTACTTTCCCATTATCACCACGATAATCGATAACTTGGGTCTTGAGTTTCTTGATTAATGTAGTTCGCATTGGCTATGTTTAGTAATGGAACCATAGTTCTGCTCAAGTTCTTGATGAATAGTTGAATTGATAAATTAGTTCTGAGTGCATTTTGATGTAAAGAAGATGTCTTCATAATTTGATTTGACCTATTAATTCCACTAGTGTTTGGAGTGTTGTATCTAAGTTTTAATGACATATAAAATTATATTTTGATGATAAAAACTTCGAAAGATTAAAGTTAAAATGCTGAAAATGTTTAAAGAAAAAGGGATAACTTTATGCACTACACTTTGAATAAATAATTAACTATGATCCTATTAGATTTTGATTAATCATAAATATAAAAGTTGTAGAGAATTCTATTAGCTTTCCATAGAATTAAAAATCATCTCATTTGGATAACTAGGCAAAATGTTATGCTTAAAATAGTGCAGCGCGGTGAACCTGGCTGGACACCGATCGACCGGTCCGGAACACAGGTCCACCGATCAGTGCAAAAAATATCCAATTTCAATAAACAAAATATCGAGACTGTACCGGTCGAGATACTGATCGATTGGTTAATCGATCAGATAGTGCAAAATTCATCAACGGTCATATTTTTCATAAAAGAAAGTGTACCGGTCGACCGGTCCATATGTGCGGTCGACCAGCCTCCAAGTCAAATGAACAGTAACGATCAAATTTGTGTGGAATAAATTCTGGAAGAATTTTCTCCACATTGAAGCTTATAAAAGGAGTGCCAAAACCAGAAGCAAAGGCATCCATCCAAGCCTTGAAGAAAACTTCAAGTTATCAAAAGAAGATCATTTCTTGAAGTTTTTATTTTAAGTTTTCTCTTCTTTCTCTCTTCTCCTCTCTACAGATTTTAGCGACTCCATATTTCGTAGCAATATTGTCATAGTTAGAGACAGATTAGTGACAGATTTGAAACACGTTTAGTGTATCATCTCCACAAACTAAACTGACAATATAGTGACTCAATTGTGTCCACATTAACTATGGAAATTATGGTCACTAATATTAGTTGACATATCGTAGTCAAGCAGTAACAAAGCTGTCACTATATAATGACACTAATCGATCTCTAATTTGTCTCAAATATGTCGCTAACAGTTACATATTTACTACATATTTGGGACATGTTTAGTGCACCATCTTCATAAATCTAACTGGTAATATAGTGACAAGTCTGTGACCATATTAAGTACAGACATTGCGGTCCCTAATGTCAGTTAGTATATTATAACTAATCTGTCCCTAAAATCAGACACTAATTTGTCTCTGCGTTGTCTCAAATTTTGTTGCTAACGGTTACAAATTTACTACATATTCGAGACATATTTAGTGCACCATCTCCACAAAAAATAAGATGGAAACTATGACCATTAATATAAGTTGGTATATTGTAATAAATCTGTAACTAATTTATCCCTAAACTGTGATGCTAATCTGTTTCTAATATGTAATTAATCTGTCCTTAAATTAACACTAATCTGTCTCTATTTTGTCTCAAATTTTAACATTAAAAATTATAAATTAACTACTAACTTGCGATAATTTTTTTGACAACCATTTACACTATGTACTTTAGTTATAATTTCTTTTGCTTATAATGGCTAAACGTTTGTAAAAAATATTTTGGAATCAATAATTGATCATCAAAAGTGAAATGATTTTATTTTATTATTTAATAATTGAAATAGCTCTCAAGATTTTTAAGGTTAATGTGAAAACTATAATAGAAAATTTAATTGCATATGTGTTTGTACATGATAATCAATGGATGCCAGTAAGATTGATAGAAACATAAATTTATGTTCTTTTTCCTTTCTACTTATGATAATATATTATTATTTTAATTCTCATTTTTATTTGTATATTTATGTATATGTATAGATGGGATTAGGACTTTCATTAGGTTGACAAGTAAATTTTCAAATAGGTAAAACAATTGTGGAAATATAAATGAAAACTAAAAGAATCTAAAACATATATATATATATATATGGAGAAGAACCAACATTGTAGGCATCTCACGCATGCATGCGGAGCACAATTTTGCTATTCATCGGGACATCCACGACTATGCAAGAAAATGGCCATTCCGGGTCATTGGCAGTGAGCACTGTCTACAGAACTACCATTCACTGTCTACAGATTTGCTCCGTATCCATATGTCGAAACACCTACGACGCATATGCATTTTACCCTATATATATAATTGTTGGAGTTGGAAAATACTTCAGGACCCCTTGTTTCTCACATCGGGTTCACTCATATGATCTTAGGGGAATTTGAGTATTACTCAATTACTTGTGTCGCCGGTGTACTGACAAAAGGGGGGTTCAGGAGGCACCGCCCCCCGGCGGTCCCGCTCTCCGAAACCTAGATGGTTTTGGACTTTTGTTTAGCTGGCCCGTGTGGTCCCGTGTGGTGCGGATTACAATAAACTAATGAAACTAAGAATAATTCACAATTTTTATAAGTAAATATTAAAAGAAACATTTTGCAAAAAAATATTTTATAAGTATTCATTAATGATATAATAAATTGACAAAGTTCTAAAAAACATAGTATAATTTTAAAATATTTTTATGCTTATCAAGTAATAAAAAATATTTTGTAAATATTATTTAATTATTAAGTATGATTTTAAAATATTTTTGTAAATAAAAAAATACTTTCCTTCTTTCCTCTAAAAAGTTCCCTCTTTCCCTCTTTCCCTCTTCCCCTAAAACCCTAAACGACATTTCCCTCTTCCCTCTTTCCCTCTTCGACATTTTTGCTCCTATTCCAGGACCTCAAAGATTCTTCAGATGCTTGCTTCAGGTGCATCATTCTTCCACTTTTCCTACTTTTTCTATTCTTTTTTTCTACATTTTTTTCATTTTCTTCTTTGTGCGGCCGACGCGCAAGGGCTTGTACGCGTAGGCTGCCGCCGGTGACCCCTACATTGGTCGACGGCGTGCGCCCTGACTCCCTGTGCGCGCAGGGGCAACTAGTGACCCCTGCCATCGTTGGCCGGGTTCGTCTAAGGCCACTGCGCGGGGAGCCTAGGCTCATGCCGGTGACCCTTTTTTTCGTTTTCTTCTTTGTGCTGCCGACGCGCTGGGGCCTGTACGTGCAGGCTGCCGCTGGCGACCCCTGCGTTGGTCGCCGGTGCGCGCCCCGACTCCCTGCACATAGGGGCCAACCATTTTTTGAGTCCTCATCCGAGTAGAGTGAATTCCCATTTTTTGGTATTGTTATCAATTATCTATGTGCTCTCCTTTTTTTCTTTCTTTCTTGACTTTAGCATATAACTCTCAATGTGTACGTGAACTTATTCTTTTATCAAAGTATTCCAAATTCTGTTATTGTATATATTTTCTTTTTTCTTGCGTTGGAGTCCGACTTCGTCTATGCACTATATTATCACTGACAGACTGGTCTATGTGGCAACGTTATTCTAATGAGCAGTGTTCACTTTCCTTCCTGCCATGTTAACAACCTCTATGAGCCCACTCAAAGTTAAGAAAATAATTGAATAGTAACATCCTTTGCTTAAGACTAGATTAAATTCAAATTGAGGAACAAAAGGGAACATTGCTAAGTTTTTTTTTCATTCCTGAGTTTGGCATATAACCCTTAGTATGTGATACTAGAAAGGCAGTCTCATAATTTCTTGCTATCATCTTAACATCCTCTGCGCGACAATTCCAATTCCAATTCCAATTCCAATTCCATGCCACATGTTTTGAAGCCCCGATAATTATGATCCAAGGAGGCATTACTTTGAAGATGAACTAACTGCATACCTGCCATATTCACTTTTTCCTCTGACCTAGTGTACAAATTTCCCTTATTGTAATTTCAGAATCTTCAGATATTTCACATCAGCTAGCACTACATTTGTAAGTGTATTAACAACAGGTTCCTGTATCACTATTTCCTTAGATGATTCATGAAATCCAGCATCAGGAACTAAAGCATTGACTGAATTCTAAAATTATTTCTAGGCAACCTAAAATTTGTTTGATATGAAATCAGGTTGTAACATTGATCTTCTTGTTTTAGGATGGCATCTAGTGGTTATTGCTTCTTTTGATGATTATACTGTTCATACACAACAACTAAAACTGGACTTGTATGCAGATTTACAAGGGTTCTTGTATCTTTGTTATAATTGTAGTTAGTTGTGTAGTTTGAACAATACACTAAAATTAAAATTTCCTCTTTTTCAGCACAAAGTCTGCTCCTATTTTTTTTACTCATATTCTGCTTTTAGATTCCTGTATCAGTAATTTTAACTTTATGGGACAAACTCTGAAAATCAGAAATAGATTCATCATGACAATTGTTCAATGAACTCCTATTCTTGGTCTGATTCTTAGTTCAAATCTCGTTGCACAAAGTATTAGTTTTCTGAATCTGTCTTCTAGTTTCTTGATATCTTGGAGTGGATGATTTCTATGGAATGAATGCAATGGTAGAACTTTATATCCCTTTCGTATGCCCTTTAACTATAACTGATAACTTAACAACCAATGGAAATTTCGCAACATAATAACAATGACATCCAAACACTTTCAAATGAGTTATATCATGTTCTAGCATCAGAAACTAAAGCATTCACTGAATTCTGAAATTATTTCTAGGGAACTTTAAATTTGTTGGATATGCAATCAGGTTGTAACATTGATCTTCTTGTTTTAGGATGGCATCTAGTTCTTATTGCTTCTTTTGATAGTTATCAAAAATACACATCAGCTAAAACTAGACTTTTATGCGGATTTACAACAGGTTCATGTATCTCTATTATAATTGTAGTTAGTAGTGTAGTTTGAACAATGCACTAAAAATAAAATTTCCTCTTCTTCAGCACTGCTCCTCTTTTTTCTACTCAAATTTTGCTTTTAGATTTTTGTATCATAAATTTGAACTATATGGGACAAGCTTTGGAAATCAGAATCAGATTCATCATGACAGTTGTTCAATTAACCCCTATTCTTGGTCTGATTCTTAGTTCAAATTTCTTTGCACAAAGTATTAGTTTTCTGAATCTGTCTTCTAGTTTCTTGATGTCTTGGAGTGGATGATTTCTATATAATGAAATGGAGTTGATCTACTGAAACGTAAATGTACAAGTATATGTAAAAAAATTTGTACATCATAGAATCATATGCCACTGTTTGTTCCGGGGACATAAATACCCTCATTGAGCACTCTCAAGGTGTTCTACCATAATTTTGCGAAATACTCTGTTCAGGCACATCCATATGTATGTTTTTCTTACTCGATGATACTAATAGGCCATAGGGTTTTAGTTCTGAAATAGATAAATTTACTATTAGTGGTAATTATAAATTTGCCAAATATACATTACCTTTTACACCTAACAAGATCGCAATCTAAATTAAAAAGAACATTTGATAGGGCATTTTCTGGGCACTTTGTAGTGAAAGATTTTTTAAAGATGACATATAAATTAAAAGAACATTTGATAGGTCATTCTTAGACCATTATGTAATTTCATATTCCTTGTCAATTTCATTTACTTATTATTTTTCAAGTATATTTCATGTTCTATTTTGGTATAATTATATAGTTATAATTACATTGTTACTTTTTTTTGCTTACATTTCACTGCTCATAATATGATTTCAGTACACAATCTTACTGAGAATAATATATTTGGGTCTTTTAAATGCATAACAATAATATACTTAGTTGTGGCACACTTGTTGTGAGAGAGGCTTATGCATATAGTCTTTCCTACATAAATTTCAGCGAGATGCGACCCGATCGAAGTTGGATCCAACATTGGAAAGATGAACGTGGATTTATATCAGAAATTTTTAAAGATGGTGTTGACGAGTTCATAAAGTTTGCTTATGAACATGAAGATGTGGTTGATATTGGTCGCCAAATCCTATGTCCTTGTCAAAAATGTAAAAACTTTCGATGGAAGGTCAAGTAGGAAGTGCAAAAGGATTTATATCATAATGGCTTTTTAAATGATTATGTCAATTGGACTTCGCATGGTGAGGAGCAATGGGTGTATAGTAATCCAACATCTGTTGAAGTATCAAATGGAGTTGAAATACAAAATCCTTATGGTGAAATGGTTAGGGATGCTGAAGTGAAGCACTTAGGCAATATCAATATCCCGCAGGAGGAAGAAAATCCAAATCCAACAGCTTCTAGGTTTTATCGGCTTCTTAGAGATGCTGATGAACCTTTGTGGGAAGGATGCGAGAAGCATAGCACACTATCTGCTGTGGCACAATTAGTGAACCTGAAGTCTGAGCATAATATGAGCGAAAACTGTTTTGATCGTATGATCGCTATTATAAAAAGTATGTTACCAATATCTGAGAAATTATCAACAAATTTCTACAAGTGCAAGAGAATGATGAAAGAGTTAGGATTAGAATATAAAAAAATTGATGCATGTCATAATCATTGTATGTTGTACTATAAAGAGGATAGTACACTCATAAATTGTAAGTGTTGTGGTGAGCATCGATACAAGCCGAAGAAAAATGGCAATGTCAATCAAAAGGATGTGCCTTACTCAGTGCTCAGATATTTCCTATTGTCCCAAGATTGCAAAGGCTTTTTCTCTCTGAAAAAGTAGCAATGTTTATGCGTTGGCACGCTGAAGGATTGCGTGAGGATCTTTCGATGATAACACATCCATCTGATGCTGAAGCATGGAAGGATTTTGATGCACAACATCCAACATTTGCCAAGGAGTTTAAGAATGCTAGATTGGGTCTTTGCACAGATGGATTCAATCCATTTGGTGCTTCAACAACGACTTATTCGTGTTGGCCTGTGTTCATAACACCATATAATTTATCTCCAAGCATGTGCATGAAAAGAGAGCACATATTTTTAACAAGCATGATTCCTGTGCCTCGATCCCCGAGTAAGAGTCTGGACATCTATTTAAGGCCACTTATTGATGAGTTGAGGATGTTGTGGGATGATGGAGTCTTAACCTACGATAAGTCGGCAAAACAAAATTTTATAATGAGAGCAGCTTTGTTGTGGACAATCAGCGATTTTCCAACTTATGGAATGTTAAGTGGATGGAGCACGAAAGTAAAGCTTGCATATCCAATATGTGGCAAGCACACAAAATCACTTTATTTAAAGAATGGCAGAAAGGTTTGTTGGTTTGATTGCCATCGAATGTTTTTGCCTATTGAGAATGCGTCTTGATCGTAACTCATTCAAAAAATCGACAATTGAGAATACTATGTCCCCAAAAAGAATTATAGGAATGGAGGCATTTGAGGAGGTCAACAAACTTGAGCCCATCACCTTTGGATTGAAGGCGAATCCGTTCAAGCAAGTTGGTTTTGGAAGTGATCATAATTGGGAGAAGAGAAGTATATTTTGGGATTTGCCTTATTGGTCCTCAAATATGATTCGTCACAATTTAGATGTCATGCATGTTGAAAAGATGTCACAATTTAGATAACATATTCAATACTATTATGGACATAAAAAGTAAGACGAAGGACATTGCGAATTCTCGAGAGGACATGAAGCTGATATGTAAACGTCCAAAACTAAATTTGATTCACTTACAAAATGGAAAGTACATCAAGCCAAAAGCAACTTATGTACTAAATAATGAAGAACAAAAGCTTGTGTTTCAATGGGTAAAAAACTTAAAATCTCCTGATGGGTATGCATCAAATATATCTCGATGTTTTAATATTGAAACCGGAAAGATACATGGAATGGAAAGTCATGATTGTCACATTTTCATGCAAAGATTGATTCCTTTGGCCTTTAAGGAATTTTTTCCTAAGGCTATTTGGGAGACCATAATAGAATTTAGTACATTTTTTAAAGAGTTATGCATCTCTAACATTCACAAAGAGGACATGTCACGTTTAGAATGTTCAATTGTGACATCTTTGTGCAAGGCCGAGAAGATTTTTCCACCTTCATTCTTTGATGTGATGGAGCATTTAGTCATGCATCTACCATATGAAGCAAAAGTTGGAGGACCTGTACACTATCGGTGGATGTATCCGTTTGAGAGATGCATCTTGTATTTGAAAAAGAAGGCTAAAAATAAGGCTAGAATTGAGGACTCGATATGTGAGGCATATTTTATAGAGGAAGTATCTAATTTTACTTCGTTATACTTTGAAGCAAATATTCAAACAAGACGAACTCAGGTTCCATGAAATGATGATGGTGGAGTCGATCTAAGCAAGAAATGTTTGTCCATATTTAAATATCCATTCCGCCTTATCGGAAAGGGACGTAACGTTATGTTGAATGACAATGATCTTACACTTGTGGAGAAATATGATCTGATGAACTGTCATGAGATGACGCCTTACATTGAGTGAGTACATTTGCATGAAATGATTTTACCTTTTTTTTATTAAGATGTAATATTTTTTTAAACATATTATATTTTGTTAAAATTAGGCAATTTGAAGACTTTCAAAGACATCAAAATCCTTATATCACAGACAATCAACTCTTGCAAATTCGAGATGAAGAATTCTCTTCATGGCTAAAGTATCAAGTGAAGAATGAATTGGTGAAAGATCCATTGATCCGAGACTTTAGTTATGGGCCATTTAAAAAAGTGACAACATATAATAGTATAGTTGTCAATGGCTATAGAGTTCAGACATATGAGTATGGTCAATACAAAACCACCATGAATAGTGGAATTTGTGTTCTTGGAAACTTGTGCGGGGATAATGACATTGATTACTACGAGGTCATCGAAGAGATAATAGAGTTGACATATTTAGGCAAGGATAATAAGGTGGTTGTATTACGATGTCATTGGTTCAATCCAGAGCAAGGAGTCAAGGTTGATCCAAAGCATAATTTAGTTGAAGTTAGGCATCGATCCAAACTTCAAGGTTATGATCCATTTGTATTGGCAGAACAAGCACAACAAGTTTATTATACGAGTTATCCTTCAAAAAAAGGTCGGGATGAATGGTGGGCAGCATGCAAGGTGAGAAGTAGGCTTTTTATGGAGGAAAATATGACTAGTGAAGCTGATACAAACATTGAAATACCTATGGATGACTACTACCAAGAGGATCCGATAATAAGGGCAACAGATATGGAGGAGAATGGTGAAGAAAGAGTTGAATTATTTGATGCAAATGCTTCTATGGAAGAGGTGAATGTAAATGAGATAACTCGTACATTAGAAGATGAAGACGATCAGTTCCTTAATGATGAAGATATTATTGATAGTTGTGATGACACTAATGATGAGGAAGAATATGAATAATGTTACATTTTATAATTAGGTAATATGTCAATTTATGATATGCTTATATTTCATTATATATTTTTCTAACCAATTAACTATCAACTTGCATGTATAAACAGTCATGGTTCTTTGAGGAAGAGGTCGTCTCAACATCTGGGCCATGATCAAGGCCTTCTGCTCCAGTGTCACCATCAGTTGATGCTCCTACATCACCAATTGTAGATATAGCGACCCCTCCTTCTAGACGCAGTGCTATAGGAACTATTCCGACACCACCAGTTGAAGGTAAGTAAAAAATGTTTGCTATTTTTTTTATGCTTTACTATCGATTCTAATTTTATTTTCTCTAAAAGTTCCAACATCTAAAGCACCAGAAGAGAATCTGAATGTCTCAGCCATGAACAATAGTCGGGCAAGAGAGCCTGGAAGGTGGACCAATATACACCGTATGTGTTGGAATCAATGATAAAAAAACCGTAAGTAATTGTAATCATAGTTTTCAAATAAATTTATACTAACTATTGCTACACATTGTTAAATATATAGGGTTACTTTTACACCGGACAGTATTGTGCGATATATTAGCAATCTTGTGATTGGGAGATTGCCGCCAAAAGCACCGTCATGGCACAAGGTTCCGAGGGACTTTAAGGAGAGAATGTTTCATCACTTTTTGGTAAAAGTTTAAAAATATTTAGTACAAATAAATATTATTTTGAATTAATAATTTTTCTTATTACAGGAGAATCATAAATTTGAGCCTGGGTTAACTGAAGAAGTCATACGAAAGGTTTTTATGCATGTCGCCAAAAATCATCTACGTGGTCAATTGTACAATTTTAGACATAAGGCAGCAAAAGCAACAAATAATAACTTTGAGTTAGCTCGTAATTCACCTCCTGCTGGATTAAATTGTGATGTTTGGCACTCACTTTGCGATGCATGGTACAATTTATAAAATTTCATTCAATACATACTTTTTAACATTTTATCTTTTAGATAATAAAATCTTCTTGATTTGCAGGAGTTCAGAGGATTGGAAAAAAAGATTAGTGACAGCAAAGGGTAATCGTGCTTCAAAGCCTGAAGCTGCTTTACATACGGGAGGATCAATTCCTTTCTCAAGTCACAAGCGTCATTTGGTAACTTTATTAAACTTTGTTATAATCTTATACATCAAAATTAAATATTTACTAACTTTATTAATCATCAATACAGGAGGCAAAAAACAAAGGTCCAATTGATTATAGAGAGGTTTATGAGTTGACGCATAAGAGCAAAAAGACAAAAAAAATTTGTCACTGACTACTCTCTTAAAGTTTATGTATGTTGGTGATACATTTAATTTATTTTTTTCGAAGTATTTGCCTACTAACTCACTTTTATCTTATTTTAGGAAGACTATAATTCCAAAGTAATTGAAAATTCTGGTGAAAATCTGGATACACAGCCATCACTTGATGTGGAAATATGAAAAGAAGCAGGTGGAACAACCGGAGAAGGATCTCTTCGTGAATTGGTACATCGGTCTCATCTACTAGATCAGTTACATCTGTTGGACAAAATGGCAATGGTTCATTTTTTTCATCATTTGTGCAGGATGGTACGATCGATCATTTTAAGGATGTTGTCGGCGATGTCGTGGATGACCACATGAAGAATGCATTCGGATCATTGATGGATAGTTACTGTCAACCAGGAGGAGCATTTGAACAGATGCTCAAACAACTTTTGATCAATTCAACGGATGATGCTGGACCGAGCACTTCGTCGTCTAATATAAGAAATGATTGATGATTAGAGTTACTAATTACTAAACTTGTCATCACTATTTTGGTTTGTGTTTTGAGACATGTTGAACTATTTGAATTTATATTTGAGACTTATTATGTTGGTTGTTATTTTGTTAAGTTAGACTTATATAATATATATTATGTAAGCATTTTGCTACTTTTGTGATGAAGAATGTCATTTTTATTTTGGACTACTTGAAATTGTTGATTTTGAGCCAATTGAAGAATTTAGCCTGGGTAGGGGCATACGTGAAGGCTGCCCCACTCTCTCCATATTACGAATCATTGAAGTTCTTCACTACTTTGAAGTAGCTTGAGGACACGGGTGAGCAGCTCCAAGTCTCTAATATTCTTCTCAAAATCAGTTACTGCAAACTCAAGAGATGCAATTTTGCAAGTTTCTTTTATTAGTAATTGTTGAGTGCATTTATGATATTTGTCTGATACTGTGCGATGTTGATCAGATATGTTTCTAATGCTCAAGTTGATCATATACTCTAGGATGTTGGTGAGCAGGTATTGTGACAAGTGTGGAGGCGAGATGGAGTTGAGGGTCGTGTTGGTGGACGACTCCCCAGTGGACAGGAAGATAGTGGAGAACTTGCTAAAGAAATGTTGAGCTATATTTCAAGGTAAACTAGCAATCTGAGATTATATCTCGATCGTCTAATCATTATGGGGTTGGCTATCTAGGGAAAATCCCATTTTTGATGCATGAGATGTTACCTTTGTTCAATTTGAGTTGCTTATTCTGGCATCTTGTAGTGGTGGATTCTGAAGAAAATGGTAGGACTTGTTCGTTCGTATCAATTTCTTCTTACACAATTATTTACTTCGTGGATATATGTGCTAAAAAAATATTCCACTTTTTGCACTTCAACATTAGAGTTTGATATATTGGAAAAAAATATATATGTTATAAAATAATTCTAATGACAGTTTATTAGTTTAACCTACTGAGATTGTATTTTTTTTTTGCTTATTTGAATAACCCATGATATATTTCCATGTTGACCTCAGATTAACAGAGTCACCTATTCTTGAATTGCCAGTGAACTTTAATGATAGTGTGAAAAGTCTTTCATACCTGCTTGGATCCTCTACATGCCATTTGAAGTCATTGCTTATGTGTCATGTAGTTTGTGCAGTGGAAAGGGGTAAGGCACCTTCTTGTTAGGAAGTCTGTTCCAAAAGGTTTGGTATTTGTTGGGGAGCTGCCCTATGGATCTAAAGCTACTTTCAGTCCTAAAATGGATCATCTGGTATGTCAAGTCTTTGTTACAAAGCTCTTAGATGTTTGTTTTTTTATATTCAATTATTTTTTCTTGGAAGGAGAAGTGATAATTATGAAATTTGGGTAGTTATTCACATTGTAGTTTTCATGGCTACTCTATTTACATAGTCTAAGTGGAGACAATTATTCTGATAAGGTATTCTCATGAAAACATCATTTCTGGTCATGTTACTTATTTTGTAGTGTATGTACCTAATATGTTCATCAGCATATCATAGATTTTTGGATCTAGATGAATGAAGCCCACAACTTAAAAGTAATATATTGAAGTAAACTCAAGGTTATTGTAAGTAGAATGCATATACAGTGACTAAATTAACAGATCTCATACGCTATGCTTGGAATGAATGATTGTACTTGGCACAGGAAAACAATGAATCTTGTGGTTGCTAATTCTTTGAGATCGTTAAATTTTAGTGTATATTATGACTTCATGAATTGCTCAATCATCTTTGATGACCCACAACCACTATTTACAACTTTTTCAGGTGTGTTTCTTGCCAGGCACGCTTGCCCTTGGGGCAATGAAAGGTTTGACAAAGAAACTGGCAACTGAAAATAATTTACTCAGCCCAGAAGACCTGGAGAACTTAAAACTTGCTGAAAATATGGCCAAAATATGTTTTCAAATGTATTCTGTGGCTTCTACAGGTCTTGCACCAGAGATTGCTTATTTCCATACTGACCTATTTTGCTAACTATTTTCCTAGAAAACCAGTTTCTTCTTTAATTTATGTTTTTTTAGTTGAAGTCCTTTCTTTCGCTATTGATCTTTGATTCAGCACATTTTTAGGAACTTTTTGGGGGTTTTTTTCTTAATCCACATGTGGCACCAAATCTGAAAGATTTGGGATCTTTTTTTTAGGACAGCACATAATAGTTCGGGGTCAACTAACTATTATGTATTGTTCTAAAGAATCTGCTCTGTATTGTTCTGATTGAGAAAAAAATTTAGTTCTAAAGAATCTGCACATAATATTGCTCTGTATTGTTTTAAAGAATTTGCCCTGTAGATGAGAAAAAAAAATTAGTACTGATTGAAGTGTCCAAGAATCTGCTCTATATTGTTCTAAAGAATGTTAATTAAGTTCCCTTTGTTCCGATCCCGGCAGGATGTCAAGTGGCTGCAGACAATCACATCCATGCCAATTCTGGTGAAAGGTGTTCTCACTGCAGAGGATGGTAAGCATCCAACTTCTTGTCAAGTTTTAGTCCGCATTTTGCATCCGATAGAGATCACCATAATAACCTCAACCCCAATCTGCAGCAAGGATCGTCGTGCAATCTGGTGATATTGGCATTGTCGTCTCCAACCATGGAGCTCGTCAGCTCAACTACGTTCCAGCCACCATCGATGCCCTTGAAGAGGTTGCCTCTTGTACTTCATCACCTGTCATCTTCTTCTCCCTACACAATACACCTTTGACATGAAAGATACATGTAATTAGGTCATGAAATGCGCACAAGGCCGCATTCCCATCTTCCTGGACGGCGGCGGCCGCTGTGGCATGGACGTGTTCAAGGCGCTAGCTCTCGGTGCCTATGGAATATTTGTAAGTGGGAACTCTTCATGGCTTCATCTTCAGTACTCCAAAGTTCTTGCTCATGCATGCATGCATGCAGGGACGAATGCCTGCGGCTGTTGCAGCATCAGCATGCATCTCTATCCATGCACGTACTCCTGTCTTGTGTACTTAGTTCCATGTCCCCTTAAAATGGACGCAGATTGGACGGCCAGTCATGTTCTCCTTGGCTGTTGAAGGCAAGGCTGGCGTGAGGAAGGTGCTGCAGATGTTGCGAGATGAGTTCGAGTTGACCATGGCGCTGAGCGGCTGCACCTCGCTCCAGGAGATCACACGCAGACACATCGTGACCGAGGCAGGACGGACAATGATGATGAACTATGCATGACTTTATGTGATGTATATTCTTTATAGGGTATTTTTCGCTTACCGCCCCGAACTATAAAATGATGAACTTGATCAGTGTCTCTTTGGTGATCTAGTGGGGACTTCTACACCCAGTGTGATATATTCATATACTCTATTTAAACTTTGTAATGAGCATTTAGCTCCATTTTATCAATCGAAAAATGATATATAGATATTTTTGTTTTATTGGTTATTGTATTGTCATTTATATCATTGTACAATTAATAATTTGATATAAACGATATTATTGTGCAAAAAATTATTACTAATTTGTGACTGGATTGGGACAGTTTTGAGACAAACTGCAAATTGTGGAGACAAATTGCAATAAAAGTTAGCTACAGAATAAGGATAAATTAGTTACAAAAAAATTATAATTGTTTTATCATCGTAACATTATAGTTACTTCTTAGTGACAGATTAGCTACCGATTTTGAATTCTAATAATTAAGAGTTGCCACAAAATAGGGACGGATTAGGGACTACAATAGACATAATTAGCTACAAAAATAGGGACACAAAGTTGGGTCGCAATCAGCGACGAGGTATTAGCGACAGATGTACTCTGTCCCGAATCCATAGCAAATCCGATGTTAATAAATTTGCGACGGTATTACCTACGGATTTGTTACATATATCTCCGTAGATAATAGCTCAAATTCTTGTAGTGATTGTAAAAGAAAGAAGTGTTTTATTTAAAAAAATATTGAGAGAACTCCTATGTAAAAGAGGTTCCAAATTTTACCTCTTGAGCGAGAGAAAAGATTAGCTTCATTAGGAAGATGCCTTACCTATCGAAGCGGAGAAAAGACAGTGGTGTAAAGGGCATTCTTCCTTGCCCCATTTGGAACAACGAAAGAGATTCTAGTGAAATCTCTAACGGTCTCGAGGTCGAAAAGTCGGAGCGAGAACGTAGGCAAGGTGTGACCGAACCTCATCAACAACCATCACGTGCTTTCTCTCTCTCTCCCTCTCATATTGGTTTTGATATGATCTGAATTGCATTGATTTAAAAGATTTTAAGATTTGATTTCAAGCTTCCACAATGATTATTGTGAATTCGATATTTTTGTTTGAACACCAATTCACCTCTCCCCCTCTTGGTGCCCTTTGGGATCCTACAATTGTTATCAGAGCGATTTGCTCTCGTTTTAAGATCAAATCATTTTATGATTTAATCATTTTAAGATTTGATCACCTTGTTTTAAGATTTAACAATTTTTAGAGCTATGGCATCAAGTGGTTTTAATTTTGCTGAAGGACGATCAATTAGTCGTCCTTCCCTTTTAAATGTATCAAATTTTGCATATTAGAAAATTAGAATTCAAGCATACATTTGTTCTATTGATATTGACATGTGAGACATCGTTAAAAAATGTTATTATCTTCATGAAAAACTACCATTCTACTGAAAGAGAAATTTTTTTTGAAAAACTTGATTGGAAAGCCAAAAATATTTTTTATTGTGCTTTTGATTTAACGAAGTTTAATCGAATTTCAAATTATGAAAGTGCAATTGAGATTTGGGATAAGCTCATTACTACTTATGAATGAACCGATAAAGTTAAGGAATCTAGACTAAAAATATTAAATCATCAATATGATTATTTCAAAATGCATGATAATGAATCAACAAATGATATGATTGCTCATTTTAATGATATTTTGAATGGCTTAGGCTCTTTGGGCGAGCCAAGAACTAACTTCCCAAAAGTGAAAACGATTCTCCGCTCTCTCTCCTCAAAATGGCATATGAAGAGGACCGTGATTGAAGAAAAAGATTTGAACAAATTGGATTTCGATGATCTAATTGGTTCACTTCTAACCTATGAGATCTCAATCTAAGAAGATCAAGAAGAAAAACCCCCAAGAAGAAAACATTGGCAGTTAAAGTAAATTCAAAATAAGAAAACTCTAGTGAAGAGAAAGGGAACGAAAAGAAACTTGCCCGCTACACAAGAAAATTAGACAAGTATCTCAAGTTGGTAAAGAAGAAAGAGAAGAATGAGAAGCCAACAAGAAGATCATACAAACAACACAAAGAAGAGACATCTCATAAAAGGAAAAAGAAAAAAAATATGAAGATTCAAGTGGCTCATCAAGTTCTTCTAATGATGAAGCATATCTATGCCTAATGGCACACTGTGATGAGGTAAGTTCTAGTCCCTCAAATTCAAATGATGTCTCATCGAGCTTTTCCGAAGAAAATATTTCTTTATATCTGAATAAAGAACTTTCCTCTCTTATAAAAAGATATTTTTCAATTAAAGAGGAAAATGAAAAATTAATACACAAGATTGAAAAATTAAAAGAAAAAAGGATGCATATTCTGTGGAAAATGAAAACCTGAAAAATGAAATTGATACTTTGAAAATAACACATGCTTGTGAAATGGTAAAACTAGCATATTCTTTAGAAAACGTAAAGCAAGAAAATACTTTTTTTTAAAAAAATATACAAAATAAGACTATTTGTCAAATAATGAAAAATAATCTTAAGAATCATTTTGGACATAAAAATTCTTATTGAAAATCTAATCATTCTTATGATAGAAAATCACGTATTACATGTTTTGCATGCGAATTTTATGACCATTATGCTTATCAATGTACAGTAAGAAACTTCACAACATGAGATGATATGGGTTTCAAAAGGAACTATTTCTTTGAAAAGAGAGAACATAAAATATTGATAATAGTGATAGGGGGAGCATACTAAACTTTAATTTGACATATCATGGATATTATTATTGTATCAAAGTTTTATGCCATATTTTGATTATTAGTATATTTTTTTTGGTCTTCACAAATTATTTCCATCTCTCCATTATAAAATAGTCATAAATTTATGGGGAGTTATTTCTTCATATAAAAATTATTTTTTTTTATGAAACAAAAGGGGGAGAAATATATGAGAGATATGATCTGAATATCACTTTATATGAAGAGTTTCTTACAATTTATACTTATGTGAATATCAATCATTGTAAGGAAAGTTGTGTTAGGGGGAGTAAAATTGATTTTACAACTTATTTGCAACTTATACATTTTTCATATTTCTCGATTTGTCTTCATAAAAAAGGAAAGATTGTTGGATTTAAGTTTTGGTGATATATAAAATTATATTTTGATGATACAAACCTCGAAAGATTAAAGTTAAAATGCTGAAAAAGTTTAAAGAAAAAGGGATAACTTTATGCAACACACTTTGATTAAATAATTAACCATGATACTATTAGATTTTGGATTAATCTTAAATATCAAAGTTGTAGAGAATTCTGTTAGCTTTTGATAAAATGAAAAATAATCTCATTTGGATAACTGTGCAAAATGTTATGCTTAAACTAGTACAGGGCGGCTGACTAGTCGGCTGGAATGCCGATCGACCGGTTCGGAACACCGGTCGACTAGTCCAGAATACAGGTCAACCAGTCAGTGCAGAAAATATCCAATTTCAACAAATAGAATGTCAAGACTGTTCCAGTCGAGGTACCGATCGACCGATCTATATGTGTGGTCGACCGCCCTCCAAGTCAAATGAACAGTAACAGTCAAATTTGAAGGAGAAATTTGTGGAATAAATTCTGGATGAATTTTCTCCACATTGAAGCCTATAAAAGAAGTGACAAAGTTAGAAGCAAAGGCATCCATCCAAGCCTTGAAGAAAAACTTCAAGTTATTAAAAGAAAATCATTTCTTGAAGTTTTCATTTTAAGTTTTCTCTTCTTTCTCTTTTCTCCTCTTGTGAGCTTAACATTGTAAAATAGAGAAGCATTTTATTTAAAAAAATACTGAGAGAGTTCCTGTGTAAAAGATGTTCTAAATCTTACCTCTTGAGTGAGAGAAAATATTAGCTTCATTAGGAGGAGAGGTGTGCCTTACCTCTCGAAACGAAGAAAATGCGATAGTGTAAAGGGCTTTCTTCCTTGCCCCATTTGGAACAAAGGAAGAGATTCTAGTGGAATCCTCGATGGGCTCGAGTTTAAGAAATCGGAGCGGGGACGTAGGTCAAGGTGTGACTGAACCTCGTCAACAACCACTGAGTAAGTTGTGATTGCTTTCTCTCTCTTTCTCCCTCTCATATTAGTTTTGATGGGATTTGAATTGTATTGATTTAAAAGATTTTAAGATTCGATTTCAAGCTTCCGCAATGATTATTGTGAATTCAAGGTTTTTGTTTGAACACCAATTCACCTCCCTCTTGGTGCCCTTTGGGATCCTACATGGAGAACTAAGGAGAACCGCTAAATTGGCCCAGCTGAACTAATGGTATAACATTAACTTTTGGTGACAGTTTAATAATTTATTTGATTAATAGTTAACACATCCAAAGGAAACCATTAACAAATAAATATGTCATAATGTCGAATATAAAAATATGATAATAAAACTGACTAGTGTAACAATCTCGGTCCACAACGTACTTCTCATGAGAAAATGAAAAGTGTCAAATCACAACAATGATACTAGTTTAACTTAAGAGACAACATAATGACTTAAAAAGAATTGAACATAATCATGTATTGAAGTATCATTCATATATGAATTGAAGCATGCATAAAAAATTAAACCTTGAACCCTAATGATGAGAAATAATCATCCCAGAGATTAAGTCACGTAGCTGGAAGTTCATAAGAGTCATGTAGCATACAATGGATATGAATATAATCGAAATATGAGCTCACAGCGAAGTACAGGTAGAAACACAATTCCCGCGCACACGGGGATGGACACCAACATAGCACTTGGTATCTGAATGAACTCTTGGCTTAGTGAGCAAATTGCATTTACTACACTATTAAAATAACGAGATTTTGTCTCCCCGGTGTGTTGAAATGCTTGCTGCAGATCCCTCTTGCTCTTCCCACATCCAATGGTGTTTAAGAAGAAGGCAAGTTGCTCACGCACATTTACGTGTTGTGTCGGTTTCAAAAGACTTCTATTGTCTAACATCTCTTCCAATTTGAAAAACATGGTACTGTGAACCCTAAAATTTTCATAACCTCGTGTCAAGTATCATGTATGGCTTGATGTTAGGAGAATGATCGAGTTCTACACCTCATTCTTGGGATAGGTTCTGCATTTGTCTCGTCACTCGATGCATATTGCTGTTTGACAAGGACTGCCAAGAAAAGTTCCTCTTTGCATATTTCTTCCTCGAGTATAAGGAAATTAAAATCTGTGATGTGCGACATGTATGGAGTTGTGTGTGTTGCAAGTTCCGTATGAACAAGTCAAATATTTGGATATAAAAACTAAAGATGACTATGAAGACACATCGTAAGCACATAATCAACACTATGGAGTCACATAAACAGTATAAAATCACAACACTTGTTATAGCAGGAATGACATATTAGAGACAAATAAAGAGCAAGGTTTCTAACACATCCACAATGTTAGAACAAGACATAAAGGAACATGAGATGTGCAAGTAGTCTCCATACATGACAAAGGAGATAAGCACGTAGTTCAACAAGTCGATACATCAGAAAGTTCAAATGATACATGACGAGATACTATATACTCACATTCTAGGCTCATTCTGCATGGCGTCACCTTGAGGACTCCTTGGTTGCGACTACGGGGAACATACGATCCCATTATTGGAGGACAACTACTACCTGGAGTAGGTTGACTAGGGTATTGTTAGTGGGGAAGCCGGAGACACCTCCGAATCCACTCCCATTGTTAGAAAGAGGGGAGGACTGGGGAATCCTAAATCACTGCTAAAGCTGCTTCTCGACATTGATAAGGTGAACATACTACCGAAAAGACTATCTGCACCCAAGGAGAATCCACTAAAACTGGTTGGGCCTCCAGGTCGGCAACTATCATGTTGAATCTACAATTGCCCTTGAAATCCATGAACATAATGACACGTCATCTTGACACGACATAAACAAGAATTGCTTATAGGAATTGAATAGTGTCATTGCCCATGCTAGTGGTGCATCCCCCATATTACTTGGAACATGTTTGCCTAGCTTCGCCATGTAGGTAGATGCGTCCAATATAACTTCATGTTATTTTGTTTCTTGACGTTCAACTTGGCTCTTCATAAGCTGTAGCCTCTCCTTAGAAGCAACAATCATTTCCTCAAGTAGTCATCCATCTTCTCCTTCTTCGACCTTGCATTGGATGGCATTGATCTTGAACATGTCCTCTTGCCAATTAATATGGTTCAAGATGTTTGAGTTGTAGGGGTATTTGTAGGGGGACTTTGGCTGCCTTCATCGAGGTCAATATTTTGTAGATCTTCATCCAACGGCACTTCGGGGCAATCTTGAGTCACATGTATGCCCCTCCTGGCATGGGTTCTATTAGTGGATGCTTTCCTTCCGATTGTAATCATGTTGACGAACAAACAATCAAATGTCTCATAGTAAGGGAATTGATTGTCTTTGATCTTCGCGAAGTCAGTGTTGGCTAGTTAAAATGATGCTAACATAATGTTAATGGATGATGAATGTTGCTAAGGCTTCATATGAAACATTCTTCTTGATGATAGCAACTCACCGCAATAACCTCATCTCATATTGATGGGTCAGGAGGCACAGACACATTCTTCACGCGGTCCAAAACCCATCCACTCTTGTTCACCAATGTTCAGATGAGGTTGTAAGTTCTTCGCAAGACTTCCAAATGATTCTTCAAATGCTGAATTTCTATTTCCTTCCCGGTCATCTTGTTAAAATTTATCTTGATTCTATTCCACTATCCTAAGCAAAATGTCCCATTAAGCATGTGACTGTCAACGTGTTCTTGCATCATCAAGCCGACAAAAGTGGTTGACATTGGCATACTCCATATGTCTGATTGGGGCAAACAGTCTGCACATCTTTTTTGACATCCTTTAGAGGACGTTGCAATTGCCATGACATTTTCTTTATCCATGTCCTATGATGAGAGTGCAATAATGTTCCTTGATTAAGATAAAAAAATGCATAGTGCAATAAGTGATGTAACACAATATAACAATGACAATAAAATTAAAACCTTGTCATCAGATGGAGGTGGTACTCAAAAGTTACAACATTGCATGACATTTAAGGCTGAAAAGGTAGAAAAATGAAAGGGGAATAACAATATCAACTCCTAAGTCAAGGTGAAATGTTATTTCAATAAGGCAATTGCGAAATAAAGTTTGCATCATGCAGGATAAATACAAACCCAGTACACATGAAATCATGTAGGACAAAATGCAAGAACTAATCAAAACTTAGAAGAATCAACAAAATAAAAAATATCTACTAGGGAAAGCCTAGGTTCTATAACAACTCTGATAAAGTCAAGAATCTACTTCATAGAGTAACCTATGAATTGCTTGATATACACATATTTATTAAGTTTATTTCTTGAAAAATGATTTATAATATACAAATATTAAAATTGCAAAAGAAATGGAATTGAAAGGAAACTATTTTTCTTTGTTAATCATCATACATATTAAATAACAAAAGATAGCATATAGTACTAACACTGAAAATCCATTCTTGACATATAAAAGAAAATAACATGCCTTTGTATGGAGATAATATGAAAGCAAAGTTAGATATGAGTTTACTAAACTAAGAAAAGAAATGCAAAAGAAGAAGGAAATCTCTAGTGTGGCCTGTAGGCGTTCAAATTCAAACAAAGGAGGAAAAAAAAAAGAAAAAATAGTTGTCAATGAATATAGTTTGGAGTTTAATTTTTTGATATTCTCATTATTCGGTATTTTCTGCACACTAAAATGAGAATTATAAAAAAAAGAGAAACAAAGGATGAAGGAATATATGATGGTGATATTGATAAACATATGTTACATAATATGCTATCCCAAGCTAGAATGTATTGCCACCACAATGCAATCATTACGGGACTCAATCTCAATATTATCGCAACTATATTTCCAAAAAGAAATACCCACCTTCTTAGCAAATTGAAATTTGAATAAATAGAACTTATATTTCAACATAAATAGTTTGAGTAGCAAAAAATATCACCGACAATAATCCAAGTTTTCAAAGTGGGATTATTTAGAGATGAAAGGCCAACTAACCTATAGCACAAAACAAATTCACGGATGAGACAAACTATAAGTTAACTGATATGAAGAAACTTGCATTGTAATAGGGTACAAGTTAATTGATACAAAGATAAATAATGTGGCACCTAACCCAAGTTCATGTTGATGCGCATGTAATTCTGTTGTAAAACTCGAACCTAGACCTCAAATAAAATACTTAAAATTCCAATTGATAAAAAGGGTAAACAAAAAATGAATTTACAAAATCAAACTTGGCATCATTTTGACATCTCATTCACCTCATAATACTTGCGCAACATGTAAAAAGAAATGTTGAAACAAAAAAAAATTGATGAGAAAACTCTAGGATATGAAATTATGAACATAGTTAAAAATAAAAACATAAGAATGATATGTAATGTCATCTCAGGGAATGTTTATTAAAAAGTAAGGGTTTCAATCACACAATGAGTTGCACATTAGAATAGTATCCAATCATTCTTTTAGTCATTAAATTGCTCTGCCAGTATCAACATCACCACCACCTTTGCTACATAGCAATATACAAATCACAATTATAATGAAAAAGATGAAATTTACAAGTCACAATTTACAAATTCATATGATTCCCTTTATCTAATTGTTGTTGAAAACATTATCTTTAAATTCTGTGTGTCATCAGAACAACATGGAGATGAAACTGTTGTCACTCTCAAGCCCACACATCACTCATGTGCTTCAAGGAACCAAACTTATGTTAAAAGAAAAAATATATAATTCTCAATTTACATTTAGTTCTACAATATAGTTCTATCATACACTAAAAATAAGAGTGCATACAAATAAGTTCGACATTGTGTGGAAGGGCAACCTATAGGGGATTGCTAAGTCTTGTCGTCATCAACAACACCCTAGTCGGCACAAGGGAGGTAAGGTGTTACAAATCAAAGAAGGACCGCGTATTACACACGGCTAAAGAGTTACCTTGTCCGCCTATGGTGAAGATCCCACCAAGGTACTAAACAGATCTGAGCCTCGACCGAAACCCTAAACAAGGAGAAACATTCTTGTGAGATGGATTATGAAGGAGGACATCATGGGACGCATCAATCTAGAGAAGAGGGGAAAACATTTCCTAGAAGTGATCGGAGGAGGAAGCCGATGAGCAGCGGTGCGGCAGATCACTTTCTTGGCCTTAGATCCATGTGCGAGGACTGGGTGCATCAACTTGCTGATGAGGACGGCGGAAGCGAAGGTGATCCTTAGCCGGCACTACAAGAAAAATGTCGAATAGCGACACAAATTAGCGTCTCCATACCACGTGATGCTAATAGCGTCACAATAGCGTCGTCGTTGGGTCGACAAATACAGACGCTAATGACCTCTCAATAGCGTCACTTTAGCGTCAAAAATATGTCGACGCTAAATGAGGCGCCATCATGACGCTATTTCAGCGTTATTATCACGCGCGAAAACTAAAACACGCGCGGCAGATGATAGCGTCGTATTGGCGTTGCAAGCTTGCGACGCTAAGTTAGCATCATCACAACGGCGACGCTAAGTAGACGCTAAAATAAGAGGCGATATTAGCACCGACATCTTGCATTGTATTGCCGTCGACAAATGCGACGCTATATTAGTGTTGGAGGATTCCGACGCTAAGTAGACGTTAGTTTGAGTTCTTTTGGCAATATATGTTATATATTGCATATTATACTATATTCACTCTACTATACAACTCAATACAATACTATACTATACTATACTATACTCTACTATACTACACTAGTTTATACTATATTATAATATATTATACACCATACTATACTATATTATTCTATTATATAGTATACAAAAGTTAATATGCCATGCTATACATACATTATACTCGAATTCCCAAATTTCAAAATCGGAGGAATAGTGCTTCTTTATTTTTTAAGAAATTTAAATGGTCATTGCCGAAGATTCGACCGTCAGATCATCACAAAATTTCTACCTCCCATAGATCACGACAACACAGATTTTCAATATTTTTTTGCGATTTTAGGAGGACATACGCCAGAGTTAAGAACCTAGGAAAAAAAGTCTTCCAACGGTCTTTGACATGAGCCTGGAGGGAATTAGTCGAAATAAAAATTATGAACTCGTAGAAATCGACACGAGCTGTCCACCCACACAAGAATCATGGCGATCAGAGGTCGGAAGAAATTCAATAAAATGAGCAAAGGTTCGAAATAGAAACAGTCAGTTCTCCACGGTCCTAGATAAGATTGTTACGAAAAAATAGGCATTTCGAAGGGCTCGAGAAGGTTGGGCAGCGCAAACATTTCATGTTTCACGTGTTTTCTGTTTCCTCCGATTCTCAAAATACATATTTTTCATAATTATAAAAATTCCTCAAAACTTCTGCCCCACCTAAGAAATCTAAAAATGAGCGTTCTAAAAAATCGAACCTTTCGGGAGTGCTCAGAACGGTCCCATTTAGTTGACATAGAGTTTTCAAATTTTTCTAAGAAATGCTGATTTTCTTAGAATTTTTTTGTATCCAAATTTAGAAAGAGTATTGAAAAATGGTCTATTTTTCTTTGTGCGCTTAAAAAATATTAGAATAGCGTCAGAATAGCGTCGCCATTTCATGACTCTATTTTAGCGTCTTGCATTGTCAACGCCGATGCGACACTATATTCTAGTTTAGTTGTCAACGCTAATTTGCGACGCTATTTAACATATTTTAGAATTAATTACCTATCAGAAGTGAATAAACGTGGCGCCACATTAGTGACTCAATAGTGTCGCCAAATTTGCGACGCTAAGTGGTGATCCGTGTGACCGTCGAAGAATGAATCCAAATCATCCTTTTGTGTAATCCGACAGTTCGTAGTGCTTTATACTGTGCAGATTTCCCCCTTTTAACCACTCCCCTCCTCCTACTATTGCCTCCTCTCATCCTCCTCCTCCTCCTCCTCCTCCTCCACTCCCCGACGTCGCCGCCACCACCTCATCCTCCCCTCTCGACGCCGCCACAGCCTCCTCCTCCCCTCTTCCTCCTACTGTTGCTGCTTCGACGCCGCCTCCTCCTCCTCCTCCTCTTGTTGCTGCTCCGATGACGCCGCCGCCTCCTCCTCCTCCTCTTGTTGCTGCTCCGATGATGCCGACGCTGCCTCCTCCTCCTCTTGTTGCTGCTCCGATGACGTCGACGCCACCTCCTCCTCCTCCTCTTGCTGCTCCGCCGCCGCCACCGCCTTCTCCTCCTCCTGTTGGTGCTCCGACGATGCCGCCACCTCCTCCTCCTCCTTCTCCTGTTGCTGCTCCGTCTCCGTCGCCGTCGCCGCCTTCTCCTCCTCCTGTTGTTGCTCCGACGACGCCGCCTCCTCCTCCTAGTGTTGCTGCTGTGCCGCCACCGCCTCCTCTCCTCCTAGTGTTGCTGCTCCGATGCCGCCGCCACCTCCTCTTCACTACCTTCTTCTTCTACGCCATTGTTGTTGTCCAACTCCATCGTCGTGTTGGAGCAGAGGAATGTAAATTTAAGATTAAGATGTTAATTGATGTAAAATCATTTGAAATCGATTGAAATGTAAAAAAAATCGAATATGAATTGAATGTAAGATTAAGATGTGAATTGAATGTAAAATCGATGTCGAGAATATAAATGATATGAATTTGAATGATGCCTCTGGCGTGAATTTTGTTCTTAGCGTCACATATTGTTCTTAGCGTCTCTTTAGCATCACAATGGCGTCTCTTTAGCATCGTAATGGCGTCTCTTTAGTGCCACGTTAGCGTCGCAGTAGCGACATGGGAAAACCGAGTTATAGCGTCATATTAGCGTCAGATGAGCGTTGACAGATTTAGCGCCACTTTAGAGTCGGAGTAGCGACGCATATTAGCACTTCACGTTGACATTTTTTGCGTCATTATAGCGTTGCATTAGCGCCACCGTTCGACGGTAATAGCGTCCACAAATCCATGGGCGCTAAGTCGACACTATTAGTGTCGGAGAAATGGCGTCGCCAAGCCTATGGCGCGAAGTCGACGCTATAGCGACGCATTAGAGTCTATATTGCTGCGTCGCTAATTGATGATTTTCTTGTAGTGCGGAGAGATCTACTCTTTTCACGAAGGAAGTGAGGGCCAAAAGCACGAGAGGCGGCAACGTGCAAGGAGGAAAGGGGGTTTCGAGCGAAAAGGGGGAGGAATGGAGCGCGACAGTGGAAAGGGCAACGAAGGGGCAAAAAAAGGTGAAATCGACTCGTTTGCATGGAACGAACTAGTTTCAACATTTTCGTGGAATCGCGGGCACTATAACCAAGTCACATGACACCCTGCTTTGGGACTAGAGACATGCGATCGCATTTGACAGAACAAAACTAGGATGTGGTCAACTCTGATTCCTTTGTCAAATGCAGCCTTTAGGAAATACGTTAGTACGGATTTGGATTAAAATTCAGTGGAATGTACTCAAAAAATTATTTGTGCACATATTTCAAAAACTATATTATTCTATGTTCTAATTGAAGTAAATAAACAATAATATAATATAATGAGAATACAGATTAATAATATATATTTTTCAACAATAAATATAAAGTTTTATTTATATATATATATTTATAATATATATAAATATATTATTAATTAAATAATAACATTATATAATATGATTTTCATCTACATTCATCCCTCGTATAGATTTATCTACCTAAATGCCAAATAATAAATCAATCATTTGGATAACAATATTTATGATTAAGTAGAAAAAAATAAATTATTATTAAAAAAACGAAATGGTTATATGTATTCGTCGGTTCCTATGAAATAAAATTGATTTATTTTGTCAATTATCATAAGATGATTTCACGAATTCTAAGATGATTTTAGAAAATCCGTTTAAGTCACGCATATGCTGTAGATCATAAAACATATACTAACGTGTTCCTTAAACTGCGCTATTTTTAAAATGTTTATGCATCACTTTCATTACCATTTTAAAAATAAAACTCGTTGAAAACTGAAGGCAATTTGTAATATTTAATTATTCTTATTCAATATAATGTCCTAGTTTTGTTCTCATTTTTCTGAATGTTAGTAAAGGATATAAAAATGTAATCAAGTTCAGAAGCAAACATGACTTGCATTTGTTTTTCTGTTTGGAAGAGTGAGAAAGACAGCCATTCTGCAAAAATCGTAGCAGCATAGCAGCAGAGTCATGGGAGACAAAATGGACCGATTTTTCAAACCTAATAAATTCTCAAGTCACTTCACCATCAAAAGAAGCTTCGCCAAATGCATTGATGCACTGCCGGGTCCATGTCAAACAAGCAAACTCCTCGTGTACAAATACAAATATTCATTCATTCTTCGGACCCAGAAGACGACCATATTTTATAACATACAAAAACATCTCAGCAGAAGATTTGACATACAGACCATGCAACTCCAACATCACTCCCCAATCTTTATATAAAGAAGTAAACTTTTAAGCCACCGTGAATAATAAAACTGAGGAATAGGTAGTGAAATGGAAGAGTTCATAAATTAAACCAGAAGCTCAAGGCTAATCATTAAATAAATATTTCGAGCTTCCTTTCCCAGAATTCAGTTACAGTGTGTCGCATCTTTTCGTTCACCTAATGAAAGCAACAACCTGGGGAGTTATTTGAACAAGTGCATCTTATTATTGCTCGGGATCACCAGCCCCCAGATGTCCCCGATGGACAAAAATATTTCATCTATGAGATTGACTGTACAAAAAAATATTAGCATATTGGATGTTATGGAAACTCGCTTCTCAGTGTGTTCAGCAATTATCTACACTATTGCTTTTCTTCCGAAGATCTTCCGAAGAATGTACAATGTCTTCATAATTCCTGACCCATTGATCACATTTCTAGTTCTTTGAAGTGGGTCTGCTTGTGTTAATCTTATAAGGGATAGAGAGCAGATTTCCTTTCTTTAGCATGGAGAGCAACAATAATTGCTTCAGATATTGCACAAAAGATGCAACGACAGCAGGATGGATAACTTTTCTTCTACAGCCATCACTGATTGATTGCATATAACTCCCACTTGCCCTCTCCATCAATGAGCTTCAGCTCCATTGAATGGAATGGAATGAGGGCAGGACGCTGTCAAAGAAACAGATAAAATGAATTAAGATAAAAAAGTTCATAAAGGTTAAAACAGCATAAAATTCATGTGCTTTCTAGCTTTACCTGAGAAGATGTAATAACAGTTATGCCCATGTCCTTCGCAAGCCTATATAGATGTTCTTCAATATCCACACTAGTTGCACTATAACAAGTAAAAAATGCATAAAAATGTAGTTTTTTTCGGATTCAAAGGAAAAAGTTTCCTAACCCAGAAAGTTTGTCTTACTTGGTGCATTCATCCAGGATGCCATATTTTGGATGATGGAAAAACAAACGAGCCTGCAAAGTAATTTCATTAGTTGCATGTGATATAATACAAGACCTTCACAGAACCACACCAATCTATCACGAAGAGAAAGGAGACATTAATATTACCATTCCAAGCCTCTGTTGTTCTCCCAAGGATAAAGAATCATCCACATTAGCATCCAAACCTCCTCGTTCAAGAAGATAAACTAATCTAATGTTCTCCAGAATAGTTTTAAGGTACGAGTCTACAAGATGAGAAGCACTAGAACTGTCCCCTGCAAATAGGAATATATCACATTAGAGCCAAATAGAAATCAGGTCCGCTATGGTTAGGAGATCTTTGTAAAGAAGAAACACAACCAAAATAACATGATCTACAAACAATTGTGTTGGACCAACGATGCGTGGGAGAGAGAGCAGTGGCCCTTGTTAGTTTTGTTTGGCTTCTTCCAAGTGAGCCACATTATAGATTGGTTTTTTTAGTAGGCCACACCATGGATTGGAGGCTGGATGAAGTGGGATCTCCGCTTTATCATGGGAAGGGGTTTCATTGAATATCCAGCAGGAGTTCTATTCAACATTTCAAATGGATTATCATCATAGGTGCATCTGGTACATCAAACTCTGTAGGAGTTCTATATTATGCAAGATTACATTTTTTCACTATTAATAAGTAACAACAACAACAAAGCCTTATCCCACTAAGTGGGGTCGGCTACATGGATCATACGACGCCATTCCGCTCTATTAGTAACCAAATATATTTGTTGATCCATGTTCATGAAATTCGACAGAAAAATGAGTAACGAAGGAAAATGAATTACCAGAAAATATTTCTCATGTTGTATTTGCTTGTGTACAGAAAAAGGAGATTAAAAATATAAAGAGATTTATTATATGTATGCGAGAAGTCCGAGACTGAAAGATGTCCATCCTTTTGAAGAAAAGGAGCATCCCCAATTTTCCATAGAACTTTTTGGGTTTACCGGGGAAAAAATTTGTTAATCAAGTAAAACACTGGAACTGAGGAAATTGAAATAATTGTAGGATAAAAAAAATGAGATTATCAATATGATGGAGATTCTTTCATATGAATGTCAATTTGGAGAATATTTGACTTCGGTAGTCATGCTACAAAATGACTGTGATGTGAGCAATCAAATCACAACCTATTTAGCTATAAGATAATGAACATTTACCAGGTTTAAGATTACAAGCTTGATTATTTTCCCCATTTTTCAAGGGAGGCAAGCTTGATTATTGACAAAAAATATAAGCCTCATGAGGCATGACAACGTAGCAAATCTTAAAAATTCAAACAATAAGAAAAGCAGACACCCCCTCAAAAACAAAATAGGAAAAAGCAAAACTAATAAGCGTTCATTTAAATTTTATTTCTTCCACAAACTTTAGCAAAATAGACATTGACACTTATCTACAATCTAGAGCATTGAACAAAATAATAGGACTAATGTGACTAACCAGTTTTTGAAAACGATAATATTTTCAGTTCTGCTTCTTCACGCGACAGGGGATAAATGATCTGATCTCGCAGTGTTCCCAAACATGTGTATGGTCGTTGAGGAACATAAAATACTGCTTGGCAAGGTTTGATAAGTTTTCCAGACATTACTGGCCAGAGGCCTCGAAGAACTCTAAAAATGGAACTCTTACCACTCCCATTAGGACCTTCAAAAGATTGAATCTATAAGTTTGTTATCAAACTAAATAATGTAATTGAACAAAGTATCCAACTAACCAGTAAGCAGCAGACTTTTCCCGTTTACAACATCACATGTCAGCTGCCTAGCCAATAGCTTCTGAGACGGAGTGATAATATCTACCTCGGAGAATGAGATAACATTTTGATCAAGTGCACCATTTGATTCAGAGCAGATATAAGCATCAGGTGGAGTATCATCTGCTTTTTTTTGTCAAAATTCACAGCACAAGACAGTTAAGAAGATAATCTGCTGCTTTCTAAAATATAAGCGAGTATTAATTTTGGATATGTACAAAATTATAAAATAATCCGTTCATATAACCACAGTCGGACAGTACAAACAAAGATGATATATAAAAAATTCAAGAAGCCGAAATGTGCTAAGATAATCAAGTAAATGCATGCTCAATTAAAAAAAAACATATCAATAAAGTTGAGGCTATATATAAAAAAAAGCATAGCCCAAGTTGTACTGTCATAGCTACCAGTATCGACGAGCTACAAAAAATACAAACACACCAAAATGGAAGACAATAATGAAGAAGAGCAAAGAAAAGAAGAGGAGGCAACACAGACTGATAAAAACTGCTAGAGGCGTTTAGTTCGTGTGCGAAGAAAAAAAAAACGAAAGTGAAATTGAACTAATATGGCAACTTCTATGGGCTTGCATATGAATGCCCAGATACATGTTTTTTCTTCTTAGCTGCCTACTTCAAAAAATCCACTGATAAGCACAAAAGACCACCTTTAGGAACACTGCTAAATCCTCAAAAAAGACATCCAAAAGCAACAAAATTATCATCTCTGCGGACATCCATCAAATGCAATTTTTACAACAACAACCAGATGGTGGTCAATTATCATATTAATCTGAAGCTGTCTGGTACTGGTTCTACCGGTAACCAAAGTTAACCTGAGACACGAGATTCAAGGTATGCATCCCAGATTTGTGAGCTGTAGATGCTTCTTTTTTCATATTTAAAATTAGTCAGATTAGTGCCTTGAAGTAAATCTTTCGTCAATATCAGTGAAATTTTCATGGATTCCTAGAGGCACATAAGAACACGCAAAAAGCGAAAAATCTGATAGTAACAATTACCATCAAAGAAGACTTACCAGTTTGAGCAGCATCAAGAAATTCCTCTAGCTCAAAAATTCTATTTATACCACCAGAGAGTTGAAGAAACTTCCGATGCAGCTCAAGAATGTCCCCAAATGCTAGAAAGCTTTGCGAGACCACAGATGCCAGGAATCGTAGTGCATGAGCAAGCTCCCCTGGGGAACAAATTTCTATTTAAGAAATAATTGATAATCAGTCATATTAGAAATAAACAGCATGATTCCAACCAACCTTGAGTAGAAGTCGATGCACGGTCGCCTTTGTGCTCTAAAGCATATAATAAACTCAGTCCCCAAGTCACATTATGTGGGAGTTGTTTTGTTGTAAACTCATCCAATATACCATACAGCCACTTATTCTTCAAATGGATCTTACAATGATCGAGCAATTCTTTGAACTTTGAATCAACCATCTGCTTAAGATTAACAATATTAAAAAAAAACTAAATAGATTAAACTTGTACTGTTACAGGTTAAACTTAGAAACATAAGACTTCAAGGGCAAGATAAAAGAACACAATTAAGGAAATTGGGGATTCTTTGGTAACTCATACGAAAGTAAAATAAGAACACAAGGAAATAATCAATTCTCCTTAAAAAAAACAATTCTTTAGTAATTCATATGACCACATTCTTATTTTGAGAAAAAAGAAGAGAAGATCCAAATAGTTAATCGTTGACAACTTAATGAGAAATGTTAAAGAAAGAATCATCAAAAGTAACCTTGTATTGCAACTAACATATGTTCACAACTGGAAGGATATTAACTGCAGAATCCTAACAGCAACAAAAAAATTCTCTTCTGATTGAGAGCTAGTAAATTAATAACACATTACACATTGTCTAATTGAATGTTGGATAATTATCAATCACATTAAATAGACAGGAAAAGAGGAAGATTAGAGCATTATTCAATGTAACCAGCATCTACTGATTGCAGCGATGAGAAGAATTTTCAAACTATGAAATGTTAACTATAAGACAGCCAGATTATTATATCCAATACATTGCCAGAAGGAACAGTGAATAATAATAAATGCAGGAGGGGCAAAAAGCTCACAGCTTTTTCCCGAAGACCACCACCAAAAAAGGCAATAGATTCTGCATGCGTGCATAGCCTTGAATGCATAAATCTGGCAAAAGGCATTATGCAAATAGCGGGTGAAAACACAAATGAAGATTATAAAGTATGATGTTGTGCATCTCACAGGTCAAATGGTGAACCATCATTACCTAAATGTCCCCTCAAGTTGTTGCTCCCTACTTGCTAGAGCACCAAATTCAGGGGCAACACTCCTCAAGAAGCCCAAACCCAGCAACATATAAGCATACAAAATAGCAACTCCTCTTCGCCCTGTTAAGAGTTTCATTCTCCATGTAAACCTGAAAATTTTGTGCAATTGATGGGGTCTCAATTTCTATTTCAAGTCTCTCAGTTTGGAAATACAGCTAAAGATCAAGTAATATAGGAAAATACATGACTCACCAAAGAATGTCTACAGAGGGTTTTACCATCCCTGTGACTAGTCCAGAGAGATCAGATGACAATTTCTCAACATCATGGGTTATCCTCTGATCTGCATCAATAGTCCTATTGGACATTTGAAACACCTGGAAAAAGGCAAAAAGGTTATATTGCACATGAATGAAAAATGCAGTCAGTGGGAGCTCATAGTAATAAGGACAAAGTTTTCACTTCTGGCAGTCATTAGCTATCAGCAATAGATGATGAAGGGATAAGATGTCAAACAAAATCATTCCTCTGAGAAGAACAAGCCGTCAATCAGATGAAGCATAAACAATATCAGTTTACCATCAATTTAGAAAGAAGCATTAACCTGAACACTTCAATACCATTCAGACAAAATATAACTTAGAAATATATCTCAGCAACATAGTCTTCGTATCCATCCTATAGACCCTCATGGGCAGACATAAGATAGGATAAAGCAATCTAACATCACTTAACTGCTCATTGGTGAAAATAAAAAAAAATGACGACTGCAGCACAAGAACTTTGATCAAGCTATGTGATGTAGTACACGGAATCATAATTTGTTTGGAGTTCTATTTTTGGTTTTTCCTTTTATTATTTGTTTTAGGTTTCCTAGTTAAAAGCCAAATTGGTTGTAAAGCTTTATAAATAGAGCCACATTGGTTATGAACAATTACAAGATTCGGATTAATTTCTACTATATTTATAGTTGTGTGTGGATTCACATTCTCCCTCAGTGGGCTACAAAATTATCAAGCATTTGGTGGTACTTTGAACCATCAACCTCTTCTAGGGACTTGCCAGAAACGTTGTAACCTCATCAGTATCGATCATAGCCTTCAAGGATCTCTCTACTTGTTTGTGAATGTTCATCAGCATCACCCAACTTCACCATCGTCACAAGTCTCATGATGTCACAAATATCATCCAATCAAAGGCTTCTCCAAAAATATGCTCAACCAAGAAATGAGATTTACAAACATCGACTTCCCATGGGAGACTTTTCAACTATTTTCAAGATTACTAAGAAACAATAACAACACAATTACAGCTCAAAATCAATTTCAACAAGTTTTCATCAAGACAATCAACTTAGGCAATGGTTAATCCATCAACGAGAAGTGAAGGACAATAAAGTCAAACCAAAATAATGTGAGCCCATGCCATAATGTTAAAATTGAAGATGGACTAAATGAAGATGAACTTCAATAAATTGTAATTTATCCAAGTACCAAAGGGGTATATTTATTTTTTTAGTGTAAAAGGAGCATATTTATTAATGAAGATTCTTGTTATCTATTCAAATATTTTGAAATTGAAGCTGATTGTTTTTAGAGAGAAAAATTGAAGGTGAAGTTGAAACCAAAACTTGCATCGTAAAAACAATCAAAGATGAAGTTGGGACAAGTTGACATTAATGACAGTTTTTATCCAGCAGAACGAAGATAAATTCAAAGAAGAGATACACAAGAGGTTCATAGAAAATCTTTCACTAAAGATAGTTGGTCAAAATTCTTCAAGGTGGCTTCACATGTGTGGTTCCAATTAACTTCAAAAGTTATATTTTTATTCATGACCAAATTTTTAAGCCAACTATCGAGTGTAATATTGTACTGTCAAAATTGTTGTGGTTTATTTGTTTTGCCTAGAACTTATTTGAAGACAAGACGTAGAATATTAAAATGATCCTCCAGGTTATTTTTTGTTGAAGTTCGAGGATGAACTCTTTTGAAGTGCGCGTCTGATGTATAACAAGGAGTCCTAGAGTCCATATAGTTTGTCTTATTTTGTTTGGAGTTTTATCTTTAGTTTTTTTCCAGCTTTAAGCCCGTATCTATTTAACTTAGTTATCGATGCTATAACCGAGAGTATCACAGAGGAGGTACCTAAGTGCATGCTATTTGCGAATGATATAGTACTTTTAGCGGATTCAAGAGAAGAGATTAATACAAAATTGGAAATATGGAGAAATACGTTGGAGTCAAAGGGTTTTCGTTTAAGTAGGAATAAAACAGAATATATGCATAGCAATTTCACAAATAAACAACTTAGAGACGATTTGAAAGTTAGGCTAGGGGAGGATATAATTCCTCAAGTGACAAAGTTTAAATATTATGGATCATTTGTAAGACAAGATGGTGAGATTGATGACGATGTTAATCATAGAATTCAAGTTGGTTGGTGTAAGTGGAGGAAAGCCACTGGAGTTCTTTGTGATAGAAAAGTACCCAATAAAGTTAAAGGAAAATTCTATCGTACTGCTATAAGGCCAGTAGTGTTATATGGTAGTGAATGTTGGGCTATGAAGGGACAACATGAACGTAAAGTGGGGATAGCCGAAATGAGGATGTTGAGATGGATGTGTGGTCATACAAGATTAGATAAGATTAGGAATGACCATATACGTGAACTAGTCGGAGTGGCTCCTATTAGTGAGAAAATGGTAGAGAATCGTTTGAGATGGTTTGGTCATGTTCAGAGAAGACCATTAGATGCGCCAGTAAGAAGAGTAGATCAAATAATCTGGAGTCCGATTAAAAGAGGGAGAGGGAGGCCAAGGCGGACACTTGGCGAACTAATAGAGCAAGATCTATTGGTGAATAATATACCGAAAGGTTTGGTTACTAATAGAGCGGAATGACGTCGTATGATCCATGTAGCCGACCCCACCTAGTGGGATAAGGCTTTGTTGTTGTTGTTGTTTTACATTTCCTAGTTAAAGTAAAATGGGTTGTAGAACTTTATAAATAGTGACACACTTGTTATGAGCAATGATAAGATTCAGATTATTTTCTATTAAATTTATCTTTGTGGTATCTTTATGTGTGATCTCTCTCTCTCTCTCTCTCTCTCTCTCTCTCTCGCACGCGCATGCACGTCAGGCTCTGAGATTATCAAATGTGTGCACGCGTGCACGTCAGACTGAGATTATCAAACCTTTAGTGGACCTTCGAAACACCAACTTCTCTTCTTGGGACTTGTCTGAGAAGTTGTAATCTCCTCGGTAGCAATCTTGCACTGTGTCACTATACATCTTGATGATGGATGAAATTAAACTAGACATCAAATCTGATTGTGCAAGTAGTGACTGTTCTAAGACTTCCATTCCTCTAGAACATAAATTATAAATTACGATAAAAGGAAACTTTCTTGCCCTTTTCTTAGGGTAACTTTCTTACTCTATTATGAATTGGCATTGAAGACTGAACTTCAATTCTAAATTTATATTGCATCATGTGCACATTAGGAAAATTTTGTTATGAGCGAAAACAACATTTAAAGTTCCAACTGCATCAAATATATGTCGACCAACGTCAGAAGGAGGATTAGGGATTCAAGATCTTTGGACAATGAACACTGCTTTAATGACAAAGTGGGTGGCTCATATAATGGGGTCGAGGCAAGATATTTGGCTATTAGTTATTACGTTATCGCATAATGCTTTCATGGGAACAACGGCAGGAAATTACCCAAGGGGCTTCAGCGTTTTGGAGAAGCATTATGATAGTTATGCCACAGGTTAGACCATGCTTTGAGGCGATACTAGGAGACGGAAAAGATTTTCGATTTTGGATAGATCCTTGACCATCCGGGGAATCACTATCAATCTCTTTTCCAAAGCTTTATGCGATAGCTGAGGATAAACATGCGGTAGTCGCTCAATATTGGTCAGGCAACTTCCTCAATGATGGTGTATGGACCCCACGGTTAGCAGCCCACCTGTCTGATAACTGGCTTGAGGATCTTCTTGCACTAATGAATTGTCTACAAGGACATAGGATAAATGACACAAGGGAAGACTCTTGGATTTGGAGAGCTGGTCATTTCTCTATTCGAACAGTTTATAAAACTCTAGATCTAGAGAGCTTCACCACAGATGAAGAGCTTAAAAGAGATTGTCGGCTCCTTTGGAGCATTAAAGTTCCTATGCGTATTCGGGTATTTGCATGGCTATTGAGGGTTCCTACTCAGAAGTACAAAATGAAATGGGCCACAAGAATGAACACTGCTTGTGTCTTCTGCGAGGACAACATGGAGGATATAGATCACATTTTCTTCAACTGCCCAATAGCACAAAGGACATGGTAGGATTTTGGATGTGATTGGCTGGATGTGAGCTCTGTGATAGCATTCTAGCGATCATTTAGACAAGGCGGACATGGTAACAATTTACACGTATACGTATAAAAAAGACAACGAATCAGAACAATTGCAATTTTATGGGCGATATGGCGACAACGCAATGATTGCATTTTCAAGGAAGAAAAGTGTTATGTAGATAACATTCTAATAGCAGCTAAAACTTGCCGAGTGAGTGGGCGAGATTATAAGATATGTTCTGATAGATACAAGTTTTTATAATGAATAAAAAATGGCCTGGCTCACATCCTTTATCTTCTCAAAAAAAAAAAGTTCCCACTGCATGAAAATCTGTTCTCATTGATATAACAAGCTTAATAACTATATGTCCAAGCAGAAAAAATATTTACCTTGTAAAAAGCATTTCTTCTCAAATAAATTTTCAGTAGATGTTGAGTCAAACGAATTCGCCATCCAAGAGCAAGTTTGGCTGTCAAGTGTCTGTAACAAAGAATATATTCATCTGGAGTATTGCAATCGACCACAATGTGGCACAAGCAAAACATTATATGTGGAAACTAAATAATATATGCTGGGGAAAAATTACATATAGTTGTGATCAGTGCAGTGTTGCACTAGTTCAGACATTTTTTGCAATAACAATAAGATGCATACTGATGGACCTAAATAAATTATCTTATTGACATAACCATATTAATCCATATATTGACATACCAAATTATGTGACAGAGGCATTGATGTGCTGAAACAGGAATTTTTCATTCATATTTTGTTAACAAGATGATAAATTACAACAACAACAACAACAAAGCCTTATCTCACTAGGTGGGGTCGGCTACATGGATCATACGACGCCATTCCGCTCTATTAGTAACCAAACCTTTCGGTATATTATTCACCAATAGATCTTGCTCTATTAGTTCACCAAGTCTGCCTTGGCCTCCCTCTCCCTCTTTTAATCGGACTCCAAATTATTTGATCTACTCTTCTTACTGGCGCATCTAATGGTCTTCTCTGAACATGACCAAACCATCTCAAACGATTCTCTACCATTTTCTCACTAATAGGAGCCACTCCGACTCGTTCACGTATATGGTCATTCCTAATCTTATCTAATCTTGTATGACTACACATCCATCTCAACATCCTCATTTCGGCTACCCCCACTTTACGTTCATGTTGTCCCTTCATAGCCCAACATTCACTACCATATAACACTGCTGGCCTTACAGCAGTACGATAGAACTTTCCTTTAACTTTATTGGGTACTTTTCTATCACAAAGAACTTCAGTGGCTTTCCTCCACTTACACCAACCAGCTTGAATTCTATGATTAACATCGTCATCAATCTCACCATCTTGTCTTACAATTGATCCTAAATATTTAAACTTTGTCACTTGAGGAATTATATCCTCCCCTAGCCTAACTTTCAAATCGTCTCTAAGTTGTTTATTTGTGAAATTGCTATGCATATATTCTGTTTTATTCCTACTTAAACGAAAACCCTTTGACTCCAACGTATTTCTCTATATTTCCAATTTTGTATTAATCTCTTCTCTTGAATCCGCTAAAAGTACTATATCATCCGCAAATAGCATGCACTTAGGTAAAGATGATAAATTAGATGAGAGAAAATAGACAAAGCAACAAGACTATCCAAATTCCACATTCGTGGATATTTTGTTCTTTTACGCTGTGTTTGGATGAGAACTAAACGTCAATTTAGTTTAGTACTGCCAAACAGCGCGTCAAATTCTCATGGGCCCCGTCGGAACCAAAGTTCCAGTCAACGCACAAAATTCTCGTGAAAAAGTTCCTGCTCGCGACCAGAACTTAGAAGTTCTGCCTTTATTACATTTAAGTCGCCTAGTATCTCACCTTCTAAGTTCTCCATCATAAGAATTTTCATCCAAACGCTCAACCATAGCAAATCTAATGATTCTAGAGAATTAAATGGAATTTTAGTTCAACGATCCAAACACTGCCTTGGGGTACATATATATCATACTATCAATCAATAATAGATCAGCCTTCTTAAGAAGCTGATTGATTTATTCATTCTGAAAAAATGAATTAATAATTTTTTTTTGAGAAGGATGACAACCAGAATTTACTGTTGTCATCAAAGTATGTATGTATGTATGTGTGTGTGTATATATATATATGAGTGATCAATATGTACAAGGTATTCTCAAAAGAGAGCGGCAAAAATGAAGGAGAAAATGCTATCCAAAACCCCACTTCCGAATAAGAAAATAAGTGTGGAGTACAATATAGTTGTATGAAATGAAATTTATACGCTTATTTCATTATATGTAAACTAATAATACTTTAAGCATGTGACTCAAAGTAACTTCATCAAAATTCTTGTGATTAACTTAAATACTTATTATTTTATGAAAACTGACTTCTTTACCTATATTATAGTACTTGTTGATGTGCAGTAATTTTCAAATAATTTCTGACAGAACAGCAGACAGCACAGATGTACAAGAGCTAGCATATGCATTCAAGAAACCAGATGCACTATGAAATAGTTAAAAGAAATTTCATGCTGCTACCACTTGTTAACTTTAGAAAAGTAATCATTACAATGCAAACGTTTTAAACTACAAAGCATCAACCACAATTTTTTCTTCGAAATAGGTCAATAGATGGAATTTTCATACCTCAATGAAGGTGCAACAATAGAATTTGCAGCACTTTGAAGCACACTCACACCAATCAATCTAACAAAAGCTGCTTTATCCTGCTCTAGAACATACTTCACCGTGGTACCTGGTGGATTAAACACATCAGTACAAAAAAATTTTTAGTTTCAGCATAATAGTTCCACATGCTGTACCATTCAAGGAAGCAATACGATCTGAGATCCATGTCCTGGACACAACGAGTAATCCAAGGGCAAATAATCGTGCACCCTGCCTATCAAACATGGAAGGGATCTGCAAAATGGTGAATCGAGGAAAACAAGGGTTCTCATTACGTTTGCTGTCATGCAAGATTCTTTTTTTTTTTTTTTTTGAAGACAGAAAAATATGAAGACAGAGTCATAAGATTATAACAAGAGCTTTTGTAACCCAAAAAATGTTAGGGCCATGATTAGGCAACTACAAAGTTATTTCTGTAAGTTTATCTTTTCTGCTGCCGAACTTCATGATCATTCATCATCCCAAACTTTGTTATTATAATGGATCTAGAAAAGGATAGAACCAAAAATAAATATGAATCCAAGAATTTTTTTGTTCTGAAGGATGAACTAAGATCTTCAAATACAACTAACAAATATAGGTTGCAATCTTGAAGATTATCAAGGAATAAAATACTGACCAGCACTTTAAACATTGCAGCAGTTCTATGTGGCAATGATCGTGATCTCATTTGTAGTTGTGGAAAAATGGGAACTGAAGTTTTATCTGTGTCAAGAGATGATGCTACAAGATCCGATAAAAAAGAATGCATCTTTGACTTTGATGGAGCATTTCCCTGCTAAAAGTAGGGTATGAGGATCATGTAGTATACAGATGGTAAATGAAAGCACTTTGCTTCTTATCCAACCTTTCCACTGGTAGCAAATGCCCTTTGAACAGCTAGTGCATCATTCCGACGAACATTTTCAGATGACTTTAATAGATCAGTTCCAACTTCAGAAGGGTGAGATGAATCGTTCCTGCAATACTCAGAAAATAAATGCAGACGTCCACAATTTGTCATATGTGAAGAACAAACATGTACAAAGGATAATGAAAGATGACCTCTTATACTGGACACTCCATCCTCCTTCCCCGTCCAAGGATAAAACTATGTCATGAAACGCAACTAAAGCAGGACGGTGAGATATAGTGATACAAGAAGTTCCCATTTTCCGTACATTGACACAGAAGCGTTCCTCCATATCAGTTGTCACAGCACTTGTACACTCATCAAGAATAGCAAACCTTGGCTTATGATAGAACAACCTGGCCATTCCCAGCCGCTGCTGTTCACCAAGCGAGAGCTCATCACCCCAGTTAACTTCCTTCTCAGGTGGATAACGATCCATCAAGTATTCAAGGTCAACCTGTCAAAATGAAAATCATTCTAACAATTGAAATGCACTTCGAAACAAGATGCATAGTTAATCATAAATTTTCTCTATGAAAAGTTATTTGAAATATTAGTTCCAATCCAAGAATGACTCCTAGTAAAAAGATGTGAAAGTCCCTACACAAATAACTACCAAAGCTTCTTGGCAACAACTTGATGCCATCGATGGAATGAATAGAAAGATATCAAGCAAAAAAGTATACTACGCTAGTTCCAAAAGTAAATGAATTTACAACAAATTGAGACTGGTGACTAATTCCAACATGGAAGAACTGGAAAACTCCTCCAAAAAACAATTTTTGGCTCTGTTTTAATAGAACATAAAATTTTCATTGAAACAGAAAAGGAGAGAATGCAAAAATGCCGAACCCTCCAATAAATATAACGCCAAAGACAATAAAGTAGGGTTTTAGGTTAGAAGAAGTGGAGAAATGATGATTTCATGCCTGTTCTCTTTCCTGTTTGTCTTCAAATTTGGTGGAATTTTGATTGACATTACTCTTAATTTATTGGAAAAAAAAGACAGGAAAAGGGAACTCAGAATAAAAGACATTACATTTTTCAACAACTCGGCCATTGTTTTATTTGAAAGAGGTTCAGTTTCCTGTTCTGCTGTAAGAGGATAGATTAGTTGGTCACGAAGTGTACCAACAGCTGTATATGGCCGTTGTGGAACATAAAATATCTCCTTATTGAGATCTGAACCAATCCCAGGTTTCACAATGTAACCAGATACTAGCGGCCATAGACCACCCAGAACCCGAAAGAGAGAGCTTTTCCCACTTCCATTTGGACCTACACAGAAAAGGTGGAAGTAATAATATTAGTATCCTTTGAAGATAGCACCCATTTCCAGATTGTAGCAATATTCAGTTATACAACAAGCAACAACAACAATAACAAAGCCTTATCCCACTAGGTGGGGTCGGCTACATGGATCTTACGACGCCAATTCGTTGATCCATGTTCATGAGATTCGACAGGGTTTTACGCTGACTGTCGGGATCTAACACAACCCTCTTCCTTTATCCGGGCTTGGGACCGGCTATAAAACATAGGCGGAGTTTCAGTTATACAACAAGCAACTGAAAATATCCTATTATTCTATCACTTACAACTAGGAAAAACATAGGGTAACATACTTGCCTGTGATCAAAGGATTTGAAGTTGTTTTAATTAATTTTCTTCGAATATTTTACTAATGATTTTAGAAAAAAAAAGCTAAAAGTTAAAGCAAAGTGTGATGAAGATCAATATTACAAGCCTCGCCCTTTATTCTATCACTTACAACTAGGAAAAACATAGGGTAACACGCTTGCCTGTGATCAAAGGATTTGAAGTTGTTTTTAATTAATTTTCTTTAAATATTTTACTAATGATTTTAGAAAAAAAAATAGCTAAAAGTTAAAGCAAGTTGTGATGAAGATCTATATTACAACCCTCGCCCTTTATTCTATCACTTGCAATTAGGAAAAACATAGGGTAAAACGCTTGCCTGTGATCAAAAGATTTGAACCTGATTCCACCTTGAGGCTTAAATCATCAACCAGCGTGTTTCCTGTTGGTGTAACTACCTGAAATCGCAGATCACCTATATTTAGTTTGTCAAAAAACTTAAAGGCTATCAGAATGGAAAATATTCCATTTAGGTTGAACAACCTTTACTCCTGCAAACTCTATGTAACTAGCTTCAGTTATGTAATTGCTGCTAGGACTTCTCTGGACTGACAATCTGTCATAGTTTGCAGATAGTTCTCTTGTGACTGCCATAAGTTCATGAATGCGATCAGCGTAGCCACTGTCAGAAGAATTTGTAGGAAAAGCATATTTCTTAGGGACCATAAGAAAGATCCATGAGATAGACTTAGATATTGAATAACAAGTTTGAAAATGATTTAGCTAACTCGTGGATGCACATCTTAATTTAACATCCGATTAGACACAGTGACTCAACATTTTTCTCCGTAAAGTACAAGCAACATCAGTAAAGCATATAAAAGTATGAGCTCACACGTCATTATATTTTTTAAAAGAAAATAACGACAGTACAAAGAAATTGAGAAGAAAAGGGACAAAAATTGAGAAAATAATATGAGGACGTGACTCTACTATTCCATCAAGATAGCATATGTTTTCAACTTCTTTATTGCAAATTATATACTATTTGCTTTATGAGTTAAGAGAGGAGTCTTAACAAACTTAACATATAAAAGGTCACACACCCCACCCCGCCCAACCACCACCACCCACCCACCCACCCCCACCCCCCCAAAAAAAAAATCCTAGTTGTAACAATACTTGCCAGTCCAAAACTTTCAATTTCAAATAGGATAGCTACAACCTTGGTAGCTATCCTTTCACTTCTCAAAAAAAAAAACTTTCAATTTCCTAATCAGAAACCTAACCATTTGATTTATCAATTAGACGAGGATGGAAACAACGGAATGAATGTATATTCAGGGGTGAAACACCAAATATAGAAATTACTGTGTGCATGGGGAGAACTTTGATTAAGGAGTGAGGTGGAGTGCCATGAATGCATTGAATTGCTTTTACATGATCACCATATAATAGACTTATTAAGATAACGAAAAAAGTGGATGGCTAACGAATTGTCAACCATCCTTTTCTAGAAATAAGGAAGAAATTAGAAGAGGAATCTTAGCAAGAATAAGGAAGTATAAGGAACCAAAACCCTCTTCTTTTCTAGAAATCAATACCCTCAAATTTGCCTGGTTGTGACACTCACAATGTGCTGTATATATCTTAATCTAGGAATAAAATCTATAAAAATATAGATCTCATCTAACCCTGGTTCCTTCATGTAGGACTTTATTTTCTACTTTTTTCTAGGACTGCAAAATTTAGTTTAGAGAGTCTAATTAGGTTGCAACTGACAATGCCTAACCCCAATCAGCTTCAGCTTATAAATTAATTACCCATTCCTTTAAAAAGGGAAGAATCATCTATGCAATATAACTGGTTAAAGGTAAAAAATTTATGCAAAAAGACCTATTACTATCAAATACTTTGGACAAGATATTTGCGGAGACAATGAAGCTAACCTGAGGCGATTAAGACGTCGAGAACTCACAGAAAGGACCCCTAGAGACTGAAACAATGATATTATCACACTTGTATGGTAGCGAAGATTGCTCAACATTTCTGCTCTTCCTAATGTGGAAGCTTCTGGTCTGAGATTGCCAGCAAAGAAGGGCTCAATGATTAGGACAACTGCAAAAGTGGCACCAAGGTACTTCACAAGAAAATCTTGAATCATCCCAAACCACCAATGCTCATGGTGAAAAAGATTTAAGTGCTTAACAAGAGCTTTGAACTTTTCTGTTATATGGGATGCTTCTCTTTTCTCTCCTCCATAAAACGCTATACTTTCTGCATGTGTCCTTAGTCGCGAGTGAAGCTGACGATATTCTCCCTCCAACTGCTGCTCCTTTGATGTTAATTTTCCAAAAGGAGGAGAGAAATTCCGTATCATGGCTCCAGCACCAATTACATATGCCTAAGATAAAATAACGATTCATACACTCTGCAAGGATAAATAACAATAAAGAAAAGAAAATTACTTAATTGCAAAATACAGCTCATGTAAGAGGCACTACCAATATCCAAAGTACATATTTTGGACTTGCATAGGAACATAAGCGCCAAGTATATAGCAGGCCATCAGTGACTGCAGTAAGATCCTCCTGTATAAGGTCACTCAATTCGGAACAAAATCGAGGAATATCACTTGCAATGCATTGCTCAGGATTTTTTATCCGATCATCAACATGTGATAATTTGTAGTAAACCATATTCTGCATATCAGACACAAATCCAATATCAACGACCCTAAACAGACCAAAGAAAAGTATATGTTGCAGAAGCTAACAAGAAAAGATTGATACAAATCAGAGAGTATGATATCGCAGAGAACTGTGACCAATGATGGATTGAATAGTCTGCATGATAATTTTTATTTCTATATTTTTCTAACAAGGAATCTATAGTACCCTAAAAAAACAAGGAATCTATAGAACATTAGAAAGAGCACATTTTTTGTCAATTCCCTATCCATTTGCATGTGGATAAAAAAATGGAGAAATTACTCCATATGCACATCAATGTGCAAAGGAAATTCTCACCTCGAAGTAATCAGCATGTATGAGCTCGGTCAAAATTTTTCTGAATCGCAAACTTAATATCCCCGTCAGATATTTTGAAGATGAATATAGTGCAGATTGGAGAAAGCATAAAAGAAGATTCTCAACAATTAAACGAAAAAAACTTGGCACACGCCTAAGGAAAGCAACTCGAAACAAGAATCCTTGAACTTTCGCCAATCTGTTGCTCAGAGCAGTCCTTAACACCTGTAAGAGGATGAAGTTTTAGAGCAAACAAAAAAAGAAATTCCAATTTATACATACAAGAAATTGTCAGTGTCTCGTCAAAAAATAATAAACCAAATACATGACAATATGATCATAACATAAAATTGATCAGAATGTCAATGCAATCTATACATAATACAGTGTTGCACATCCACAGCAATCAAGAATCCAATAAGATTATAGAGATTACTAATTGATAATACAATATGAAGATCACAGAAATTGCCTTCGTCAAAAATGAAAAACAAAGAAATTGTGCAGCTTTTTCAACATGCTGAACGTCCACAGAAAATCAGTTTAGCAAATGATTGTCATATTTTCTGTGAATTACCTGAATCTCAACAAATATGTATATAGCTCTACATTTTCTTAAAATTACAAGACAACTTCAAACAGGAAGCCTTCAAATTATTTTCTTTTTTCTTTTTTCTAGCATAGAGTGAGAAACTTCAAACAAGCTGAAAATTCAACAAGAGCAAGACGGAACTAGCTTGATATATTTGATTTTGTTTCAGGATCAGATTTTTATACTTTTAACTCAAAAATGGAAAGGGCCTATAGCAAACTTCAAAACAAGTATTCTAGTCCTGCAAGATTATGTTGTAACCAAACAGGATTGAAGACATTCCACAACCAGATTTCTTAAAAATCCTATCTAAGGGATAGAACTGACAAAGTTCAAGTTTGACACAATCATAATAAATGCCCAAAGGAATCAATGAGCATATATAAACAAACTAATTAAGAACAGAACTCGATAAAACAAAAAGGAGTTTCCCATCTTATATTCATTTTTTTCTTTTTTGCAAGAGCTTATATTCAAGTTCTTACGAGATGATGGGCATCATTCACATATGAACCAACTGATTAATTAGAAGATAATCAACGTTAGCTTAGTCTTCAAAAAGAGAAATTTGTAACAGTTGTCCTTCTTTCATTAGAGAGCAAAGGATGGTTGCACCATGTTTATTGTAACAGTTGTTCTTGTGAGAAATCATATGCAGAATCATGCAAGAGCATGCAGGATCTATTTTATATTAGGAAGTTTTCCTTTTGACAATATACTGTATTTATTAGAAATAGGAGCACATAGGTAGTTTTCCTATTCCTAGCAGGCTGCCCCATAATTATGGGATTTGATTCCAGCCTTCCAGATTTCATTTTTCCTAATATGTTTAAAGGTTCGAGTCTTGTATATAAGTGGTTGAATAAACAGAAAATAATATAGCTTTTTGCTACAATTTTCCACATGGTATCAGAGCTTTAGGTTCTTTTCTGGAATTCTTGTCTCTAGCATTCATTGTTGTTTTCTGGGATTCTTGTTTCTAGCCTTCATTGCTGTGAAACTTGTGGCTTTCATTGCTATAAAACTTGTGGCCTTCATTGTTGTTTTCTGAGATTCTTGTTTCTAGCCTTCATTGCTGTGAAGCTTGTGGCCTTCATTGCCAAGCAGTAATCCTTGCATTCTAGAAAGGATTGTTTATCTACAGTTGTCATTCAAGATGTCCAAGATTCAAGAATTTACTACAGTAATTCAATTAGAAGAGGCAATCCAAATTCAACAATCTAGAGCATTGCAGAATATTCATGCCTCTTACAAGTTAGATGGGCAAACCTATATTGCTGCAGGAATGCAAAATGCATCGACACCACTACCACAAGAGCCAAATGGTTTCAATCAAGATGAGATTGATAGGCTGAGATCACTGATTAATAGTCTTAGAGAATTTGAAAAATCTGAAAGTACTTGTTCTTTGGTGCATTCAGGTGAACTTCCATCTACCATTGGATTAAATGCCTCAGGTACAACCTTTATCAACTCTTGGATAATGGATTCAGGAGCTACTGATTACATGACTCATTTCTCCAATATTTTCTCAACCTATACCCTATGCCCAAGCAATAGAAAAATAGCGACTGCTGATGGATCCTTGACCACTGTAGTAGGGTTTGGAGATGTCAAAATTAGCCCATCAATAATTCTAAGAAATGTTCTTCATGTTCCAAAATTATCCACAAATTTGGTCTCTGTACAAAAACTTACCCAAGATATATGTTGCAATGTCATTTTTTTATAATAATTATTGTATATTTCAAGACAAGAGTTCTGGGAGGATGATTGGACATGCTATAGAAAGGAATGGCCTGTACTACCTTGAAACACCAAGTCAGTTGAACATGATTAAGGGCAAATTATCTTCTTCCTTCAACTCTGAGCTCACTCAATCCAATAAAGACGAAGTTTTACTTCATCATTGTCGACTTGGACATCCATTCTTTAGGGTTATTAAAGTTCTATTTCCTTATTTATTTAAGGATTTAGATGTTGAAAGCTTTCATGTGAGGTGTGTGAACTTGCTAAACACAAGCGTCTCTCTCTTCCAACAACAACAACAACAAAGCCTTATCCCACTAGGTGGGGTCGGCTACATGGATCATACGACGCCAATTCGTTGATCCATGTTCATGAGATTCGACAGGGTTTTACGCTGGCTGTCGGAGCCTAACACAACCCTCCTCCTTTATCCGGGCTTGGGACCGGCTAGCAATAAAAGACATATGGTGGCGTCTCTCTCTTCCAATTAGCAATAAAAGAAGTTCTGTCCCTTTTTATCTCATTCATACAGACATATGGGGACCCTCTCCTATTTCTAGTGTTTCTGGGGCACGATGGTTTGTCTCTTTTATTGATGATTGCACTCGTGTTACCTGGATTTTTTTGCTCAAAAAAAAATCTGATCTCAGTATTGTGTTTCCAAGATTTTGTTCTATGATCAACGATCAGTTTAGTGTTAAAATAAAAAAGATTAGGTTTGATAATGCAAGAGACTACTTTAACCAAATTCTTACTCCATATTTTCAGAAAGAAGGAATAATAAATGAGTCATCTTGGGTTAATACTCCACAACAAAATGGGATAGCAGAGAGGAAAAATAGAGATCTCCTTGAGAAGACCAGAGCCTTATTGTTTCAGTCTCATGTTCCTAAGATGTTTTGGGGAGAAGCAATTCTTACATCCACCTATTTGATAAATCGTTTGCCTTCAAGAGTCTTAAATTTTAAGAGCCCTATGAATATGCTATCAACATTCTATCCTGATGTGAGCACTACAAACAATCTGGTTCCCAAAATTTTTGGATGTGTGTCATTTGCTCATGTTCATAGTCGTAATAGAGGAAAGTTAGACCCAAGGGCTCTCAAATGTATTTTTGTGGGTTATTCTTTAACTCAAAAAGGTTACAAATGCTATCATCCTCCATAAAAAAAATTCTATATCTCAATGGATGTCACATTCAATGAACAAAAGCCTTACTTCCTTAATCCTCATCTTCTTGGGGAGAATTCCAATATAGAAGATAAGGAAGATTCCTTGTTTGATTTGTTCTCAATTCCTTTATCTGAAATACTAAATTCCACACATGTACCTCCTTTGTGTTCTAATCAGATGCCTAAGAATTCTTCTGAACTTGGGATTGAACCAATTGTTGAAACCCATGTGCATGAATCTGTGACTGAAACAACAAATGCACCACATATAGAAGCCAATTCTGCCCCTAATAATGAGAGATTCGATGAGGTGTTGTACACAAGGAGGAATGCAAATGTTCCTGAACCTATGCAGATCCAAGAGTCCAACTCGAATTCTTTGAATGAGGTAAACACTTTTGTACCAACATTGCAAGAATCTGAACCTTATGTTGACAATCTGGAACAAGACCTTCCAATTGCTATTAGAAAAGGAACAAGAAAATGCACAGCAACCAGTGTACCCTCTTGCAAACTTCTTATCATTTAAGAATTTCTCTCCAACACATAGGGCGTTTCTTGTAAGCCTAAATGCTATAACCCTACCTTCCACTTTATCTGAGGCTTTATCCAATGAAAAATGGAAACAAGCTATGAACGCAGAGATGGAGGCATTAGAAAGGAACAAGACATGGGAGTTAGTGAAGCTACCCCAAGGAAAAAAGACAATAGGTTGCAAGTGGGCATATACAGTGAAATATAGAGCTGATGGATCAATTGAGAGATACAAGGCAAGGTTGGTAGCCAAAGGGTATATGCAAACATATGGAATTGATTATCGAGACATTTGCTCCAGTTGCAAAGATGAATACAGTTAGAGTATTGCTATCATTAGCTGCTAATTGTGATCGGGAGTTGCATCAATTTGATGTCAAGAATGCCTTTTTACATGGGGAGTTAGAAGAAGAGATCTATATGGAGATTCCACCAGGATATAAAAGGAATTTGGCTGCACAAACTGTTTGTAAGCTGAAAAAGGCACTGTATGGCCTTAAACAATCACCACGAGCATGGTTTGGAAGGTTTGCAAGAGTTATGTTGGGCATGGAATACAAACAAAGTCAAGGGGATCGCACGTTATTTATTAAGCACTCTTCTTCAGGAAATGTTACAGTCCTCTTGGCGTATGTTGATGACATAATTGTTACAGAAAATGATATCAAGGAACAAGAAGCCTTGAGTCAATACTTAGCTAAAGAGTTTGAGATTAAGGCATTGGGGAGGTTGAAATATTTTCTCGGAATGAAAGTTGCTCACTCTAAGAAGGAAATTTTTATCTCTCAACAAAAGTATATCACAGATCTTCTCAAAGAAACTGGTAAAACAACATGCAAACCGGCAAGTACCCCTATGGAACCTAATCTTAAACTTGGGACAGCATATGAAGATGTTTCAGTAGATAGAGAAATGTATCAACGTCTTGTGGGAAAACTTATTTACTTATTTCATACAAGGCCAGATATTACATATGCATTGAGTGTGATTAGTCAATTTATGCATAATCCGAAGGAAGTTCATTTGCAAGTAGCTTATAGAGTGTTACACTATCTTAAGGGAACACTAGGAAAAGGCATTCTATTTAGAAGGAATGGAAACTTAATACTCGAAGCATACCCTGATGCTGATTTTGCTGGATGATAGGAGGTCAACTTCAGGATATTGCACATTTCTTGGTGGAAACCTTGTGACATGGAGAAGTAAAAAACAAAATGTGTAGCTCGTTCAAGTGCAGAGGCTGAATTTAGAGCCATGGCTCAAGGTATGTGTGAACTACTTTGGTTGAAGATCATTCTTCAAGATTTGAAGATTAAGTGGGAAGGCCCCATGAGACTCTATTGTGACAATAAGTCTGCAATCAGTATTGCTCATAATCCAGTACAACATGATCGAACGAAGCACATTGAAATTGATGGGCACTTTATCAAAGAGAAATTGGATAGCGGGCTGATATGCACACCTTATGTGCCTACGCATAGTCAACTTGCTGATGTCCTTACCAAGAGTTTAAGTAACTCCAATTTCAGGTTATTTTATTCAAGCTGGGAATGGACAATACCTATTCACTAGCTTGAGGGGGAGTGTGAGAAATCATATGCGGAATCATGCAAGATCATGCAGGATCTATTTTATTTTAGGAAGTTTTTCTTTTGACAATATATTGTATTTATTAGAAATAGGAGCACATAGGTAGCTTTCCTATTCCTAGCAGGCTGCCCCATAATTATGGGATTTGATTCCAGCCTTCCAGATTTCATCTTTCCTAATATGTTTAAAGGTTCGAGTCTTGTATATAAGTGGTTGAATAAATAGAAAATAATAGAGCTTTTTGCTATAATTTTCCACAGTTCCTGCCCAAATCAAACCTCTCGTGAGCACAGGCGGAATTGCATATACAGACCAGTCCTCTTCTGAGCTTAGCAAACCACATAAATATAAAAGTACCATGGCAACATTTACCTTTCCAACTAAACAAGAACAAAATATTTATTTTCAAATAGGGGAAGTTCAAAAAGTTATTCGGTTTCTCATATTGGCATAAACTTTTTTTTCTTTTTTGAGAAGGCAAAGGATGACAACCAGAGTTTACTGTTGTCATCCAGGTTATTGACATAAAATCATATTTATATGAGTGTAAAAGTACCATGGCAACATTTGCCATCCAAAATCAACTGACAGATCCAGATCTACCTCATTTCTAAAGAAAAACCTTAAACATTCATTAATAAATCAGGCCAAGAATGGAGAAAGCTCATGTGCAGTTCCTTTTTGTAGAGAAGCTCATGTACAGTTGTTCATAGAAATGCAGATATCTAACTTTGCATTGCATGAATTGGAAACCCTACTTTCATGACCTAATTTACCAAAAATGTTTTCAGACCTATGGACAAATTTTCTGTTGCAATAATAGTAGGGATTTCTAATCGCTACTGTTTTTTTGAAGTGGTTGTAATCCCTACTCTGCGAACATATTTAAAGGCTTTGACTCATTCCAGTTCTTAGTTGTGGACAAATTAACGTTTTATTTGGAAAGTTTGCATAACATGACATGAAATAATAAAGAGAGAAATAGCAAACGATGGAGCAATCTAGGATAAATGAATAAATTGCAAGCATCATTGCCAATTAGTAAATACAGAACATGAATTAAAGGTAATGGAGACACATACACACATATTTCCAGAACAGAATATTAGTAAGAAAAGAAAAAGATAATTAAAAAATAACATAACGCGGCAAAAGATGAAATGTACTGCTGTCGCTGCTAAGGCCAGAAGGTTGCGCACGCCTACAGAGCCCATTTTTGAGAGCAAAATTGCAGCTAAAACATGTAAAGATCTTAATCCCTTTCTTTTCCGCCTTGTTCCCCTTTGTGGACCATCTCTTGTGCCGTTTTGATTCAGACTTTGTTCATTCACATCTGATGTAGTGAGATTTGAAGACCTGTCCAATAAAACTGGTCTGCTCTTCTGTCGCAATTTCATATATCCAATAGTTCCACCAGCCACTAAGAAAGCTGAGACTGCAACTAGTGCTCTCCTGTTCAAAATTGCATTAAAATCAAGCAATGGCACAGATATCTATACTCATAACAGTAACTGAAAACTGAATAGCCAGGTAAAATTGACTACTGCACAAAAGATATTGAAATAGTGGAAAACGGGAAAAAACAAATGCTAAAAAATACACATTAAGTAGCAAAAGGAGGGAATTCTATAATATTACATGATAAGATCTGCATTAAATACATGAAGGAAATGGCATATTGAGCACACAACAATGTACATGAATTGTTAAATAGACATGATTTTAAACGGGTAGAAACATGAAGACTCCAATGCAAATACCAGGGTTCTTTTTGTGTTCCAGACCATTATTCCCAATAATCTATCCCAATGAAACCATGAAAAGTTTATTCAACTGTTACAGATAACTGTATAACAACTACCACAGACATACTTTTTACTTTCTACTTCTTTTCAGAAGAAAGACTACTTTCATGTCAACTTCGACAAAAAAAAATCTAAATTAGCACTTCCATAATTAACGTCCGCATTGGTTCAATTCACTAGGATCATTGTGGAGAGAAAAGGTTTGTGCACCAACAGTTTTAAACAATTGATTTACATTTATTGCACAAATAAGATGTCTAGCTAGACGCCTCAAACTTTGGATTTGGTACTTGAGAGACGAAACCTAACTATCAGAAAATGGCAGGAGACCCCTCGGATCAGCACGTCACCGAGTTTCTGGTGCTCCATCAGAGGATCGTCCGCCTCCACCCCAACCACTCCAAGTCTGACAGATGGGCATGGCTATCGGAGTCCTGGTCCGCTCGCAGCCTTTACATCTATTTCCTTCCCGACACGGCAGCATCAAAGAATTTCAGGAGGGACTGCAGACTCATTTGACGATCCTGAGTTCCGCTGAAAGTCAAGATCTTGGCTTATGCGGCGGGACCGACTCCTCACCAAGACATTCAGCACGAGATGGGTAGCCCCATATGGACACATCCTGCGTTTTGTGTGACGAGGCGGAGAACATTGCCCACCTATTTTTCGCATGCCCAATAGATGCATTTGGCGGCGGACGACCATGGGGGTCTACTTCCCTTTGATCGTGAAACCTGTGGCAATCTCTTCGAGTTTTGGCCCGACAGAGACAGAGATGGAGAGTGTCACTAGAGTTTTTTTAGCCGGTTCCTATGTCATTTGGCTTCAGCACAACCAAGTGATTTTTTGTGGGGAGCAATGCCAGACAAAGCGTATTGTACACATCTCATTTCTTCCGGAATGGGGTTTTGATTAGCTGATATAGTTTTCCATTTTTGTTGCTCTCTCTTCGAGAGCCCACATGTATAGGATTCCCATTTCATAGTTATATATAATAATGTTGTCAAAATCGCGAGTTAACTCGTAGAATCGGACGATTTTACGATGTTACCAAGGAAAACCGAGTTGGATCGGTCGCCAACTCGGTTTTGTCCGGCACGCGATAGAATCGCGTGCTGGATCGTAGACTCGGTAGGCACGGCGTGCTGCCGTGCCAACCTTTGGCGTACCTCATTTTGCCCTAGCCATTCGTTCCATCCCTGTGGCGCCGTTCGTTGCTGTCGCCGGTAGCTGATGCTGGTGCTGTTGGCATCGCCGGTCGTTGCTGCTGGTGCCCTTGCCATCGCCGGACGTTGCTGCCCTTGCCATCGCCGGTTGCTGATGCTGCTGCCCCTGCTGTTGCTGTCGCCTGTTGCTTCTGCTACTGCCGCCGCCGCCGCCTATTGCTTGCCACTCGACAGGTTTCTCACGCCTTTTCCCTACCTTTCGACCTCTTCTCGCAGCTCCTCTTCTGCTCGCAAGCAAAAGAGGGCCAGTCCTCTCTGCTCACAGCGATGAAATACCAGAGGGCTCACATGGCTTATCAGCCCTCTACTTGCTGCTGCTTACTCTCCTCCCTCACTCCTGCCTTTTTCCTCCTTCCCTCTCTCCCTTTAGAGCAGGCCTTGCTCTCTCTCGAGAGTAACCTTTTCTTGGGTAGGTAGAAGTCTTGTCCCAACTGCTCCTCTCTGACTCATCCTCTCTTTTCAGGGGAGAGGATACAGTCTCTTCCGGATTTGCAAAAAGGCAATAGAGAGGGTACAGTCTTTTTTTTTCTTGATTTGCTGTACTCTCTACAGTCTACTGCCGCATTTTTGGTTTTCTGCAGATTCAAGGTATTGTTAGTTTATTAATTATTATAACTTATTAAATCATTAAGTATTACTACATTTTCTGAATGATATTTAATTATTAATTTACAGATAAATTAGGTGATAAGCAAAAATAATATTAATTTAATTTAAAATATAATTTGGTAGAATCGACCGTGTCGTGTTACGATCTCACGTTTTACTCGTAACACGTTTTACGTGTTCACCCAGCCTTTTCGTGTCAACTCTGATTTACGAGTTTGACAACATTGATATATATACAACAACAACAACAACAAAGCCTTATCCCACTAGGTGGGGTCGGCTACATGGATCATACGACGCCATTCCGCTCTATTAGTAATCAAACCTTTCGGTATATTATTCACCAATAGATCTTGCTCTATTAGTTCGCCAAGTGTCCGCCTTGGCCTCCCTCTCCCTCTTTTAATCGGACTCCAGATTATTTGATCTACTCTTCTTACTGGCGCATCTAATGGTCTTCTCTGAACATTGATATATATACACCGAGATGAAAAAGAAAAAGAAAATGGGAGGAGAAAACCCTATGTGTTGCCCTCAAAACAAGTAATTGTAACCCATAATAAGACTTACCAAGTCTGACAAAGCACTATCAGATGGATAACTTAGCATAGGCCACCAAACATTTTACTTTATTTTGGTCTTGGAAGTACAATTTATTGAATTTCCAAGAGATGTTCACCGATAAAAGAATCAGAAGAGAAAACAAATCAGGATATAAGTCTATACAAAATATTGCATCAATGTTATTGAACAATGACGAAGGATATCGTGTGATAGAAACTAAAAATATAACTATAAAAATGAAACTAAGACAGATATTATTAATAACAAAGGTGAAGAACCTTAAACACAATTACTACCAAACAATTATGGGTGCCACACAAGGACATTTCTTGTACATTATGCGGCGAGATGGAGGATGCCATTCACTTATTCTTCGGATGTCGGGTATCCCGAGAGGTTTGGTCCCGGACGAGCATTATGGATTTTGTTCCTCAGGATTTTTTTGAAACAAGAAAGGATGACTAGCAAGGGGGTAGTCATCCGGGAGTTTCATTGATGTGAAAAGAGTTACAGCAGCTTAGGAAATAAATGCGAAACAAAGGTTAGAAAAAAGGTGTGCATCGCCACCAGATTACAGTTTGTGCCACACTACAGATACTTTTTCCATTCCAAAAAAATCGCCTTAGCATGGACGCCAACATTCTCAGCATAAACACGTCCATTCCGGAAAATGGCGTCATTCCGTTGCAGCCAAATGGCCCAAATGTAGGCCAATGGATGGGCCCTCTGCCATCTGGAAATGTACATGCATTGATGATGGTTTCTGCAACCATTGCAGAAAGACCGCCAGAAGGATACCTCCGAAGAAGAATCAATCCATCTAATATCTGCCTCTGCCCAGACCTGATGGGCCACCGAGCACCCAAAAAACAGGTGGGCAGTATCCTCATCTGCCTGTCCACACAATGGACAGCAAGTGTCAGCGCCATCAACCCAGCGTGATCTGTAACCTTTGTCAGAATTCTTTGTCGATGCAGCAGCCAAGAGAGAACCTGCACCTTGAGGGGGGCCCTTGATTTCCAGATTAGTCTGCATGTCAGTAGTAACTCATCACTTTGATTGCCATGACCCCTGCCAAGCAGGGAGTAAACCTCACGCACACTGAAAGTATCCGATCTCCACGTCCAGCAGTCCTCCATATCAGTGGTAGGGAACAGATGAGCGATTCGCACCAGTAGTAAGAACAGCTCCTCAGGATTTTTTGGCAGAGACAGGGTTGAAGAGTTCCATCGATGATCTTTTTGGCTGCTGGCTTCAGTGAAATCGCGTTATTTTTTGTGAGGAGATGTCAGGTAGATAATATTGTAGATCACATCTTTTGTCTTCTTCGGGACTAGGGTTTTGGCTAGCGCTTGTACTTTTCTTTATTGCCGCTCTCCGCTAGAAAGCATGCCACATGTACATCGTGCCCCTTTTACAATGATATATATACACTTAGATGACAACCAAACCCGGTAGTCATCCTTTTTCTTCTCAACAAAACACCTTTGTGTATTCGAGATAACAAATCTCCATAATAAATAACTTGTATCAAGTGAACCAAAATTCAATTATATTGATGATAAATGCATTTCCAAGACTGCCAATAAAAGTAGAACCCATCCGCATATTTGTAACATGAAATATTAATTACCATAACTATATAAAATAACTAATAATGGAGAACATGAACATATAAGTTGTAAGTAATCAAGCCACTATCTTATTATTACTACAAGATGGTATCTTATCAATACACCCCCATACAATTTCGCCTTGTCCTCAAGGTGGAAATGAGAAATTTGAAATAATTTCTTGAGGTTCAATGTTGATGTTTCCAAACTTTAGAAACTCCATCTTGCTGTGAAGACGTTAGAAAAGATGTTTGGGACCAATATAACCTATAAAGTTCCAAAATATCTATTGGATCGATGCACCTTCTTTGTACTTTCAAATTGATATTTGTTGAGAAAATGAATTAAAGAATGGACTAAGTGGATATATTATTTTTGTGCCTTCGATACCAAAATGATAGAAACTAAAAATATAGCTATAAAAAATGAAACTAAGATATTATTAGTAGCAAAGGTGCAAGAATCTTAAACACAATTACTAGTAATAACTTTGTCTATTCAAAATGACAAATATTCATAATAAATAATCAGTATGGAGCAAACCAAACTCCAATTACATTGATGATGAACACATTTCCAATCTAAGACTGTCAATAAAAGAGAACTCATCAATATATCTATAATCTGAAGGGTTACCTACCTTAACTATTTAAAATAACTAACAATGGAGAACATGAACATATAAATTGTCACAACCCACTATTCTCTTAACCAGCCCACTATCTTTATTTATTAATACAAAATGGTATTTTATCAGAGCGCTTCTTTTTCACATGACCAATAAATTACTACAGAATCATGAATTTATAAGGTCAGATACAAAATGTAACAGAACTGGAGTTGCATTGAGCTGCCAAGCATGCCACATCTCCAGATTTTCCCCCCTTTAAAAGGATGACCAGTGAGGTGATGGACATCCAACTCCATTGATGTAAAATTTGGAGGGTATAAAATACATCAAAGTATTTAGAATGATCTATTCTCAGCCATATAGCTGCTCACTCCAGAATTTAAGGAGTTAAAAGGATGACCAGCAAAGTGATGGTGATCCAATTCCACTGACGGAAATTTTAAAGGGTAGTGCATAATATTTAGACCATCTATTATCAGTCATATAGCTGCTCACTCCAGAACATAATCATGTGTGAATGTGTCATTTCAGGAGAATTGCAAAATTGTTCAGATAGAATTAAAGAAAAGACAAGTTTGATACATGTGAGGAACAAATATAGTGTAGCTATGCTTACCTCCTAGACAAGAGAAGTCCATGACCGCGCTCAGTTAACTGTAATAATTGCAGCGAAGACATTGTGAAGATCTCTTGGACAGTTTGTAATATTCTTCTAGAAAACAAAGGTTAGCATGGGCAAGAATCACAACTCCAACCACCAAGGTTGGTCCTGTAATAGTAAAGAATAAAGGAATTAGATTTATTCTTTCAATCAACAAACTGCTTATTTGATTAGGAAAGAGAAATATAGAAAAAGATGACCAGTTTTCCCAATAAAGAAGTAATTATCAGAAAACCATGAATACGGCAAGTATTTGGGAATAACTCAACCAAGAACACACATCAAAACCCTTCTGAAGACTTGAATACAATGCTCAATATTGGTTTATCATGATATTATAGTGTATGAAAGGATGGCTGCACAAATAAATTAGAATTTCGAGTGTGTTTTGTGTTTTTTTTCTTTTTTCTCTTTTATTTTGGTCCTAAGGTAAACTCCGCCTATGTTTTATAGCCGGTCCCAAGCCCGGATAAAGGAGGAGGGTTGTGTTAGGCCCCGACAGCCAGCGTAAAACCCGGTCGAATCTCATGAACATGGATCAAGTCGTATGATCCATGTAGCCGACCCCACCTAGTGGGATAAGGCTTTGTTGTTGTTGTTGTATTTTGGTCCTAAGGTAGTAGTTCAAGAATCAAATTACTAGTATGACTCTAGCCTTTGGAACCTTATAAAAGAACATATATTGAAGAAGAATTATTCATTCAGTCATGAACAAATAAAAGTTCTCATGCTCTTTGTTCGACGGCCATATGTAGGGAGAGCTGATAAGAACAGACCCTAGCAATACAAGGCGGATCCTGCGAGGGAGAAGTCTAGCACTCCACTTTAGCATTCCACCGCTGCAGTCGTTGCTCCATACGCGCCACGACTGGGGTCCAGCCCCAGGAGCCGATATGGCAATCTGAGAGGGAGCAGACATGAGATAACAAATCAAGTATTTCCCTAAGATTTCGAATAGCTGTCCCGAATTCAAGTTGATAGCCCCAAGTACGTGATCGGTAGAGTATTGATTGGAGTGCACAGCTCCATTGCGCATATGGTAGCCTCCTCTCGCATCAATGCCAAAAAAGAAACGAAGGATGATTTAGCATGGTTGATCAGCAGACCTGATGTAGTTCCAAAAAGCTCAACTAAGATGGTTGCATCAGGCTTGCAAATCAAGCATGTGAAATCATACTTCATTCCTCTTGGGATCACTTGAGAGGAGGCTACCATATGTGCAGCAAAGCTACACACTCCGATCAGCGCTCTACCTATCACGTAATTGGGGCTACCCTATCAAATCGCCATGTCCGCTACTGGAGGTGGACCCTAGTCATGGAGGGTATGGATCGACAACTGCAGGTGTGGAGCACCAAATTTCTCTCGCAGGCCTGCCTTGTACTATTGTGGTCTGTCTTATCGGCTCTCCCTCATATTATACATTAGTTTTGTGGATGCCGTGACTAAATCAGTAACCACTTCTTCTGGCAAGGATTAATGAGCATTTTATGTAGATACTCACCAGAGGACATTGAGCACCTTATCGGCAATTATCCTATTGCTTCAGAGGTGTGACGGATGCAACAGACTATCATCGCTTCGGACATGGATGCACTTTGGAGGTCTCTACAGGATACTTGTGTTCCGGGAGTCTAGGATGAAGGCAGCACTGGATTACGTTGTTTGTGGTCATGTGGATCATATTGCTCCAAGACAACCGCACACTTTTGGTAGAAAATATTGTAAATCATATTACCATTTTGATGAGAGTGGGAGGGCAATAGTTTCTTTGATGCAGATATCTAGCACCCTTCCCCTTTTTTTGTCTCCCGCAGTAGATCCGGACCGATTTTTTTTCTGATCCTTCAGTAAAAAGATTCATTTTCTTCATAAAAAAGAGGAGGTAGGACCAATAAAGATTTCTTTTTCAACTCATCTCTGGACTTTTTTTATTTTGGTCTCTCATACTTTTTGTAATCACACATGTACATCTTTTAATAATTGAAATATACATATAGATGTATATATGTAAGTTACACTTGGATGGATAGCATGTTCTAGACATCATTTTACCTGTGAAAATAAGCAATAAAAGTTCTAGAAGACCCGTGCTTCATGGTTGGGTAAGTTTTAAAAGTCTTTTTCATATTTGTAGGGGTGGGCGTGATGAAAAATTCCAAGGTAATGCTAACCCTGTATGTGTATCTAATATACCATTGAGGCCAGCATTCATCCTAAATCGAAATATATCTTTGAAATTGCAGTATGGGTATTCACAGATCTTGGCACAACATCACATTGAGAACTATATGCAACAATTACAACCTGCAGCTAGGGGGCACAATGTTCCATACCACAGGCTAGAAATCATCCACGCCTTCTACTTAAGATTATCATGAACTATTCTGATAGTATCCGCTCCCAATATCACTTATGTGGACCTTTCAGATACTAGAAAATCCGCCAAAAACGTCAACGTATTATAAGCAGAACCTTGCAAGAATGACAGCTTTCATATTCTTCCTTTCTTCATTAAAAAAAAAAAAACAGAACGAACATAGTTCCGATACTGAGGGTTATACCCTTTCAAGCCTTCTTCCTTTTTCTAGTATCAATAAGATGAGAAGTTACTTCGCTTTAAATAATGCGTACAGAAAGTAAAACTTATGTGATGAACGAGAATTTTCGCATCGGACAAGAGACAATTAGTTCCCGCCGCAGCCAACTCATCCCACCGCTACTAAGGAACTCATTCAGTTCCGGTAGTAAACAAGTAATCGAGGAAAGGAGAAGAACGAGGAGACCAATCAAGGACTCCGGCGAACATTAAGAATCAAAGGACAGGAACAATCGATCCGAAAGAGGCAGGATTATTTACGAGACAGCAAACCAAACCAAGGACAAGAAGAATACTTGCACCGACGGAGATTGCCCAGGAATCACAGAGACGTCGCCGAAACCGATCCTTTATTTAGGGCTCCCGCGAACGCGACTGGTCGGAGTTCGAGGAGACGACGCTCCTGCAGACACCCAAAGATGGATTTTTTTTAATTTCCCAGATGTTTACGGCGAACGGTACGCTGCGATGACCGAACAACTTAGGACTCCAGTTATAGAGACCTCGCGTGCGGCGTGCGGCGTGCGGCGTGCGGCGTGCGGCGTGCGGCGTAATGGGACTCGGGGGCTCAGCTCGATTGAGTCCTGTCACGACTCACGAGTAGTCGGTTGTTCGGGTTTGTTAACGTGAGGCCGCGAAAATCTTACCGCGAAACCAAGCTCCCTTGAATCTTCCTCGAATTTTAGTTTTTTGTACGGACGCCAGGTGGCAGATGTGATTATTATTTATTAATAATAATTAATCTATCTACTGTGTATCCCAGAGAGGCGATAAATTATGAAATTTTAGCTTAGAGAAAAAGGTGTCTCCAAAAGATTTTTTCTTTAAAATTTTTAATGTTATAAAGGAGATATAAAAATTTATATATTTGATATAATAATAACTGAAGATTATAAACTTTTTATATTTTGAATGCAATCTAAGATATATAAAATTTCTCAATGAAAGATCTCATAATTCATACACTAGATTAGCTAAACGGATATTGTATCTAGACTCCCTGGCATACACGCGAACAAAAAAATATATCTGATCAAATCGATCATTTTAAAAAATATATATATATATAACTCTAGTCCTCCTTGAATCAAGAGAATTCGTTTCGAGTAGGAGTAGCTAAATACTTTTTTAGTATAAAAAAGATTAACAATATTAACTGTAACGTCCGATTAGTTGGAAAAAAAATTTAAATTCAACAACAGTTATTATTTTTCTTCTATACATATAAGGTCAAATCAAATAAATAACTCATTATTTTTTTTCACAAGCTGGTCCTAATTTCCTCTTGTTTTTGTGCTTCTCTCTCCCCCCTCTCTCACATCGAGCTGCTACCATCTAACAGGAGACAACCGAAGAATTTGGACACCGACGAATATGGACGAGCCTGGACAGAGGAGAACGGCCAGAATAAAGAAGAAGAGGCAGAGGAAGAACACAAAGAACAAGAGCAAGGATGTGAGGTTTCAATGGAAACTTTATAAGGTATGGAACTAGGATAGATTCTTCTTATAATCATGATTTTAGACTTGAAGCATGTCTTAGTTTATGCCTAGTGTGAAATAACATTCTGTGATGATGATTGATGTCGGTCATCGTCGAAAAAGTCGAACGGAATGCGAACTACGCATCTGCGCAGTTTTTGCGTAAGAAGAACCCGGCTCGGGCAGGTCTTTCGTCGGACCGAGTTCGTAGGAACTTGGCTCGGATCCGCCATTGTTGTGCTCTCCGAGTTCTGCAATCGGACAATTTCGGCCCGAGTTGAGGATGACCCGGACCGAGTTTCATGCGCGACGAATAGTCGGGCACGATGGTTGTCTGACAAGAAGAAGACTCGACACAGCCAGGGTGTAACCCGATCCCGGCCCGGTTTTCCTTGATTTTTACTGAGGATGACCATGCATGACCCTACCCGGATTTTACTCAACTCGGCCCGAGTTCCGATACTATCAAGATGATTTTTTATGATTTTTTATCCCTGATTCATGCGCATAGTCCTGATTTAAGTCGTGATATGATTATGTTAATTATGCCCTTAATGATGATGATGTCTATTTACGATCTTATGACGATTTAATTTAGATCCAATTATATCTATGACGACATTGATCCATATCCATCTATCTTATTATAATGATGATGATTATGATGTTCATATATTTCTAATTTCTCTCCATGATCCTTTCTTGTAGCTCTGAATAAGTCATATATATAATGATGATGATGATTAAGACTCTTCATCAGTACGATGCGTTGATCCTTTCTTATGATGATCAAATTTTAATCATGATTCTTATGTCCTAATGAAAGATAAATTAAAATCTGTAAGATAAAAGATGAAAAATGTTAAATGAAGAGCTCTTTTTATGATGGACTAATGATGACCAGTTATTAACTGACTTCGGTCAGTTATGAGCTAACTACGGTCAGTTATGGACTGGCTCTACAAGTTATGATGATGATGATGGACGGGTTGAGGCAAGCATCCCCGTGGGTTGAAATATATCCCACTGTAAGTTAAAGATGAATACTAAGATGATGAAGAAGATAAAGCATATTAATAATTAAATCTCTTTGTGTTGATTAGTGGCTCATGTCACACTTATGATGATCTTTTCATGATCTCATGACTAAAAAAGATGATTCAATTCATGATTTTCTATCTTCATATCATTATCTCGCATGATTCTTCATATGATGATGACCACATAATCATGATGATTGACGCTTGCCACTTAATGATTATTTATCCTGATCTTTTGATCTTATGATCCCAAGAAGATGACATCTTGATCTATGAATTTCTTATGATCTTAGTGATTTCCTATCCATATGACACGTTACAAAAATCATTTTATTTATATCATGATGATGCTTATTTTCTTTCTATATGATGATGATGTATTTATGATTCTTGTCTAGTATCATGTTCTTATGATTATTTCTATCTTACTTCCATACTGAGTTGCAAAACTCATAGAAAGGTTTTTCCCCTGCATGTTCTTAAATGCAGGACTAGAAAGGTGGCCAACGGTGACAGATCGAGCTCGTAGGTGGCTGCACATGGGTATCTTGAATCCTTTAGTTTGATGTACTAGCTTCCCTTTGGACTCATATGAAGTTCTTTATCAGTATTCCGCATACTAAGATGTCATACTCTTTTTATTTAATGATGATTAAGTTTTCTGCGTTTATATGATGTTTGAGTTGACCAATCAAAGTCTTCTTTTTGGTCAATGTGATGTACACGTAATAATGATTCGTAACGTCTTCGAAGCGTATTCTGCCATGTGGCGTTACAGTTAGGTATCAGAGCCTAAAGTTAGGACATTCTCATATCCTAATGTATGATGTCATGGTCCATGTGCAAGTGTCATGAGTAGTTATCGCTCCACCTGAAGTCATGTCAAATAAGTTTGTCCCTCTTTCATAAATTGAACGATTAAGATGATAACTCTTGACTCTGATTATGCTAATATGGGTCTTATTGACCTTTAAGATTCTTTGCTAATGATGATTCAAATTTATGATGATCAATGATGAAGTGCTCTATGAATATAGAGCGATATCAGGATGTGACAATTGACATGCCTTATATGGCATTTCCGTATCTTTTTCACATCACACTTACACTGTCCATCTTACTAATATGATAAAGTACTGATTCAATGATTCGATCAAATACATATCCTTCATCTCATATGTGATCTCCTTTTTTTCATCATTGATCTTATTATCAATCAAAGAAGTCTTCTTTTTATGATGATGTTTAGGGAAAGATCACATCAAACATAGGTTATAGTGAAACTTATTGATCTAGATTGACCTTATAAATACGATGATCGACATGATTTCATTATCAATCTTACTAAATCATATGATGATGTCACTACCCACAATAATGGACAGCATTTTAGTGACTCTATTGATTCTTGTATGACATAAGCTACCTTTAAAGATGATAACCTTATGAAAATAATTTCATACCATAAAATACGTCTTAGTGGTACAAATGACGATGGAAGATAAGATCTTTTCTTCACATCGGTTAGAAATTTTTAGGAGGATTATGATGGGATTCTTAGTGTCAATTGATTTTCCTCCTAAGATGAAAAAGTATTATGCAGGAAGAAGAAAATAATTACTTAGTACCCAAGTGAACTAAAAGCTATAGTTAGAAGTTGAGTGTCATATCGACCTCCTTTCAAGCATGACTCTGTTTTCAAAGGCCCCATGACTGAATTGAAGAGTCAAATTTAGTAACTTTAAGACAAGAAGTTTATGAGACTGAGGGTCTCATTTTTAGAATGTTGCACTTCTTTTGTAAAGAAGAATGATGACTCTATGAATTTAGAAATTGATTAACAAGTTAAATAAAATAATCATCAAAATATAAATATCTATTTCCATGTATAGATGACCCATTTAAGACCAGGATGTTATCCAAAGTTGACCTATGAAGGAGTAACAGTAGCTTCGGGTTGTTGAAAAAGATGTAATGAAGATGATCTTTTTGTCAATGTGTGATCACTATAAATTTTAGTGATGCCACTGAACTAATGAACACCCCTCAAACTTATATGGACCTATGAACATGTTGTTCAAGCTGCCTTCGGAGCAATATAAAGAACATATGTGAATTTGTATTGATGGTACTAAGATATCATACATTCACGTGAAAAGAAAAATGAATTGTGATTAAAGAAGTATAAGATGAAACAATTAACATAGGAACTCAAATGAACTCAAATTAGTTGTGATATTATTTTTAATGGTTCAGAAAGAATTTTGAAGTTGTAGTATTATCCTGAATCACTACTTATATGAAGTTTATAAAAGATTTTGAGTTCCTCATAAATTATCACCATGGTAACGAATTCTATTCCACATGCACTCAAACACAAGAAGGACGGCCCATTAGGCTTCAATAAGACTAAGTAAATATGAAAAGATGAAGGAACTAAATATGTGGAGCCCAAATGATGAAGCCCTAAAGAGAGCAATACTGGATGAATAACATCAACCTAGGTTGCGATCCATTTGGGATTATGCCTTATAAGGAAAAAGTATTAAAGGAATTATAAGCCTAGGTTACGATCCATTTGAGAAGTACACATATGTATAAGGATGAACAAATAGCAATGACATGAAATATGAAGTTACAAAAGTATGTTCTAAGTACCCGTCAATATGGAAAAAGTAGAGTATTAGAAATCTTATGAAAAGATGATGCATGACGTTAAGAATTCTATATAAAGATGACCTTACCTAAGAAGACAATCCTATCTAATGATGCCAATGCTAATTTTAATGATCTTTATGATCGTGTACAATGATTATAAGATTTATAATTAATTGTGTCCATTAAGATGATGACAGCTAATGATGATGAATTATGTTCAATGACACTTTATGATGATCATCAATCTTGTACATCGATGTACTTAATTTTTAATGACCCTTATGATAATTTTCTTTCACTATGCTAGGCTATGCCATTGTTGATCTTAATGATCCACATGATGATCATCCTATAATAAAGGAATGATCCCATGATGATGATATATGTTTTGATGCCAAATAATCAATCTTCTTGATTTTCTCATAATGTCCAATGGTTGTATAATCAACCATATCGTACGTAGCATGTGCTACTCTGATGACCCTTAGTCTTAGGATCAGCGATGATCATGCCATATGTTCATAAATATGATGATCACTTTTATGAAATTAATCATGAGATAAGATTTTATTTTCCACCAATCGATGCTTATCAATTCTATGTCATTATTCATGACTACTTTTATTGTTAAGGATGATTATGTCATTCGCAAGATTTTCTTCAAGACCTTGTATTGGATACTATAAGGTAGGTGAAAAGAAGTTTCTAAATGCCGAAGAGCTGAGATTGACAAAATGAACATGCCAAGAAAATTGAACTGATATAAAGAGGATGAAGACAGCTTAGGCGTGATAAAAATTTTATGCCAAGAAAAACCGATGTAGATGAATTTTTAAACCTGATGATAAAGTTGTATGAGAGGTATCTCCCACCGAGTTTTCTCCTACTAAATGTTTGATCCATATCACACATTTGATTGGAAATTGAAATATGTCCAAATGATGTCATGTCATGACATCCTCGAGTTTTCTCATGCCGATTGAAGCTGATTTTATTCCTAAAAATTTTAATTGGTCCATTGTGACCAAAAGTTAGGATGTTAGTTTAAGAAAGATACACGATGAAAAGAAAATTTGTCATAACTTATGTAAAGAAGAGTTTACAACCTCATATGAGGCAATTCTCTAATTGACATATGGATGATTTAGATAGCAATACATTATTGTGATGGCAGATGTAGATTTTATGTCCCAATTATAGCAAAGGCAAAATGGAAATATGAACCATATGATGAAGGAAAAGATGAAAGAAAATGTTATATGATGATAAAGACCTTTGCCCTAAGGTATATTATGGTAAAAGAATCCATTGTCCTAATGCATATGATAACGGAAGGACTATGTCCTTAAGATGATGAAGATGGAATGATGATGAGCAAATACCTTTCTAAGTGTAAGATGAACTACCACATAAATGAGTTAGGAAGTTTCTTTTTGTCTGTAAAGCTCCTACCTGATGACTTAATTCGAGGACGAATTTTATTTTAAGGAGTTTATAATGTAACGCCCGGTTTGTTGGAAAAAAAGAGATAAAATAAAAGATTGAAACCAAATAGAAGAGAGAGAAAATAAAGAAAAAGGGAATAAAGATAAAACCAAATCAAGGAAGAAAAGTTGGAAACAAATCTGAAAGAAATTTAAATCCAACAACAACTCTTCTTCCTCTTCTAATAAAGTTTTACCAACTCGGCCCGGGTTCCGATACTATTAAGATGATTTTTATGATCTTTTGATCCCTAATTCATGTGCATAGTCTTAATTTAAGTCGTGATATGATTATGTTAATTATGCCCTTAATGATGATGATGTCTATTACGACCTTATGATGATTTAATTTAGATCAAATCATATCTATAACGACATTGATCCATATCCATCTATCTTATGATAATGATGATGATTATGATGTTCATATATTTCTGATTTCTCTCCATGATCCTATCTTGTAGCTCTGATTAAGTCGTATATATAATGATGATGATGATGATTAGGACCCTTGATCAGTATGATGCGTTGATCATTTCTTATGATGACCAAATCTTAATCATGATCCTTATGTCCTAATGAAAGATAAATTAAAAGCTACAATATACAAGATGAAAAATGTTAAATGAAGAGCTCTTTTTATGATGGACTAGTGACGATCAGTTATGGGCTGACTTCGGTCAATTATGGGCTGACTACGGTCAGTTATGGGCTGGCTCTGCCAGTTACGATGATGATGATGGATGAGTTGAGGCAGGCATTCCCATGGGTTAAAATATACCCCACTATAAGTCAAAGATGAATAATAAGATGATGAAGAAGATGAAGCATATTAATAATGAAATCTCTTTGTGTTGATTAGTGGATCATGTCACATTTATGATGATCTTTCCATGATCTCTTGATCTATTATTAATATGATCTAAAAAAGATGATTCAATTCATGATTTTCTATCTTCATACAATTATCTCGCATGATTCTTCATATGATGATGACCTCATAATCATGATGATTGGTGCTTGCCACTTAATGATTATTTATTCTGATCTTTTGATCTTATCATAAGATGACATCTTGATTTATGAATTTCTTATGATATTAGTGATCTCCTATCCATATGACACGTTACAAGAATCATTTTATTTATATCATGATGATGCTTATTTTCTTTCTATATGATGATGATATCCTTATGATTCTTGTCTAGTATCATGATCTTATGATTATTTTTATCTTACTTTCATACTGAGTTGCAAAACTCATAGGGAGATTTCTCCCCTGCATGTTCTTAAATGCAAGATCAGGAAGGTGGCCAATGGTGACAGATCGAGCTCGTAGGTGGCTGCACATAGGTATCTTGAGTCATTTAGTTTGATGTACTAGCTTCCCTTTGGACTCATATAAAGTTCTTTATCAGTCTTCCGCATACTAAGGTGACATACTATGATGATTAAGTTTTCCGCGTTTATATGATGTTTGAGTTAACCAGTCAAAGTCTTCTTTTTGGTCAATGTGATGTACACGTAAGGATGATCCGTAACATCTTCGAAGCGTATTCTGCCACGTGACAAGGTGCGATTTGGGAGCGTTGCATTTACTCATACTTACCCCCACGACCATCAACGACTGGCCTCATGGCTTAGTTATGTAAAGTTTCGTAGAATTTCTAGTGGGTGGTCCTTGATATTTACTTTTATAGTCTTTTTTATGAATTATTTAACGAAAAATAACGCTCTACGAATCCAATCTAAAGAAAATAATAATAGCATTAAGAGTATTTGTAAAGTTCCATACCCCAATTTAGATATCAAACTCTAGGCGATGTTACTTTCGACCAATTCTTCATAACCTAATTTCATAAAACATCGCAACGAAAATATAATAATAATAAAAATAATGCTCACATAAAACGATGGAAGACTTTCAAACATATAGTCTCATGGTAACAAATTATCTCATGAGTCACATAGGCTTTAACATAAGATCCAAACGTAGAGTTCATAATACATACAATGAGTTAATATAAAAGTTCATAACCCAAAGGCCCATTAGTCATACATACTTGACTCTCAAAGGAATTCATCATAAGATAATATAAGATAACTTGGGTCATGGTCTAACCGTCACATGTGTCATCTCGTTATTATGAGGCCCTCACCGCCGGGCTTAAGTCTCGTCCATATCTACACGGATCCATGGGATGCAGGAGATTTCTCTCGTTAGACTGTGTTGAGGCTCATGCATACTATGATCCTATAATAAATTTTCTACATGTCATGACATATGCATTGCATCATAATGAAAGATAGACTATGAGCTGCTTATGCACATTATATGACATGTGAACATTCATCGTGGCAAGAAGATAAACATATAACATCTTTATCATTATGCTTAGACATATCATGAGCTTATCTTACTTAACCTAAACATCTTCATTCATAACATGACAAGAGGACATACATTAACATCCTTTTAAGTGCTTACTTTATCATCATCTTCATCTTTATATCTCAAGTCATTCATCTTAGTCACTTTATGTGACTTCATCTTTTATCTTTATTTAGATAGTTTCTTATCTTCGTGATTGAGAAGTCCAAGTTGACTTGTCAATCTTAACTTAACTAAGCTGGGATTTTTTTGCCACATTGGAGGCCACACCTTGTCCACTCTTAGGTGGGGTCTTAGTCTCCGGAAGGCCACACCTTGTCCACTCTAGCAAGGTAGTCAAGATCGGGATCTTATGTAAGATCGGAGGGGGTCCGTAAGATCGAATATCGTAAGATCGGATCGGAGATCGTAAGATCCTACCTATATATTAAAATAATAGTTTAATATATAAAATTATGTAAAATAATATTTTTAAATAAATTTTAATATTTTAAATTATAAATAATGTTATCTTTAGTATTATCCTATTAAGACTTGTTACAAATGCATATATACTATTTATATAATAATAATTTAATACAGATTGACAAAAAGTGGCAATAATATGATGAATATGAAATAGCATTATATAATAACTTTTAATATACATTTATAATAGATTTATTTTGTGCAAAAATATTTTTAAAATTTTAATTATAACCAATAACCTTTTTCTTAATTTATTTATAAAAAAATCATGTTGCACTTAGTGAAAATTTAAAAACCAAAACAAAAAATTAAAAAAAAATGGATTAGTAGGATCGGTAGGATCTTATGATCTTAACGATCTTACGATCTTGCTATTACGATCCTACCGATTCTACAAAAATGATCTCAAAGTTAAGATCGGGATCGCAGATCCTAGGTAGGATCGTAAGATCGTGCCATCTTACGATCAAGATCGTGATTTTGATAACCTTGCACTCTAAGGTGGGGTCTTGGTCTTTCCTTAGTTCCATTGTCGGGATCTTTTTGCCCCATGAAAGCCACACCTTATTCTCTCTAAGAGGGTTTTGGTCTTCCCCTAGTTCCATTGTCAGGGTCGTCTTGTCCCATGAAAGTCACACATTATTCCCTCTAAGGGGGGTCTTGGTCTTTCTCGAGAGCCACACCTTATTTCTTCAAAGGGGATCTTGGTCTCCCACACACATACGATGACAACAATAAGACATTTTCATTAATTCATCTTTTACTTTATATTCATCAATACATACAATCATTCAATACATGTTGCATATTTTAATCTTCCTTCATGTTGTATTAGGATCGCACTAGAAAATACTGACAACCCATATTTTTGCCCTCCAGTTCATATTAATGCCCTTCTGGTCATATTAGGCTCGCACCAAAAAATACTAGCAGCGCGTATTTTTGCCTTTCTGTCTGTATTAAGGCTATCTAGATCATATTATGCTCGCATTTTAAAATTTTTCGATGAAACTTTGGGAAAACACAATACAAAACATTCTAAAGGTTTTATGCATGAGCTATAGACAATAGGCATCAAAAGCATATTAAAAACATACGAAATCATCCATTCTTTCAAATCTAAGGTTCATCCATGATCTCAATATGAAACCCTAACATATGAATCTAGACATGGTAATTCAAAAGCATGAATCACATATGAAAACCTTTCAAATCTAATGTAGGATGTGACCCTCAACCACAATCCCACCAAGGATTAGGATGTCATTGAATCCCTCAATCCAAACATACAAACATTGAGAGGGAAGAGAGGAGTTTGGATCCCCTTTATATACCTTATCCTTCTCATCTTCCTTCCTCTTCTTCTTCCTCTCCTTCCTCCTTGCTCCTCAAGTTCTCCCCCCTCAAGCCCTAGCCGCCAAGAGATTCAGGTGGAGAAAAAAAAGGTAAACAAAAGGAATATGGGATCTTTATATAGGGAAGTCATTAAGATTTGGTCAAAAGACCATATTGTCCTTGATAAAAGTTCTGAGGTATTACACTTTGTGAGTGAATTTCATGACATCTCATAAATTCCCTCTAAAAACTTAAAATAATTAAAGAAATTCTTGATTATATTAATTTGCTTGTCATCACATAATCATAATAAAATAATTTAACATAAACGTAACGATCCAAAATTCATCCTAAAAGTTTTGAACATTTAGCGTAAGACTTACTAGTTTAAAGAAAATCATAATAAATAAAATTTTATTATAATCATATAACATCTTTTTTAGAGAAAATCATAATAAATAAAATTTTATTGTAACCATATAACATCTTTTTCAACTAATACTAGCACCATAGTATTTATATAACCTTAAGCGTGTGCAACACTTCGTCATGAGCTGAAACTAATATCTATCATTTAATTTCAGTTACCTGCACGAATTTAGAGTGTAAAATATCTCAATTAGAGTACATAAAGGCCATAAATACCATGACATCCTATCACTTAATATCACATGTGATGCATCATTATCATAATGATAATAATAACATACGAACATACATATCAGGAACTATATTATGATCCTTACATAATATTACATCATCTTTATTATTCATTCTTCATATAACATTCTTGAAACATAAACATTATGATGCTTAACTTTAGATCCATCATCTGCAAGTATTACAATAAGAATATGCTTTCATAGCATCCATAAACAATCATGACATATAACTTATCATTTCATTGCCATGTACATCCTACGAGTTTCTTTATAACTCATTGATCATTAATTATTAGTTAACATCTTTTATATTTTACATTTCCTCAGGTTTGCTTTTGTAACCCTTGAATCTTCTTTCATTTTTTCTTTCTTTCTTTATTATGTGATACTTGAAGTGACATCTTCATCTTTCATCTTTATCACATAACATCATCTTGACTTTTATCTCATATCATGTCATATCTTAGGAACACACACATAATAGTGAGAGACTTTATTCTTAATTATCTTCAGAAATACACACATTTTATAATGAGAGATATTATTTATTGGAAAGTACATACACAGATGTACGATTTTACTTCTCGGACTTAAATCTCATTGAAGTAAATACATAAGTGTAGGACTTTACCTTCCATCTTTACTTCACCATTATTTTAACTTTTTTAATTATAACATACTTTAAAGTTAAACTTTACTTTATATTATAACATCTTTGATCTTAAGAGTAATTGAAAGAATAATGTCAACATCATCACATTGGCTAGCTGGGCTGGGACACATCCTTAGAAACATGCATATCATAATAATGAGGGTCTTTAATTAAAGAAATACGCACGACATAATAGTAACGACTTTATTTCAAAAAACATGTTTTTTATGATAGACTTTGTTCCCTGAGAAGCATATACACAAATGTAGGACTTTACTTCATGAGCTTAGGTCTTTGCTTTCCATCATTGATGAGTGACAAGGACATTCTTCAATTTTAGGTGTATTATGCTTTGCAATACATCCATCAATCATTCTTTATATTTTAGCCTAATTACGACTGAACATACATTATGTCTATCTATATGTCATATACAATTAACAAACATTAATACATAACCTATATACATTAGAAAATAGGTATAATATATCTTAAAAGGCATTTTCAATTATCGTGCTCGTTTCCAAAATTGCCGTGCTCATAATTGTCATGGCTGTGTTCAATATTATCACGGTCGTTTTCAGAATTGTCATGGTTGTGTTTAGCGCTTTCACAACCATTCTTAGTCTTAGCCAAAATTTGCCTCCATCGCTCTTGCTTGGCCTTGCCACAATCGTGACAGAGGTATCACCAGCGTGACCGAGAGCTCTTTCATTAAATTGATCTCGTCAGCTCGATCATGACCGTGCCGACATTTTGGAGTCCCAATTTCTAACCCGAAAATACCACTTTTTGAGGTGAAATCGACGTGTGTGTGTGTATATATATATATATCATTTAGAACACTTGTAGGGCATAAATCATAGGTATAAAAACATGCTAGCAACATCAATCTACCATGGAAATACATCTTTTAGTATTATTCGTATTGTTTTGAACAAGAAAATACGTTAAATTTTGATGACGAAATTTACTTTAAGGGGGGTAGAATGTAATATTCCAAATTTAATTCACATGTAATCACATGAGTTAATATTATATCATATTATTGATAATAAAATTGATATATGTGTTAAGGTATGAATTATAACTCATAGTATTTGAACATTGAAATTTGGCGAAAATTTGTCCAAGAAAACATGATCTTTGAAAATATTAGAATTAAGAAAATTAAAGGTCCGATAATTATTTCTATATATCAAAGTATTATATATGTGAGTTTTAACAAATTTTAGGAAGTGTTTTACTTAGGTAAAATAAAGATGCAAAATCGAAAAATCTGTGAAATCGTTTGTTCTTCGGACAAAAAATTAGATTTTAATTCCTTGATTATTTATTTTTATTAATATTTTATTTGAATTCAAATGGGGGTAGTTTCTTATTTACATGTAATGTCTTAAGTAAATGAATAAATAAATAAATAAAAGGAAAGAGGCAAAACCATTTACTTAAAAGGTCAATTTCATAACTACAAGGCCAATTTCATAACTCCATGTTGGCCGACTTAAAAGGTCAGTTTCTCCCGCCTTATCATCCACCCCTTGTATGCTTTAACACATATTTCTATCCTTTTATCACCCTATCCGAAATTCCAAGTGGAAGAAAAGGATCGTGTGCTTCTAGTAAAGGAAACTGGAGAAAGAAGAAGGGATTACATTTTAAACTTATGGTATGTTCATACTTCTAATTCTTCTATCAATTTTAATTGCATAATTATCTAATTAGGGTTCCTTTGAATCTCTATATCTTGCCCTTCCCTGATTTTCTTAATTAAAGAGTTAAACTCAAGTTTTCATGAGGAAGAAGAATAAATCCTAGATATAATTAAATCATTCTCGAAAGTTTAGTCGATGATTTGCATACCTTAGGGTACTCCAAAAATTATGAAATTTCTTACGACTGCTCTTCTAGGAGTCTACTTTCATTGGGAACATGTTAATATGATTTATGTAGAGAAAGTTATGTTCTTATCTTTAAGGTACTATCACTCTGTCCGCCGAAATTGTTACTCAGATTTGTAAATTATGTATTAAAACCAATATGCTGTAGAATTATTTGATAATTTAGGGTGTTATAGAAATTGATGTTAGGTTTCATTGACAATTGGAATGACTCTAAAAGAATATGTGTAGAGAAAGTTATAAATGTTTTACCTGTAGGATCCCAAAGGGCACCAAAAGGGGAGGAGGGATGAATTGGTGTTTAACCGGAAATATCGAATTCACGAAATTCGTCGCGGAAGTACAAAATCGATTCTTAAAACCTTTGCAATTCAGATTATAAACACAATATTAGAGGGAGAGATAGTGAGAGAAATCAAACACAAATAGACGTGGAAGATTGTTGACAAGGTTCGGTCACACCTTGGCCTACGTCCCCGCTCCGACTTCTCGATCTCGAGACCGTCGGAGATTCCACTAGCACTTCCTTTGTTCCAAATGGGGCAAGGAAGAAAGCCCTTTACACCACCACCTTTTTCTCCGCTTCGAGAGGCAAGGCAACCTCTCATTCTAGGAAGCTAATCTATTTCTCTCGCTCAAGAGGTAAGATTTAGAACCTCTTTTATACAGGAGCTCTCTCTATTTTTCTGAACAAAATATTTCTCTCTTTACAATACTACGCTCACAAGAGAAGAAGAGAGAAAGAAGAGCACAACTAAAATGATAACTTCAAGGAAAAGATCTTCTTTTGATTTTTTGAAGTATTGCTTCAATGCTTGGATTGGATGCATTTGCTTCTGGCCTTGGCACTCCTTTTACAAGCACTGGTATGTGAAAAATTCGTTCAGAATTAATTCCACATTTTCTTCTCAAAATATAGCCATTATTATTCATTTTAGTAATTGACCGATCGACCGGACTATATGACCGTTGCGCTAATTTCTCCAGTTACCGTAGCTAGTCGGTCGACCGAACCATCGACCGGTTTCTCAATCGATACAGTCTCGCAGTTTTGATTTGTAGCCGTTGAGTTGATCGGTCGACCGGTGCTTCGACCGGACTGTCGATCGGTACAGTCTCGCAATTTTCATTTGAGCAATTTATTCCTTTATCGGTCGACCGGTATCTCCGATCGGTTGACCGGACTGTCTCGATCGGCCTTCATAGTTTCGACCGGCAGGTTGATCGTCCTGCACTATTTTGAGCATAACTTTTTGCACAGTTATAAAAATTAGATAATCTTAGGGTCTATGAAAAGCTAGCAGAATTCTCTATAACTTTGATATTCCACATTCATCCAAAACTAATAAGATCAGTGCCAATTATTTAATCAAAGTGTAGTGCATAGAGTTATCTCTTTTTCTTTAAACTTTTTAGCATTTTATCTTTAATCATTCGAGATTTGTATCATCAAAATATAACTTAATGTCATTAAAACTTAGATCCAACATTACTGATCCTTACTCAGTCTGTTAGAATGGAACTTAAGGCAAATTATGCTAGTATTGGTTCAATTTATTGTGCTCAGTACAAATAGACATAAATCCAAGTAATTTTATGAGTTGCACCCTAGGACGTCTATTATTTGGGAAAATTGCACTTCTCGAAATTCATTCATATCATATCACATATGCTTTTCAAATATGTAATCATACAATCATTTTGATATATTTTCATAATTACATTTCTCAAAATTAATTCATAGCTTATCACATATGGTTTTCAAAGTACTGATTAATCCTTCCAAATATACTATTCATAAGAACTTATCCAAGACATATTCAATACATATTACAATCAATGTCATACCAAATTTAAAAGAGGTGAATACATAGAGTAGGAGAAACCAACTTACCTATAAGAGCTACCAAAAGGTTTTTCCTTTTCTTTTTCACTACTTTACTCTTCTACTCCTATACAATAATAATAAGAACACATCACTTCTATGATCTAAACACAAACCTATCACACATGAAACATAATTAATTGAAGAGGTACATGACCCTTAAGTATTTACTCTCATAACTTAAGTAACTATTTATCACAAGAGTTGTCCTACTATTAAGATAGATTGTATACATAATAAAAGAAAATTTGTATCTGCTTGAATTGATAATCAAATTTGTTCATTCCATTTTTTCTTACTTCCTAGTTGTTAATATCTTAATCTATAATAGTTTTATATCTTATTTTGGTTTGTTCATAGGAAAATCAACATTCAGTCTAACTTTTATCTTATTTCTATGTTCTAACAGACTGAGTGACCTTACTTTTATAATTTATATAAAATAAGAACCATTACCTATTATGGTACTTTTAATTTTTCCAAATAGTAGGGTGCAACTCATCAAATTACTTGGATTTATATCTATTTGTACTGAGCACAATAAATTTAACCAATACTAGCATAATTTGCCCTATGTTCCACCCTGACAAACTGAGTAAGGATCGATTAAATATTTATAACTTTTGCTACATATATCATTTTAGAGTGATTCCAATTGTCAATGATAACATCAATATATAACACCCTAAATTATCAAATAATTCTACGACATATTGAATTTAATACATAATTTACAAATTCGGGTAACAATTTCGGAGGACAGAGTCATAGTACTTTAAAGATAAAAGCATAACTTTCTCTACAGAAATCATATTTACTTGATTCCAAAGCTCAATGCAAACAAACTCATAGAGGATCAATCATAAGAAACTTCATAATTTTTGTAGTACCCTAAGGTATGCAAATCATCGACTAAACTTTCAGGAATGATTTAATTATACCTAGAGTTTATTCTTCTTCCTCATGAAAACTTGAGTTTAACCCCTTAATTAAGAAAATCAGGGAAGGGTAAGATAGAGAGATTCAGAGGAACCCTAATTAGAGAATTATGAAATTAAAATCGATAGAAGAAACAAAAGTATGAACATACCATAAGTTAAAAATGTAATCCCTTCTTCTTTCTCCAATTTCCATCACTAGAAGCACATGATCCTTTTCTTCCACTTGGAATTTCGGATGGGGTGATAAAAGGATGGCAATATGTGTTAAAGCATAAAAGGGGTGGATGATAAGGTAGGAGAAACTGACCTTTTAAGTCGGCCAACATGGATTTATGAAATTGGCCTTGTAGTTGATAATATTTATTTATTTATTGACCTTAAGTAAATGGTTTTGCCTTTTGCCTTTTATTTATTTATTTATTCATTACTTAAGACATTAAATGTAAATAAAAACTACCCCCCATTTGGATTCAAATAAAATATTTATAAAAATAAATAATCAAGAAATCAAAATCTAATTTTTTGTCCGAAGAAAAAAATTGTGATTTCATAAATTTTCCGATTTTGCATCTATATTTTACCTAAGTAAAACACCTCCTAAAAATTGTTAAAAATCATATCTGTAATAATTTAATATATAGGAACAATTATCAGGACTTTAATTTTCATAATTCTAATATTTTCAAAGATCATATTTTCATGCCTTGGACAAATTTTCGTCAAATTTTAGCGATCAAACACTATGAGTTATAACTCATGTCTTAACACATATATCAATTTTCTTATCAATAATATGATATAATATTAATCCATGTGATTACATGTGAATTAAATTTGGGATATTACATTATAATCTAGCAGATTTTTTCCTTTTTTGCTTGAAATAGATTTCAACTTTATGCATTTTTCTTTCTCTAGATCCTGTAACTATCATCTTCAATCTTTTGTTTTCTGCATTTCTAATTTTGAGATTCTCGAACTACATACTCTGCACTTAAGCTACAAAGTACCTATTAAGTTTTTATAGTGCAGAAATATTGTTGAATACGCATGTCAAATTTCGGATCTCAAATTTCATATTTCTATACTTATTTTATATTCCTAGTCTCCTATTGTCCAAAAACATTGCTGAACATACAATCTTTTGATCTTTGAATGTTTATATCAAATTTCATATTTCAAATATCAGATTTCAAACTCCTAATTTTTTTATTTCTAATTTTTGTACTTATTCAAATATTGTTGAACATGTCTTCTTTTGATCCTTAAATGTTTATATCAGGTTTTGGATTTCAAATTTCAAATTTCAAAATTCAGATTTTTTTATTTTTTTATTTTTGCACTTATCCTAAAATTGCTCCTATGTTTCTATTGTGCAGAAATATTTTAGATTTTAAATGTGATGAGTATGAATTCAACAAACATTTATTGAGATTAAGATTTTATGGATGTGAAGTTTCCAAGCAGGATACACGATGTACACAATTCTTATCATTTATGTGAAGTGTAGAAATCTAAAAGTTTGGACAACTTGGTTTCTAAAGTTGAAGATATAGTGGGAAATGTAATTGTAAAATTCAAACTGAAATCTCCTATAGCTTCTCAAGCCTATTTTAGTCAAGCACATTCCTACATTCAACATGAATCATGTGGGCAATTTCACATGAATAATCATAGCAAGATGTCAATGGAGAAATCAACTTTCTAGTTCACATGTCAAGATCTAAGACCATGGAGTTATCAAGAAAATCTGTTTCACAAGAGACAACATTATCAGCCTTCATATTAGGTCAATATCAAATGCACAATGTATACCCTCAGCTGAATGATAAAATGGAATCACTTTTTTCAGCCACATCTATAAATGTCATTCCACTTGAACTTCAACAACAATACCAACTAACAACACCTATGGAAGACTCAAACTAAAGATCATGATGCAAACAATCAAGGTTGTTATCAAGATCATGATGCAAATGTCATGAAAAGATGGAGGAGTTGTTTGACAAGGTGGAAGATCTCCACAAGCAATCAAGGTTGTTAGAGGTTCAACTTCAGCAAGCTACATTTCATATTCTGCCACTACAATCAATGGATCCTCCAATTCACATAGGCTCATCTGAAAAGAAATCTAACATGGAACTGATGATGAAGAAGTTGATTAAGAAACTGAGAAACTGGAATTACAAAATGAATCAATGAAAAAATGGTTTGATAAAGTTGAAGTCATAACAATTAATAGTAAAAACATTAAGAACCAAATATTTCAACAAGCATGAAATATTTCAGCAAGCATGAAATATTTCAGCAAGCATACTCTCTACCTATGACACTTGACATTTTCTTTGGACAAGCTGAAGCTGAACTTAAGGAGCAAAGTCAAGTCATGTCATCTAGAAGTGAAGGACAAATTGAAGAACAAAAATCTTCTGCAAGAACCTTTCATTGAAGTTCAAACTAAAAACTATGAAGAGATCAATTTTGATGATGAAGTGATGAAGGTTGAAAGAAAGGTTGCAACTCAACACATAAAGCCAATTTCAAAAGAACATTATGTAGTTGAATTTGAAGTAGGAAATAAAAAATATCCATCAATCAATCAAGAAGAACTCCATGACTGATCTCACATGTCCAGAAGTTGATGACACTTTTAGTACAAGCCAAAAAGGGACTATACAAGATGAAGAATGTCAATCCAACAAGATACAAGAAAAAAGATTGTTTATAAGAAATGCAGAAATTAGAACATGAAGACAACTGCCTTGTAATTGAACAAAGTTTAGTATCCAAAATTTGAAGAGACGACAACACCCACACTTCTAAAAAGGCAAATCAAGAAGTGGTTGCTGAAATAAGATGGAGATCTTGAAGAATTTGAATTCTCAAATCAAGAGGAATAATTTATGAAATTAGTTGGTTTATTGAGGCAAATACTTCATGACAAAGTATACCAGTCAAATTTTGTCATGAAAACAACTACTCAAGACAAAGTATACTTTATGACAAAGCTGAAACTGAAACTCAACTACTCAAGAAAAAAGGCTCAAAATGTTTTTCAAGAAACTGAATTATGTCTACTTCAACATGTTTAGAGTGAAACATGGACCAATGACTTTCGTTTTCGATAGAGGAAATATGTTCGATCCTATTGAAAATCAATTGAAGAGACATAAGTTTAAAGGCACAAAGTCTAGTCTAGAAGTATAAACAATGACGCTTGTTGTGAGGCAAACCAAACCCAATAAGTTCATTTTGATTTTCTTTGTCCTTGTAGGAATCAAGCAGCCTCAATCATTTGCTAGAGAGAACACTCCTTTGTTGAAACTACTACTAAACTAGATGCCCCCGAGTGCACACCCTTCTACTTTTCAATTTTAATTACATTTACTTATTATGCAAACTCGACAAGTGATCTAATATTTTTCTGTGCAAATAAGGAGAGTAATATCACTATTTATATTTCAAGAAGGTGTGCTGAAGCTATGAAAGAAAACTGAAGGAACAGACAACTACCCCATCCACTTGCCTTCCCCATCTGAAGGTCATCTCTCCCAGCTTAACCAACACTGAGGGCAATATTGAGCTTAAGTTTGGAGGAGTCAAATTGATATGAACCTGGCAATGTCCATAATTGTAGCTAGTGATAGAAGAATGTTGTAGCAAAATTTGATGATCAAGATAATGTTGTGAATCTCATACATAAAAAAATTAAAGATAATCAAGAATATTTCAATTTATAAGATCTAGTTGGATTGGATACAACTTCTCAATGTGTTACAAATTAGGCCGCATGAAAAGTCAACATAATTTGGGCCAAATAAATCATGATTTAACCATATATTTATTTGGAGTTCTCAGAATAATTATATATGAAAGATTCTATTGAGATTTGTAAGAGAAATTGATTTGGTTATTTTAGGAAACTAGTCACCTTACTTCTAAGCTAAGTTAGGATGTTTTCATCCACCCCAAATTTTGGTATGTAGGGCTTAAAAATACTATTACTTGTAATTATTTTAGACATCTTTGAATCTATTGAAACTTGGGATAATTGTTTTTGCTATAAGGGAACTCATGCAATCGGAATCTTCCACTGTTAATTATAAGGTTAGTAATCTTGTGAGTAAATCGATCAATTTATGATATCAATTTCTTCATTCATTGTCTTGAGGTTGATATTCCGTTGCTTGAATTTTGTTTTATCTTGTTTCTCTTCATTATCATATATTGTTCCAGTCACCCAAGGCATCATTTTTTAAAATCGTATCAGTTGGTATTAGAACCACATTTCTTATTCTATTTTGTAGTTATTTCCATTATTTCGTTTGTCCCCTATTTCAACTTCTGAAAAAATACCATAAAAATTTTTGAAAAAACAATCTTGCTTATTTATTTTTCGAACCCTAGTCGTCTTCCTTATTTACTCTTATTTATTCTTCAAACCCTAGTTGTCTTCGTTATTTGTTCTTCAAACTCTAGGCATCTTCCTTATTTGCTCTTATTTGTTCTTCAAACCCTAGCCATCATCTTTATTTATTCTTCAAAATTTGCTACAATTTTAGGAAAACAAATATGAGGAAAAATTCCAAAAAAGGAAAAAATAAATGAAAAGGAAAGTGCAAGAAAGGATGAAAGAGAAGAATAGTGAAAAGGAAAATTTGAAAAAAAAATTCAAAAAAAATTGAAAAATGGAAAGGGTTGAGAAGGAAAGGAAAAGAAAGAAGATGAAAAAAATGATAAAGGATTATTGTTGGAGGAAAGTGCAAAATTTTTTTTTGAAAATAGAATGATTTGACTCAAGGAATTGGTGATCTTTGATTTAATTTCAAATTTGAATACTTGATATCTATCCTTATTTGACAACCTTTCTGAGTTCTATTCTAAATACAACTTCAAGTACTATTTTGATCTTGCCATTATATTGATAAATTATATTGATTTAATTGCTCATTGCCTGTGTGTTGACTTGCATTAGTTTTCTTAGAACTTGTTGGAAGTGAGTGGTGAGTACAATTGAGGGAACAAAGACAAACAGAATTGAGGTAAAATATGAGTGTCACCATGTGAGGTAGTGAGGTTCTTTTGACCATTAACTTTTGTTGTAGAAATTTTTTACGATATCAATAAGAAAGGACAAAGAGCTTAATCCTAAAAATGAAGAAATTGATCAGACAATAATGATGAAAGTCATGACACAACATTTTCAACATCTTGAAAATATGATTGCTGAACTTCATGATCAGGTAGATGTTCACAAGGATCAAATTGCACAACTACAAGTTATACAACCAAATCAAAGAAGAGATCACCAAAGACATCGTTTTGTTCATGATGAAGATATGCAAGAGGAAGATGATGAAGCCTCTGTTATAAATTGGAGAAGGCATGTACATGTTCAGATTGATGGAAGAAGTCACGAACGAAAAAATATTTTCTATGTGTGTTGTTGTGTCATGGACAGAACTTGTGGACTGATTATGTTATTGATAATGGAAGGTGCGTCAATCTTACTAGTTATTACATGATAGAGAAGATGGGACTAGCAATATTTAAGCACCCCAAATCATATAAGTTACAATGGGCAAACAATCAAGGAGAAGTCAAAGTGACCAAACAGGTGTTTGTCTCATTTAAAATTTGAAAATTTATTGATTAAGTATTATGTGATGTGGTTTCAATGTATATTTCTCATATCCTTTTGGGGCGACCATGTCAATATGATCGATGTGTGACACATGATGGTGCTACCAATTGTTACAAATGTCGCAAAGATGAGAGAATATACTTTAGCATTATTGTCACCTCAAGAAGCATATGAAGAGCAGTTGTAACTTAAACAATGTGTAGCAGCCTACAACATTGAGAGAAAAAGCTTGGTTACACAACATCATTTGAAGAAAGATGAAATTGCTTGTACAACAATTCAAAATAATTCTGAGAGCTTGTGAGAAATACAAAGATGAAAAATATGAGTGCTACAACTTGAGTGATGAAAATGAGACTCACACAACTTTTGAGTGCTAAAAAAGTCCATCTTTTAAAAGCATTGAGATACAACATTTAAATGTTGAGTGTTATGAGAGTTGTGAGAATGAGAGAATATTATATCTTGAGTATTTAAAAAGGTTACTTTTGTAAAGCATTGAGAAAAAATATTTGTGTTGAGTGTTGTGAGAATGAAAAAAAAAGATCTTGAGTGCTTAGAAAGGCCACCTCCAGAGAGTTATGAAAGAAAATACTTGCATGTTGAAAGAAAAAAAAAGATAATTCAGTAAATTTTCTCTTGACCCTAAGTATCTCTTGGCTTTTGATTGTGATTTTTCCTTGTAGATATGTAGGAGTGGAGTACATGAATTATAAATCCTATCTTGCAAGGATCTCAAAGAGGTTGTATTAAGTGTGTGAGAGGATGTTTGAAAGGTACATGTCCTTGCTTTGAAACTTTATGTTTGTTCGATGTGACTAATTTGCAAGGTTTGGTTAAGAGAGATGTTTAATGTCATTCGTTTTCATATTTGTTGGGTGCTGGTTCATTTTATTTATGCTTTACCATGAATTTCTAGAATGAATATTTTCTAATATTGAGCATCTTTGATTGGCTTATTTTGATTTTTAAATTTTTTGATAAGAGTATAATCTTATTCATTTCTTTGAACCAACTCTTATGTCTTACTAAGAGCATTTGTTCATATAATTATTGCAGCCTCTCATATGATTTTTACATCACAAATGAGAAATTCGCATCAGTTGGGCTTTTGTGTTTTCACAAAAGATCTGTGAGTGTTTTCTTAGGAGATATTATGATTTATTGTAACCATTTGCATGATCATTTGAGTGATATTATGAATAATAGTAGGGATTTGCATGATTCTCTCCATGAGCCAAGTTGTTTGAGAGATTACGAATGATATTTTACTTGTAGATTTTAAAGATCCATTTTATTTTGAAAGAAAAAATTATATTAGTTTTTTGGAACCACTTGGCAATCTCCATATTGGGTTCCTACTTCTTTGGAATATTTTGCACACCTCATTTGACAAGATCCTTTTGCACAGAGGGAAGTTTCGTAATTTGTTTCTAAAAATACTATTGTCTCATGGACATAAGATATTTTATGCAGGTGAGTATGAGAGTTAATCACTTTTCATATACTTAAGTTGTTCTAGACTTCTAGTTACACTTGCAGGATTTTAATAGGATAGTATAAATGAGAAATTATACTTGCAATTTGACTGATATACATCCTACAAGCCATCTGACACGGAAAGTATCGATATCACTATTATGTGTGTGTTATATTATTTAAATAAATTCAGATATGCGATAGATTTTATTTCTTTACTATGAATATAGATTCGACGACGAATCCTTTTGAAGAGGAGGAGAATGATATGAACCTGGCAATGCCCATAATTGCAGGTGGTAATAGAAGAATATTCTAACAAAGTTGAATGATCAAGGTAATGTTGTGGATCTCAGACATAAGGAAATTGAAGATAATCAATAATATTTATTATTTACATTTGATCAAATTATAAGATCAAGTTGGATCGGATCCAACGCATTACAAATTGGGCCATGTGAAGAGTCAACGTAATTTGGGCCAAATAAATTATGATTTAATCATATTTATTTGGAATTTTTAGAATAATTATATATGAAAGAATCTGCTGAGATTTGTAAGAGAATTTGATTTGCTTATTTTAGAAAACTAGTTATCTTACTTTTAGGTTAAGTTTATTATCCAGAGCTTATAAATACTGGTATTTGTAATTATTTTAGACATCTTTGAATCTATTGAAAGTTGGTTTAATTGCTTTTGCTGTGAAGGAACTCATGCAAACTGTTCTTCGAAAACTTCCCTTGTTAATTATAAGGATGGTAATCTTATGATTAAATTCATCAATTTATAATATTGATTGTCTGGTTCATTGGTAATCTTGTGGTTGATATTTTGCTATGTGAAATTTGTTTGATCTCGTTTCTCTTTATTATGTCCGGTCACTCAAGGCATTGCATTTTACTATCATATCAGTTGGCATGATTCTCTGAACCTAACTGCCATTAATTTTAATAGAATATATCATTATGATTTAGTTCAAAAATTTTTTATCTTTCTTTTTCTAAATTTTTATCACTGTAGCTTTTGAAAACCTCACTTAAACTTTTGCATGTAATCAATCATGGAATATTACACATTATGCATAATATAATTGACCCTATAACCTTCATGACTAATGTGTTTTGAACATTTTTTAAGTAAAACATAATGACATAAATGAATCAGGCATGAAATCAAAGCATATGACATGTAGGCTGACCCTCTACATAATTCCATCTAGGATTTGCACTTGCATATATCTATATGATACTAAACTATGATCTACTACAGTGTAATAATAATTTGTATAGTTTGCATGTCCCCACGTCTACATCTCTCTTCTTTTATGTATTAGGAAGTCTTTTGCTATTTTTAATTAAAGTCTCAAACACCTCACATGAGTATTTCAGGAAGAAAAAGGTGGGGAAGGCCGTGGGTAGATTTTCTTTATCTTGAATAACTATTCCTTTGTCCCCTTATTTAAGGGAGACTAGAGTATATCAAGCATGGCACCACTAGCACTCGAACTGAGTATTCTTGGAAGAAAGACAAGGAAGCTAAGTGAAAACTTTATTTTTCTTTTCACTTTCCCAATCCACAACTAAATAGAAGACAATAACAATAACAAAAATAAAAAGAGAAAAGAATAGAAGCAAATGAAAAGAAAGCTACTTTGCATATCATATTCTAGTGATAATTCATGTCAGGAGAATGTGCACGTTCTTGGGGGAGGTTGTGTGAATGTTCAGCCAGCAGGGTGGTCTCATTTGACAACCATGGATCACTTGCTTCAGTTATTACTAAGTTAGGAATTAAAAAGATTCAAATGCATAAATGATGTTCAGATATAATAAGTTTGGAGGCTAAGAAGATAGAGTGTCATGTATAATGTGGTCATGGAAACATGAAAACTATCGACTGTAAGTTTTTACTTTTTGTTTGAGGACGAGCAAAGACTTAAGTTTGGAGGAGTTTGATGTGGAGAAGTTATATTTACTTTCTATTGACGTTCAACATGCATTTATTCCATGTCTTGGTAGAGGTTATCTGAATTTTCAACCAGTAGGGATCTCATTTGACACTCATGGAGCACTTGCTTTAGTGATTACTAAGTGAGGGGTTAAAGGGCCTTAAATGTATAAATGATGTTAAGGTAGAAAAATTTGGAGTCAAAGATGATAAAGTAACATGTGTAATGTGGTCATGAAAACATGAAGACTTCCGACTTAAAGTTTTAAATTTTTTCTTGAGGACAAGAAAAAATTTAAGTTTGGAAGAGTTTAATGTGAAGAAATTAGATTCACTTCCCATTGATGTTCAACATACATTTATTTCATATTTTTCTACGTTCTCATGCTCAAAACTCCCGCTTTATTGTCAAAATACAACATTTATGATTTCTCCAGATCCATATTCTAAATATTTGCATTCATGTGATTGCATTACTTGTTTCAATTATTTTTCATGTAAAATATCAACCGACATGTAATATCCATGACCTAATCCATATTGGATTCTATATTATATGGCTATAAACAATTGAATGTATGTGTTGTAGTATATGTTGTAATGTCACATAGTGATATAATAAGAATTTATAAAATTTAATCAAAGTACTAAAGTATGATTAATAATCATATTATGATAAAGCATATTCTCTTATGGTTAACTATGCATATGATTTGTTAAGATCGGATTTAAGTCTAGTGGACCAATCAAATGTCGCCAAGTGACATGTGAATATATGTGTAACAAAAATTAATATACAAAATATGTGAATAAATTACATGGATTATATTATACTAATTAATATAAATTACGGATGAAATTAATAATTTTGAATTTAAATTTTAATTGGACAAGAATTTCAACTCTTGACATGCCAGCAAGCTAGCAGCTTGCCACCTCATGCTTAGGCTATTTTTCCAACCAACCTATTCGAGTGATAAAAATCTGAAAACATTTGTATGGTCTTATCCTTCTCCCTAGACAACACACAAAAAATTTCAGACCACGACTCCTTTCATGGACTTTGAAGGAAATTCGACAAGGAAGATCATTAAAGGTGAAGATTCTAACCCTAGACTGATAGTGTTCTTCCTAAGATTTTCTTTCATATCAATTCGCCCTTCAAAATTATGAAAGTTAACATGTAGAATCATCTCCGAGTCTAGTTTACATGAGATTTGAAAGCATGTTAATAGGAGTTATGAAACGAAAGTTATGCCATCAGGATTAAGGGTCTATCATACTATTTAATAAAGTTGTTAGTCCGGATTGCAAATTAGGTATTAAATTGGATATGTAATCATATAAATCGATATTTAATGGTCCTTAGAGTACAGAAGTTGGCATGTGTTTCCAACTAGAATCATTGGAAAATATTATGTCTACAGAAAGTTATTGATTTATCATTTCTACATGATCCTTTCTGTCGGGATGGAACTTAGGACAAATTATGCTAGTATTGGTTAAATTTATTGTGCTCAGTACAAATAGATATAAATCTAAGTAATTTTATGAATTGCACCCTATGATGTCTACTATTTGGGAAAATTAAAATTATGAGAAAAGGGAATGCTTATTACTTTATATAAATCATAAAATTAAGATCACTCAATCTGTCAGAACATAAAAACAAGATAAAAGCTAGGCTGAATGTTGATTTTCCTTTGAACACATCACAATGAAATAAGATCTGAAACTTTTATATATTAATATATTGGCAACCAAGAAGTAAGCAAAATTGTAATGAACAAATTTAGTTAGCAATTCAAATAAATACGAATTTTCTTTTATTATGTATACAATCCGTCTTAATAATATGCCAACTCTTGTGATAAATAGTTACTTAGTTACAAGAGTAAATACCCAAGGGTCATGTACCTCTTCAATTAATTTTGTTTCATGTGTGATAGGCTTCTGTTCAGATCATAGAAGTGATGTGTTTCTTATTATTATTGTATAGGATTAGAAGAGTAAAGTAGTGAAAAATGAAAGGAAAAACCTTTTGGTAGCTCTTATAGGTAAGTTGGTTTCTCCTATTCTATGTATTCACCTCTTCGGGATTTGGTGTGACATAGATTATGATATTATTGAATATGTTTTGGATATGTTATGAATTGATTTCATGAAATGCAATTATGAAAAGTATATTTGAATGATTATATGATTGCACATTTGAAAAGCATATGTGATATGATATGAATGAATTATGAGAAGTGCAATCTTGTTCGATTTGAAACGGTATTTGATATGATTCATCTTTTGATATTCGAGATATGATGGTCATGTGATGAATCATGCATCGAAATCTGCTTGCATTTGCATATATGATGGTTGGAGCTAAGTACTACATCGCTGATCACGATGGGAGCCACCTCTAGAGTCCAATCCATCATTTTGTTCCTCAATAATGGGATGAGATACTGGAGTTAAGTGCCATGCGGAACTAAGTGTCACATCATGAGTAGTCGCGATGGGGGCCACCTCTAGAGTCCACTTATCGCTATATGATTTGTTCCCCGAAAAGGAAGAGGTAGAATGGAGCTAAGTGCTATATCGTTGATCACGATGGGAGCCACCTATAAATTCCATCTACCGACCACTGGCCAATTGGTGATCCGTACATACATATGAGAGTGTTGCATTGCATACACATGTTTGATATGTTTAAATGACTATGATTATAAATTAGTTGTGATGATTTCGATTGAAATGTTATATATGTATTTATTATGGATTTAATGGAGATCCACGCCCGTCAGATGGAGATCCGACGGGCGCATTTTCTTTGGCCAGTTCATGGGGTAAAAAGTCGCTGGTTCATGGGGTAAAAATCGCTTGATTTTTCGTCCGATCCCTAGACTTCGTGAGCGGCAGCGATGACCACGGCAGCGATGGCGATGACCACATGGATCCGGCAGCCCTCTCTTCCTCCGACGACGTTCGCTCACTCCAACGCAGACTTCCTCTCCCTCTCCGTCGGCTCCCTTATATCTTACTAAGCTATTTTTGCTCATAATGTTGTTTCTAATATTTTTTAGATTCATATAGCTCATTGGGGATCGTGCGAGGTGATAGTCATAAAATGATTCTATAACATCCTTGGTGGTATGATAAGAGGATTTATGTCCCTTATATCTTTCTATTAAGATGTCAAGAGAGCTAGCCGTGTCTATTATTTATGTCAAAATAAGTTGTATTAAAAATAAAGTCATTTTGTCAAATGTATGACTTAAGGTGTATCAGTTTGCTCTGAAATGATCACATATTGTGTAATTTATTTAATGATATACTTTTACTCTTATGTTATAAAAGAAGAGTAAATTACATCGCGTTTCTACATTTCTTCATAATTTTATTTGATCATTCGTAATGGGTCACGAACTCTAGTTTAACTCGCGGATTAAATCGCGGTCGTGACAGTTATGGTATCAAAGCAATAGGTCCTCCTTTTGGTCAAAGTTTACTATAATAATGTCTAGGATGACAGACATTGTTATGTTATAGTGGGGTTATCATTAGTATGCTTATAGTGTGGACTACCCGTATTTAGCTTGAGTTGTGTGAGTTTGATAATTATATATGTACTAATATATGACATTTTGAAATGCGATTGTGATATTTGCTTTTGATCAATTATGACTCTATGCATCGCAATCCTATACATGGTTTATATATGTATTACCATGGCATGTTATCTAAAAAGGAAAAGAGAAAGCAGATAACCATCAAGTACTAATTTGTGATTGCTAGACTTTGTGGTATTGCCTTGCATAGTTGGAAGTGTGATAAGTACTTGATTGTTGAGATGATTGTTTTGTATTAGTATGATTTTGATGGAATTTTGGGTGTGGATTAATTGTCTTCTTATCATGTATGATTAGACTGTTATAGATAGGTAACTATTTTCTCACTTTCAAGTCAATTATGATTTGATTTTATGAGTAATAAGGAAGTAAGTACATATTTTTGAATCTATTATAGGTATGTCAATAAGCTATTTTGGAAAAGATGTCATAGGTTATTATATTATTTGGTAAAAAAAATAGTTTGAACTATGTTCCTATGTTTATGGAATTTTAAATTCTATTCTATAGAAGTGGTTTGACCTACCCTTGATAGAGGAATTATTTATTGACCTTCTTCATTGAATTATTCCTACTTTAATACTCATTTTACATAAGAGGAGCAATGTGAGCCTTTGTACGGGGTTATATTCAATCAATATGTGAGTTTTAGCTTTAATCATCAAGAGGAAAGATGAATCCCTAAGTTGGACAACAATTATAGACTTCTGAACCAAGTTACTATAAAGATACCATATCGAAAGTAGGTTACTTGTTTGATCAACCATAAAGTACTAGTATATTCCTTAAGATTAATTTAAGATTTGGATACCATTAACAAAAATTAAAGAATGTTATATTCCAAAGCTTACATTTGAAACCCAATAAAATTATTTCGAGTATTTGATAGTCATTTGGTTAACCAATATCAAACTATTTCTATAGATCGAATCAGATTTTCAAATGATTCATTGATTAAATGTAATTATATTATTAATGACATCTTAATTTCTCATGGAGACATGCAAGTTAGGAACCTTATTTTGCAAAATCCAAATAAAACAAAAGTGGGTGTCAAAGTTAGTATGTGTTTTGGCTTAACCATATAGTGATGGGTCATGATGGTCATAAGAAAGATAAATCATGCCTCAATACACAAGATCAATTGAGATATCTGAGTGATTCAAATCAAATGTTATCATTTATTTCTCCAATGGACTCGATATGCTTCTTGTATACATTTTGAAAAGAAAAAAAAACAAAACATGAATCAAATAAATTAAGTATGACTATGTATTAGCAAAACTATTGATTCGAATGAGGGCCTACTATATAAAGCACAACTAATTCATATTTTAGATCGTTACACATGTGTAAGTTAAATAAAGGCTAATAGCTTAAGATGACATGTTGCAAAGTCCATAGTGGTATTAGACATTGTGTTTTATGGTAAATACTTTTAGACAAAGAGGGTACTTATAGGCCATCATTTATACTATTACAATTAAAAGGAAAAGATATATTCACATGTTTGATAATCAAATAGTATGTTTTATACCATTGATATTCGAATTAGAAAAGAAATATCAAGCAATAAGAATTTGAGCACCCTACGTTTTGACATGTTTCCATGCAATTTTGGTTGTCTAAAAATTTGAATGACCTCCATATAGATAAACTTCAGAGTTTATATTTTGTAAAGTTGGGACACATTTCAATTAGATGTCCAAAGAATAAAGTAGAAACAAAAGATAGGCATAGCATTGTTATCCTAAATAGTATGAAGACCAACTTATGAAATTTGTCAAATAATATGTAAATATTTGTGTAATACATGTTTGGATTCATCACTAATAGATGTGTGTATGGATGACGAGTTGTCATTTCCAGGTTTGAGCACATTGAAAAGGAATAAGGTTATGTGTGCTAAGGAAAATTTGGTGGGAACAATTAGCAAGGGGAATAGATTATAATTTTATTGTGACAATATGTGGTTTCTATCTTTTAATGAATTGTAAACGTCTGTACGAAAGAGAAAAAAAGATAACACAACTAAATCATGTATAAGGTGTTGAAGAACCAACTATCAAATTTCTTTAATATTGACAAGTGATACTTACTTGGTAGGATCCAAATCAATTGATGATCAATAAATTATCATTAGTAGATATGAATAATTATTTATAATTTTCAAAGTATTTTGAATTCTTGAATTAGTATTGTTGAAATCAGAATCATTGTTAACTCCTCACTCATCAATATAGATTTCGAAATAACTGGTGATTCCTGATTGATCACTATTGGTTGCAATTCAATCTTCAAGTATGAATTTTTAGTTCTTCTTTGTTTGTCACAGCTCACATTGCTTGAGTGATTGAATCACCATATATAAATACAAATTTTGGAATCATCAATGATCCTTGAAAAATCTTTATCGATCCAAAGTTTCCATCTTTTGAGCATCAATTTACAATTGATCCTTAATTCGTCCTTACTTGTTCCATCTCACTTAGAATAATTGATTGATGGAATCAATGTTGTAACTCTTCTATGGGTGATTAATGATTCTTCATTGCTGACTTTATTATGTCAACCAACCTTGAGAATTTAAAAAGCGAGTTAAAAAAATTTATCGAAAGATGTATTGGAGTGTGGCCGCCTCTGGTCATCATTCGATAGCTTGATTGGAGTCATAGAGTTTACTATAATAGAGTGTTGGTTGAGAGCCTAGCGAAAGAGCGATTTAAGGGGGACGCCTCTTTGGTTCTCAATCGCGAACTCGAACCCACATCTCAACATTGAAAATCATTAAGGGCGAAAAATAATTGTTCTCGATAAGCTTATAAATGTTTACACCCTCGCCTTTATTAGAAGAGACAATAAGTTATAGCCTACAACTAGTGATTATATGATTATAGGCAATTGTTACCATGTCATAAAGTTGTTCCTAGATGTGTTTCTAGAGGAGTGGTTTACTATGATAGAGACTCTATGGGTCATATCCTTAGAGTTACTTCAATGACAGGGCAACATAAATTTAAAAGAAATGAAAGGACAAGTACAAGGACTCTTTGATAAAGGATTTATTCAATTCCATAATGTCACCTGCATAACTCCAATCTTAATTTTCAAGAGCAGAGGCGAATTCCATAGGCTATGCATTATCCATAAAAAGCTAAATTGAGTAGTGATGAATATCCTTTACCAATAAGAGATGGCTTGGTTGCCCAAATGCAAGGTGCATATGTTTATAAAAGTTGACCTTATGTTTAGATACTACCTGCTTAATAGTAAGAAGTGATAAAAAAAATTAATTTCGAATACAATAAGGGCATATTGTAAGCTTCGTAAGTCCATTTGGGTTATTCGATGGATTAATTCTCTTTTATGGTCGTGTAGTGGCATGTACATGAAGATAAGTAGAAGCTTATAACAGGAAATACTCAATATATAATTTGAAGCATTCCACTACTATATAGAACCCAAGATTTGGAGACACCATTCACTTAAGTAAGGTTGAATTAGGTACATATTAGGAGTACAAAATATGTACTCACATGTAAGGAGTTGAATACAATACAAAGAAAATGGATGAACCTCCCAAAAGACTAATAACTCTATTTTATATCCTTCAACAAAGGTGAATAAAGTAGCAAAAGTATTAGGTAGTGAGCCAACCCTTATAACTAAATTGACTATTAAAAAAGGGAATACTAAAGTATAACAATAAGATATGTTCTTAAAGACATTAAGAAACGGGATAGATGTTTGCCATTTAGTCCTACACGATGTGGAAGTGTATATTGTGCATTTTATGAATCCATGTCAAGAAAAGATTATCATGACACATCGCATGTGATTCAATATGTGAAGCTATAAGAACAAATGTCAAATAGAAAACAATATGATCATAAATTGAATGGAAAAGCTTAAGTGCTTTGATTTAGGGTAAACTCTTCATAGAAGTGGGAAGTATCATGATATTCAAAAAGCTACAAGGCAAATCGGATATGGGATATGTGATCAAAATCTATATCTAAGTGATTGATACGATATTTTAAATTTTGAGGACGAAATTTTTTTAAGGAGGGTAGAATGTAATATCTATGACCTAATCCATATTGGATTCTATATTATATGGCTATAAACAATTGAATGTATGTGTTGTAGTATATGTTGTAATGTCACGTAGTGATATAATAAGAATTTATAAAATTTAATCAAAGTACTAAAGTATGATTAATAATCATATTATGATAAAGCATATTCTCTTATGGTTAACTATGCATATGATTTGTTAAGATCGGATTTAAGTCTAGTGGACCAATCAAATGTCACCAAGTGGCATATGAATACATATATATGTGTAACAAAAATTAATATATAAAATATGTGAATAAATTATATGGATTATATTATACTAATTAATATAAATTAGGGATAAAATTAATGATTTTGAATTTAAATTTTAATTGGACAAGAATTTCAACTCTTGACATGCAAGCTGCCAGCAAGCTAGCAACTTGCCACCTCATGCTTAGGCTATTTTTCCAATCAACCTATTCAGGTGATAAAAATCTGAAAACATTTGTATGGTCTTATCCTTCTCCCAAGACAACATACAAAAAATTTTAGACCACGATTCCTTTCATGGACTTTGAAGGAAATTCGACAAGGAAGATCATTAAAGGTGAAGATTCTAACCCTAGATTGATGGTGTCCTTCCTAAGATTTTCTTTCATACCAATTAGTCCTTCAAAATTATGAAAGTTAACATGTAGAATCATCTCCGAGTCTAGTTTACATGAGGTTTGGAAGCATGTTAATAGGAGTTATGAAACGAAAGTTATGCCATCAAGATTAAGGGTCTATCATACTGTTTAATAAAGTTGTTAGTCTGGATTGCAAATTAGGTATTAAATTGGATATGTAATCATATAAATCGATATTTAATGGTCCATAAAGTACTGAAGTTAGCATGTGTTTTCAACTAGAATCATTGTAAAATATTATGTCTACAGAAAGTTATTGATTTATCATTTCTACATGATCCTTTTTGTCGGGATGGAACTTAGGGCAAATTATGTTAGTATTGGTTAAATTTATTGTGCTCAGTACAAATAGATATAAATCTAGTGACTTGCACCCTATGATTTCTACTATTTGAGAAAATTAAAATTATGAGAAAAGGGAATGCTTATTACTTTATATAAATCATAAAATTAAGATCACTCAATCTGTCAGAACATAAAAACAAGATAAAAGTTAGGCTGAATGTTGATTTTCCTTTGAACACATCACAATGAAATAAGATCTGAAACTTTTATATATTAATATATTGGCAACCAAGAAGTAAGCAAAATTGTAATGAACAAATTTAGTTATCAATTCAAATAAATACGAATTTTCTTTTATTATGTATACAATCCGTCTTAATAATAGGCCAACTCTTGTGATAAATAGTTACTTAGTTACAAGAGTAAATACCCAAGGGTCATGTACCTCTTCAATTAATTTTGTTTCATGTGTGATAGGCTTCTGTTCAGATCATAGAAGTGATGTGTTTCTTATTATTATTGTATAGGATTAGAAGAGTAAAGTAGTGAAAAAGGAAAGGATAAACCTTTTGGTAGCTCTTATAGGTAAGTTGGTTTCTCCTAGTCTATGTATTCACCTCTTCGGGATTTGGTGTGACATAGATTATGATATTATTGAATATGTTTTGGATATGTTATGAATTGATTTCATGAAATGCAATTATGAAAAGTATATTTGAATGATTATATGATTGCACATTTGAAAAGCATATGTGATATGATATGAATGGATTATCAGAAGTGCAATCTTGTTCGATTTGAAACGGTATTTGATATAATTCATCTTTTGATATTCGAGATATGATGGTCATGTGATGAATCATGCATCGAAATCTGCTTGCATTTGCATATATGATGGTTGGAGCTAAGTATTATATCGCTGATTACGATGGGAGCCACCTTTAGAGTTCAATCCATCATTCTGTTCTCCAATAATGGGATGAGATAGACTGGAGCTAAGTGCCACATCATAAGTAGTCGCGATGGGGGCCACCTCTAGAGTGTTGCATTGCATACACGTTTGATATGTTTAAATAACTATGATTATAAATTGGGTGTGATGATTTGGATTGAAATGTTATATATGTATATATTAAATGTATGAAAATATTGATTTTGATATTATGATTAATGCTTGTATTTTTATGTCTTCCCAAATTTATTAGATGGCAACACATAGCTTATTAGTTATCAACTTATTGAGCTATTTTTGCTTGTAATGTTGTTTCTAATATTTTTCAGATTCATATAGCTCATTGGGATCGTGTGAGGTGATAGTCATAAAAGGATTCTATAACATTCTTGGTGGTATGATGAGAGGATTTATGTCTCTTGTATTTTCTATTAAGATGTCGAGAGAGCTAGTCGTGTCTATTATTTATGTCAAAATAAGTTGTATTGAAAATAAAGTCATTTTGTCGAATGTACGACTTAAGGTGTATTAGTTTGCTTTGAAATGATCACATATTGTGTAATTTATTTAATGATATATTTTTACTCTTATGTTATAAAATAAGAATAAATTACATCACGTTTTCGCATTTCTTCATAATTTTATTTGATCGTTCGTAATGAGTCCCGAACTCTGGTTTAACTCGCGGGTTAAATTGGGATCGTGACACGACAACACATGTGGGTATGCAAGTATATGTCCCCACTTATGGACTGCATATGGGCATACAAGTGGTTGCCCCCATCTTGACACTTAGGTGAATTCGAGAACAGACAACACGGTTCAAGAAGCCATCTTGTCCAAAGCAGCAAATCTCGAGGAAAATACATTACCACGTTTTTCTGGAAGATTACCCTATTTTAGAAGAAGGAAGCTTCCTCTAACACTTTATGGGTAGATGTGAACAAAAGAGAAATTAGAAAAGCTGTAAAGGTGGCAGCTAAGAGAGAGATAGCAAAGGAGGGACCACAGGCATATTCCTTTCATTAGAAAAGTGAGCAGAACAAGACAAAGGAGCAAGTAGAGGAGTGGACATGTGACACCAAATTACAAGTCTATAAAATTACATGGAAGCTGCCCATAGAAGGGGTTCCCGACCTTGGAATCGGATGCTTGGAGGACATTTTGCTGAAGGAGGCTAAAGAGGGGGTTGCGGTGCAACATCCCTTCTTCTTTTTTTCTTTTTTTCTATTCTTCTTTTCATTTTTTCTTGTTTCTAATATGTAACCAAACCAGCCAACTGGTGTCTGGGGGATCTGTGATGGAAGTCTCTATTTCTAAACATGTCTGATTCATGAACTTAAGCTTTTTGGCAGTAGTCGTTTGCCTTTTTGTTCCTTATTTACTGTTCTATTCATTTCAGCTTTCGCAACTTTCTTGTTGATGTGGCTTTCGTGACAAAGTTTTCATTGCCTAATATGTTCTCATTTATTGGTTCACCCTTGGTCTGAGAGGGTTACATTCTTCTCCAACTCAAGTTTCAAAGACGAGTGGTGAGGAGATTGAAGTTGGATTCCTACAGCAAGACAAAATTTATCGTTGCTAGGATATGTGTTAGGCTCAAGAAGACAACTGCACAAGGGCTGTGAAACCCTGATCATCCCTTATTTTGCTTATAATTGTTAGAGTTAAATTCGCTAGATTTATATAAAGTCTTATTATATATGAAACATTTTTTACTTATTATCTATAGTGAAGTTGAACTAGCAAAAAGGGGACTAACTACTTTTCAGATTTTGAATTCTTAACAGGGGAGAAAGAAAAGGAGGCGAGGAGGACGAGAAAGAGGAGATCGGAGAAGGGAGAGAAGAGGGCAGAGAAGATGGAGGAGGAGGAGGAAGAAACAAAAATGCCAAGATAAGAATTATTGATTTTGTCGAAACCTATGTCTAACTAAAGGAATTTTAATTTCCTTGTGATGATATTTTGTTGATGCTATGATTTTAGTTCTCTGATTGCCATTTTTCTAACCTCTAGATCCTATTTGCTCGATACATTGCAATCTTATTATCTGCATTCAATTTCAATTAGATCGAGAGACCTATTGTTTTGGTCATTAACCCGTTTCATCAAGAGAAGATACATGTTACTCTTAATTGCAATGTTTTTAGTAATATGATGTTTGTTGATTCTTAGAGGTTGAGAAGTCCATTGTTATATCTGTTGTGAGGCGAGAGTCCATAACAGTGACTAGTTGTGTTAGATTCATTATAATTGCTCGGATTAGGATATAAGGATTGATAATTCAAGATCGAGATATCAACCTCTTCTTTTGGTTAGGATGAGAGAACGACTAACCAGTCATTCCTAATATAATTATTAACGGCTACTTCCCTCTTAGCTTAAAGAGCGATCGACGAGTTTAGAGAAAGAGTAATCGATTCGCACAGCAAGATCGAGAGATCATTTGACTTATAAATGAGAACTAAGATGCAATAGCCTTAACTAATTCATCACAAGGGAATCTCCTCTCCTAATTCTAGTTTCCTTTATTTCTTTCTTTTTTATATAAATTATTTCCCTGATTTATCTGATTTCTTTTAAAATGTTTTGTGTGAACTTTCGAGATATAAATAGATTGATAATCGATCTAAATCAATAGGGTTACGACACTCAGGGTTTCTACTCGACTTGTGCACTTGCAGTTGCGTGAACTCTAGAGTAAAATTTAAACACGACTAGGATTACTTTTGGTGCGAGAAAATCATATCCACTAAAGTTCACGTCAGGTGGTCCTTTGGTTACAGTAAGGAGATGTTGTCGATCAGTGTGCCAAGAGGTGGCTCGGCGCATTTCTTTATTCGTCATTTTGTGGTTGTATTTTGTCGACGTTCTTCCTTCATTCGAATTGCTTTTAGTTTTATAATATCGGTGGCTCCCGCTCGAGAGGATAATCTATCCCTCAATTATTGCATGTGTGCCGAGAGGTGGAGGACGTGAAATTTATGTGGATATGGATTTCTCGCACTAAAAATAATTCTAGTCGTGTCGTAACCCCATTGATTTAGATCAGTTATCAGTTTACTTATATCTCAAGAATTGTCACAAAATGATTAGAAGTAAATCGGATGTCATGGAAACATGATTTGTAGGAAAAGTAAAAGAGAGAGTAAAAAGGGATCAGAATGTGATGGAAGAGATTCCCTTGTGATCGACTCATCAAAACTATTGCATCTTAGTTCTCACCTTACAAGTTGAATGATCTCTCGATCTTACTGCACGAATTAATTACCCTGTCCCTAAACTCGCCGATCTCTCCTTAAGCCGAGGGAAGAGTAACTGTCAAATATTAGATTAGAACTGATTGGTTAGTCGATCTCTCGTCCTAACTAGAAGAAAAGGATGATCTTTCCATCTCTAATCATCCGTCCTTCTATCCTAATCAAAGCAATTGAAACAAATCTGGCACCGTTAGTCACTGTTATGGGCTCTCACCTCACAACAGCTTTTATGATAGACCTCTCAGTCTCTATAAGAATGTTAAATCGAATATCACTAGAAACACAACAAGTAAACGTAATAAGTTTCTTCTCTCGAATGGAATGAGTTTTAATAAAATCAACAGATCTCTCGATTAGATTGAAATCAAATGTAAATAATAAAGTAAATAAAAACTAGGAGTCAAATGAACGGCATCAGATAACTAGAAAAGTAGCTACAACAAAGTATCATCACAAGGGAACCAAAAATCCTTTTAGCTCGACATGAGTTTAGATAAAATCCATAATCTTCCTCTCCACATTCTTCTTCTTCTTTTCTTCCTCCTCTTTCCTTCTCTTTCCTTCTCGTCCGTCCCCACTTCCTCGTTTCCTCGCCTCCTTTTTCTTTCTCCCTGTTTAGAATTCTAAATTTGAAAAGTAGTTAGTCCCTTTTTACTCGTTCAATTCCACTAATAATAATAGGTAAAAATTGCTTTAAATATAACTAGATTTTATGTTAATCTAGTGGATTTAACTATAATAATTATGAGCATAATAAGAGATGATCAAATTCCCTCAAGCTTAGCTTTTTGCTTGTCCTCAAGCAATATTCAAAACAAGAGGTTTAAGTATCCACCTTGCTTTCCAACTACTCTTTTGACATTCAGGCCTTATTTTCTTTGCTCAAATGCCTTCTCTCATTTCCACACACCCCGACTTTAATGAAAGTATTAGAAGCAAGATATTTTTAACTTCTTCCTACTCGGCTCATGGTCAAAGAACTGAAATAAGATGGACTGATAATAAGAATGTTAATGCTTAATATACTAGTGCAGTATGGGCTTTCTTTTGATTCTTATTTTTTTTATTGATCTAGTACCCATGTGATTATCCATAGTGCGCTGAGTGATCTGTATAACGGGTTTTTGATCGGCACATCCCAGGGCAGTTGCTGTTAGGTTGCCAAGTACGAACCCCTACGGATCTAATCACCCAAGTTCGGACTACACCCTTTTTGTACCTTCTAGGGCTACACCAGCCCTCTTTTCTTTTGCTTTTAACTTTCACTTTTTCATTTTCACTAAACTTAACACTGCACTGAAATGGTTGGCATCAACATACTTATTAACAGACTTATAACTAAGGGTTGAGCATGAGTAGGATTGGTCGTCAAGCTTTTAAGGTTTCAATATAGCCATTTTCTTCTAGCCTTAGCCCTACACTTGGAGCATTGAATTACATGAGATGCTTCAAATTTTGCTAGGTTTAGGAAGGTGTTCTTGAACATAGTTTCAGAATGTCACAAAAGAGGCCGTAGCTATAGGGGAATACAAACGTCTCTTATTTTACTGCCTAGAAGTGAAATGTTGCAATGTAGTTTCATAAAACAGTAAATTTGTTTATTGAACATGTAAGGAATAATGTAACAAGAAAGGTGTAGAAATATACCATGTTGCCCTCTCCCGCAAGCTTAGAATCAACCCTGCCCTCAGTGCGATCATGCCAGGAAGAGGGACGAGGAGGGGGTTACAACTCAAGCAGATGGTCAATGACTTGTTGTATGTCACTGAGGGTCGAGAGAATAGATTTTTGCACTACCTCAATTCCTTGAATTTTTTCTTGATGCGCGAGGCCTTATTGTTCCAAGGTATGAAGTTGGTCTTTTATCGCCTGAATATCTTCATGTTGGCAGGTTGTGACTTCTGTAAGTTTGGATACTTGTTCCAGAATGAGACTCAATTTAGCATAGGAGGTAAGAGGCAGAGATTGTAAAGCATCTGGGCAAATGAAGAGGAAGAAGTGACAACATGTCTTCTAGTTGTTCTCGGGCCAGATGGGACTCATGCAGATACAGTGTATTCTATGATTAGTGGAGGAAGTGTTGGAATTGGTCTTGTGACTTGGATGAACTCATTTATCCACCAATTCCGGCCTTCTAAAATAGAGGATTGGGCAACTGGAATAAAGCTGAAGGGTTGGATTGTTGCCAGAAGTGCTGGCCGTTAATTGTAAGAAGGACTCCTTCTTGAGTCAGAAAGGTCAAGTCGGGCAGAGTTGCTGCTATTGGGTTGGTGTCTTCTAAGAAAACATAATGTTCGGCTATGGGCGTGATGAGATTTCCACAAAGAATCTGGTTACACTCGCGGGTGGATTCTTCGAGTGTACTTTGCATAAGAAAAGATGCAAGGTTAATCTCTATATAAGAAATGAGACACTAGATAATGAAGAATTCATCGATAGAGATGAAGTCCATCTCATAGTCATTCGAGCAGATTAATACAGTATTGGTGAGGAGAATGTGGAGGTATCATAAAAAGGGATTTTTGAGATGTTGGCCGACCAAGTGGAGGAGGTTGTTGGTACGTCGTCCAGTGAGTTGATACCAGACTTCAAAGATGGGAAAAGCAGGTGGAGGGGTTCTGTGGCCTAGTTTTAGAAAATGGGCGAAGTTGTCGAGGCTCATGGAGAAGTCCTAGTTATACAGACGAAATTCGATATGGTCAGGAACACCGTCGTCAATGTTGGTGGAGTATACCATTTCGATGAACTTTGTCGCTACCTCTTTGTGGAGGTCCCAGCGTTACATGAAGAAAGGTAGAAGGCGAGATCGATGGAGAAGAGTTCTGATGTCATCAAACAAACCAAGAGGCTCGAGAGTTGAAAAATCTAAAAACCTGGTGGAGGAGAAACTTCTACACCTGGTATTCAGCAGGCGTTGAGCTTCCTCGCTATTCTCCGATTGTCGCATATTGGAGGTTCATTGTAAAAGGCCGTACGGACGTAAACGATGTCTGATGGATTCTGACGAGGTATTAGTGTTGGAATCCGACAATGTTCACGTCTGCTTCATGTTGCCGTCCATCTCAAAGATGTCTGTGGGCTTAGGGAGATTGCGGGACGCGTTGAGAAGGGTAGAGGATGATTAGGGATTTTGTGTATGCCGTGGTTGATGTACAATTGGTGTTGGAAAAGAAGTAGTGGGTTTTGTGGAGAATCGAGGCGTCGCTGGGGTGTTCATGTGGGATTGGAAAAAGTGAGCGGTTTGGTAGATATGGTACTAGATTCTATTGGGATTCTCAACTAAATCTACAAGATGTACTTTTCAGGTGGTATTTTGATAATTTTGACCTTGTGTGAGTGTTGATGTGGCTGATAAAAGTTTATTTGGTTGGGTTGCCTCCCTATAGCACCTTTTTTTAACGTCGTTGGCTCGACCTTATGTCTTTTAGTGCTCCAGTTGCAGGTGTAAAACTTTCTTGAACATTGCTACACCTTGGTTGTAATGTTTCAACTTTTGCCCATTGACTTTAAAAGTTTCTGATTTATTGTTTTTGATATCCACCGCTCCGTGAAGGTATACTCTTTCAACTGTGAATGGTCCCGACCATATCTTCTGTAGCTTTCCTGAAAAAAGTCGTAATCGAGAATTGAGCAACAAAACTTGGTCGCCCTCTTTAAAATCCTTTTTCAGTATATGCATATCATGCCATTCCTTTGCTCGTTCTTTGTAAAGGCGGGAGATGTTGTAAGCGTCTAGTCTTAATTCGTCTAACTCGTTGAGCTGTAGTAATCGCTTGCCGAAGGCTATTTGAAAGTCGTAGCTAAGTGCTTTGATCGCCCAGAAAGCTTTGTGTTCTAATTCCACAGGTAGGTGACAGTGCTTGCCATAAATAAAATTGAATAGTGTTGTTCCTATCGGTGTTTTGCATGCAGTCCGGTATGCCCATAATGCTTCATTGAATTTCCTACTCCAATCTTTCCTCGTTATTGAGACCATCTTCTCAAGGATAATTTTGATTTCTCTATTCGAAACCTCTGCTTCACCATTGGTTTGAGGGTGATATGTGGTAGAAACCCGATGGTTGAATCCATATTTTAGCAATAATTTTTTAAAACTTCGTTCAATAAAATGTGAACCTACATCACTGATGACCAATCTGGGAACCTCGAATCTTGGGAAGATAGTAATTTTAAAGAGCTTGATAACTAACTTTGAGTCTGTTGTGATTGTAGGAACTACTTCAATCCATTTCGAGACATAGTCAACTGCTAGAAGTATGAACTTGTACCAGCATGAGGGAGGGAAGGGTCCCATGTATTCGACTCCCCACACATCAAATTTCTATCTCGAGTATAGGTTGCTGGGTGCTTCATTCTTTCTGCCTATATTTCCGGTTCTTTGACAAGCATCACAGGATTTCACGAAATTGGTTGAATCCTTGAATAAAGTAGGTCAATAAAAACCTGTTTGAAGAACTTTAGAGGCTGTCTTTTGATATCCTCCATGACCACCATAAGAAGATGAATGGCACTCTTGTAGTATGACAGGTTGTTCTTCTTTTGGTGTACACCTTCGATATATTCCATCAGCACATTTTTTGAAGAGAAATGGTTCATTTCAGAAATAATATTTAATATCCGAAAATAATTTCTTCTTTTGTTGATAGGATAAATCATGTCGTAAAACTCCTGAAGCTAAATCGTTGGCATAGTCCGCGAACCATGGAAATTGTGCTTCTTGGATTGAAAACAATTTGTCGTCAAGGAAGGAATCATTAATATCTCTATAATTGCCAGGATTGTTTTTCTGTTCTGATAGTTGGAGTCAAGAGAGGTGATTAGCTACTTGATTTTCTACTCCCTTTCTGTCTTTGATTTCTAGATCGAACTTTTGTAGCAGAAGGATCCACCTAATCAGTCTAGGTTTGGCATCTTTTTTAGAAATCAAGTATCAGATGGCTTGATGGTCAGTATATATGATGAGTTTAGAACCGACTAAGTAGGATCTGAATTTGTCCATTTCAAATACAACTACTAGAATTTTTTTTTCTGTTGTGGCATAATTGATCTGTGCCTCGTCTAAGGTTCTGCTGGCATAATAGATCGTATGTTGCTTCTTGTCCTTCCTTTGTCCTAATACTGCTCCAATGGCTTAATCACTAGCATCACACATGATTTCAAAGGACAGAGACCAATCAGGCGGTTGGATGATTAGGGCTGTCGTGAGAGCTCTTCTCAAAATGTCGAAAGCTTTTAAGCAGTCATCATCAAATATAAATTCTGCTTCTTTGGATAAGAGTTTTGTTAATGGCCTTGCAATGAGAGAGAAGTCCTTGATGAATCTTCGATAAAATCCTGCATGTCCAAGGAAACTTCTGATTCCTTTGATATTAGTGGGTGGAGGCAATTTTTCAATAACTTCCGTCTTGACTTTATCAACTTCAATGCCCTTGCCTGAGACAATGTGTCCTAGGACTACTCCTTCTTGTACCATAAAATGGCATTTCTCCCAGTTCAACACTAGGTTAGGTTCAACACATTTCTGTAGTACCTTTCCGAGGTTGTGCAGGCAAACTTCGAAGGTAGTGCCATACATCGAGAAGTCGTCCATGAACACTTCCATTATTTCTTCAATATAGTCAGAAAAAATTGACATCATGTACCTTTGGAAGCTTGCTGGAGCATTGCATAGCCCAAAGGGCATTCTCCTATATGCAATGTTTCCATATGGACATGTAAAGGTGGTCTTTTCTTGATCACCCAGATGAATAGGAATTTGATGGAATCCAGAAAATCCATCTAGATAGCAGAAATAGGAGTGGTTTGCAAGACTTTCTAACATCTGATCGATGAAAGGTAAGGGAAAGTGGTCCTTTTGGGTGGCTTTGTTAAGCTTTTTGAAATCAATGCACATCCTCCATCCGGCGACAGTTCGTGTGGAGATGAGCTTGTTTAACTCTGTCTTTATTACGGTCATTCCACCCTTTTTTGGCACGAACTGCATGGGACTCACCCCTTGGCTGTCTGATATGGGGTAGATGATTCCAACGTCCAAAAGTTTAATCACTTCCTTTTTCACTACTTTCATTGCTGGATTGAGCCTTCTTTGTCCTTCGACAGATGGTTTAAAATTTTTTTCCATATGAATGTGATGCATGCAAATAGAAGGATTAATTCCTTTGAGATCATCGAGAGTATAGCCGATAATATGTTTGTAGGTTTTTAACTTGTCCAGTAACTATTGAAGTTGATTTGACTTTAAATTTGCACTGACAATCACTAGGTTGGTGAAGTCTTCTCCAAAAAATTCATATATGAGGTTTTGAGGAAGTTTCTTCAACTCGGGTTTCAGTGGTTTCTTCAAGCTAAACTGTTGCAAGCGCTCAATAGATTGATCCTCCAGTGAATTGTCTTAGTGTTGTATCTGTGTTGAGAGCATATGACTTGTAAGAATCTTGGCTTCTTCTTCTATCCATAATGATGATTCTTGAGCCTCGAGGGATACTTCTAAAGGATCATATATATGAACAACTGATGCTACCTTCTGTATTGGAGGATCCATTTACTCAGGTTGGAGGTGATAATCTTCCATGTTTGGATAGTTAATAATATGATTCAACCGAAATTCGACCGTATCATCACCTATTTGAAAAGTAAGACGACCTTGTTTGACATTTATTACTGCTCCTACAGTAGCTAGAAAAGGTTGGGAGAATGAGAGTTTGATTGTCTTCATCCATATCTAAGACCACGAAGTTAGCCGATATGTAGAAATTCCCTACTTTAATTGGTATATCTTCTAGAATTCCTTGTGGGATTTTTATGGATCGGTCTACCAATTGGGGACATATTCGTGGGCTTAATATCGCTCGTTTCAAGTTACCTGCATAATGAAAGGGGAATAACACTTACAAAAGCACCTAGATCACATAAAGCTCTTTGTATCCTTTTGTTTCCAATTTCACATGGTATAGAAAAACTCCTAGGGTCCTTGAGTTTTGGGGGTAGTTTGTTTTGAATTACGGCACCGGCTTCAGCGGTTAACGCAACTGTTTCATTTTCTTTTATCCTTCTTTTCTTTGATAAGATATCTTTGAGAAATTTTGCATAAGCAGGCATCTCTTGTATTGCTTCAACGAAGGGTACATTAATATAGAGTTTCTTTAAGATTTCCACGAACTTGCCGAACTGCTGATCTTGTCTAGATTTCTCGAGGGCTTTAGGAAATGGTATCCAAGCATAGTAGCTAGGAGATTCTTCTAAAGTTTGTTGCTTGGCTTCGTTTTGCTCCTTTAGCTTAGCCTCTGGTTGAGCTACTTTATCTTGTTTTGAAATTTCCTCGATTCCCGATGTTGTGACTTCGACTCTTGTTCTCTTGGTATTTTCAGTTGTTTTCCCACTTCTCAAGGTTATAGCTTGAACTTGTTCTTTTGGATTCTTCTCTGGTTGTCCAGGCAAAATTCCTGGTTGTCTTGAAGAAGATGCTGCCTGTTGGGTTATCCGTGTTTCCAACATTTTTTTATGAATGGAGAGGCTTTCAATTTTCTCAAACATCTTTTGCATCAGTGTATGTTGTTTCGACATGTACTTTTTCATCATTGATTCAAGCTTACTCGTAGAAGATGATCCATGATTAGGCGAAGAGTTTTGAGGTTATGTTCTTTTATTGAATCTGCTTTGTCAGGTAGGAACTTGAGCCTGCTGAGGGTTATCTCAATATGAAAACTTCGTGTTATTCTTTCATCCAGGATTAAAAGTGTTAGAGTATGGGTCATTATTGGAAGGATATGGACCTATCGCATTTGCCTGATGTGGATGTCCTTGTTGCTTCAGTAATTCATAGTGCATGGAAATATGATCGGGTGAACCGCATATTTCACAGCATCTTGTTATCATATTAACAGTAGGAGTAGCTTCGTTGAGTCTTAGTCTACTAATAAATTGCCTTCTGAACAATGTATTCCACCTTAGAAGAAAAATCCTCACCATCCAATCGTGTTTGAGTGAAAGCAATTGACTTCGTTGGACCTTGAGTGAGCTAAGAAATGTTAATTCCTTGCTATTTCTTCTATAAGTTGGTGTGCTTTGTCTACGTTTTTCCTTATAAACACAGCATCCGTAGCATTATCGAGTGCCATTTTTAAAGCATAATTAAGTCCATTGTGGAAAGACTGGACTAAAATCCATTTGCTAAACCCGTGATGGGGACACGATCTTAGCAATGTTTTAAACCTTTGCCAAGCTTCATACAATGTTTCTTGATCTTTTTGAACAAAACCGATGATTTGGTTTCTGATCTTAATTGTCTTACTTGGAGGAAAATATTCCGACGGAAAAGCTTTTACCAATTATTCCCGGGTGGTTAATTCCCATGGTTCCAGTGACTGTAGTCATTATTTGGCTTTGTCTCTTAGTGAAAAAGAAAAGACTCTCAATCTCAATGCTTCTGGTGAGACTCCATTCAGCTTAGTTGTCTCGCATATTTTCGAAAAGTCTTTGAGATGTTGATTCGGGTCCTCATCTGGAGTACGTTCCTCCAAATTGTTTCTATTGGATTGTGGAGATCAAAGAGGATTTCAATTCAAAATTGTTAGCTTGAATAGCTGGCTTGAAAATAGCATATTCCAACCCATCTGCAGTGGGGGTATAGAGTTCTTCCAATGACGGGACTGATGGTTGAGGTTGTTCTTGTTGTTGAGTCATCATCTCTGCTCCTAAATTAGAATTCCCCTCGATTTTTGTTGATTAAGTGCTACTTGTTTCTTCGCACTCTTCTTCTGAAAGTTCGATCAATTTTAGGATCTAATTCAAGAAATTGTCTGCGAGTAGTTTATGAAAGGATTCAACAATGAGTATTAAGAGATTAAATAACAAAAGATATAAATAAAGAGTAATGATCTAAATCCCCGGCAACGACACAAAAAACTTGACGCGAACTTTATGTGGATATGGATTTCTCACACTAAAAGTAATTATAGTCGTGTTTAAATTTTGCTTTAGAGTTCACACAGTTGCAGTGCATAAGTCGAGTAGAAACCCTTAGTGTCATAACCCCGTTGATTTAGATCAGTTATTAGTTTACTTATATCTCAAGAATTGTCACAAAATGATTAAAGTAAATCAGATGTTACAGAAACACGATTTATAGGAAAAGTAAAAGGGAGAGTAAAAAGGGATCAGAATGTCATGGAAGAGATTCCCTTATGATGGACTCGTGAAAACTATCGCATTTTAGTTCTCACCTTACAAGTTGAATGATCTCTCGATCTTACTGTGCGAATTAATTACCCTATCCCTAAACTCGCCGATCTCTCCTTAAGCCGGGGGAAGAGTAGCCGTCAAATATTAGATTATAACTAATTGGTTAGTCGATCTCTCATCCTAACCAGAAGAAAAGGATGATCTTTTGATCTTTAATCACCTGTCCTTCTATCCTAATTAAAGCAATTGAAACAAATTTGACACCGCTAGTCACTATTATGGGCTCTCACCTCACAGCAGCTACCAGTTCCCTCTCTTGAATGGAACGAGTTTTAACAAAATCAACAGATCTCTCGATCAGATTGAAATCGAATGTAAATAATAAAGTTGCAGTGTATCAAGTAAATAAAAACTAGGAGTAAAATGCATGGCATCAGAGAACTAGAAAAGTAGCATCAACAAAGTATCATCACAAGGAACCAAAAATCCTTTTAGCTCGACATGAGTTTAGATAAAATCCATAATCTTCCTCTCCACATTCTTCTTCTTCTTTTCTTCCTCCTCTTTCCTTCTCTTTCCTTCTCGTCCGTCCCCCCTTCCTCGTTTCCTCGCCTCCTTTTTCTTTCTCCCTGTTCAGAATTCAAAATTTGAAAAGTAGTTAGTCCTCTTTTACTTGTTCAATTCCACTACTAATAATAGGTAAATGTTGCTTTAAATATAATCAGATTTTATGTTAATCTAGTGGATTTAACTATAATAATTATGATCAGTGAAGCAACAACCGAGTTGTGTTTAAGGGATCACCAATGACTAGTGTCGGGTAGGGTCGTGTTCTACCTAGAGTTTTCGTACTTTTCTCTCGAACCAGACTTAAGAAAATCAACCCGAGAGGCCAACTGAGTTTTGACTTATGTTAGGATTTCTCTAAGTCCGAAGGTGAGGGTATGCGGATGCATACCCCTATCTAGATATTTGGCATCTACTACTACTTTAACGATTTTATATTGGTTCAAGAAACATAACCCTGAAATAGCCTCCTAAGCCCTAGTGTTTATTTATATTGGTTTTTATTCACACTTACAACAAAAAGTCATAAAAATTAATGTAGATTTATTGTTGTGATTTCTACTTTGCAATATTTCATTTTCTCGTTTTGAACAACATCCATAGTCTTAAGTTTTTCCTTCTAAATGGTTTTGGTCGAGTGTGAACTATTTCAACTTTGTCCCTGTGCATTGATCCTTAAGTACTATATTGACTACTGTGCGCTTGTAGTCTCGTAGTGTGTGCTAAGGATTTGTGAATTTTAAAGCTCATTCGAGATTTTGTTGTGAACTAGATTTCACTCGTCACACACATCACGCACCGTCGAGTCACAAATCATTGAGAAAGGAGAGAGAGTTTGGATCCTCTTTCCATACCTTTAGGTTTAAATTTAAAAACCATTTTTCCTAATCATCTTGCATCCTTCTTCATCATCTAGAAGCCTCTAGATCTTCTTACCATTTTCTTTAAAATCTTGAACATTGATCTTGAAGCATAACCACCATAAAGAATAGGACTCTAGGTCTCCTAGCGTTAGAGTTTTCTTGGTGGAGAAGAAAAGAGGAAGAAATAGGAGTGGAGGCTAGGTTTATGGGAATAATAAGAACTATTCTAATGAAAATAAAAATAAAATTTAAACTAAGAGTTGAGAGAGAGAGTAGTTCTAATTTAAAGTCCTTGACCTTATCATGCATATGCTGAAACTAATTTATGATAGTCATTTAAATAAATAGATATGAATTTATGGAACAATCTCACCAAAATTATTTGATGTAATATTGAAAGTTTCGTGTGGTGAGGCTTAATAAATGTAGTGATGAATGACGCCCAAAGTCTCCACCCTTGCGTCATAGTTCAGTGGTGGTGGGTTTTCAATTTCAGCAATACTCCTAGGCAAGGTTGTTAAAAACTAGTTTTAATACTTAAACTTACAAATATATGTTTCTAGGATTAAAAATCGAGTTAATTCATGCTAAAATCATAATGTAGTGTAAGATCACATTTAAATATGTTTTAATTCGGTAAAAATGGATGAATAGATTAAGATGACCGATTAAGTAGTAAATACGCTGACTGCAATCACATGTAGACTCACTGTTGAATTGGTAGGTGTGCTTGCATATCAACGATTGGCGAGGGTGATTTCAATGAATTTATTATTATTTTATTCATTTAAACATAATATTTAATTAAAAATTATATTATATTATGAAATTAGGCAACAACAAGTTTTTTTAATTGTTTTTTATTTTGTAATCATACTAAATTATTTTAAATATTATAATAAATTTAAAATCCAGATAGAGAAAGATGGTTAAAAGAATATTTCATTGACCATAATATTTAAATAAAAATTAAATCATATGATGAAAATAAGTTATAATGGTTATGCTAATATGATAATATAATAATACTATTTTTGATAGAAAAATAGACTATACTAATTTTTCATACATTTTCTATTTGTATCTAAGTCTATTAATTTCATTATATGAATTTATGTATATTTTTGGATCTTAACAATCTAAAAATAAATTGCATTTGAATATTGTTGCAAGTTTACATTATGAATTTTTATTCACTAATCACTAATCATTCATGCTATTTAATTTTTGTATATTTATTAATATATTTTTATATAACTTTAAAAAATTATTATTGAATTAATATTGTAACTAAACTCTACGTATTTTACGTATCAATTTTTTTTATACGAGTTCGCCCCCTAAAACGAATTTATGTAGAAACTCGAACTTGATAATCTGGCCCCTAGGTTGGAGTTGTGATTTATGTTGATGATTTTTATTGATAGATGACCGGTTTTTGGGTCGCCACTGTTGTTCTTTTGTGGTTGGCAATGTGGTTCTTAATTTTCCTTTATTGTGTCTTTGCTTTGTAGTGATCTGAGAGGTTTTTATAGACTTCGGTGATGTGTTCTCCTCTAAGTTGGTGAAGGTGTGGCAATCAATGTTGATGATGATGATGTCGACGTTGGAGATGAAGTTTCAGTGGCCAGGACTTTCGAAGGCGAGCTCCTCCTTCGAACTTGTCCATCCTCAATTATGTATTCACTCATCTCCTTAATATTACATTGCGTAGTTGTTGTCCTTGCTCAAGACTTAGCTTTTGAATGCCATCTTATTTGATAAAAATATTGAGAATGCATGGACATAAGATATTAATAGTTGGGGTCAATTTGCTTTGGAGCTTCCAAATTTAGAGAAGATAATTGTACAATTTAACTCTCTAATGCATGTAGCTTTCCTTCCAAGGCATCGAGTTTGAGCTCTGTGTTGAATAACCAAATAGAATCGTCAACTTCCATTTCTTTTGGATTTGAGTCAATTGAGCTGCCATTTTTGAATGTGTTGATCTTGTGATTGCAGCCTTCTTTCAATTGTGATAATAAATTGACCCATCATCCCTTTGATGTCAACGTTTGGTTCAGCTGAAAGCTTTGATTTGTGATGTGATGTGACAACATCCTTCATTTCTTCGTTGCGATGGCGTAGATTCAAAAGTTGTTTCTCCAGATTCTCAATTTCATAGCTTTGTGTTGAGAGTTGCTTCATCAATGGATTTAATTTATTTGTAATGATGGATTCTGGATCTAGAAAGAATTTTTCATAATCAAATTGTTGAGGTGTTATATTGTTGTCACTTGATGAAGTTTCGATTTGAACTTTGTCATGCTGGACAACAACTTGATTTTTCTCAATGTGTTGGCTGGTGGTCATTTTCTTCTTTGCCATCGAGATGTGATGATATGTGTGTGATGATCAAGTCGTGTACAAAATATGTAACTTGAAAACTTTACACAACTAAAAGAAAAGTGAAATGACAAAAAAATAAAGTCTCAAAGTAGCATAAAATTAAAGTGATAAGTAAAGAATAATTCTCTGGCAACGACGTAAAAAATGTGATGCGAGAATTAGTAACAATTAAATTCTAATGCGTTAGAGTAAAGGTGATTTAACTTAAGTAACTATACTAATTTCATAGACCAATAGTGACTGGAAGTAAAAGAGTTATAGAAAGTAAAATTACAGAAAAAATAAAATTAGAACTAAATTAATTTAATCTAAATGGTTGATGCCTAGGACTTAAGATGATAAATAAGATTGTAGGCAAACTTTATTGACCAAATATTACAAGTTAGTTTTTATCGCGGATTATAGTCTACTCAAATTATTGATTTTATTTTAGGATCAATCAACATATCTTAATTCGAATAAGATTAAGATTATTCTGACTAGGATTATAATCTAATCAAACCTAAGGTTAAGATGTAGTTTCTAAACAATTATCACTCATACTATGGTAATGATTAATAGACAGCACAACTAATATTCTGTTAAGGATCATATGAGTTGTGGCATGTATTACTTTGACTTCAAAATAAAAAAAAATCAATTCCACAAAAAATCATGCAATCAAAGGTAACTACTCCTACAAGGATAAAAAATATTTAGAGAAGGAAATTAATCTTTGGCAAAGCATTAATCATAACATGCATACTCGAAAGAAACTGCACTATAATGGATAATGAAAGAAGGTCTAACATTTTACCTTATCAATTAAAACTATCACATAAGCCTTAAATAGAAATAAAACTAAATTATCCAAATTATAGTAGATAAAAAGATGCATCAATTACACATGAGATCATTCCGACATGAAGTAGAGCGGAGAGTACTCTCAGGAACATTGAAGAACTAATGTCTGGTCCTTCTATAGAGTCAATCATGCAGAAATTGTTTGAGGGAACCTTTTGAAGTTCTCCCACATTCTTGGTTTCAAAGCGTTGGTTGCAGGCCTTAGCATCCTCTCCCCATGCGGTAAAAATCTTTGTTTATAGAAATTTAGTTTTCATGTGATCGGAGTAAAAGCGAATACTTTTTCCATCCAAAATATGGTAAAGTTCATAGTACATTTTATTTTGATATTTTGGCCTTGCCAAACTTCAAATTTTGAGTCATAATATGCTTTCAAATTATCCCAAGATCATATAATATGAGTAGGAATCCTTATGCATGTGAAATTCCTTCAAAAATATCTTTAAAACTCGAAATTGTGATTTGTCATGGGTGGTAACTTGTGTTTCACGATCTAAATATCCCAATTGGGTTAGAAATGAATTTTTATATCCCGTGAAAGGGGTTTTCATGGCCCTTATATCTCTTTCGCTTAAAAATTATGGATTTTAAGGTCTGTGATAGGTTGATCATGGTCAGCGTCGAGTAGCTTTTTGAAATGGGAAAAATATTTTAACGACCCGTTAAAAATGTTTCACAATCTTATTTCACAGCCTTGACAAATCTTTTCACGACCCTCTAGTGACCCAAATTCTAGCCCTTGATAGCTTAACTATTTTTCATTTTATACCTCTATTTTAACTCCTATTTGAGTGTATTTTTATCCGGTGGCTTCGTAATTCAGTTTTCTTGCTTCATAGAAAGTAAACTATAACATTTGAATAGATTTTAATTTTTGTAAAATTGATGAAAATAAGCTCATAAAAATTATGCATGCTACTAGAAAATGAATTGAAATAAGATTAAATGCAATACTAAATATATGTTGAATTTTGCATACATCAAATATTATAAAAAGTATGGTATTACAATTGATTCTAAGATCATTGCAACATAATAAGATATTTTAAAATTAGTTGCTATTACAATAAGTTATAAATAAGATGTCATAAATAATATATTACATAGGTTAATGAGTATGTAAAGCAATTTTGTTTATCATTTGATTAATTTAATAATTATAATTCATGATTAGATTAATGATATACTTTTGGGATGAAATAATATATACTTATTGAGATAATTTGATAATAAAAAGTATCATCTAAGCTAAATAAATTATAGTCATTGAATGAATCATATTTGTTAAATCACATTTACTATATTAATCTCATAAATAAAATCAGCATATATTTATTTAAATCAATATACATTTATTTTATTAATCTGATAAATAAAATTAGTGCTTTACACTCGTTCTACATCAAATGATCTACATATACATTTTCCTCTATATTACATTATTGAAAATAATATTGGGCACTATACCTCATGTTTAATTCCAATTGCTAATGGTAAGGTTAATATTTGCATTATTTAGGGATTTATCTTGGTCGTGTGTGTCAGGATTGGAGTAAATTTCAACCATGGTCATCTAATGTTTGCAGCATCCAACTTCACTTTGTAACACGACAGTCATTCAATTTAGAAACGTTTCAACCATAGTCATCACGACTGATTATATCCAGTCAACCGGTGGATCATGTAAATACTTATATGATACTACATCAACATTTTCTCTCTTGTTCACATTAGATTTTAATAATAAAAAATGCCATGTCAACATTTTCTATCTCATCTTAAGTTCAATATATAAAAAATGCCAATAATGCAAAGTTATTTAAGTTCTTTTATTCAAATATTGGTTCGAAGTGTCAATATATAAAAAGCACCTTCTACTTATTCCTTGGTATTCTGATAGACGAATTAGAAGGTGGAATAAAATTTGTTTAAGTAGTAGTGATTTCTAAAAATAGTGGAGATCCTTTCATCTCTGCATAAGTACACAATCTTTGCACAAAATGAAACTGAAAAAAATCATTTATATGTAATAATATTTTTAAATGCAAAAAAAATCAATTTATTTAAGTAGACACCTCCCAAAAAACCTAAAGTTTGGAGGACTCTTATTTCATTATAAGTATTTTTTATTGTTTCTGTAACGCTCCCAACCAATTTTGATACCAAACCCTAAGTGGCACTACTTTTGCCTCATTCTTGGTAATCTAAATTCATAAAACATCGCAGCAGAAATATAATACAATAAGTCCAATTAACATAATAAAACAATGGAAGACATACATGAGTAACCCATGAGCCACAGAGGCTCTAACATAAAGACCTAACATATGGTTCATAATACATAAAATGAGTTCATATAAAAGTCCAAGATTCAAGGCCCATAGGCCATACATACTAGACTCTTCTAAAGAATTCATCATCATAATAAAACATAGTCGTAGATAACTTGAGCCATATCCTGATTGTCACATGTGCAATCTTCTTGTCATAAGGTCGACACCGTCTAAGCCTCATCCATAGGATCCATGTGGTATATGAAATTTCTCCTGTTAGAGTATATTGAGGCCCATGCATGCTAACTTCTACATGTCATGGCATATGCATTTCATCATAATAGGAACATGGAATACATGCAAGCTATGAGCTACATTTCTACAAGTCATTTTAAGATTCATATGATAACATTAGTAATATAACAAGCCATGAAGATTAGTAGGGGTTTGCATATGAACATTAAATCTACTAATCACATTTATATTAACCAATAAGCAAATTCATCTTGAACTAAACATAAATGATAATGAAACTTCATAGCTCTAAGCATGGTTATCAATGGAACAACAATCTTAATAGAGAAATGACTTAACTTAAATGACGTTAAAACCCTAATCCTAATATTTCTTTCCTTTCTCTTTTCTTTCTTCTCTCTTCTCTCCTTCCTTCTCTTCTTCTTTCTTCTTCTTTCTTCTCTTTTCCTTGTTTCTAGCATCTGGTCCCACATCCTTGTGCTGTTGTCGGCTAATTCTACTCGAGGGACGAGAGGTGAGTGAGAGAGAGAGGAGAGAGGGAATGAGTGAGGGAGAAATGGAGAGCTTCTTCTTGCTACTGTGAGAGTGAGTTGAGGGAGAGTGAGGGAAAATGGGGGAACACTACAAGAAAATAGCCGAATAGCGATGCAAATTAGTATCGACATACTACGTGATGCTAAATTAATGTTAATAGCATCACAATAGCGATGTCATTGGATCGACAAGAAGAGACGCTAAGTGCCTCTCTACAGCGTCGCATTTGCGTCACAAAATGTAGACGCTAAGTGAGATGCCAAAGCAACGCTATTTCGGCACTATTATCATGCACGAAAACCAATAAACATGCATTAGATGGTAGCGTTGTATTGGCATCGCAAGGCTCTGATGCTAAATTAGCGTCACAAGCGAAGTGACGCTAAATCGACACAAATGTAAGAGCTGATACTAGCGTTGGCTTCTTGCGCTGCATTAGCATTGCAAGCATGCAACACTACATTAGCGTCACTGTGACCGCGACGCTGAGTCGACGCGAATATCATATAATGTATATATAGCATAGTCGACGCTAAGTCTTTCACGCTCTTTTTAGTATAGTCTATATAATACTAACGATGCTATACAATACTATACTATATAATATGTACTTTACTAAACTATATTATGCTATACATTATACTATATTATACACCATACTATACTATATTATTGTATTATATAATATACAAAAGTTAATATACCATGTTATACATACATTATACTCCAATTTCAAAATTTCAAAATTAGAGGAATAGTGCTTCTTCATTTATTTATGGAATTCAAATGGCGATTGCCGGAGATCCAACATCGGATCGTCACAAAATTTGTATCTCCCATAGACCACTGCAACATACATTTTTCAGTATTTTTTAGTTATTTTAGGTGTTACGGATGTGCCCTAGAAACATCATTTGTGCATAATCTTGCATTTAATTAACATACTAAGTTATGAAATTTTGTATGGTTCATCCATAAATTACGATAAACGAACCATAAATCATGAAATTTTGTATGGTTCATTCATTCGAAGATAGCTTTCCATGGCCTCTGGAATCACCTAAAAAGGAGTTTTGTAGAGGATGTTATGAACATACCTTCGCAAGTCACTCATCCTGTCCCGAGTCTGATATAAGTTTCATTTGTAAATTAGGGCACGGTTAGAATAGAGTGAATTACAGTTTGACATTTGGATATGATTAAATAGACATTCCAAGGGTTCGGTGAAGGGTGGAATCATCCTAGTTGAATTTGTATTTTGGGAGAAATGAATTTTTCATTTCATAGTGATGCTTCAGTCAGATTCCAGGACATTGATAGATTGCGACCCAAATTAATTATTTTTGTTATAAGTCTATATAGTGAGTTAAATTCTATAATATTTATGAAAAAATACTAATGAAGTCTAGATTTTAGGAAAATTATGCCCTAGTTAAATGGACAAGTATGAAGAAAAATATAAATCAATATTTCAATGACATACAGTCTGCCAGGGCACAAACCCTAGGTCAGATTGCTTGGGATGTCCTGACTTATTCACTTGGTATTTGATAATGATATTTGGGGTTGAAAATCTTAGTATGTCTAGTTTCTAGTTAATCCAGAATCATAAGATTTGCCCATGTGCTTAAGAAGTTATGAATTATTTATTGACAGACACTCAGTCTGAAATTTTGAAACAGCACCTAGTTAAACTTTAGGGAATTAAAAAGTTTCGAGTGTAGAATAGCTTATCAATATAAATACCTGAAGCTAGAAATTGGTATTAGAGAGGATTACATGCATTTTAGAGTGCATAATCATTCATGCATCATGAGCATGCATTGCATATTACCTTATTAGTGATTGAGAAGTAAAAGGGCATTATTGCTTGTAGGAAAACATCAAGTTGTAAGTGAAAGAGAGGAAATCTAATAAACCTCCTTGAAGTGATAAAGTACAAGGTGAGTGGGTAAATTTACAACATAGCAAAATTTGCTCTGCATATCTGAGACTCTTGATTGTGAAGCTCTGCTTAATTGTATGACACACAATCATAGATGGATACGTATTGATCCATGATTTGCTCTATGTATCCGTGACTCTTGATTATGAAGTTCTGCTTAACTGTATGACACATGATCATAGAGGGATACGTATTGACCCATGATGAGTATGTGCAATGACACATGTGTGGAGTTTAAATATGAAAATTATGATATCTTGAGTTACTTTTACTTATGTGAAAGTTCATATGATTTGACAAGTTATGTTATATGTGCTATGCTTTAAATGTTTTCTCATATGAAAGAAATGTGGTTATTTAAATGTTATATGCTATATGCACCCGTATTGTTCCACTATGTTGTACTTTTATTCCACTCACTGAGCAAATGATTGTTGTTCATAAAACCCATTTTAAATGTTTTTTCAGATACCCGTGAGTTCTCAGTTGAGTCAACTCGGAGCTTATTTTTGCTGCATATAGAGAAGAGGTCGAGCCGCTGGAGCACTTTAATCCCCCTTCACTTTTGTTTTTTTTTTTTTGAAGCATGCATATGTAATAGATAGTCTTAGATGTTGTAATTAAGTTTGTGAGAACTTTTTGTAAGGTTGTATAAGACTTGATCCTGTGGGATTATATGTGAGATGGTTTGTGGAAAAAAAATATGATGACAGTATGCGAATGTCATATCTTATAGCTTTTTATTAAACTTTGATGATTATATATGTGTCTTTTGTATGTATTGACAAATAACATAAGATAAGTAAGGGAGGGAGGTTTTGCTGATTTTATTTTAGGAATGGCTAAACATAACTGAGATTATGATAATTGAAATTAGAACTTAGTCACGAAGTTGGGTGTGACAGTTTTTGGTATCAGAGCTTAGGTTATAAAATTTTGTAGACAGTATAACTTAAGTTAAGGCTAGGTGACATTATTTGCATTAGATTGATAGTGTATGCTTTTGACTTTCTTTTTATTTTCATTTTGAAGGGGTAAAAATGCCACCGCGTAGGCGTCGTGGCGATGGCCTATTTGCTATTATTGGCCCAAGTCATTCTGCTCCACCAGGCAGTCGACCTAATAGGAGTCCATCAGTTTCATCTGATGCATCGGTACAAGGTGTGGCATGAGATATGAATGATAATCCTCCCTTACATGATGATGAGATCCCAGCGGGTCCATCAAGACTTCCTCATGTTGTTGAGCAAGTCAATCCTATTGAGAATCAAAGTACTGCACAAGTTCTTGCACAAGCTTTAAGGGTTATTATGAGTGGAGTAAACCCGACCTCCCAAGTTATGCAAAGGAATAGATTCTACGACAAAATTAGAAAACAAGGTGCTGTTGATTTTGAAGGTACAATTGACCCATCAGAGGCATGGTTAAAGCGTATGGATAGAATATTTAATCAGATGCGGTGCCCCAATGAAGAAAGGTTTGATTATATTGTGTCTTTGTTGCAAAAAGATACTTTGGATTGGTGGGAGACAATTCATAGAAGTCAAAATTTTCTAGCTACTCTTGGATGGGAGGACTTTCTTCAAGAATTTCGAAAGAAGTATTTGCCCAAAGTATATACTGATAGGAAGCAGAAGGAATTCCTAAATCTGACACAAGGAGCATTATTAGTTGCTGAGTATGAATTAAAGTTCACACAACTATCAAAATATGCACCGTGCTTGGTGTCAGATGAAAGTGACAAGTGTAGGCGATTCGAAGGAGGACTTCACTTGAACATTAGAGAAAAAGTTGAAGTGTTGGAGTTCACTGAATACTCCAAATTGGTGGCAGCAGCACTAAGAGCTGAAAAGCTTATAGAAGAAAGAAATTAAGTTAGCCAACATTTGAAAAGATCAAACTCCAACTTTACTCCAACTAGGCCAAGTAATAAAATGGCAAGATATGGTGATAGTACATTTCAGTCTCATGGTAACTTTTACAATAATAGGAGACATGGAAATGGATCACAAGGTACACAAAAATATCATACCAATCAGAAAAATATGATTACACAAGCAAGTGCAGTCAGAAGAACATATTCAGAAAATCAAAGTAGAGTTGGACCAAGACAAGAACAATATCGCACAAATGCATATTGCACAACTTGTGAAAGATATCATTTTGGAAAATGCTCAGTATTCACAGGAGCTTGCTTTAAATGTGGTCAAAGGGGACACAAGATACAAGATTGTCGATTCATGGAAAAGGGTAAAAACATTTCTGAAACAGTAGCTTATCCTCCTGTGAAGCCTTAAATCAAAGCTATTCCTGGTGCAAGCATAAAAGCGAGTAATCAAAATGTCCCAAGTACATCAAAACTGACAAATCCACCAGGGAGACCACAAACTCAAGCACGTGTCTTTGCAATGACTGAACCGATGCTTTGGCTACTCCCGACGTAGTTATGGGTACGTTGTCTATCTTTGATAAAAGTGCACATGTTCTTATTGATCCTGAATCTACTCATTCATTCATATCAAAGGACTTTTCCATGCATGCCGATAGAAAACTTAGTCCTTTAGAATGTTCCATGTTAGTACATACACCCATGGGAGATTCTATCATTGTCACACAATCATATAAGGATTGTAGAGTCAAAGTTGTTGAGCAAGACATGATGGCAGATCTTATTCCTCTAAATATTCAAGACTTTGATGTCATACTGGGAATGGATTGGTTAGCTCGTCATCATGCCACTATAAATTGTTTTAAGAAAGAAGTTTACTTTGAGTCACCCGAGAAAGAGAGAGTTATCTTCTATGGTAAACGTCAAATTCTTCCTTCTTGTATTATTTCTGCAATGGTGGCACAAAAATTAATCAAGAAGGGATGTGAAGCTTACCTTGCTTCTGTGATTGAAACTAAGGTAGAAGGATCACGATTGGAAGATATTCCAATCGTATCTGAATTTGTAGATATTTTCCCAGAGGATCTTCTTGGATTACCACCGCAAAGAGAGATTGAGTTCAGTATTGACCTTATTCCAAGAACATTATTATTATTATTATTATTATTATTATTATTATTATTATTATTATTACAATGATTCCTAGTAAATATTTATTTTGAACTTAGGGGCCATTTGGTAGAGGTAATCTATCGATTATTTTATTTAAAATTTTCAAGGCTTATCACATTACCTCGTTTTGCTCCGACTGATTATCGATAATTTTAATTGCACCTAATCTTAATTGCTACCTCACTGATCATTTAAATAGCAGACAGAAGAGGTTTCTAGATTACCCGTCGCTTGATATGCATTTTGACAAAAATGTACATTCAATCAAAATTTTTAATTTTAAATATTTTATTAATGAATAAATATCATTCAATCGCATCTTCTCTATTATTTATTTTTTTACAGATAACTCTTAGTTTTGTGTCATCTTATTTTACTATATTCACTTTTCTATCATTTGCTTTATTTAATTATAATACCATGTGATGAAAATATAAATAATTTTTAAGGGTATTTTAATAATTTATTCTCTAGATATTTTAATCATAACTTATGTTACCAATAATTGTCAAACACTATAATATGATATTATCGTAATTTAAATAGTGGCAATGGTGATCTATAATGCGTTAAATGGCCCTTAGTGTGTAAAATTTAACTATAATTATTAGAATCAGAAAATATAATAATTATGCTTAATTTCTTATATATACTAAATTCCAGGCATAATATCTCGCTTTTATTTCACTATTTTTTTTTATCTTTGATGTGTTTTTAATTTCTTATATATTCACTATTTTTTTTATCTTTGATGTGTTAAACTTGTGTAAAGAAATGTGAAACATAAATTAAATTGTACAAAGCATGCAATTTTCGTTGGATGAAGATGTCATAGTTAGCATCTCCTTAGCGTCACAATAGAGTCACAAATTTAGCGCCTCACTAGCATCCACCCTTAGCGTTGCGCTAGCATCTACGTAGCGCCACAACCAATGACGATGATAAACTTAAGCATTGTTTTAGCTCCATACCAGCATTAAAACAACGTCATATTAGCGTCATGTTGGCGTCAACCCGGAGTTGCCTTAGCGTCATGCACTCCAGCGCCATTTTATCGCCGAACTAGTAATGGCGATGCAAATTGCGTCGGACCTTTGGTGTCGTCATGACTGTGGCGCGTAGGCGATTCTAATTCGTCGCTACATTGTTCAGCGACAAATTAGCGAGTTAGCGACACATTAGAGTCAATATACATGTGTCGCTAATTGATTAATTTCTTGTAGTGGAAGAGAGCGTGAATGGGTGAGTGGATAGGAGAAGAAGGGTGTGAGGAGAGTGGTTAGGTGGTGGCTCATGGGGTTTAAGGTATATGAGAGTATTTCTACTTTAGTTTTGGGGTGGACTTTATAAGTGGGTCTTAAATGGTTGTAGATTTTTGAGTGAGTTTTAAATTGAAAAAAATTATCCCCTGTGATCCAAACAATTAATTCATACTAATAATTAATTATCAATAGAAAAATAATTAGATATCAAAGAATCTTAAAATTTAGAGTTCTTGATCTTATTTGTTTTTAATCATTTTCCAAAGAATTGTTTATTCTTAAATTTATCAAAAAAAATTTTTAAAAGATAGCCCCATTAACTATTCCCCTCCCCCCCCCCCCCCCCCCCCAAATCTCATCCCATTATAACTAGCTTCTTTATTTATTTATTTAATAATAATAATAATAATAATAATAATAATAATATTATTATTATTATTATTATTATTATTATTATAATGATTCCTAGTAAATATTTATTGTGAACTTAGGAGTCATTTGGTACGAGGTAATCTATCGATTATTTTATTTAAAATTTTCAAGGCTTATCACATTACCTCGTTTTGCTCCGACTGATTATCGATAATTTTAATTGCACCTAATCTTAATTGCTACCTCACTGATCATTTAAATAGCAGACAGAAGAGGTTTCTAGATTACCCGTTGCTTGATATGCATTTTGACAAAAATGTACATTCAATCAAAATTTTTAATTTTAAATATTTTATTAATGAATAAATATCATTCAATCGCATCTTCTCTATTATTTATTTTTTTACAAATAACTCTTAGTTTTGTGTCATCTTATTTTACTATATTCACTTTTCTATCATTTGCTTTATTTAATTATAATACCATGTGATGAAAATATAAATAATTTTTAAGGATATTTTAATAATTTATTCTCTAGATATTTTAATCATAACTTATGTTATCAATAATTGTCAAACACCATAATATGATATTATCGTAATTTAAATAGTGGCAATGGTGATCTATAATGCGTTAAATGGCCCCTTAGTGTGTAAAATTTAACTATACTTATTAGAATCAGAAAATATAATAATTATGCTTAATTTCTTATATATATTAAATTCCAAGCATAATATCTCGCTTTTATTTCACTATTTTTTTATCTTTGATGTGTTTTTAATCTATTTTTTAAAATCATTCTATCAATATGCCATTGATTTGTTACATCATTAAATCTTTAACACAAGCACATGTTATTTCATTATTAATTTGTGTATTCAAATTTTAACATCATCATTTATTTTTTACATGTTGACTTTACATTTCATTGTGTTTTTTATTTATAATAAAAACTAGTGAACACCCTCGCTCTTTGCACGATTAAAAAATATATTATTATTTGAATAATAAACTTTTAAAAAATATTATAAATTTTGAATTGGATGAATTATCTGGAAGCATACTCTTTTGCTTCTTTCTTGGGTACTATTATTGAAGTCTGTTAATACATATATAGATGGTTCTAAGTGTCACGCCCCGCTATTGCACCTTGTCCCAGGACGTGGCTGGGACATGCACATGTCCGGATCCTTGAATACCAGGACACATGCGAGCAGATAAGTGTCATGGCAAACATACTGACATGAAGGCCAAAGGTTTTTCGAGCAGGAGAACGTCTTGGGATGAGCTTGGGACGCGCGAGCGGCGTGCACCAACAGCCATGGAGGCATACCGTTCCAGGACAATTCCAACCGCCCCAAATTCTTCCTTTGGACATAATATGGTGAGCAGGTCATATGGTCGAAGTATTCTCAAGCAGGAGAAGACTTTGGGATGAGCAGTTCTTCCCTAGGACGTATGGCGCGCAAGTGGCATGAACGCCCGCCCGATTTGGCGAAAAGTTGCCATACCGTCCCAGGACATAACCACCCATTCCAAACATTGTCCTTAGATGTTAAACAATGAATGGGACAGTTAGATTTTGAAGACTCAGTGCAAGGAGGCTCTGGGACGAATAAGCCTTGGCGGGAGTGGCGATTAGCGAGCAGGCAGCGGCCGAACGGGTGCGACACTCCAGCAGTTGGCATGAGGCATCCCATTCAATCAAGGCATCCTTTAGCAATGAAAGGTGACGTGTAGGCTCATCCAAGAGGTGCTAAGGAAAGGGGTTTTGCAATAGAAGGGTGCATTCACACTTGAAGGGGTGTGTTCCCACTTGAAGAGGTGTGTTCGCACTAGAGGCTTACCAAAGGGTGCATCATTTGGATTTGAGTTCAAGGGGTGGCAGTTGCCATGACCCTCTTGTATAAATACTTACGTAAGCACCCAGTTTTAACACTGAGAAGTGAGTGAGTAATAATACTTTTCTTTCCCCTTACATCCTGAGTACTCATATCATGCTGACCGTTCCTTGTGTGCATTTCTTTGAGAGCAAGCGGTTATTGTCATAAAGGCATATCCGAGTTGAGAAGGCTGACTTAGCATTTCGAGTAGGAATTGTTAAGGCCGCGCACTCCTATTTCTAAGCACAGAATAAGGGTGTGACAATATGGTATCAGAGCCCAAGTTGGTACAATGGAAGAAGAGAACCAGGGCCCCGTGATGCGTGGACGCCAACTAGAAACCAATGTACCACAAGTGGGTGTGGCAACGACTATGGCGGAGGGGAAAAGAAGAAAACAAAGTCTCAATCCATGGATCCCTTGACGCACTTGGAGAGGCACATAGACCTACTTGATCATAACCTTCAAGGTACAGACACAGTGGTCCGCAACCTTAAAACGATTATGGTACAGTAGGGCTTGGCCATCGAGGAAGGATGGTCAGCAGCCGAACCCTAGGCAGCAAGGCTTAAATATTTTGAGGAGGCGATCGAAGTCAGAATCAAGTGATGGAGGCCGACATTCTATTGATCAGGAGTCACTTGTTGGACTCAGGCAGCCTTCGAGCAAAGATGGCTATGCCCAAGTTCACAGAGCCCAAACCCAAGAAGTATGATGGGGTGCGAGAGGCAACGGCCATCGACGATTTCTTGTGGCACCTCGAGAAAGGTTTCTAGATGAGCAAGATCACTGTGGAGAAAGACCAAGTAGACATGGTCGTGCGTTACTTAGCGGAGGGTGCACTGCTATGGTGAGGCGAATGGAGGAGAAAATGGCCAAGGGGAAGATTGTAACGTCCCCAAAATTCAGCCCCAATTTAGTTGCCGAATCCTAGGCGGCGTTACTTTCAAAACCTAACTATATAAAACATTGCAGCGGAAACATAAAATCCAATAACATAAAATACAGCATAAGACTTCATAATTAATAAATCCCAAGATAACAAACTAGCCCATGGGTCAAATAGGCTCTAACATAGACCCAGCAAAGGAATCATAATACATAATGAGTTCAAGTAAAAGTTCATGACTCCAAAAGGCCCATAACCATACATAGTTCATCCTTACAAGAGTTCATCATAACGACATAACATAATATAAAGTAAGATAACTCGGGCCGTAGCACAACCAATCCATGTGCAATGTCTCCATCATGAGGCTCTTGCCGCCGAACCTATGCCTCGTCCATATCTGCATGGATCCATGGGGTGCAGAGGATTTCACCCGTTAGAGTATGTTGAGGCCCATGCATGCTATGATTTTATAACATACTTTCTATATGTCACGACATATGCAATTGCATCACAATGGAACATAACTTATATGCATGCTATGAGCTACTTATGCACACTATATGGCATATGAGCAATATCATTATGGCAAGGTAAGGTAAACATCTAACATTTTCATACTATGCAAAAGCATATCATAACTTATCTTTATGCCAAGGCATATCATAACTCATCATTATAACTTATCATTATACTAATGCATGTCACGAACTTCTCTTGCTTTACTTTTATCATCTTTATTCATATCATGATGTGACAAGTGGACAATCATTTGCATCATCATAGGTGCTTACTTCATCTTTATCATCTTTGTCTTATATCCCAAGTCATTCATCATTCATCTTTTCATCTTTTCATCTTTCGTCTTTACTTAGGTAATTTCTTATTTTGTTAATTGAAGACCATGTTGAATTCGTGGGAATTGGCTAGCAATGTGATGCGTTGTATTTGTAACAATAAAATTTGCTAGCAAGTGCACTAGTCGCTCAAGTAATATAGTAAATAGGAATAAGAGTGTCGAACCCACGAGGAATATTGTTAATTCAATATCTGAATTTATAAATTAATAAGAGAGAAAAAACATGGATTTTGAAAATGAGTTTTAAAAGATAAAATAAAGAAAATAAGATAAAGATAAGATAATGGTGTTGAAGTTAGGCCTTAGGATGAAAATAGATCAGGATAAATAGTTGAACCATAAAAGATAAATTTAATCTTTAAAGATGGATTAGAGTCTCCCTAAAGTAATCTAATATGATTAACTTGTGGTCTCCACGACTGGCATCCCTCAATCTAATCATATAGAACTATCTTAATTTAATAAGAATTGAAGTCTCCACGACTGGTACCCCCAAAATCATAATAAAATTAAGATGCATTAAATTGAATTCTCTAAACTATTAATCACTCCACAAACTGGTATAGATTAATAGACCACACAAACTTGATTCTCCACACACTAGTTATCAAATTTATGTCAATTATTAATTCCAAATAAAATCAATTATAATTAGTAAAATGAATTCTGAAATTAAACACTCCACAAACTGGTATAGCCTAATTCGAAATTTTAATTAACTAATATAAAAGCATTAAGCATAATTAATAATTGATCAGAAAAGATTAAAACAAATAAAGTAGGGTCCAAACATTTCCCTTCAATTAATAATCTCCTAAAATAATAATCCTAAAAACATGGAGTTCATCCTAGAAATTCTGGAGAGATAATAACAAAATAACAATAATAATCGAAAGAATTACACCCAAAATAGAAGTAGAGCTCTCGAATTGGGCAGACAGTCGGGCAGCCTCTCGGACTTGATCAGGGTCGCGATCAACTTCCAGCCGTCGCACCTCTCTCCTTTTGGTCGTAGCCTGCAGAGCTCACGCGACAATTCAAACCATCGATAAAATAAAAAAAATAAATATTATATATAGTATTTTATATTTATAATTAAATAATTTGCGACAGTCAGGACCGTCGGTGGCATGCATCATTAGCGACAGTCTGATGCATGCAAAATACAACATATTTTAGTTAATTATTTTAATTAAATTTTCTGTAATTTGATCATGGCATGCATCATTTTTAGTCACTTTCAATCATAATTCCGGATTTATCAATTTTAATTATTAAATTCTTTGAATATTTTAATTGTGGATGGATTAACTAAATTTTGATAATTATTTTGCAGGAAAAATCAAGATTTAAATGGATTGTGTTGTATCGGCCAAAATTTCGAAGAATTTATCATTACGGCCGAGATTAGGATGAAGAATTCATCATTACGGCCGAGATTTCTAGGGCGTAACAAGATTTAATTCTTTGTTACGGCTAAGATTTGAAGGAGTAAAGATAAATGATTTTATCTTTTGGGCGTAACAGGAGAAGTCTTTTCCTTACGGCCGAAATTTGGAGGGCGTAATGGCATGAAGATGAAGGGTGTAACAATCAATTGATTTTATCTTTTGGGCGTAACAAGATAAGTTCCTTCCTTACGGCCGAGATTTTGAGGGGGTAATGGCAATGAAATCATCCGTTTGGCCGATATATGAAGGTGTAAACATAAAATTGTTTGGGCGTAAAGATAAAAGGATTTTTATCTTTTGGGAGTAATGAAAAGGAGTAAATAATTTCCTTACGGCCGAGACTCTAAGGGAGTAAAGATAAAAAGGATTTATCTTTGGGCGTAATGATAAAAGGATTTATCTTTGGCCGAGTTTATCTTATAATTTTAAACTCAATCGTACGATGTTACGACCGAGATCAAATTGAAGGTTGTCCGCACCCTATAAATACGTGAAGAATCCATCGTTTCAATGGGTGCTCTGAAGTTCAGGTTTCTTCCACGGCGAGTGAAAATTATGACGGTTCAGACTGTCGCTAATTATATTAATAAAATACTTTTTATATTATATTATTATACATTTATCGACGGTCAAGACAGTCGAAAATTGCGGCGGATAAATATCCGTCAGAAATATCGACGTTTCTAATCATCGAAAAATAAAATAATAATATAACAAATTACATAATTTATTATTTTTATTTTCGACGGTTGTAACCATCGAAAATTGTGGCTGATAGATATCCGTCAGAAATATCGACGTTCCTAATCGTCTAAAAATAAAATGATAATATAAAAATTATATAATTTATTATTTTTATTTCCGATGGTTGTAACCATTGGAAGATCCGTCGAAAATTGCAGCGGATAGATATCCATCGGAAATATCGATGTTCCTAATCATCGAAAAATAAAATAATAATATAATAAATTACATAATTTATTATTTTTATTTTCGAAGGTTGTAACCATCAGAAATTCCATCGGAAACATTTTCGTCGCAAAATCCGTCGGAAATTGCCCGTCGGAAAATGGTAATTTTCTTGTAGTGTTATAGTTTGGGTTTTGGGCTTCTTAGATCAGTGGTCTTATAATTGGGTCATAATGACTATAGCTTTCTTTTATTCTTTTCTTTTCTTTTCTTTTATTTTATATAATTTTTTTTTAAGAATATTACGAAGATCGTGATCAACACTTGGGAGGTCTTCACCAAAGAACTGAAGAAGCAGTTCTATCCTGAAAATGCCTAGGAAGTTGCCATGAACAGACTCACATCACTCAGGCAGACCGGCTCGGTTAAAGAGTATATCGAACATTTCTAGCCCCTTATGCTCGAGATGACTGGCACCATGGACGAGAGTACATGGGTCTTCCTAAAGGGGCTCAAACCATGGGTCGTGCAGGAGGTAAAGAGGCAAAAGGTGGTCACCATTAAAGAAGCTTTGGCCATGGCTGAAGTCCTCACCGAATTCACGGCCATTCGAGATCCTGGTGCGACCAAGGCAAGACCGAGAATAAGGGACGTGCCTTTGGAAGGAAAGCCGAGAAGGGTGAGAAGAAGGACAGTAAGGCAATTGAGACTGTCAAGGGAGACCCGAAGAAGTCCATGAAGTGTTTTGTGTGCGGAGGCACGCACTATGCCCAAGATTGCTACCGGCGAGTAGGCCTGGCCGCCATGGCATCCACATTTGAGGACGCGACACATATGGGGTCCATCATGGCCCTGACTTCGGCAGCAGCTACCCTCCCTATCGAAGGCACTAAAAGAGCCACGAAGGGCCTTATGTTTGTAGAGGCAACCGTGAACGGCCATGCGACAAGCACTTTGATAGACACGGGCGCCACTCACAACTTTATGTTTGTACAGGAGGCCGAGCATCTAGGGATCAACTACACTAGAGAACCTGGACTGATTAAGACATTAAATGCCTCGTCCCAACCCATCCATGGAGTAGCAAACGATGTGGCCATGAAGATTGACAAATGGGAAGGAGTGATCAATATCATCATTGTGACAATGGACGATCACAAGTTTGTGTTGGGCATGGAGTTCATGGACATATTTGAGAAGATAAGAATCAATCGAGAAGGATTGCATTTGTTGCCCCAAGATGCGTCCCATGAAGTGACCCTCACAAGGGTGAGATCGCATACCCCGACCATGAAGATCACATGAGAGTGACACTAAGTGATTAGTTCGAGCAGGAACCTAATCAAGGGTGTCCAGATAGCAAGATGGGTATTGAAAACACCAAGTGATCAGTTCGAGAAGGAATCTGATCGAAGGGGCATGGCGCGCAGATCACATCCCTGGGATGCACGCGAGCCGGCAGCGTCCCAACGGAAGGAAACCTGATCAAGAGTCTGGACACCAACCTGGAGTAGCAGCGTGTCCAGGCCACAAGAAGCAGGGACGTGGCGAGCAGGTCACATCCCTGAGACTCCATGAGCAGGAAACATCCCAACCAGAAAAAAGTAGGGGCGTGACGAGCAAGTCACATCCCTGGGATGTCCGAGAGCAGGAAGCAGCCCAACCGAAAAGAAGCAGGGGCATGGCGAGAAGGTCACATCCCTGGGACGCACGCGAGTAAGCAGCATCCCAAACAGGAGGAAGACAAATCAACGAGCAAGACATTAGTGCAGATTTTCAAGTCAATCGAGGACGAGCAGGTTTCGAACACAATGGCAGGAAGCAACATTTAGCCTATTTATGCGAGAAGGTACGTAGGCCGAGTTCAGGGGCAAGAAGGTTCTTGGACTGTCAAGGTTGAAGTTTGTGGAACAGTAATTCAGGCATGCAGGGTGAGACATTGCCGGGACGACAATGATTTAAGTGGGGGAGGATGTCACGCCCCGCTAGTGCACCTTGTCCCAGGACGTGACTGGGACATGCACATGCCTGGATCCTTGAAGACTAGGACACATGCGAGCAAGTAAGTTTCATGGCAAACATATTGACATGAAGGCCAAAGGGTTCACGAGCAGGAGAACATCTTGGGACGAAGAGCTTGGCCTGGGACGCTGGGGCACGCAAGCAGTGCGCACCAATGGCCAATGAGGCATACCGTCCCAAACTCTTCCTTTGGACATAATATGGCGAGCGGGTCATATGGTCGAAGTATTCTTGAGCAGGAGAAGACTTTGGGACGAGCAGTTCCTCCTTGGGATGTATGGCGCGCAAGTGGCATGAACACCCGCCCGATTTGGGGGGAAGTTGCCATACCATCCCAGGACGTAACCACTCATTCCAAACATTGTCCTTGGATATTAAAGAATGAATGGGACAATTAGATTTTGAAGACTCAATGCGAGGAGGCTTTGGGACGAATAAGCCTTGGCGGAAGCGACGGTTAGCGAGCAGGCAGGCCGAACGGATGTGACACTCCAGCAGTTGGCAAGAGGCATCCCATTCAACCAAGGCATCCTTCGGCAATGAAAGGTGGCAAGTAGGCTCATCCAAGAGGTTCTGAGGAAAGGGGTTTTGCAATAGAAGGGTTTGTTCACACTTCAAGGGGTGTGTTCCCACTTGAAGTGGTGTGTTCGCACTAGAAGCTTGCCAAAGGGTGCATCATTTGGATTTGAATTCAAAGGGTGGCAGTTGCCATGACCCTCTTGTATAAATACCTATGTAAGCATCCAGTTTTGACACTGAGAAGTGAGAGTAGGAATTGTAGTGGGTGGTAGTTGAGAAGGCTGACTTAGCATTTCGAGTAGGAATTGTTAAGGCTGTGCACTCCTATTTCTAAGCAAAGAATAACGGTGTGACATAAGGGCATGTCTAGAAGAACTCTCCTCATTTTAAGTTTTTTATTTATCTTTCACGGGAGTTTTTCCAATTTTTTTCTCTTATGATATTAACTTACACAGATATCTCAATATAAATTTCGATGGTTATTAATATTTTTTTCTCATGACATTAACTCACATAAATACCTTGGTGATGAGATAATGAAATGCATTATAAGTTGTGTTCATAAAAATAGTGTATGTTCATCTTACCATATAATAAACAGTGTCCTTACACTTTTCTTTTCTATCTTAATTTTGTTTATATATTTCCTTATCTAATATTCATTTCTTCAATTTATAAGGTATAAGTTGAACTTAATTGCCATTATACTTGAAAAAATAATTGGAATCCATAAACTAAAAAAAATAATCACTTAAATCAAACTTGAAGATGAAGGGACAATAATATTTTATATTCACGGGTGCATCACTTTTTTCGGTGTGACGACCATCGCCAAGCATGTATGATATGAATTCGGAAATGTCCATAATTGTAGTCGGTGATAGAAGAATATTCTAGCAAAGCTGGATGATCAAGACAATGGTGTGGATCTCAGACATAAGAAAATTAAAGATAGTTAAGAATGTTTACAATTTACAATTGATCTAATTACAAGATCGAGTTAGATCAGATCCAACTTCTCAACATGTTATAAAGTGGACCGCATGAAGAGTCAACACAATTTGAGCCAAATAAATTATGGTTTAACCATATTTATTTAATTTTTTTTGAATAATTATGTAACGACCCAAAATCCACCCTAAAAATTTTGAGCATTTAGGACAATTTTGCGTCGTTAGCCCGTTCACCATACTTCGATTAACAACAAAAGACTTTAACACTTTACTGAATTTCATGATAAATTAAAACTTTATACTACTTATATGACATCTTCTCAATTAGTAAGTCATGGGACCTCAATGCCTAAAAAGATTAGTACATAACATCAATGTTCAATTATAACTTATTAGACCTAAACATGTGCAACACTTCATCATGAGCTTGAGTTGCCATCCATCAATTAACCTTGATCACCTACATGGATCCAGAGCGTAGGGTTTTCCAGTTAGAGTATGTGAAGATCATACATGTCATGCTATCCTATCACATGATACTACATGTGATGCATCATTATCATAATAATACTAACATATGAACACGCATGCCATGAGCTATATCATGAACTTTACATGACATTGCATCATACTTACATTCATTCTTCATAAAACATTCATGAAATATAAACATCATGTCATACATGTTTACTTCAGATCCATCATCTGCAAGTGTCATATAATAGAAACATACATTCATATCATTCATAACATACATGACATAATATACCATTTTAGTGCACTTTCATTATCATGTACATTCTAGGAGTTTCTTCATAACTCCTCGATCCTTGCTTACTTCTTGACTTCTTTCATACATTACATTTCCTCAGTGTTACTTTATAACCCTTTGGATCTCCTTTCATTCTTCTTTTCTTTCTTTATTATGTGATCCTTCATGTGTAATTTTCATCCATCATCTTTATCGCATAGTAACATCTTGACTTTCATTCATAAGTCATACTTAGGAACACACACATCATATAGTGAGAGATTTTATTTCTAGTCATCTTTAGGAATACACACACAATGATAAGGGACATTGTTCCTTGAAAAGTACATACATGACTTTACTTCTCAGGTTTATGTCCCTTTGAAATACATACATAAGTGTAGGACTTTACTTTCCATCGTTACTTCTTCTTCTTCATGATAACTTTCTTTGTTATAAGATAGTTTGAAATTAAACTTCACTTTCATTCTTATTTTATGTTATAACATCTTTGATCTTAACATAGTTGAAGAGTCATATCACATCATCACATTGGCTAGCTAGGCCACATCCTTGGAGACATGCACATCATAATAGTGAGGGATTTTATTCTAAAGAATACGCACACCATAATAATGTGAGACTTTATTCCGAATAATACACACTATAATAGTGAGAGACTTTATTCCAGAGAATACGCACACTTTCTGATGAGGGACTTTGTTCCCTGAGAAGTACATACACAAATGCAGAACTTTACTTCACGGGCTTAGGTCCTTTGATGTGCATACATAGGTGCAGGACTTTTCTCCTCACTATTGATGAGTGACAAGGACATTCTTCTTCAATTTTAGGTGCATTATGCTTTGCATTACAACAATCATTCATATCAATCATTCTTCGTCTTTTAGCCTAATTACGACTGAGCATGTCTAAACGTGTGTCTAAGTGATCGTCAATACATCAATCAATATTTCATGAAGAGCATCATATATAAAATGTATGAAACATAAAAAATCATTATACATCAATAAATAAATGTATTTGGAATGCATATAAACATTTAAATAAAATGCATAATATTAACATAACGATTGTTGATATAAATAATAATATGTCAACCTTCCTTATTTGACAATTATGACATATCATCAAAAAAATTATAACTAAATAACTAGATGTTCATTTTGATTGATTCTAATTTCCTACAGTCTATACTTTCATAGAAATCACATATAAAATTCATGGATTTTATCTTTTTGGCATTTAATCCTAGAAATTCATACGACTATGGAGATCTATTCTTTACATAGTATTCTGGCAGTAGACACTAAAATATTAATAATTTAATTTATACTTATTCATTTAATATGGTTTTCAATTGCCACAGAAAATATAACACGAACCTTTAACTTGTGAATAAATTTCAAACCCTAATTCAATATTTCCAATTTATGAACGTTTTTACAATTTCATCTTGTTGTTACCCGAGACAGCATGATAGTAGTATGATGTTTGGATCATAACTATTTTTATACATCTTCAAATCAGATGAAATAATTTTTTCTGGAACAAGACTTCGAGGGATTTCCATCCATATATCATTTGTAATTTTTGGTAGGTAAAACCTACCCAAATAGTTATTACAAAATAGTCACGAATTTAATAGATTATACAATATAAATCATGCAACCCTCAATCAAAATCCCTATCAAGAACTAGGTGTTCTTGAAACTCTCAATCCAAACAAAATATTATTGAGAGGGGGGAGAGGGATTTGGATCCCCTTTACATACCTTTGGATTTTAGTTCTAAAATTTCCCTTTTCCTAATCATCTTGTCCTTCTTCTTCATCATCTAGAAGTCTTTATGTCTTCTTGTCATTTCCCTTAAATCCTTAATATCCTTCTTCATATAGATCATAAAAAGTAGCCATCATGAAGAATATGGCTCTAAATCTCTCAACCTTAGAGTTTTCTTTGTGGAGAAAAAAAAGAGATGAGGAAGAGTTGATGGCTAGGTTTATAAGGAGACTAATAGGGTTGTTAGGCCATTATATAGAATTATAGTAGGGTTTTGGTCCAAAAGGCCCAGATTCCCTTGGCCCAAAATTTCGGGTTATTACACGAAATCCACCTTAAAAGTTTTGGTCATTTATGGCAAATTTGCGTCGTTAGCCTATTCGTCATACATCATTTAACAGCGGAAGACTTGACAATTTAGAGAAAATCATAATAAATAAAAATTTTCTATTAATCATATCATAACTAATACTTCAGAAAATATTACATACCTAAATCTTTAGTACATCATTAACCTCAATATTCAAACAAAACTATAAGACTTATTTAAACTTAAGCTTGTGCAACACTTCATCATGAGTTTAAGCTGTCATCCATCACTTAATCTTGGTTACCTGTACGGATCCAAAGTGCAAGATTTCCTAGTTAGAGTATATATAGGTCATGCATGTCATGCTATCCTATCACATGATTCTACATGCGATGCATCATCATCATAATAATAATAATATGTGGACATTCATACCATGAACTATATCATGAACCTTACATGACATTACATCATACTTACATTCATTCTTCATATAACATTCATAAAATAAAAACATCATGTCGTACATGTTTACTTTTGATCCAACATCTGCAAGTATCACACAATAAAAATGTACATTTATATCATTCATAAACATTCATGACATAACTTATCATTTCACTAGGGTTGTCATGTACTTTTAGGAAATTCTTCATAATTCCCCGATCCTTACTTCTTGACTTTTTTCATACTTTACTTCTCCTTAGGGATGCTTTATAACTCTTTGGATCTTCTTTCATTATTTTTTTTTCTTTCTTTATTATGTGATCCTTTATGTGTCATCTTCATCCTTTATATTTATCACACTTTCATTCATATCATTAATCGAGGAACACACATCATAATAGTGAGAGAGTTTATTTCTAGTCATCTTTAGGAATACATACACTTTATGATGAGAGATTATAGTTTCTTAAAAGTACATATACAGATGCAGGACTTTACTTTTTAGACTTAGGTCTCCTTAAAATACATACATAAGTGTAGAACTTTATTTCATCATTATCTTTAATTTTCTTTGTTTTAAAATACTTTGAAGTTAAACTTCACTTTTATTCTTACTTTATCTTATAACATCTTTCATCTTTACATTAAGAAATCTCAAACACCTTTTAGGTGATGACATTATTTTTTGAAAAGTCTCAATCACCGTAAGATTAAAGGCATTTACTTCTTATCTTTACATTCAATATTACTTTCATTATATTCATTATATACCATGCTTTGTCCTTGCTTAATAATTAGTACATGTGGACGTCATTACATTGGTTGATAGGGAACTAGAAAATAGCAAACACCTTTTGGATGATGACATTATTTTTCAAAGAAGTTCCAGTCACCGTAAAGTGAAAGATATTTACTTCTGGAAAATCTTAAACACCTTCTGGGTGATTGCTTTATTTTCCAAAGAAGTTTGAATCACCGTAAGGTGAAAGACATTTACTTCTTACCATATTCCATCTTTACATATCATTACATAATTAGTTCATAGGGCACTAGAAAGTCTCAAACACCTTTTGGGTTATGACATTATTTTTCAAAGAAGTCTCAATCACCGTGAGGTGAAAGACAATTACTTCTTGCACTCATCTTTCATCTTTGCTTAATTGAAAGCTCAGGGCAGCATCATTAAAACTAGGCCAATGATCCCTAGGAAATCTCAAACACCATTTCAAGTTATGACATTATTTTCTGAGAAGTCTCAATCACTGTAAGGTGAATGGCATTTATTTCTTTAATGTAATGTGTGCTAAAGTATTTCCTTCAATTTCATATTTCATTAGTCATCAAAATATAAAATAATCACATCAATCTTTCATCTTTTAGCCTAATTATGTTGAGCATGCATTATGTGCCATATACAATCAATACACATTTATACATAACCTTTATACATTAGAAAATATGTTCAATACGTCTTACAAGGCATTTTACAGCGTCACAGTTGTGCCCAACAAATTGTCTCTACTCTTTGACATATATCACATCTCTTCAAATAAAAATGAGCATCTTTAAATAGAGAAGGCCAATAAAATCCTAATTGAAGTACCTTGGCAGTTGTCTTCTAAGTAGCTCCATGTCCTCCATAAGGTGAAGAGTGACATTGACGTATAATGTCCTAAAATTCAAATTCTGGCACACATCTTCTAAGCACTCCATCAGGAAATTTCTTGAATAGAAATGGATCATCCCAATAGTAATCATTGATGTCATGAAAGAACTTTTTCTTTTGCTGATATGAGTAATCAGCTGGAATGATGCCACAAGCTAAATAGTTGATGATATTGGCACACCATGAAGCTTGATTAGCTAAGATGGCCATTAGAAAATTATCAAGAAAAGAGTCATTAATAGGAATTGTGGGGGATTCATAACCCCTATCAAATCTAGACAAATGATTAGCTACTAAGTTTTCAATGTTTCATTGTCTTTGATTTCCACATTAAAGTCTTGAAGTAGTAGAATTCATCTTATCAATCTTGGCTTTGATTCCTTCTTGTTAATAAGATGCCTCACAGCTTGATGATCAGTGTATACAATAACTTTGACTCCAACTAAGTATGATATGAACTTATCACAAGCAAATACCACAGTCCATAGCTATTTTTCAGTAGTAGCATAATTGACTTGGACTTCATCAAGAGTCTTTCTAGCATAGTAAATAACATAATACTTTTTATCTTTGGTTTGGCCTAGAACTGCCCTACAGCTTGCTCAAAAGTATCACACATCACTTCAAATGGCAAAGACCAATCTGGTGGTTGTACAATTGGGGCTGATGTTAGAGCTTGTTTCAGTTGGTTGAAAGCCTTCAAACATTCTTCATCAAGGTTGAATTCAGAATCTTTTACTAACAACTTTGTGAGAGGTCTAGCTATCATTGAGAAGTTCTTTATAATTCTTCAATAGAAGTTTGCATCTCCTAAGAAACTTTTTATTGTCTTGAGATTTTTGGGTGGTGGCAGCTTCTCAATAGCTTCAATCTTAACTTTATCCATTTCAATTCCCATGCTATAGACAATATGTCCTAGAATAATTCCTTCTTGAACCATAAAGTGACAGTTCTCCCAATTAAGAATCAGGTTGGTCTCCTCACATCTTTGTAGTACTTTTGTCAAATTCTTTGAACAGTTTTTAAAGGAATCTCCATATACATAAAAGTCATCCATGAAAACTTTCATAATGTCTTCAATGAAATATGAGAAAATTGATATAATGCACCTCTGAAATGTAGTTGGAGCATTGCATAAACCAAATGACATTCTTCTATAAACAAATGTCCCATATGGACATGTAAGAGTTGTCTTGTCATCTTGGGGTGAATTGGAATCTGTAGAAATCCTGAATAGCCATCTAAGTAGCAAAAATGAGAATGCTTGACTAGTATCTGGTCAATGAAAGAAAGTGAAAAATGGTCCTTGTTGTTTTGTTTAGTTTCCTGAAATTAATACACATTTTCCATCTAGTTACTGTCCTAATAGAATTCAACTCATTAGAATCCGATTTTACAACTGTGATTCCATCTTTCTTTGGTGCTACTTGAACTGGACTAACACATTCACTATTTAAGATTGAATATATGATTCCAGCATTCAAAAGCTTTAGCACTTCTTTCTTCACAACTTCTTTCATAACTGGATTCAATCTTCTTTGTCCTTCAAATGTGGGCTTATAGTTATCTTCCATAGGAATTATGTGCATACAAATTGAGGGGTTGATTCCATTGATATCATCAATTGAATACCCAATTACTTCACTATATAGCTTCAGTCTTTTCAATATATCTTAAACGTGACTTTGGGATAACTTGACATTGATTATCACTGGATATGTGGAGTTTTCCCCTAAAGACTTCATATTATTAGGAAGTGGCTTCTACTCTAACTTAGGAATATTCTCCTTAGTAGAACCTATCTTTGCTTCAGTAGTGAAAATTTCTTGGACTACATTCTTAATTTCTGATTTCTCTACTAATTTAGTTGAATCCATAAAACATCAAACATCTTTGTAAAAAATCTTCAATTAAAATTATTGCAGAGACTTGTTCTACTAGTTGGTTAATTTGCCTATCTTCAAGGTCTTCTTGTTGAAAATTAAGGCTGTTGATAACTTGAGCTAGATTGAATTCTATCTTGTCTTCGTCAATCTAAAATGTCAATTTATCTTCTTTGACATCAATTACAGCTCCTGCAGTAGCTACGAAAGGTCTAACCTACAAAATTAGAGTATTCATGTCTTCATCCATATCAAGAACAACAAAATCCACAAGAATATAAAACTTTTTGACCTTTAGTGGTATTTCTTCAAGAATTCTATGCGGCTATTTTATTGATCTATCAGCTAGCTGCAAAGACATATTAGTGGGCTTCAAATCTTCAACTTCTAATTTTTTGCATAGTGATAAAGGGATCACACTAACAGAGGCTCCTAAATCTCCTAAATCACATATAGCCTTCTGAGTCTTCCTGTTTCCAATCTCACATGGAATTGAAAAACTTCCTGCATCCTTCAATTTCGAAGGGAGCTTGTTTTGAATTATAGTTGAGGCTTATTCAGTTAAAGCGATGGTCTCATGCTCCATAATCCTTCTCTTCTTATTCAGGATCTCTTTAAGAAACTTGACATAGGATGACATTTTCTGAATGGCTTCCACAAATGGTACATTAATGTAAATCTTCTTCAGAATTTTCAAAAATCTATTATATTGTTGATCTTGTCTAACCTTGACTAGCCTCTGTGGGAATGGTACAGGTTGATAAACCTTGCATTGACCTCCTCTTGAGTGTTTCTAGTTTTGTTCTCAATTGCAATTTCTTTCATTGGCTTTTCTACTGTTATTGATATTGGATTTGACTTTAACTGAATTATCTTCAACATGCTTCATTGGTCCTTCCATAATTCTACCAGTTCTGAGTTGAACAGCTTGGACTTGCTATTTAGGATTAATTTCATATTGTCCTAAAAAAATTCTTGGAGTTCTACTTGAAGTACTAGATTACTGACTATCTGATTTTCAATAATCTTGTTGTGAGCATTTAAAGTTCCAAGTTCAGAAGATAATTTCAGCATCATTTCATCTTATCTTTTTCTAATTTCATCATCATTCTCTTGCTTCTTCAATAATGCTTCCAACAGCTCTTTCATCTTAGATATGTGTGGAGCTTGAGTTGGTTGTTCATATGGTGGCATTTGTAGCTCGACATTTGGTTGATTATATGGAGGTGGTTGATTCTTGGGCACCATCTTGGGTTGTCAATTGGAATTCTGAACTAGTGGGGCTTGATAGTGATTTGCCTTGTATGAAAGATAAGGATGATTTCTATTCTCAGGAGTGTAATACTCAAGAGGAGGCTTCACACCATAATTCACCACTGCATTGACTTGATCAATAGTTTGCTCATATTATTGCATAATCAAATTGCAACTTTCTATTATATGCCCCTGGTTTTCACAAACATTACATATACTTTCAGTGACGGTTATCTTATTCACATTGAGTGATAGGTTAAGCTTCTCCTAAGCTATTTGTAGAGCTTCCTCAACTTGGGCAGTAGTAATCCCCATATTATTAACTTGACTTTCATATTGTGAACTTCTTAAACTGTCATGAGTTAAGAAATTATTGTTCTTGGCTATGTTTTCTAGCAATTGATATGCCTCATTAATATTCTTGGAAGCAAAAATTCCATCAGCAGCAATGTTCAAAGCTAGTTTAGAAGAATAATTTAGTCATTTGTGAAAGTAGCTCACCAATTGCCATTTCTCAAATCCATGATGTGGACATGCCCTCAGCAAATTTTGAACACTACAAGAAATTAAGTCATTAGCAAAAAGATATGTAGTCATTAAAAGTTATCATCTTGATGTTAATACTCATCAACAATAAGAAAAAACTAATCGCGGCTCTTCACTATAGGTTCCGCCACTAAAAGATTTTAGCATCTAGTGTGAATAACTAGTTGTTGATTCTTTTTAAGGACTATTATAACCCTCTTTCCTAAAAAATCAATAGCGATTAGTATGTTGGTCCCCTATATAACTTATAAGGATCACTTACCTAGTCGCTAAAGACATCACCGAATTGAATCACATTTTGGATGAACCGACTAATTTTTTAAAGTTTTTTTGTGAACAAAAAATCTGATAAAAAATATTATTTTAAATTTGGAAAAGATTCAAAGATAGACCTTCTCCATAAAACTCTACATTAGCCCATTAGGCTCCTCCTCTATTAGTACTTGTCACTTTGCTCTCATCATACTACTATAATAAATGTGGGACTATATTTCTATACCTACTTATTCTTTTCTTCTTTCATATTTTTAACGACAAGATGATGGTCGCTAATTTGAATATTAAGGATCAGATTTTTTCTGGTCCTTATTGTTGACTTAACTGAATTGTCTTCAACATGCTTCATTCGTTCTTCAATAACTCTACCATTTCTGAGTGGAACAGCTTGGACTTGCTATTTAGGATTAATTTCATATTGTCCTGAAAAAATTCCTGGAGTTCTACTTGAAGTACTAGACTACTGAGCTATTTGGTTTTCAATAATCTTGTTGTGAGCATTTAAAGTTCCAAGTTCAGAAGATAATTTTAGCATCACTTCATCTTATCTTTTTCTAGTTTCATCATCCTTCTCTTGCTTCTTCAATAATGCTTCCAACAGCTCTTTCATCTTAGATATGAGTGGAGCTTGAGTTGGTTGTTCATATGGTGACCTTTGTAGCTGGACATTTGGTTGATTATATGGAGGTGGTTGATTCTTGGGCACAATCTTGGGTTGTCAATTGGAATTCTAAACTAGTGTGGCTTGATAGTGATTTGCCTTGTATGAAAGATAATGATGATTTCTATTCTTAGGAGTGTAATACTCAAGAGGAGGCTTCACACCATAATTCACCACTGCATTGACTTGATCAATAGTTTGCTCATATTGTTGCATAATCAAATTGCAACTTTCTGTTATATGCCCCTAGTTTTCACAAACATTACATCTACTTTCAGTGATGGTTATCTTATTCACATTGAGTGATAGGTTAAGCTTCTCCTAAGCTATTTGTAGAGCTTCCTCAACTTGGGCAGAAGTAGTCCCCATATTATTAACTTGACTTTCATATTGTGATCTTCTTAAACTATCATGAGTTAAGAAATTATTGTTCTTGGCTATGTTTTCTAGCAATTGATATGCCTCATTAATATTCTTGGAAGAAAAAATTCCATCAGCAGCAGTGTTCAAAGCTAGTTTAGAAGAATAATTTAGTCCTTTGTGAAAGTAGCTCATCAATTGCCATTTCTCAAATCCATGATATGGACATGCCCTCAGCAAATTTTGAATCTTTGCCAAGCATCACAGATATTCTCCTAATCTAATTGATAGAATTTAACAATTTGATCTCTATAATTGTCAGTCTTGTTAGGAGGAAAGAATTCAGATAGAAATAATTGCATAATCGAGTCGCAAGTCTAGCTCTATCATTGAGTGAAAATGGAAACAACCTCTTAGACAGCATTCATGGGAATGTTGTAAAAGTGAATAGTAATGCATATCTTTTTGAAATTGTCAATATGCAAGGCTGAATTTTTAGTGCCTAGTCCTGCAAATTGATGTTGCCTAATCATGGTGACCAAAGATAGATTCAACTCAAATGTAGCATTAGGTGCAATGGGTCCATCAACTAATAGTCCTCTAACATTGCTTGGTGAATAACAACCTTTCAGTGTTTTTGGAGCAGTCATGATTCAATTATTTTCAGTGTCTTGATTATTTAACTCTTCTGCAAATATTCTTCTTCTTGCTTCTCTTTGTAATCTCATTCTCCTATTGGATCTTCTCTTAGAATTAGGCATAAATTGAAATTAGAAGTATCAGGTTCAAACAAGAAAAATCAAGCAGAATTAACAGTTCCGAATAATTGTGAAAGTAAAAGAAAACTAAGTTAAAAAATGTGATAACTAAAAAAATTCTAAAACTAATCTAAACTATAGAAAGTTAATCTAACTAGCCTCAAATTTTCCACAACGACTCCAAAAATTTGATGAGTGTAGGCATATAGGGTTGTGAGTGCATCAAGTAAAATGCAAAGAATATGAAAATAGGATGGATTGTCTCATACAAGTTTTAAAAACCTTTAACCTTTACAAATCTGCAAGTGCATAGATCATGTAATGCCTGGAATATCGTATCCTCGAAGATCTGAGATCTAAAGACTCACTAATTAATTAAAATTAATCCTAGACTAAAAATTCTAAAGTAACAAGTAAGCAAAAAGGGAAGATAAAGACACATAATCAAATTATAATTAAGTTAACTCTTTTTCATGTTTTAAAGTGATTAATATAGAATGAAAACTAACTACTTAGCTGAAAGTCCTAAAGTGGATTAACAATTAATGATAGATTCTTCTAGGAATGGGGTCATCTAATTCTGCTATGGATGGATTAGAAGAACTCAATAATAAAATCATGCCAATTTCAATCTATAAAAATTGCTCTCACAGTACATTAAAATATACTTTCATATGAATGTTAGGTTGATTCAACAAGTGTTTCGACTGAAATTAGATTATCATGGAACTTATGACATCTACTAGTATACTAACATTCCTTTCAGATATAAGCATAACAAGTAAAATCAGAAATCATAAATAGCAGTAATTATAAAGATAAGATAAACAATTTAGCTCACTGCATGAAATAAATTAGATCCAAACAATAATGCTAATGCTCTTGGTTTATCTCTAAAAATTAAAGGAATCTATAATCATCCTCTCGACTATCATTTCAATATGACATTCACATTAACAAAAGCTAAATAAATGCATCAAACCTCACAACAATAGATTGGAATTAGAAAATAATATCAATGTTCTTAACTCATTTCTGAGTAAGAAAAAAATATGAAATCAACTTCTTAATTGCCATTACAAAATAAGATTTAAATCGATAAGATCAGGTTCCAAAACATTTAGAACTATACTAATATCAATGATAAAATACGTATTGTTCTATCATCCATCCGTAACAGAATTTAGACTACTACTCTATCCTAATAGAGCTAAGATTTAACTCCTCATAGATGTTGAAAAATATAATCAACTTCTCGATTGCCATTTCGATATGAGATTCATATTAACAAAAGATAAATGGATGCATCAAACCTCACAATAATAGATTGAAATAAAAAAAATAATATCAATGTTCTTAACTCATTTCTAAGTAAGAAAAGAATCTGATATCAACTTCTCAATTGCCATTACAAAATAGGATTCACATCGACAAGATCAAGTTCCAAAACATTCAGAACTATACTAATATCAGTGATAAGAGAGGAAGATTTAGCTCCTCATAAATGTTGAAATCACTACAAAATAGACGAGGAACAGAATTAAAAACATTATAAAATAGTAAGTAGAAGAATCAGCTTGGAGTCTCCTTGTTGTTTCTTCTTCTTCCTTCAGCGCCAAGGTACAGAATGTAGCGAATGGCGGAAGCTCCCTTTTTGCTCCTGGAATCCCCTCTTATGGCATTTTCATCACCTTTGATCCCATCAGAAGCTTATATTCCTTTTGATTTTTTTCCATCTGACCTGGTCTCCTCTTCTTTTCAAAAAGATTTTTTTCTTACTTTTGGCAACTTGCACTATGGCCCCCTTCTTTTCCAACAAGAATGCTTGTCTTTTATGCTTGATTTGGAGACTAAATTAGCAAGAACAGCAAGCATCAGTTCTTCAAATAAAAATTAGACAAATAAAGACTAAAGCAACATATCAAACAGCTCAAATGTGCAAGTGTAAGATAATATTATACCGAGAAGATAATTGTATGTAGATTAGGCATAAATATCAAAATATGAACATTTCAGGACATATATGCACATAAATTAATATGAAAAATGAGTACAAATTTAGTATGATCAACTAGTGATTAGTTGAATCCTCTTTACATATCTATGATCTTGTTTTTCCTCAATGTTGATCCCCTTTCCCTTATCCATGTTCTCTTTCACTTTGTCCTCCTTTTCCTTGTTCTTCTATTTTTTCCTCCTCTATGAGTTTAGCCATCACGTGAGAAAAATAAGAAAAGGGAGGAGAGGGAAGGCTTTGGACTTTTTATAGAGTATAACTCAGGGTTTCCTCCAAATGATTTAAATACTCATATTTAAAAATTGGGGTTGTTACAAATTATATATGAAAACTTTTGTTGATATTTATAAGAGGAATTGATTTAGTTTTTTCAAGAAACTAGTTACCTTTCTTGTAAGCTAAGTTAGGATTTTTCTCTTCCACCCCAAATTATGCTATTTAGGGCCTAAAAATACTAGTATTTATAATTATTTTAGACATCTTTGAATTTATTGAAATTTGAGTTAATTTCTTTTGCTGTGAGTGCAACCTTTTCTTCAAAAACTTCTGCTACTAATTATAAGATTGGTGATCTTGTGACTAAATTCATCTATTTATAGTATTGATTGCTTGGTTCATTGATAATTTGGAGATTGATATTTCACTGCTTGAAATTTGTTTAATCTTATTTATGTTCATATATTGTTCCGATCACATTGTTCTTGAGTATATTATCAATGCAGCTATGGATAAGTGCATTCTTCATAGTCAGTTTCAGGCCAAACTCCTCAAAGTTGATGGATGTCGATGTTGATGGATGCCCCTAGCGATGAGTATCCCTACGGGCTCCATTTGACTTTAAAACTTGTCCTAGAAAGTAACATAAGCTGTGGTGAAGAAGAACCAGAGGATCAACCAAGGTCCCTGCACGTATGGTGTTGTCTGGATGTCCTGTGTAAGAGAGCAAATTGTGTAAGGGAGAAAAATGAGAGGAGATTTGCACTAGTTGAGGAAGTTAAGAAAATAAACTAAAATCTATACAAATTGAGAGGAGGTTGGTAATTTGTTGCAGTTATAATGCAATGGGTGATGTACATAAATAATAATAATGGGAACATTAGTCGAGGAAGGTAAGAAGATCGTGGGAACATTTATTAAAATATAGATGAAAAAATATCTTTTTAACAAATAGTCAATACATATAATGTTTATTTTTAGTCATGTAATGCAACATTTAAATGCATTTAAGTATGAAATTATTTAAATGCAACATATATATGTGTGTGTAGAAGTTGTCAAATGAAAAACTCTTATAATGACACATATGATAAAATTATATTAAATAATTATAATATTTTTTGTAAACTATTATAATTGAGAATTAATTTATAAGACTATAACAACATGAATAATAAAATAAGATGATATAAAAAAGAAGCACATGTAACTACCTAATTTAGTCCCACATTTGGAGGTTATAATATGAAATATATAAGATGGGCTATAAAAGATGAAGGGTTCACAAATTTAGTAGATATTTATTCGGATTAAGTTAATCAATAAAAATAAATTTCATGAATTAATAGAAGCATGCTACTCATGATCAAATACAAAAATTTAAATAAGTTATAACTCTCAATTATATATAATATAAATATATTATATTTCATATCTATATTCTATTACAAAGAATAAATATAATATGAATTCCATATTTTTCTTCCTAGTCATTTTCTTTGTGTGCTCTTTCTTATTATCGAATTTTCTTTTGTCCTCAATGAATCGCCTTGTATAAGCCCTTGATTGTTGTTCTATTTTAAAGCTTGATTTCCTTTTTGATTTTAGGAGCAATATTTGATGTGTCTTCTATTTTTGATCCTATCAATACAAACGCATTCTCTTTCCTTTATTATAAGATATTTTCTAGGGGTGTTCACGGGTCGAGTTTGACTTGAACTGTGAACAAACTCGACTGACCTGACCAGTTTGGTCGGGTCGGATCGAGGACCCGACCACCATTATTATTATTTTTAATATAGAAACATGTATTAAAATATTTTAAATACTAAATATTTTTTAAATACAAAAAAATTACTTTAAATATCTATATATATTTTTCTACATTTAAAATAGTTATTTTATATTTTTCAATTTTAAAATAATATAAAACTATTAAATTTAAAAAAATATTTATTTTTTTGAAAGGAAAAATCCTAGGTCATTGGGTCGGGTCGAGTCAAGTCATGTTGGAATTCTCTAATTTGAACATGAGGTCGATAGGTTCATGGGGTCGACCCGACCCAGTGAACACCCCTAATATTTCCTACCAAAATTGCCAAGAATTACCATTTTGTAATATTCAAGGTGGATTATCATTTGTTGACATTGATAGTGGTTAAATTTTATCTGTGTTTTGATGTGACATTCTCATAATTAATGCAATCAAATGAAAAAATAATACTAATATTTCGTTTTCCTACTCCATTATGTCATAACAAATTAAGAAAACATTAGCCTTATATATATACACACACACTTACCTTAATATGACAATACTTTTACCTATAAACGAATCCCATTTATATTAGGTTTGTTTATTTACTAGCTATGTTAATATATGAATACTATATATTTAACCACACCATATCTTTATTATTATTTAAAGATATAGCTAAAAATTGCATGTTAAATGTATTTTATTAATTTATTTAAACTTTTGGCTATATTTCTTTTATATTGTCATACTATTATTACTGCTCCTCTTATATTTTAAAAATAGAGTAAATTACGCCAAATGCCCTCCAACTTTGGACATTTTCCTAGCGCTATCCTCCAACTTTAGTTTGTAATACGAATGCCCTCCATCTTTTAGCTCATTGCACGGAATGCCCTTTTAACCGGCCATCGCTCGTTCCCCGATTGTCCCATCGACGTGGAATCCACATGACCATTTCCTCTCTCCTCCACGTGAGTGAGTTACTAATTCGTGCGATTTAACCGGCGTTCGCATTCGCTATTTTGATCTCCTCCATGTTAGTTTCCAAAATCTTTTCCCCCTTTTTGTTTGATTGTTGTTCGTGTTTTACTATTCGTAGTTTCATTTGTTGACATTTTTAGAGGATTCAATCTTGCGACTGCTTCGATTAGCTAGGATCCACCCGTTGATATAAGAAGCAGGATGATGATGAATGGCCTCTTGCAGAAGATGGAGAAACTGGACCATGTGCTCGAGGAAGAGAAGGAAAGGAATTGACTGCTGGAGTTACAGATAAAAGATAAAAGAGATCATATTCGAAGATTGGAAACCGAAATTGAAGCTGAAAGCGAAATGTTATCGAATTTTGAGAAACATAATTGCATTTTGTTTAGTTGTACTTCTTTTGTATGTTGTGACTCTTATGTAGACCATTAGATTGTATTAAGTTGTATCTTTGAATTGTATTAATGGTACGTTCGGAGATTGTAATAGTAGTATCTTTTTATCAATGAGAAATCTTATTGTTTGCGACACTTGTTTTGAAATTACCTATTCTTGTGTTCATTGAATATGTTAGAGCATATTGTTGAATGCGGTTTGTGGAGTAGCTTGGTTGTATCGAAAGAAAAACAAGTAGAACACTGATGTTCAGAATGATAAACAAGCTACCCTCCAACTTTTAACTCTAAACGTGGACTACCCTCTAATTTTTAAGCACAAACTCACAATGCTCTCCATCTTTTTTATGAGAGATTAGATTACCCTCCAACTTTGACCATGTTAAAGATCATACTCTCCACCTTATATAAAGTTTCACGATTGCCCTTGAACTTTGCATTTTTGTGACAATACCCTTCACCTTCTTTTGAGCTCAAATCGATCCGATACAAATAGTTTAACATGCTAAGAGCGTAGTTTTCACATCTATATCATTTTGCGAAAGAGAAACACATGAAGATACATTTCAACTCCATAAATTATAACATCCAAATGATAACATCCACAAAAAAGGATAACATCAAAATATAACTATTTGTCCACATCTACAGAAAAGAACAAATATCTATTAAGCATTTACATGTTATCTTTTGTTGTGACCAACCTCTCCGCAAAGGGTACATTTCATTCGAACCCTTCTTCTCTCGAATAATTTTCTTTTTTCAGTTGAAGATTTCTTAGCCTTTTCTAACTCTTTTGACTCCTTTCTTCTAGCCTTTTCCTTTCTTTCTCTTCTTGTGTTAGCAAACGATGGCGGATTGATCGCGTGAATAATTACATGTTATCTTAGAATAATAAACAATTAAAAGTAAATAATTATCTATGCTCCTCCTTCCATCTCATATCATTGTGGCATGTTACACCTTTCTTGACACAAAATCGTACAGCTGCGATAGAGAATGAAGAGTAAATGAACAGTTAGGGTTTCGGGGGGCCAGATTAGTAACAAGACGAACAATTTTTTGTCAACTAGGGATAAGGAACTTGTCGAAAGGGATCAAGTTAATCATCACATCATTTTAAAATTAAGGTTATGATGGGACCAATAAATTAGGGTTTAGGGACCACATGAACTTGACATTTTATACTCGACGCACAAAAGAAAGTATATAAACGAAACTACATACTAGAAAGCACTGAACGCCGACGTCGCTTCTTCCTCACGACATTTCTTCTTCTCTCTCCCGTGCTTTGACAATCCATGCGCGATGAATGCTAACAGTGGACGACGGCAAACGCGAACAGACAATGATGCTTGAGCGAAGACGACGGATGACAAACGTGAACGACAAAGGAGGTAGACGACGAAGAAGGGAAAATAATTTAACGCTCAGTCAATTTAGGGTAAGTAGGAAGGTTTATTATATATGTGGTGCAATGTCAGACAAATTTAGTATATATGTGGTGGCACGTCGGACGACCGTCTGCGTGGAGGAGAGAAAAGGTTGTCACATCAATTGGGCGACGGGGAATGAGCCATCAATGGTTAAAAAGACATTCCGTGTAATGAGTTAGATGAATGACATTCGTGTTACAAATTAAAATTGAAGGATATCTCTGAATAAACTTTAAAGTTTGGAAGCATTTGCTATCATTTATTTGTAAAAGAATACGATTCACATATTTTTTTTTAAATATCTTTATGAAGGTTAAAAATTATATAAAATATGTGAACGTCTTAAAGTCTGCTGGCACCTTGTTTCAGTGGACCGCAGGAACAGCGTAGTATTAAACTATTCTATCTTCCCCTCCGCACGCGCGATTACTCGCCAACATCTTCCGCACGATCTCGTGCGGCATCGTCCGGCCCCGAGTCCACAACCCCCACCCGACGCCGCCGCCGCCGCTACCGCCGCACCCGGCCGCCCAGCCGCTGTAGTCTCCGATGTCCCCCGCTTCCCCTTCTTTTCCTTCTTCAGGTATCCAAATTGCAACACCCTAAACTTTTTTTCCTTCATCTCCGGCGTTTCTTCCATTTTCCCGTCGGTTCGGATTCTTATTCTTCTCTGCCCGATCACTTCTGAACAATTTCCCTTTTGGAACCGTCGCAGATGCCCGGCCCAAATGGAGAAAGCGCAAGCGGGACTCCAACGTCAAGGATCACAAAGCCCACACCGACGACGAGGACGCGGACGACGTGCCGCCCGATGAGCTGTCTGGAGCCCACTGGGATGACGCAGAAGATGGATTAGGCGGCGGAGACCCCTTGAACGGTGATGCTGTCGTCGACCTGCGCGATACGGAAGTCTTATCTGACGCCGGCTACCGGATCTCCGACTTCCCCGCCGCGTTCCGCCGCTCCATCAACCGCCCCCACCCATCGGTTATTGCTATTGTCGCTGCTGAGCGCGCCGCCTCCTCCATTGCCGCCGCGTCCCGGTCGTCGAATCCGCCTTTCCTGGAGAACATCTCCCACGGGCAGCTCCAGGCGCTTTCTGCTGTTCTCCCCGATAACCCGTCGCTACAAAAGCTGCCGGACTTTGACAAGCCCTCGGCCTATCTCTGCACTCCGCCGCCTCTCATGGAAGGGAAAGGCGTCAAAAAGCGGTTTGACAAGGATCAGTTGCATCTCGTTCCAGTGCACTCAGGTTAGCCCAAAACGTGACTGTTGTCCCTTTTTAGATGACATACAAACAAGATAAAATTTACATTTTGATGGTATACAGATTGGTTTTCTGTAACCACTGTGCATCGACTGGAAAGACAAGTCGTACCAAACTTCTTTTCTGGGAAAGAACCCGAGCATACTCCTGAAAGGTACATTTCACTTCGTAATAGAATCATTGGCAAATACTTGGAGAATCCCAGGAGGAGGTTAACCCTTGCAGATTGCCAAGGGTTTGTTCCGAGCAATGAACTCCTTGATCTGAACAGGATATTGAGGTTCCTGGACCATTGGGGGCTTATTAACTATCTTACTGCCTCATCAGTGTACCGTGGACTTAGGTCAGCTGGACCTCTGATCAGGGAGGAAGTTAGTGGTGAACTGCAACTTCAGAGCTCACCATTGAGATTAGATCACAGTCTAATTTTGTTTGATAGGCCAAAGTGTAGTCGTAGAATGGAAGATATAGCTTTGCTGTCTAATTCAAACTCGCCAGTTGGGGTAGATTTCGAAGGTGCTATAGATTTGGATAATAGGATCAGGGAGCGGCTTGCAGAACATTCCTGCAACTACTGTTCTCGACCCCTACCACAGTTGCATTACCAATCACAGAAGGAGGTTTGTTTTACTGTTAGTTTGTATGTTCCCTTGTATTTTCTGATATTTGACGGAAATACTATTGGTATTTCACACATGCAAGAAATTGTGTGCTTGTCAATGACATTTGTGTTAATATAAATTTTCAAGCACCATTGTTCATTCATGACATGATATTACAATTACGTGGTATTAAAGCAAAAAAAAACTATTTAAGCTCTAAGAAGAATATAATAACAACTAATTCACCTCTTTTGTTCTCAAAATCATCCAATATAATAGCTAATCTAAAGAAGAATTGATCTATTGCCGCCGATCAATCTTTTTTTGCATTTCACATTGAATGTATTTCGAACGATTCGTGGTTGTTATTTTATATGACGAATAAAGGAGGGGAAAATAACAGTTAAACCAGATATATACATTCAAAGAAACTCGAACACAAGGTGCACAACCTTGCCCAACTTTTGATGCTAAAAGCCGTGAAACACGTTCTTTAAGACGCTAAATGTTTTTTTTAGTCAAATTTGAAGTACAACTTAAAAGAAACCAAGTATTTTTTGTTTGAGAGAAAAAGAAACCAAGTATTGCATGTTTCAATCACATTTCCAAATGAAGAAGGCACCAATTTGTGGTTAATCAGGATCCTGCCCAGAAGCTTGGCACTGAATTGCCTACTAAAATAAAGAAGATTAAAAGAGTTCCATAGTCATACATAATGGACTAGCCTTGTATGCAGGAATTGACGTCATGCTTTGAGTATGTAATATAAGGAGCATTCTCTGTTATAATACCATTTAGTTCCATTTCACTATTAAATTTAACTGACATCACTACAAATTCCTGTTTAGTCACTAAACATGTGTTATCTGTTGAGTACCAGCCATATCATGGCTTCAGATGATTTTATGCTCTGTTAGAATTTGTAGTGATTATGAACTGTATACTCATTTTAGCTTTTTTTTTAATGAAGAAATTTAGTTGTTTTACAAGTTGCATATAAATTCTGTCTCTCATGTGGATATAAAATTAGTATTCTCAATTGCTTATGAACGACTGGGTTCTGTTTTATAAATTCTGTCTCTCGTGTGGATATAAAGTTAGTATTCTCAATTGCTTATGAACGACTGGGTTCTGTGATTCAATACAAGGTTGTTTATAGCAATTATTTGAACAGGCCGATGTTATGCTTTGTTTGGACTGCTTCGATGATGCAAAGTTTGTTACTGGTCATTCAAGTTTGGACTTTCTAAAAGTGGACTCTAAGAAAGATAATTCTGATGGTGATGGAGACAACTGGACAGACGAGGAAACTCTACTGTTGCTAGAGGCCATAGAAAAATATAATGATAACTGGAATGAAATTGCAGAACATGTGAGCACAAAATCAAGGGCACAATGTATTCTGCATTTTCTCCGCCTTCCTATGGAAGATGGTCTACTAGAGAACATTGAACTTCCACGTAGGTCCAATCCATCAAACAAGTTGAATGGACGTGATTCTGGGTTTCAGAATTCAAAATCTAATGGTGATTTCCTGTAATTCCCAATGGATTTGTTTTTTTTCCCTTTATCCTGTTATTTTTCTATTTCCATTTACTGTTTCTATTAATCTTCTTTTATTGGTTTTCTTAGAAGATGATCACAAAGATTTTGACTCCAGCAATCAGATTCCATTTGAAAACTCTGCTAATCCAGTTATGTCCATGGTGAGCAATCATGCCGACTTGTATCTTTTGATTATTTTCCCAAGCCCGGATAAAGGAGGAGGGTTGTGTTAGGCCCCGACAGCCAGCATAAAATCATGTCGAATCTTATGAACATGAATCAACGAATTGGCGTCGTATGATCCATGTAGCCGACCCTACCTAGTGGGATAAGGCTTTGTTGTTGTTGTTGTTGTTGGAAGCAACATCATTTTCAATGGTATTACTTCTTCCAAAACATAGTGAACTTTCTCCTTTCATGGATCTTTTGCATAATCAAGTGGTGAAGGTTACAAACAAGATAATGCTTTATAGAGGAGTTATTTATTTTGTCTTTTCTTAATGTTCTTGTTATTGTATCTGTCTTATGTTAATCAATATATTTACTCACGAGCTATTCTAACTTGCATTGTAGGTTGCATTTTTGACATCAGCAATTGGACCTCGAGTTGCTGCAGCATGTGCTAATGCAGCCTTATCTGTTCTGACCAAAGGTGACTCTAGGTCAGTTCAGAAAGCTCAAAAGGCACTAGTTTTGAATTGTTTGCTCAATCTTCATCATTATTTAGTAAAAACAATAAAATTGCTTGTCCCGAGAGCTTATTACTAATTTGCATAAAGTTCAATAATCTTCACTGATTTTCCTTTCAAGAATCATATTTAACTATAAACATGCATTCTGTGATTACTGATATGGGCCACATCCTTTAAAAAAGACATATGAACTCAAGTTGTCAGAAAGGCAGTAGCTTATGTTTCTCTGGTTTTCCTTTCCAGTATGGTACCTTTTGCCTCTGCATCCAATGGAACGGATGTAACTCAAGGGGATCAAGTATTGCATGCTAAAAGAAATGGCAGTTCTCTTACCCCTGAAATCGTGAACTATGCTGCAAAATGTGGCTTGACTGCTGCTGCTATGAAAGCAAAACTGTTTGCTGATCAAGAGGAGCGTGAAATTCAGAGATTTTCTACCATTATCATAAATCATCAGGTATTTTATTCATATGCTGTTGACAAAATCCTTCAAGTTGTATGAAAATAAATGACAAATGGATTTCATAGTAGAATTTAGTGTACTATAACTAGAGAAATATAGTTAACAACTTTTGGTTTCTATTATGGATCATCTTCTGGGCATTCTCTTTTTTTTTTTTTTTGAGAGGGGAAAGGATGACTCCCATTGTGGTTGTCTTGATATTTCACTGTGTAGACTATACTTTTCCTTTTTCTCTAGAATTAAGCAAGTCATTCAATTCAAGTCTGTTTGCTTTTACAGTTGAATCACATAATTCATTTCACCTTAAGAAGCTGGAGCTCTAACTTGACACTTCACTTTTGGAGAAACAAAAATGCCAGTGTAGGTCTTGGATCTCCATGTAAAAGAAGGTTGAGCTGAGAACAAAAAAGGGGGTTTTTATGGGGCAAGGTTCTTAGTTAGTGATGAAATTCAGGAGCTAGGATGACAACCAAACTGGTAGTCATCCTTTTCCTTCTCAAAAAAAAAAAAAAAAGAAATTCAGGAGCTAAGTTCCTAGACGCTTTGCGCTTTTCACACAAATAACATGTTTATTTTAGGGAAACAAATAACATGTTTATAAGGATTTAGATATTAGTATGACACTTTTCTTTTGAAAAGTGTAGAGGCACATTGAAATAGTTGTAAGTGTTATGATATTTTTTTTCTTTTATCAAGCTGTTTCTGGCCTTAGGGCCTGTTTGGTTGAAAAGTCATAAGGGGAAGAGAAGGGAAAGAAGGGGAAGGGAAAAGATGGGAAGGAAATGGACAAGAACCAAGGAGAATAGCTAACCTTGTTTTCATGACATGAATAATGGGAAGGAAAGGGAATGCAGATTTCATAATTTCATTTAGACGATTTTATTCCTCGTATGTATATTTATATGTTAAGTCCATAAGACTAGATATGGAAATATAATTTAATTGTATCTTTCCCCTCCTTTCCACTCCGATTTGGAGGGGTAAGAAAAATGGGATATTTGAAGAGAATGGGGGAAAGTTCCCTCTTTTCCCCTTCGTTCCTCTCCAACTTAAACTCAATTAAACGAAGGGACAGATTCTTCTCCTTTCCCTTCCCCTTCTTTACCCTCCTTTCACCCCCAACCAAACTATCCATGTGTTAAGTTCCTGTCACACCTAGCAACAGCTCTGCATTGTGTCTCCTGGTGCTTTTGACCTTGTTATTTGTGCAAACGAGAGTTGCTGGTGTCTGTTTTGGCAGCTCATGAAACAAATGAGGTTATTGAACCTAAGTTTAATCTTTAGTTTCCCTTGATTGAATTAATGGGGCAGGGTCACTGAAAATACTTGAGTAAATTTTCCGTATGGTCACCCACATATATAACACCTTTCCTTGAAATATGTCCACATTCCCAACTTGATCATTAAATTTTGATTTGTAACAAAAAAGTCATCCAAATTTTCATTTGTCAAGGAGAGAGGAGGGGAGCGGTGGGCCCCCCTGAAGGGACTCGATGGTTCTCTTGCTGTTGCTGAGGAGGCACAGCCCCATAGGATTGTCGCCCCTTTTTTCTTTTCTTAGCTTATTTTTTAATATTTTATTATTAATTTAAAAGTTGATGTTGAGGAGAGAACATTATTTTAATAATGAGCGCCAATGTGGAGTCATGTAGGTGTGTGATAATTGGGAGACTGGCAATGTATTCATGTGTGCAAGAGTTTAAAAGTTTGGTGACCTTCTCGTTACGAATCGAAGTCCAGGGTCCAAGTTGAGAATGTGGGTATAGTTGAGTGACCGTATCATTTTTTTTCAAATACTTTGTAATTAACATGGTATGCTATCTTTGTAAATGCACTCTGTACAAAAAATTGCATTTGCTCATCTTCAAGCAACTTAACAGTCAAATGGTGCTTTTTTGGCTTGACCAATTTATATGTAAATCTGACTCAGAAAGTTTCTGGGGTCAGAATCATCACATATTTTCATGCGCTCTGTGGAGGAAAATGGATTCACTGATCCCAAGTAAATTTGTGGTAGAATGGTACTTTTGGTTTGACTACTTTGCATTTCAATTGAACCTTCATTCAAATCAGATTCATCTCACATCACCATCATATTGTTGACAATTATTTTTTAATGCTCTCAAGTCTTGACAAGAGTTGGCAAATTTTTATTGTCCTGCTCAAGCTATTCGGCATATTTGTCTTTGACATATTGAACCATTATATCGGTACTTCTTGTTAGTCCTTCAGAGATTAACCAAGTCATCTCATGGGCATCAGCATTTTTGTGCTCACAGCTTAAGAGATTGGAGCTGAAACTGAAACAATTTGCTGAACTGGAATCCTTGATGATGAAGGAATGCGAACAGGCAGAGAGGATGAGACAGAGACTTTTGGCTGAAAAGGTCCGCATGATATCTGCATGGATTGAACAAGCCGGAAGTACTGGTCCTGCAGCTGGAGGTGGTCCATTACCTCCAGCAGCTGCCGTTGCAGTAGCAACCGTCCCAGCTATCAGACCACCTACTATGCCAGCATCAGCTGCGCAATCAAACATGCTGAACATGCCGCCTGCTTTCGGAAATAGTATTGCAGCTCATAATCAGATGCAATTCATTCAACGACAGCAACAGATGTACTCTTCCGGACCTCGACTGCCTCTTTCTGCTATCCATCCGTCCCCCTCAGGCCCTTCTCAAGGTGTTGTGTTCAGTTCTGCAACAGCTAATGCTCCTAACCATCACCCGATGTTGAGATCGTCATTGGGGAACAATCCAAACCTAGTTTGAGATTGTTATTGCTAATCTCACCAATTTCTTACATATTGTAATTTTAGCATTTAGATTTTTTAGCTTAATATTTACTGATATGATAAAATGGAAAAGCGTTATAATTGCCTGCCATGCTGTTCCAAAGTTTAACTGTAATATCTTTCTAAAACTTTTAATACAAGAGAAAAAGGTACCTGAACTGGAACCCTCTGAATGCTATGGTGCTGTAGTTACAATACTTGAAAAATTATGAACTGAGACACTGTGTATTTTATAATGAACATGGGAATTCTCATTTGCAGCTTTCAATTATTGTACCGGTAGCGTGTCATATTAATACAAAAGTGGATATCCCGTATATTTTACATTTTATATGTTTTACATAAAAAATAAATGATTTTTTGTTTAACAATTTATAAAGAGAATACTCATACACAATATGTATAAATTGAGAAAGTAGAAGAAAGTCATACAATAACACGTTACGGGTGAAATACTATGTATATATCGTAGCACGTTGCCTGCCTACTCCTGGAAGAAGTTAAGTGCCTCAATCTACCTCAATTTTCTTTCCAAGGACCCAAAAGAAATCTGGGACCTAATAATAAGCCACTGGTATAAAATCCGGTCGTACTTAGAACATAGAAAAATAGTGACTGAACTCGCTCCAATTTTTAGCTAATTCCAGTGTTAAATCCTGCTTAAAAGAAAATACTTGATCGAAAAAAATATATAACTTTAAAATCCGCAGCAACCTTCTACTTTGTCATTCAAGGCTTTTGCCATCAACAGATCTCGCCCCTTCGGTCTGAGCAGCATGCGATGGAGGAGTGGTCTTCGGTGAAGATATTTGATTCAATAATCTGATCACAAACGCCTCTGCAACACTTTTACTGATCGTCATGCTTGCGAGTTCTGGCATGAGAGATTTTTGCCTGCTATCAGCACATATAACATTTATAAGTAGTTTAGTCACCACAAGAAAATCACTCATTTTTTAAGAACATTTTCCAACTGACTACAATTCTTCACAATTTCGATGACATTTGGGACTGCCAAATAAATTCTTCAGAATTATCGACGGTCAATGTTGGACATTACGCCCGTTAATAGGTTTTGGACGTAACTGCACTCCATGTAGTTTAATTAACTGCTTAGTTGCAGTCCAAGATGCACTATAAAAGGTGGTGTTCGGCCATTCTTTAAATGGTGTGCATGTATGCTGTCCAATGGATTCACATTCACTGTAGTATTCGCACATTCTCAGGTTCTGACCACGTTCGTGGCATATGGATTGTGTACAAGTGTTTTTTTTCTCGTGATCGAGTTTCCGACGACGAGTTCGAAATAACGTAAAAAAATCTTCAATGATCCGTTCTTTCGCTATGAGGTAATTCATAATACCCCTACTTTATTTATTTGTACCAATTCTTTTAATTCTTTATCTGTATCAGAGCCATATAAGTTTTTTTCGATTTTTCATCGTCTAAAAAAAATAATTGTTTTTTGCTTCGACGTACATTCCATTGACGGGCGAAATGAGCCGATAACTACGTGCATGCAATTTTGCTTTATGCAAGTAAATGTTGTATGGCTGATCACCTTGGTTCACAGGATTTTAGAAGTGCGTCTTCTCTATAATAGTTTGCACAAAAGACAGAACTGGAGTGTTGTGTACGCTCGTATTACTGTACTGTGCGCGCTCATACTGCTGTGCAAGACGAGCGCTCATACTGCTGTTTAAAAAAAATTGCGTCTGTAGGCGAGCGCGTCACGAGGTATTTTCTCATTACACGAAGCGTAAAGTCTCATTGCACTAGTGTCCGCTCAGCTTAAAAATCTCGATTATTCAACGTCGAAATCATAGAACACAAGCAGTCATTTTGCACTGTGTAATATTGCGGAGTACCAAGTTATTCGTCCTTAAGGAATTTATCTTGTAAGGTCATTATTATAAATGGTCAAATTATGTAACCCATAGGATACGTCTTTTGCATCTTCAATATATAATAAGACTCTTATACTTACGGTACACTGGGAGAAGTTCATTAGTGCCTTCCGAAGCTCAGTGTATGTTATGTTTCATCATATTTAACACAAGCACGCCTTGAGCGTGGGGCGGAAACCTACATCGAAGACTCTTCTCAGTGCCTCGTAGAACATCGGCTGCCCCTTCGGACTTTAAGGCTATGTTTGGCATCAGAATTTTGGGAAAAAGTTAGTTCCCGAAAACTAATCGATTAGATAGAAAAGTTTAGGTTAGTGTTCGGATAGAAATAACAATGGGAATTTAAAAAGTTAATTTGATTTATAAGTTTTGGTAGGTGTTTGGATAAAAATAACAGGTAAATATATATTTTATTATTTTATAAGATTATTTTTATATTATTAATTCCATAATATTTTTATAATTAGCAAATTAGATAGAAGAAAAAAATAAGATAAACTAATTAATAACTAAAAAATGAAATGTAAAAGAAAATTTAACATCATATTTATATAAAATAATTATATAATTGTAACTTATTTAGAATACCATAATTAATAATTTAATTGTATTATACTAATATCATACTAGTTAATTTTTATTATGATATATGATAAGTAAAATAAATAAAAATATTTATGTCAATATTTAAACAAGAATATATATTTTTCATAATAAATAATAATGGAAAATTATATTTTATTATAACACTAAGTAAATTTTAATAAATAATAAATGTACTTATTTTGTTATTATACCTAAATAAATTATAAATTCATGATAATATAATATAATATATATTATAAGTATATAATATATATGTATATAATATAATATATACATATAACAATATTATTAAAATAATAAGTACTTTTAGACCTATAACAAAAAAAATAAAAAAAATGGACTATTCTTGCTAATAGCAAGAACTTTACGGATGGAACATTTGGCTATATGTTCCGGCCGTTCATCATAAGTTCTCGTCACATGATGTGTTTGGCCAAAGTTTTAGAACTTGAGCAAAGTTCTAGCCCAAGTTCTAGAACCAAATACACCCTAAGCGTCCAAGCACTTGCATTAGCGCCGCAACACGCTAATGTCACGGACCCATACCGAGTAGTCCAATACTTTAGTCATGTCCGTGATCGAATACCTATAAGAGTGACTCTTTGTATAGTTGTCTCGATCATAAATCTTCCGCTGCTACTCAAAATAGACTTGGCTAGGTTCCTATCCGCCTAGTCGTCGCACGAGGTTTAGTGTTCAAAAATGACCCTATGACAAGTGGTATCAGAGTAGTTCAACCTGCTCGGATCATCCAACGACGATGACTCGCTTGTGTCGTCGCAACGTGCCCTGGTGTAGGAAAATGCTTTCGCTCAAAAACTCCGCTATGCCCAAGCGCACTGGTACCATGGTCATTGATCATGAATGCCAACGAGGAACGCGTGGCAAACTTTTTTGCCGCACGCCCAGTCATGCCCTGCAGCAAGTTCCTCATACACCCGTGTCGTGTCAAGGAACGTCCATCATGCACTATGATGACGGATTGATCGCTCCACCTAACCGGGACGGTCATGCGTTGATCACTCGAGTAGATCAATCACCCGAAGTATACAATCGAGAATCTTGAAGTGTTGCGCTGCATCAAGAGTGGCCATATGCTCCGTATGATGGTCTTGTGCTACCCATACCAAGATGTCGCTTATACAAATGCCGTGTAACTCGGAGGACCCATGTCACATTCAGAGATTGTCAGTCATGCACTATTATGACAAGCTGGCGCCGCTCAATATTTCGTGACGTGATAGAGTTGGAACGACAGGATCACCCAACCTCCGCTGCCAAGGCGTTCATACCAAGACAAAACATCAAAGCCCTTGAGTAAGGACAATGGTTGGGAGAGCAGTTCAAGTCACAAAGTGGAAGCTATTATGCCCAAAGACAAAGACCAAGCCCATCGAAATAGGAGGATCGAGTGGAACCACAATGAATGTGGGGAGACTCCCATCGCTCATTATAGCGAGTTGAAGTGGACAAGGTAGAAAGTGTCATATCTGAGAACCTTGCTCCACATTAAACCGTCAAGATACCAAATGACAGCCAAGGATAAGGTGGCCCTGCACTCTGGACTCGACGGAGGAATGACTCAACGTTGCAGCCATCTACAACATGGAGATAGTGAGTTGAACCGCAAGGGAACGTGGAGAGATTTTCATCGCTCACTGTAAAGACTCGGAACGGACAATATATGAAGTGCTATATCAAGAAACCTTGTTCCGACGTAAGGCCGTCGAAACATTAAGCGATCACTAAAGATGAGGTGGTCCTGTGCTCTTCATTCGGCGGAGGGATGGCTCTATGTTGCAACTCCTTCGCGACATAGAGATATCGAGTCGAGCCCACAAACATTCTGAAACATCCGTGGAAGACTCTTGTCACTCATCATAGCGACCCAAAGCACCGTAGACAAGTTGCAAATGTCGTCATCAAAGAGCTTTTGCTGTTTCAAGCCATTGGTATTCCATAACGATCATCGAGGGTCAAATGGTCCCATATCTTGCATTCAACAGAAGGAAGACCTTATGTCGTAGCCATCTACAACATGAGGGTATCGAGTCAAGTCATGCAGGTCGAATGACGAGACTCTTCATCGTGTTCTGCATGACCTTGAAGCAACTCTTTTCTCAAGCTATTTCCTAAGGTATACAAGAGTTGTTTCAGCCCAAGAAGTCAAACCAAACAAGTTGATGCTATGCAAGTCGAGAGAAGGTGAAGTCAATAGAGACTTGATAAAGTCAGAACGCACATGGCGGACTCCACTGGCGCTGCACAAGTGATGACCATGGATTGGGCAAACGATCAGTAAGTGAAGCAGACATGAGGGAGGAGTCCTCAGCGAGACCCCAAATAGCAGGCATTCCTGGCGCCACGTGATGCTGGTGAAGTAAAAGTCAAGGCAAAGAAGGCATAATTGAACGAGACAAGCGAAGCCAAGACAGAAGGCGAAGATCCTGAAGAAGTCCGAACAATGGCGTCGAGAGCGTCAACAAATTTGGTGGGGGAGAATGTCAAGGGGCATTTTCCTATGACATGAAGCGCGAAGCCTCGCGACACTAGTGTCGCTAAACTTAAAACTCTCGGCCGCTCAGCGCCGAAATCATGGAACACAGACAGTCGCTCTGCATTGCGTAATATTGCGGAGTACCAAGTTATCCGCCCTTAGGGCATTTTTCTTGTAAGGTCATCTTTATGAGTGGTCAAGTTATGTGACGTTACCCATAGAGTACGTCTTTTGCATCTTCAATATGCAACAAGACTCTTATACCTACGGTACACTGAGAGGAGTTCACTAGTACCTTCCGAGGTCTAGATGTATATTATGTTTCATCATATTCAATACAAGTAAGTTTTTCTTTAATTTTAGTGTCATGGCCTTGAGCGTGGGGCAGCAGCCCACATCGGAGACCTTTCTCGGTGCCTCGTCGAACATCGACTGCCCTTTCAGACTTTAAGCGCCTGCATTAGCGTTGCAACACGCTAATGCCACGGACCCATGACGAGTAGTCCAACACTCTAATCATGTTCGTGATCGAGAATGCCTATAAGAGCGACTCTCGACATAGTCGTCTCGATCATAAATCTTTCGCTACTACTCAAAACAAGCTTGGCTAGGTGTCTATCCGCCTAATCGCTGTACAAGGTTTGGTGTCCGAGAATGACACCGTGACACGTGCGCACGTCGGTTCGTTGTAGTGCTGTCCACTGCGCAGGGGCGCGGGGGACCTCGACCCGTTGCTATGTGGTCTGCCATCAATAGCTGCACCGTGTAGGCAAACGCAGGCCTTGATTTGCCGCCGAGCACTTCACTATAGAGGCGCACGCTGGCCTCGGCCTACTACCGAGCATTACAATGCACAGAGATGCGCAGGCGTGCGCCCTCTATGACTGTGTGCAACGCGCAAGCACATTTGGGTCAGAGGCCCACTGCGCGTCACGCATGAGGACGCACGGGCCTAAGCCCGCTGCGGGGATTTTGGGTTGCCAGAATCCAATTAAACAATTATATATTTTTTTATCAAATTTAGAAAACCTAGGAAACTATAGAAAAAAATGAGAAAAATGTGTTTTTGGACAGAAAAATTCGAAACATTTTCCTAATAATGTGTGATTTATTTTTGGAATAATTGTATGCATTGTATGTTATTATGCATTTTATGATTATTTTATGTCATGTTGAACATATTATGATAAATTAGAATATTTGTCATTTATGCACATTATTTGGTTAGAAAATTATGAACAATTTTTTGAAATTTACAGAATATTTTATATGCATATTTTGTATTTATGCATATGTGATTATGCATGTTACGTCAAGTTATAATGTGTAAATTGATATGGAAAACTTTTGTTTGAAAAATCATCATGTAATGCAAATTAGAAAATTATGTGGATAATTTTTGTTTAAAATTGTATGACATATTATTTTATGCATATTAGTGTGATTATGCATATTTCTTAGTACATGAAAATGTCATGTTATTTTGTCATACATTATATATGATTACGAATTTAAAGTAAAATTCATCCATATATGTTATTACATGAAATGTTTAAGTGTAGTATGTCACACTTAAATTTAATTTCCATATGAATTAGATATTCGTGCACATAATTATGTTATATTTACTTAGTGTATTTAAGTGTGACACTTATGTAAATTGACATGATAATGTAAATATGCACATTATTAGTTCATTATGTGATTTGGACTATGCAATATGAATTTATTTTCTTTATAAAAGCATATGTGCATAACGAAATTTGGTTACATATTAGGCATAATTTTTGTTGTGAATTTGTGAGTAATTAATTCACATAGTTATTTTACAATTATGCACAAAATACTTTTGTCACATTTATTCAAAACTTTCATGTGAAATATGCACACTATTTATGATAAATTAATTTTCTTTATGACAAGAAGCATGTGCATATATGTTTATCATTACACAAGAAATGAATTGCATAATTTTATATGATGAAAATTTATGCAAGAAATTTAATTAGCAAGACATGCATAATATGAATTTATGTACATGATTGAGACCATAAATATAGAGTTAGACATGTGATAATAATTATGTGATTATTTGTATGTCTACTATCACGCTTATATTAATTATATGAGCGTGACAAATAATATTCATTTATATGTAAATGAATTGTATGATTATTTGCACGCATAATATACATTCATATATGTGATTTATGCAATGTTTACTTGAATGCATAAATATTTGTGAATTATAAATGTGACATGTTTTATAAAACTTAGGATCAAATAAGTTTGACATTATGAAACATAGGAAGTCCAAATAGGACTAAGACATCTAATTTGTATGATGGTCATGATAATAATTTTTTTTGAGTGGTGCGTGACATATGCATGTCTAGGAAAGTATTGAAAAGATTAGTGAAAAATTTAATACCTCTTTCTCTGTGACTTACTTGGTGTACTGTTAACACAGTCTCCAAGAATTATTATGTTTCTATGGCATGATGACATTTTTCCAATTCTTGTGGTGACAAAGCGAAGGGGTGATGATTTTCCAATTGACACCTTACAAATGAAAGGAAGAGCTCCCATCACAAAATCTTAATTGTCCTGGCCACATTTTTTGAAAGTGGTACACATCATATATTTTTAGATGATTTTGGATATTTTTTTCCAAAATGATTAGAATATTATATATTGGCGCAACATTTATTTTTAATGAATGATAATTATTTTTTCGGATAGTGGGAGATGAGTGGGAGCATAGGGACCATCTCGATGTCATTGTCTTAAAAATATTATTATGTTATTATTTATGAATATATGTGACAAGAAGATATGCAATAACTAACTCACTTTCCTTACGTATATTTGACCATACATAAATGACACAAAAAAGGAGTCTTTGCATATGACAAAGTCAAAAGGAATATGTAAAAAGTGACACATGGCAAAAGATGACCTTTATTGAGAACGATCACTATCACGATTCTCACGATCTTGATGTAACAAAATTATCAAGAAAATAATAACTCTTACATAAGTTTTTCTTCAACAAATATGTTATATGTCTGCATATCACGACTCAGTTAAAGAATCTTGGTCATATTATTTTTAGAATGACCACGTGATAGTTACTTATTTTTAATAAGTAGTAAACTTGCACACATATTTGATATTTAGTGAAAATATCAAATATTTTTACATTTATTTGAAGAATGTGTGTCCTCTTCAACTATGACATATGTTGTCCATGTCAAAATAAAAAAAAATTACTGTAAGTTTTCGACAGAGATCTTGGTCTAGTAAATAATGTATAAATACTAAGAAGGGCTCTCGCTACTCATTTCATTGAGAGAAGCATAGTGGCAAAGTTCATAAAAAGTGAAACAATGTGCTACTCATGTGGTAATTACGATATTTTCGCTCGTGCTTACATTGAGTCGAAAAATGTTGATATGGTCGTATGTTAGTTTTACTTTATGATAATGTTGTTTTGAGTGTTGAAACTCATTCTTTGTGGATTGAAAATTTTTAATAGCACTTATCATGTCGTTAAAGGATGATGAATTCTTTGCATGACTTAACCATTAAAGCCAAAGGACATAGTTGGAAACAACACGAAAATGAGAGTTAAAAATGATTTACTTGCAAAAATTTTCTTTTGCAATAGATAATTTTCTTATCTCATTGTCTTACTATACCACTATTTTAAAGTGGATATTTGTTTAGTATCTATATTTTTATTTTTTGGACAAACAGAACTTTGTTCACTTTGATCATTAAATTTTTATCTTTAATGAAGTTCCTTTATGATAATTTTTTGAAAAATAATTTTCTATGTCTTGATTACTTTAAATATTCAAGTTGAATATTTATATCATATGTGATGTAAATAAGTTTGCCGAAGGTTTTGGCTAGTCAGTTTGTGACATTTTTTATGCAATATAAATATGGATTAGCTTGAAAAATATATTTCCTCGCTAAAGTTATTTTTTTCCACTTTTTGCAACAATGTCTAATTGACAAGAAAATACAAAAACCATTTATGAATAAAAAATTCCAATAATCCATTTGTATTGAATGTCTAACATTATATATGATTTCTTTCATCACACTTTCGCATTACAAAAAATCATACATATGATTTATCTAATTTGGTAACATGAATTATTTTATGCAAATTCATGAACTTAGATGGAGATTCAATTATGATCACAAGATTAATGCCTTGTTGACTAAATTGATAACACGAAATGGTTGATACTTATTCAGATAGTCTAATGATGAAAATGATATAGTTATGCCACTAATTATATTTTAAAATTATGAGTGTTGTGTATACGATGAAATCATAATCTACTTGAATATGTGGCCCAAATAAATTTCCAATGTTATATTTGGAATGTTGTTATTAATGCTGCCTAAATGTTACTGAAATATCAAGTAGAGATGTGACATTCATGCATATATTTTCTTGATTTAACGAGATTTTGTAACATCTTCACTTTAGAAGTTGAAGATTCAGAGTTGACAATGTATGCAGATTGATTTGTGGTTTGTTCATATTCTCTTCCCACACCTCACTCCGAGTGGGATCAATTCACAGTCAACTCATGATTAATGTTCATTTATTGAAACATATGAGTTGTGTTTCACGTTGTCAATGTCGAATGACTATATGAAATGAACATGAGCCTAAAACAAGTAATGGATGCTCTCTCGATTTAGATAAAGAAAATGGATTAATGCAAAGAATAAGAGTCTAAAGAAGAAAATCAAGTCAAGGACTTGTTAAATCATTTGTCTTGTCGTAAGGTAAGCGTTCGAAATAAGTCGACATGGATGATAAGAAATTTAAAATTGACAAAAAGTAACAGTCGCAAAAGGAGTGCTGATTAAAGAGAAATTATTATATTTTTTCTCTTATTCGTCAAAAGTCTAGCTATTACTTTTTACATATGTATTAGATGAAAATTACATAGATCTATTTGTATGCTCAATTTATAAGTATTGAGCGCAATATGCAGTTTGCGATGATCCATTTATGAATTCAATATTCATCTAAATAATGGTATAAGTATCATTATGTGTGTACCCATTTGTTATGGATAAAGATGTCATCATGGCATTATACGTGAAATAATTTTGTGTATAGCTAGAAATAATAAGAGATTTCTTTTATTAATGATGAATTTAATGTCTTTCTATGGAAATAACATGGATTTTACAAATATTCACATTGGGTGTGAAATTTAAATAAAAATTGTTCAAATAAATTTATTGCTTTATAGCAAGAGTCATTTATCGTAAAGACGAATTGAACATTCTACGAAGAACTGTAAGCCCAACGATATTCTTATTACAAGAGATAAATTTAAATCTCATAAATATTTTCTAAGACTCTATGAGTAACAAAAGGAAATGTCCTTTTGTAAACATTATCAGTGATCAGACATGCATAATAAGTTGAGCACTCTGATATTTGTGTCAATGGTCAAATAAAAAATTTACGTATCTATGCAGGCTGCCTATATTGGATGGCGATTAAGAGAATAATGAGGCACTTTATGGACATGTTGATTCTTGTTTTGCGCTATGATGAAGATCGAGTTATAGATTTGCTTAATAAAATAGACGCCTATTAAGAGGATGATATTAACAGGCAAAAGTTTATCTCCAATTATGTCTTCATGTTATAGAATGACATATGCAAAGTTTAGCTAAAACAAAACTACATATAAAGCAGTTAACTATGAAAATTGAGTTTGTGTTATACTCAATGATGGTATGAAGCTCTCTGGTTAAGTAAATTATTGTACTCCTGTATTGACATATGGTCAAGTATGTCTTTTTGTTACAGTATGTATGTCACTATTGCTTGATAAAAGGATGGACCATTATAGGGAAAAATACATTAATGTTTACTATGTCTTGATAATGTGAAGAAAATACGGTTGATGAATACACCTATAAGTATGTGATACGTACTAAGCATGTTCGATTGACGCATTAACATGCGCAAAGCTTATGCGATGATTTATTCTATATCTTCTTATGATGAATAAAATTATGTTAAATTTTATTCTATATTTAGTTAATGTTTTTTTGATAATGCATGTAGAGTATGTCAATTTTAACACGAGATTATCAGTCACACGGATAATCGCCTCGGCGCTTAGTGTATAGCGAGCAGAGATGAAATGATATAGATCCAGATATATGATTTAAGATCGCCCTGATATGTTCAGGAGGATGACACAAGTTTATATGTAACTTTGTGTAGTTTGATAAGAGAAGTTAGATGTGAGACCTCATGACGTCAATTTTTGAGCGACTAGTGAGAAGACACAAATCGGGTGTCATGGGTAGACGTTTGGAGTTTATGGTATACTCTCCTTCAATGGGAGTCTCCGCCGCAGTACTTGGTTATGTACCTTGTATGCTAAGTCGAACTTAAGACTTGACGAATACCTTATAGTTTTTTCGTCAGAGTGTGAGTCTTTAAGGACTCAATAAGTCCGGAGATTGCCCTTAGACTCTTGACTATATCTCAAGGTAATGTATTAATGTTGCTACTTTAGCGAGGTACTCAAAGGCAAAAATTATATGCGGCCTGTCGAGCCACGAGTAGGAAAGGACTTAGAACTGAGAAATACGAGGATGAGAGGAAGATTCACTAGTGCTGCATAGTATTTGTGATGTAATTGGCCAAATACGTAAGCATACAAATATGGATCAATCGAAATCTTACATGATAAACGTTTGTCGTTTGGAGTGTGCAAGCAAGGTGTTTCTAAAGCAAAGCTAGTAACATGAATGTTTGAGCGACTATATATTATTGATAAATCATAGTATTGGCTCACATGATAGTTGAGTAGCTATACAATGATAACATGTTATAGCATGCGCTCACACGTTGATTGAGAAGTTTGTGGTCATAATTTTGGCTCTTAAATTGATCGAGCAACTATGTATCCCTAACAGGTCATAGTATGAGCTCCCAAATGGTTGAGTGACTATGTATTCCTAACATATCATAGTTCTCCGTAAGTTGTGGATGTACTCGTGGGTTGCACGATCCATTTACCATAACAATCATTTACTGGAATCGTGTATGGGTAAAAACCCATTAAGTGCGAGTGAGAGATTGTTGGACATTACACCCATTAATAGGCTTTGGATGTAACTGCACTCCATGAAGTTTAATTAACTACTTAATTGCAGTCCAAGATGCACGATAAAAGGTGATGCTCGGCCATTCTTTTGTGGTGTGCATGTGTGCTGTCCGATGGATTCCATTTGACATTCACTGTAGTCCTTCGCACATTCTTGCCTAGGTTCCGGCGACGTTCGTGACATATGGATTGTGAACAAGTGTTTTTCTTCCTCGTGATCGAGTTTCAGACGACGAGTTCGAAGCAATGTAGAAAAATCTTCGACGATCCGTTCTTCCGTTGCGAAATATTTCGTAATACCCCTACTTTATTTATACCAATTCCTTCAATCAAGATGTCTGCCGTCGATAATTTATCGACGACGAACACCTTGGATGATGAATATGGCATCCGTCAATAATTTGAAAGGGTAGACTCATCTAAAAATATATTTATAATAACGTATATTATTTATAATATAAATATATATTTAATATTTTAATATTTTCGATGAGTCCCGTACTTCTTACTATCCTAAGAATCGTTCTTGGAATATCACAAATATCTGAAACTGAGGTTGTCATTCTGATATAGTAAGGATGTTGATTTTCAGTTGATTGCTACAGCTAGCATATAAAAGACGCTCTGATAAAAGTGCAGTAAAGAAAAGGTGATGAAAACACATCACAAGAACATGCATGGTTATGATATTCAGACATTAAACCTTTTTAATCAAAAATAAAAAAATGATCACCCAATTATATCCTTATTTTTAACTTGATCATTAGACTTTATATTAAAGTTGTTCACGTAACACTCACATCAGCATTAGTTGATACATTATTAATCATCCATCAGATAACTACGACAGCAAAATCATGAAAGTTGGATGAACTTTAAATTACAAAATGAAGAATGACCAAAGTGTCCCTCTTTTCTCGGTTGATTGGCGTTCCTAAGGTCATGGATGTTCGAACTCTCAATGACCTCCGTTTTGGACAGGCTGCATATTAATTATTTTAAAATCATATTGTCTTCGTATATGTGCTATATAATGAGTTGCTCATACTGTGCACTTTTGGTTGACATACATCAGATATCATATTACGCTGGTTAAATGAAGGCAAGTACTCTTCATCATCTTCTTTCTCAGTAATCTCTTCATCGTTACTACTTTATTATAATGAGGGGTGATATGATGCTAGCTGTCCCCTGCCACCGTATGCTTGACTTGCTCATGGGATTCAATCAAAACCTATAATCGCATGACTAAAGCTCTTAGATGCAAAACAAACACCCTTTAGTTTAGGTACATGTAATACTTTTTCAGTAATTATTCTCCCACTTTCTTTGAAAGGGTTTCTTTTTCTTGTACATCTCCGCGTTCAAGAAATGTCTGGCTTCCTTCTCGGTACGTATGACAGCTCTAGGAATGGCACACAAGGAGTGCACAAGACAATTCTCTTTCCTTTTATGTATTATCAAGAACCCAATTCCATGCAGATGCTTTGAAGGAGCTGTGTGGTCCACTGACAACTACCAATTATCAATAAAGAAGGAAAGCCAAGAGATCAATCAAGAGTGCTCCGAGGTGGGTCATTCTCCCAGAAAGTATGGCGAAACGATTGCCGCCGATCAAGTCAGGCCAAAAAATTGGCTACCTTATTAGGAGTTACTTGGAATATATATGATAACTGTTAATATAATATTACTAGGGTGCTTGACAGCGGCCATCGAAGGGAGGAATAACTTGAAGCAGACGATGGGGAGTTGTTACGATGCTCTCTGTCTGCTTAAAATTGGAAATGGTCCTCCGAGGCAAACCAAGGTGAGATACAAAAGTAGTCTAAAACGATCGAGTTAGCTTACTAGTTACATTTTTCTTTCTCGGTCGAGTTTGCTTAAAATTGCATCACTACTTTCGTCTGCAATGTGTTTATCCTTTTGGGGGAAAAAACATTGGAGAAAGTATTCAACCTTTAATTCAACCTTAAACATTTTGAAAGGACAGAAGCTCCACATTCTCTGCAAGAGTATAAAAATACATTTGGAAAAGATTGCATCTTGTTTTCCACGACCTTTAACTTTAAATTTGAACTGTGATCACTTGTTCTGTAGCCAACCGCTTGGAAGAGTTACCATCTGTCCGGAAGGACTATACAGTGGACTGTTCATCCTTAACCATGGCGGAAACAGGGATGGACGGATCATCGATCTCCAACTCTTGAAATTGAAATTGTGTGGTCGAACAGGACTACCGTTGATGGTGGACACTGAAAGCTCAAACTCAGCCTGCGAGTGATGTGACTTTCGTGTTTTCCTTTCTGCTCCAGTTTTGTAGTTAACTTAGAGCATACATTTATCTATAAAGGGGGAGGACAAAAGCGATCGAAAGGAAAATGCAGCATGAGCTAACATTGTGTAATGTGTATGGCAACAAAAGAAAAATAAAACAGGAATTAGGCAACTATTGACTCTTGTCTAGAAAAAGAGCTTAGTCTTCTCGGACAGATGCTCAAGCTTGTACAGGTTATATATTAACTTATGATGTTGTTGTTTGTCTTCATTATGCACGCATTCACAAGGATGGAATTATGGCTGCTGCCAAAATCGTAATGTGTTGTTTTTTTATCACCAATTATTGACGTGCAAAGTAATATCACACGGTTTTGATGTTTTGCCTTTTGTCATGTGTCTATTTTCTTGTGTTTGGTAAAGTTACTGTGATAAATGGCCCTACAATATTTTTTTATGCTATCGAAATATCTTATAGCAATTTCTAATAAATTGCAATTTATATATAGTAATTTGTTTCATATAAAAAGGTGCATTAGGGGAGTCCAAATAAATTATTTTTATTTAAACAAATATTTACTTGTAAATTTTATAGTCATATATATATAATATTGTTAATAGATTAATAAATTTTATATTATAATAATCAGTAGTTTATTTATCCTGGTGGCTTGGACTCGGACTTGAACTTTCCTAGCTCGACTATGAACACGTCCACTTGATTAGCCTACATTATTAGTCATTAGATTTTGTCACTTCTGACGTTTCTTTTGAAATAACTCGATCATTTTTCTTTCTCTTTTTCTAAGTTTCAATTATGGAACAAAAATACTAACATTTATACTTATTATATTTTATATTCTCACATTTAATTAACTTTCTGAACATATGAAATGTTACATTTTAAATTGTTTCTATCATTTGACCTAAAACAACTAATTGAAAAAAAAAATCAGCTAGCCGAAAGTAAACTCAGTTTTGATAAAAAAAAACTGAAAATTTAATTGGGTTCATATCCGTAAAACCAACAGTAAATCGGAAGAAAATATTGTATGGCAATTATAATCAATAAGATACAACTAGAATTATCATGATCATGAATAACGTTACAAAAATAATTAGTGGTACGGTGGGAAACGGATTAATAATTGCATACACTCAAAACAGTTCACAATTGGGAATGATATTAGGATAATTTTAATTTTAATTTTTTTTCTATTCTCTTTCAATATGTAAGATTAATGTTTATCTTAATGATTACTAATACGACTCCTCTCCTCTGAAGCTTGCTGACACTCCAAAAGAAAATTTTTCTTGACCAATTTGCCCTTTTGACTTGATATGAGTCGCTTGTCGAACAAATTTCGTCCTTTTTATGAAAAAGTAAAAGCTTTTATCACTAAAAGAATAAGATGCCTGATGTTCTTCATATAGTAAAGAAGTAAATTAAAATTTTCATATACAAAATTATTACCATGAGTATTTAGAGAGAGTAGCTTAAATTGTCTTGACTACTAAAATTCAAAACCTTTATTTATATAACCTTACAATAACTTTATCAAATAATTTTAAACAATTAAAATTGCACATAGTATGCCTCTTAATTTATGAGTAGATTTCAGAAAAAAATATTTAGTTTTTAATGTATTAAATTTATCATGAGAGTCGGGTCGACCCAATCTTAATCCAACATCACTCATATTTAGTAGAATAAATTCAAATAAGAATTTGACTATTAATTATTTCATTACATTTTTAATTTTTTTAATCTAAATGCAATGTTTATAATAATATTTTTTATTTGGTTATTTCATTCTACTATATTTACTCGTATTTTTTTTAAAATATGCTGTTTTTAAAATTAAATAATGATAAAAAGTACTCAATTACTAGGCTTACCTCCAATTTTGAGTTGGTCTATGAACATATTTACTAATTTAATTTTCTTGATTTTTATTTTTCTTCTTTCATCATATTTTATTCTACCATATTGCATATTTTATGTGTTCAAATCATCTGGACGATGATGTTATAAATTATTTAAATAAAAAAGCTTTCAAATCACTATCATATTGCATGGAGAAAGAAAATGTTTTTCAAAATTGTTTTAAAATATTATAATTTCCATTATTTAAACATATGACTATGGAATATAATAGAAAGTGGATTTCTCAAATATTTTTAGAAAAGTATATTATGAATTTACTTGTAAATTTAATATGTTAAAGAAATAAATGATTTTTTTTGTTAAATTAGTAAACAAAAAGAAGATGAAAAATATAATGAAAAATTTTGCCTTCCGCGCAATCACCCCGGTTTTTTTACCTTTTTCTTTTAAAACAAGATGACGACGTAAAAAAGAAAGGATTATTTCCTTTAACACCACTTCAATTATAACTTTCTTTCATATTTAATCCTAAACTTTAAACTTATAAATTTTAGTCCCTAAACTTACACTTAGGTTCTTCTATTAAATTTTAACCAAGTTTTGTGAAATTTAATTATAAAATGTCATTTTTATCTTTACGTTCATATTGCAATAAAAATATTTTAAAAATAAAAAAATCAATACAAGAAAAAGTACTAATTGATAATAATATTCTTTATATAATATTATATTTATGTCGATGTTTTTTTATTTTTTAATTTTTTTTATGTTAAAATAAGGGGTAAAAATGATATTTCATAGTTATTAGAAAAAGAAATTTAACAAGCTTTAGACCTAAACGTCGACATAAAATTAGTACTTTTACTTGTATTATTTTTTTATTTTTAAAATATTTTTGTTGTAAAAATAATTTAATAGAAGAATTTAAATATCAAATTTGGATAAGTTAATAATTTAAGGTTAGAGTGGAAAAAAGTTATAATTGAGAGGTGTTAAGAGAAAATAATCCAAAAACAAAATACTCAGCAGGTCGCGGCATCAGGCATATGTTAAATTACTAATTAGTCCCCTCCTCGTACAAGCCATAATTTCCAACTGTGAGAGGGGCCATGTAGTAATTTAACGGAGCATTCGTGGGGTATAAGAAGAGGCAGCTAGAGGCCTTTGTTTTTCATCTCCCCCTTTAAAACTCACCATCGCCTGAGACCCCGACCATCGATTGCGCAGCTCCGCCGGGTGTAGTAGCAAAAGGAGAAGAAATGGGCGGACGGGATGCTCTGCGGGGGCTCCTACTCTTCGTCGCCGTTCTCTCCGCCTCCGCCGCCAACTCCGTTTCTCCGCCAAAGAATGCGCCGAAGTTTTCCTTTCCGGCGCCGCCGGCCAATGATGGCGGCGCGGGACCTTCCACGGCCGCCTTCCCCGTGTACGGAGACGTCTACCCTAATGGGTAATCTTTGATTCCTCCGACGACATGACTCTTTTTTGGTACCTTTCCACCGTAAAAAAAAGTTCGATTTTTTTTTTTATGATTTCGAACGAAATTTAGGATCTACTACGCGGTGATGAGCATCGGAGACCCTCCGAAGACTTACTTCTTGGACGTCGACACCGGAAACGCTCTCACTTGGGTTGAATGCGACGCCCCCTGCGTCCACTGCTATAAGGTCTCACCTTCTTAGTAGCCTAATTTTTGTTGTAAAAACTGTTCCTTTTGCTTCACATCTTGGGAGGGTTGTTGCAGGGACCTCATCCATGGTACCAGCCGCGAAAGGAAAAGATGATTCCGTGCCGAGATCGCCGCTGCATCGCCGTCCAGGAGATAGCTCCCCCGTCCCCGGATACGCCACCGGGCCCGAGCTGCACCCAGTGCGACTACGATATCAAGTACATGGATGACGCCTCCTCCGTCGGCGTCGTACTCGCCGACGCCTTCACCATGCGCCTCACCAACTCCTCCGTCGTGCGCCCCTCGCTCGCCTTTGGGTCAGCCAACAGCCACGTTAAACAATCGCGCTGTCCTGCTTTGTCACCCTATCTCTTCGCACCGCTCTTAATGATGGATGTGGCGTTTATGCGGCAGGTGCGGATATAATCAACAGGGCATCCGCAAGACGGAGCAGGTGACTACGGACGGAATGCTGGGGCTGGGAAACGCGAAGGCCGGCGTTCTGTGGCAGCTAAGCGTCCTGAAGGTGACCAAGAACGTAGTGGGTCACTGCCTCGGCTCCAGCGCCGGCAAGGGCAGCGTCGCCGGATTTGTCTTCTTCGGAGACGCTTTTATCCCTGCGGATCGGATGACTTGGGCGCCCATGGCACCCGCCGGCGTCGGCCCCGTGTAAGACACAAACACATCTTAGACATGATGAATTTAAAAGACATTACATTTTGTGTATATACAGAAAATGAGTATGATAATATACACTGCAGATATTTTTAAGATAAAATTATTAACAATTTTAATTAAAAAAAGTATCATTAAGATAATATACGCTTCAGATAAAACTATTACTATTCTGTATCAAAGAATATATATATATATATATGTCATACATACATACATACTAATCTGGTATTTTATACGTATAGATATCATTAAATTAATATATAAAATTGCATGTTCCTGAACAAAAAAAAAAAAAAAACACATACAAATTCATATCGGAAACCAATGATACATCTCCACGGGGAAAAGGTAAATCGATTTAGTTTGATGTCATAGATATTTATACCTAGTAATTTAATTCATTGCGTTAGATAAAGCTTTTTTTTCTCTCTCTCTACATAAAAGTGATGACCAAATTAATATTAATTAAATGATAAGAGACATCTTGGTTGGAATCAGGAACCACTACTCGCTTGGACCTGCTGCCCTGTATTATGGGACGCAGTCCGTAAGAGTGAAGATGATGAATGTGATCTTGGATACTGGTTCATCCTACACTTACTTGGAGTCACAGCCCTACCAAGCTCTCCTCACAGCAGTAAGTAGAGACCTCAGTAATCCATATACTTTTCTACACTTGGAATCTTGAGGATCAAATTGATCAAGAGCTGCTATTTGAGTTGTGTTGCAGGTGAGGAATGATCTATCCGGGAAGCCACAAATTGCGGAGGTTCATGATACCGTGCTCCCGATTTGCTGGAAAGGGCAGAAGCCATTCAAGACGGTGGGCGATGTCAAGTCATACTTCAAGCCCCTGGCCCTCAACTTTGTCAACGGAAATGGAGCGTCGCTTTATCTGCCGCCGGAGAACTATCTGATAGTTGATGTGAGCATTGTTCAAGCCTGAAACTCCTCTAAGAACAGATGGAATCTCTTTTTCTTTTTTTTTTAAAAAAACAAATGCTTATTTCGATTGTTGTTGCAGAAGGATGGCAATGCATGCTTGGGAATCCTCAATGGATCTGAAGTGGGGCTAAACCTCAACGTGATAGGAGGTAAATGCATTCCTTCCTTGGCAGAAGACGAAGAAGAAAAAAAACGTTGACTATTATTTTATGATGATTTCAGATGTATCGCTGCAAGATCTCCTGGTAGCATACGACAATGAGAAGCGGCGGATTGGATGGGTCCGCCGAGCCTGCACCAAACCCTCCTAGTCAGAAACTTCTCATATATATCTGACGTTTCATTTCATTTGATATAGTTTACAGTTTGCACAAAAGAAAGGGAGAAAATTCTCATGACTCATAGCTTTTTTTCTTTATTGAAACAGTGCAGAAGACGAGGAGGAGGACCGCGGCCTTGGTCAGCTTCACTGACTTGACTTCGCAATCATGGAAGGACTCTCTGATTGGAGGGTAGACGTGCATAGAGAAAAAGAGAGTCAGAGATAGTGACTACAGAATACACAATATTATTGTACTCTTGCATTATGAATAAGATTGAACGCACGTTTGGAATTTGGTAAAAGAAAAAAAAAATCTTTCTTTTTCTTTCTAGATTTGGTGCAACAAAGCTTTTTCCGTGTGACCCCGAATTCATTCCTAAATTGTCAAGGACAATTGAGTCATTTGATTGTATTAGCTCATTCGTCATTACATATCATAATAAAATATATTTTTTTATAAATTCAACGGAAGCATAAATCTATTAAATAAGATAAAAGAATCACTTTATTAAATACGAAAAACTTCATGAAAATATCAAAAGTAATGTTATAAAAATTAAACCCTCATCAATATTCAATAAAAGATCTTAAAATCATAGTCAAAAGATTCTAAAATAATTGACTCTTATCATGCTAGATCATTGTGCAATCTTACTCGTCAACTGAGTCACCATCATCCATAACTTTATGCACTTGCACGAATTCAGGATGTAGGGATTTCCCCGATTAGAATATGTAAAGGCCATGCATGCGATGTTATGATCCTATACACTACATGTCATTCATCAACATCAATTTATCATCATCATCATGCATTATAATAATAGCATGGCAGACATGTAATCACATTCATATCAATCATTCATTCGATCTATAGGCATATAAGTGGGATATACTTATCATAACCATTGCCTTCATAACTCTCCTCTGAGTTGCTTTATAAACTTTTGGACTTCCACTTCCATAGGACATCATTCCATAACTTTCCTTAGGGTTATTTTATAACCCTTTGGACTTCCACTTTCGTGGGACTTCATTCCATTTGGTAGATCATTAGCCCTTTCCTATTAGGTCATATCTTTCTATAGTTGATACTTATGACATGGTCCTCTCAATAGGCTAGCTAGGCCTAGGAGACAATGCTCCTCTCTCATCCGAAGGTAACATCAAAATGCATACACCGTTGCCGATGTATGTAATGATCATTCTGAACCTTCATCCGAGGGCGACATCGAAATGCACACATCATTGCCTATGTGTGTAACTATTATTTCGGGCAATTATTCGATAAAGGGCCATAGAGGAGCGACATGTAACATAATCCACAACTAGGTTCATTATGCTTTGCAAACAACAATCAGTTACATCGCTCAATCTTCATATTTTAACCTAGTTACGTGGGGAACATGCATATACGTGTATCTATATTCATATACAATCATCAAGCATCAATACTTACTATTAATACCTTCAAAATAATGTTTTAAAATACTATAATAAAAATCTATCACAGTCACGATCATGATACAGGCCGTCACGGCCATGGCAGATGCCCATAAATACCATCTATATTGTCACGGCCGTGGCATAAACTGTCACGGGTGTGATAGCCTTTCAGGTGTGACATGCGTGTCACGAACATGACCGAGCGTTGGAAACTGCGTCGTCAGTCCGATTTTTCACAATTTTTAATCCAAAAATTAGGGAAAACGATACATAAAAATCAAAAATCAAACATATGTATTTCCTAAGCATTTTAGGATCAAAAGAACATGGAAAAACATGTTAATCCATGAATTTCTAAGATTTATGGTTCATCCCTAAATCATGGACAATAAGAAAAATATGAATCTTAACTATTAGATCTAATCATAAGAACCTATACACACTACAAGAAAAAGTCATATTTTCGACGGTTCATTTTCGACGGTCCGACATCCGTCTAAAATATCGACGGTTTTTTCGGCGGATCTTCCAAACCGTCGACATTTTCGTCGGATAATTTTCGACGATTTTAGCCGTCTAAACTTTCGACGGTTCTTAATTCGTCGAAAGGTTCCGTCGAAAATATTGGCACTTCGACGGTTATGACCGTCGATAATTTCGGCGGTTTACCTAACCGTCGAAACTTCCAGCGGTCTAAACTGTCGCAACATTTCAACGTTAGTTCCGTACAATTATTGAACTTATCGACGGTTTTGACCGTCGAAATTTGCGACGTTCGAAGCAACCGTCGATATTTCGGCGGTCATACTCGTCGAAATGTTATTAAATAAAATATTCTAGCTTAATTATCTTCGACGATCTCAACTGTCGAAAATGGAAATTTATAATTTGCACAAACTATAGATCTGTTGATGTCTTGAAAATTTATTATTATGGGAATCGACGGCTAAAACCGTCGATATTTCGACGGTTTGAAGAACCGTCGAAACTATCGACGGTTTTTCCAGCGGATTCGAGCCGTCGAAAAGCGAATTAATATAATATTATATTTACCTATGTTACGGCGGTTTCGACCGTCGAAAAGTGGTTATATAAATACTCGACCCCACTCTTACTTTGAACGTTCGTCCGCCGATACGTCCGCTGTTCGTCCGGCCGTTGACCACCTCCCGCGTTCGCTGCCGCCCGAAGCTTCCGCCGCCAACTGGAATCTCCGGCGCAGGTAGGTCCGATCCCCGCCCTCCTTGGATATATATTGGTCTCTCCGGCGGCCAGATTCGGGCGCCCTCCTACGGCGGCCAGATCCGGCCGCCATTCGCGCACGGCGGCCAGATCCGGCCTCCATTCGCGCGCGGCGGCCAGATCCGGCCGCCCTCCGCGCGCGGCGGCCAGATCCGGCCGCTCTCCGCGCGCGGCGGCCAGATCCGGCCGCCCTCCGCGCGCGGCGGCCATATCCGGCCGCCCTTGCGCGGCGGAGATCCGGCTGCCCTTCTGGTGGCGGCCAGATCCGGCCGCCCTGCGCGCGGCGGCGGCTAGATCCGGCCGCCCTGCGCGGCAGCGGCCAGATCCGGCCGCCCTCCGCGCGACGGCGGCCAAAAGAAATGATATCACGGCACACAATTTTTTGCGAAGAAACGATCCAGCAGCATCCATTGACATATGATTCTTTGAACATTTAACGTACTACAAAATAATTAAGAAGCGTCAGCTGTTTCAAGTCCTCAAGTGTCGTTGTTCATTTGTACAATGATGTTCAATTGACGAAACTATGACACAAAGCTCATCATAAAAGAATGAAATTCGACGGATCTATCTCGTTTCAAACCTCCAACCCAAGAGGTTCCAGATCATGACTCAGTACTACATTCAAACACCAATTGAAAACGAAAAGAATGAACATATTGTTATGAATAAGAAAACATAAATGCCAAGGTCAACATCGTTCAGTGAAATCATAAGCACGATTTCGTGGATTATAGGTCCGCTATGTGTTGTAAGAAAACAACTGATTGTTTATTATACAATGATAGATGTAAAAGAATTCCAACAAAGTAGTTCAAACTGAATTCATGCAATAACAAAGAAATTGGTGAATCTAACTTCCTCGGTTCCTGGTGCGAATATGAAGAGCTCTAGATCTTATAGCTCTCAGATTAACTCGCGCGGCATGAAGTGCATTCCTCTGCTGCTCACTACTCATGCCGTGAAATGAGGACCAGGGATTCTTCCCTTTGCAACCTAAAAGCCAGTGCAGCATCCGCTGATTGACTAGGTCCAATTCTTCTCCTAAATGTTTGGTCTCTCCCCAAATTATGTGAAGCTCTAGCTGCTATTGTGGTGTTGTTTCTACTGTTGGTTCTGAGTGAACTGTTTCTGTTGCTTGCTTCCACGATGGTCGTGTGACGTGTTTCGTGGAGTATGTTTCTGTTGCTTGCTTCCACGGTGGACGTCTAAATCATGAACAGTGGAGTATGTGTCGTGGGATCCACGGACGGAGAAAATGAGCGTGACTACTACGGTGTTCTCAAAGACATTATTCAGCTGCAATATACTGGAGGTAATAAAGTCACATTATTTGAGTGTAATTGGTTTGATCCAAAGGAAAGGAGAAGGATGCGAGTCCACAAAAAATTTAAAATAGTTGAAATACATCACAATAGGTGTTATGATCATTTTGATCCTTTCATTATTCCGTCTTCTACAAGACAAGTATATTATGTGCCATATCCGGAGAAGACCAGGGACAAGTCACAATGGTGGGTTGTAATAAAGACGAAGGCAAGAAGCAGGATAGAAGTTGATGGTGCATTGCAATGTGCCTTTCAAGATGACTCGCAGACGTCTGTGGCCCCTGTTGTCGACACCGAATTAGTCGATGATCTACAGGATTCGGAACACGTATTTGAAGACTTCGATAACGTTGACATACAAAATGATGAAAAGGATTCGGACGAAGATGAATTTGAAACTACGACGACTTCTGATGATGATGATGATGACGGGTACCAGTCATGTGGAAATTCAGATGATGAGTAAAGGTGTCTTTACTTGTTGTCACGAATTATTAATTTTTTTACCTTACGACTAGGATATTTTATTACGACTGTTGTCATCTTATGAATTGTTCATTTACGACTCATATTCATTTTGTTTGAGGCAATAGTTTGTTTGAGACGTTAGCGATGCATGTGGACAAACAATCGGATCGACGGATGCCTGACGCAGACGATGCATTCTTATATTCGCTACCATTTTGTGAGTGTTTGAAATAATGATCAGAAGAATTTTTCGCAAAAGCTTATTCGAATTAATTTGTTTATTTTTTATAAGCGCCTCCGGATATTAGGAATTGGTTTTCGAGTTATACGTACAATTCCGTTCCTCAAGATGCAACACAAGACGTAGCCGAACATAGTCAGGTCGAGACGTTGTGACATTTGAATTTTTTGTCAATTGTGAATTTGACTTGGAATAAATTTTGTACTATGCAGATGTATCGATTTGTTAAAAGTAAAAACAAAGGAAAGGAGTCGGTCGTCCCTAGAGCTCTCAGTACTCTGTCTGCTCCTATATCAGTAACGGGCATTCGCATAACAGAACGTTCTTCTCCTCCGTCGGCTCCTAGATCAGCCACGGGCATTCGCATAATAGAACGTTCTTCTTCTTCACCGGGTCCTTCCTCTCACGCTGATATTGCGAACTTGGATACACAAAATCCACAACAACCCGTCAGAGCTCGTTGTTCCGTGGAAGGCTCGGACCAGGCTTCGTCAAATCGTGTTTACAAAGCATACATGCAGCCAGATGGGAATTTAGGGTAAGTGTTATTTTATGTATATCGAATCCTTATTCATGCTTTGTTTCAGCCATGACATTTTATAATTCTGTGTCCTTCCAGATTTGTACCGTCAAAACCAGCGGCTGCAATAGTTACTAAAGTGTTGCGACATAAGTATACTGAAGCGTGGCTTACATGGAGGGAAGTTCCTTATGCCACGAGACAGATGCTATTTAATGAATTTCAGGTATCATTAGAAGCCAACATGATCATTAAAATTTTTCTTCATAATACATTAATTATTTTTAAACACTTACAGGCTGATGTGTGGTGGGAGCCCGAGCATACGGAAGAAATGTGGAAGGCTTTTAACTCTCGGTGCTCGAAGAGATTGTCCGCGATGCTTTCTGAAGCTCGAGCTGACGGAGAACGACCCAATTGGATCCCCGAGGCCGTTTGGATCGATTTGCTAGGAAAGTGGTCCACTGAGGAGTACAAAGTGAAATGTGAAAAAGCAAAAACCAGTTGAGAGTCCGACTAGGGAGCGTGCTTGCATTCGGGCGGATGTCTATCCACGAGCACGATTGCTAAGAAAATGGTAAGGTCTTTCTCCGAACTCAGGACGAAATATTATACTTTAAGAAAATGGTAAGTGTCGAGAAAATATTATACTTTAAGTTGCAAATTTTAAAATATTATCTCATTGCAGGAGAAAGAGACGGGTAGACCACCTACTCAGGACGAAATATTTCTCCGAACCCATCAGAAGAAGAACAAAGAATGGGTTTCGAATTATGCCCAGGAGATATATGTATGTAAATTTTTGTTCCTTTATTTTTTTCTAAATTGCAAGTTAATAATTAATTAACAAAACTTTGAAGTCGATCACCTAGTCGTCGTTTGTAGTTAATTATTTTGGCCGCTTCTTTGTATTTTCTTTATATTTCAGGATTCTTATAAAACAAAAGAAGTTGATCATATTACGCAAGCCACGCAGGAGGGGACCACACCGTTGACCCCAAGACAACTTTGGACGGACCACGTCGGCGTGAAGAAGGGTCGCATTTATGGACTTGGATCTTCTGTGAGTGACACAGATGTTAGATATGGTCGACGAAGTACTTCAGGTTCATCTCCTTCTGGTATGCAAGAAATTGTGGATCAGGTGACCATCAAGATTAGGGAAGAGGTCAGAAAGGAATTCGAAGAACGTGAACGTCGTAACAGGCTTGAAATGAAGAAAATGATGCGTGCCTTCATGCGTGGCGAATTGAATGACGACGACGCCGAGGTAGATTCATATATAATACATAATTATTTTTGGAATTTGCTTTAATCTGTAGGTTCATTGTACTCATTAGATTCATATGCACTTTGACATCAACATGGGTACTAACTTAGATTTTACTCTTCATCCCTTTCAGTTAGATCTGTAGACTTTCAAAGTTTTCACCGGAAATGAAGTGCATACAGCTGGATCATGTAAATGTCAGTACTTTATAAATAAATATACTTGTAGTTTATGTTTCCTATTTTTTCCTGATTGGCCATGAACTTCAACATACTTCCTGATCACCGCATGAAATCATAGGAAAAAAACTTAGCAACCTTATTTTAATGATAACTTTGACATTTTGGATTTAAATGGTAATGATGATTAAAATTCATATGCCTCTTTCTATTATTTTGGATGATTATGCTCGATTTTGCTTCAATTTTGAGATTCGGAGTTAGCTTGTTAGTTTACGCATCTTCTATTGAATTTATCAAATTATGTTGATGTTAAATTCAAATTATGTTTCTATATTTTATATTTTAGATTCAATTTAGTGCGCACTTTAGATTTTGCTCTTCAACACTTAACAAATCTGAATTCATGTTTTTTTTGCATTTTCATATGTTATAACTTTTACTCTATTTCAATTTTGTGCAGTGATGTTTTGCGACCAAGACGTTATGCGAATTGAACTTCAGCTCTTCGTCGTGACGAAGACGTTATGTCGTTCCATTATGTGATGTTCAATTTGTTTCATGTTTGGATTATGTGAATTAATTGTAGTAATTGAATTATCTGTGATGTGATGTAATTGAATTATCTGTGATGTGAATATGTGAATTGAATTATCTGTGAATCAAATGTGTTGTATTATATCTGTTCGGACATTTAAAATTCATCATTTTTTTTAAATTTTTTTATGTTTCCGACGGTCCTGACCGTCGGAAATAGCTAAAATATTGCAATCTTCAATGGATTTTTTTGATACTTACCGACGGTTATATCCGTCGGTACACAATTATCGACGGTCGTAGTCCACGAGTAAAACCATTGATACAAGATTGTCGACGGTTTGAACCGTCGATACTATCGACGATTCAAGCCGCCGATATATATCGACGGTTAAAACCGTCGATAGTATCCACGGTTCAAGCCGCCGATAGATATCGACGGCACGAACCGCCGATACTATCGACGGTTTAAGCCGCCGATAAATATCGACGGCACGAATCGTCAATATTATTGTCGGTTCAAACCGTCGATATATATTGGCGGTCCTAACCGTTGATAATATTGACGGTTCGCCCCGTCGATACTCAACGTTCGACTGCCGCACCCGCCAGCTAGACCGTCTGTAATACCGACGGTTCAGAAGAAACCGTCGCAAAATGTTTGCGATGCCCCTTTTTCGCACGGACACTGTCCGTCGAAAGAATCGTCGGAAATCGTGATTTTCGACGGATCAGGCCATTTTACCGATGGTTAGGACCGTCGGTAAAAGACAATTTTCTTGTAGTGACATGCATAGATTTAATGCTTTCAATAATGAACACCCTCATCATAATCTATGCTCTCAATCCAATCATGAAAAATCATTGAGAGAGGATAGAGGGGTTTGAATCCCCTTTACATACCTTTCTTTTAGATCCTCCTCCTCTTTCTTCCTCTTCTTCCTCTTCTTCCTTCTCCCTGATCTCCTCTTTATCCTTCCTCAAGCCCTAGCCGCCAAGATGTGGAGAAAGAGGTGAACCTAGAGGGATCACTGGATTTGGACAAAAGTCCAAATTGCCCTTTAATGAACATGGGGTTTTACATCCTCGCCCTCTTAAAAGAAAAATTCGTTCTCGAATTTTAAACATAATAAAGAACACTTACCAAATAATTTTGGAAACGGTTCTTTCATTTCTTCATCTAATTCTCATGTTGGTTAGGTTCCATTGTGGTGCTTCCATGCAATCTTCACCATCTTTACCACTTTGTTTCTTAAACAACGCCCTCCATATTATAATATCTCTATAGGATACTCTTCATATGCGAGGTCTTCCTTGATGGTTGGCTCTTCAATTATCACTACATGAGAACTGTCATATGTGTACTTGCAAAACATTGGCACATGGAAAATATTATGAATTATGGCATATGAAGGAGGCAATGCCAACTTGTATGCTCCTTCTCCCACTTTTTTCAAAATCTCAAATGGGCCGATATATCTAAGAGTCAACTTGCCCTTCCTGCTGAACCTCATGACTCTTTTGATAGGAAATACCTTTAGCAATACATGATCTCCAACTTGGTAGATTTGCTCTCTTTTTTTCTTATCTGCATAACTCTTTTGTCGGCTTTGAGTTGCCATCATTCTTTCATTGATCAAATTTACCTTTTCAACATACTTTTCTACTAGTTCAAGTCCTAGTAGCCGTGCTTCACCAACAACACTCCAACATGTGGGAGACCTGCAAGGTCTTCCATATGGTGCTTCAAATGGAGCCATTTTTATGTTGGAGTGATAACTATTGTTGTAGGCAAACTCAGCTAGAGTGAAATGTTCATCCCAGTTGCCTTGCCAATCTATTGCACATGCTCTGAACATGTCCTCCAAGGTCTAGATTGTCCTTTCATTTTTCCCATCGTTCTGAGGGTAAAATGCAGTGTTGTAATGCAACATCGTGCCAAATGCATGCTGCAACCCTCTCCAAAACCTTATTATGAATCTTGGGTCTCTATCCGATGCAATGGAAACAATAATCCCATGTAATCAGATAATTTCATCAACATACAGCTTCAACTATCTCACATTGTAAGGTAAGAAGTGAGATGACTTTGTCAATCTATCCACGATGACCCAAATGGCATCATGACTCTTCTGTGTCATTGGGAGACCTACAATGAAGTCCATTGTGATCTCATCCCACATTCACTGAGGTATGGGCAATAGGTTTAGCAGTCCTGGTGGCTTCTGGTGCTCAATCTTGACCTGTTGGTAGACTAAGCACTTGTAGACAAATTTTGCTACTTCTTTTCTCATGTCACTCCACCAAAATGTCTTTTGTAGGTCCTTGAACATTTTAATGGTTCCAAGATGGATGGCAAACTATGATTTGTGGCACTCAGTCAGAATTTCTTTCTTGAGCTCTTTATCTTTAGGTACCCACATCTGCCTTGAAATATGATGGCTCCATCTTCTTCCATCTTGTAGTTTGGGTGCCCTTTTTCAACAAGGCCATCATGTTCTTGTACTCTAGGTCTTCTTTTTGTGCTTATACTATCCTTGCTATCAAGTCAAGCTGAATGACACAATGCATCATCAGCCTTCCCTGAGTGCTTTCTTCAATGAGAGTCCACTTGTAGACTCTTAGACATGCATTGATCATTCCCATTTTCTGCATAGAGCATCTGCTACAGAGTTGGCTTTCCCCGGATGATAGAGAATATCAAACTCGTACTCCTTTAAGAATTCTAGCCATCGCCTCTATCTCATGTTGAGCTCTTTTTTAGTGAATACATACTTGAGGCTCTTGTGGTCAGTGAACACTTCAAACTTTTCTCCATACAAATAGTGCCTCCAAATATTCAGAGCAAACACTACTGCTGTCAACTCCAAGTCATGAGTAGGATAGTTCCTCTCATGTGGCTTGAGTTGTATTGACGCATAAGCTACAATCCTTTCATGTTGCATCAACACACAATCTAATCCAGTTCCACTGGTATCACTGTACATTGTATAGCCTCCAACTCTTGTGGGAATTATTAGCACTGGTGCAATGGTCAATCTCTTCTTCAACTTCAGGAAGCTCTCTTCACATTGCTATGTCCAATTGAACTTTTCTTTCTTCCTGGTCAACTTTGTCATTGGGGTAGCAATCTTTGAGAAGTCTTGAATAAACTTTTTGTAGTAGCCGGCCAATCCAAGAAAACTTATGATATATGTCACCATTTTTTGGCCTTTCCCAATTAATGACAGTCTCTACTTTGCTTGGGTCCACTGAAATTTCTTCTTTTGAGACTGTGTCCCAAAAACATTACTTGCTCCAACCAGAATTCACATTTGGAAAACTTCGCATACAGCTGATGTTGTTTCAAAGTTTCCAGAACTATTTGCAAATGATTATGGTGTTCTTCAAGACTTAATGAATAAATCAATATATCATCGACGAACACAATTACAAATGTGTTGAGATGGGGTTTGAAAATCTTGTTCATCAAATCCATAAATACTGTAGGAGCATTTATTAGTCCAAAAGGCATAACCAAAAGTTCATAATGATCATACTTGGACAAAAAACTGACTTTGCAATATCTTCATCAGCTACTCTGAGCTGATGGTATCCACTTCTCAAATCAATTTTTGAGAAGACCGATATTGTGGTCAACTAATCGAATAGATCATCGATCCTGGGCAGAGGGTACTTGTTCTTAATGACCACTTTGTTTAGCATCTTGTAGTCTATACACAATCTTAGTGACCTATCATTCTTTTCGCAAATAGGACAGGTGCACCCCATGGGGACACACTTGGCCTAATGAAGCCTCACTCCAGCAGTTCTTACAGTTGAATCTTCAACTCCTTCATTTCTGCTGGTGCCATTCTGTAGGGAGGTTTTGAGATGGAAGCCATCCTTGTCATGAGATTAATGTGGAAATCGATCTCTCTTTCCGGAGGTAATCCCTGGAGCTCATCGAGAAATACATCAGGAAAGTCCTTAACTACTTCAAAGTCTTCTAGTTGCTTGGGTTGACAGTCATTTTTGACAATACTTTCTAGAAATCCTCGACCGCCTTTATTTAGCAACTTGGTTGCCTTCATGGAGGAAATCATCATCTTCTTCTCTTTTGATGGAATCCCTCAAAAGTCATAGAACTTCCATCTTTTCTGTCCATTTGTATCGTCTTCTCTTGACATCTTAAATAGGCATCATGGTAAGATAAACAATCCATGCCTAGAATAATATTGTAGTCTACCATAGGTAGCACTACAACATCAACAAAGTAATTTACTCCCTAGCAAATTATTAGGGAGATTGCCAAGGACAATTGGGTCATTCGGCTATGTTAGCCCGTTCGCCATTACATAATCATAATAAAATATGATTTTATATAAATTCACCAGAATCATAAATCTATTAAATAAGATAAAAGAATCACTCTATTAAATGCGAAAAACTTCATGAAAACATCAAAAGTAATGTTATAGAATTTAAACCATCATCAATATTCAATAAAAGAACTTAAAGCCATAGTAAAAAAAACTTTAAGACAATTGACTCTTAACATCCTAGACCATTGTGCAATCTTATTCGTAATGAGCTGAGTTGCCATCATCCATAACTTTATGCACCTGCACGGATCCAAGATACAGGAATTCTCCTATTAGAGTATGTAAAGGCCATGCACGCGATGTTATGATCCTATACAGAATACTACATGATATGCATCATCTTCATATAAAAGAAGTAAACAATATGCATGCCATGTACTCATTATGTGATCTACATGTCATTCATCAACATCAATCTATCAACATGATGATAGATTAATGTCATATGATGATGATAGATTGATGTTGATGAATGACATGTAGATCACATAATGAGTAGATGGCATGCATATTATTTACATCTTTTATATGAAGATGATGCATATCATGTAGTATCCTGTATAGGATCATAACATCGCATGCATGGCCTTTACATACTCTAATCGGGGAAACCTCTACTTCTTAGATCCGTACAGGTGCATAAAGTTATGGATGATGGCGGCTCAGCTCATGATGAATAAGATTGCCCAATGGTCTAGGATGTTAATAGTCAATTGTCTTAGAGTCTTTTGACTATGGTTTTAAGATCTTTTATTGGATGTTGATGACGGTTTAAATTATATAACATTACTTTTGATGTTCATGAAGTTTTTTGCATTTAATAGAGTGATTCTTTTATCTTATTTAATGGATTTATGCTTTCGTTGAATTTATAGAAAATCATATTTTATTATGATTATGTAATGACGAACGAGCTAACATACAGTTGGATGACCCAATTGTCCTTGGCAATTTGGGGGTGAAATTCAGGGTGTTACATTATCATCTCATCACCCAAAAATTGAAGCCGTAAATTCTTCATTGTTAATAATTACGAGTGTTAGAAGTATCTTTGTAGAAGGACGCATCAGTCTAATTCAAGTTTTAAATCAAAAGATGGAGAAGCAACCAAACTAACTCAAGGATGGAACACCCCTCTTAATATCTAAATCTTTATCACATTATTTGACAATCTATAATCTATATGATTTGACATAAAGATTTAGTATGTAAAAATAAACATTATAGCAATTCAGATAACATTATTTACTTATAATTAAAAACCTTACTCATGTACAATTTGACATAAAGATTTATCACTCATGGGAAGTTAAAATTTATAATAATCCGACTAAAAAATTGAACAAAAATTCATAAACTTAATAAGTATAGTTATATATATTTTAGATTTTTAAATTAAAATATTGATCGTAAATATGTGTAATATTTAAATAAAAACTAATAATAATATTATATTCATCGAATAATAATAAATTAAGTAAACTAACAATATTAATTATGGTAATAGTTATAATAATTTTTTTGTTGTTGTTATATAGTTTTTTTTATATAATTTCATATTTTATTTATGTAAGATTGAAAAGAATAGAAATGGAAGGAAGATTAAATCAAATTGTTATTTGAATAGACATCCCTTCGTAATCAATCCTAATCAATGTGAAGCAATATGCGTGCATTATTAGATAATTCATATTACTATAAATTTAAACAAAGTAAATGATCGACCTAGGTAAGGCAGACTTAAGATTACTAGTAATATGGGAAGATTAGTTACAGAGAAATTGTCCACCCCATATTCTGCAAGACTCTCCAATATTAGGTTGGATCAGAAAGTATATATCCTCAACAATTCCTTAGATTGAAGAAGGAACTGATCGACCTATCTCATGAACCCATCAATGTAATTCAGCTTACTATTTATGATTAATCTCATATATAAAATGTTTTTTATCTTCATGAAATCATTCGCAAGATCTCACTATTTGAGGTAAACACTTTTTATCAACTAGTTATGGAGGCAACGGTTATGGTAAGTGAACTTCACTTATATGCCTATGGAAATGAATGAATGATTGTTATGAATGTCCATACCTTCTGGTATGATGATTTGACTACATGTTTCTATGTTATTGTTATAGATGCATGATGATAGATTGATGTTGATGAATGACATGTAAATAATGCATAAGTACATGACATGCATATTGTTTACTTCCTTTATATAAAGATGATGCATATCATGTAGTATATATCCTGTTTAGGATCATGACATCGCATAACATGACCTGTCCATACTCTAAATGGGAAACCTGCACACTGGAACTGTGTAGGTGCATAATGATTGGATGGATGTCGGCTCAGCTCATAACAATAAAGATTGCACAAATGGTCTAGGATGTCAAGATTCATTATATTTTAGAGTCTTTTAGACTATGATTTTAAAGATATTTCCTTTGATGGCATTTGATTACGGCTGAAGAAGTTTTAATTGTGATTAATGATGTTTCAATTCTATAACATTACTTGTGATGTTTTCATGAAGTTTTTCACATTTAATTCTAGGATTCTTTTATCTTATTTAATGGCTTTATGCTTCCACTAAATTAATAAAAAATCATACTTCATTATGATTATGTGATGGCGAATAGGCTAACACAGTCAAATGACCTAATTGCCCTTGGCAATTTAGGGGTGAAATTCGGAGTGTTACAATTTGTGCAATTAAGTTACTGTTGTAACGATCCAAAATCCTCCCTAAAAGTTTTGGGCATTAAGGGAAATTTCGTGCTGTTAGTCCGTTCGTCATACATCATTTAATAGTGGAAGACTTGACAATCTAGAGAAAATTTTAATAAATAAAAACTTTCTATTAATTAAATAGACTAATATTCCATAAGACATTAAATACCTAAACTCTTCATTACATCATTATCCTCATTGTTCATCTAGAATCTTACGACTTATTTAACCCTAAGCCAACACTTCGTCATACGCTTGAGCTACGATCTATCATTTAATCATAGTTATCTACACAGATCCAGAGTGCAGGATTTCCCAATTAGAGTATGTAAAGGTCATGCATGTCATGCTATCCTATCACTGCGATGCATCATCATCATAGTAATAATAACATATGAACATTCATGCTATGAACTATATCATGAATCTTATATGACAATACATCATGCATACATTCGTTCATCATATAACGTTTATGTAACATAAACATTATGTCATACCTGCTTTACTTCGGATCCATCATCTGCAAGTGGCATGCAATAAAAACATACATTCATACCATTCATCACATACATAACATATAATTTCATTTCACATTCATTGTCATGTACATTCTAGGAATTTCTTAATAACTCCTTGATCCTTATTTTTTGACTTTTTTCATACTTTACATCTCCTCAGGGTTGCTTTATAACCGTTTGGAGCTTATTTCATTATTCTTTTCTTTCTTTATTATGTGATCCTTGTTCCTTCACGTGTCATCTTCATCCTTCATCTTTATCACATAATACCATCTTGACTTTCATTTCATATCACAAGTCATACTTAGGAAAACACACATCATAATAGTGAGGAACTTTATTCCTAATCATCTTTAGGAATACACACACTTTATGATGATGGACATTGTTCCTTTGGAAAGTACATACATAAATGCATAATTTTACTTCTCGGGCTTAGGTCCCCTTGAAGTACATACATATGTGTAGGACTTTACTTTCCATCTTACTTCAACATCATCATCTTAACCTTCTTTCTTTGTTATAAGATATTATGAAGTTAACTTAACTTTCATTCTTACTTTATCTTATAACATCTGCGATCTTAATATAGTTGAAGAATTATATCACATCATCACATTGGCTAGCTAGGCCACATCCTTAGGAACACGCCAATCATAATAGTGAGAGACTTTATTCCAAGGAATACACACTATAATATTGAGCGACTTTATTTCGAAGAAAACACACGCTATAATAGTGAGGAATTTTATTCTAGGAAATACACACACTTTCTGATGAGAAACTTTATTCTCTGAGAAACACATACACAAATACAGAACTTTACTTCGTGAGATTAGGTCCCCTTGAAGTACATATATAGGTACATGACTTTGTCTCACCATTGATGAGTGACAAGGACATTCTTTTTCAACTTTAGGTGCATTACGCTTTTCAATACAACATTCATTCATATCAATCATTCTTCATCTTTTAGCCTAATTACGACTGAGCATGTTTGTCAATACATCAATCAATGTTTCATGAATAATATCATATATAAAATGTATGAAACATCATAAAGCATTACATTAACAAATAAATGTATTTGGAATGTATATAAACATTTAAATGAAATTCATAATATTAACATAACAACCGTTGACATAAATAATAATATGTCAACCTTCCTTATTTGACAATTTTGACTGAACATCAATAAAAAATTATAACTCAATAAGTAGATTTCATTTTGATTGGTTCTAATTTTTCTGCAAACTATATTTTCATAGGAACCAAAATAAAATTCATGGATTTTATTTTTTTGGCATTTAATTCTAAGAAATCCATTCAACTATCGAGATCTATTCTTTACATAGTAATATGGCAGTAAACACTAAAATATTAATAATTTAATTTATACTCATTATTTTTGAATTATTTCAATTTTCTCATACAGATAACATGAACTTTTAACTTGTGCATAACTTTCAGACCCTAGTTCAGTATTTCTAATTTATGATATTTTTTACAATTTTGTCTCATTGTTACCTGAGATAGCATGATAGTAGTTCGATCTTTAGATTATAACTATTTTTATACATCTTCAATTCAAATGAAACAAATTTCTCTAGAACTAGACTTTGAGAGATTTACATCCATATATTATTTGTAATTTTTGGATAAGTAAAACCTACCCAAATAATTATTATAAAACAATCATGAATTTAACAAATTATGCAACATAAATCATGCAACCCTCAATCAAAATTCCTATCAAGAACAAGGTGTTCTTGAAACTCTCAATCCAAACAAAACATCATTGAGAGGGGAGAGAGGGCTTTGGATCCGCTTTACATACCTTTGAATTTTAGATCTAAAATCTCCCTTTTCCTAATCATCTTGTTCTTATTCTTCATCATCTAGAAGCCTCCTCTAGGTCTTCTTGTCCTTTTCCTAGAAACCTTGATCTTCTCTTTCTTGATCTTAAAACATAGTCACCATAAAAAAATAGGGCTCTAGATCTCCTAGCCTTAGGCTCTTCTTGGTGGAGAAGAAAAATAGAGAAGAGGAGTTGACAGCTAGGTTTTTAGGGAATTAATATAGGATTTAAGGGTTTTGGTTAAAAGGCCCAAATATCCATGACCCAAAATTTGGGGATGTCACAACTGTGACATTGATAAGCATAACGAGAATGCAAGATATTTCATGTTTCTATGCTTGATTCATGTTGAAATTGCTCGCTCCATTGAATAGGAATGCAAACGATGGAGTCAATGGCTTTTGCTCAACCTTCTACTAATCTCCATGTTTTGATATCTCGGAAATGCATTATTATTATTATTATTATTATTATTATAAATCTTGTAATGACTGCTGAACAATGAAGTTTTCATGTGAAGATGAATGCTTATTTATAATTTGTTCATATATGGTTGTAAATGGAGGAAAATGGGTTCAAAATAGGAAAAATGTTGCTGGAATCCCGAGCATGGTCGTGACACCATCGAAGACACATGTTAACGTTGATAAAAATGGAATAATCAAACCTTTACCTTATACTTATTTTATAAAATATGAAGATTTATTGCAGGAGGACAAACAAGGTGGTACTGTAGACTTTTGTGCAGTCTATAGGCCACACAAAAGAGCATGAAGACCAATGACTTGGTCATGCTCGCTGCTCGTAGAGTTCTAATAAGTATCATCACATGTTCGCTTGATTTTTTATATTAGCGTAAATGATTTAACAAATGTGAAATGTTTAAATTTCTTAGGATGCGTATAATAAGAAGATGGTCGAGAAGTACGGAGACGATTCTAATACTCAGCCACCAGGTAACGTATCTCCAAAACGATTCATGTTTTTAACATTATAACACTTTATATGTTTATATGTTTTTTGATGTTATATAATTTAGAGTGTTATATGTAATTTGTCTATTTGGTAGAGAACATTGTTGTTTGGGAGGAGATGACTGGTATGACACGAGGAGGATACATGCATGACTTAGGTACAACCACTCAAGTTCCTAGGAGAAGCGGAGTATATGCAAGAGGCTCATCTGCACTGAGTTCATCTACCGCACCTGAGCTCATGTTGAACAGCATCAGGGGACTCATCTCGGAGCAGCTTGCTCAGTAGCTTCCTCAACATTTGGCTCCCATTTTGTAGGCGATCTAGACCGTGCTTCAGCTACAGACTCAATCCCCACGAGGCCAATGACTGAGTACGTCGGCGTCGAATGTCAGGAATGACAACGATGACGATAACAATTTAGGATAGAAATTTTTGTATCATATATCTTTCTTATGATTTTTTATGATGTATGATATTATTGTGTTATCTTATTAGTACTTTTGTGATGGTTATTAGTGCTTTTGTGATGGTTATTAATGCTTTGTTTTATTATTATTGTTATCAATGTGAAGAATGCATTATATATCCATTATATAATTTGTATGGTGTGGGAAGGGAACAAAATTACTGGAATGGGCAAAATTATTGGTATTTAGCATCTCTTTAGCGTCGCATTAGCGACGCAAAGAGACTAGATGCTATTACAAATATATCGCAAGTGGCGTCACTTTAGAGCCGATTTAACGTCACCAGACTTGGCATCACTTTAACAATGCGTCAGAGACGAAACACGACAACAAGTTAGCATCACGTTAGCATCTATTTAGCATAAGTTTAGCGCCACCTTAGCGTCTAATTAGCATCGCATGTCTCAACGCTAACTTAGCGTCAGATTAGCGACGCCTTTGAACTCCTCATAGGACACATTCCGCATCATGTTAATGTCGCAATAGCATCACGTTGTGGCACTAGTAGCATCGCGTTTATCACCAGCGCCGTTGCGACGCTAATAGCTATCGAACGTCGATGTCTCCACAGTGCAATGCCATTTAGACGCTAATGTGTGGCTATTTCTTTTAGCCACGCGTTAGCGTCGCCTTAACGCCAACATGATTGCGTCGCCAATCGACAGATTTCTTGTACTGTCATGATGGCTACAACCCTAAAAATTTGAGAAAGAAATAGAAGAATAAAGAGGAAGAGGACAAAGAGAAAGAAGACATAGACAAGGAAAATGGGATCAACATCAACGAAGAAAGAGATTAAAGCCATAAGAATATAAAGGGGATTCAACCCCTCTCCCCTCTCAATAGATTTCATCTTCTATGCTTAGATCTATTTGTTTTTATGCCTAGAAAATGATGATCATGCTTTAGATTTATGATTTTGTATGTTTTAGGAAAGAACCCTAACTCATTTTCATATTATGATTTCCATGTTTTTATTCATCTTCTATGCCTATTAGATGTATATGAATGATATCTAAGATTTTTAGAGATGACATGCATGATTTCCTAAAGTTTTTCCCTAAAAAATTCAGAATTTCAGGTTAGAAATTGGGATTCCAGGATGTTGGCATGACCATGACCAAATAGACAAGGTCAAAGCAATTAAAGGGCTCTCGTTCACATCCATGACACCTCTATCATGGCCGTGACTAGGACAAACAAGACTGTGATTAACTTGGTCAGGACCGTGACTTAGAGCGATACAACCAAATTTTGGCAAAGGCTAGGAATGCAATGAAAAAACCGAGTACGGCTATGACAATTCTGGGCACGGCCGTGATAAGGCTGGGCACACCCGTGACAATGCTGGGCACAGCCGTGATAATGCTGGGCACAACCATGACATTTCTGGGCATGTCCGTGATGCTGGAAAATATCTTTTAAGATGTATTAAACCTATTTTCTAATGTATTTAGGTTATGTATGGATGTGTATTGATTGTATATGACCCATAGATACACATAATTCATGCTCAGTGGTAATTAGGCTAAAAGATGAACAACGATTGATATGAATGTTTGATGCATTGATGACCCTAATAAAGTATGAAATTGAAGAAAATATCTCAACAATCATTATGTTAAAGGAGTAAATGCCATTCACCTTGTGGTGATCGAGACCTCTTAGGAAATAATGCCATCACTTAAAAGGGTGTTCGAGATTTCCTAGGGACCACTAGCCTAGTTGTATTGATATTTCCACAAGCTTTCAATTAATTAAAGATGAAACATGGGATAAGAAGTAAATGCTTCACTTTATGGTGACTGAAACTTCTTTGGGAAATAAAGTCATCACCCAAAAGGTGTTTGAGATTTCTCAGAAGTAAATATCTTTCACTTTATGGTGACTGAGACTTGTTTGAAAAATAATGTCATCACCCAAAAGGTGTTTGCGATTTTCTAATACCCTTTTAACCAATATAATGATGTCATCCTCTACTGACTATTAAGCAAAGATGGATCATGTTATAAGATGAATGTAATGAAAGCAGGAAATGAATATAAAAATGAGAAGTAAACGTCTTCCACTTTATAATGATAGAGACTTCGCAAGAAATAATGTCATCACGTAAACGATGTTTGAGATTTTCCAATATAAAGATGAAAGATGTCATATGATGAAGTTAATGAAAGTAACCATTAAAGTTAAAGATGAGAAGTAAATGCCTTTTACCTTATGGTGACTAAGACTTCTCGAAAAATAATACCATCACCTAAATAGTGTTTGAGATTTTCCAATGCAAAGATGAAAGATGCAATATGATAAAGTTAATGAAAGTGGGATCATAAGGTACCTTAATAATATTATATGATCAATGTATGAAAGTAAGATGAATGAATGTCCAATGGCTTATAAAGTAATCCTGAGAAAATGTAAGGTAAGGAATGAAAAGATTAAGCAACAAGTAAGGATCAAGGAGTTATAAAGAAACTCCTAAGGTGTACATGATAATGAAAGTAAAATGTAATGATAGGTGTATGTCATGTAGATCCATGATTTTATGTTTATTATCCACAATTCCTATAAATGATTCTTTTCCAAATGATTTTATAATGGTCATCAGCTCATTAGGTAAATTACACGAATGATCCCTCAACTTTGAGTCGATATCTCAACGGTCCCCCAACTTCAATTTGTAAATAGAACGTCTCCCAACTTTGATTTTATTGCACGATTTATCTACTTGACCGATGATAGTAGGTTTTTCGGTTGCCTAACACTACAAGAAAACTGACGAATAGCAACCCAAAGAGAAAAATGCTATTGCAGCGCTATTGTGTCTCTGAAGAGTATAACGTATCTTTAGCATCTACTTAGCGTCGATAAATATGAGACGCCTGAAATCGGTGGCTAATAATGTTGCAATAGAGCCAAAGAAGAGAGAGACACTACTAGCGTCAACAGTAGACACTATCTAGATGTTAAGATGACGTGTATGCGAGCTGTTGATTGGCGTCGTTAATGCAATGCGAAAGTGGCGCAGAAACCGAAGACGCTATCTCGACGCTCAAGGGAAGCTAAGTTTATGCATTAGTTGATGCTATTTCGGACTGTGAGGCCAACATCAAGTCATTGGGGTCGCCAAGGTGACGCTCAATAGGGAAACGCTAATGTGACGATCAGGAGATGCGAAGGATGATATATTTAATGTAGCGACGACTATGCATGCGATGCTATTGTGACGATACAAAGGCTCTAATATCATATATTTTTTCCCATTACAACCATATTTTATTCCCTTCCCACACCATACACTTATATAATGCATATAAAAGCATTCATCATAGACACCATATCAGAGATAAGAATATAAAAAGTAATAAACTGAACTAACAAACTACTATACGTATATCTAATAACAAGTGTATAAGTAACAAAAGCATAGTTGCAAAAGTTTCTATCCTAAGTTTGGGAGCTGTCGTTGTCATTCCGGACGTTCGATCCCAACGTGCTCGATCTTTGGCCTCGCGGGGATTGATTCTACGACAAGATCAATTCCTGAATCGCCTGTAATAAAGGAGCCAACTGCTACGATGACTGCTACGACACCTGTTGTTTGTGATATCTATTGCGATAGCTGCATCACATCAGGTGCAGCGGATGAGCTCAGAGTAGATGGGCCACCTGCATATCCTCCGCTCCTCCTAGGTACTTGAGCGGTTGTGCCTAGGCTACGCAGGTATCCTCCTCGTGTCGTGCCGACTATCTCCTCCCAAACAATAGGGTCCTCTACGAAATAGAAAAATTATACAGTCATATAAACATTATAGATTATATTATATAACATCAAAAAACACATAAATTAAAAACATGAATTGCTTTTGAGAAACGATACCCGATGGCTAAGTACTCGGATCATCTCCTTACTTTTCAACCATCTTCGCATTATAGTCACCCTAAAAAATTTAAACATTGTGTATTTAAAAAATCGTTTGCACTAACGTCACCAACCAAGTGAACATATCATGAGACTTATCAGAAGTCTAAGATTAGTGGGTGTGACCAAGTCGTTGGTCTTTCGGCTGTTATGCATGTCCTCGTAGACCACACAAAATTCCACAAGACCACCTTATTTCTCCTTCTGCAATAAAGTTTCAAATTTTTTAAAATAAGTATAAGTTAAAACTTTTATTATTCAAATTTGTATGTAAATTATCATGCACTTTAGATGCTTGTCAAATCGCATGGACTCGCCTGGGTGGATGTGAGCCTCGGGCTTCGAAAATCGATTAACTCTTGCCTTTTTCGACTTTCTTTGCCATTGTTCATCCGTACTGTATGAACATCAAATACTTAGACTTTGAAAAATTATAAATTTAATAAAAATAATTTAAATGTAAACATAGTATCACTTCTTATATAATGACTCCCAAACCAAGTGCCTAATATTCCTTGGGCATTTCTATATGCCCTGCTCCAAAGTGAGGCCGGCGGACGTAGCACCTCCTCAATGAAATATGCTTCACATATAGAGCCTTCAATCTTCGCCTTATTCTTCTCTTTCCTTTTCAAATATACCATGCACCTTTTGAAAGGATATATCCATCGATACTGAACCGGACTTGCAACTTTTGTTTCATATGGAAGATGTACAATCAAGTGCTCCATCACATCAAAGAAGGAAAATGGAAATATCTTCTCAGCCTTGCACATGGTAATCACAATAGAAAACTCTGACCGAGAGATGTCTTCTTCCCGAATGATGGATGTATAATACTCTTTAAAGAACATAGATAACTCTGTTAAAACATCCCATATGACCTATGGCAAAAGTTCATTGTAGGCAATTGGAAGCTGTCTTTGCATAAAAATATGACAATCAAGACTGTTTATCTCATGTATCTTCCCATTTCCAGGTTAAAACAATGAGATATTATTACGAAAAGAAGGAGAGAGAGATCGCACGAACACAGAAGAACATGAAAATTTACGAGGTTCACCATAAATCGAGTTACATCCTCAGGAAGCGGCAGCTCTCTTTGTTATGGAATAAAGATGATTACAAGGATGAGTCTCTGTCTAGAACCCTAAGGAGTTTATATAGGCACTCTCTTTGATAGATGATAGGAATTACATACGGACTGAGACTCTAAATAAATCCTCTGAAAATAGGACATCTATCTCGTGATAAGAAAATAAATCAAATCCTAATCACATACAGAATACCCTTAAAACAATTTCGTTGATCGGGCAGTGAGACCCCGTAGGAGAATTTTGCTGAAGCGCCTGACTATGTAGGGGACCAACTGGGTTCAGATTCAAGGCATTATTAACAAATCTTCACCTTAACTTGAATCATCTTCAGAGTACACAAATCTATGCCACGCTGCCTCCAGCCCCACGTCGGGACTATTACCAAGTATTGATGTTAAGCAAGTCCAAGCAGTGCTGGAACTTACCATGAGGAACAGATTTGGTGAACATATCAGCTGGATTATCTTCAGTGCCAATCTTCTTCACCTTGATCCTCTTCTCAGTGCGGATGAAGTGATATCTGGCATCAATGTGTTTGGTTCTTTCATGTTGTACTTGATCCTTGGCTAAACATATTGCACTTAGATTGTCACAGTGCACTACAGCCAGCTCCTGATGTAATTCGAGATCTCCAACTAAGCCTTTTAACCAGATGCCTTCCTTGGCAGCTTCTGTCAGTGCCATATATTCAGCCTCTGTGGTGGACAATGTAACTGATGGCTGAAGTGTGACCTTCCAATTAATAACTAAACTGCCCAAAGTGAAGATATAGCCTGTCATAGATCGTCTTCCATCAACATCTCCAACATAGTCTGAATCTGAGTATCCTACAACCAAACACTCTTTATCACTTCTGTAGATGAGGCCAATATCAGATGTTCCTCTCAGATACTAAAAAATTTGCTTCACTGCTTGCCAGTGCTCCTTTCCTGGATCGCTCATGAATCTGACGACAACACTGACTGCATGAGCAATGTCCGATCTTGTGCAAACCATGGCATACATCAGACTTCCAACTGCACTAGCATATAGAACCCGAGACATGTACTCCTTCTCTGCTTCTGATTTTGGTGCGAAGGCAACAGAAAAATGAACATTTGCAGCTGATGGAGTATTCAAAGGCTTCGCTCCTAACATTCCAAATCTGGATAAAATCTTCTCAAAATAACTTTTCTGAGATAAGAAGAGTTTACCCTGTGCGCGATCCCTTAGAATTTCCATCCCCAAAATCTTATGTATTGCACCAAGATCTTTCATGTCGAATTCTGCACTGAGGAGCTTCTTCAGATTCTGAATGTCTGTTATGTCTTTGGCAGCAGTAAGCATATCATCGACATACAAGAGCAGATAGATTATGGAGCCGTCCTTCACCTTCTTATGGTATACACAACAATCATTGGGACTTCGACTGAATCTCTTACTGATCTTGAAACTGTCAAACCTCTTGTACCATTGTCTGAGAGACTACTTCAAGCCATACAAAGATTTCTTCAGATTGCAAATTGATTCTCCTTTCCTAGAATGGAGAATCCCTCTGGTTGGCTCATAAGAATGTCTTCTTCAAGTTCTCCATGGAGGAAAACAGTCTTCACATCTAGTTGCTCGAGCTCTAGATTCTGATGTGTTATAAGGGCAAGTAGCACCCTGATAGAAGTATGTCTGACAATAGGTAAGAATATCTCATTGTAGTCCACACCTTCTTTCTGACTATAACCTTTAGCAACGAGCCGTGCTTTGTATCTTGTGCCTTCAACTCCTGGAATTCCAGCTATCTTCTTAAAGATCAACTTACAGCCAACAACCTTTTTACCTTTAGGCAGCTTGACCAGCTCCCACGTCTGATTTTTGTGAAGAGATTCCATCTCCTTACCCATAGCAGCGATCCATTGTTCAGATTTGACACATGTGATAGCATCCCTATACGAGGACGGCTCCAGGGACTCCACCTCTTCAGTTACCTGTAGTGCATAAGCAACCATGTCCTCGAAACCATATCGTTTAGGAGGACCTACTTCTCTGCGAGGACGTCTAGCAGCAATTGACTTCTCTTCAAGTTGCTCATCAGATTCTTCACCTTCTGGTTCTACTTCTTGATGTGATTCTTCAGCATCATCCTCAGTTGGAGTGATTTCAACATCCACCTGTTTACTGACACTCTCTTCAGCCTTCACCTTCAACTGAAGCATTGATGCTTCATCAAAGGTCACACTTCTTCTGTGGATGACTTTGTGTTCTGAAGGAGACCAGATTTTGTAGCCCTTCACTCCTGCACCATATCCCATGAACACTCCTTCTTTGGCCCTTGGCTCCAACTTCCCTTCACTGCAACCAAAAACTTTCAGACAAGTATAATCAACAGGATTTCCTGAATACCTCAGTTGGAGTCTTGAGATCAATCGCAGTCGCCGAACTTCGATTCACCAAGTAGCAAGTTGTGTTAACAGCTTCAACCCAGAATGTTCTATTCAGGCCAGTGTTAGAGAGCATGCACCTTGCCCTTTCCAGAAGTGTCTTGTTCATTCGTTCTGCAACTCCATTCTGTTGTGGAGTATCTCTGACTGTGTGATGTCTGGCAATGCCTTCATTTTTGCAGAACTGGTCGAATTCAGCAGAACAGAACTCCAAACCATTATCAGTGCGAATGCGCTTAACTTTTTTTGACTTCTGATTTTCCACCAAAACTTCCACTGCTTAAAGGCCATGAAGGACTCACTCTTGTGCTTCATCATGAATACCCAAGTCATCCTCGAGTAGTCATCAATCACGGACAGGAAGTACCTAGCACCTCCTAATGATGGAACACGAGAGGGACCCCAATAATCGGCGTGGATGTAGTCAAGTGTCGCTTTCGTCCTGTGCACTACCTTGCCAAACTGAAGCCTTTGTCAAATACACAGTGCTTGCAGAAATCAATTTCAAATATCTTCTGACCTCCCAGAAGACCTTGTTTGCTGAGAATATTCATCCCGTTATGACTCATATGCCCAAGACGCATGTGTCACAGCCTGGACACATCTGATTTGGATGAACTAGCCACTGCAGCAACACCAGAGACTATCTTGCCTTGTAGTATATACAAGGACTTTTGTCTGACTCCCTTCAGAATCGTAACATCATCCTTCATGACTGTGAGGAAGCCTCCAGCAGCATTGATCTGACACCCTTTAGAGTCGAGGACTCCAAGTGATATCAAATTCTTCTTTAGTTGCGGAACATGGCAGACATCTATCAGTGTCCTCACAAGATTGTCATGAGTCCTGATATGCACAGAACCGATCCCAACTATCTGACATGACACGTTATTGCCCATGATGACATTTCCATCGTCAGTCTTCTGATATGATGAGAACCATTCTTTATTCGGAGTCATATGATAGGAACACCCCGAATCCCCCAACTATCCTCTAGACATCCTTGATCAGAAGCAGCCAGAACTAAATCATCTTCGGAATTCCCTGTTTCATGTGTCACCGTAGCGACGGGGCCCTTTTTCTTCTTCGGATAATTTTTCTTCCAATGACCAGGTTCCTTGCAGTAATTACAGATGTCCTTCGCATTGATTTTCTTCTTCTTGGACTTGGATTTCTTCGAATTCGAGGACTGTCCCTTCTCCACGGTTGATATCAAACCCACGGTCTGAGTCTCTGTAGAATTTTCAGATGCCCTATGTCGAAGTTCACGAGTATGGAGGCTCGATCTTACTTCTTCCAGACTTATAGTTTCCTTCCCGATAATCATAGACTGAACGAAATTCTCATATGATGGAGGAAGCAAAACTAACAGAATTAGGGCAGCATCTTCATCCTCGATATTTCTGATTTCCATCAACAAAGAATTTTAATGATCAAGATGTTCCTTCAGAGGGGTACCTTCCTGCATGCGGAGAGAGAACAGACGTTGCTTCAACAATAACTTGTTAGTGAGAGACTTCATCATATACAGACTCTCGAGTCTCAACCACAGACCGGCCGCCTTTTCTTCATCTGCGACTTCGATTATCACCTCATCCGCCAGACATAACAAAATCATCGAGTGCGCCTTCTCCTCCTATGCCCCCAAAGTTGCGTGGTCGATCTCCTTTTCTTTGCCCTTCGAGTCTTCCTCCTTTGGTTTGTTCTCCCATCTTGATCTACCACAACCCGAAACTATTTCTGCTGGTGAACTTCTCCACGCTCACATTGTGCAACGCCATCTCCCTGCTGGTCGAGAATCGCTGACGAAACCCTAAGGCTCTGATACCAGTTTGTTACGAAAAGAGGGAGAGAGAGATCGCACGAACACAGAAGGACACAAAGATTTACGAGGTTCACCCTAAATCGGGTTACGTCCTCGGAAAGCGGTGGCTCTCTTTGTTATGGAATAAAGATGATTACAAGGATGGATCTCTATCCAAACCCCTAGGGAGTTTATATAGGCACTCCTTTTGACAGATGATAGAAATTACATACGGACTGAGGCTCTAAATACGGACCGGTTCCCTTTGACAGAGGATCGGTTGCCTTAGTCCCTTAAAGGTTATATTGACGTAGGGGAATTCTCCTGAAGCGCCTGACTATGTAGGGGGATCAACTAGGTTCAGATTCAAGGCATTATTAATAGATATGTTTGATACATATCCACCAGGGAATTTCAATTCCTTGACCCATTCTAAAACCACTTTTCTTTGATCATTGCTTAAGACATAAGTAGCTTTTCGCTTTTTGCATTTACCAATTTGAAGATGAATGATATCTAGCTCTGGTCTTCTGCATATAACTTTCATTTCTTCGCGCGCCTGTATGCTATTTTTTGTTCTTCCTTTAACATCCATAATAGTGTTGAAGTTGTTGTCAAATACGTTCTTCTCCATATGCATGATGTCCAAGTTATGATCTACCAAGTTTGAAGACCAATAAGACAACTTGCAAAAAATACTTCTTTTCTCCGGATTATGTTCACTTCCAAAACCAATTTGCTTGTAAGAACCATCCTTCAATCCGAATGAGACTTCATTAAGCTTGTTTACTTGTTGTAACAATTTTTGTCCTATCATATGACTTGAAGGCAATGTGTGCTCGGTTGTATTCTTTTTAAATGACTTTCAATCGCGACGCATCGAATTCTCCAATGGCAAAAACATCCTATGACAATCAAACTAGCAAACTTTCATACAATTTTTCAAATAAAATGATTTTGTATTTTTTTCGCATATGGGACAAGCAAATTTACATTTTGTGCTCCAACCGGTCAACATTTCATATGCTGGAAAATCACTTATGGTCCACATTAATGTGACTCTCATAATAAAATTTTGTTTCTTAGATTTGTCATAAGTAACCATGCCATCCTCCCATAACATGTTGAGTTCATCAATCAAAGGTCTTAATTAGACATCTAAACTTTTACTATGACATCGAGGACCTGGGATCATACAAGTAAGCAATATGTTCTCTCATCTCATACACATGATTGGAGGAAAATTATAAAGTGTCACAAAAATCGGCCAATATGAACAAGAAGTGCTTGATGAGCCCAATGCGTTGAAGCCATCGGTGCAACGTCCTAATCTAACATTGCTTGATTTTGCTGAAAAAGTCAGATGAAGTGCATCAAATCGTTTACATGCCTCAGCATCTGAAGGATGTGTAATGAAATTTTGATCATCACGTGTCTCTTCTCTGTGCCACCTCATAAATGATTCAGTTCTTTTCTGAAAGAAATAGTCGTTGCAATCTTGGAACTATGGGAAAGTATTTAAATACTGCATTTGCCTCATTTTTTTCAACTTTGAGAATTCTTTCTTGGCTTGTATCTGGGCTCGTCAAAAGTAGAACAACTCATAAGTGAGTTATTTTCCTTGTAATACAACATACAATGATTATGACATGTATCAATCTTCTGATATTCCAACCCTAAATCTCTCATCAATCTTTTACACTTGTAAAGGTTTCTCAGTAATTTCTCTAAAGCTAGAAGCATACTCTTAATAATGGCAATCATCCGGTCAAAACAACTTTCGCTTGTATTAAATTCTGATTTCAAGTTCATTAGTCGTGCCACTGCAGAAAGTGTAGCTTGCTTCACGCATCCAACCCATAAATGTTCGTTTACTTCTTCGAGAAGATTATAAAATTTAGAAGCTGAAGGATTCGGATCTTCTTTGATCAATGTTTCACCAATATTTTCTCCTAACATTGCATCTCGTATCATATCCTTGTACAGATTGCTTAGTATAAACTCTTCTGCACATCATATCTTACTTTCCACTGATAACATTTGCATTTTCATCATGGACATAAGATTTCACCATATGAAGAAGCAAAACCTTTAATAAATTCATCAACACCATACTTATATTCTTCTGTTACAACGCCACATTTATCCTTCCAACGATAGATCCAACTACGATCTAGCTTTGTTATTTCTGTAATGGACAACATTAAGCCATATGTCAATAAATTATTGTACTTGAAACATGTGATTTTGTAGTTATGAAGTCCAAAATCACATGTTTCAAGTACTTGATCTTCGTATTCAAAATCGACCATAATGTGTATTTTGGGTACCAAATACTGATAAACTTTTTTTGTCATTTTCTAATGCCTCTTTTTTTATCATAATCTCATTTTATTGCCAAGAATGTGGTTGTACATCCTTAGTAAAATTTATGAGAACATGAACAAAAAGAGGTACTAGAATTATGAAAAAAAAAATATTAGTATTTGATTTCAAATTGAGTTGAATCACAATTTCGATTCTTTTTATCAAATTTCCTTATTTCCTAGCATATGCCATATGGCTCATATTATTTAGCATAAGAATTAATTGCCTTATTTCCTACCATAATTAACATAGCATACTATATGTCTACATAACATTACAGTTATTAACTTTACATTACAATAATTAACATAGTATTACATCAATTGACATAGAAAATTAACTACGCATTACATAATGGCGGCGGGGCTCATACCTTCTTGCAACCGGTCGGTCGAACAACAAGGCGAAGGGCGATGGAGGCGGAGAAGGAAGGCGGCGGGTGGCAAAGGAGGGTGGCACTGGGCGGAGGAGGGCAATGAAGGAAGGCGACGAGCGGCGGAGGTGGTCAAAGGAGGAAGGCGGCAAGCGATGGAGGAGCTCGACAGCGGATGGAGGGGCGCAGAGGAGGTGGGTGGTGTAGGGAAATAGAGGGGGGTGGGGGTGGAAGAGGGTGGAGGAGGAAGGCGGAGGGTGGCGGAGAAGGTTGGAGGAGGAAGGCGGAGGGTGTACGACGAGGCGGATGACGATGTCGAAGGAGCATGGAGGGTGGGGTCGGAGGAGGGCGGACGATGGCATCAGAGGAGGCGAGGAGGGCTTGGTCGGAGGAGGACGGACAGTGGTGGGATTCGACTGGGGCAGGTCGGAGTAGGTTTTCGGGCATCAGGCATCGGGCGTCAGAGCAGATTGTGTCGGTCGGAGCAGAGGTCATCGATCACGGTGAAAATCGATGAGTAATATTGAAAAGTGAAAACGCCGAAGAGGTATTAGGGATTTAACTTAAGTATTTAGTGCCTCCCTAAAACGCGACACTACTTCGACACTCTAGAGGCACCAGTTACTTTGAGATGCTATTTCGAGGCTCTAGTGATGCCATTTCGAATATTTTTCCTAATTTAATTCTTTTCCTAATTTAAGAGGAGTTAGGGATTTAACTTTAGATTATATTATAAGTTTATGCATTATAAGTTTACATCTTATAAGTTTACACATTATAACTTTATATTATATTAAGATTATATTGAATAGCTTCCATTGTCAAAATTGTGTATATGTATATCTAATATATGTGTATGTATATGTCTATATGTGCGAGATTAAGTCACAACAATGTGTAAATGTATATGTATTATAAGTATATACGTGTATGTATATGTCTATATATGTGCGAGATTAGGTGATAATATGTATACATATTACAAGTATATATGTGTATGTATATGTTTATACGTGCGAGATTAAGTGATAATAATATGTATATGTTTATGTGTTATATATAAGTATAAGTATATATGTGTATTTATATGTCTATATGTGTCCGATTAAGTGAGGGTAATAAAAAGTCAGTTAATGCGTGCTATATATACTTATGGGTGTCTATATCCAAGGTGTCGCTAAAATATATTAGCGACACACTAGCATCGCAGTAGCATCCCAATCTTCTTAGCATCTGAACAACGGGAGAGGGCTCTGTCGCGGCCGGCAAAGGGCGACTTCCTCGCATGCGGTGAGGATGAAACAGGGGGGCAACGCCCCCTTGTGTGAGCTTGCCGGTGCATGAGCTCGAACAGGGGAACGCCGGCCCCCTCGCGTCTTCCTCACGTGCGGAGAGGAAGAAACAAGGGGTCCGACACCCCCCTGTGCGAGCTTAACGGCGTGCGAGATCGAAGAGGGGGCGCTAGCCCCTCTCATGTCTTCCTCGTGCATGGAAAGGAAGAAACAGGGGGGCCGCACGAGACCCCTTCCCCCTTCGCCGACAAGTGAATGCTCGGCACATGCTGGCTTTCGGTACCATCCCCCGCGTCACCAGACCCACCATCTCCTGCTCGTCATAATCGTCCGACAAGGACGTCAGAAGACCCATTACCATATGACGGTATGCCTCGCTGATCCATGTCACTCGGTCTCGCTGATCGGTTACAAACCCCAAGCACAGGTTCATCTCCAATGCCCTCCTCAGTGCCTCATCGTTGGGGGCCACCAATTCCCTATCATGCCACACGTCCGGGCCGTCAGTCACCCACAACCTCCCGATTATCCGGCTTCCCTCTCCGAAGCCTTCGACATTAGTGGGAGCAGCGTCACAACTGTTGCGGCTGCGGACATCGAGGGAGAAGATGTCGTTGATCCCATCGACAAAGACAATGAGATCATCGAAGATGATAATGATTTTACAATGTCCTCTTCCTTCTCCTCCGCTGTCATCACCGTTGTTGCCGCCTTCTGGCCGTGGTCCTCGACCTTCTTCACCTTCCTCTCTTCGCTTTGAGGTCATCGGAGTTCCTCCTCTTCTTTCGTCGGCCCCCCTGTTTCTTCTTCTCCATGCACAAGGAAGATGCGAGGGGGGCCGACGCCCCCCTCTGCGAGCTTGCACAGGGGGGCGTCGGCCCCTTGTTTCTTCCTTGCTGCGTGCGAGGATGACGCGAGGGGGACAAGCGTGTCCTAACTTCCTCGCGCGCGGTGAGCTCGCACAGGGGGCGCCAGCCCTGCTATTTCTTCCTTGCCGCACGCGAGGAAGTTGTTAGGGGGTCGACACCCCCTTTCCCCTTCGTTGGCTGCGACAGAGGAAGGGGGCATCGGCCCCTCTTTTTTGCTTCGCCATCCGCGAGAGAAGGAGAAAAAGGGAGCCAGCACCCCTGTTTCTCCCTTCGCCAATCGCGAGGGAGAAAGGGGGGCGCTGGCCCCCCTTTTCTACTTTGTCGGCCACGTGCTGGCGAAGTGGGAAAGGCGCCTCCCTGACGCTGATGGAGAAGGGATGGTGTCGGCCCCCGCTCGGCGCCAATGGAGAAGAGGGGGGGCATCGGCCCCCTTTTCATTTTTTTTGTATTCATTAAATATGAGTTTATTATATATTTATATTATTTTATTTTATTTTTATGATGTGGATGAAAGAAAAATAATCGATGTGACAGCCACGTACCCTAGGCAACTGGGGAAACCTACTATCATCAGTCAAGTGGACGAATCATGCACAAAAAATAAAGTTGGGGGCATTCTATTTACAAATTGAAGTTGGGGGACCACTGAGATATAAACTCAAAGTTGGGAGACCATCTGTGTAATTTACCCTCCGCTCATCAACTCTGGTATATTGATATTATCAATTATTTAGTTTGTGGGATCATTCCAGCTAATTACTCATACTAGCAGAAAAAGAAATTCTTTCATTTTATCAAAGATTATTATCGGGATGATCTATTTTTGTTCAAGAAGTCCTCTGATGGAATGTTTACAAGATGTGTGGCATAATATGAATTTCAAGACATCTTACCCAAATGCCACTCTTCACCTTATAGAGAACGTAGAGCTACTAAGAAGCCAGCTGCTAAGGTACTACAATCAGGAATCTATTGGCCCTCTTTACTTAGAGATGCTCGTTTACATGTGAAGAGATGTTATATATGTCAAAGGGAGAGAACTATCTCTAGAAAAAATGAAATGCCTCTGAAATTTTGGAAGTTGAAATCTTTGATGTCTGGAGAACTGATTACATGAGACCCTTTCCGAGCTTATTTGGATACAAGTTCATCTTATTAGCTGTTGATCATGTGCTCATATGGATTGAAGCAATCCCAACAATTGTTATTTATTCCAAGTCTGCGATCAAACTATTCAAGGACATCATTTTCTCTAAATTTGGAGTTCCAAGAGTAGTTATCAGTAACGGAGGAAGCCACTTCATTGAGAAGAGTTTTGAAAATTTATTACTCAAGTATGGAGTCAAATATAAGATTTCAACACCTTATCATCCTCAAGACAATGACCAAGCTGAAATTTTAAATAGAGAAATTAAGACATCTTAGAAAAAATGCATCATTGTCGAGAAAGGATTGGAACAGTAAACTAAATGATGCACTTTGAGCTTATAAAATAATTTATAAGTCTCAAATTAGTGTCTCTCCCTATAAAGCGATTTATGGAAAAATGTGTCATTTGTCAGTTGAACTTGAACACAGGGCATATTGGCCGAATTATGATTTGAAGTCTTGTGACCAAAATAGATTATTTCAACTAGATGAACTAGATGAAATCAGGCTTAACACATACCATAACTATCAATATTGCAAAGAAAGGACAAAAAGATGGAATGTCAGCAGAATTTAAAAAAAAAGAATTCAAGGAAGGAGACTTAGTTATATTGTACAATTCAAGACTTATTTATTTTCTGGAAAGCTAAAAACCTAATGATCAGATCATTTAAAGTCCAGAAGGTTTACCTATTTGGAGCTGTGGATCCCGAGAGTAAAAACTAAGATATTGTCAAAATTAATGGACAAAGACTGAAATTGGACAACACAACAACTAATAATTCAACTAAGAAAGTGCTCAAATTATCAAATCCACATGAATTCCCTAACAGAAACTAAGTTGTAATAATGTCTAGCATAAGACAATAAAGTAGAATGCTTCTTGGGAGGCAACCCAAGCTTATGAATAACTAAATACCATTTTATTTTTGTACGAATAAGTCAGAGTGGAAATGGAGTCAATCACATTTCTCATTGAACTAAATTCAGCTCAAACAGTACTCTTGAACTTACAATTTTAATTTTTCACTGAAATACATTTGATAACTAATTATCACTGAAATACATTTTAATTCTTACTTGACTTAGCTCATGTTATGATCATCATAACGATAACTGTGATTTTTTGTTTATATCACTTGTCCATATCCGTTTTTTGTCAAATTATAGTGAATTTCTTAATCATTGCTAAAGATGGACATTCGTGCAAGCCGCATGGCGTAGCCCATGGCCCACACGAAGTTTTTTTGGGCCGGCCCAGGCCCGGGCCAAACTATGCCAGGTTGCTTAGCAGTGTGTTGGGCACAACTCGGTGCAACAAAATTTTTTATTTTTTTTGTTTTTATATATTACAATTATGAGTGAAAGAAAAAAAGAGGGTGGCTAATTTTGATCCATCAACCTCTTACACCTTACAAAAGGTGATAACCAATACAACCACTTTGAATTTATATTAGAATTATATATCATTATATAATTATATAATTATACTAAACTAAATTTGGCCTAGACAAAAGAAGAGGGAAAAAGGGCAAGGGTGGACCCATGTTGGGAGTCGGGTCATCCTAATCAGGTATATTAATATGTAAATTTTATAATTAAAAAATAAATTGGAACCCCTTTAATATATTTAATGTGGCACAGTACCACATCTTATACTTTGATTTAGTGGTTACCACACATAAAACTAACCACAAAGGTTGTGGGTTCAATTCCTACTCCTTACACTAATTTCTTCCATTTACTTTGACACATTTTCCTTTCGATTAACATGTAAAAAAATAACAAATAAAAGAAAAATTTCAGCCTAGGTCAAACTCTAGAGGGGCTCGTGCCCAACCCGAGTAAAAATTCAAAAAATAAGAAAATGGGCACCCGGGCCGGGCCTGAACCATGTCGGGTGACTTGGTGCAATTTTGGCATGGCCCGACTTGGAGCCCGGTCAAACTCGGTTTGATCAGTGAACTCAGTTTGACTGGCCCAAACTCGGCCCTGCCTGAACTCGGCCCGGCCCGACATGGTTGTCCATCTCTAATCCTTATCGAGTTTTACATATTGTTAAATTGATCATTCCTAATTAGTCTAATTTTAATAAATTACATATTTGATTCAATACCTAGACTACATTCTTTTCCATTGCTGAAATCAAATGTTGAATTTTCTTGCCCCTAATTTCAAAAGTTGAACACCCTCCCACTATTCTCTCCATTGCTTGGTTGAATGAACACTGAGGACAATGTTGATGATAAAATTGGGGAGGTACCTAGTACCTTTGTGAACTATATTATCATATCTTAGCTTAGTTTTAGTGTTAAGAGATCATCAGTTAGTAAAGTTATCATTGTTATCATAATGGCCTAACTTAGTTTAGTTGTTTACATGTTTTTAGCTAAATAGTTCAACTTAGTTCATGTTATCATTTGAGATCATCAATGTTAAGCAAAAAAATTTTGGTATAACAGCTAGTACACTCCAACACCGTGTTGTCATTAATTTGATTATTAATATTTTTGCTTCAACCCATCCACATGCAGATGCAGTTGAACTCAATTTAACTGAAATTGATCCTTTTGCGAGTAACATTAGCTAACGCTCATGACTTGGTCAGAAATTAGATGATGTTTAGAATGGAATCAAGACTTTTCCTGCTATGTTAAATAAAAAAAAATTGACTATTTGGATTAGGAATCTAAACCTTAATTGAGTTTGAATTGCTGCTCATTTCTTGAATGAAAAAGAAAGGGAAAAAATTGGAAGGGAAGGAAAGAAAATAAGAAAACTTTCATATTGTATTGCATGCATGCATGATCAAAGAAAGTTAAATCCAAAAAGGAATCTCTTCTAAATAAAGTCGAGATCTTTATCTTGTTGACCATCATGAATAAAAATAAGGTTTTATACCTATTTATCTACATTTCTATAAATAAAAGTCATATTTATCTTGTTTAAGTGATAGCAAAATCTATTCAACAAGAGATTGGTAGTTCAACCTCTTTAGTAAAGTTGAAAAATCTTGAAACTCAAATAAGATATTGTTAGTATCTCTATTATGCCTTAAATTTGTTTGTCTCTGTGATTCCTTAGTTAAAAATTTAGAATTGGAAAGTAACGGTAGGAAGTGTTAACAAAGTGGAGAATTATTCTGAATTCACTTGTGAACTGTTTAATCCAATCTTTGTTCTTAATATTTGAATATTTTGCTTGAGGATAACCAAAAGACTAATCTTAAAATTCTTCTCCATTTCACTTTAATTCATGTGCATTCAAGTTCTGAAATCTTCATATTTTGATAATTATGCTTAATTTGCATGCATTTATCTTCTCAACATAATATCATTATACAGTTTGTACATTTGAACTGTTGATATCTTGATTTTGATCTTATTTGTTTAATTTTCATTTAAATAATTAATGCTTACTACTCATGTTATTTTCAGCAATCAAATCAGACAAAAAAGAGAAACATTCCTACTGAAAAAGGAGGGGACCACATAATTACAAGCTGCCAAAAAACAACAAAAAAGGAATCTTTTCATAGGAAAAGGGCTAGAAGAAATGTTGCATTAGTATCAAATAATGATGATAAAGCCATATACAGGGCATATTCGGGAGGCTGAGGGGGGATCTTCTACTGGAGGCTACACGAGAGCTAAAGAAGGAAGGGAAACCAAAGGAGAAGAAGCAGCGAGAAGGACAATTCGAGCTGATTCTTAATAGTTTTTATACTTTAGAATGTCTTTTATTATGTTCCTCATTTGTATTTTAATGAATTTTTCACTTATGAGTAGCTATTTGCTTTCTTAGGAAAGGGTAGTAGTCTAATTTCTCTTTATGTATAGATGATAGAACAGTATTATTGTCACTAATATTAGTATAATCACTAAATGTTTTGAAATCTACTTTTGTTAATGTGAATCCTATGTTAGAATGATAACTGAGAAGTTGATATTTGATTCTTTCTTTGTTCAGAAATGAGTCAAGAATATTAGCACTAGTTTTCAAGTTCTAACTTATCCATGTTTTGATCTGATACATTTAACTTCTTGTTAATGTAAATCTCATATTGAAATGGTAGTTGGGGTTTGATTTTAAATGATCTTCTTGTTCAGAAATGAACTAAAATAATTAGCATTATTTTCTGAATTTGGTTTCATCCATGTAATGAGATGAATTTGTTAACATTTCTGCAACTATTAATACATATGATTCTGAATTCTTCTTTTTATGCTTGCATCTGGGAGGAATGTTAACATACTAGTAGAAGACCATAAGCTCTATAATCTTTTGATATCAGTTGAACCCCTTGTGAATCAATCTAACTAATATTCAAATGAAAATATGATATTAAGTTCTTAAGTATAATGTAATGTGAGAGTATTTTTTATAGGTTGAATCAACATGATTAGTATTGTTAAATTTTTCTAATCCATTCATAGCAAAATATGAGATGAACCATATTTCTAAAAGAAATTGTCATTAATTGTTAATTCACCTTGAGTCTTTCGGTCAATTAGTTAGTTATCGTTTTATATTAAACACCTTAAACACAAAAAAGAGTTAACTAGTCAGTTTCTACGAATACCATTTTTATTAGTTGTTGGCCTAGTTTTTTAGTCTAGAATTGACGTAAATAAGCTAGTGAGTCTTTAGGTTCAAATCATTGTGGATATGACACTCGAGTTTATTACTCTGATATGTTCACTTGCTATTGAGTGGAGTGAGGAGGTTAGGCCACATAATTGACCTTCCTAATTGAATTGAGTAGATTTTAGCTTTAGTTTGATTTTAGTCATTATTAGTTAATTAGGTACTCCACGCACCTGAGTTGCTTGTGAGTCTAATTGATGTGCGTGTGGCGACTTCAGCTCGGGTGGCTTATGGACATGGTTATGCTATAATTATGTTTACTCTTTCTTTATTAAAATTTATGTATGGGACCTAGGAGTTGTACTATGGCATGGGCCTATCATGCCTAGACATGTTATTGATGTATGACTTTACCTTTATTATTGATTATCATTCTTTTTTCCGCATATTTATATTTAATTGTCATAATATTTTAGTTTAAAATTCTTCTTCATATGTCTCACCATTATTGAACAATTGGTCAATAAAAAGGTCATGTAATAAAAAAACCCCATACGACTCCAAGAGGAGATTTCACCATGTGGTAGAGTCAAATTTTGGGATGTTAGAGCCAAACATTAGGGCTCTTTTTATGTCCTAACTATAGATGTAAGTATAGAATAAGTACAGTCCATATGCACCCTAAACGCAACCGTTGCAAAAGCCAAGTAAGATGCTTTGTTTTTCTATGATTAAGATGTTTTTTTTATTGTTTATATGTATGTTACGTGATTTTAGATGGCTCCTGCAATACGTTCAGCGACTCAACGTGGTAGAGACCGTGAGAGTGTAGATGGAGGTGGTCGTGCGACCTCGAAGACATGATGGACTTGACTCAGCACCTGTGAGTCAAGTAGGGGAAGATCTATAATAAGAGCTTCCCCCACATTTGCAGTAGTAGGAGCTCTGATGCATGCATTTTACAATATTTAATTTGAGTTGAATTTAGGTTTATTTTCATAATTTTTTCATAGCATGCATCAATTTTGTTTTATTTATTACAATAATTTTCTTGGACTCCGTGACTACCTAGCTGTGTGTTATTTCTAGAAAAATCTCTTAATTTGGTGGAAAATGTCAAAGAAAAATATTCTAGCGGAAAAGGATGCAGAAATCAACCTCGAAAGCAAAAAAATCCTTCGTCACGGGTCGTAACATCAATCTCATGGCCAGAAGGTCAATGTTACATGGCATTATAATGTTCTCACAGCCCTTACAGATAGAGGAACAAACATATTGTGATTGGTCACCGATCGTAAGAGGGTTTTAACGGCCCTACCTATTGAAGGTAAGAACCGTGATAGACAGCTAACGTATCCCATAGAAATATACTTGCGCATTGGACATTACCTTACGGGCCATCATAATGTCTTCACGACACTCATAGAACTATCATGGAATGAAGCCAAAGAATATGATTGGCCGTAATATATGTATCACGGGTATCACAGGATGAAGATCTCAGTAGAAGGAGTATGCAACGAGTCGTCGTCTAGATTTCAGGACCCGTAACAAAGTTCAACATCTTTCATCACCAATCGTAACATTTGGTTAATGGTCCAAACAGAAGAGATTGAAAGTTAAGTACATCTACATAATGGGGCGTACTAGAATCATCACAATGCATACGAAAGGGACGTAAGATTTGGACAGAGACATTATGGGTCTTAATAAGCATCTAATGACCCTCTAACATCAGAAGACATGTCGACCTTCGTGAATTACGCCCATTAAGGAGCAGCCAAAGTTATATAAAAGTCATTATGGGCCATAAGAGAGTCATAACGGCCTAACTTGTGCATCGTAAGGAGATGATCACGGCGCACATAGCAGCTAAACATCAGAATTGCCCGAGTTACAAGCCCTTACATCATTGTTACAAGCCATAACACTATGTAGACACTTTGAATTAGATTTGAATTTGGCCATGAACACCTCATTACGGGCCATTAAGTCTGCTGAATTTTTCTGATTGTTGATTTCTTGAACAGATTTTGATCGAATCAAGATGCCAGGGAGGTGTCCAACCTTCTAGAAGTTAAATTAGATGATAAGTGTTCGAAATTGAAGATAAATTATGAGATTTTCAAGTCAAGAAGGAGTCTAAATTAGAGATTATTATTTGATAACTTTTGAATTCCCAACTTATCAAAACTTATTGGGAACCTTTGTAACTATAAATAGAAGTCCTCAGAAGACATGAAATTTCATGCTTGAATCCTGGGAAATTGTGCCTCATTGCAGAGAAGAAGATTTGAAGCTAAAAAGTCACTGAATGGGAAATATCGTATGAGAACTCATCAATTTAGTTGCGCGATCGTCCAGATGTTCTGGAGGCTGCAAATCAATCTTCCTTTATATGTTTGGATGCCTTTTATCTAATTTTCATAGTTCATTAGTTCTGTAATAGAGATTTCATATTTGTATAAAAAAGAAAGATTGTTTGAACCTTGTTCTTAGTTAGGTTAATTGAGTTTATTGCTTTTTTATAAGTAATTTGATTTTTGAGATTAGATTACAATGTAAGAGGAGTGATTAATTTTAGAATTTATTATTACCCTAATAAATTATCTTTTTATTTTAAGTTGAAGCATATATTACACGTATTCGATAACTCGTCGATTGTGCTGAATTTCGTGGGGTTTATTATTCTGTCTAGATTTGTGGGTGAATGATAGTGTAAGAATTACATATCCTTGCATATTAACTTTATGTAAAATTAATAATTGACTCATCATTTGTGATTATTAATTTTATTACAAGTTAAGATAGTTTGATTTACTCGTCTAGAGAGATCAATGCCTTAGGTGCTCTTAATCCATCTCAAGGATCAATTATAGTATTTCTGTTACAATTTGACTAGTGTAGAGGTTCATACATGTGTAACTTTACATTAATCATCCATAATTCCTAAGGCTCGTCACCATTTTTATTTTTAATTACCAATCATTTATTTTTTGCAACTTTTATATTTTTGTTCTACAACATTAAACACTTTTTCTTCTCTTAGTAGGCCTTTAGGATATTGATTTAGATAGTTCCTCGTGGGATCAACAACTCTACTCTACACTTGATTACTTGATATGATTCCCTCACCATCATAGAAGCCCCTTCTGTCAGTGTACTAGTTACTATCTCAGCTCACCCAAGTTTGAAGGGATGGTGGATTTTAATAAGGAAATTTGTTGGCTCAGTTCTATGGAACACATGTTTGCAGTGCTCTAAGGACCATATGGTCCTTTATGCCACACACATGTCGATTCGAAACTATGCAAGACACGAAGTTGAAGGTCCAAGAGGTGGTGCAATGATCCAGTTTCATTGAGGTGTTTCAAACCCAAACACTCCGACCTATAAAAAAAAAGAGAAGTAATTGGGTTGATTTGAACTCCACTATCCGAGAGAGGGTCATTTTGGGGATCGACTTGGATTTGGACCTCACTATTTGCTTGGCATGAAGATCTGAAGACCAAGGACCTCGTGAGACTGACTAAACTAGGCAAATCGAGATGGGATGACCGTCACCCATCTAGGAGGGATGCTCTCCGCAACCGTCGCTATCACCCCTACCAGCAATAGTGTGAGGCTCCTCTCAGCCCTGACCAGCACTACTCAAGACACTGGTGAAGTAAAAAAAATAGGATAATGAAAAATGAAATGAATGGAAATGAGTATATTAAAATGATCAAAATAAATTGCAGTCACAAACACAAATGTAAACACTAGCTCCACCACGTCGACAATTGGCGTCATAGCTACAAGGTGTACCAAACTGCATCTACTATGGTAGGCCTCGTTGAGAGAGTGCCGCATAAAGGGTGACGTGCATTGGATGCGGTAAGGTCAAAACCTTTGTGAGGGACTGCCCGACAAATAATCAGAGGGGTGCAGGAGGCACCAATGGAGTATCAAGACTTCTCTATGAAGTCCAAGCTAATGCTTCCCAACAAGATAACAATGTTATCCGATATACTCTCTCCAAAGTAGGTCTCCCGATGGTTGTATCATTTGACTCGGATGCTTCACACTAATTTATTTTGGGGACCATCCACATAGAGAAATATCTTCCCAATGTACAAGTTGTTATGGATGCGAAAAAGTTCTTAAATGACCTCATTGTGATGGGCTATGATTCGATATAGACTGACTGTCATACTATGATGCATTGATATTATGTAAACAAAAGAAGAACCTCATCAACATTCATAGTGGCCTAAAGATAATCATCTAAGGGACTACAATGATAGACAACATATTGTCAGCAATGAAGACATACAAATTGTTATAGAAGGGTTGCAAAGGATACTTGGCTAGCGTGACGATAGCAAATACTCCTACACGAGTCCTGCATCATATCGACATTGTTAAAAAAATTCCTAAATGTCTTTCCAGAAGACATCTCTGAGCTATTGCTGAGGAGGGAGATCGACTTCAGAATTGATATGCTAATAGGGATGACACTGATCTCCAATGCCCATATCGTTAAATACTAATGATGTACATGAACTGACTCATATATATTTTAAATGAATTATTTATACTATTGTTCCCTTATGATGATTCTCATGATTTATGACTCGCATAAAGTGTCATAGAGAATGCCGCATAAAATGGAACTGGCACACTTAGTGTAGCAAGGGCACGTATAAGGGACGTGAGCCTCCAAGACATATGTCTACCCTTTACACTAGCGTATTGTACTTAAACACAAAAGAAGATGTCGAATGAAGTTTTAAAATTTATAATCTCTCTACACTATCAAGATGCGATCCTCAAGTATATGGAACATCATTGTAGTGCTTGAGGTTCGATCCACAAGGAACATCATTACAAAATCTTCGAAAAATGCTTCAGAGAACTCGGTAACAAAATGAAGCGCTAAAAACATGAGTACAAGAATCACACGATGAAATAACAAGCAAGGGAAATATAAAGGATTAAATATTTTTGTTTGTTTTCAAAATGTGGAAATAACATGGAGACAATGACTAAATATGGAGAGTGTGAGACAATCAATAGAGACGTATGTCGAGGACTTATGGGAGGTGCTTTTGCTATAGGACTTAGGTTCTTCTGTTCAGTTTGATATGAGTAAAAATGATTGAATGCCCCTTTACGTATGTGTATGATCAATTTGATGGGAGAGATGCTTGACTCACCGTGACACTCCCGTGCTCACTGGTGGTTTATTTTGCACACGTGAAGGGGTTTATAGACCTGGTGCAATCGTCACTCTCGCGCACGATGCTCTAGTACATAAAACGAATAAGTATGATGTATAAACAAGTTTGATGTGGAGAAGGCGCGAAACATGTTCAATTGATGTTGTGCATGCATTTGTAACGGAAATAGACATGTCATACGTGCAAAATATATGCAAAATAATGGTGTAGATGTATACATAAATTCTCCACATCAATTTTTATATGATATTATGTCATGATTTCATGCTTATTCTTATGGATCATCCTTATGTCCTATATTGAATTCACACTTAGATTTATGCTAACAAATGGGTTCCCTCCTCTGTGTTGATCCCGTGGGGTTTACCTGTGAGTCTAGTTGATGCGTGTGTGATGACTTCAGTGACGTGCGTGTGTATATGATTATCCTAGAGTCATGTTTAATCTTTCTTTATTGAAGTTTATGTAGGGACCTATGAGTTGTACTATTGCATGGGCCAATCATGCCCAGACATGGTATTTATGTACTCATGTTATCATACTTCCATAATGATGTACCTTTATTCTTGATTATCTTCTAGTTTTCACATTTTTCTATTGATTATAGTAATATTTTACTTTGGAAAATTTTTTTTTTAATATGTCATCACATGATGGATCAAATTTCAGAGTATTAAAGTATCATTTTTTGGTAGTAAGTCCATGTGCACCTCTTGAATTGCATATTTGAAATAATAATCTCTACTGTCAAGAAAAAAATTCACGACTCTTGACATATTTATATAACAATCTAATAGAGAAAATATGAATAATTTATAATATAATAAAAATGCTCAAACTGGGTGATACATATAATTATGTAACTAAGTACATGCCTTTTTTATGTGAAGGGACACGTACAATTCTTTGATCCTTTGGCTACCACAATTGATCTAAACTTGTGCTCTTGAATTACATATATCAAAATGGATGATGCATAGCTTGAGTTCCTTTAGGACAGTCGAAAGATAAAGTAATTCATGATCAATTGTGATGTGTTTGTTCATCAAAATTGATAGCATATTGTTAGAAAACTTGTATAAAAAGGAAAAAGAAACACTACAAGAAAAATTATGTTTTCCGACGATTTTGTCCATTGAAAAATCGAAAGAATCCGTCAAAAATGGACGTTTTCGATGGGTTTATCGACGGAATCGATCGGTCGAAAAAGGAGGCGTCGCAAACCAATTTTGGACGATTCCAAAACAAAACATCCGTTGAAAGTTCAGACGGATGTAACTTTATGAAGGCCGTGACCGTTGACACATTTCGGCGGTCGTGACTGGCGCAAATAATTTTTAAAATATAAAAAAATTGCCCACCACCAGGCGGCCGCTGGGGCATCCGCAGCAAGATCCAGGCGTCCGAATCAGGCCGGCTGTCGGTCGATCAGGTCGGCTACGGCTGGATTAGGCTTGCTATTGGCCGATCAGGTCAGTTGCGGCTGATCGAGCCGCCTGGCTACCGATCTGGCCTGGCCGATCAGGCTGGAGCCAGTCGGATCAAGCTGCCCAATGGCCGATCAGACAGGAGCCAGCTGGATCATGCCGCCTGACGGCCGATCAGGCCGGAGCCGCCTAGCGGATCATGCCGCCTGGTGGCCGATCGAGCCGCCTGACGGATCATGTCGCTTGGCAGCCGATCAGGTCGGCTGCGGTCGGATCGATTGCCTGGCGACCAAATCAGGTCGCCTGGCGGCCGATCAGGTCGCGGCCGCCAAGATAAGGCCTCCTGGCGGCCGATCAGACCGCACCTGCCAAATCGACTGGCCCAAATCGGTTGCGGCCGTATTGGAGAGGGAGATCGAAAGAAAGGGAGAGGGAGCCAGAGAGAAGGAGATCGGAGAGGAGGGAACCAGAGAGGAAGCCGCAGAAGAACCGCTGCCGCTGCTGGAGGGGGAGAGGGCCAGAGCCGAGCCGGAGAAGAACCATTGCCGCTGTCTGAGGGGGAGAGAATCGGAGGGGGAGAGGAATGAGATGGGGGTGAGAGTCGGAGGGGAAGAGGAGGTGATGGAAGAGAGAGGAAAATATAAGAAAATTGACGAGGAGGGTGGGCGGGAATGAAATTGGAACTACTGACGGTTGAGACTATCGAAAGTACCGACGGTCCGAACTGTCGGTAATTAAATAAATAAAATATATATCATATTATATATTATGATATATATGATTATAATATTTAATTATATTTATAGTTATCGATGTTTGAGACCGTCGATAATTAAATAAATAAAATGTATATCATATTATATATTATGATATATATGTTTATAATATTTAATTATATTTACAATTACCGATGTTTGGGACCGTCGAAAGTACTGATGGTCCGAACCATCGGTAATTAAATAAATAAAATATATATCATATTATATATTAATATTTAATTATTTTTAAAGTTATCGACGTTTCGGATCGTCGAAAGTACCGACGGTCCGAACTGTCAATAATTAAATAAATATAATATATATCATGTTATATGTTATGATATATATGATTATAATTAAATAAATAAATAACTAGTCATATTATATATTACGACATGTTTGATTATAATATTTAATTATTTTTACAGTTACCAACGGTCCAAATCGTCTAAACTTCTGACGGTCCTAAACGTCGGTAATTATAATAATAAAATACCAAGTACATTATATCTTAAATAATATTATATATTAAATAATATTTAATTATTTTATTACTGACTGGCACGACCGTCGGTAATTTCGATAGATAGGCGTCGTCTGTAATTTCGACGGATAGGCATCCATCGAAAATTTTGATATTGAAATGCTAAAAAATAAAAATAATAATATAATAGATTTCATAATTTATTTCTTTTACTTTTGACGGCCACGACCGTAAAAAATTTTGACGGATTTTCACCGGTCGCAAAATGCTTCGCAAATGGCAAAGGAATTGTGTCCGCCGAAAATTATTTGTCAAAAAATCTCAATTTTCTTATAGTGAAAAGTAGAATCTCCGAAAAATTACACCTGCAAAAGAGGGAAAAAAACAGGGTGTTCATCCTTCAATTGACATCATTATGACATCATTCCAATATGTGTACAAATACATACATGAGTTGGCTGCAGCTGAACTGAATATTAATCAAAGTTGCAGTTGCTTAAATTTCCAGCCGAGCGTCAGTTTACAGATTCATGAGTAATAAATGATTAATTCAACCCTTTCCAGTTGAGATGCCAGTAAATACTTTATACGGGATGTCATCACTCATCATAGAGCAGGCATGATGAACTGTAGGCATATGATATAAATGATTGTTTAGTCAAATCATGCCACACAATATAATAACGATGATGATGATAATAATAATCTAAGCATTTTAATTACAAAACAGGCAGTAACTTGATGAAATATATATTTAATAGCATCCTTTTCAGCACTGCTGTGCACTTCACCATCACCTGTTGCAAGCATGGAATTAAACTCTCTCTTAAGATATACATATGTACCTGAAACCGCTTCCAACTAATGAGAGAAACCAGCAACTCCATATCGCCGCGTCTTCTATCAACTCTTAGATACATTTCCACCTTTAATATTGTAGCAATAATTATTAATTATATCAAATTACCTCTTATATAGATCTGACTACTTTGACATTTCATGTGTGTGTAACTTCAGATTAAATATAATATGTAGATTTGTTGGGTTTGACATGTTGTTCCCATGATTGAACAGTAGATTGCTATGATGGAACAGTAGATAAAGATTTCCTGTACTTCCCTCTTTAAATTTCTAATTTTGAAGGGAGCGGACTTTTTTTTTAAACGAAGGGAGCGGACTTGTGAACAATGTTTTCATAATTGGATGAACAATTAATTGGATCGTGATTTGATTTGTCCGTTGCAATCAATTTTTATTAAAATAATATTATTTATCATAATTTAAAAATATATACATAAAAAATAGTATATTATGTATAAAAAATGAGTAATATGCTAAAATGAAATCCCAACTATAATATATTTACTTATTATATCTAGAAATATTATTACCGATATGAAGATGACTCTAAAATTGTTAATATTTAATATTGATTGATTATTATTAAGCTTTTATTACCATTAATTGCTATTAATAACATGTATTTTTTTACCATAAATAACCCTTATGTTTTCTTTTTATATTATTTTTTCCATTTCGTCCTTCTCTCTTCATAATTTTACTTTCATTTTACTAAAATTTTCCTCTCTCTGCTTTATCATTTAATGCTATTAAAAATATATTAAATTATTATTATCATAAATCACTCTAAAATCTTTGTAATTTTATTTTATTTTCATATTTTCATCCCTTCCTCTCTCTTCATTTATTTTTCTTTATTTATTTTTTTACCTTTCTTTTTATCTCTCCAAAAATTCTTTACTATTTTTCTTTTGTTCAAATATATCACTTTCTTTTTTCCCCATCTTTTTCTCTTTTGTGGTTTTGAATTTTTTTAGTTGAACCGGATTCCTTTGTGTTCATCAGTATATACTAATTCAATTGATTTTTATTGGTATAATTATGATTTTGACTTGGAATTCCGGTTCGTAGTTGAATCGATTGAATTAGTTCAATTTGATTTTAATAATATGTGTTGTGAAAAAAGATGCACAATGAATAAAAAGGTCAACACATGAAAAGAAGCCCTCCAAGAAATTAAGAACAATAATTATCGCTCTCTTTGCTAGTAGTGTTTAACGGATCGGACAGACTCCTAATAGTTTTGGTCAATCGGCATTGGAGCGAACATCGGACAGGTCTGACAAGTCCATTAATTTAACGGTTTATTCTCGGACAACCTATTAGACATTCTAACTTGTTCTGTCCGTTAAGGTCTAATAGGTCTTAACGGTCGGATTGGATAGAGGACGAACTAGGCAAGCTCATTAATTTTCTTAAAAAATAATTATTTTTTCATTTATTTTTTAAATTTGGCATTTATTTTTTTCTAAATTTTCTTATATTATTTTCTTGATGCATTAATATAATAAATAAGTTGTCATTATTTTTTCCTTCACTTTTCTCATAATTTTTTAATATTTTATCTTTTTACTCATTTTTTTATTTTATTTTTTCATTAATAATAGAACAAATCAAATTGAAAATGGATAAACTACTTATATTCTATTATTAGGTAAATATTATTATATAAGCTTACTGTCTATTACTGTTAGCCACTAAATAAGTAGTAATTAATTTTATTTACATATTTAATATTATTAATGAATTAATGGTCAGCTTATCAGACGATTTATTAATTATCGGACGAGTAGCCGATATTGGGCAAATGATTGATATATAATGTCCTACCTGTTACTCATCTGAACCCTATAACTTATTGGACGATTTCAGACCGGGCACAAGCGAACTTACCTTTTATCATATCGGGTTGTACAACTTTGAGTTATCCAATCTAATAGACACCACTGCTTTTTCACTACAAGAAAACTGTCGATTAGCGATGCAAAATAGTGTTCCCATGGCTAGTGACCCTAAGTCGACGTCATGAGCATCGGTGTCTTAGTTGAGTCACAAAACAGCGATGCTACTGGCCTCCCAATAGCGCCACATTAGAATTTATGTAGCATTTCTTCAAATAGATGATGCTAAAGTCGGCGCCATAGAGATGCCAATTAAACGCTATTATCAAGTGTGCTTGTGCCCCCCCCCCCCCCCCCCCCCTCCCCCTTTTCTCCCTTGCCATGGTATTACCTTATCCTCAAAGGATTGGGACCCCTTTTTATGGGTCAGTGGAACCTCTATGCTCAAAACCACGATTCAAGTAACCATTTATTTGGTACCTCCCAAGGCGCGGGAACTGCCATTCTAGCTCTTCTCGGGGGATTCCATCCGCAAACGCAAAGTTTATGGATGAACGATATTGCTCATCACCCAAAAATGTGCGGCATAACTTAGCGTTGTTGTAGCGTCGACACTATTCAACGCGCACATATTATTTTTGTATTCTTAATCATGAATTATGATGGTTGAATTAATAAGTGATGATTTGTTACAAAATAGTCCATTTTAGTGCCACTTTGGAGACACAATAATGTCTATGTAGAGCCACAATAGAGCCTCAATGATGGTCGACGCTACAGAGGCACAATTGGCGTCTCCCTAGCATTGCAACATTGAGATGCTAAGATGATTGAGACGCTGATGCAAGCTAGTGTGTTGCTAAATAATTTTAGCGACTCATTAGCGTCTCTATAGCGCCGCATTAGCCGACTTTTTATTATCCTTACTTAATTAGGCACATATTGACATATCAATATGCATGTATACTTATATTTATATACAACACATATGCATACACATATTATTATCACTTAATCTCGCACATATAAACATATACATACACATATATACTTTTAATACGTATACATATACACATTATTGTCACTTAATCTCGCACACATATAGAGATATGCATACACGTATATATACTTATAATAATACATGTACATATAATACATATACATATACACATTGTTGTGACTTAACCTCGCACATATAGACATATATATAGATATATATTAGATATACATACACAAAATTTTGTCATATAAAGCTATTTCAATATAATCTTAATATAATATAAAGTCATAATGTGTAAACTTATAATATATAAACTTATAATGCATAAACTTGTATATAATATCAACTTATAATGTAATCTAAAGTTAAATCCTTAAGGTCCTCCTAAATTAGGAAAAGAATTAAATTAGGAAAATATTCAAAATAATTTATATATATATAACTAACATACATGCATACATACATTATATATTTATATGTTGCAGAAATTTTATTATAGTTTTGTTTATCATTGAAAATTAATTCTTCTTTCTAATTTCCAGGACCACTTTCATACCAGCTAGTACTGTGCGGGATGTCAGTGCTCTTGTTCTTTCCCACTCCCCGGATGGGGCATGATCGTGGAAAGATGTCCCAATTCAAGTGTCAGATGACATCTTTCGGGCCTTTACGATAGGATCTTCTTTTTGGGTTACATAATTTGTTTTATATTATTTTTAAATTACTAAGTTTTATAGTATTATTTAGGAGGCAAATTAGTTTCATCCGGATCTTAGTATGGGGACGATCCATAGAGCTTTTGAGGAGGTGCCTACGAAACGCCTCCGAAATCGATTATATAAGTTTCGTAAGATCATCACATCCGTCGGCCTCACTTTGGAATAGGACATACAAAGATGCCCAAGGCATATTAGGCACTCGGGAGTCCTTATGTAGGAAGTGGTAAGTATGTTTACTTTTAAATTATTTTTATTAAAATTATAATTTTTCAAATTCTAAGTATTTAATGTTCATACAGGATGGATGAACAATGGCAAAGAAAGTCAGAAAAGACAAGACTTAACCAATTTTCGAAGCTCGAGGCCCACATCCACACAAGCGGGTCGATACGATTTGACGAGCATCGATGCATGATAATTTACATACAAAATCGAATATTGAAACTTTTATCTTATGCTTATTTTATAAAATTTGAAACTTTATTGTAGGAAGAAAAACAAGGTGGTATTATAGACTTTTGCACGATCTACGAGGCCAATAAATGACTTGGTCACACCCACTGCTCGTAGGCTTCTAGTAAGTCTCATCACATGTTCACTTGGTTGGTGACGTTAGTGAAAATAATTTTTAAAATGCGTAATGTCTAAATTTTTTTAGGATGAGTATAATGAGAAGATGGATGAAAAGTATGGAGACGATCCGCTCCACAGGTAATGTTTCTCGAAAGCAATTCACATTTTTAATTTGTGTTTTTTGATGTTATATAATTTATATAATCTAAAATGTTTATATGATTGTATAATTTTTCAATTTATTAAAGGACCCTACTGTTTGGGACGAGGTGGTCGGCACGACATGAGGAGGATACTTGCGTGGCCTAAGCACAGCCGTTCAGGTACCTAGGAGGAGCGGAGGATATGCAAGCGGCCCATCTGCTCCGAGTTCATCCGTTGCACTTGATATGACGCAGTTATCATAGCAGATATCACATCAGATACAATAGCAATTGGCTCCTTAATTGCAGGCGATTCAGGGATTGATCCCGTTGCAGAACTAATCCCCGCAAGGTCAAAGACTGAGTACGTCGGGATCGAACGTCCGGAATGACAACAACAACTCCCAAACTTAGGATAGAAAACTTTTGCATTATATTAGAAATGCTTTTGTTACTTATACGTATGTTTTAGATATACGTGTTAGTTCTACTTATGCATTTGAATTCTTTTAGTTATACTTTTGTTAATTCTACTTTTCATAATGTTATATTTGATATGATGTTTGTGATGCTTGTGATCAATAATGAATGCATTTATATGCATTATATATTTGTATGGTGTGGGAAGAGAAGAAAATATGACTGTAATGGGGCAAAAATGTCCAAAATTAGCGTCTCCGCAGCGTCTCAATGTCGTCGCAAGTATATTTGACGCTATTTTAAATATATCATTTTTAGCGTTCCCGTAGCATCACATTAGCGTTGAGGCCATTAGCGTCAACGTAGCATCTCCTTGGAGACCCCATTAAGACCACGTTGGTGTCACCATAGCGCCGGACTAGCGTCAATGTAAGTATAACATTACCGTCACTTCCGTGTCGAAATCACGTCAAAGTTTTCTGCGCCACGTCCATGTCTCATTAGCGTCTCAGCTCTATTGCTCACAATGACAACTTTTGCTTCAATGTAATGTCGAGTTAGCATCGATAGTTGACATTACTTGCGTCGCCTTATGCTTTGGCGCTATTGCGACACTATTAGTTACCGATTCTAGGCATCTCATATTGTCGACACTAGAACGACGCCAAAGAGACGCTATTTATTCCATCCACGCAGTAGCGCCACATTAGCATCACGTGTCCTGTGTCACTATTTGTCAATTTTCTTGTAGTGTTTGCTAAAAACCTATTCAAACTTAAACTTAAGATATAAGAATTAGCAAAGTTTTAAAAAATTGTTAACTTGAATTAATTCGATGAACCAAACAATTAGGAAAATAAGACAATAGAATATACTCTTTCGATGAACACTTCATCAAAGTTTCTGATATCATATTAAATCTTGTAATAATAAAATAATAATCTCAAATTCTTAAATCTTTAACAAAATATCATGTAACGCTCCGAAATTCGATTCTGTCATGTGGCAAAATCTCCTCTCAGAACGGTACTTCGGTGCTCTTCTTTCCTTTAGTCATATTGACCCTTTCGTTGATCACGACGGTTAAGAAGGATGCCACATAAGCGGAAGACTTAGAAAATAAAATATACAACTTTTATAACATAAATGGGAAAGCTAAATAGTCAGAAGTCTATAAATGCAAATACATAGTGTGGAAGCTCGGTAATACAAGAGGTACATCGCATGACATAATAAGGCAACCATGGACCACATCATGATACAAATACACGTAGGTCTCACATACAACTTGATGACTTAAAATAGTAAAGACCGTCTACTATATCCATGCACACACCATCCGAGTAGGAGTCTCCGCATACACAACAACCGAGCAAGTAAATCAAGTATCTGTCGGAATCAACACGGGGGAGGAGAACCCTCCCACTAGCACAAGGTTGAATGTGATAACATGTCAATTATAAGGATAATTCAAAAGGTATGAGCATGATAATAATTCATAAACAATATCATAAAAAATCATGGGGATCATCATGTATGAAACAATGGTTGTTCATTTCTTATTTCATGTAATACCTTTAACTTTCATTCTTTTCATTCATGGACCATGATGGGAAAAAGTCATCATCAATTGTTGGAACAAAGTTTTTATGCTATATCTAAATGATACAAACCTCGAATAATCAGAGTCATATATTTAAAGTGCGAGAAAAGTTCAATTCAGAATGAATTATTTTATGCATTGATAAATTAATATTTGAATATGTTTGATTCATATCTAGACTAATATGTGAATATGAAAGTTGTAGATAATCTTGTTACCTTTCCAACAAATAAAAAATAGTGTTGTAGATAATCTTGTTACCTTTCCAACAAATAAAAAATAATCTCATTCTGATATCGTTGCAAAATGTTATCTGTAAACTAGTGCAAGATGGTCGAGCAGTCAGTCTAATGAACTGGCCGACTAATCCAAATAGAAAACTCATGAATCACAAGATATTTGGAAGACCGGTTGACCGGCTGGAGGCACTGATTGACCGATTACACTAGTAGGCTCCTAGGTAATGTTTAAAACTAGAACCGGTCGATTGATTGGATGAATCAATCAATTGGACCGCACGAAAATCCATCCTAACGGTTAGTTTTTGGCCAAATCAAAGAGCAACGGTCATATTATCCAAAGATGCCTATAAAAGGGGTCCAAGGGGTGCAGAATCAATCAAGTATTGAAGGAAAACATCGAGCATCAAAGGAAAATCATTTTCTTGTAGTTATTGAGCCATATTGTTGGATATTCTCCTCTTTCTCTCTTCTCTTCCTGTGAGTATTGTAAAAGAGAGAAACATTTGCTTAGGGATTTGGGTGTGAGCTCTTGTGTAGAAGAGATTTTATCTTACTTCTTGGCTAGAGAAAAGATCAAGAGTTCTCCTTTGTAAAAGAGGTGTGCCTACGTTTTGAAAGGAGAATCGAGGGTAAAAGCTTCTTAGGAGGAGAAGTGTGACTTACCTCTCGAAGTGGAGAAAAGGTAATGTGTTGTAAATGGTTTTTTCTTTGCCCCATCTGGAACGAAGGAAGGTGTTTAATAGAATCTGCGACGATTTCGAGATCGAGAAGTCGAAGCCGGGACGTAGGTCAAGGTGTGGTCGAACCTTGCCAACAAACCACCGTGCACCTTGTGTTTGTCTTTCTCTCTCCCTCTCCTTCCTATCTTATTATGAATGTGATTTGATTGATATCGCATTGATTTAAGGTTTAACAAATCAATTTTAAGCTTTCGAGATGATTTTTGTGAAATCAGTCTTTTCATTAAAACACCAATTCACTCCCCCTCTCCTCCGTCTTGGTGCCTTGTGATCCAACAATTGGTATCAGAGCAAGGTTGATCTTACTTTTAAAGATTTAACCATCTTTTAAAGCTATGGCATCAAGTAATGTTTTACTCGGCGAAGGTGAATCGATCGTTTGTCCATCGGTTTTTTATTCTTCAAATTTTGCCTATTGAAAAATTAGAATGCAAGCTTATGTTTGTTCCATTGATTTGAATGTTTGGGATGTGATGGAAAATGGTTTTGTTTTGAATGCTAAATCACCTTTCGAATACACTGAACGAGAAAAAATATTTTATTAAGCTTGATTGGAAAGGAAAAAACTTGTTGTATTGTGCTCTTAATTTTATGGAATTTAATCGTATTTCTACTTGTTCTATTTCAAATGGGATTTGGAAAAAATGATTATTACTCATGTTGGCAGTAATTAAGTTAGAGAGTCTAGATTAAATATTTTGAATCATCATTATGACTCATTTAAAATGTTTGATTATGAATGCATAAATGATATGCTTGTTAGATTCAATAGTATTGCTAATGGCTTAGCCTCTTTGGGAGAGCCTATAATTAATGCTTAAACTATAAAGAAGTTCTTAAGTCCCTATTTCCAAAGTGGCACACCAAAAGAACTGTGAATGAGGAGCGACATCTAAATGAGCTAGATTTTGATGATCTTATAAGTTCACTTGTAACTTACGAGATGAGCATAAATGATGATAAAAAAAAACAATCTCAATCAACAAGAAGGCTCTTCACTACAAGAAAATGGGCGCTTAGCGACACAAAGTAGCGCCTCCTAAAATAGTGATGCTATATAGATGCCACTAGTGCCTCCATTGCATCTACTGCGCGTCACGAGATTCAGACGCTACTGCCTCTCGATAGCATCTCATTCGCGTCTTCATAGCTACTCAGTGGGTTGACGTCAACTCTAGCGCAATCGAGACGCTATGTAGATGCTATTATTTCGCGCCACGAACTGCAAATGTGCGACAGCACCTAGCGCCGTTCTGGCGTCGATCACTTTAGACGCGACACTAGCGTCTCATGTCTGAAGACTCTAAAGCGACGCTATATGGCGTCTCAAACAAAAAAGACGCTAATGAGACAATACTGTATATATTTAAACACTATATTATATATACTATATGTCAACCAATAAATTCATTAAATATTATATTAATATTAATTACACGATTATCAACATATTATCAATAGCATATTATCAACATATATATATGTATTAATTACACGATTATATATATATGTATTTTTACATGATAAGAGTGTTCCTAAATATCTATTTATGTTACCAATATTATAATATCTTAATTATGCATATATCTTAATTATGCGTCTTCTTAGCTATTCAGCGGGTTGACGTTAACTCTCTAGCGCAATCGAGACGCTACGTAGACGCTATTGTTTTGCGCCACGAATTGCAAATGCGCGGCAGCACCTAGCGCCGTTCTGGCGTCGACCACTTTAGACGTGACACTAGCGTCTCATGTCTGAAGACTCTAAAGCGACGCTATATGGTGTCTCAAACAAAGGAGACGCTAATGAGATGCTACTATTTATATTTAAACACTATATTATATATACTATATGTCAATCAATAAAATCAATAAATATTATATTAGTATTAATTACACGATTATCAACATATTATCAATAGCATAATATCAACATATATATGTATTAATTACATGATTATATATATATATATGTATTTTTATATGATAAGAGTGTTCCTAAATATATAATTTGTTACCTATATTATTTATGTTATCTATACATATAATATATATAATATCTTAATTATGCATATATTATTATTATATACTTAATCATGAGATTACGATGGTTGATTAAGTGAGTCATATTTTAGCGTCACATTAGACACTAAATAGCGTCTACCTAGCTTTTAACGAGAGCCGCAGCTTGTGTCGACGCTATGGTGACACTATGGGCGTCTCTCTAGCGTCGCATGTTCGAAACGCCATGTGATTTTAGACGCTAGTACGGCGCTATGGTGGCGCTACGGTTTTAGACGCTAGTACGACGAAACACATTGTTGTAACATAATCTCTCACAGACATATATATACATACGCATATATTACATATGTATATATATACACACACAATTGTGTTATATACATATATACATACATATTTATAATTTTGTATACATACATGATAGATTATCGGAAGAAAATAAAATAACTTGAATGGGGCACAATGCGATGAGACGTTACATTGATAAATAAAATTTCATACAACAACAACAACAAAGCCTTATCCCACTAGGTGGGGTCGGATACATAGATCATACGACGTCATTCCGCTCTATTAGTAACCAAACCTTTCGGTATATTATTCACCAATAGATCTTGCTCTATTAGTTCGCCAAGTGTCCGCCTTGGCCTCCCTCTCCCTCTTTTAATCGGACTCCAGATTATTTGATCTACTCTTCTTACTGGCACATCTAATGGTCTTCTCTGAACATGACCAAACAATCTTAAACGATTCTCTACCATTTTCTCACTAATAGGAGCCACTCCGACTCGTTCACCTATATGGTCATTCCTAATCTTATCTAATCTTGTATGACCACACATCCATCTCAACATCGCGTCTCAATGGCGTCGCGATGTTGAGACGCTACACCATTGATATGCCCCGACGACGCTATGGTGTCGCTACATTATCTTAACGACACATTAGCTTCTCTATAGCGCCTCTCTAGCCAAATTTTGACAGTGTCGGCGCCTACATGGCGTCTACGTAGCGTCTCGTATCTTTGCGTCGCTAAAAAATTACTAAAATCCCTAACCCCTCTTTTTTGTTTTCACTTTTACTGTTTACCATCGTTTCATCCCGCCCGCCCAACGCGCCCCGACGCCCGACCTCCGACGCCCGTCGCCCGACGCCCGACCTTCGACGCCCGACACTACCGCCTCCGGCCTTCGCTTGACGTCCGACGCCAGACGATTGCCCTCCACCGCCGCCACCGCCCTTCGGCTCCGCTGCCCTCCGCATTCGACCGCCGCCCTTCGCCTCCTCCTCCTCCTCCCTCCCCGACGCACGCCCTCCACCGCCGCCGCCGCCCTTCGCCTCGTCCTTCTCCTCCTTCCGCCTCGTCCGCCCTCCACCGCCACTGCCGCCCTCCTCATTCGACCGCCGCCCTTCGCCTCCTCATCCTCCTTCCTCCGCCTCCACTACCCTCCACTGCCACCGCAGGGTGGCTCCGCCGCCCTTTGCCTCCGCCACCGCGTCGTCCGCCCTCCGCCTCCATCGCCGCCCTTCGCGTCCACCGCCGCCCTTCACGTCCACCGCCGCCTCGTCCGCCCTCCCGCCGCGTCCTCCCTCCACCGCCGCCACTGCCCTCTGCCTCCACCGCTGTCTCGGCCGCCCTTCACCGTCCTCCGGTTAAGAAGGTACTAGCCCACCACCATGTAAATTAAGTTAATTATTAATGCATGAAGTTAAATTAAGTTAATTATTCATGTTAAGTTAAGTATTACTTATTCATGTTATGAATTAAGTTAAGTAGTACTTAAGTTAATTATCATCTCTTTGGATCAAGCTAGTATTACTTATTAAGTATAATATTAAGTATCATCTCTTAGGAATTAAGTTAAGTATTACTTAAGTTAGGTATTACTTATTCATGTTATGAATTAAGTTAAGTAGTACTTAAGTTAATTATCATCTCTTTGGATCAAGCTAGTATTACTTATTAAGTATAATATTAAGTATCATCTCTTTGGAATTAAGTTAAGTATTACTTATTCATGTTATGAATTAAGTTAAGTATTACTTAAGTTAAGTTAACTTATGTTAATTGTTAAGTTAACTTATGAACTAATTCATGTACTTCCACATTCTTGGTGATAAAATGAGATTATGATTCGATGATGAAGTAGTTGAAACATGTGATTTTGGACTTAATTCGTAGGTTCAAAATTACATGTTTTAAGTACACGAATTTATTGACATATGGCTTAATGTTGTCCGTTACAGAAATGACAAAGCCAGATCGTAGTTGGATTCGTCGTTGGAAGGATAAACATGGCGTCATAACTGAAGAATATAAGGATGGTGTTGATGAATTCATTAATGTGGCATATCAAAATGAAGGTGTTGCTTCTTCATATGGCGAGATCGTATGTCCATGTCGGAAGTGCAAATGTTATCAGTGGAAAGTAAGATATGATGTGCAGAAGGATTTATATTACAATAGTTTCTTACTTACATACACCAATTGGTTCTTTCATGGCGAAGAAAGAAGGGCTAAAGAAACAAGTAATGTTGTCAGTGGAAAGCTTGCTTTTAAGGCATCTAATGAAGAAGAAAGTGAAGAGTCAAGTGAAGAAGTGGATGAAAAGATGCTTGCACACTATACAAGAAAGCTTGATAAATATCTCAAGTTGGTGAAAAATAAAGAAAAAAATAAGAAGCCAATTAGAATATTATGTAAACATCATCAAGAAAGAGACTCAAGTCTCATAAAGAATGACAAAGAAAAAACATTCCAGAAAGGGAAGAGGAAAAAAATATGAAGAGCCAAGTGAGAGTAAAGCAACTGACTCAAAAAACTCTTCTTCCAGCGAGGATGTATACTTGTGCTTAATGGTACATAACCATGAGGTAACTTCTAACTCCTCAAATTTAGATAATGATGAAAATGATATTTCATTTGATTTGCACAAAGAATTTTCCTCTCTTATAAAAAGGTATCTTGCATTTAAAAAGAAAAATGAAAAATATTACTACATGAGTTTGAAAAATTAAAAGAAGAAAATTATATATGTTTTATAAAAAATGAAAATTTGAAAAGTGAAATTTAAATATGCATCTTTTGAATCTTTAAAATGTCAACCGATCGATCGATCCTATTAAAAAACCCGCAAATCACATGATATTTGAAGACCGATCAACCAACTGGAGGCACTGGTCAACCGATTACACCAGTAGGCTCCCAGATGAAGTTTAAAACTTTGAGGTCGACCGACTAGAGGAACTAGTCGATCGGACCGCACGAAAATCCACCATAATAGTTAGTTTTTTGCTAAATCAAAGAGCAACGGTTATATTATCCAAAGAGGTCTATAAAAGGGGTCCAAAGGGTGCAGAATCAATCAAGTATTGAAGGTAAACATCGAGCATCAAAGGAAAATTATTTTCTTGTAGTTATTGAGTCATATTGTTGAATCTTCTCCTCTTTCTTTCTTCTCTTCCTGTGAGTTTGATATTGTAAAAGAGAGAAGCATTTGCTTAGAGATTTGGGTGTGAGTTTCTGTGTAGAAGATGTTTTATCTTACCTCTCGGCTAGAGAAAAGATCAATAGTTTTCCTTTGTAAAAGAGGTGTGCCTACCTTTTGAAAGGAGAATCAAGTGGAGAAAAGGTGGTGTGTTGTAAAGGATTTTTTCTTTGCCCCATTTGGAACGAAGGAAGGTGTTTAGGGAAATCTTTGATGATCTCGAGGTCGAGAAGTCGAAGCAAGGACGTAGGCCAAGGTGTGGCCAAACTACGTCAACAAATCACCATGCACCTTGTGTTTCTCTTTCTCTCTCCCTCTCCTGCCTGCCTTATTATGCATGTGATCTTATTGTTATTGCATTGATTTAAACTTTAATGAATCAATTTTAAGTTTCTGTGATGATTTTCGTGAGATCGACCTTTTTGGTAAAACACCAATTAACCCCCCCCCCCCTCTTGGTGCCTTGTGATCCAACACAATGGTCAATATCATAGGTCATGAGAGCATTCATCTTTCCTTTAAAAAGACATAACATTCGTTATTTTGTTCATTTAATTTTATGTTCATATTCATGTTCATGTTTATGTGGACATAGTCCGTTCATTCATCTTTCATCTTATCCATGAGTTGGAAGAGCTCTCTACTTTTCTAGGATATGCCATGCACACACATGGTGCAAATACCTAGCCATAACCTGGCCGGGGGGGGGGGGGGGGGTGATTAGTGCCACGGTAATGCTCCTAAAGAGGATGGGTGACCTTGCTAAGGTGGCAACACCTGTATGGATGACCTCTCTTATGGCGGAAACATCAGTATGAATGACCTCACCCCAAGGCAGAAATATTCGTAGACAATAGAAGAAGGGGCCTTACCCAAGGACAAGGGGCCTTCTCAAGGGAAGTATCTTCCCGTCTAAGTAAGCATGACATTCCTCCATTTCATTCTTTATCTTTATTAACCTATTGACCTATCTTTTGATTACAAGGATCAATCAAGGTTTTTGGGGAGTAACGTTTGCCCTAGGTTATCGTTCATAATCATTGGATGTGGAAACAATCAAGTGGACATGAGTAAAATATCGTATTATCTTGTGTTAAAGGTGATTTATTCTCTATCCACTTCCGGACGCCGAAAGTTGAGCAGTCATCTGGTCCATAGGTTCATCGAGCGCTCAATGGTCGAGCGGTCGCTCGGTCATAACATGTCTCTCGGTCGTTCCAAGACTAGGCGCGAACCAGACGTCCAAAAGGTCGGCGGTCGTCTGATTCTTCCTTGAACAAAAACTATGAGTTCTTGACATGGAACTTTTGGTCATCCGAAAATCCACCAATCATCCATTTCTACCCAAGTCACATAGGTATCACTCATCGGTCAATCAGTTGAATCATTCGGTTGTCTGATGCAAATATCGAAATATCAGAGAAGACGTCCAAAAGAAATTCGGTTGTCTGTTCCAATATTCGCTCCCTTCTGCCAAGTCGATAACGGATGTCAGATGCAAAATCGATCGATCGCTCCTACTAGGCAAAATCGCAGGTCATTGCGGAGTCCTGAAGTTTTCAACTAGTTTTTGAAACACAACATTCTACAATTAATCTAAACTATATCTAACATCAACTAAACAACCAGAGAACATGTGAGCATGATTCATAGTCCATAACTTCATCATATCCAACATAATAAACATGAAGGCATCATAATCATTCTTATCTCCATTTGATGCACCTATACTTTTTATGTGATCATGCATAACCTTTCAACAACTATGATGAACATTCCATAACTATTAACTTCATGAGACATATCAAAGAAAAATTCATGCATATCAATTCTCCTTAACGCAAGTTGATACGTGCTATCAAAGTTTTTACATAAACTTTCCTAAGCATGCCAACTGTTATAAATTCAAAAAATTGAGCATTCATGACCGTAAGCATGCACGTCATCAAGTATAAAATCATGTTATAATATTCGTCAAATCAAGCATGTATGGACAGCAATCATTTCAGCATGCTAGCATCCATAGTTAGCTAGTAGTTCATCATGCATATCGACATAGTCTCACTTACTAGCATGGTTCTAAGTCTACAAGGTTCTAAGTTTTGGTTATTTTTCTTCGATGGATTCGATGCTAGTCCTTTCTCCTTCATCCTCCTTGTCCTCTTTCACGATCAACTCCTGCAAATCCCTCTCAAATGGCTTTTGGCCAAGCCCAAGTAATGAAGTACACATAAGAAAAATGCTGGAAGAAAGAAGAAAATGAGAAGATGAAAGGAAATGGTGCAATTGAGAGGTGTGTGATTTATAAAGAAGATGAAAAATGAGACTTTGTGCCTCTACAATCCCTAGGTCATGAACATAAAAGGGTTGTACAAGATTCCAAAAGTTGCAAAAAAAAAGTTAAATTTTGATTTGGCTTCATACTTAGAAATTTGGTGACTGTGGATCGGACGCGCGAAAATGTTTCGGTCGACCAGTGAGTCGATGTATTTAATATTTTTAATTTTAAATTTTTATGAAAATTTCGGGATGCTACATATCACCTTCATTTTATATTCTTAATATTTTTTGTAAAAAGTTTATAATATTCTCACGAGTATGTATAATAATTTTATGATTTTTTAAAGCATTTTAATTCTTGCTATTATTATATGAATATTTGGTACAAATAAACACTTTACAAAAAAGTGGAAACTGGGACATGGGCTCCACTTCGACAGCCAATCATATGAGTTGTAGCCCGACTCCAAAGGCGTCAGATGACGACGCTGCGCCTCGGCCCACAATAAGGCGGCCAGGGGGACCCAACGCCCGACATCACAGTGGCGGGCCCCGGCGAATCCAGGGACTAGCATTTTGCGTCAGCCGTGACAGAATCCGCACGATGGATTCTTGTCGAGCGAACTGATCACCGCGGGCGGCGTGACGATTCATACAAGCTAAATCTTCTAATCGTCCACTGGATAGCCTCCACGTGTGCGGCTCTCAGTGGTTCTCATCGGGGGCACTGCTGTGCGGTGTGTTCAGCTCATCGATCTGCAATAATTAATTGAGTTTTAAAATTTAAAATTACAACTCCATCTCGCCGCATCTTCAACGGGGCTGCAGCATCCAACGTACACCAAGTGGCTACTATAAATATGCTATATTACATATTTGTGGCATGAGTTTAAGCCGAACCCCCAATTATGAGAACTTATAAGAATCTTATATACACGGAGAGAGATTCGCCATTCTGAACTTAATTTGTTTGTGATGAATAAAAAAATATGCACAATCCATTGAATTAACATTTTAAAATTAAAGAAGCACGTCAACTGTTCATTTTGCTTTGAAAGTAAACATTTTTCCAATATATTGACCGTGCTTTATTCTTAAAAATAGATTCCAGGACAGGGAGAGCTGAATATTCATATCCTCTTCCATGATCTCATGCACTTGCACAAGAGAAAAAAAAGAAGAAGAAAATAAACAAATACTTCTTCAAAATGCATGATTCAACGCTCCAATCCCTTTCTTTCTTTCTTTTGTTTTTTTTTCTCTCTTCTTTTATCTTTATACAAACATTACAAAAATAAGGTGCTCAATGATTCAGAGGTCCTGACGTCAGGCGAAGGAGATGCCAACGTTTTGACGAATATTTTAGGCGCCTTCGTCCCCTCAAACGCCCAAAACCGACGACGTGTGCACCAACTCCTGCTCTTCTCATTGGCCGCTCCGCACAAGCAATCCGACGAACACGTCTGCGGCGTCCCGCACCATCAGAAAGAACCGTCGACGCTAAACTAATTACCTCTTTAAAAAAAATTTGCAGACATTGCAATTCCACATCGCCGCGTCTTAAAAAAGGCACGGCCCGGGATACCACGTCCCAAAGTTGGGATTCGATGTGTTAAGCACATAGCAAATACTTAATCTTGACTTTGATTTAAGAAAAAATTACAGTGCACCGCAGCTGAATATTCAGGGTTGTACTTTTTTAAATCCGCAATCAACAGCATCAGACTTGTAGGTTCATGCATCAGTCCTCCCTCTGCCAGATGCCAAGAAACAATTCAAGGGGGCGACTTTGTTTAATCCAAGGGGGAGAACTGTAGATGATATAAAGAAAATGGTTTTAGTTGAATCATGCCACATAATAAACCAAAAATGTTACGTTGCAGGCAGCAAGTTGCAAGAAATATTTTAATGGGGTTCTTTCACTCTAGAGTGACGACTGACGGCCTGCCCTCCTTCACCTTCACCCTCTTCATCTCCTGTTGCAGCTTCGATCGATATCTTACGTGGCGCGCATCGGCGCTGCCGTGCCCGGCTATAAATGAGGCCCGCTTCCTCTGCTCCATGTCTCAGAAGCTTTGGTCGCTCCGTTTGTGAAAAGGATCAAAGCGAAGAAGAGGAAAGAGGAGAGAGAGAATGATGAACGGAGGCGAATTGCTCCTTCCGCACGGGTTCCGATTCCACCCGACCGACGAGGAGCTGGTGATCCACTACCTCTGCCGGAAGTGCGCCGCCATGCCGATCAACGTCCCCATCATCGCCGAGGTTGACCTCTACAAGTACGACCCCTGGCAGCTCCCCGGTACGCGACGTTAACGTTACTAGATAATAAAGCAAAGCTTGTCCTCTGCGAACTGAGGTGACTGATCAGAGACGTGGATTGGAGCAGGGATGGCACTATACGGGGAGAAGGAATGGTACTTCTTCTCGCCGAGGGACCGGAAGTATCCCAACGGATCGAGGCCGAACAGGGCTGCCGGGAACGGGTACTGGAAGGCCACCGGCGCCGACAAGCCGATCGGTATCCCGCGGCCGCTGGCCATCAAAAAGGCTCTCGTGTTCTACTCCGGCAAGGCACCCAAGGGGGAGAAGACCAACTGGATCATGCACGAGTACCGCCTCGCCGACGTCGACCGCTCCGCCAGCAAGAAGAACCACAGCATAAGGGTGCGTGTTTCTTTTTTCTCTCACCTCAAAATCTCCGGCGATCTCTTTTCCTTTGGCCTTTGTTTCTGACGTCAATTTCTTGGTTGCAGTTGGACGATTGGGTTCTATGCCGAATCTACAACAAAAAGGGAGCCATCGGGAAGCAGACCAATCCCGACCGGAAACCGACCGGATCGAAGAAACCGCGGTCGTCGTTCCTCCTCCAGCCGAAGCCGGAGCTCATCTCCTACTCGCGGAACCCGGACTCGCCCGTGACCGACTTCATCTGCTTCGTCCGGTCGGAGTCGCTGCCCAAGCTGCATGGCGACTCCAGCAGCTCGGAGCACGAGTTATCCCCCGAGCTCTCGGCGGAGATGTCGCCGCAACTGTCGCCGGAGCTCGCCTACGAGATGGAGGCGCAGAGCGGGGAGCCGGACTGGGACGAGGAGTGGAAGAAGTCCCTCGGATTCGGATTCATCGACGAGGACTCCGACGCTTCCGCCTCCGCCGCCGCGTTCGCGTTCTCGCCGCTGTCGCCGGCGTTCCCCGACATGTTCATGTACCTCGAGTAGCCCTTTGTCGAAAGCTCTCGCACGTGCAGCCGAATGCGTTACAGGTCCACTAACACGCCGCGTCATTCCTGGCACGTGCGCACGTACAACGACTGGCGGATTCGTTTGGTTGGTGGTCTTCATCCGTGCGCAGCCGTTGGATCCGTGTAAACATAGGCTAAATTTTGTGTCGCAAGATTTGATGGGGAAGTGTTTAATTAGTAGAGTCTTTAGTTGTTTTTTTTTCTCATTTCTTCCATTTAGGAAAAAATATTGATGAGAGATGAAGAGCGAGATTTATGTCACTCTTCCCCTTTTGCATCATCAAGTAGACACCTGAAGTTAAACTTCCAATTAAGGATGGGTTAATTAGCTTGTTTTGGTTAATAACTTGGTGGGATCCTTGGATTAGGTCATATATGTATGGATGACCTGTACAGGTTTTGTTTTTAATAGTTTGTGTGGGGGCTGATGATGTATGTGTCTCTTGTTGTAACTAATGTATGGAAGTTGACTAATTGGGGCTTATGGGAGTTGTTTGGTGCTTACGTTTTGTGCCATTAATTCTTTAAACTTTTTGTTTTGTTTTGTTGCAATAATGCATATAGAGTATTGAATGTTGCATGCTGCCAATAAACTAGACTCAGATTATACATCTGATATTAACTAATGATTATGATTCTAATACTTTCATCCCTAAAGATTCCCGGGCTAATTAACTAATATCAGTATAATGAGCCCAAGGATCATATGGTTTTTCCGGGCCCAATTTGGTTAGAGCTTGCATGCAGCTAATAACTTTTGTGAATTTGACATTGTGTTTCCCTATTTGTTTTAATGTCTATACTAATAATAATTCAAACTTTAATTAATTTTCTTTTGTGCACATCACATGTGAGATTAGTTTCCTTACACGTATGAGTAAGTACTTTTTTTTCTGAATGAACACAACAATTTCGACTCGATCGAAATTCGTCTTTGGTCAGTCCATAGGTTTTCTCACGGCCGTGAGCGAATTCGATTACATGATAACTTATTATTTTTTTCTAATAAATTAAACCGGTTTGATTCATTTTAAAGCTTATAGTTAATTTAGCATTTACTAAAATAAAGTTGATCATTGTTTGTAAAGATACTTTTAAATAGTCGGAAAACTTGTTTCACGCTTTAGAAATGAATATTAAATATTTATTAATGCACGGATATTAGAAAAAATATTTATTAGATAAATGCGATATTATAATTTATAATAGTATCAAAATTAATTATTAGCAATGTGATAAATGGGTTAGTCTATTTTAAGTTTTAAACTCTTACTTTTACTCAATTTAAACTTTCAATGGTCTTTTTACTTAAATTATTTTTTCTTAAATAATTAAATATTTTCCAAATATGGAATTATTTTATGTGATTTTTTATTTTTCTTATCTGTCACTTGTTCTTATTTTAGTTTGATTATGATTCTTAGTTTTATTAATTTATTTAAGAAAATTTTAGTAACATAGGATCTTATATATTTTTTACTTCTTAATCTTGGCACATGCGTAACGGATGCCATTTCAAATTGATTAGGAATCAATGAATTAAATGCCAATTAAGGAGGAGAAATCAATTCAGAATTCAAATCGAATTCAAAATAAAAAAAGGAAACGAAGAGGAAAGAAACGGCCGACAGGGGAGGGATTTCCTCCCCTCATTCCGTTCGGACTCTGGCCGGCTACTCTGGCCGGCCGATCCTATAAAGGGAGGACGCGAGGGCGACCTCACGCCCCCTTGGAACCCTGCCGATCGCCGCCACTTTCTTCTTCTTCTGCACCAACGAACGACGCACGGAAGAACCGAACACGACACCGAACGGCAATGCACGAGCAGAGGCGGCGCACGGAACGACCCTTTGACACAAGCGACCTTCCTCGGCGTGCGCAAGGCTTAGGCGCTCCTTTCCATCGATCTAGAGACGACCGACGATGACCGGACGATGTGCAGGAACGCCGGCGAACTCGAAAACCGAAAATAGAGGTACCTTGGCATTCGAAATCCCTAGACGAAGAAATAATGATTATTTGATATGCATGATTAGTTTATTATGATCCTGAGATGATTATCTATCTTTTTCGTATTGTTATCATCGTCGTTTAATGGCCGGAAGGCCGTCGGAAATGAGGAAGAAGTCTGGCGGCCCTGTTTTATCGCAGGGACCGGTCGACCGATTTTATAAACGGTCGATCGATCCATGTGTTGAACTTGTCGGAGTTCCTGACGATCGGTCGACCGGCCTCGCAGAGCGATCGACTGACCGATTTTCGTCAGACAGATCTAGACTTGAAATCAGTCGGCCGATTCTTCAAACGGATGACCGATCATTCGCGCAGTGCGCATCACATTAATATGACATCGATCGACCGATCCTATAGAGTAATCGGTCGACTGGCTCATAAGCACGGCCGACCGATCCACAGACACCAGAAGGTCGACCGATCCAAAAGGACTGGTCGGCACGGCCGAACCCAGAGGAATGGTCGACCGATTCCAACAGTAAATCAAACGATTATTTTAAATCAGAATCTGAGACTCTAATCAATTCACCTATATTGGTTGAGTCCTATTGTACAAAGTTTTGCTTCCAGTCGAGTCTGAATCATAGATGTCATGATAACCAAGATAAATAATGTAAAGATAAAGATATGGAATTGCTATGTGCCACCCCTAATGTTAAAGCAAAGATCAATGTTAAAGCAGTGGAGGGATAGGTAGTTAGCTGAGGGGACAGCGAAGCTACTGTCTTCAATGACCACTATTCCTGAAATTTCAGATCTTCTCCTACCTGTATCTTGAATGAAGGGTGATGCAATGGTCACACTCCTTCCCCTTAATTTTATTGTATTGTGCTAGAGGGACAGGTAGCTAACTGAGGAGATAGTGAACCTACAGGTTTCTTAATTGATCACTGTTCCTGGATTATAGGAATTCTTTCCCCTATCTTTCGAACTGGGTGAGGTCATAACAACCACCCCTTTTCCCTTATGGGCTTACTTGCTTCAGAACAAAGAGGCACCTCTGGCATCCCAACCTAATAAAGTCGAGCTCGCATAGGACAACTAACTTTATGGATATTATAGTAATATAAAAGACGTAGTGCAACTCACAGTATAGTAATGTATAGTAAAGCAATGCAAAGTAGAGCACTATAATGTAAAGAAATGCAAAGTAGTGTACAATAAAGTAAAGCATAGAGTAGAGTACAGTAAAACATGGATCATAGTATAGTAAAGACAAAGAATAGTTATAGTAAAGAATAAAGCATGGATATTATTATAGTCAAAAATTGATTCATTGATTCCATATTTATCATTGATCTTTATTTCACCGTCTAATTGCTATTGTATTGAGCTTTTTGCTCACGGATATTCGATTTTCCTACAATGGGATTTTGCAGGTGAGAATGCCAACTGATGAGGATGGATGGCACAGAGCTTGGAGAATGCTGCACATGACTGATGCATTGCTTAAAGTTTTCCTTGCTCTATTTCTTTCAAGTTGTAATTGGTCTAGTGATACTACGTTATTCCGCTCACCGAACTTCTCTTTCGTATGTTGAATTGATGCATTTCCGTATTTCGTCATAAACTATGTTACCCACTTTTCGCTTTGATGTTTAATGTTTGAACTTCCGCATATTGAACTATTTATGTTATCAAATGTTCCTTGACATTCCACCGTTTAATCTTCTGCATTAAAGTCTTTGATTATATTTTTATTATTATATTAGTGCCACGTAAGCTATATTATTGAATGGTTATGGTCAATAGTGTAGTAGATAGTGTAGCGCCCCCGTGGTCAACCTGACTGCTTACGTGGCAGGAGGGGCGATTTTGGGGGTGTTACAGTTTGGTATCAGAGCCTAAGTTCTTGGCTCCCTCATTGATCATAGTAGGATAGTTGTTCATGCATAGCATTTATTGTTCATATTGTTTCTTAGCTCAAAGTAAAGTCATGTGTAAGCTTCTCAAGCGTTTGCGGCTCTACTCCTCAAGTAAGTAACAAGTATATTCTTATATGAATTACACTTATGTTATTGAATTAACTCATTTTTATAGATGCCTCCACGACGCATGGTGACCCGAGTTGTAAGAAGAGGTAGGGGTCATATAGTTGGGACACGTACACACCCACTAGATCCTCCTATTCTAGATGTGGAATACGCACCAGGACGTGAAGATAAGTACTTAACTCCACCACAGCCTACTCCAGAGGAACAGACGTATCCATATATGGAGAGAGTGGAAAGTAATGATTATCATTCTGAGTCTGAGTCTTTTTCCCCACGCCACTACTACCCCACTGAAACACGTGAGGAAATAAATAGAAGATGGCACTTGGAACGAGAGGAGGACGACCAAGCAACCCAATTAACATATCATCAGATGATGAAGAACAAGTTCCTGAGCCCTTAAGGGGACTGCAGTTTAGAGACGCAAGCCCCATTAGCCAGCCAGATCCAGAGGAATGATGTGGACTCTGTTATCAAGAGGGGCATGGTGATGATGAGTGCCCAAATCCTCCTCCTAAGAAGAAGAGTTCCGGGAATGAACCTGGAGAACCTTCTAGACGTAGCAATTAGCGTTTAATGTTTCTTAATGTGAAGGCCTTAGTGCGCCTTAGACAGATATTTATTGTTTTCTTTGACAAACCTTACAGAGATATTAACTTTTGCTTTAAGCGGATATTGAGGCGTAAGGTCCCAATTTTTATCAAAGATTTTTATTCTAATTAAAGATATTTGATTATATGTGCTTCTCTCAATCATTGCTATGATCTTTTTATAGATGTCATATCAAAGAAGGGAACATGGTTCTACCAGTGGGAATGAGTACCAAATGCCCAATGAAGGGGAAACCTCCTACATTCCCCCACCTCCACTTCCACCTTCTCCTCCTCCACCAGAACCACCAACCCAACAAGGATGCCAAGTCCCTTCTACCTGCACATTGCAAGACTTCTGGAGGTCAAAACCTCTAACGTTTAATGGAGAAGGAGGCATCGTAGTGGCGAAACAGTGGATGGAGGCCATAGAGGATAAATTCGATATACTTGATGTGCCCGAAAACAAAAAGGTGCTGTTCGCTGGAGACACTCTCCAGAGAGACTAAAGAGTGGTGGAAGGCACGAAAGGCCACCAGTTTTCCTGACGTAAGAATTGTCGCTTGGGAAGATTTTCGTCAGGCATTCGAGACACGGTACTTTCCTAAATTTCAAAGGGACTTGAAACAGAAGGAGTTCCTGGACCTAGAACAAGGAACTATGACCGTGGAACAATACATGATAAAATTTGTCAGATTGAGGAAGTACTCCAAGCTTATCATGGATGAACTGGATGCGACCTAGCGCTTTGTGGACGGACTGAACCCCACTCTGAGGTCCCATAGAAGATCGGGAAACTGCAGAACTTTAGAGGATGCCATCAGTTTGGCTACCTTGACTGAAAAAGACCAACAAGATCTACAGAAAGCTCAAAAGCCCAGTAGAATGTGGGGCAGAGTTCCCATCAGCAGCGACAGTTTCGTGGGAACAACCATCAACAGCATTGACGGGATAATCGGCCCCGTCCTTATCCAGTGCCCCAACCATACAACCGCCCTCAACAGCAACAACTCTATCGTCCTCCACAGCAAGCTCCTCCACCACAACAATAGCAACAACAGCAACAACAGTAGAACCAAAGGCCCCCACAGCAGGCGCAGAGGCGCCCAGCTCAGCAACAGAGGCGCCCAGCTCAGCAGCAGAGGCAACAGCCTCCTAGAGCTCCTCAGGCAGCACCCGCACAAGATGAGCAGGTTTTATGCAACACCTGTGGCAGAACCCATGCAGGAGAATGCCACATGAAGTCTGGAGCATGCTATTACTGTGGCGAAATGGGCCACTATGCAACGAACTGCCCAAGGCGTGGACAGCAATAGTTGGTACAAGGGAGACTCTTCAATCTGGAAGAAGACGCCCATAGAATGACGCTGATGTCATTTGAGGTACGCTATTGATGCATGAAAAATCATGCATTAGTTTAGGTTATTTCATTAGCATTTTAGAATATTTTTATGTTTAGAAAAAGAGAAGTTTTGATTTGTTTTCATATAATTTCCTTTAGATTTGATCTCTATCTAAATTTGAAAATTATTCATGATAGGATATGAGAGAACGTCGAAATCAAGGCAAGAAAAGGCCTAAAACAGTCAATAAGACTGTCACGGCCATGACAGTTCTGGTCATGGCCGTGACAGAAAGATTTTCAAGCAGAAATTTGACTAAGTCTCTATCACGGCCGTGACAGAGCCTGTCACGGCCGTGACAGAGACATTTTCCAGCAAAAAAATGACTAAGTATTTTTCAGCATTTTCAGTCTTCTGTCACGGTCGTGACGACGGTCTGCTAGGCCGTTTTAAAGCCATTTTATCCACTTTTTGGATATATTTTCGGTTTCTTTTCTTGGGAGACAAAAACACCTATAAAAGGAGACAAAAGAGGGTTTGGAAAAACATCTCTGGAGCATAGTTTTGAAGCCTAGAAAGAGGAGAAGTGCGAGGACAACAACGAAGCTCTGCCGGAAACTCGAGAGAGGACGTGCTTAGCCTATGCCAGAGTTCTTCGTTTTCTTTTTCCAATCTTTTACATTAGATTTGATGTTGTTGTTCTCAGGTTTATTCCTTCATTAGAGCCATCCTAGTTGAACCCTATTTATGTATTGGATTCTCCTCGATATTAGTTTGATTTGAATCTTTAATAACATTGCAATTTCATGTTTAATGCTTTCCTTTGATTCCATGATTTATGATTTGATTGCTATCTGAGAAGAAGTGATTATTTTCATAATAGTTTCTACGGATTGATCTTATTTATTGCATGCCATAATTAGGGAAATCAAAAGAGACCTAATCTGTGAAGTTATTAAGGTGACTTGAGAAAGCCCTTAATATTAATTTCGATTGAATGCATCTTATGATTTAATTAAGTAAATTAAAAACTGAAAGGATTGATTTATTTTAATTATTTCTTAAGATAGTAGTTAAAGCCTAAAATATTGGTTAACTAAATTTGGGAATTCACTTTGTTATCGATTCAACTAATTCTAAGTTGAGAAAATTCATTACAGTCTAGGGGTGATAATTAGTTGCTCTAATTATCAAATCATTATTTCTCCAGGTAATCATTTCCTTTATTTTATTATTTTCCTTTTGTTCACATCTGAAATCATACATTTTCTTAATTTCTTAATTAACAAAGTTAAAATAAAATCTAAGTTATTAACCGTCATCGTGGGAACGATAACTCTACTCATTCACTTTATTACTTGAGCGACTAGTGCACTTGCTAATGCTTGCTATCAATTCTACATGCATCAAGTTTTTGGCGCCGTTGCCGGGGACGGTGTTTAATAATTTTTATTTTTATTTTACTTGTTATTTGAGAGCCTTTAATTTTTTGTTAAATTTCACGCAGATTCTTTTTAATTCACATACTTTCATATCTCTTTATCTTGTGTGATCAGAAAATATCTTCAAATGACAACAAAACCAAAGACTATGGGAGATTACTATTTGGAAGAACAAAGAAAGATGCTTGAGGATCATGAAGCACAAATATCACAAATTGCAAATAACAGTATCCCACTCTTTCCTGTGGTACAAGGAAATTCTTCTATTGAAGACAAGATGTTAAAGTTCATCACAATGGCTGAAGAAAAATTTCAACTTCAAGAAAGAGCTTTTATGAAGTTGTTGGGACAAGTAGAGCAATTGGAGGCTAGGATCCAAATGAAAAATGATGCTCCTCCATCCACCAAATTAGAGTCAAATTCCAACATTGAAGAAAAGTTGTGCCAATTGATTGGAGTTATAGAGAAAAGATTTATTCTACAAGATCAACTCATTAGCAATCTACAATCACAATTGGCACAATTGAAGGATCAACAACCAGTTAATTCTCCTTCTCCTCCTCAATTCCCAAATTTTAATGTTAAATTTGATATTATGTAGGCAAAATTTCAAGAAATAGAGAAGAAGGTGGAGTTGGCTTCTCAGATTGCTCATGCCTCGGGGGATAATACTAGGGACAACTCTACACCTATTATATGCCCATGTCACTTGCAATATTTTAATCCAGGAAGAAGAAAACCAAGGAAGAATTATTATCAGAAGACATGGACTACTCAATGGAGGGTCAAGGAGATGAGTGAATATATTATGGAAGATGGATAAGTGCGAAGAAGAAATCCGCCTTCGGAAACTCCAACAACCATCCCAATGGTACCTCCAAATCATTCATTGGTAGAAGAGAACACATCATCATCACATCAGACAGTACAAAATTCGATGCATTGGAAGCCTAAGGATCAAGCTCCACAAAAAGAGCCAGGTACTTCTTTCAAAGTGGAGGGACTGCCTCGATAATTATATTAGAGGTAAGATGGAAAAAGGTCACTTTGAATCCCTTCCAGACACTTGCGGTAACCAAAGGGTAAAAGTCAAGCTAAAGACTATAACTTAGAACTATACTCTTAAACTTGTTCCTCTTAGTTTTTAATTTATCATTAGTATTGAATTCTTTAATTTATATTAGTTAATATTAAAAATTGTTTAGATTGAGATTGCTTCAGGAGGACACGATCACGGCCGTGCCTACATCTCTCACGGTCAAGTCTATCTTATTGAGCGCCAAGGCCGTGACAGTTCTAAAAATGCAGAAGTCCAAATCATGCCAGAAGAAGCCTATGAGTCGCCCAAGCAATGTGACCAAGATATTTTTAATTGCTCAGCAGAACCTAGAAATCATCAGGTTGTCTCTACTCCTTTTGCATTTTATTATTATTATTTCGTAGTTTTTATGTGCACGGGCATAACAGTAAGGCAGTGTCAGGTTCAAACTCGGGGGAGAGACTTAATTCATTTTGAATTTGCATGGCATGTCTTATTTTAGTATTTTGAATCAATCATCTTTTTTTTGCCATGCATCTAATTATGATAATTCTAAAAAAAATTAGTGTCATCTCATTTCTTCTTGTTTATTATTTTATTATATTTTAAGTTTATTTTCAGAACATCGCTTAATCTATGAAATTCAATCATTGTCTCTTTTTATTGGGTATCACTAGAGTATTGGGATTTGGATTGAAGTTTGTTGCTAAGTAGAAGGACTAGTTTTTAAATGATGAATTTCTCTATTATTTATTATGATATTAGTCTTGATTATAATTGCATCTCTATTGAAAGCATTAAGTCTTTGTGGAGCTTATAATGATGCTAATTAATTTTAATGTTAAAGTGAATGAAAAGAGAGCTAGTTGAGCTCCAATAGTTAAGTGAAAAGTATAAAGTATGCTATTCGTAGCTAAGCTACCCACTACAATATTGTTTGATTCTGGTGTCTCCCATTCATTTATATATTAAGAATGTGCCAAGAGATTAGGGCTAATTGCAATGAACCTAGAGCCTAAGATGAACATCTTGACCCCACAAGGAACTCTAGTTACTACAAAATATCTCCTTAATGTACCCATAGAGATAGAGACAAAGAACTTTCCTGCAAATCTTATCATTATCCCTATGAGAGATTATGATATTATCTTGGGCATGAACTGGCTAACCTCCCATGATGCTTCTATCTTGTGCAAGCAAAAGAAAGTGATTATAGGTACACAGAGTACAAATAAAGTAATTGTCAGAGGCATCGCACAGAAAGAACCAAAGATCATAGTGTCTACCATGAAGGCACATAAATTACTCCAGAAAGGGTGTAGAGGCTATCTTGCAAGTATTACCAAGATAACAGAGCCAACCAAGACACCTCAAGACATAGAAGTTGTGAAGGAATTTCCTGATATATTCCCTGACGATGTTAGTGGTTTACCTCCCGGAAGGGAGATAGACTTCAATATTAAAGTGGCACCCGGCATAGCACCAATTTCCAAGGCTCCATACCGCATGGATCCAGCAAAGATGAAAGAACCGAATGATCAGATTCAAGAACTGCTGGACAAAGGCTTTATCAGATCTAGTGTTTCACCATGGGGCGCACCAGTCCTTTTTGTCGAGAAGAAGGATGGATCGTTGAGATTTTGTATTGACTATAGGTGATGCATGCAAAATACAACATATTTTAGATTATTATTTTAGTTAATTTTTCTGTAATTTGTTCATGGCATGCATCATTTTTAGTCACTTTTAATCGTAATTCCGAATTTATTAATTTTAATTATTAATTCTCTGAATATTTTAATTATGGATGGATTAACTAAATTTTAATAATTATTTTACAGGAAAAATTGAATATATGATTAAGATTTAACGTATCGACCGAGATTTAAATGGATTGTGACGTATCGGCCAAAATTTCGAAGATTTATCGTTACGACCGATATCTCCAATTCAAATATATTTATCGCCCGATAACTCCAACACCGATTCAAAAGATGTGTTACGGTCGATAACTCAAATGAAATCATCCTTTTGGCCGAGATATGAAGGGGTAAAGATAAAATTGTTTGGGCGTAACGAGATTTAATTCTTTGTTTTGGCCGAGATTCAAAGGGGGTAAAGATAAAAAGAATTTATCTTTGGGCGTAATGATGAAAAGGATTTATCGTATTGGTCGAGTTTATCCCATAAATTTAAATCCAACCGTGCGATGTTACGACCGTGATCAAATTGAAGGTCGTCCGCACCTATAAATAGAGGAAGATACCGTCATCCCAACTCGTGCTCTGAAGTTCAGGTTTCTTTCACGACGAGTCGTGAGTCTGCAGGCTATATGACCAAAAGGAGAGAGGTGCGGCGGCTGGAGGTTGATCGTGACCCTGATCAAGTTCGAGAGGCTGTCCGACTGTCTGCCCAATTCGAGAGCTCTACTTCTATTTTGGGTGTAATTATTCCAATTATTATTGTTATTTTGTTATTATCTCTCCAGAATTTCTAGGATGAACTCCATGTTTTCAGGATTATTATTTTAGGAGATTATTAATTGAAGGGAAATATTTGAATCTTATTTTATTTGTTTTAATCTTTTCTGATCAATTATTAATTGTGCTTAATGCTTTTATATTATTAATTGGATTTCTGAATTAGGCTATACCAGTTTGTGGAGTGTTTAATTTCAGAATTCATGATACTAATTTTAATTGATTTTATTTGAAATTAATAATTGACATAAATTTGATAACTAGTGTGTGGAGAATCAAATTTGTGTGGTCTATTAATCTATACCAGTTTGTGGAGTGATTAATAGTCTAGGGAATCCAATTTAATGCATCTTAATTTAAATATAATTTTGAGGGTACCAGTCGTGAAGACTTCAATTCTTATTAAATTAAGATAGTTCTATATGATTAGATTGAGGGATGCCAGTCGTGGAGGCCACAAGATAATCATGTTAGATTACTTTAGGGAGACTCTAATCCATCTTTAAAGATTAAATTTATTTTTTATGGTTCAAATATTTATCCTGATCTATTTTCATCTTAAGGCCTAACTTCAACACCACTACATTATTTTATCTTTATTTTCTTTATTTTATTTCATAAAACCCCTTTCTAAAAATCCATGTTTTTCCTCTCTTATTAATATATAAATTCAGATACTGAATTAATAATATTCCTCGTGGGTTCGACACTGTTTACTCCTTTTTACTATATTACTTGAGCAACTAGTGCACTTGCTAGCGATTTTATTTTGTAACATCATCTTACGCATCAAGTTTTTGGCGCCGTTGCCGGGGAATATTTTATTAATTAATTTCTAATTTTATGAATTATTAGGAGATGTAAATAAATTGTAAATATGTATGCATTGTTTTAATTATTTTTATTTTTGTGAATAAACTAGCAATTTTCTTTTGCAGATAAAGGTCACGACATTGTTTTTTTTGTTAAGACGATTGGATTTTTTTGAATTACGTGGACTTATGATTTTATGACTTACTGGTTTTACTGCCTCGCAATGTATCAATTCTGATTTATAAACTTTCAATTTTGCGGCCAAAATTTTGCCTTCTGTTTTAAACTTCGATTAATGATCATACTTGATTTCAAATCGATTTGGTTTTGCGACCGCAAGATTGAAATCATTTGAATGTTTAGGTTTGATTTGACTTTGTTTCGACTTGAATTTCGAGAAAAAGCTGAAATCACTTTATTAATTGAATTGATTTATTTATCTTTCGAATTGGATTTTGCGGCCGATAATTTTCTGAATTTTTTTTCGAGATTAGTATGACATTGGTTAATTATCTTTCATATTATTCTCTGTTACACCGTGGAATTTCATTAGCGCATGATTTTTACGGCCGAGAATTACTCTCGTCATCTTGTTTGCGGCCGACTTTAATGAATTCGTAATCTGGTTGTTCGAAATTTTAATTCGACCTTGTTACGGCCGTAATTTAACGAGTCTTACGCCTTCACAGTGATTCCTCGCAATATCGAGTTCTAATCTTTTATTCTATGGCTGTAATGTTTTAATTGCCTAAATATTGTTTTAGTCTATTTCGGCCGTAAAGAATCGACTTAATTCAATTTCGGCCATAATGACTCATTATTAATATCTTTGCTGTTTTAATTTCTGATTTATGGCCGATATGAATTGTACTCCTTCTCGGTCGTAAAGATTCATTTATCGACATTTCGTTCGATTTTTATTTCGGCCGAAACCCTCTTCTATTTTACGGCCCATTGAATCAAGTTTTCGACTTCGGTTCTTTACACAGGAGTCAATTTAATTTTCTTTCGGCCGAGATAATTCATCGCCATGCTAATTTTTTTACGACATCTTATGACGTTGTTTTGGCCATAATCCAACAAGTTTTACGCCTTCATGTTGATTAATCTCTTTCGACACTATTTCGTGGTTTTTACGACCGAACGAGCCTCGAATTATTCAATTTCTCAACTAATTTAAATTCGGCCGAGATATGTTTGGCGATCGATCAATCTCATTATCCTCTCTGAAACTATTTTTGCTGATTATTGCTTTTACGGCCATAATGCTGACACATGGTTAAGTTTTACGGCTGAACGAGTGCATGATTTTTACGATTATCCATTTGATTTACTTTCGGTCGAGTTATTTGGCATTTTAATTGGTTTGAAGAACCTCCATTTGCGGCCGTAATTAGGTTTCTGAAAAATTTCTCTCAAAAATAAATTTTAATGATGAATTTTCAATTTTATCAGGCCGAAAGACTTTTTATTTGTTAGAATTTTATTTCTTCGTGACCTATTATTTGTATTTCTTTCTTCTTGTATATATTTTTATTTTAGTTTATTCTTTTATCTTACTGAAAATTGGTTGTTGCAAGTATTATTGAATATTTAATCACAACCAATCCTGGAATTTTCTGATAGTTCCAGATATCGCACGATGAGTTCAAATCCAATTTTGGAATTTGATCCTGAAATTGAAAGGACTTCTCGCCAATTACGAAGAAATATCAGAAAAATGGCTGAACAAGCACGCGACAATCAGGGACTGGAGCAAAAAATGAACTAGTTCCGCCACAAAATAATCGACGAGAAGATGAAGCAGAACTCTCTATGAGAGAATATGTCTCGGCCAGATATAATGGCCGAGAATCATGCATTGTGCTGTCTGAAATTAATGCCAATAATTTTGAGATCAATCCGACAATCGTGAGGATGATACAAGCATCTCAATTTGGAGGAGGATTTCATGAAGACCCTCACGATCACCTTGACAAATTTCTTGCTACTCTTAGCACTTTTAGAAATAATAATGTTTCTACTGAAGTTATTCATTTATTATTATTTCCACAATCCTTACGTGACAAAGCTTCTACGTGGTTCAAAACTTTGCCTGCAGGATCAGTTCACTCATGGTTGGAGCTGGTAGAAAAGTTTGTTGGAAAATATTGCCCACCACAAAAAGCATGTAAATATCGAAGGAAGCTGAGGGCATTTGTTCAAGATGATAACGAGACGTTATATGAAGCCTGGGAACGATATAAGGAACTGCTGGCCAGAGTTCCTGATAATAGAATTCCAAAGTGGCAAGTGATGGAAGATTTCTACCATGGATTGCGAGCTGTAGATTAAGATAAGCTCGATCAATCAGCAGGAGAGACAGTGCTGGGATCTAAACGCCCTAGTGAGATACATGATATAATTGAAGTTGTAACCCTCAAGTCAAGTCAAGAAAGGAGACCATCTCGCCGAACTCAGGATGTACATGCTGCACAAGGAATACAATCTTTGGAAATAGTGGCTCAGCTAGAGTCACTTAATAAAAAATTCGTGTAGATGATGTCATTAATGGGAAATTCCAATAATTATAGCCCTACAGGTAACACTTCAGATTCAAATCAAAGTGAAAATGCTAACTTTATTTCCAACCCATTTTTCAGGAGCAACGATTATGGTTGGAGACAGAATCCGAAGTTTGCCTATAATCAGAATCAAGGTCAACCTTCTGGCCTATCAAAGGATTATATATTGAAAAGACAACCTGATGCTCCCCAATATCAATCATCAAATCACATGCAGGAGATGATGGCACAGATCATAGACACCATGCAAGCATTGCAAAGAATATATAATCTACAGCCACGAGTCAGGATGCATCAATTCGAAATTTGGAAAGACAACTGGGCCAGATGGCAGCACAACTGACTGGACGTACACCGGGCTCTCTCCCAAGCAACACAGAGAAAAGTCCAAGGGGAGAAGAGCAAAATAGGCCTTGATCTTCATCAGGACTAAGTCAAGCTGACGACTATAAATCAGAACTATTTCTACCTTTTTCTTTAAATTTTAATTAGTTGGTTACGTATAATTAATTTAGTTTTAGTGTTAGTTTTATTTTAGCATTTTATTATGTTTGGAGTCATCTAATTAATATTTCATTTGTGCTAGGGGAGAAATGCGGACACGCCAACGAGACATATTCATGCATCAAAATTTGAATTATGTTACGTAATGTTACGTGGCGTGCATGCGCATTCAAAAAAAAAAGCAAGGGCGTAAGACCTGAGACAAGGTTTCCGAGAAGACATTGCCACCTCGTTACGGCCAAACATCACCTCGATGACCATGCCGTAAAGACTCCAACGGACATGATAAGATGAGCTACCACCCTCATTACGCCCTGCCACAACAGCCCTATTCTTTTAGGGCCGAGATATGACAAGGAGAAAGGAAGAATCACCTTGGAATCGGCCGATCACTGCGCGCCTTGAATTTGATGTGACCCTTCACTGCGCGCATCACGTGGGAAAGGTAAGTTTACGCCTGTAGTTTCCTTTAAATTCTTACCCCTTCCACATCCCTGCAGATCAAGCACCACTGCCTTACGGCCGAAGTCTCACCGACGTCACCATAGCTCCCTTACGCCCAAAAGCTCACCGCGGCCTATTCCTTACGGCCGATCCTCACACTACGGCCGAACACCGTGCACCGCCGTTCCCTTACGCCTTCGAACAACACATCACTCTCTGCTTACGGTCGAGCTTCCACAACGTGGATGGAGCCGACTCTTTACGCCCGGACAAGCGCCGAACACCACTGCTCCCTTACGCCCTCTGACACGGCACCACCAGTGCCACGCCCCTGTTCATTACGCCCTCTCCGCACCGCCACCCGGTTCCTTACGGCCAAACTCCACGATCTTTGACTCCGGCCGAACTATTCTCTTTACGGCTGAGGCCTCAGTCGCCCAATCGTCGTCTTCTCAAGGGCAATATTCCACCGCCATTGACTCCAGTCGAGGTTCCTCATCGATTTACCTCTTTACGGCCGACACTCCAGCATATGTGTTACGGCCGAGAGACTTTGCGACTAACCGAGGTTTCTTCCTTACGGCCGACACATATTATGGCCGAGATTCAGCCGCCAATTTCACCGACGACATCTCTTTGCCTTACGGCCGAGTCATCTAGCTGAGCTCTTCATTGAATCGGCCGAAGCTTAGCATAGAGATTCTCTCTTGCCGACATTCCAACTTGGGCCCAAACTTCAACGATCGAGCCGCAATCGTTATTTTGACCGAGCCGGCACCTTTTCTTTACTGATCTCTTCCAATATTGCATTGAGATGATTTGCTAATATTTGGAGGGGACATCGTGAACGACGACATCCGAATGCTCAGCCGGTCCCTCAGCCCTCACAATTAATATCCTACCCCGGAGATTATTATTGGACTAAGCCGGAGTATCAAGCTCGATATGAACGGATGTCTGAGATTCAAATTCACGACACCTGATTTTCGGATACTGAATTACACATGGAGTATAATTTACTTGCAGATATTCATCTATTATTTTCTCAAATTGGACTCTCTGTCTTTGTGCATTCCTGGTGGCCAACTTATGAAGTACTAATTATGGAATTCTCTCATCCTTGGAAGTCTTTAATTTAAATGGCAGGAACTATGATCAGCCCCGCATTTCATTCCAACTTTATGGGCGGCCATTTACTCTTACTTTAGGAGAGATTAATAATATCTATGGATTCCCCAATCATAGATCTCCTTCTGTACCTGCTGACTTTGATGCTGAAACTTTTTGGAAACAGATAACAGAAGAAGACCGATTGGTTTGGAACACAGCTAAAGACAGCTCAATTCAGAATCCTGTTCTGCGCTACGTCCATCGCATGCTAAGCAATACCTTAAGTGGACGCAGTGATAATGATGGTGTCGTCTTAGAGGGAGAGTTATACCTCATCCACAGTATGCTTCACAGAACTCCTGTTAATGTGGGTGCCTTCCTCATTCGTCAATTCCTGCGCCGCACTACTCATCATTGCAGTAGCATTAATATGGGCGCCCTTCTCACACCTATTGCTCAGCACCTACAACTTGACTTGGATGATCTTGATGCTGTGCCAGGAAACACCCACCTCACTCGTAGGAGCATTCAGGCTATGGGTCTCATGAAGATCAACAATTTAGGGATCAAAGTTTTTATTTTTAAAGGCCACAATCAGGAGGTGCCTTGCTCAGATCGAGATGCTTTTACGCCAATTAATTCAAATAATTGGCTCCTTTTTAGGCAAATCGCGGCTCCATTAATCTCACCTGCAGGACCATCTGTCCCAGTTGAACCACACCAGGATGAAGCTTTCTCCTGGTTTGATTCTACTGATTATGCGGCGGCTCAACAGTACTTTCAACAGCCACAAGTCTTCCAGGCTACATCACTGGCAGCTTCCCAATATGTCACATCAGCCCATTCACCTTATATGCCGGTGCCTTCTCCAATTCCATCTCCAGCACAAGAGAGCTCTTCAGATTCCTCGTTCATATCGGCTACTCCTTACGAGGAACGTGACTCCATGGAAATATCTGCCCCCTTATAGGAACCTGTGCGGAATCATTATATAGCACCAGAGCCTATTTTCACTTTAGCTACAGAGCAGACTTATCATCCACCGCCGCCACCTCAGCCTGACAATGCTTCCATGCAAAATTTAAGGGAATCAATGTACGATGAACAACTTCGTCAGACAGGGGAGTTCCACGTCTTTCAAGAAGAGCAACTTCGTCAAGCAGGAGAGCTGCATGCTATTCAAGAAGAGCAACATCGACAGGCTCAGGAGTTGACCAACATTCGAACTGACTTTAGCAATATGGATGATCGTCAGAGTCGCTTCGAATCGCTTCAGAATCAGCATGTTCGCATAACGAGGCGCATCCATGAGTATCATATGCACCAAGGACATCTCGACTACCATTCACCATGGCCACCTCACAGACAGTAAATCCGGTTGTGTCTTTTCCCTTTTCTTTATTTTCATTTCTTTATTTTTCCTTCTTATTGAGTATGTATCACTTTCCCTTGCTGGCTTAACACTGAGGACAGTGTCTAGTTGAAGCTTGGGGGAGTTTGCATTTCATGCATTGCATGTTTCTTTCTTTTTATTTGTTTATGTTTGCATGTATTTCCAAAAATCCAAAAAAATTGAAAAATTGAAAAAAATTCCCAAAAAATACCATTGCATGCATTTATTTTGCTACCATCTTACTAACTTTTGTCTTACTGTTTTAGTTATCTTTAAGTAAAAGTTCAAAGACATGTCGTTAACTAATAAAATTTGAATGTTTTCTTTCTTATCACTTGTTATTTCAGTATTAAACTTATGGACTATGTGCCTATGCTAAGTAGAATTATGAATGATTAGACGATAAAATCAGATTCATGCCTTTTTATTTCTTTTAAGTCTTGATAGTAGTAGCATTTTTATTGACCATATTAAGTACTCCTTGAGCTTAAAAAAATAATAAATGTAAAAAAATAGTGAAAAAAAAGTTGAATAAAGTTATGTGTAGGTACAAAAGTGTTATCTGGAACCAAGGTGTGTTCGGATAATTAGATCCGTAGGGGTTCATGCCTGGCGACCTAAGGGCAACTGCTATAGGATCTGTCGATCGAAAGCCTACTACATGGACCATCTTGTGGAATATGGAGAAGCACATGAGTACTGAATCATGGCTAAGTTCGAACTCTTCATTCAGAACCTTGGTTGTTCGGACAAGTAAACTCGAGGGGTGCTTTATCACCTGGTGCCCTAAGGACATCTGGTCTGGGAGTCATTAGTCTAAAGCCCGCTACATAGACTTCCTTGTGCAATCCTGCTTGAAGATTAGAACTTTTAAAATAAAGTTGAAAAAAAGAAATTTTTTTAAGCTTAATTAGAACTTATGTTTCAATATTAATGCTATTATTTGACAGACAATTTATTTTTCTACAAGGCTGAATTTGAGATTGTTTAAATTTGTGTAGCATTCAGAACATCTATGAAGCTAAGTGCATGGAAAGTGATAAGATACTAAGTAGTAGGTGTGTAGAAGAATTGTGTGAGAAAATTAGTCAGTTGAGAATATGGAAGCTATGATGGAGACTTTGTTCTTGAGCCTTTCTTTGAATTTTTGCTTGAGGACAAGCAAGACTTTAAGCTTGGGGGAGTTTGATGCATGCAAAATACAACATATTTTAGATTATTATTTTAGTTAATTTTTCTGTAATTTGTTCATGGCATGCATCATTTTTAGTCACTTTTAATCGTAATTCCGGATTTATAAATTTAATTATTAATTCTCTGAATATTTTAATTGTGGATGGATTAAATAAATTTTGATAATTATTTTACAGGAAAAATCGAATATATGATTAAGATTTAACGTATCGGCCGAGATTTAGATGGATTGTGACGTATCGGCCGAAATTCCGAAGATTTATCTTTACGGCTGATATCTCCAATTCAAATATATTTATCGCCGGAGAACTCCAACACCGATTCAAAAGAGGTGTTACGGCCGATAACTCAAATAAAATCATCTTTTGGCCGAGATATGAAGGGGTAAAGATAAAATTGTTTGGGCATAACGAGATTTAATTCTTTGTTTTGGCCGAGATTCAAAGGGGGTAAAGATAAAAAGAATTTATCTTTGGGCGTAATGATGAAAAGGATTTATCGTATTGGCCGAGTTAATCTCATAAATTTAAATCCAACGTACGATGTTACGACCGTGATCAAATTGAAGGCCGTCCACACTTATAAATAGAGGAAGATACCATCATCCCAACTCGTGCTCTGAAGTTCAGGTTTCTTTCACTGCGATTCATGAGTCTACAGGCTACGACCAAAAGGAGAGAGGTGCGACGACTGGAGAATGATCGTGACCCTGATCAAGTTCGAGAGGCTGCCCGACTGTCTGCCCAATTCAAGAGCTGTACTTCTATTTTTGGTGTAATTCTTCCAATTATTATTGTTATTTTGTTATTATCTCTCCAGAATTTCTAGGATGAACTCCATGTTTTCAGAATTATTATTTTAGGATATTATTAATTGAAGGGAAATATTTGAATCTTATTTTATTTGTTTTAATTTTTTCTGATCAATTATTAATTGTGCTTAATGCTTTTATATTAGTTAATTGTATTTCTGAATTAGGCTATACCAGTTTGTGGAGTCTTTAATTTCAGAATTCATGATACTAATTTTAATTGATTTTATTTGAAACTAGTGTGTGGAGAATAAATTTTGTATGGTCTATTAATCTATACCAGTTTGTGGAGTGATTAATAGTCTAGGGAATCCAATTTAATGCATCTTAATTTTAATATGATTTTGAGGGTACCAGTCGTGGAGACTTCAATTCTTATTAAATTAAGATAGTTCTATATGATTAGATTGAGGGATGCCAATCGTAGAGGACACAAGATAATCATGTTAGATTACTTTAGGGAGACTCTAATTCATCTTTAAAGATTAAATTTATCTTTTATGATTCAAATATTTATCCTGGTCTATTTTCACTCTAATGCCTTATTTTATCTTTATTTTCTTTATTTTATTTCATAAAACCCCTTTCTAAAAATCCATGTTTTTCCTCTCTTATTAATTTATAAATCCAGATATTGAATTAATAATATTTCTCGTGGGTTCGACACTCTTTACTCCTTTTTACTATATTACTTGAGCGACTAGTGCACTTGCTATCGATTTTATTTTGCTACATCATCTTACGCATCAAGTTTTTGGCACCGTTGTCGGGAAATATTTTATTAATTAATTTTTAATTTTATCAATTATTAGGAGATGTAAATAAATTGTAAATAATTCTTTGTAAATATGTACGCATTGTTTTAATTATTTTTATTTTTGTGAATAAACTAACATTTTTCTTTTGCAGATAAAGGTCACGACATTTTTTTTTATTAAGACGATTGGATTTTTTTGAATTATGTGGACTTACGATTTTACGACTTATTGGTTTTACCGCCTCGCAATGTATCGATTCTGATTTATAAACTTTCAATTTTGCGGCCGAAATTTTGCCTTCTGTTTTAAACTTTGATTAATGATCATACTTGATTTCAAATTGATTTGGTTTTGCGACCGCAAGATTGAAATCATTTGAACGTTTAGGTTTGATTTGACTTCGTTTCGACTTGAATTTAGAGAAAAAAGTTGAAATCACTTTATTAATTGAATTGATTTATTTATCTTTCGAATTGGATTTTGCGGCCGATAATTTTCTGAAATTTTTTTTTGCGATTAGTATGACGTTGGTTAATTATCTTTCGTATTATTCTCTGTTACACCGTGGAATTTCATTAGCGCATGATTTTTACGGCCGAGAATTACTCTCGTCATCTTGTTTGCAGCCGACTTTGATGAATTCGTAATCTGGTTGTTCGGAATTTTAATTCGACCTTGTTACGGCCGTAATTTAACGAGTCTTACGCCTTCACAGTGATTCCTCGCGATATCGAGTTCTTATCTTTTATTCTACGGCCGTAATGTTTTAATTGCCTAAATATTGTTTTAGTCTATTTCGGCCGTAAAGAATCGACTTAATTCAGTTTCGGCCGTAATGACTCATTATTAATATCTTTGCTGTTTTAATCTCTGATTTACGGCTGATATGAATTGTACTCCTTCTCGGCCGTAAAGATTCATTTGTCGACATTTCGTTCGATTTTTATTTCGGCCGAAACCCTCTTCTGTTTTACGGCCCATTGAATCAAGTTTTCGACTTCGGTTCTTTACACCAGGAGTCAATTTAATTTTCTTTCGGCCGAGATAATTCATCGCCGTGGTAATTTTTTTTACGACATCTTATGACGTTGTTTCGGCCATAATCCAACAAGTTTTACGCCTTCATGTTGATTAATCTCTTTTGACACTATTTTGTGGTTTTTACGACCGAACGAGCCTCAAATTATTCAATTTCTCAACTAATTTAAATTCGGCCGAGATATGTTTGGCGATCGATCAATCTCATTATCCTCTTTGAAACTATTTTTGCTGATTATTGCTTTTAAGGCCATAATGTTGACACATGGTTAAGTTTTACGGCCGAACGAGTGCATGATTTTTACTATTATCCATTTGATTTACTTTCGGTCGAGTTATTTGGCATTTGAATTGGTTTGAAGAAACTCCGTTTACGAACGTAATTAGGTTTCTGAAAAATTTCTCTCGAAAATAAATTTTAATGACGAATTTTCAACTTTATCAGGCCGAAAGACTTTTTATTTGTTAGAATTTTATTTCTTCGTGACCTATTATCTATATTTCTTTCTTGTTTATATTTTTCTTTTAGTTTATTCTTTTATCTTACTGAAAATTGATTGTTGCAGGTATTATTGAATATTTAATCACAAGCAATCCTGGAATTTTCTGATAGTTCCATATATCGCACGAGGAGTTCAAATCCAATTTTGGAATTTGATCCTGAAATTGAAAGGACATCTCGCCAATTACGAAGAAATATCAGAAAAATGGCTGAATAAGCACGCGACAATCAGAGATTGGAGCAACAAAATGAACTAGTTCCGCCACAAAATAATCGACGAGAAGATGAAGCAGAACTCTCTATGAGAGAATATGTCTCGGCCAGATATAATGACCAAGAATCATGCATTGTGCTGCCTGAAATTAATACCAATAATTTTGAGATCAATCTGGCAATCGTGAGGATGATACAAGCATCTCAATTTGGAGGAGGATTTCATGAAGACCCTCACGATCACCTTGACAAATTTCTTGCTACTCTTAGCACCTTTAGAAATAATAATGTTTTTACTGAAGTTATTCGTTTATTATTATTTCCACAATCCTTACATGACAATGCTTCTACGTGGTTCAAAACTTTGCCTGCAGGATCAGTTCACTCATGGTTGGAGCTGGTAGAAAAATTTGTTGGAAAATATTGCCCACCACAAAAAGTAGGTAAATATCGAAGGGAGCTGAGGGCATTTGTTCAAGACGATAACGAGATGTTATATGAAGCCTGGGAACGATATAAGGAACTGTTGGCCAGAGTTCCTGACAATAGAATTCCAAAGTGGCAAGTGATGAAAGATTTCTACCATGGATTGGGAGCTGTAGATCAAGATAAGCTCGATCAATCAGCAGGAGGGACAGTGCTGGAATCTAAACGCCCTAGTGAGATACAGGATATAATTGAAGCTGTAGCCCTCAAGTCAAGTCAAGAAAGGAGACCATCTCGCCGAACTCAGGATGTACGTGCTGCACAAGGAATACAATCTTCACAAATAGTGGCTCAACTAGAGTCACTTAATCAAAAATTCGAGCAGATGATGTCATTAATGGAAAATTACAATAATTATAGCCCTACAGGTAACACTTCAGACTCAAATCAAATTGAAAATGCTAACTTTATTTCCAACCCATTTTTCAGGAGCAATGATTATGGTTGGAGACACAATCCGAAGTTTGCCTATAATCAGAATCAAGGTCAACCTTCTGGCCCATCAAAGGATTATATACTAAAAAGGCAACCTGATGCTCCCCAATATCAATCATCAAATCACATGCATGAGATGATGGCACAGATCATAAACACTATGCAAGCATTGCAAAAGAATATGGAATCTAGAACTACAAGTCATGATGCATCAATTCGAAATTTGGAAAGACAACTAGGCCAGATGGCAGCACAACTGACTGGACGTACACCGGGCTCTCTCCCAAGCAACACAGAGAAATGTCCAAGGGGAGAAGAGCAAAATAGGCCTTGATCATCAGGACTAAGTCAAGCTGACGACTATAAATCAGAACTATTTCTACCTTTTTGTTTAAATTTTAATTAGTTGGTTACGTAGAATTAATTTAGTTTTATTTTAGCATTTTATTATGTTTGGAGTCATCTAATTAATATTTCATTTGTGCTAGGGGAGAAATGCGGACATGACAACGAGACATATGCATGCATCAAAATTTGAATCATGTTACGTAATGTTACGTGGCGTGCATGCGCATTAAAAAAAAAGGCAGGGGCGTAAGACCTGAGACAAGGTTTCCGAGAAGACACTGCCACCTCGTTACGGCCGAACATCACCTCGATGACCATGCCGTAAAGACTCCAACGGACATGACAAGACGAGCTGCCACCCTCATTAAGCCCTGCCACAATAGCCCTATTCTTTTACGGCTGAGATATGACAAGGCGAAAGGAAGAATCACCTTGGAATCGGCCGATCACTGCGCGCCTTGAATTTGATGTGACCCTTCACTGCGCGCATCACGTGGGAAAGTTAAGTTTACGCCTGTAGTTTCCTTTAAATTCTTACCCCTTCCACATCCTTGCATATCAAGCACCACCTCCTTACGGCCGAAGTCTCACCGATGTCACCATAGCTCCCTTACGCCCAAAAGCTCACTACGGCCTGTTCCTTACGGCCGATCCTCACACCACGCTCTTTGCTTTACGGCCGAACACCGTGCACCGCCGTTCCCTTACGCCTTCGGACAACACAACACTCTTTTCTTAAGGCCGAGCTTCCACAACGCGGACGGAGCCAACTCTTTACGCCCGGATGAGCGCCGAACACCGCTGCTCCCTTACGCCTTCTGATGAGGCACCACCAGTGCCACACCCCTGTTCGTTACGCCCTCTCCGCACCGCCACCCGGTTCCTTATGGCCAAACTCCACGATCTTCAACTCCGGCCGAACTTTTCTCTTTACGGCCGAGGCCTCAACCGCCCAGCCGCCGTCTTCTCAAGGGCAATATTCCACCGCCATTTACTCCGGCCGAGGTTCCTCATCGACTTACCTCTTTACGGCCGACACTCCAGCATATGTGTTACGACCGAGAGACTTTGCGACTGACCGAGGTTTCTTCCTTACGGCCGACACATATTACGGCCGAGATTCAGCCGCCAATTTCACCGACGACATCTCTTTGCCTTACGGCCGAGTCATCTAGCTGAGCTCTTCATTGAATCGGCTGACACTTAGCATAGAGATTCTCTCTTGCCGACATTCCGACTTTGGCCCAAACTTCAACGATCGAGCCGCAACCATTATTTTGACCGAGCCGCCACCTTTTCTTTACTGATCTATTCCAATATTGCAACGAGACGATTTGCTAATATTTGGAGGGGACATCGTGAACGACGACATTCGAATGCTCAGCCGGTCCCTCACCTCTCACAATTAATATCCTACCCCGGAGATTATTATTGGACTAAGCCGGATTATCAAGCTCGATATGAACGGATGTTTGAGATTCGAATTCACGCCACAAGATTTTCGGATACTGAATTACACAGGGAGTATAATTTACTTGCAGATATTCATCTATTATTTTCTCAAATTGGACTCTCTGACTTTGTGCATTCCTGGTGGCCAACTTATGAAGTACTAATTATGGAATTTCTCTCATCCTTGGAAGTCTTTAATTTAGATGGCAGGAACTATGATCAGCCCCGCATTTCATTCCAAATTTATGGGCGGCCCTTTACTCTCACTTTAGGAGAGATTAATAATATCTATGGATTCCCCAATCATGGATCTCCTTCTGTACCTGCTGATTTTGATGCTGAAACTTTTTGGAAACAAATGACAGAAGAAGACCGATTGGTTTGGAATACAGCTAAAGACAGTTCAATTCAGAATCCTATTTTGCGCTACGTCTATCGCATGCTAAGCAACATCTTAAGTGGACGCAGTGATAATGATGGTGCCGTCTCAAAGGGAGAGTTATACCTAATCCACAGCATGCTTCACAGAACTCCTGTTAATGTGGGTGCCTTCCTCATTCGTCGATTCCAACGCCGCACTACTCATCATGGCGGTAGCATTAATATGGGCGCCCTTCTCACACCTATTGCTCAGCACCTACAACTTGACTTGGATGATCTTGAAGCTGTGCCAGGAAACACCCACTTCACTCGTAGGACCATTCAGGCTATGGGTCTCGTGAAGACCAACAATTTAGGGATCAAAGTTTTTATTTTTAAAGGCCACAATCAGGAGGTGCCTTGCTCAGATCAAGATGCTTTTACGATAATTAATCCAAATAATTGACTCCTTTTTAGGCAAGTTGCGGCTCCATTAATCTCACCTGCAGGACCATCTGTCCTAGTTGAACCACACCAGGATGAAGCTTTCTCCTAGTTTGATTCTACTGATTATGCAGCGGCTCAACAGTACTTTCAGTAGCCACAAGTCTTCCAGGCTGCATCACCGGCAGCTTCCCAATATGCCACATCAGCCCATTCACCTTATATGCCGGTGTCTTCTCCAATTCCATCTCCAGCACAAGAGAGCTCTTCAGATTCCACGTTCATACCGGCTACTCCTTATGAGGAACGTGACTCCATGGAAATATCTGCCCCCTTACAGGAACCTGTGCGGAATCATTATATAGCACCAGAGCCTACTTTCACTTCAGCACCAGAGCCTACTTTCACTTCAACTCCAGAGCAGACTTATCATCCACCGCCGCCACCTTAGCCTGACTATGCTTCCATGCAAAATTTATGGGAATCAATGTACGATGAACAACTTCGTGTTAGATTACTTTAAGGAGACTCTAATCCATCTTTAAAGATTAAATTTATCTTTTATGGTTCAAATATTTATTCTGATCTATTTTCATCCTAAGGCCTAACTTCAACACCACTACATTATTTTATCTTTATTCTCTTTATTTTATTTCATAAAACCCCTTTCTAAAAATCCATGTTTTTCCTCTCTTATTAATTTATAAATCCAGTTGAATTAGTAATATTCCTCGTGGGTTCGACACTATTTACTTCTTTTTACTATATTACTTGAGCGACTAGTGCACTTGCTAGCGATTTTATTTTGCTACATCATCTTACGCATCAAGTTTTTTAATCGCTATTTATAGGTGCGGACGGCCTTCAATTTGATCACGGTCGTAACATCGTACAGTTGGATTTAAATTTACGGGATAAACTCGGCCAATACGATAAATCCTTTTCATCATTACGCCCAAAGATAAATTCTTTTTATCTTTACCCCCTTTGAATCTCGGCCAAAATAAAGAATTAAATCTCGTTACGCCCAAACAATTTTATCTTTACCCCTTCATATCTCGGCCAAAAGGATGATTTCATTTGAGTTATCGGCCGTAAAACCTCTTTTGAATCGGTGTTGGAGTTCTCGGGCGATAAATATATTTGAATTGGAGATATCGGCCGTAAAGATAAATCTTCAGAATTTCGGCCGATACGTCACAATCCATCTAAATCTCGGCCGATACGTTAAATCTTAATCATATATTCGATTTTTCTTGTAAAATAATTATCAAAATTTAGTTAATCCATCCACAATTAAAATATTCAGAGAATTAATAATTAAAATTGATAAATTCAGAATTACGATTAAAAGTGACTAAAAATGATGCATTCCATGAACAAATTACAGAAAAATTAACTAAAATAATAATCTAAAATATGTTGTATTTTGCATGCATCAACAGGATGTTGAACAAAGTCACAATAAAAAATAAGTACCCTCTCCCTCGCATCGATGATTTATTTGATCAGCTGTCCAAAGCAAAGATATTCTCCAAGATCGATATGAGGAGCGGATATCACCAGCTAAGGGTAGCTGAAGAGGACATTCCTAAGACAGCATTCCGATCAAGATATGGGCACTATGAGTTCATTGTAATACCGTTTGGGTTAACAAATGCCCCGGCAGCATTCATGAATCTCATGAATAGAACTTTCCATGAACACCTGGATAAGTTTGTAATTGTCTTCGTCGACGGCATCCTCATCTAGTCACCAAGTATAGAACAACACAGGGAACACTTGAGAATAATATTGGAGACTTTGCGAGCAAAAAAGTTGTATGCAAGGTTTTCCAAATATGAATTTTGGCTAGAACAGATGATGTTCTTAGGCCACATTGTCTCCAAAGATGGGATTGTAGTGGATCCGGCAAAGGTAGAAGCAGTGTCCAACTGGACACAACCAAAGAATGTCTCCGAAATCAGGAGCTTCCTTGGTTTAGCAAGCTATTACAGACGCTTCATCAAGGACTTCTCCAGAATTGCATTGCCACTGACCAAGCTTACCAGAAAATGAGAAAAGTTCATCTGGTCGCCCAAGTGTGAAGAAAGTTTTCAAGAGTTAAAGAAGCAGTTAACTTCAGCACCAATCCTGACGTTACCATCGGGCAATAGTGGTTACGTGGTTTACAGTGATGCTAGTGGCATAGGATTGGGGTGCGTGCTGATGCAACACGGGAAAGTAGTGACCTATGCATCCAGACAGCTGAAGAAACATGAGGTCAAAATATCCAACCCACGACCTCGAAATGGCAGTAGTGGTGTTTGCCCTCAAACTTTGGCGCCATTATCTATACGGAGAAGAATTTGTAGTCTACACTGACCATAAGAGCTTAAAGTACGTTTTTACACAAAAGGAGTTGAATATGCACCAAAGACGATGGATGGAGTTCCTTAAGGACTATGAGTTTGCTATCAACTACCATCCAGGAAAAGCAAACTCAGTGGCGGATGCACTCAGTCGAAAGTGGGAAGGATCTGTTGCCTTCATGCGCCTTCGACAATTTGAGATGATGGAGGAACTTTTCAAGTGGACTCCAAGAGTAAGACATGATGGGTCATTGATGATGATGTAACGTATAGTATCGGATATGATTGGGAGAATCATTGAAGCTCAAGTAGAAGATTCAGAATATCAGACTATGATGATAAAGATGAGTCTTGAAACCACCAATTTTAAGGTCTCTGCAGATGGTGGCATCAAGTACCGTGATCATTTATGGGTACCGAATGACCCTGAACTCCGAAGGGAAGTCCTAGATGAATGTCACAAGTCTGAGTTTGCAATCCATCCAGGGAGTACAAAGATGTATAATGATGTCCAGCGAAGTTTTTGGTGATCAGATATGAAGAAGGAGATTGCAGAATATGTCTCCAAATGCATAATGTGCCAACAAGTCAAGATAGAACATCAGAAATCTAAAGGAACCTTAAAGAGTCTAGGCATCCCACAGTGAAAGTGGGAAGAGATATCAATGGATTTCATCATCGGCTTACCCCGAACTCAGAAGGGGCATGATGCCATATGGGTAATAGTGGACCTACTCACTAAATTGGCACACTTCCTACCCATCAAATTAAAACAATCTCTTGAAAGTTTAATGGATTTATATGTGCAGGAGATTGTTAGGTTTCATGGGATTCCATCAACCATTATGTCTGATAGAGATCCTAGATTCACCTCAAGATTCTGGAAGAGCCTCCAGAATGCTTTTGGGACTAGGCTTCGCTACAGTACAACCTTTCATCCCCAGACCGATGGTCAATCAGAGAGGATGATCCAGACATTGGAGGACATGCTTAGAGCATGTGCATTGGATTGGCATGGCAATTGGGACAAACATCTTCCTCTAATAGAGTTCTCCTACAATAATAGCTTCCATGTTAGCATAGAGATGTCTCCTTTTGAAGCACTGTACGGACATCCATGTCGCTCCCCGGCATGTTGGGGCGAAGTGGGCGAAAGGAAGATCTTGAGTGCTGAATTACAAAAGCAGACACAAGAGTATACAGACATGGTGGAACTGATAAAGAAAAAAATGAAATCTGCTCAAGATCGTCAGAAAGCCTATGCAGACAAGAAGCGTCGAGAACATAAGTTCAAGGCAGGAGACCAAGTTCTGCTTAAGGTCTCCCCCACCAAAGTAGTAATGCGTTACAGTAAGCGTGGGAAATTGAATCCAAGGTATGTAGGCCCATTTGAGATATTAGATATGGTTGGTGACTCCGCATGCAGGTTGGCCCTACCCCCAGCATATGCTAGAGTACACAATGTCTTTCATGTCTCTTTACTCCGGATGTACAAGCATGATTACACCAACATGATCCAAATTGAGGAACCAAACCTCAAGGAGGATCTAACATATGAAGAACAACCCATAAAGATATTGGAGTATCAGGAACACCAACAAAAAAGGAAAAAAGTGTCACTAGTCAAAGTAGCGTGGAAGCATCATCAAGGAAAAGAGGCCACCTGGGAAGTAGAATCAGAGATGCGAGAAAAGTTTCCACAACTATTCGGTAAGTCCTAACACTTATCAAAATTCGAGGACGGATTTTCTTTTAAGGGGGTAATATTGTAACGAATGCCATCTTCAATAAGGAAAATCAATTCAAATTGATTAGTTATCAATGAATTAAATGCCAATTAAGGAGGAGAAATCAATTCAGAATTCGAATCGAATTCAAAATAAAAAAAGGAAACGAAGAGGAAAGAAACGGCCGATAGGGGAGGGATTTCCTCCCCTGATTCCGTTCGGAGTCGGCCGGCCACCTTGTCCGGCTGATCCTATAAAGGGAGGATGCGAGGGCGACCTCGTGCCCCCTTGGAACCCTGCCGATCGCCGCCCCTTTCTTCTTCTTCTTCTGCACCGACGAACGATGCACGGAAGAACCGAACGCGACACCGAACAGCAATGCACGAGCAAAGGCAGCGCACGGAATGACCCTTTGATGCACGGTGACCTTCCTCGGTGTGCGCAAGACTTAGGTGCTCCTTTCCATCGATCCATATATGACCGACGATGACCGGACGGTGCGCAGGAACGTCGGCGAACTCAAAAACTGAAAATAGAGGTACCTTGGCGTTCAAAATCCCTAGACGAAGAAATAATGATTATTTGATATGCATGATTAGTTCATTATGATCCTGAGATGATTATCTATATTTTTTGTATTGTTATCATCATCATTTAATGGCCGGAAGGCCGCCAGAAATGAGGAAGAAGTCCGGCGGCCCTGTTTTATCGCAGGGACCGGTCGACAGATTTTATAAACGATCGACCGATCCATGTATTGAACTCGTCGGAGTTCCTGACGATCGGTCAATCGGCCTCGTAGAGCGATCGACCGACCGATTTGTCATCACACAGATCTAGACTTGAAATCGGTCGACTGATTCTTCAAACAGACGATCGATCATTCACGCAGTGCGCATCACATTAATATGACAACCGGTCAACCGATCCGACTGGCTCATAAGCACGGCCGACCGATCCACAGACACCAGAAGGTCAACCGATCCAAAAGGACCGATCGAGCTCGGCCCTATCCACTGAAATGGAGACATCAATCAAATTTATTAAGTGACAGAGAGAAATGTCGATGAGCTAATTGTTCTTCAAAAAAAAAAAGAGAGAAAGAAAAACAAATAAACAAATAAACTACATATACTAAGCACAAAATGCAATTTTGTTTCAGAAGTCTTGAAGGACTTGTTTTCAGAGTGGAAAATCCAAAGGCATTTGCATGGCCATACATGTCCACCCTAGAGTAATCAACATTATTCTCTTTCAATATGACATCTAAAAGGCACTCAAATGATTCACGTAGCTGATATAGCAGTCTGTAACACCCGGAAAACAAAAAATAATAATTAAAGATAAAAATCTGATTTCAATTAAGGAAGTAAAAAATAAATCAAAAGAGGAGCCCCAATAGAAAATTATAACCAACCTTATCTTTTGACTCCTGCCTATATAAACTTTCCTCTCAATGTAATACTTAGAAAACAGTAATGGAAACTCCTCCTTTAACCCTAGCCATCGTGCCTCTCCTCTTTTCCCTCTCCACCTGCACGAATTCTTAGGCAACTAGATATGATGCTAGAATCCTGCTGGAGAATAGGGAATCAATCAAGGTGGGGGTAATAGACATATTGTGACTTTTCTGTCATTTTTGGGGATATTTTCTTTAACCTTTTCATCCAGTTTCCTTCACCCGGCATGACAAGTAGGTACAAGATAGCAAGGACGAGTGGTAGTCAAGGTCGAAGAGCCTTCAAGTACGATCGACACAAAGAACGAATCAGAGAAAGAAGATCAAGCAGGTAGGGACGCGTGACAGAGGTAGGTGGATCGTTGGATTAACCTTTGGATCAGTTTTAACAATAGATTTGTATGTTGATAGGGTACAACTAGAGTCATAGCATTGTCTCATATTATCCATCATTTATCTCATATGATTATTTTGATCCTAAGAGGTTTATTCCGGCGAAACTATATCGAAAATCGAGTGACCAACGCCACTGTTTTCACTGAAATCCCAGAGCCCGGCCCGAGTATATACATTGCCGGGCAAAACAAGCGCTGAACCAGGCCCAAATTCAACATTTTCTGGCCCGCGCCCGTCGCCGACGTACGTGCATCAGCAGTCCTCATAGTACCCGGCCCGAGCTCGAGCCAATCCGACTTGGGTTCTATCAAAAAGTATATTTTGTTTACATTTTGTTGATTATCATATTATCACTACTCTATCATCTGTGATCTATCTGATTCCATGAAGTTTATGATGTGATATATTATCAATTTGATTGTTATTTTATTGACTACCCATGATCTGCCATCCATCTAATTCTATCGATATCACAACCTAGAGCATTGTCAGATGTAGGAAGTGTTTATTTTATGTCTTATTTCTACATATTGATTTATGAGTCTCCATAGCAAAGTAATTGAACGTAATTCGGAATGGGCCCGGCGGACTGAGTCTGACCAAGGCATTGCATAGTTGACTTCAATATCATATTTGATTATCCTAATGCTGATTATTCATGAGTTGTCATCTGTCTGATTTTTACCAATATCACGATCTAGAGCATTGCCACTGTAGAAAATGATCATTTCATTATTATCTTGCTGATTTATGGGTCATGATATGGAATATATTGCTATCCTACATTATCATTAGATCTAGAACTCTTTTAACCGGACCTCATTGTCTCATTGCATAGATGTTACATGAGGTTTAACCCCTCTTTGATTCCATCAATTACATGATTTTTTTATCTTGATTATTCATTGCATTGTTATGATCAAGTCCCAAGCTGGGGGAAGATGACAACCTAATGAATTAAATATAAAAGCTTGGGTGCTCATCTTACAGATTGACAGGTACAGCAGTGTTGGGGCATACCTTATCCCCGTTGCATCGATTCCTCCCTATCGTGTAACGAAAGAGGATACCCTCTCCTTTAGAGAGAATTATTATCGTGATGTGCAGAATCACTGGCAATTGATGAAGTACATGACACCTCATTGCAACAAACACGTTAACTGGTGACATTGTATATAAATATCTAGTTGACCACAACTTCTAATCGGAGAAATCTATCTAGTGACTTAGAGCATAGTACAGAACATTGAAACATGCATATTCAGAACATATCATATGGTATCGAAGCATAAAGTAATCCAGAGCATAGTAATTCGTTCCAACGAACATGATCTCCATCTTATACTATTATTGTTCTTGCTCATTTATTACATTGTTCTGACTTAACTTGATTTTACCTATAGACATCACATTGATCTCTATCCATTGACAATCAGCGTATTGATTTCTTCCATTGATCCCTAGTAGACTAGTTTATCAAGGGTTATGATTTTACTTATAGACAGTGTATTGATGAACCATTCATAGCATTATACCATATCAGATGTTACATTGATTCACTCAGAACATAGCCTTAATTCTTCTATTGATTTTATCCAAGGCATAGTATTTGATTTACTCTGTTGATTCTACCTAGAGTATAATATTGATTTATTTCATTGATTATATTTAGTGCACAGTATTGATTTATTCCACTTATGTTATTGATTATTCATTTGATTACACGTAGAGCATGGCATTGATACATTCCCTTGATTATTTATTGATTATTCCAGTGATGATTATGATTATGATTACATTAATCCATGCTTCTTTATTGTTATTATTTATCCATTGGTTTATTATCCACCTATTGGGCTGCTCATGGATTATTGTTTCCCCTATATTGATCCTGCAAGTAATATGGATGAGCTCAAAATGTTGTTCGTGATGGTGATGTGCATGTGGAGTGGTCTTAAGATATTTCCCTCATTTCACCTTAGCTATTATGTCACAAATGTTTCTTTATCTTAGACTTCCGCTTTAGATATTGATGATTATTGGTACTATGACTTATATTAGAGATTCCATTAGACTTCCGCATTATTGTCATTTTTCATTGATATCTTATTAAGTATTCCTCTTATATAATGGTCAAAGAACCAGCCAAAGTCAATATTTTAGTCAGAGCATTGCATAGTTGGTGGTATCCCTCAGGTCAGATCTTGCCACGTGGCAAGGGTGATTTGGGGGCATTACAAAGTCACCATTAAACATTGAATGGAATGCTAAAAAAACCAAAAGAATATAATATATTTTAAAAAAATATTCAAATTGGTGCCTCACCAGGAAGCAAAGCTTCCTTAGGGCACTGATCGGGGCTAGAAACATCAGTTCTTCCATACTTCATGGGAATTTTCGGGCCACCAGCTCCCTGTAGGGAGAGACATGAAAATTTTATCTGCATTACTTCATAAAAGGTTGCCCAGAAGGAACCCATTTATGTCGGATTGAAAATTAACAAAATTGGATAAAGGACCTCAATAGCTGTTGCACTAGCTAATTGGAACAAGTCTGCATATGTGACGGCAGGATACTTATCCTTAATAGGCTGAAGAAGCTTTAAAGCATTAACCAAACCTGCAGGGTGCGATCAGCAATCCTTCTCAAAAGATTTTTTTCTTCACAGGTTGACAATAAAAATACCTGCATTGGCAGCATGTTTTAATTCAATTTCAAACCGCAAGCTTCCATTGGCGCCTCCTCGTTTTGGCCACTCCTCAATATTCTTATCATAAGTTCCAGCATCATGCCATCCAAGGCGCACCTGTTTGGCAAAACAAAAAATCACCAAGATAGTCAATGTTTTCGTAGTTCTAAATTACAAATCTGACAATTGGTTCTATATTTACACTATGGATAAGACTAACATCTGTATACCTGTTCATTTAACTTGCTTTTTTTCACATTAGACAATGAAACTCCATCGATTAGCAAATTTGTTCACTATTAAAGTCTATGGACTGAAAGGTATAGATTGCAAATAGTCCTTAGAGGTAGGGATAGCAACATTTCCTGAGATTTAAATATCCTCATTGGAATCCCTGATTAGGGACCAGACTTCGAGGAATTTCGCTCTGTCGGGGCGACGATTGGGGATTGGAGTGGGAAATCTCGCATCCCAATTTGGGGATTGGAGTGGGAAATACTGCCCCCAACCAGTGAGTTCCTGATCTCCGCACACATTAAAAAAATGAATCCTTCAAGTTAACATTTTGTCAAAATATTTGATATTGTGATTTTATGAAAACTTGAACTTGTGGCATGAAAATTTTTTAACATATCACAATGTTTAAATACATATATTTGTTGTAAATAATTTTAGAAAATATATCTTTCTTATGTTAAACTCCAGGGAATCGGGTCCTCGTGGCATTTGGAGACCTGTGAGGAGACAGCTAGGGAATTCTCTCGCCAGGGGATGTGGGGCGAGAATCGGGTCAGCTCAGCAAGAGCAGGGCGTTGGAACTTATCCCTACCCCAAGAAGGATCGGGTGCCAACCCTACTAAGAAAAAAGTGATATTTCCTCGCAGAACATCCTATTATCCTCAAACAATATGATACCTCTAATAGCATTTTATAATTAAATCATGATAATCCAGTGAATTTTACCTAAATTGACCGCATAATGAATAATGTAGATGATAGAGTCTCCACTTAGCTATTAAATTTCAGATATATGACCACCTTCCCCTTCTATGCACAAAAAAGTGAAAAGACAAAAAGAAGAATGCATTGAAGAAATATATTTCAAAATAGGGCACTATTATATCCGCATATTGCATTACGATATCCGCTCAACAATAAAACTATCAAAGGTTTTAATGGTATTAGTTACACAAAATTCATGGTTGATGACTTTTTTTTATGAAAAGGTTCTGCCACAGCTTCTGATAGATTTATGACGATAAAATATATTGGTTCTGTAGCCAATATGTGAGGAGAATATTCGTCACAAGACTATCCATCAGAACTCTGTCAGTGTGGCATTTCATGATGGCCTATTTATTTAACACATTTAATCACTCAAAATAAATCATAAATCGTCAATGTACACATTGTACTCACAAATATCTTTTTTGCCAGTTCTTGCCTAGTAATCATCCTTATGAGAAGTAAAGTGATAAGTTTAAAAAAAGAGTTCTTTAGAAAGATTTTTTGTTTTGCCAGATTTCTGGACACCATGATCGCAGACGAGTTTGATGTGCAACATAGTTAGGACAAAAGAAGTATATTTTAGAAACTGCCTTTAGTGTACTAATTTAATTCACCATATTATGAATGTGACGCATATTGAGAAGAATGCACTTGAAAATATATTTTTGAAGATGATGGATGTTAAGAATAAAAGTAAATACAACATAAAAAATAAGGAAGATTTGGTTAAATATTGCAAGCGACTTGAGTTGGACTTAATATGCTAAAATGGGAGGGTTGTCAAACCTAAAACTTCTTTCACAATAATCAAGGAGCAACAAAGAGATGATTGGACTTTGCGTAAAGAGCTAAACTCCTAATGATTATGCTTCCAACATATTCCGATGCTTGAGTACTAAGGATAATAGATTTCTTGAAAGTCATGATCATGTGCTTATTATTGAGATATTATTTTTATTGTAAGAAATAATAGATGCACATTCTCTGCATGTCGAACTGGAATTTTTTCGGGGTTTAAATCAGAACCAGGTCAAGACACCCTCATCCCAATATTACAATATGCTGATGATACAATGTTTTTAATTGAGGGATCAGTAGAGGCAGCAAGAAGACTTGCTGCATTGCTGGACATATTTGGTGACTTCTCAGGATTGATAATTAATCACGCCAAATCATCTTTCATCCCCTTTGGGATGAATGAGACTCAGATTGCAAATTGTGAGAACGCTCTCCAGACAGCAAGGTCATCTTGGCCGCTAAAGTATCTTGGGCTTCCATTGTCGGATAAGAAATTATCTGTGAGAGATTGGATGCCAGTGGTCGAAAGAGTTGAGCGACGACTTGAAGGGTGGAAATCCAGGTTACTATCTAGAGGAGGGCGGTTAGTTCTTGTCAAATCAGTACTCTCTGCCATGCCCGTCTACTTTTTGTCAGTGCTCTGGATGCCTGAAAAAGTTGTCAAACGCATTGACCAACTCCAAAGACAATTTTTCTAGAAGCATTCAGGAACTCACAAAAGAGAGGTTGCTCTAGTTGTATGGAAGAATGTGTGTCGTCTGATGAGTGCCGGTGGCCTGGGAATACAACATACTAGGTAGATGAATATTGCTTTATTGTCCAAATGGGTCTACAGGATTATGGGTGACAAAAAGGACTTATGGACTGTTATTACTGCTTGCTATGGTAGAACCCTCTCCTGGGAATTAAGGGCTAATCTTGTCCACGGTTGTTCATCATTCTGGAGGGGTCTCACCAAGACTCTATTCAGGATCAAACCTTTTTTCTTAGCAGAGCTGGGTGGTGGTACTGATTTTCGATTCTGGGAGGATAAGTGGACAAACCGGGGTACTTTATCAAGCATGTATCCTCGCTTATATGCTTTAGCAGGTGATCAAAGGACAATGGTTTCTCAGTGTTGGTGTGGTGATAGGAATGACACTGGGGAGGGGTCATGGATGCCTATGTTCAGATCTCTACTATCTGACCAAAGGACTACTGATCTGTTGAGCCTTCTTGATTGTCTAGATCCAGGAAAATGGATGGATGGGTTTGGGCTTCTGGTCAGTTCAGCGTGACAAGGGTGTACACACTGCTGGAGGGTTCGGACCCGCAGCCATATGATGCAGTAGTCATGGACTCTAGACTGATTTGGCGACTGAGAGTCCCACTACGAATTCGGATATTTGCTTGGCTACTCCGAAGACGTCAGTTGCTTACGAAGGCTTGTCGAATGTGTTGGGCACCTGCTGAGGATTCATCATGTGTCTTCCTGCTCAAACGAAATTGAAGATTCTGGACATTTGTTCTTTGGGTGTGTATGGCCCAGACGAGTGTGGTCTGATTTGGGTGTGATGACATTGGACTTGACATTGAAAGACAGATTGTGGGCATTATTCAGGGGTGCTGGTGATGTAGATCAAGAACTACATACATATGTATCTTCAAACAAAAGGGTAACCTCTATAGCTGTATTATGGACCATTTGGAAACAATGCAACGGAAAATTGTTCAGTGGCTACAGGGTGTCTGTAGAGAATATGGTGCTGACAGCCCGACAACATATTAAAGACATGAGAGAATTATGATATGTGCTTGTGACTCTGTACATTCCTTCTTGTGACTTATAACTAAAATTTTAATAAATGGATGATTGACCTAGTGTCAACATCCTATTTTTCTTTCAAAAAATAATTTTTATTGTGAAAAATTTCAATAACTTTCTTAACATTAATTATAAAACATTGAGAAAAAATTCTTACCTTTTGATTTGATCCATTCACTTTTCTTTCAACATTCAATAACTCTAACTTAAGCCGCACAAATGTGTTCAGTTGACAAACTTGCTTGCGTTGTCAAGAGTTATGAATGTGGAATACATTTTTCATGGTAAAAACGCTTGAATACAAAGCTATATAAGCCAACTCATAGTTATAGGAGTTCCAAGGCTTTCCAAATCGTACCCATATATCATCTATGGTATTTGGTCAGAGTGAGGAAGATATCATATTAATCTTTCCCCTATGAGTAGACATTGAAATTGAATTCTTTCTTTGAACGTCAATCACCGGAAATAAATTTTATTCCACGTTTATTTATCTATAATTTTTTATTAACCATGTTTAGGAAAATGAGTTATTTTTTCCATAAAAAATTAATTGATATATTTTTAATATTTCTTGTCATGATTAATTTACTGTTTAAGAAATATAATTTTGTTCACATATGGAATCAGAAACATTTCTTTTACCTTTATCTTGATATGAATGAATTTGTCATGATCATTTTATGCAAATTGCATACTATGAATGATTTGTAGTTTGTTGATCATATAATTTATCTACATGTGAGACATCTAATTATTTTCAAAACATCTATTGGATCATTCGTATTGATTTATTTTAGATTTGAGGTTGAACACCAAATGTTATAGACTTTAGGGATTTTTTATATTATTTGTATTTATTGAACTCTCAAAGTAGATTCCTTAAAAGTCATGTTGGAACATAAAGTTTTAAAATTTTAAATTGACAATATTTTTATATTTTGAAAACAAAAATGTTGTCAATTGAATTAAAGCTCAAATCTTTACACAAATTAAAGAACTATATATGGATATATATTTTTTAAAGTTGATACATGTTTATAATATTATGCACTATGAAAAAAGGTGAAATCAAATGGCATGTGATTTAAATATACCTTTGAATGATTAAAGAGTATCGATAACATCGTTAATTATCATTAAAATTAGATGAGTTACATTAAAGTCCAATATAGTAATATAATATCAATGTAATTAATCATATGAAACGAATAAATTTTTTCCCGCATGGTCTTTTATTATATGTCCATGAGAAATTAGTATAAAAAAATAAATTGTATCGTTTGACTACCCACAAGAATCATGTTATGTAATTTATTAGTTGCATCACAAAAGGCAAAATCCAGATCAAAATAATTAAACTTTATCCATAGGCATGTTTTTCGGTGAAGACCCACTAGTATCTGGGATTTCTAGCAATAGTTGATTAATCTAGTGTTCTAGGACGAGAGCGCAATGGTATACTCCGGCCAAGTTAGCAACGAATCAAACTTGAGAGTACTAGCTCTCATCAACAATGGAATGCAACCCCCTTAACTAGTTGTGTCAACCAAACTTACTTGGACAATGTTATTTGTCTCCAAATATATTTTGTATCGATAGAACATATGATTTTGTTTAATATTTATCTCTTTTATAAACATGTACATGTTAATGTTTTTTTTAAGAGATATGTGTTATTGTTTTAAAGAAATGCAATCCATTACTTACTTTGATGATAAAAAAAATATTCCTGAACTAACATGCGATAACTATAAATTTTCGAGCGAGAGAATTCTTCATTTGTGTTGCATGGACATTGATACACCATAAAAAATATGAATCATTAGCTCTTCCTGATGCTACCAATTAGGTTGAGATCGTTGCTTATGATCAATGGAAACAATCTAATTGCTTAAGCATGATATCCATATGAAGTAATTTGTATCTTTTCTTATTTCTCCCACGTGACAGCTACAACCATAGAGGAGGAGAAAAAGAGGAGAATGAGGAAGAAGAAGAGGACAAAGAGGAAGAGGACATGGACAAAGGAAAAGGGATCAACGAAGAAGAAAGAGGTCAAAGTTCTAGGTATGTAAAGGGGATCCAACCCCTCTCTCCCCTTTCTCAATGGATTTTATGTTTGGATTGAGAGATCTAAGAACACCCTAGTTCTTATTTGGGATTGTGATTGAGGGTGCATTGATCATGTGTTTAGATCTACTTGTTTTACATTTCGACCTATATGTTTATATGCCTAGATCTATGTGCTTGGATCCATATTAGATTGTCATGATTAGATTATTCATATGTTTACGCCCTAAATCTTCCTTTAGATGAATTTGGGGAAAAGCCCTAAATCTTGTTAATGAATGGAAATTTCATGTTATAAGATATTCCATGATGCTTAGAGATTATGATGTTTTCTATTGTTTTTATGGAAGTTTTAATCTAAAAAATTGAGAATTTCGGGTGGAAGATCGAACTTCCAAGAGGCAGGCACGGCTATGCCAGGTCCCAAAACAGCCATGACCAAAATGGCTGAAGAGAAGGCTCTTGGCCACGACCGTGACACACTTGTCACGACCGTGAATGAGTCAAGTATGGCCTTGACCACCCTGGTCGATCGTGAGCGAGAGGTAATTCAAGGACGAGTCCAAAATTGGACTCGCTCACGGCCGTTCCTAAGGGAGCACGCCCGTGATGATGGCTTGGCACGACTGCGACACCCCAGTCACGACCGTGAACAAGGAGGAATGTTACGGGGCCACGGTCATGGGCACGGCCATGACTGACCAACTACCATATGATGTTTTAAACTTATTTTCTAATGTATAAAGGTTATGGATGGACGTGTATTAATTGTATATGACATATAGATACACGCAATGCATGCTTAGACGTAATTAAGCTAAAATATGAATAATGATCGATATGAATGATTGATGTGTTGCAAAGCATAATGCACTTAAAGTTGAAGAATGTCCTTGTCACTCATCAATGGTGGGAAGCAAAGTCGTCCTGCACCTATGTATGTATTTCAAGGGGACTTAAACCCGCGAAGTAAAGTCATGCATTTGTGTATATGCTTCTCAGGGAATAAAGTCCCTCGTAAAAAAGTGTGTATTCCTTGAAATAAAGCACCTCTTTGTTATGGTGTACGTATTCTTTGCAATAAAGTCCCTCACTATTATGATGTATGTGTTCTCAAGGATGTGGCCTAACTAGCATATTGATATGATTCTTTCGACTACTGTTAAGACATAGATGTTATAAGATAAAGTAAGAATAAAAGTGAAGTTAAACTTTGATGAAAGTTAAGATGATGAAGAAAGATGGAAAGTAAAGTCCTACACTTATGTATGTACTTCAAGGGGACCTATGCCCACGAAGTAAAGTCATGCATATGTGTATGTACTTTTCAAGGAACAATGTCCCTCGTCATAAAGTGTGTATTCTTAAAAATGATTAGGAATAAAGTCCCTCATTATTATGATGTGGGTGTTCCTAAGATATGGTTTATTATATGAAATAAAAGTCAAGATGATGTTATGTGATAAAGATGAAAGATAAAAAAAGAAGGTTCAAAGGATTATAAAGCAACCTTGAGGAAATGTAAAGTGTGAAAGATGTTAAGTAATAAGTAAGGATAAAGGAGTCATAAAGAAACTCCTAGGATGTGTATGATATTGAAAGTGAAATGAAATGATAAGTTACATGTCATGATTGTTTATGAATGATATGAATGTATATTTTATTGTATGATACTTGCAAATGAAGGGTCTAAAGTTATGCAGGTATATTATGTTTCAAGAATGTTATATGAAGAATGAATGATAAATATGATGTAATGCTATGTAAGGATCATGATATAGTTCAGGGCATGCATGTTCATATGTTATTGTTATTATAATGATGATGCATCACATGTAGTGTCATGATAGGATATCATGCATGCATGACCCTTACGTACTCTAACTAAAAAACTGGATTCGTGCAAGTAATCGAGATTAAGTGATGGATGACAGCTCAAACTCATGATGATAAGTTGCACATGTTTAGGGTTTAATAAATCTATGATTTTAGATGAACACCAAGACTAATAATGTAATGAAGCTTTTAGGCATTTAATGTTTTATGGAATATTAATTGTTATAAGATTAATAGAAAGTTTTTATTTATGATAATTTTTACTAAAATGTTGAAGTCTTCCACTACTAAATGATGTATGATGAATGGGCTAATAGTGCGAAATTGCCCTAACTGACTAAAACTTTTAAGGTGGATTTCGGATCATTACAATTATGACTCCGAGTTAAGTACCTGCCTTGGACCTACCAAAGCCTACCCAAAGAACTCAAGCGATAAGTGCACCTTTCATTTATCTATAACAAATGTGTGTGTGTACGATGGCCGACTAAAATTTAATCTTTTCTAGTCTACGGTCACTGTTAAAGTGAAGGATTATTTCTTCACAGAATCATCTCTCTTATCTATTATTCTATTGATCATGGTTCTTTTCAGTTGTGTTCATCATGATTGTATCATATTTCTATGAAGGGAAATCCTATTAACACTGAACCCATTTTAATTAGAGGACAGATCAATCAAGAACTTAGACTTTATATGAGATCATTCCATTTATGGATTCTGTTAGTAACATATGGATCCAATTTACTTTCTTTGGATCACATTGATTTAAGAAGACATTTGCTTTATCTGTCCTTCCTTGAGCGGACCCGGCCCAAAAATCAGGGGGGCCCATATGTATAAGTATTATACTTATTTTATTTTTTCACAAATTCCATCAAAAACAAATTATTATCTGTCTTTGCAATTTGCAGTAGCAAATCAGGAGATAGGTTAAAGAAAACCAAAAGGCGTCAAAATATAATGGAACCATCTATCGTTTACCATAATGGGATGGCTATAGGTGATCTTGAGCAGCTCTTTAATATCCTCCCTTGCGCTCTTGAGCTGCGCGGGGTCCGACGCCGCGCAAACGAGTGTCATCGCTTCGCCCGACGTCGACATCCTCGAGCCCCATCTCATCTCCGGCGCCCCCAGTTTCTGGAAGGATCAAATGCATTAACCCAACCATCGCGAAGAACGCGATTTCAGTCAACTACGTCAGCCTAGAGAGAGAGAGAGAGAGGGATCGAACCAGGGGTTGCCGGCGGCGCAGGGAAGAGAGCCGCAGAGAGGAAGACGAGGAGAATGATCGGAGGGAGGGGGAGGCGAGGAGAGCGAAGCCAGAGACGGCGCCGGGGGAGGAAGAGCGGGTGGCGTAGGAGTTGGGTAGGAGGGAAACGACGGATGGCGAGAGACGCTCCGTCATCGTTCGATCAAATGGCTCGCAGAGCCGTCGTCAGTGGAGTGCTGATGGTTATCGTTGTTTAGTTAGGTGGAGTTCGTCGTGGTCATGTATTTGGGTGGCGCGGGAATGCTTTGGCTTTTGGCTGGGAGAAATGGCCGCCACTGGTTTCTTTTTAATGGCAAATGAACAGGTGGGAGTGTTCTTTAAACTTGGACCACGATATCATCATTTACATCTAAGAGTTGGGTGGAGTGGATTCTTTATTGCTTAAGTAAAGATCTCAAGTTCGAATCTTTATGAATGTAAAAAATTCTTGCTGGAGTCTTATTTGTCATAACAAGGCATGTTGTCCAGGACCACACCAGAATAGTTGGACTCGATGGTGGGCCGAAACTCCAACTCGTGACCAATGCGCATAACTTTTGGTTGGACGTTCGACATCGCTTTTCGGACACTGGGATGCCAACCGAAAAAACATATTATCATTCCCAATAAATTTCATCATTTTCCAAATAGCAATCCTATAAAAAAGTTAAAAACTTGTATAGCAATCCTAAACGGTATCACCACAAATTCGTAATGTCCATAGCGTGAGCAGAAAGCTATTTTAGGAATATCTTCTTTAGGCACTCGCAACTGGTGATAACCGCTTCTGAGATCTATCTTCGAAAATACCCTTGCTTTTGAAAGTTGATCGAATAAGTCATCAATCCATGGAAGGGGGATACTTATTCTTAACTGTAACTTTATTCAGCATGCGGTAGTCGATGCAGAGCCGCATGGATTCGTCATTCTTCTTGATAAATAATATTAGAGCGCCTCAAGGTGAGACACTCGGTCGAATAAATTCTTTGTCAAGCAATTCTTCAATCTGCTTCTTTAGTTCCAACATTTCCGCCGATGCCATCCGAGACGGCACCTTCGAAATTGGAGCGATTCCGGAAAGTAGTTCGACGTGGAAAACTACTTCTCTTCATGGTGGTAATCCCGAAATATCCTCCAGGAATACATGTAGAAAATCCCTGACTACTTCTACTTCGCCAAGCTTTTTGACCAATGAGTTAGTGGACACCACACTGGCCAAAAATCCTTTGCACCATTTCTGTATTAGTTTGCATGCCTTCAAGGCAGAGATCATCTGCTTCTTCTCTTTTTCATCTCGAGTAGTCCCTCGTATACTTGCTTTTGGTTTGCCTTGGGTGCCAATAACCACCTTTTTCTTTTTACATAAAATGGATGCGTCATGATGCGACAGTCAATCCATACCCAAGATTACATCATAATCATATATTGGAATTATTATCAGGTCTGCAGAATAATCTCATCCATCGATAGTAATGGGTACCCCCTGCGGGTACTTGGTAGTATGCAACATCCCCATAGGAGTGATGATACCCGTTTCATGTCGAAGGTCCTTCATTGGGACCTCTAACATTTTTGCACACTCTTCCGATACGAAAGAGTGGGTAGCTCTTGAATCAAATAGTACAGTAGTTAAAAGTCCAGAGACAGAAAGAGTACCTCTGATCGGCATCTTCCTGAGGCTCTTCAACTTTCATGTTGTGTACTCTTCCTTGGACCAGGCGATTTGCATTTCCTGCGCCTGCTTGGTTCTGCCCATTTGCCACCGGACAGTCTTTGATGTAGTGTCCTACTGCTCCACACTAGAAGCAGGTCCTATTCTTCACTATGCATTCTCTAAAATGTCCGCGCCCATAGAAAGTGCATATGGGCTTTGCAATTGGGGCTTGCTAAGCCTGTGCCGGTAGTGGCCTCTGCTGCTGAGGCTGTTGGGCCCTCTACTATTGTTGGGGTTGTTGGGGCCTCGATTGTGGTGGTCTTTTTTGGGCCTGTTGCGGCAGTTGGGGAGGATTATAAGGCCTCACCTGATCATTGCGACGATTTTCCTGTCGTTGTTGCTGGCCACCCTCTCTGCGAGGCGAGTTTTGAGTGGCGGTGCTCCTAGCCTTCTTCTCTTGTTGTATCCTAGCCACTCCTCTTTCCAAAAGAGTGGCCATGCTTGCCGCTTCATGTAGAGTGCGACATCTCCCAAACATAACCTTTAGTCTCAATCCAGAATGGAGGCCATTTGTGAATTGGTTCATCCTGGTTTGTTCATCATCCTGAGATCCATACTTCCCAAGTCGAATGAACTTGGTCAAATATTGTAATATATAGTCATATTTTCTTGAGTCAGTTACATGAATTCTTCACGCTTCAAGCCTCTCTTATAAGTTGGGCAGAATTGGTCTTCAAAAACTTTCTTGAATTTCGCCCTAGGAATCTCAGTCCTTCGAGAGAACACCATGACTTTGTTGGTGCTCCACCGGTCCCTAGCATCTTGAGTAAGTTTGTTTGTGGCAAACAGTACCTTCTTCCCTTCTGCACAATCCATAAGGTTGAAGGTTTCTTCTATAGCTTCTAGCCATCTGGTGCCGGTGTCAAAGTCATCTGCCCCATTAAACTGAGGTGGTTTCAGTTTCAGAAATTCCTGTATGGTACTCATCATAGGAGAAGTTTGTTGTGGTCCTTGATTTGCATTTATCCTTTGATTGCCCAAGCCAAAATTTTGCTGAGGCCCCCCTTTTGAAACATATTGCTGGTATTATCCCCTTGGGTTGAATCCAATTGACTATTCATATCTCCTTCAATAGGAAACATCTACAAAGCAACATTATGTATTTAGTAAGACAATTATGAGTCAAACTAAATAATATTGTACTTACTTGGATGGCGTGGCAGTTGTTCGTGATGGTTGCACATGGACACTATTTTTAAACCTATAGAACTTAGGCTCTAATATCAACTATAGCGCTCCCAAATTTCGCCCCTTGACATGTGACAATTGGACTAGTCTAGGTCGGCATTACCTATACATATAACACTACTTGGGCTTTCATAATTCAATAAGATAATAAAGAACAATGCTAACTTCTTTTCATAAAAATGCGAAAGCTAATCAATTCATAATAACTTATAATAACTAACTAGAAATATAATACGGAAGCTAATTGTTCTTCTGTTCCTAGAAGTTCTCTGCCATCACAAACTATAAAACATCTATTACATTAAAATAAACTAAGGGTGCTCTAGTAGCAAAATCTAAGACTGATTCTCATGTGCAACTGCATCACCATGAACTCTGCTGCTGCACGTGCCTCCATCTATGACTTTAATTATCTGTGGGATTCAAACACAGAGACATGGAATATCCGTGAGCGAATACGCTCAGTGTATGGAATAATATAAATGGATGTAATAACTTAAATAGAGCAAATTTAGCAATTAAGTCATAAACATCAAATAACATAATAATAACAATGTGAACTTTATTTTTCATTTCTTTTCCGTTAGTTTTATACTTTTCTTTTCTTTTCATGGCAGTCCTTTGTGCATTGTACTACATCTTTTACATTAAACAATTCCTAGGACATTTATATGTGTTGTCCTAAAGCGAGCTCATCTTCTTTATTATTGATCAACATGGAACTTTCATGTGGCTATAATAATAGGTCAAGGTAGATCAAACCAGGACCAGGTGAGCGTTTACTTACTCACAAAAATAGACTTGGACTTCTCAAGGTTACCCAAGTAGGACTGCAAGGATCCCCTTTCTTTAACTTTAACTATAACAATCAGTGCACATGAGGATCCCATCTTTTGGCTTTTATCTTCTCATAATTAACTATCTATTCTGTTCAGTTCATCATATCTAACACTAAGGGCAAGATAGATTTTTAACGTCTTTACAAAGCAATCAAAAATCATATCTGCAGTCTGTGCAGAATCCGGGCCGGGTATAGTCAAACCCGGGTCGAGTTTGTATCTGACGTGGGTCGGGTCATGAAGACTCGGTCCGGGTCGGATTCACATCCTTATAGTCCCAAACATACTCCAAAACCCAAGTCGGGTGTACTGGAGCCCGGGCTGAGTTTTGGCTGGTGAAACAACGACCCTGAAATCGACAATCAGGGAACCCGGGTCAGGTCCCTACAAACCTGGGCCGAGCTTGGTCTGATTCTGGATCGGATTCAGACTGCATAGTCCGAGTTCGTCTCAAAACATGAAGAACCCAGGTCAAGTTCTTCGGACTCAGGCCAGGTTCCTGCACAGAGGAACTCCGGTGTCAGAAATCGAAACTTTGATCCAATTTCCTAACTAATCTAGGCATGCTTTCAACATAAAACAAAGAATAATCTATTCTAGGATATACAGAGAACAATAATCATGCTTTAATCTTTCGAGTTCTTAATTAATCTATCAAGAAATCACATCCAAAAGTGAACCCAGAATTCCACGTACCTTGTTCAGGCAGAACTGCCTGAACAGTCTACGTCCAACGCGTTTTCCTATATGATGGAGAGGCTCCCAATGAGTAGCCTGGCGTCCGTTGACAGAAGGTTGACCGAAGAGTAGATGGCTAGCCGGGGGTACTCGCGCACATGCATCGAGGAGAAAGAAACATGCTTCAAAGTATGGAGAAAAATATATTTTCTAGCAAAAGGGAGGCTGAAGGCTGAATTGGGGTCTATTTATAAAGGAAAGACTTTGACTCTTGTTGGGCTAATAACTAATACGGGATCTAATGTTTTATCTTCCTCAACTCTAACTCTGACCCTTATACATCAACTTTATTAAAAATCTATTTTAAATACTTTATCTTTTCCTTTCTTTTCTTCTTCTCAAAGTCTTATCTACACACAAACTCCATCTTAAACTTGTCAACTTTCATCTTTTCTTTTTAAACTGAATTTTCAGAAATAAATAAATAAATAAATAAAATAAGTAAATATTTTTATTTATCTAATTATTTAATTCGAGAAAAACTTGGGGTGTTACAGCTTCTATTTTGCCAAATATGATATCCACATTAAATTAGTAAGATAGTAAAAAAATGTCCTCTTAGCAATCATCATACACAATTCAATAGACATATTTTCATTTAGTCAAAATGAATAATATAAACATTTTTATGATTAGATGAGCAAGATAATTTTAGTATGATAATAAATAGATAATTCCGAAGCATAAATATGCATCGCATTAAAGTGAATTCAATTTTTCATTTTCATACACCAAAATACTTTTATCGCAAACTTTTATGCCTCCACCTCATTTCAACTTCATTTTTCTTTTTCTTTTCATGTGACACAACCTACAAGCAAAAGATAATTGAATTTTGGTACCCACATTAGCTTAGGTCCAAGATTTTTCGACACATCTCTTTTTGGAACTCATTTCATTTCACCATGTTTCTTCAACTTTGCAATAAAAGAATAGTGATCGTGAAATCCGTATGCATAACAAATAGAATGATATTTCAAGCATTATCATGGACATATCTAGATTTATAAAAGTAAGCATAATGATGTCCGAAATATTTCTTAAACTTGTTATTCTTTTTATCATATTAAATGATTATGTATTCCACTTAACTTTGCATAAATGATTGTAAAATATGAATAGATAACATATTTATCAAAGATGATCACATATATCATTTTATTTTGCTAAATTAAGATAACAATTATAATAGATATGGCAAGGGATTAAGATATGCATATAGTTTATTTTATTTGACATGTGAGCAAAGATGTTTTACAAATACATTATCACAAGTCAAAAGAGGACATGATATTAAAATTTAAAACTCTCTCCAACTTTGTTTTGAATCTTTTAAAAGTTGTTCTTGTGTCTAAATTCCTAGATTCTTTCAATTACGACTTATCAAATGTCTAAATAAGAGCTACTAAGACATAATCAAATCTACTTGCTCACATAACAAAAAAATTACTTTCCAAAAGTGATACTCTTGTGTAGAAATTATGATAACTAGTGAATAAATTCAAAGCGCAAACAACTATGGCACAACATTAAGTCAAAAGTATCATCATTATGCATTCCATACAAATATTTGAAATAATCAAGATAAGTTCAAATGCCTTAAAACTTTATGGATCAAAGTAACATCATTGTGATATCTCAATTTCATATACAAGTCTTATAATCAAAATAGATATTAAAATACAACTTGCATGAGAAAGATATAAATATATTAAATTTACTTAAACACCATCAAGAGTTTAATATAGCAAATCGAAAATGAACATGCATAATCATAGAAAGTATAATCATTTTTGTCAACGTGAATATTTCAAGACTTTTATGCATTTGAGCTTTTGAATAATCATGATCAAGAATGGATCCATCCGAGTCAAATGCACATTTTAAATATGATGTCATAATTAAAATCACATGTGCACAAAATAAATTTAATCATTCTTCTCATTTCTCGTGAAGCACATCTACAAACAAAAATCATTTGCATTTTGTTATCCAAATTTATTTGGGTTCAACATGATTAATTTTGATTCCTTTAGAAACCCACATCAATTTCATGCCCATATTAATAGATTTTCTAATTTGACATTCAAATGAATAATGATCATGAGCATTATAATAATGACAAATAGTATATGGTCTAATAGAATCATTGTGAACATATCTCAACTTTGAATAATCATGATGAGAAGCATGAGAATGTTTAACATTGAAAGATCAGTGATAAGATTGTTTATTCTTCAAATAATAATCATTAGCATGCTTTGGCTTTGAACAATAAGAATATTTCAAATAATATCCTTTTGTGTTTTTGATATTTTTCCTCAAGTTCATTTCCTTTTTATAATCATTAGACTTTGCAAACATTTTAATAGACATTTGAACATTACTAGTATGTTTCAAAGGCATAACAATTTTATCATGTGAAACATTTTGTAATCTAATCGACTTTGAGTTCTCTACCTTCAAATTTTCATAATTTTTAATTGTCAAAGACACTGAATCACTTTCCTTTATCAAAGTTCATTTGTAATTGCACATGCATTATTTTCCTTTCCTAAAATTTCATTTTGAATTAAGCATGCATTCTTTTCATATTATATATTTTCAAGATTATTTTTCATAATATGGAGATCATTCATTAGAGTTTCATTTTGAGCTAGGAAAGTATCTTTTTTTTTCAAAATCTCAATTTCATTTTTCAAATTATCCAATTCATCTCTTAATAATCCATTTTTCTTCTTAAAAGAAAGATGCTTTTGAATAAGTGAAGCAAATTCTTTATGAACATCAAAAGCAATATCAAACATCATAATCACTATCACTAGTAGAGGAATAAAACGAAGTTGAGGTTACCTCATCATCCTCACTTTTTGACATTAAGAATACCACTTCATTCTTGGATGTCGTGAATGTAGAACTATAGTTTTCCTCATTGTCCACATTCGACATGCCCTTTTTGTCAAGTTGCTACCTTTGTACCTTTCTAACAAAACTTGCCGAATTTCATAAGAAGTAGAGCATTTAGAAATAAGATTTATAGCATAAGAATCTAAAGAAAATAAAAGACATTTTTGACATTGTAGTCGAGTTTTTCAATCGATATTTGAAAATCGTCATGTTTAAAGGATGGGAGATCAATAAAAACACCACCTATAAATTTCTTTGGCTTTTCAAAACTATTTTCTAAAACTTCGCAAATATCAAAATCAATGGAACATATATAAACTTTCATTCTAATTTTTCATGAAGAAAAAGAATGATCTTTAAAACTCGATGGGTCGAAAATAGAATGACCTTCTTCTAAATATAGTGCAATGCTCTAAAAAATGGTTAAATCTTTAAAATAAGAGCAACCTTGCTCGGATACCAATTGTAGGATCACAAGGCACCAAGAGAGGAGGGTGAATTGGTGTTTAAATAAAAAATATCAATTTTACAAAAATCATCATGGAAGCTTAAAATCAATTCGTTAATATTTAAAATAACACAATAGCTATCAAATCACATGCATGATAGCGTAGGAAGGAGAGGGAGAGAGAAAAATAAACACAAGATGCATGGTGATTTGTTGATGAGGTTCGGCCACACCTTGGCCTACGTCCTCGCTCCGACTTCTCGACCTCGAGATCGTCAGAGATTCAACTAACACCCTACCTTCATTCCGAATGGGGCAAGGAAGAAACCCTTTACAACTCTTTCCTTTTCTTCATTTCGAGAGGTAAGGCACTTCTCTTTCACCCGTAAGCTTTCACCCGTCTTTTTTTTGCTCAAGAGGTAAGACACAACCTTTTTTCACTCAGGAGCTAAACAAATATTACAATATCACAAGAATACTCCACATCCTCTCTTTTACAATTTGGAACCTCACACAAGAGTAAGAGAAAAAGAAATGAAAGATATGCAACTTGGAGCTCAAATGGACTTCTCAAATGTTCTTCCCACTTTTCCTTAGAAGTCTTGATGATTCCTACACATTTAGGTCTTCTTTTATACCATTCTTAACTCCATTTAGCTGTTGGGACTTGTTTCTTATTTTTTTTACCAAAATATGACTGTTATAGTGCAATCTGCGCATTGATCGATCAACCGTTCTACCCCACTGGTCGACCGGTCCACATAACTATTTAAAAAATATGACCGGTCAGTCGGTGCTTTGACTAGCTTGATCTTGACATTCTGCTAACTTGATTTTTGTATTTTTTGCACTGACCGGTCGATCGGTGCTTCGACCGCTAGATCAATCACTCTAAACTATTTTGAACATAACACTTTGTACAATTATTCAAATGAGATGATTTTTTATTCTATAGAAAGCTAACAGAATTCTCTATAACTTTGATATTCATAATTGATCCAAAATTTAATGAGATCATAGTCAAATATTAATTCAATGTCAGTTCATAAGATTGTCTATTACAAATAAAATATTTTAAACCTTTACAATTTTACACAACATTCCATTAATATCCAAATGAGATGATATTTGATTATATTAAAAGCTAACAACATTATCTATAACTTTTATATTAATCTCTTGGTCTAAATCTCATGATAGAATAATCAAATATTAACTGCAAATTTAGCACATGAAAATATCAACTTCAAATTTAACTTTTCAAGCATTACTTGTTTAAACATAACTTTTTATGTAATTATCCAAATGAGGTGATTCTTGATTCTCTACAAAGAATCAACTTCAAATTCTTGATTCTATAACTTTTATATTCACCTATTAATATAAATCTCATGGGATCATAGACAAATATTAATCGAAAGGTTTATGAATGAAGCAACTTATTTCTATTTAAACTTTTTCGAAATTTTAAATATAGCTCTAATCTTTTGAGGTTTGTGTCATTAAATATAACCGGCATAAAAACTTTTCTCCAACATTAGGTATAAAATTAAAGTTTAGTACTTCATTTCATCTTGAAACAGATGGTCAATCAAAGAGAGCAATTCAAACACTTGAAGATCAGAGCTTGTATCGAGATGGCCCCCTTTTGAAGCATTACATGGTAGGAAATGTAGGACACCGATATGTTGGGATGAAGAATATGCAGGAGTCCTTTTTGGACCACAAAAAGTGTAGGAGACTGTCGACAATATGAAAATCATCAAAACAAATTTTAAAAGCAACACAAGATTGACAAAAGAGTTATGCAGATCAAAACCATCGAGAAACAGAGTATGAAGTGGGCAGTAAGGTCTTATTAAAAGTTTCACCTTGGAAAGGTGTCATACGATTTACGAAGAAAGGAAAGTTAAGTCTGAGATATGTAGGACCGTATGAAATTTTGGAGCGTATTGGACCAATTGGATATTGGTTAGCTCTACCAATAGAGTTATCACGTATTCATGATGTCTTTCATGTCTCTATGCTTCGATGATACCGATCAGATCCCTCTCATGTATTGGAGCCCCAATCTATTCAAATACGAGAGGATTTGTCATATGAAGAGAATGAAGTGCAAATTATTGGAAGAAAGGAAAAAGAACTATGAAATCAAAAGATTCCATTAGTTTTGGTATTTTGGAGAAATCATTCAAGAGAGAGCAACTTGGGAGAGAGAGGATCAAATAAGAGAGAAATATCCCTTCTTATTCCTTGAAATAGTAACTAAATTTCGGGGACAAAATTCATTTTGAGGGAAAAATTATCATAGAAGTTCTCCACAAACATCAACTTTACATAATTATTCATTTAATTAATATATTAAGTTAGTTTGGATGTTCATTTAGTGATATTTATATATCATACTTAATATTCCGATTAGAACATAATGAGTACTTAGTTATCAATAAACCTTATAAAGCAATTATATGATGTTATTAGGAATAAATTATAAATTTTATAAATATCATAATATATATGTTTAAACATGATTAATTAAGTTTAGTTAGGGTTAAAACACTTAGCTATGATAAAAAATTTGATTGGCCATCACTTAGGGTTCCAAGCAGATAAAGCAGACAAGTGAACAACTGCTTAATGAGGCATTTTTCTGAACCATATATGACCTCCGAAAATTATGAAACAAATATATAAGAAACCTAACTTTATCCTTTCATGGCTAAAAAATTAACAGAGATAAATATCAAGCAAAATGGACCGGAGAAAATTGAGAAGGTCGAATATTCATGTGAGTTCTTAATTCAGAAATTGACCCTATGATTGAGATGTTCATTTCTTCATGGTTTCAAATACATAAATCCTGAAATTTAGTATGGGTAATTCCTTCGACGTAAGATTTCCAAGGACAATAGAATAATCTAGAAAAGGAAGTTATGAATCAATCTTCACATGTCGCCTATCTTGTCCCAAGTCAGATACATGCTCACTTTGTAAATTAGGGCACGACTAGAATAATACGAATTAGGGTTTGAAAATTAGACATGACAAAGGTTCGGTGAGAGGTGGAATCATCCAATTTGGACCTGTATGTTTGAAGAAATTAATTTTTCATTTAGTATGGCCTCTTTTGTTAGGTTTCAAGAAATTGACAAAATATGAATTTAATTGATTATTTTCATTAGAAGGGAATACAAGAAGTTAAATACTAATATTTTTATGACGAAAGAATACTGAAGTCTAGTTTTCAGTAAATGAGTATATCATCAAATAGACAAGTATTGAGAAAGATATAGATTATTCTCTCAGTGATACACATTGTGCCAAAACATGAACTTAATTGATTATTTTTGTTAGAAGGGAATACAAGAAGTTAAATTCTAATATTTTTATGACAAAATAACACTGAAGTCTACTTTTTAGCAAAATGAGTATATCATCAAATAGACAAGTATTGAGAAAGATATAAATTATTCTCTCGGTGATACACATTCTACCTTAACATAAACCCTAGGTATGGATACATTGAATTTTATGAATTACTTACTGAGAATTAGTTTATGATATTTGGGAATTGAAAACCTTAATAAGTCAAGAATCATAAGATATTCATTTTTGTTTAAGAAGTTATGAATTATTTATTAATAGACACTCAGTCTGAAATCATGATATAACACCTAGTTAAGCTTTGGAGGATTGAGAAGTTCCAAGTGTGAAACAACTAATGAATATAAATAACTTAGATTATACATCAGTATTAGGTGGGATTATGGACATTTTAAGGTGCATAAACCTTCATGCATCATGAGCATGCATCACATTTTATTTTATTACTTACTAAAATGTAAAAGGTATTATTGTTTGAAGGAAAACATCAATTTTCAAGTGAAAGGGAGGAAAGTTAATAAACCTCCTTGAAAGGATAAAATACCAAGGTGAGTGGGTAAATTTACAACCTCGAAAAAATAATATATGTTACTTCTTTCATTTATAGTATTATTTCAAGCAAAGATTATTATAAACATTATTATTATTGAAACATATCTTGAGCTAGTTGAAAAATATTTGTGCAATGTTTCAAGAATTTCATATGAGATGGAGAAAACTTTTACATCAAAATGTTTGTAGGTACAATGCATGTGAACTTAAAATAAGTTTACTTGATATTGATATGTGATTTTGACATGTTACTTTGGTTCCATGTGTTCATCGGTCATACTAGTTGAAAAAAGGTCTTTATGATGACATCCAATATACATGATGCCTTTGGAACGTATATCGGCTATTTTTGCCCTTTAGGGACTGTTCTGCGTGCACATATTGACCCATGATATGCTCTATGTGTCAGAGAGTCATGATTATGAAGCTCTATTTAATTGCACGGCACATGATCATGGAGAAATATGTACTGACCCATGATATGCTCTGTGTATCCATGAGTCATGATTATGAAGCTCTACTTAATTGTATGACATATTATAATGGACGGATATGTATCGACCCATGATTTGCCTTGCATATTCGAGACTCATTATTATGAAACTCTACTTAACTATATGACACATAATCATAGAGAGATAGGTATTGACCCATGTTGAGTATGTGCAATGATAAATGTGTGGAGTTTAATTATGAATATGATGATATCTTGAGTTACTTTATTTATGTGAAAGTTCATATGGTTTGATAACTGATATATGTGTTATGCTTTAAATGTTTCTCATATGAAAATTATTGTTATTTAAATATTATATGCACTATTCCACTCATTGAGCAAATGATTGTTGCCCATAGTACCCTTTTTAAATTTTTCAGATACTTAAGTTCTTTTGCTGCATATAGAAAAGGTCGAGCCGCTGGAGCACTTCTATTTTCCCTTCACTTTTGTTTTCCTGCATGTATTAGATAATTATAGATGTAATTTAGTTAATGAGGAATTCTTTTGTAACGTTGTATGGAACCTTATCATATGGGGGTTATATATGAGATGGTTTGTGAAAAAATAAATGACAATATGTGAACATTATATCTTATATTTTTTTAGTACATTTTGATTAGTATATATGCATCTATTATACGTATTGGAAAATAACACAAGATAAGTAAGGAAGGAGGTTTTGCCAATTTTATTTTTTTAGAATTGCTAAACATAATTAAGGGATGTAATAATTGGGATTAGAACTTAGTCATGGAGTTGGGTGTGACAACACTTCTTACATGTATCATGATGCTTATGTTTCTCATTTTTAGCTTTTTCAAATTCTACTTTTAACTTATCGTGCCTCTTTGAGTGAATCATATTTTTGAATGTGCTTTCTAAATTCCTCATGCGTCTCAAATGTGCTTAATTAATCATTTGATGAGTTAGAATATACCTCCTCACTTTCCATGAGGGAAATATAAACTTCATCTTCATCACTTGAGGAAGAGTTATTTTCTTCTTGCTCAATTTCATCCCAAGTCACTTGAAGAGCCATCTTTTTTTTTAGGATTCAACCTCTCTGTCTTTTTTTCACAAGATTTGGATATTCATTTTTGTAATGTCCAAACTTTTTACATTCAAAGCAAATGATTAAATTTTTTGCTTGTTGACCTTCATTTAAATGGTTTACCCTTCTTTCTTTGCTTGGCAAATCTCAAATATTTGTCTAGCTTTTTTGCATAAAGCGCCAATTTTCTTTCATCAACATTCTCTTAATCTTCACTTGTTTATTCTTCATCATTTTTTACCTTTATGGCTAAACATTTCCCTCCTCATCTTCCTTCATTCCCATCTCATAGGTTAGTAATGATCATATGAGATCATCGAAGTCCACATTGTTTAGATCTTTTCCTCAATCACGATTCTCTTCGTGTGCCATTTTGAGGAGAGAGACCTAAGAAACTTTTTCACCTTTTGAGCATTAGTCCTTGGCTCGTTCAAAGAGACTAATCCATTCATAACATCATTTAAATGAACAACCGTGCTATTTATAGTTTCATTATCAAGCATTCTAAAAAAATCATATTGATGATTTAGAATATTTAACTTAGATTCTTTAACTTTCTTAGTTAATTCATGAGTAATTATGAGTTTTCTCCATATTTCATTTAAAATTTGACAAGTAGAAATGCGATTAAATTCAATAGTGCCCAAATCATAAAAAAGAAGGTTTTTCACTTTCTAGTCTAATTTAACCAAAAGACTTTCTCCTTCAGTGTACTTTGATGATGATTTTCTACGCAAATTAAAATATTTTTAATTATATCCCAAATGTCAATATCTATGGAACATACATATGCTTGCATTCTAATTTTCTAATATACAAAATTTGATGCATTGAAAAGTGGAGGGCAGTTGGTTGATTGGCCATTACTAAAAACAAAATTATTTGATGCCATGACTTTTAAAGAAGATTAAATCTTAACATAAGAGTAAACTTGGCTCTAATACCAATTATAGGATTAAAAGGCACGGGGGAGGGGGGGGGGGTGAATTGGCTTAAAAGATTAAATCTAAATTTCAAGTTCCTTTGCTACTAGTTTTTCTTTTTTAAAATCTTCGTGAGAATGTAAATGTAATCAAAGCACAAATGCAAGGAAAATAGAAGAGAGAGAAAGCACAAGATTTGTTGACAAGATTCGACCCAACTTCTTGGCCTATGTCCCCGCTCAAACTCTTTGACCTCGAGATTGTCAGAGTTCCACTATCTTTCTCATTTCTTAAAGGGAGAGGGAAACCCTTGTCACACCAAAAACATGTTCTTCTTTGCTCAAGAGGCAAGGCAAATCTCTTGTCATGCAGGAGCTTTCAAGATTACAATTTCGCACTCTCTCTTAATCTCTCACTCACAGGTGCTCATACTTTTTAAATAATGAAGAGAATGAGAGCTAGGGTTTGCAAGGGAAAATGATCAACAATTTGATCTTTAACTTGGTAGGAACTCTTAGATGTTTTTGCTTGCATGGATGATCTTTCTTCCGCCTTTTGAATGTCTTTCATAGGGTTCTTCAAGAGATATGGCTGTTAATAAATTCTTCCAAGAGATTTGATTTGAAAACTAGTCATTACTTTAGCAATTTGCATCGAACTGATCGATCGGCTCAGCAAGGCGATCGATCAATTTGCAATTTTCACGTGGTTTCAACTCTGGATATTTTGGTCGTGCTTCGGTCGATCGGTCCTATGACCGGCCTCATCTCCAACTATTTTAACTTTATGATTATTTTGGTCTTGCATCTGCCCGCTCGATCCTTCGACTGACTTCTTGTCTTTAATTGTTTTAGCCCTAGTGTGTTTGGTCAACTGATCCTTCGACCAACCTTTTATCCTTAGCCCTCTAGATAATTTGGTCGTGCATCTAGTCGACCGGTCCTTTGATTGATCTTAGTCCAATTACATGAACTATGCCAGTTCATCATTGACTTCTTTCTTGTAACCTTATACATGTATGCATATCACTTGACAAAGTTATTAGTACCATTTTTTGGCCAATTTCATTTTTTATCATCAAAACATGGGAATATATAGTACCCGTGAGTTTTAATCTAAAAGGGGTCATTGGGGGGGGGGGGGGGGGGGGGGGCGCAGCCCACTCCCTCCGAAGAGGGTAATTTAGTCTTTTAATATTTTTATTATATATTATTTTAAAATTTTAAACATTAAAAGAGAGTAGAGAAAGGTAATTTAATCTTCTAATAAAATTATTAAAAAAAATTAATAGAGCGGACGAATTAAAGTGGAAATCGCGGTATAGTTTAGAGACGTACTACGGTAAGTTCATATATTATGATTAGATTCGGAAAATCGCTATAGTAAAGGGGAGATTAAGTAATTAACCCATATTTTAATGTTATAAACTTGAGAGAGTGACATGCAGTATTTTCTATCCCTCCTTATATATAGATAATAGTGTGGATTCTTAGAAGATAGGGAAAAAATAATACTAAATTTCTATTTTTTTAAAAATAAAGCTTCTTATCTATTGAAATAGCAACCAAAGAATTATCTTAGTACAAATATTAAGAAGACCCGAGGGAGGGTCCTTTGCCCAAAAAGTGTTTGAAGTTGCAGCACGGCCATAACTTGCCTATAAGAGTGGCAGACTCCACTATTCTAAAAATGTAAGATGTCTAATGTCATTTACGATCTACCTAATCTTCCAGGGGTAGCGAATTTTTGGTGACGATCAGAACTAGAGCCTCCGCATCAGTTTTCACGATCAGCTAGGTGATGCCTAATTGAAGATCATGCTTTACTCCCTCCAAGATAGCCAGGGCCTCGAGGTCCAAGATTGAATTGTCAATGCGTCAGAGTGCACGTGCTGCCAAGTAAATATAGTTGTGAGATCAAAGAATATATCCCACACTCCAACCTCCCCAACTCCCTTGAAGGAATCGTCGGTGTTCAATTTTTGTCCACCCAGGTGGCGGGAGCTCTCACCGGATCAACAAGTGGTCTTGGGGGTATGCTGCCTTAATAAATGTATCTTAGCATAATCATACATGCCAAACACCTCTGTCAAACCACATTCACGATTTCCATCTTAAGTCGAAAGCCAACATCATTTTTGGGATTCCATATCCCCATAGGCAATAAGCAAAAATAAATACTAGCTTAGACTTTGAGGGTTGCTCAAGATTTTAGCCCTCCAATAGCCAAGATCCAGTATGCCAAGAGGGTATTGTAATATTCTTGAAAAAAAATAAAATAAAAGGAAAATAAAAAGAAAAAAAACAACTAAAATAAAAAAACTACAACTAAAAAGAAGCCCAAGCCCACCAGCCTACCTACTTAAGCATATAAAATATTACCCTAAAATGCTTTCTTACCTACCCTAACGATAGCACCCAAAGGCTGCGTTTGGTACGGGAATATTGAGAGAACCTTAGTTCTCGAGAACTAATTGATGTGATAGAAAAGTTTGGGTTGATGTTTGGATGAAAAAGTGTAATGATGGAGATTTAAAAAGTTGATTTGATAAATAAGTTTTAGTAGGTGTTTGGATAAAAAGTAATAACTAAGAATATAATTTATTATTTTATTATTATTATATTATTATTTATTTGGATAAGTTTTAATAGGTGTTTGAATAATTATTATTATATTATTATTTATTTGATTAAATATTATTAATATTATATTTTTAAATATTATAGTAAATCTAAATATCCAAATATAATATAATTTTTTATTAAAATAATTGAACATTTTTATTATAAAATATTTTAGAATTATTACAATGTAAACTTTTAATTAATTACATTTAAACATTTATTTAATAAGATGACTAATTGTATTAATAAATAACTAAATTATATATACTTATATTACATAATAATTAAAAATGGATGAAAAAAGGTCAAAAGTTGCGGCTGACAAGACGTGAAGAAGAAGAAGGAAAAAAAAGTTCTTGCCTTCGGCAAAAACTTTTGGTCAGAACATTTTGTAAAATGTTTTGGTCAAAGTCACGTGTTTTTTATTCCCGTCACGTAAGATGTTTGAAGATTTTTCGCGATGTTCTTGTGAAAAGTTCCCAACCAAACGCGGCCAAAAGGAACTCCCAGCTATAGTAGCAACACACCACTGTCATTTCCTCTTCATGCGGCCAGCAGGTTGCGACCATCTCCTCTCCATTCCTCACTCTCCCTCCAAGACCCCACAAGCAATAAAAGTTCTCTCTTACTCCCACCTACCACTCTCTCTCCCTCACATCTCCCTATCCCCTCTTGATCAACTGTCAACTCCAGCAAAGAAGTCATTTTTCATTGCACATGACTTTCCCTATGTATACATATAAAAAAAACCCCGAAAAGAAAAAAAGTATAAGAATTTTGACTACTCGGTTGGATTTGCCTGCTACACTGTTTCATGAGCATTTCAGAATGAGAATTCATGAATGTTTTTTCTCTCTTGATCATTGATAATTTTTTTTCTATCTAGTTTATATTGTCTAATCAGTCCACTCACACTCTCTTCTTAGACATCACACGGCAGGAGAGGCAAGTAGCAGGGAGTCATGCCACTCACAACAGTCACTTCGTTCCCTCCCCAACACCCTTGGCTGACCGGTAGCAGCAATAAAGAAGCTCCCACTCTCCCTTACCCTCCTAAGTCCTAACTCACTAAACAGAGGCAGCAGCAGGGGAGCACATCAAGGCTGAGAGCAAAAAGCAAAGAAAAGAGGATAAAAAGAAGAAAAAGAGGAGGAAATATTAGAATTAAAATTAGAGTTTTAACGTAAATCTTAAAGATATGTTGAGGGATTCCAAATCCTCTAATAACTTTTTAATGATGTTTGAATGTATGAATTAGCGCATAGAGAATAAGTCATTTATTCTTGGAGTGAATGATGAGGAAATGTGCATGATTATTTAGCATTATTATATGATTTAGTTAGAGTTACTGTTACATTGCTAATCTTGCTTAGAATTATGATGTTTTACTTTTATTTATCATTTAGATATGAAGAAAATTGCTTATTGCCATATATGAATATATTTGGTAGTTTTAATGTTCTTGATGCAAGTACCTATGTTCACTATGTTTATTATGATGAGATTATTAGATTGCTAATCCTATATGAGTAGTGTAAACTTCTTATTGTTTATGCTTGGTTCAATGTGCACCTCAAAGGTGCTTATATATATGTGTAAATGAGAGAGAAATGAAGAAAAACAAGGGAGATGTCGTCCGGGAGTTCGGCACGGTCGTGATGGATAGAGGCATGGCCGTGACTCCCATTGTAATACGCCTAAACGTGGAAACGCGTCCGAGGGCGAAACGGCCATTCTGTCACGGCCGTGACTAAGGTCAGGCATGACTGTGATCATAGTGACTATGCATGCCTTAGAATTTTGAAGGGACGACTCATTGTTCTGTCACGATCGTGACTAAAGTCAGGCACGGCCGTGATGATGTGACCATTCTATGCCTTGGAAAATTTCTTGAGGCTAACACAACGGTGACCATGGGGTCGCACTATTGTGACACCGGAAAGCTCTCATGACTCGGGCACGGCCGTGACGTGTGAGAGCACGATCATGACCATATGCTAATTTGAGAACGCCCGTGTTCGGCCGTGCCGAACCAAGGCACGCCTATGCCCAGGCAAGAGCATGACATGACCCTATGTGGCATGGGTGTGACCAGTCCCAGAAGTCCATGTGATGTTTGAACATCCACACTTCGCATGATCTGAAGTATGTACGACCTTAAATAGGTTTAAAATATGCAACATGTATTGAATGATTGTATGTATTGATGAATATAATTAAAAGATGGATTGGCGTGAAGTTGTTAATCGTGGAAGGGGAAATAAGTTCCACCCCCTAGTGGTGGTGTTAACATAAGTCGAGGCGGGAAATGAGTTCCACCCCTAATGGTGACATTTCTTAGGGAAATGAATTTCACCCCCTAGTGGTAGCATTCTCTAGGAGAAACGAGTTCCACCCTCTAGTGGTTGCATTTCCATAAGTCGATGCGAGTTCCATCCCTAGTGGTGGCATCTCCATTGGACCTATGAGGATCCATCTATGGCATTACTAGCCAATTCCCACGAATTCGACATGGTCTTCCCGATTAACAAGATAAGAAAGTATTTGATATGATACTCAAGAACAATGCCTTGAGTGACCGGAACAATATATGATAATCAAAGAAACGGGATCAAACGAATTTTCAAAGCAACGAAATATCAACCTCAAGATTACAATGAACAAATCAATCGATATTATAAATAGATGAATTTAATCACAAGATAGCCAATCTTGTAATTAACGGTGGAAGTTCCCAAAGAACGGATTGTAGGAGTTCCCTCACAGCAAAAGCAATTAAGCCATAATTTTCATATATTCAAAGGTGTCTGAAATAACAATAAACACCAGTATTTATAGGCCCTAGAAGCCTGAATTTGGGGTGGAAGAAAAAGGCCTAACTTAGCCTACAAGCAAGGAAATTTGTTTCCTAAAATAACTAAACGAATTCCTATTGCAACTCTCAGCAGAATTTCCTTATATAATTAATTCCGAAAATTCCAAATAAATATGGTTAAACCATGATTTATTTGGCCTAGGTTATGTTGACTCTTCATGCGGCCCAATTCGTAACACGTTGAGAAGTTGGATCTGATCTAACTCGATCTTGTAATGGATCAATTGTAAATTCCAAACATTCTTGATTAACTTCAATTTCCTTATGCCTGAGATCCACACCATTATCTTGATCATCCAACTTTGCTAGAGCGTTCTTCTATCAGCGGCTACAATTATAAGTATTTCTCGGTTCATATCAATATTTAAGTAAAGATGACAGACGAAAAGATGAATGATGAATGACTTGGGACATAAAGTTAAAGATGATGAAAAAGTATGAAGAAGTATGCACCTACGAGGATGAAAATGAATGTCCATTTGTCATATCATGATATGAATAAAGATGACAAAGTAAAGCAAGATAAGTTCATGATATGCATTAGTATAATGATAAGTATAATGATGAGCTATGATATGCTTTGACACAATGATAAGTTATGATATGCTTTGGCATAGTACGAAAATGTTATATGCTTATCTTATCTTTGCCATAATGATTTTGCTCACATGTTATATAGTGTGCATAAGTAGTTCATAGCATGCATATAAGTTATGTTTCATTATGTTATATTATAAGATCATAGCATGCATGGGCCTCAACATACTCTAATGGGAGAAATTCTCTGCACCCCATAGATCCGTGCAGGTATGGACGAGGCTTAAGTTCGGCGGCGAGAGCCTCATGACGGAGATATTACATATGGATGGGTCGGGCTACGGCCCAAGTTATCTTACTTTATGTTATGTTATGAACTCTTGTAGGAGTGAACTATGCATGGCTTATGGGCCTTTTGAAGTCATGTACTTTTACTTGAACTCATTATGTATTATGAACCTTTGTTGGGTCTATTTTAGAGCCTATTTGGCCCATGAACTAGTTTATTATCTTGGGATTTTATACGTTTAGAAGTTTTTCGCTGTTTAGGATATTAATGTTTTATATTATATTATGTTTTTCGCTGCAATATTTTATGTAATTAGGTTATGAAAGTAACGGTGCTTAGAGTTCGGCAACTAAATTGAGGGTGAATTTTAGGTGCATTACAGGTATTGAACTAAAAGTGTAGTTAGGTCATGTTGCAAGATTGACTAGAGTTGAAGGGCAAAGTTGCACTAGAAGAACAAGTGAGTAACCTATTCAAAATGACTACCACAAAGCTTACAATATGCATCGATAGGAAAGTTTACACTACAAGAAAAGTTGTCATCAACAAAGAGAAAACTTACCGCTGATGATTAAAATCTGGTCATTAAAGGTTATTAACAACCATGATTTTCAGTCGTCAGCTGTCATTATAGGCTTCATCGTTAAAGGTCAATAATGACGAAGCAATTTGGCTCGTCGTTAAAGCATATTAATGACTAGCAAAGTTTTGGCCATTAAAAAGAATTAGCAGCCATAATTCCAGTCGTCAATAATTCTTTAATGTCCAAAAATTTGTATCGTTAATGAATCTTTCATGACTAAAATTTAGGCCATTAAAAATCTTTAATTGCCAAAAGTTTTGGCCATTAAAAACTCTTTAACAATATGAAAAACATTTTAAAGATTTTCAATAGTAATTTCATTTGTTGATTTGCAATTATGTTTAGTCATATGCAAACACAAAATTAAAGCACACAATAAAATTGTGTATAAATTATTACAATAAAATAAGTGAACAACATTCATAATATGATTTTATCCAATATTAACATTCAACAAAATTACATCTCTTATATAAAGATATAACTTGCATCTCTCAGTAGTTTACATCTTTCCTCAATAGTTTACATCATCTTGGTACCTCGAGGATGTTCAATTCCCGAAAAAGAATTGCTAAATGCTAGTAGCTTTGTTAGAGTCATCTCCAATGGCACTGACACATTGATCCCATCATTCCCAGTCCTACTCGAAAATTGACAAGTTATTTCCTCTTAATTGACCCACCTCCAGATGTCCATATGCTTCTGATGAATCTCTACAGCTACTAAATGGTAGCTATCACTATTCAAAACAAAATATCAAGAGGATGAAATAAATGCCACTCCTACATAAAGTTGATACTCCTAAATTAAGAAGGAATATGCCTAAATTAAGATTTTTTTCTCTTTCAAGATTTTGTTAACAGGAACATGCCTAAATTAAGATTTTTTAGGGGAGCCTAAAGTAACATTAAGAAGAATAAAACACTAAACATGTTGAAATAAAGTATCAACCACAATATATGTAAAAGAAAATGGTAAGATGGAATCTTGTGAAATTACTGAAAAATTCTATTCTTGTTTCTTGGAAATTCATATTTACTTAAACCAAAGTAAAGTTATAAATGAAATATATAATAACTTATGCATAGAAAAGGAACTAATGCATAACATGCAGTATCACTGGCTTGGTCAAGCCCTTAGATATGTACCTGCAATTTAATATCTATTCTAGAAAGTTAATATTGATAGGGCGATGCTTGTACCAAATTGCATTATGAACATTATCCGAAATAACCATAAAAGTAAAGACTTCCACAACATAAGCAAGGAGACAAAATATTAAAAGATTAGCATTAGGAACATTATCTATAAGGATAAAGACTAATGCATCATAAGAAGAGATGATGAGAATGACACATAAATAGCAATCTAGTAAAAAACAAGAACTAAAATGATAAACCAAATTAAAAAAATAGTGAAATTTAACATCTCAATAGCAATGAATAAAAAACAAAACCCACAAAATGACAAAAGGTAGGTAGCAATCGTTGCTATTTATTTATGTTAGCAATCAAGCATTTCTTTAATCTTCGAAGTCAACAATGCTAATAACTTGTAGTGTGTCTTATATAGAAATCACCTCACATGACAGCAAAAGGAACCAACATCTAGTACTAATAAGGAGGATTAAGAGATGCTCCAAACAGGTTGAGGTAGAAAAGGAAAGAAAAAGCTTGCTGGGGCATGTGGGGGACAAATTTGGCAACAAAGATCAAGGGGTCATCAGCGTGGAAGAAATGTAGGCGATGGACATATGAGAGATTAATAGTAGTAAAGACTCTTGTACATGGGGAAGAACTGAAGGAGAGAGATGCATGAGAAGAGAATGGTAATGGATGAAGAGAGTTCCTCAATCTTTATTCTTAATCTAAGGTTTGGCTAGTGCAATGGTTTACTTTCACATGTGTTTGGGTATTTAACATTAGATTTGAGAACATCCGCGACCAGATTAACTCATTGCCACCAATATGTATCATTAACGGCCAAATTTAAATTTTTAAGGGGGAGTTTTTTATCTCGTCGTTATTAATTACATTATTAGAGACTACCTATGTTCGATCATTAGATGATAATTATAATGATAGGATACTCAACTTGTCACTAAATGATGGTGGTTAAAAATATTTTTTGTTGTTGTGAACGAGAGGTAAGATCAGCAATGGGCAATTTGTTATGAGCAAGTTTCCATAAAAATATGTGGACTTGGGTGGGTGGGTGGGTTGGGGAGGGGGGGGGGGGGGGGGTGTGTGTAAGATCAGTATGCAATAAATCTATACATAGATTTTGCTCTCGCAGCACCATGGGTATCCTTCACTCATAGACTCGAGTCATCATTGGCAGTTACAAGAATATAAATATATATTATACTAGCAATGAGATCACTACCAAAAAAATCAATAAGGTAATGTTCTAGGATTTGTCAATTATAAGATCACATACATATAAGCAACTCATATTTACATCCATATTGAGGTTGTCAAAATCCAAGGATGAAACAATACAGATGTGGAGATATCATTGCCTATTTATTTCAGGAATTCAAGCCTAGTTACCTGCAAAGCAAGAAGAACTAGTTTCCAAGATCAAGCCATACTATTATTTATATCTTTTTGTTGCCAAGGGTGAATCTTTCCATATTTGTGTGTAGTAGATTAGTCCAATTTGTGTTTTTCTTATAAGAATATTCAGGATACATTTATCTAGTAGTGAATTCCTAGTATTCTTTTATTTTTTTATTCCCAATCCTCCTTTACACCTTGTCAGTTGGATAGTTAGCCAATTTATTAGATGCGTACCCCTCTTACCACTGCCCGAGTCTCAGAAGAAAGCTCTGAAATTCTTTTCAATATTGTCCAAGATCCCGTTAGATAAGTACATAGAACTCATTGCATAGATTGGAATGGAAGTGAGTGTAGAGTTAATCAGTGTGGTTCTATCACTTAATTAACTTATTTTTTTATCTTAAAATTTTAGTGATGATTTTGTCTGTTAGTGACTTTTGGTGGTTGTGGGGATGTACTTGTAGGATATCTTCACCCCTAGTTAAGAGAAATGGAAGCTACCAATATTAAAGTTCAGGATCCTCCTAATTGCAGCCTTTTTGTTCCTAGCAAATCTTGGAGGAAAGAAGATTTCAGATTTAGTGGTACTAACTCTCTGGTTGGTCAGGGATTCATAGTTATTGAAAATGATTTTCAGTGTGTTGCAGTTCGTTTTGGTGACAGTTAAACAGGTTAACAAATCATATGCAAATATTAGATGACTATGTCTAAATTTAGCTAGACTAAATGGAGTGATGGCACCAGAATCGACCTGAGACACAATGATAAAGAGATATGGAGAGATGGGATGCCCTTGTCTAATTCTCCTTAGATTGCTAAATTACTCATATGGTAATCCATTTATAATACATGCAAACATAGCACAAGGGCATATTGAAAATTGTTGGGAAACCCCGTGGAGAGCGTATAGTGAAAAATGTTTTCCTTGTCAAAAGCCTTCTCAATATCAATCTTAAGCATGAGATATTTTTTCCTTCTTTTTGAAGTTGAGTGTGTTATGTCTTGAACTAACAAGATATTGTCATGGATGGACGTGTTAGGTATGAATGCTGAATGAGCATGGTCAATCAACTGGGAGAGGGTTGGCCTATTCCTTTGTCCAAAATTTTTTAGATTAGTCTATAGATTACATTGCATAAGGCAATCGATTGGTCAATGATTTTTCTTGGGGTTATCAGACTTAGGTATAAAGATCAGGGAGGTGCAAGACCAATCATGTGGCATGACTCCATTCTAGAAGAAATTGATAATATTAGCACTAATGTCCTTACCTATTATGTCCCAATAATTTCTATAAAATTCATCTGTAAGACCATCAGATCCAGGGGCCTTTCCCAGGCCAAGTGTCCATGAGACATTTTTAATTTTAGTCTTAGTTATTGGTGCTATTAGATGACTAATCCAACTCGGTCTATATTAGGGAGGGTTAGCCAAAGGGCATGTAGTCGAGATGCTCGAGGTGTTCAATTATGGTTTCCATAGCCTCTGATAGTGTTGGGCAAATTCCATTCTAATACTAGGTTCATCATTGATAGGTTGGCCCTATTCTCAACTATACATGATATGAGGTTCCTTCAGGACTTGAGAATAGTAGATATGTGGAAGAACTTGGTATTCTTGTCTTCATGAGTCAGCTAATTGACCCTAGACTTTCTCCATTTTAAATTAATTTGCCTAAGATATGCCAAGTGTTGGTTATAAGTGGCTCTCAGAGTGCACAACTCAGCTCCATCGGGACATTATTGCTCTTCTTTTAATTCTAAGGCATGGATTTTCTTCTATGCTTCCAAGGCGCTAATTTCAAGCTTTCCTAGGGCGTTCTTGTTCCAATAAAGGGTTTTCTTTTTTTATTTATTTAAGAGCCCTGCCAAGGTTATTATGGTTCCTAAGGTCCTCCCACTCCCTTCTAACTATCTCTCTAGGATTAGGATACTCAAACCAACAACATTCATATTGAAATGACCTAGGCTTATACCTCTGTTTATCGATGCATAATAGAATTAGGGCATTATCAAATGTTTTGCAAGGTAAGATTTTTAATTACAAATTCGAGTATTTCTGCAACCAAGAATGAGAAAAGAGTAGTCTATCAAGACGACATAAGACACTAGCGGCCCTTGCATAATTGGCACCAATCGGGTGAATGTTAATTAGCCGCTGATTTAAGATGAGATTACGGAAGACTATAATTGGCTTAGTTAACTTAAATTGTGTCCCACCCCTTTTGTCTTCAGGGTTCAGCATACTTTTAAAATCCCCATTAGCTGCCTACGGGATGCTATGCAAGTCAAGCTTATTAAGATCATGCCATAAATTCATACATAGGCAAGGATTTGTACTAGCATACACACATGATAGTAGAAAAGAGAAAATCATTATATGTAATAACTGCAATGACTGGATTGAAGTCACCTGGGATATCGAGGACTGCCAAGCAAGCCTAATGCCCCCCGTCGAAACCGTGCCCGCTTGGTGGATGCCTTGCCATTGTCGTCACATTCTTTGAATGACCCGCCCCGAGTCCTTGACGTTGGTGTGCATCTTCATCAAAACTATAACAGCAAGGTTGTGCTACTTAATCAACTTCAGGAGGCGGTCCCTAATCATACTGCACCCTACCACCCGACAATTCCAAGAATATGATATCATCATTTGTTCTCCAGCTGTCATTGCCTGACCTGCATAGACGAAGAAGATTGTAAGTCTATTGGTTGTGATTTCTTACCTTTGGTTACCTTGCACTGTCGAGGCTTGAGGACCAGCTATCAATGATGCGCCTAGTTTTCCACTACAAGAAACCTCCCAAATAGCGACTCAAAATGCGGCGACGCTAACTTGACACCAATAGCATCTAAATAGCGACGTCTTTAGGTCGACAAAATGAGACGCTAAGTGCCTCCCTATAGCGTCTATTTAGCGATGCGCTAGCATTACTTTACCTCGGCACTAAAGTCGGCGTCATCGCAATGCTACTTTGACGCTATTATCATGCACCAAAGTAAGAAAATGTGCGGTAGATTATGCGTTTATTGATGTTGACTATATGAGACTCTAAATTAGTGTAACGTCCTCAAAATCCGGCCCTAATATAGTTGCCGAACCCTAGGCGACGGTATTTTCATAACCTAATTACATAAAACATCACAACGGAAAACATAATAATAATCAAATCCAATAACATAAAACACAGTGAAAAGCTTCTAAACATATAAATCCCAAGATACATATCTAGCCCATGGGTTCAAGTAGGCTCTAACATAAAGACCCAACATAAGGTTCATAATATATAAGTGAGTTCATAACTCAAAGGCCCATAAGCCATACATAACTGACTCTTAAAAGAGTTCATCATCATAATATGAAAATAAGGTAAGATAAATTGGGTCATAGCCCGACCGTCACATGTGCACATCGTCGTCACGAAACCTTCACTACCGAGCCTAGGCCTCGTCCATACCTGCACGGATCCATGGGATGCAGGGGATTTCTTCCATTAAAGTATGTTTAGGCTCATGCATGATATGATCTTATAACATACTTTCTACACGTCATGGCCTATGCATTGCATTATAATGAAACATAAATTATATGCATGCTACGAGCTATGCACAATATATACCATATGAGCAATATCATCATGGCAAGATAAGATAACATATAACATTTTCATATTATGTTAAAACATATCATAGACTTGCCTAACTTAACTTACATCTTTATTCATATCATGATGTGATAAGTGAACATTCATTTGCATCTCTGTAGGTGCTTACTTTATCATCATCTTCATAAATACATACAATCATTCAATATATGTTGCATGTTTTAATTCTATTTAAGGTCATACAAATTTCAAATCATGCTAAGTGTGGACGATCAAACATGTACAACTATAGGTCACGGCCGTGCCACTATAGGTCATGGCCGTGCCCACACGTGGCCACATGCATGTCATTATTTGACACGGCCGAACACGGACGATTTCCTATCGGAAGCATATGGCCACGACCATGCTCACATACGTCACAATCGTGCTAGTGTTACATGCGGTCATGGGTTGACGATCGTACTATCACGATTGAAATACCTATGTTTGTACTTGCACGCCCATGACAAAATGATATTCTAAGTAATGGGATGTTCTGGGGTGTCACGGCCGTGCGACCACAGAATCACGTCCGTAATAGAGAACCCTTTTTCTTCACCTAAGGCATAATCACGCTAAGGCAAAGACCACTATAAGGGTCACGGCCGTGCCCCAATTCGTCACGGACGTGCCTGAGCTGCGGATGGCACTTCCCCTGTTTTGTCCATTTTTCTCTCATTTACACATATATACAAACACCTTTGGGGTGCACATTCATCCAAACATTAACAATAGGAACTTTACACATTTCATCTAAGATTAACAATTTATTAAGCTAATCACAACAAGAATGAAGCATATAGGGGATTTCATCAAGTGTATTAAGCCTACTGAACATATTCATATGTAACAATAAGCAACACTACTCATAAACTAAGCATGGATGACAAGGAACACTATATTCTGTAACACCCCAAGATTTCATCAAGGGTAATAGAGTAATTTTATAAGTTAATTATAATGCTTGATGAATTAAAGATGATCAAAAGGGGAATTTGAGAAGGAATAGGAATATAATTGGAAAAGGAATATTAATAGAAGGAAAAAGTACTCCTACTTGGAGAAGGAATTAGAAGTTAAGTAAGATTAAAAGTATGATTAGAAAAGAAGAAAAAAAAGAAAGAAAGATTAAATCCTATTGGGAGTACAAATCATAATTAGATTGAGATTAGGGATTTTAATTTGATTTGAGGTCTAAAAGAATGTTTAATGAATATAGGACTCCCAAATAGGATAGGGTTGAGAGTTTTATGGCTTAGAAATATTTCAGCCATTAAAATAATATTATTTTAATCCAAAACTTAGATGATAAATTATTATGGAATTAAATAATTCCAAAAATTAGAGAAAAAGAAGAAATAAAAAGATAAAATAAAGGTATAGTTTGGTTAACATAAATTATTGATAAAAGATGGAGATAGAGTTTGATTGAGAGAAGTTATAGAGGAGATAAAAAGGAATTTGAGTAGAAATGAATTTTTTATAAGTACAGTTATGGAATAATTAGTGAAATTCGGATTTAATTAAATCTAAATATTTAAGAGATGATAACTAATGATGGATGGTCATGATTGATGGAGAAATAGCCCAAGGTCCAATAGGAGTCAAAAACTCTAGTTGAAAGCTATAAATATGACATAAAGAGTGGCTAGAAAGTATGATTTGCCTCCACAAAAATTATGCACAAGAGCCCCTATTTCTCCTTCGTTTTCTCACAAACCCAGGCATCTGAGAGAGTGTGCGACATACCGTTTCGAGGCCCCAACAGAGGAGAACAAGATTCAAGTGATAGTCGATGGTTTCTGAACGTCAATAGGAAGGAATCATCGGCCAAAGTCACGACGTACATGTTGTCCACAGATAATAGGAACATAGTTGATTTTTTCAACCAACTTAAGGTACGTAAGGGGATCCCCATGTCATTGGTTTTCCACGACATGAACGTGGCTCTTCTCCATTATACATAGATTATATATTATTTGAATAGATTGAATATCGAATGACATAGATAGGATTGTCGAAACACAATTCTTGACGGACAGAATCCGGCTCGAGTTCTGTCTAACACGGCTTGGGTTTCATTTAACATGATCTGGGTAATGATCGACGCGGATCGGATTCTGGAATTAGATTGTTAAGATCGTTAATCATTGCTGATCATTTGATTAACATCCCTGATTTTAATACGATCGTACCTGATCAGATTGTCATCATACTGATTATTATTGTCATTACACCAAATCATGATATTGATAATGGTATTGATCCATCGACCTTATTATTGATTAATCCTTATTATATTGTTATCGTATCTGATTGATTGCCATCATATCTGATCATATAGCGATTTTCTAATTTGGTCATGTTTAACCTAAGATAATTGTCAAAGATAGACATCTAGGTAATTGAGATAAAAGTTGAAAATTATTAGACCTATGTCTACTGATTGCCACTAGGACTAATTGAGCCTTCGAGCTAATGTTGCGCATTCGAACTGATATGGCCTTCAGGCTAATATTGCACCTTCAGGTTGATAGGGCCTTCGGGCTAATCGCACCTTCGGGTTGATAGGGCCTTCAGGCTAATATTGCGCCTTTGAGGTGATAGAGCCTTCGTGCTAATATTGCGTCTTCGGATTGATAGGACCTTCGGGCGAATATTTCACCTTTGGGCTGATAGGGCCTTCGGGCGAATATTGTACCTTCGAATTGATAGGACCTTCAGGCTAATATTGTGCCTTTGGGTTGATAGGGCCTTCGAGTTAATATTGCGCCTAAGGGCTGATAGGGCCTTCGGGCAAATTGTACCTTCGGGCTAATTGCGTCTTCGAGCTGATGGATAATTGAATTGGGCAAATAGCATAAAAACTATAACTATCCCGGGTATGGTCCTTCGTCCCCCATCATACCCGAACTTGATAATTGAATTGCACCCTAGTGGCTGATGGATAATTGATTTTGCCATAGTGGTTGATAGACTATTGATTTCGCCCTCGTAGCTGATGGATAATAGAATCGCGCCTTTATGACTGATGGATAGTTGAATTGTGCCTTTAAGGTGATGGATAATAAACTAGGACATTTGTGCTTGATAGATAAATTGATAAATTATTAATTGAATTGAACTGATAATTTATTGTAGTCTTCATTGACCTTTGGCCAATTGTGAATTGATCAATTATTAATTGTTAGTTGAATTGTGTCCTTAACTGATCGATGGCCAATGGATGATTGAATAAAGGTAATTAACATTGAATTGACAATTATTATTGAATAGAATAAATAATCAAGCTGAATTGAATTGTTAATCGAATTACGCCCTAGTGATCGATAGATAATTGATTTCACCCTAGTGGCTGATTCATAATCGAATTACTCCCTAGTGGATGATGGACCGTTATTTATGCCTTAGTGGATGATGGATAATTGAATTGTTGAATTGTTAATAGAGCTAAAAATTGATAATTGTAATTGTGGCTTCATCGACTTATGGCCAATTGGTAAATTATTTAAGATAATTGAATTGAATTGAATGGATATTGGTCATCAATAATTGATGACATGGTATAATTACTATGATTGATCAAATTATTTATGATTTACTGATTATTGTTAAATGTTATTTATGCCGATCAATCATATATTGTTATGCATAATTGTTTATTGATAGTATTGATATTGATATTGACCACGATTAATATTGATAATTGTTATGGGTGACTCTACGTACTGAGTTATCTCATTGGGCTTTGCCCCTATATTTGGATCTATACAGGTGATGACGATGGAGATGGTGAGACGGATGGTGGCTCCTCTCATGGGTGACATGCACATGGTTATAAGGTTCATCATTGTATAGACGTGGGCCTTAACCTACATGTTATTGGATATTATATAAATAGCTCCGCATATTGTAATTGAATATTGTAATAGAATATTGTAAGTCAATTTGTTGACTAGTCAAAGTCAAGGTATAAAATTGAGTGGCGTCGCCGAGATAGCCTTCTGGGCAGGCAAAAGAAAAAAAATCTCGGTGCGTTACATATTCTAATAATGATTTGTAATGAAACAATAACTAAATAAAACATGTAGCATCATATGCACAATACCAATCTTATCATCTAAGAGGATCCAAGTTAGTCTTCAAACTTTTAATCCATTCATTTATATATCATTGAGGGAAATGAAAAGGGTTTTGGATCCCCTCAACATATCTTTAGGGTTTAGGTTAAAACCCTACTAAGCTTAATCCCTTCTTCTTCTTCTTCCTTTCCTCCTCCTCCTCTTCTTCTTCTTCTTCTTCTTCTTTTTCTCTTCTTCTTCTTTTCCTTCCCAGCAGCTATCCGAATCTTCCTTGGTCCTGTAGGGTTTAGGTTAAAATCCTACTAATCCCCGAGGCTTCCCTGGACTCCTCTTGTTGGTCGTGTGAGAGGAAGTGAGAGGGGGAAGAGAGACAATGGGAGAGAGAGACTATTGCTCCCTTTTGGTGCTGGCCGTGAGTAGGAACAACCTCTTGTTGGTCGTGTGAGAGGAAGTGAGAGGGGGAGAGAGAGAGTGGGAGAGAGACTATTGCTCCCTTTTGGTGCTGGCCGTGAGTGGGAACAAGAGGGAGAAAGAGAAAGAGAGAGAGAGTAAATGAGAAAGGGGGAGCTAGAGAGAGTGAGGTGGCTTCCTGGTGCTGCTGCCGTAAGATTTGGGGAGAGAGGAAATGAGAGTGGAGAGAGTGCATAGGGAAGAGGGAAGAGGGTTGTGCTTGGGTGCTCCTGTCGAGACCGGAAAGACGGAGAGTGAGTGGGGAGAGAGATGAGAGAATGTGAGAGGGGGAGAAGGAAAAGAGGACTGTTGACTGCGGGTTTTGGGGAGGAAAGAGAAAAGTGTGAGGGTAGTGGAAGTGAGGTTTAGGGCATATTGAATACGTTTTGCGCTTGTTAGACTATTGGACTTCACAAAGTGGGTCTTATTTGATTTTTGGTTTTTTATTTGTTTTCCTTTTCCTTTTATTTTCTTTTATTTTTTGAGAATATTAAAATTAGCATCACCTTATTTCCGACGCTAAGTCGATGAAAGTTCAAGAGATGATGTTAGTGTCGATGACTTGTGCTGCATTGGAGTCGAACGCTTGCGACGCTAAAGTAGCGTCACTGCCATGGCGGCA